>CM066203.1:7653022-8927996 GCA_033675215.1 Rhodiola kirilowii | reverse complement strand
CGAACACTTGATTCATCAGTGTCTCCATCTCCAGGAGCCTCTCATCCCTCTTCCCATATTCTTCTTTGCTGTTCTCCTTACAATGCTCGGCGCTACCCTCTACTTCAGAAGAATGTGAATCTGAATCTGAATCTTCCTCCTCGGATCTGCTGTAATCATGTCGAGTGGCAGCTAGAGGATGGAGCAAGCAATTCGTGGCCACACGGTGGATCAGATTGGAGAAATTCGACACCTTGTTCGTCATTTCGGTAACCCCACAAACTCAGAGAGAGAGAGAGAAAATTGAAAGCGGACGAGTTGACCTGATTAGGGTTCCGAAATTAAATACAATATTTATGCAGATGGCCAGATGGGGAGGTTGAGGATCTGATTTTGGTTTTGGTAGATGACAAGCTGAATTAAGTGCAATGACTGTCATCTGTGTTGTGGTAGTTGACAGCTGAATTAAGTGCCATCTGCTGATCCCATCTTCAATGATAAAAACATAACACACATCTACATCAGACAACCCAGCAAGTCCTCTATATTCTATGAGGCATCACTAACCATCATTCTCACAAACATAATATTTACAGTGCAATACCGGATTTCCAGTTTTGCTGGCCCTTCTTCCAGACCAATGTTGGCTGGTTATGGCCATGTCTACTTCTTTCATCTCATCACTTGGGGGCAGTGCTGCTAACTGCTAAGAAATGGGAGGGAACATGAGAACCCATCATTGTTTATGCAACAAAATATCCGAAAAACCATTAAAGTGGCTGTAGTTCCCCCTCATTTGACATATGATAGTCTGCTCAAAGCCGACCCAAAAACACCTAGTATACCAAGTATCTAGCTTGCGCAAACCTAACGTGCATAGTATTAGTTCGCACAATGAAATTGTAATGACCCGGCATGAACCGAAGAACTTGCCAAGTTATCTAATGATAAGCTGATGGCATACTCACTTCAAAAACCATCTTTTAAGGCATAACATTGATGTGGAACAAAATGTCAACAAAGATAAATCCTAATTTACTAAAACCAGAGAGTTCATACAAATCTGCCCTATTTTAATTATAAAGCCTGATATTATTTCACCAAGCTGAAAAACTAAAATTTTGCCTAAGTGCTTAAAACTAAACCAGAATATAAATACAGAACAGAAGCATATCACAGCCTCATCTGCTGAAACTAATCTACTATGTGTTAAGATACACAAGTAATAGCCGGAAAGATAGACACAAACAAATATGGAAAAGCCTAATCCCTTATTTCGCCTGATAACGGCTGTCAGGTATGCAGTCTCAGTGATTCGAAAACTTGTACTCAACTCGACCGAGATGTGACCCCCACCATAAAGTCACTCACTAGAAAAATGGATAAGAACCAATACAAAAAAAACATTCAGTTTTCCTGATGCTCTAACTAAATTCTCTTCTGTGAAAAACTGTTCTCCATATTCTAAGACTGAAAAAAAGAAAAAAAAATCAAATCGAAAAAAGCAAAATAGGATAGCATATGGAGGAATCCTGAAACATTATCATTCCTCAATCACTAATCTCACAACATCATTATAACATATCTTTATCGCAAAAAGATCCATAGTGATACTATTTTTTGTCTAAAATTATTGGAAACTCAAATAAATATAAAAAAACCAGGCAGTAATATTACTTCTTGATACTTCCACGAATTCCAGGTCTAGGGTTGGACGAATCACCAGCAGTCAGCACAACATGAAGATTAATGAGCTTAGACTCATCAAAAGGCATCTTGGGATGCTTGGCGTCATGATGAATCTGCATAGTCTTGACATCAGGAGCAGTAGTCTTGCAATTAGGGCACTCGTACTTGGCGTGTCCTCCTTTGACTTGTCCTGTCCGGTCTGACAATCCAGCTTTGCCACCGCCTCTGTTGGTCAACGCAGCATCGGCTTTGGCAGCGATTTCCTTTGCCGTATGCTTCTTCGGCTTCGCTTTTCCGGTCATGGTGAGGAATTCGGGAAAAGTTGTACGAACGAATTTTGGAGAGAAAACAGGTTTTGTTCCGTGAGCGATAATTGTTTGGGTGGGGGAAAAGTAGATAAAAACGGGTATATATAGTGGATATGTCGATTGGGCCTTAATGAGCCCAGTCGGTTTATTTCATTGGATTGTGATCCATCGGCCGAAATCTGCTATACACACTCAAGAAAAAAAATTCCAATTTGCCATCTTTTGATAATTTGCCCGTCTGCTGTCATTGAAAAATCGTTATTCCTATTTATTTTCTTTACATCTATTTTTTTATGACCCAAATGACAAGTAAACAGGGACGGAGCCACAGTGACGCACTGTGGGCTCAAGCCCTACTAAGTTTTTGAAAAAAATATGGGCTCAAGCCCTACTAAGTTTTTGAAAAAAATAAATTGCCTGAGATGGGATTCGAACACCTGCCCTTCAAACTATCAATTTGTACATTACTTTGTTAACTTAACCACCATGCCATGTTGTACTTCTTGTTTACTATTGTCCAAAGCATGAATATATTATGAATGAAGAATGAATTGTAGTATATATATTTTTTATTTTTATCAAAGCCACATTAACAAACAACCAAATAAAATTAGCCCGGGTATGTTTGGGTTCCTGGCTCCGTGACTGCAAGTAAATAAAATAAACATGAAAATTTGGCAAGTAGTGGGCAATGGGCATGCTGATAAGACTAAGACAAAGCCCAAATTTGACTTCATGCTAAAAAAACATGAAAAATAGCACGTTAGATTCAACCTGATCCTGCATGAAGCAACGAAACCATTGGACACGCAATGCAACGTCTTAAATCTTCTGCTATATAGAAAAGAAAAGAGGAACATTGACTCAATGAGGATACTAAATAAATTCTCCTCTTGGTTCATCTTACAGAAAAGTTCAAATGCTATAAAGAAAGAGAGGTGAGTAGTCGCTAAAAGGGGACGCTTTCATTTTTTGGCCAAATATGGTATCCAATTACAGACAAAGGTTGCATGAAAAACTGTACAGAGCGTTGATAGATGGTAGTTCAAATGTTCCTAGGCAGACTTTAAGCGAGGCTGGTGCACATTCTCTTCTTTGTAGAGCAGACGCCTCTTGTTTGAGCCCTTACTGTGATACTGGTTGATGATGCTGCTGAGGCATTCTCTCAAGCTCTTGACATCAAATGCCTCTATAAACTGCATATCGGTGACTCTTGACTTCTCTCCTGTAAAGCGCTGGTACTCCTCAAAAACAGAGGACAGGCACCATTTTTGAAATCTCCTAAGGCAACCCACAACACAACCTGTCCTGTGCTGTAGTTGTGAAGAAATCAAACGAAGTCAAAATTAGATTCTACTACGAACTTATAATTTTGGATATGTGAAGAAATTTCAACTAGAGTTGGAAAGTTGTGGATTGTAGGTTAACTATTAAAACCAACTAACTACTTCTCTACAACCTCAATAACTAAATGAATATAAATTTTATTTCTGGTGACCTAATTTTCCCAAATCTCAAGCTTGTATAGGAAGGTTCAAAAGCTCTTAACAAACAAGCAGAGGTTTTCCAATGAAGCACATCCGGAGTGAAGCATAGAAAAGGCATCGTAGACCTAAATAAATTGAGGTAGTTCTGAAAAAGTACAATTCAGGTGGATTTTTAAAAACCATCCACCTAAAACACTTGCTAGCTAGCTAACAACATCAAAAGCTTCAGAAAGGAAATATGATTAGTGGTGGGAATAGGTTGAATAGGAAATATACCAGTCTAGATTATAGGAATTGGTTAAATAGAATGGGGTTCAAAGAGTAGAGCCTCTTTTCAATTTTCATTAGGCCCTGCGGGTTCCCTAAGTCTGGTTCTGGTTGCTCCTAAGACACCAAGAAGTCTTTTGTACATGTCATTGGTGCTCTAGTGACGCTTAGGAGGGACATGTCTTTGGTTTAATGATAACAACATTTATAAAAAAAACATCACTAGCTTTAGTATGAAACAAATAGCTCAAAATAGATGCCGTACTTTTTCAATAAGGAAAAAAAGTAGCTCAAAATTGGCAAATAGGGAAAAAAATTTATCAGATGCTTCTTCATACCTTTCCCCGCTTACAGTGGATTAGAACAGGGTGATTCCTCACATCTGCATAAATTACAACTAGCTTAAGAATCACCAAACAAAGATGTACTCAGCTCACACCCATTACAACCATTAACACAACTCATCTGTTCATAGACAGTACCTATAATGACCTTTAGGGCCTCCGTGATAGAGTTATTCAAATCACTCACAGAGGACTCCTGCACATGCCAATTATCATATGCAGTTCAATCAGATATGTCGTACAGGGATCTTAACCATTAAGTTATGAGGAAAGCGAGAGTCATGGGAGAAAAATCTGATCATGATCTTGATCTATATGACTAGAAACATACGTGGAAGCCACAATTCTCACAAAAACATAACGCATGATATCCCTTTCTATAACGGAACCAGACTACAGACCTACCTATAAAAAAGTAAAAGGTCATGGGAGATAAATTTGTGCATGATGAAAAATCGACAAGATACAACAAAAAAAAGGGGGTTTTGGCTATATGTAAACCATTCAACTAAAAATTCAAATGAACGCATAAGAGAAAAATCGTCCATGATTGAGCGATTCAATGCAATACCTTAGTGCCTTCAATGCCAAATTGGAAAAGTTGGATACCATTCGACTCCAAGAACTGACTATTTTCCACAGGGTATGGCTCAGGGCACAAATATCTGTTCACAACTCACGTCTCACATAAGTCTTTCTTAGTGAGCATTGGAAACATTAATATTAATTATTTAAATAAAATATCCTTGAAATTTCCAAGAAATCTAAAATTGCAGATACAAGGCGATCAAGCACAAAATCCAGATGAAGCTTGGTTCGTTTCCAGTGAATTTCAAGAAATCGAACACAATAAAGAACATAAGAAAACAGAAGAAGAAGACGAAACGTGCACGCAATTGCATAGGAAACTCACATGATGGACCGGAGCTTCAGGGTTTTGAGGAAAGGCAAATTGGGAGGCTGAGGCAACGCCGAGCGGTAAATACCATCTTCCACCATGGAAAAATTGAAAGGTGGAACCAGAGCGTCGTGGTCTATACCTCTACCACGATCGTCTTCTCTATCCAACGACACCTCGCTCATTCTTCACCGGCTGAAGATAATCAGCAACCGGCAGGCGAATGAAGGAGTCGAGCGGAGGCGATCGTCGAGATGCGGAATCGAACGACGCGATTCGGTGCGGAATTTGAGGGAAGACAGTTGAGGCTTCCGACGAAAATTGAGGGGGTGAGAGGAGAGGAGTACGAAATTTTCCGCGAAAATAAAGTAGATTGGTATTGCGGGCCAGGTAATTGTTTATTTTTTTTGTTATTTAATTAATTGTTTGGATAATGATTTTCAATTGACACATTCTACAAAAAGGAAGATATTTTTGAATTTTCAAAATCGGATATTTAATTTTTACTCGACCATTAAAAATTCGCTCGATCTTTTGTTTGTATTATTTTATTTGCTGAATATAAAGTTTGAGATGGAGATTCAAAATAGGATAAATTTTGGACATATTTTTTTCCATTTAAAATGAAGTCACTTTTATTTACATTTTTTTTTGATGCCAACATGACAACGAGGGAAAACAAACTGTCCACGAAAGGTACCAATTCTATTCACATTGACTCAGGGACGGAACCAAGGCTTACCGGGGGACACTTGTCACCCCCAGATTTTTCGAATTTTGTTTTTTTCATATAATATTATATAATATATTTATTCAAAAGTCATGTATTACTACTTTGACCAAGACTCAGCCAAGACTTTTATAAAAAACAAAGAAAAAAAGCTAGAACTTTCATAAAAAAAAATCAAAACTCAGGCCCACCATTAGGACTTGAACTCAGGCCCACTACTAGACCATTAGGGATTTGTGCCACACAGTCGTCAATTCCATATTATCAATCTCAATTCTCACGGCCACACTGCCACACAGTCGGTCTTTCCGTGATTCAATAATAGATGATTTCCGTGATTTGGAAACAAGACGCTTTATTTTAACATAGAACAATGATATGTTTTCTCATAATACAAAATAGTTTTTGTTCGTCACCCCTACACAAATTCCTGGGTCCGTCCCTGCATTGACTGTAGTTATTCATTTATTTTCTTGTAACTACTTTATCTTGTGGGAGTGACAAGAAGTTTGGTTTTGATTAAAGTTTTATTATTTTTGACGGATGGTTTTTATTAAAATATTCACCAAACTTTGCGAGGTATGTGATGTGTTGTTGCTTCTTGCTTGCACAGTCAAAAACAGCGGCACCTTCTTTCAACTTTAATGAGATCTTTTACTAGGCAAAGTTGCAGAAGGGAGTAATATAACTAACTGCTCCCAATGTCGTGTGGGTTTCGAACTTCTATTTTTATAGTTTACACACTAGTTTCCATGTCTTATTTTCCTCTTTTTGTTGTTGTTGGTGAAGATAAGTTTTAAACTACTATGAAAAATAAATAAATTTTCAATATGGGAACACTTCCAAAAAGGCTGAAGGAAAATTGAGAATAAATACAGGGATTTTGAATTAATGCAATGTTCAATATTTGCACACATTTATACAATGCAGAAAATAGTACTGTATTCAAGACAAGTTAAGTCTGTCAACTAAAAAGACTTTCAGAAGCAGAAGCCAACTTATGAACAGACCTGTACACCATCTTTGATGGATGGGAAATGAATTTACAGACAATTCTTGATCTTCATCCTGATATGTTCAATTCTTCCAATCTGAGATGTATTTTAACCCTCCCCGTTAATATTCGCATTTGTGTGGTTTCATTCAGATAGAGAAAGCCTCATCCGCTTGGCTGATCCCGACTCCTGAACTCCATTTGAGCACAAAGATATTGCAACAGATCCTGATGATGACCCTAGATACTGTCAAACTATGGGTACATCAGCTGAAGAAGTCACCGGAAGGTTGTATCTGAAGATGCCCATTGGATGGTCAAATTTGCAACTAGGTCCAAATTTGCAAATACCATAACGAGAGTAGAAAACACATACATGTTCTCCCTGCATACATGTTAATTTGTAATAACCGTCGCATACAAGTAAAATAAACCACTCACGCGGACAGAATAATAATGCAGTAGATATCCAGTCAACATCTTTTCATGAATAGCTGAAAGCGTAAAGAGAAGAAGTACCTGGCGTAAAGGAAGTCCTAAAGGGCTGAGCATACAATCTGGAGCAGGAATTACTCTCTCCCTGGGATGATGGAATCTACAAACTGCACCAAACTTGCAATCTTCCCGTTTTCATGTAGAACTGGCATTCTGGTTGACCAGGCCTTTCTGGAAATGCATTATCTCTAGGCAATGCATACACACTTATAGGAGCAGCACCGGCACTATACTGAGAATATGCTCCTTGAGATTCTGGATTTGTAGTTTCAGATTGACGTGAGGTTCCGTAGACCTGGTTATTTACTACTGCTTGATGCTGGCCTTCTGTTGAAGATATTGATCCCATTTGACCCTGTAAAAGCTCAGAATGACCCAAGACACAACATTACTTGTTACTCCGTGTCCGTACTTTGCTAGTGGACGTCTAGTAACGGGAATTGAAGCACTTAGCATATACGCAATGTTAACAGAGAAATATGCCTGAATTATTCAATAGGAATTTCTAATAACAAGCAAGGTGGTGCAGCTTTCAAAAATTAAAAAGATGGATTGTTAATATCATATAGTAAAAGAAAGGGACACGACAGCTGCTCTTAGCACAAAAGGAAAGGACACAGCCACTAACAGCATGTCATTATTTGTTCTAGTGTATCCATGATTGACATCTCCTATGATTGTCCACAAATCTAGATCATATGAACCAAACAAGAATAGATTTATAAAGTACAGTGTACATGGAACTTAAATTATTTGTCCCAATAATAGACACTAAAGATCATATATCTGGACGGGACAATGTCTGTACCAAACGAAAATGCTTGACCATGAGCGAAACATGAATGAACTATATAATCCCAATCACATATGCAGTGAGGAAGGTGTATTTTATGATTTTATCTAAGCAAGCATATCTCAGAGAGTTGCAGCACATGAAGGGAAGTAATTTTAGAACTTACACCATATGCATTCCATCCAGGAATCGATACAACACCATGAGGTAGAATCAAAGGTGCATAACTTGAAGCACCTTGCCATGGTGGACTATGAATAACAGATGCCCTTGACAGTGGCCAGTTTGTTACTCCTCCATGATATGCTTGCGGACCGGGATTAGTTGGAGAACTCGCCGAAGGATAAACAGGAGAAGCACTCAAAGAAACCATCATATTTGATGGCTGAGGATGGTGAAACTTACACGTGCTTCCAAATCTACACTCCCCTGTTCTCAGATAATATGCACATTCGTTCTCATTCTGCAATTCACATTAAGAAATTTAGTAAATGTGTTAGGTGCATTTTTTTTAAAAAGAAAAAAAAAACAGAGATGGCCCAAGCTTGGGACCAAAAATAAAACAACTTAGTGATTTTTATACGTTACATCCTAAGACACTTTATTGCAACAACACGTAGAAACTACAGCCTCTGTCCAATCTTGATCAGCACAGTTCAGGGCACATAGTGACCAGAACTTTTTTTTTGTTGAAATTCTACATGACCACTGACCAGAGCTGCTCAGATCAATGGTAGACAACATACAACTAAAGTAAACAAAAGCTTTCTGATTCACAAGATAAAGGGAATATACAAGAGTCGAACCGGGCGAATTGGGTAGCCAAGGATGTTAAGAGTGACTCTTCCAGCTATGCCAGCCTTGTCCCTGGGATGATGAAACTTGCACGTAGTTCCGAACTTGCAAGTTCCAGTCTTTAAATAATACTGAAACATGATTATGAGCTCATTACATGTCATACAGCCATACAAGAGTCTAGAAAACTCGACTACATTTTTGTAACATCGCCCAGACATTATAAGGAAAGTCATCTCCAAAGTCCAACATCCTAGACATAATACGAGAAACGAAGATTGTGGTGCGTTAAGTGTGTAGATATAGTGTATCAAGCATGCCTTGTGTCTTTTAATTGAAAATTGTGTTAGGAGCCCAACTGAATTGTAGTTCAGGTCCCACTAAAAGGAGTACCCGGACATTCCGACACCATAATTTAATATATACGATTATTATCTCTTCGTTCTTAATGATGTGGGACAATCCAAATAACTGAATAAGTATTTCTCAACAAAAAAATTCAGTTGAGCCCATGATATATAAAGAAGGCTACCCACGAGCACCTAAAGCTGACTCATCAGTTCCTTACCTGACATTCAGGATGTCCAACTCTTTCAGGAAACTCTCCCTTCATTCTGGCATTTCCAATAATCTAAAACAAAAACGATCTGTAATCAATTAGTTACATGTCATAAGTGAAGCATGCGCAAGAATCCATGATACCTGCCATCGAACCTAACACATTACTCCCTCCGTCCCCATTTGTTTGTCCAAAAGGACAATGGACACGGGAATTAAGAAAAACAAATAAAGGACAATGATAGAGAAAAAGTGGAGGAGAATGTATGTAAATGTGGGTCCCGTACAGTAAATAAATGATAATAAGAGAGAGAAATTGGAGAAAAGTACAATTTTCTTAATTAAAATAATTTTTTTGGTAGGAAAGAGAAGATTGATTTGATTATTGAGTTATGTATATAAAAAGAAAGTGGACAAACATTAGGGGACGCTCAAAAAGGAAAGTGGACAAATATTGAGGGACAGAGGGAGTAATACGGATACCATACCAATCACCATCATACTGGGATACAAAGCTTTTACCATTGTTCTATTGGGAGGGTGATTAAACCGGCATGTGGCTCCAAATCTGCACATGCCTGTTCTGATGTAGTACGAACAATCTGGTTCTCCAGGACGCTCAGGGTGAGGCACAGATTCCATTGTTTCGGTTGACCTCAGGTTCAATTGCCACATTGCATGTGGGTAATAATTCTGATGATTTTCATTACAACAAATATATAGCAAGTTACTTAGTATGTTTTACGATGGAACATTCTATTATACCTGGATCGAAAAGATTGTGCAAGAACCATCATGATTCATGATTAAACACTCACAAGTCATATTAGTGTAAGGTTACAAAGTATAAACAACCTATGTCCTAGAACTCTGCTACTCACTGGACCAAGAAATCATAGCTCCAAACGAAAGCAATGCTAGCCACATATAAGCTTTGCCTGATCTTGTAAACTATGCTGCTATAAATATCGTCCCTAGAGTCACAATGGTAGAGTAAGAAAGGTACAAGTAAGGACTTATACCAGATAAAACCTTACGAACAGAGCTACCAAAAACCAATCGAGGAAATAAATACCTCTAAAACTCTAACAGTTTCACTTCAGTAAACAACATCACATCAAACAGATATGTCCATTTTCTTCACTTTAACATTAAGATCACTGAACAGATATGTCCATCACACACTACTCTTTTAACAAACTAAGCCTAACACGAATCCAGAAACACCCAAATGCAGAAAAATCATCAGCCAAACCTCACATTTCAGAAACGTCACAATAAACTAAATTAAAACACTCTAACCACCAAGATGAAACAACATAGATCAACATCAACGGCAAACCTACAATCACAACACCAAATTTCCATTCCACAATCACCGATCCGAACTCCCAACCAAACCTACATTTTCCAAACCAATTGAAACAACAAAAAAGCAAACCTTGGCTGAAACTAGAAACAGGGACAGACGATCCGTCGATCACCGGAGGCGCACGAGGCATGGCAACTCCAGAATCAAAGACAATGACCGTACAATTGGTATCAGAATCTCCATCGCCGAGCCTCCACTACACCGCAAATCCTCACCCGAGCTCCATTTTCTTCAAAATCTTCTTCCGCACGCACGACCGCGGACGAAGGCAGCCAACCAAAATCACTGGTTGTTGCAATAATAAATACTACACTAATAAATAAATTCTCACTACTGCAATTATTTACTATAAATTATTGAATAATATAGTGCAGTAGGTGTCCTCGCGATCGGTGAAAATCGGGCTGAGGTGGATCGAGGTGTAGACGATGAATGAGCGTTATCCGGATTCCGGCGAGCTATGGAGATTTGGAAACCATGTGTTCGGGTTTCAGTGGAGGAGAGAGATTGAGAGAAAGAAAAGGGAGAGAAGGCGTTGTGATTGTGATTGTCTCCTCTCCACAGAATCAAAGCCAAAACCGTCGCACCAAAACTCACACTACACAGTCCACAGAAATATGCAATTTAAATAATATAATTTTGCACCGTTCAAACAAATAATAATAATATATTTTGTATTTTAATAATTTATAATTAACTATTTTAGGGCATGAGGACATAATTTTCTACTAATACAATTCATCAAATAGTAATAGTAGTTTTTTGCATTTTATACACCAATGACATTGTGATTTTACGAGGACATTCTACTGCTATCCATAATAAAAAATAATTTCAAATAATATTTTTTTCGATTTTTATATTGTTGGGATAAAATTTGAAGTGATTTGAAAGGGAAATAAGTTGTCTATTTAAGACTAATTTTTCAAAATAAACTTTTCCAGTTTTACTTTTTTTTTTTGAATTTTGGTTTTATTCGATTGCTGTTTAATAATTTCTTTGATTGGGGTAGCTGTTTTATAATTTGTTTTATATCGGTCCATTTGTCCAAAAGAATAATTGGCACAATAAATAATTAAGGAAGGAAAAAAAATACAGATTACTTGTCCAAAAAAAATAGTAAAAAAAGTAGTATATATAACTTAAATTTACAACACGTCCTCAATTTTGCAAAGGACGTCGTCAATTGCAGGTGCTATGAGGCCTTTCATTTTCAAACATGTTTCTCAATTCAACTCGGCGTGCTTATGCCTTCTATTCACACAGTCTAGTAAATTTCACTCGTCTCCGTCTGTACTCCACGCAAAGCTGATAAGGCGCAGCACACTAGGGCATCTTAGTTCGCTCAACCATTTGTTGGATCTCTACGTGAAATATCAGTTATTTGATGATGCGCAGAAGCTGTTCGACGAAATACCTAATAGAGATGTGCGGAACTGGACCGTCCTCATTTCGGGATATGCTAAAAAGGGGTCTCTGAAAACAGTTTTGAGGCTGTTTAATGAGATGCAAGCTGAAGGAGTTTGTCCGAACCAGTTCACTCTGTCTAGTGTTTTGAAGTGTTGTGCTAAAGTTAAAGATGTTGTTGTTGGCAAGGCAATTCATGGGTGGATGTTGTGCTGTGGGGTTTTTTTTGATGTTGCGTTGGGGAATTCGGTTCTTGATTTGTATGTGAAATGTGGTGACTATGACATGGCATTGAGGTTGTTTGAGATGATAAAGGTGAGAGACTCGTTTTCTTGGAACATAGTGATTGGTGGGTGTTTTTTGGATGGAGATAATAAGAAAGCTCTTGAATTGTTTGAGAGAATGCCGTGTAAGGACGTTGGGAGTTGGAACACTGTTATTGATGGGTTAATGCGAAATGGGGCTGAAACTGTTGCTCTTGAGTTACTGCATCAGATTTTGCTAGTTGGTCCATCATTCGATCGAGTGACCTTTTCAATAGCGCTGGTGTTGGCTTCGAGATTATTGAATTTGCAACTGGGTAGGCAACTTCATGCTCAAGTCTTAAGACGTCATGTTCACAATGATGGGTTCATTGTAAATTCACTTGTTCATATGTACAGTAAATGCGGAGAGACGAGAATAGCATCCTTAGTATTTGGTGTCACTTCTCATGACATGACAGTGCACAAATTGCAATGTTACTGTCAGGAAGACATCATGGACGCAGCAGCTTGGAGCTCCATGGTTTCTGGATGCGTTCAGAATGGTAGGTGGGAAGATGCACTGGAGATGTTTTGCAAAATGGTTTGTGGTAATTGTGAGGTGCACATGTTCATACTGACCAGCATCTTATCCGCTTGTACCAATGCGGGCCAGTTGGAGTTTGGGCAGCTAGTTCATGCATATGCTGTAAAGCTTGGATATAGACCTGATGTTGCAATGTCTTGTGCATTATTGGATATGTATGCTAAGTGTGGAAACTTAGACGATGCTCGTTTGGTTTTTGAACAGACTCATGACAGGAATGTTGTATCATGGACTGCAATGATATCTTGCTGTGCTCTAAATGGGAAAGGGCTGGAGGCTACTCATCTTTTCGACTCTATGATTACGGAGGGTATAAAACCAAATGCCATCACCTTTATAAGTATCTTAACTGCTTGTATCCATGTTGGGCTGGTTAAAGATGGCTGCAGATATTTTAAGATGATGAAGGATGTTTATGGCATCAAGCCGGAACCTGAACATCTCACTTGTATGGTTGATTTGTATGGCAGGGCCAATCGCTTAGAGGAAGCCAAAAATTTTATTTTGGAAAATGACATGTCCGATTCAGTTGCAGCTTGGAGTGCGTTGCTTTCCTCTTGTAGATTTCACAAGAACACTGATATGGCCAAGATGGTTGCCAAACATTTGGTGAAATTCAATTCCACTGAAGCAGGGCCTTTTGTTTTGTTATCCAACCTATGCGCAAACGAACAAAGGTGGGAAGATTCTAACGAAATGAGAAGTTCAATGAAGCAAAAGGGGATCGAGAAGCCTCCCGGTAAATCATGGATTCGATTGAAAAATCATGTCCATACTTTTGCTGCAGGAGACCAATCACATCCACAACATGCTCACATATACTCTCATTTAGAGCAGCTAACTTCTCGAGTGAAGGAAATAGGTTACGTACCAAATGTGACAATGGTGATGCAGGACGTCGAGGGAGAACAAGCGGAGGCCTTTCTTAGACATCACAGTGAAAAGCTTGCCTTAGTGTATGGCATAATGAACACTGCTCGTGGAATGCCTATTCGGGTGATGAAAAATCTCCGTGTTTGTAGCGACTGCCATGACTTCATCAAGTATACCTCCAAACTTTTGAATAGAGAAATTGTTGTCAGAGATATTCACAGGTTCCATCATTTTAAGAATGGAAGCTGCTCCTGTGGAGACTACTGGTGACATTAGTACGATATTCAGATTTGTTACTTTTGGTACAAATTTCTTGTTCCTCCTATACTCCTATTATCACCATAACAGCTCGAAATGTATTCTACTTTGAAGTAACTTACATATTCAGTAACATTTCTTCATTCTTAAGTGAGAAAGATTTACCCAGGACAGGCACCCTAACATATTGTGTTTTAAAACCCATATTTGATTTGGTTCAGGTGAGAAGGATTTGTCGAGGATATACACACAAGGATAATTTCAGGCACGTAAATAGAGTTTATCATAGTATTTGTGATACAAGCCTGACCTGTATGTCTGCTATATCTGAAATCTGTAAGTGCTTAATTATTGGTTAGGTAGTCAAGATATAGTTGCCAATGATCACATATGCCTTCTTAAACAAGAGTGTAATGTACTAGTTAGGAAGAGGAGCTCAGGAGCCCACTATAAAGCTGATCCTTAACAGTATGAGAGAGAATATGGGCATGTTAGTTGGTAGAATGCAACTAACTCCACCAACAGCTTCTTAATATGATTCAAAAGCAGCTCAAACAAGCAAAGGTGTCATTTAACTGATTTAGCAAACTGAAACTCTGATAGAAGTTAGTACAGTTAGTGTTACCATACCATGGCTGCATAATTAACCCACCAGCATTCATTATAAGTACTTATGCAAGTTCTAAGCTATGTATGCTTTCGTTTCTCCTTTTCTTGACCAGATGAGCAGGGATATGCTAGAGAGGTTGGCGCTTCTTCCCTTCAGCGGCGGTTGTATCTCTCAGTATGGTACAGAAGTTCTAGATCAGCAGTGTGCTAAAAGATCAAGATCAGTTGTGAAATGGCAATCACCAAGTACTTCCTCCTCACTTCACCGTTCTTTATGCTTCTTTGCGCAATTTCCTTATTAGTGCCCTGTATATTCCAAATTAGAAAGTTTGAGACGTATCTCTGTGTTCTATGAAGGAAAGCAGGAGGATGAATACATCTGTTCACAGGCTTTACTGTATGAGAGCATGAAGAACTCAGCACCTGGCAGTTCCATGCCTATTCCAAGGTTGAATATCTCCCATGGGCTTCAGAGATTGCTCAAAAATATCAAAAGCATGTCTAAGCTGTTCGGTAAGTTTTGCTGCTGATAGAAAATGTATATCATTTAGGTACTCTGGAAAGTTGCCTCTTCGATTCAGAATAGGCAAACAAAATTAAAATACTCAACCTAGCTTTTTATGTTAATTACTTGTGTTCTATGCATTCTTTCTTTACAGCAAACAAAGATGAAACATATGATCCCAATTTGCAAATTGGACTACCAACAAATGTTAAGCATGTGACTCACATAGGATGGGATGGCCCTGCAACATCCAATCTCATCAACGGCTGGGAAGCTCTTCTTCAACCTCCCAAGCTACACCCTATACTCTGATCTACTAATATATCCTCCTTACCCGCGGTGTAATCTTGACTTTAATTAGCTAAAAGTTCAGCTACATTTTGTCGTTGTAATGCGCAAATATGGCATTGTTAAGAATAAGACCATATTTAATGACATCATTGGGCACAAAACTGCAGCCAGTAACCCAAATTCTTGTATGAAAGACTCTCCATTGGCTATACTTGTTGAATATGCCAATCAATAATGTATTGCTTAAATGATTGTAGAAGCAAGAAGACAAGTAAAATGTTCAACAATGTAGGAACCCTTTTCTCACTTGAATCCTGAAAGTCAGTAGCAGACGCATGTGGCAGATCTGTGTCAATTCATTACATATTCTCCTCCCACCTACAAACTGCACTACAAAATTCCATATCCTTCAAAACCCTACTAAATTATTCCCACCTTCTTCCCAAAACCCATCTCAGCTTCCTTCTTGCTTTGCTCCATTACACAGACAGATCTCCATCGGCAAGAGATGCCTTCATTGTGTGTTCTCGTGCTTCTTTTCTCACTCATATTCAGTACAGTCAACCGGAGCCTTGTAAGTTTCTCTTCATCTCTTTAGATATAAAATTCTGAAGCTTTTCTTGGTTCATGTTTTCTGATGCTTGCAATGAATTGAATTGTTGTCCTGTGAAGGCTAGTGGGTCTTTTCAAAGTTCTGACCTTGAGCAAGCAATGGTGCCACACATTGAGGATGGAATGAGGATGAGGATGCTGTTGGATTTCAGTGAAAGCAATAGAAGAAAGCTTAACAGCTTCCAAACATGTTCTGTTTGCACATGCTGTGGTGGACCTAAGGGACTCTGTGTTGCCTCTCCTTGCTGCTATTCCATCAAATGCAATATCCCAAACAGACCCTTTGGCTTCTGCTCTTTCAGCCCCAAAACCTGCAACTGTTTTAGATGCCATGTTTGAACAGAATTAAAGAAACTAAGCCATTTTTACTTCAGTGATCATCAGTTATATACTCTGTGCAGGTAAGTTGTTGCTACTTTAAGCTGGCTTTTCTACCAACTGTAAGTAGCAATGGCTTGCTTAGCAGAAATCTGAAATCCAATTCATGATGATGTGTTCTCTTGTGCTCCACTGATTAAGAAAGTCACTGATGGAGCCACTTCATTAAATGATGTTTCTTATCTGGATTTTTGAGACTTGATTTATATGAAATTGTACAACTTGCAGTCTTCAATTTATAGTGCTTGGAATGATAATAACCACTAAGATCACATTACTGATCAAATCCTGCCTAGTTTGTTGTGTCTATCTGTACATGTACTTCTCATTGTGTGCATCTATGACTTGAATGAGAATTATCTTTGAGGAGCACAAGATGAAATTTATACAAAGGTTACATTTGAGTCAGGGTATGGATCAACCCAACATCGATCGTTTTGAGTGGCGTTTCTCCATCTTTTCCTGAATAGATCAAATTCAACATACGACTGTCTTCTCACCTGCAACGGAAACAAATGGCAAAGTTATCTAACATTGTTGAACTCGGTGGCTCACTCAGTCTCGATATAATGAGTATCAGATGGCACTGAAGTTCAGATCCTAGTCAACGATTTCGCCCAGAGACTAAATATACAACTCGCAGCACGAACATATAATCAACTCATTCACTTGATATGATATGTTGTTCAAATATATCTATGGACATGCTCACGCAATCAACAAAATATACACGAATGACGAAACACACTTTAATTAAAAGGTACCTCACTTCTGGGATCATGGACCTGAGAATGATCCGGTGTCTTTGAACTACTATTTCCTGTCTTAGAACTCTGAGGCAATGACGAATTTGTCTGCCAAATCAACAAGCATGAATTTCTTATCAAAGAGCATGATGAAAATTATATTATTTGATCTCTCTAAAGTTTATGAGCTTATGTTTTAATGCATCAAGTCGATAATTACAAGGAACCATACCATATTATGTGCATGCGATCCTCCAAGAGTAGGTAAGCCGTGATGTATTACGTACTCTGCGTCAACCACTCCAATATTCTTGGTTCGATCACCCTGTATCATAAACGGAATATGATTAACGGTTGTTCATAACAACAAGCCACAAGCCTGTTATTTGAACAGTCGCAAACAGAGAAAAAAAGGTGGGCATAATTGTAAGGCTTGCCTGAGCACAGTAACCAAGCTGAATATCTACCCCCCACGCATGGATCAAGTCATTCTGTAGATGTGACAAAAAAACCATGAACAAGTGATTGTTGGTCTCAAATAGAAGCAAGCAATAATTCGAGAAAACAGAAAAAGGACCAAACAAATTACCTGAATCATATACCACACACATCGCCAGGCTGCTCTTGAAAAAACAGGAGCCATCACTTCTATCCATCTATATTACACAATAAGATAAGGATCCGAAACCTAAAAGCATAAGTCCTTAAGGTAAGCAAAGTAATCTAATGGAGAGATGAACCATATAATGTCTGCTGCGATTGCTTAATTCGTGGAATTTGATGTCATCATTTAGTTTTGTTTCAAAAAAAAGAAGTCAATCACAATTATGAAGGGAGATAGGAAAGGAAATAAATTCAGACACCCAAATAGTGTACATGATTCAGAATCTCTCAAAAACGATAGAAAAAGATACCCTGTGCATGGAGGACTTGTACTGTTGTAGTCACAGCCTTTACCAGGGCCACCAGGCTTGTAGATCCTTCTGTCAAGGAGAACCGAACAACGAAGATAAAATTTGATATTTGCTTCAAGTAAACAAACAATGGTAAATCAATGTATGACACTGGATAAACATGGAAAGAAAAGACTTGCAAGCGAAAGAGCAATGTCAGGAAATGCCCAAAATCTTCAGGCTCGGTTTGGCTCTTGGAAAATATGAAGATGGAAAGAAAGTTTGAAGAAAATAAAAAAAAGTATTGTGCTTGGATTGTCATGTAAATGAAAACAAAATGAAGTGACACATTTTTTTTGTCTATTTAATTTTCTTTCCACCAAATTTTCTAAGATCAAATAGAGATCCAAAGAAAGGGTCAGTGTTTGAAAGGAGGACAGCACCAACAATGCTGGAAGTACGATGTACAGAGAACAATTACTCATATAAATATTCATCTGCTGAAATGAGGAAGCTAATGGACCTGTGTACAGTGGATCGTCTTCCGCGCGCAGTTATCTGATGATGCACCTCTGACTTAACAGGGTCGAGCGCAGGCTGTGATATTTCCAGACCTTCTTTCTTGATAATTGAAAGATACCTGTAGGATGATTACATAATGAGTTGGATCATCACATACATTGCCTATTCATTTTCTCGAGGAATTATGGCATCACCCTACCGCTCAGGATTAAAATGTTCAACTCCAAGATCTTCATCCCAAAGGAAAACATACTCATACTCTGAAACTATATCAGGATGCAAAAATCGCTTGGCAAACCACCTAAGCATTTCACAGAAACCATGAAAAGATTAATCAGAAGTATCAATTAGATTCACAATAAACTAAAACTGATTACACAAAAAAACATACCATTTGGTCTGATTGGCCACAGATACATGTATAACATGATCACTCCATTCAAATGTCCTCCACTTATCAACTACTCCATCATAATGAAATAGCATGACAGCAAAATTACTTTCTAGAAACTGTGACATGCATCAGGGGCGCAAGGCTTCAATATAACTACAAGTGATGTGAAAATACCATAATACCAGTTGAGAAGCTTACCTTTTTAACCATTTTATTGACAAGATCCTTTTGGTTTATTCCAACTGCCATGGAAAATAAACTCTTCGGAGATTCACTACCTTTCTGTTCAGAGTTGAATTGAAACAATCTTACTTTCAAACAATCAATTTTAATGATATCTACTAATATCTCCAAATGGATGTTAAATATCACTGTCAGATTGTTTAAGAGTGACTTGGAACAGGTTCCCCATATATCAATCAGCCTTTTGAACAGACACTACAGAATGCCCAGGGTTCCTTTTTATCCTGACTGTCACTGATTGTTCTTCAATACGATATCTACTAACTAAAGAACTTTTTTTTTCACGTTTCAGTCTACTTATTATTACCGGGAAACCCCAAAGTGGACGCATCTCCAAGTTAGAACTTGTTGTGACAATACCACGAGGCAATGCTTCACTTCCAGGAGGCCTGCACTGGCTCTATGATGCAAAATATATGTTAGAACATTTGAGGACGATGAGTAATGGTTTTACTGAAAAAGATACATGTGGTGAACTGGTGATGCCAATCTAAGATGATAATAGCAAACCTGGCAACTGTCAGCCTTTATATTCTTCAAAACATCAGGGATTGTAAATCGTAAGTAACTCTGTAAAAATTTAACCAAATTAAGCTTATAATTCCAGAAGAAAAAATTATAAGACATTTGTGCATATACGAAATCCTGTTGATCGCTTAGCTTTATCATATCAAGACATATACCCTTCCATCTCAAGGAATCTCATGTGAATGTGTCAAATAATATAGTAAATTGTAGCAGTACCTCTTTGGGATCTGTTGCTATGAAGGCACTCCCTATGAAGAATAACACGCAAAGTAAACTAACAGCTGGAACGATACTGCAAATACATGACCTCCAGCTTTTTGGTTCAGTCAGAAATCCAACCTGAAAAGTAATATAAGGGAATCATTAGCAAAACCGTGAAGTTGCAACTCAATCAATGACAACTGCGCATAAAACATAGCAACCAAGCTGCCATGTCTCACTTGAGATTTAGAAATGAGACGAAGATGCATATATGTTACAACTACTTATCAAGAATGCTAACATCCAAATTTCAACTAGAGTCAGACACAACACAACAATTAAACAACTGACAAGAAATCTAGGAAATCAAAATGGAGGCTTACATAAGTTAAAAGACTCATCTTCTTCTCCACGTCTGAAGACCAATCCACAAGATGCGTGAATGGAGTCTTCCCACTCTCACTCTCCTTCTTTCTTTTGTATTTCCTGAAAACCCAAACAATTTAACTAACCAATTCAAACCAGCAGCAGGAGACAACCGACGACCAACCACTCTTCCCAAAGCTTCGATTTTGACACAAGGGTCTGAGAGTGCGGGAACCGACAGTGACTAACGAATGGACATCAGTTGGATAAAGCGCAGAAATGAAACGAATATTGAAGTGGGTTTTCGACCGAGAGATAGAGAGAGCGGTGGCTTGGCTTGTGTTTTCCGTCTCGTACACGTGTCTGTAATGATTGAGATGGGAACGTAGCATTAGGCGGTTGCGGTGAACTGGGTTCTTCACGATCTTCCAGAAAAGCAACACGAACTACAACGGATTGATTCCCACGCCTCGATTTGGAAAAACAAAAACATGTTTTTATTTTATTTTTTAATCTGTTTTTATTTTTGATAGGCATATAAAAATTGAAAGAAAAAAAAAACACAAAAGGTAGACCACATGCCCAAAGATAAGGAAGCATTCAAACTTGACAGAAAAAGGATTTGGTGCAAACTAATGACAATACTTAATTTTGTCATTAGGAGTTTAACGGATGAGGTTAAATTTTCTAGTATAATTTTTCGATGACGAATTATATATTAATTTTGAAAAATTATTTAGTACATTTTGATTTATCGATGATAAATTAGGTTTGTACAAAAATATGATTTATTTTTTGCTAGACATCCTATTATATTTTAAGATCCCTGAACAGGAAGGTCAAAAACATTCAACAGAAATGCTGCAAATGTGCTATTGCAGATATGCTAACAATTTGATACACGCCATATTTTCAAATGAATCTAACCGATAAATGAATGTTCACTGTTCAGAACTCAATTTTGTTCTGATCCCAAGAAATCAAATGACTGAGTTGAAGGAATAACAGGAGACCATTGTTTCGTTGCCGCAGCCAAGATGTCAGCGTATCCCACAATACCGACTAAAACATCTTCGTTATCAGCTTCTGTCACCCATACATGGCTAGCCCTGTGAGATAGCAGCTGAGCCATCACCGCAGCCAATGAATTTGTTACCTTGCAAGTTAAAGGCGCGCTCCTGCCCCTGTACATGCTTCTAATACCAAGACTCAGGCTGGTCGGATTGTTCTGGAATCCTATGCTTCTGCTACTGAACTTCTTTGGCTTTCTTGTTTCTCCCCCGTTTGCTAAAGTGTCTCCATTTGTTGAACAGACTGAAAAGTTGGGAGGGTTTCTTGACATCATACTGTCCTCTACCCCCATCACAAATTGTCCTGCCGTGAGGTTGGCTAAAGCCCAAGCTGCAGCTAAGTAGTCACATTTCCATAGTTTATAGGCTGATATCTCACCGATGATTCTATTTTCCCCATCTGGTGCAGGATCTACAACCGCTACTGCAGTTGGATCATCAGGCAGTTTATGAGTGACATTAATTGCTGGCGTGGAAGCTTCAATAGAGATGTAGTTTGGGTTAATTGCGCCAAGGGAAGAGATGGAGGAGAGGGGCAGCGGAGCTAGAGCACCAAGGCAGCCGATGAGGAAGCGGATGACATCTTCTCTAGACAAACAGCAAAACTTGTCTCTGATGGGACTAGCATATGATGGGGAAGGCTTATTGGTGGTAGGAATAGTACTGACGTTACCACTAGAGGAGTCGATGCTCTTGAGCCATCTACCATTGTACAGAATCGAGAAGCGCTTACTCATTCCTTTCCATCCCACGCTCTTTGGAACAAGAAGGCGCCTCACCCCCTGCTTCATCAACTCCAGGGCGTCTATTAATCTGAGATGTCAACAGAAAGGAAATAGTATTATAATTTACAGCCATGAAACAAAAGTTGAATTCTTCAATCACAATATGCAACAGTGAGTTTTATACTGTATTTTCACATGGAGTTTCTCACGCAAATTCAATCGATGGTAAGCTGAAATTTCTCAAGAGACGACATACTTCATTTAACTGATTAGCTTAGCAGACAAGTTTGCTGGTAGTTCATGCTGGTAAGGTTCTCTAACTTTCTATCTTTCGAAAGGTGTAGCTAAAGACTTGATGAATGCAAAAAAATGAAATTCATCGAAACTTAGGCTTCCCATTATTTGTATTTTGTAGACACAAGGCAGCAATAGGTTATAAAAAGTAATGCCACGTGATTGATGAGTGCTGTAGTGTATAAGTTACATGCCGGAAGATGATGAACACAAGGCAAATAGCTGTAGGAAACTAGTTATAGCTTAGAATGTTTATCAGACAAAGATATGTACGCATTTCGCTAGATGTGAAGAAAAAAAATTGATCTGGAAAACCATTTAATTTAGAAAACATCAAATACATTTGATGGCAACTAGTAAAATCACACCTTCTTAGGCGCAAAACTTAGCAACCATAAAGAATAACATCTATGTTAAGCTTCTGACAACTGACCATAATTGACGTTCATATAACACACCAACGAGTGGTCCAACTTCCTATAAGACCCACTCATTTTAGGAAGCTCCACACCATAGAAAGAAAGAGAGTTAGTTGGCTTATGTAAGGCTGCACTTACCTTTTTCATTACTAATTATTTCATAACCAATAACCTATTAACCTTGTTCGGATAAGAATATATTAAATGAGCAAATCTGAGAATGGGAATAAGGGTTTCTTGACGTCGTCTTACCTCTTGTGACACAATTAATGATTTCAACTGTTTGTTTTGGATAAAGTGGCAAAAAGTTAGCTCCGTGTTGGGTAATTGATATGTAGCTGAGGAAGATCCATAGACATTCAGAATACTACAATACTCAGAGACTAATGCAGACACAAGCATCCATTAAAATTTACCGTCCTATGGATACTCTCTTATTGGACCATTAACGAATGATGAACTTGATTTTTTTTCATAGGTATTTATATCAACTATACTCGAGTGATATTTACATGAGAAAACATCTTAAATGTGGAATGAAGATACCAAACCCAAAGATTTACCAACTACAGCAATCATCAAAACATACCATTTAAAATATATAGCTTGCCTTATGTAATAAACACAACCAATTAAAAAAGGCACATTATTTTTCATGAATAAATGAATAGAAGTAGAACGTTAGCTGACCTTGTCGCAGGGTCAACCTCTTTAAGAAGGGAATTATTAGGCACAACAACCTCAGAAACGGGTGTCTTCAGCGCCATCTCCTGGTTCTCCAAGCACCAATCTTTAGCCAAAAAGGACACAATATCTAGCGAATTAAGTATGCCGACAAATCTCTTTTGCCTCATCTCGCTATTTTCAATAAAACCAGGAAGCACTGATCCCTTTTTCCATACAGTTATACCACTTTCAGTTGAATCCCCAATTGCCTTAATGGCTGACTCCACTGTCTCCGTCTCTACAAACTCAATAAGCTCCGGCTTCCCCACTGTCAAATCCCCAACAACATGGTACAGTAACACTGATGCCATATCCGATAATCTCCTGTTTCAAAACACAGGAGTACAAATTTAAAACTATAAAAGACAACTAAAGTGAAACTCATTAAACATTCAAACCCAATCAGCTCAAATTATTTGAAAAAAGCATCGGAAGTTCTACACAAATCCCCAAAAAATATGTTTTTCCTAAAAAATAAAAATCTAGAAAAAGGAAAAAGAGAAAAAAAAAGGCGATTCCAGAATATATCCTAGAGTGCTTGCGCCTTAGGGCTTTCTGTGATAAAACGACCGAGCACAAACACGAACCTCAAACACAACAAAACAAAAGCGGCTCGATCTGCTCGGATCTTACTTTCTGGATAGATAAAAAGAGGCAGAAATTGTATGAATGGTTCACCGGGGAATCCGGCGAGGGTAAAAAAAGGCTATAAAAGGGAGTGAAGGAGGAAGAGAAGGAGGAGAATGCCAGTGATGGGAAGAAGCTTGATGGAAATCAGAAGAGGAAAAGAGATGTTAGGCGCGTGGATGAGAGTGTTTGCCATTGGAATTGGAATGCTCTGACGTCGCCCATGAAAGTTGAGTTTTTTTCAGATCCCAATTCTGTAGCTGATCGTCGACGATGAAGGCGAGGATAGTGACGGTGGTGGGATCGGGGAGACCGGAGACACGGTGGTGTAGCGGTGGAGAGAGAAAGACAAGCTTGGAATTTTTTTTTTGAGCTTGGAATTTAAATATATAATTTTGAGAATGGGAAAAGGGTTATTTTGGACATTTAATTTAAATAAGGATAAAGGATATAGTTGGGTAATATTTTGTTTTTTTTATTGATAATAATCGATGACCGCAAGTGACAAAACGACACCGTTCGAACCAAATCCCCGAAAATAACGTGGACAAGTCAAGTCAAGCTTGTTGTATAAATACGATAATAAAAATCCAAAAAAAGAAACATATTTCGGGTTCTCATCTCTCTCAAATTATCGCGGATTGATTGAACAAAGACGCAAGCCCTAGAAAAACAAAAAATCTCCGATAAAGAGAGAAACGAGGAGATTAGAGGATCAATGGAACTCAATATGATTTCACTCTTCTTCTCCAATTGTAAATCTCTCGTTCTATTATATTACATGACTGTGATTTTCTGTTGTTTTAGGTTTTAAAGGGTTTTGATGTTGGTTTTATCGCGATCGGTGGTTGGATATGGAAAATTTGGATTCATTTTGGTCTACATGGTTTAGGCTTGTGAGGTTTGTGTTAGTGCTTTGATTTGATGATCGATGTGTGGGAATTAGAAATTTGGGGATTTATGCATATACGTTTTTTTGCCTAACTTGGGCAGTTTGGAGAAACCTGAAAATTTGCAGATGGTTTTGTAATTACTTTCTTTATGTGTATCAAGAAGCTGAGGTATTGTGTTTGGAGTAACTTTTTCGGGTTTTTGCAAACTGGTTTTGTATGATGGGTGTGTGAATCTTTTAGTCTTGATCTTTAAGACTTTAACACTATTTTTGTTTGGCATCCATATAAGTGCAGGACTAAGGACTCATTGACGATTTTGCTGCATCTGAACTAGTTGTTAATTCCTCATTCCAAGATTATAGTTGTTCCTGATTTAGTGCTGTGGATTGTCTTTTCTGTTGTTTGGAGCATGACTTGAACTCTTGAAGGCTGGATTGAGTAGAATATTCATCCCACCAACTAAAAGAATTTCATAACTTGGATTTCAAATTCAGTCCATGTCATAAAGATTCACAAGCTTCAAGTAAGAATAAGGGTGCAGAGTTGTCTGGAAGGTGAGTATTGACTATTTTTTTTATGGCCTGCCTGCATTTTTGAACTTCAAATTAAATTTTATTACTGTATCCAGTATGCAACTGGATAACTTTATTACCATAAAAAAAAGATTTGGTGATGAAGGTCTGTGTTCAACTGATGAGAATTCAATGATTAACGAATGTGGTCTGCAGGGAATTGTGTATGTTTGCACAGAAGGCAATCCTTGAAGATATGGTAGAAATATTACTAGGAGTAGGAGATGTGTCGTTGTTGTAAGTTATGAGTTATGACTAAAATATGTAATTGTATTAGAAGCAAGAAGTAACACTTGGCAATGAAAAAAAGGCTTTTGTTCTGCTAGAGAGTAAACCTTTTAGTATGCTCTCTGTTCAGTTATCAGTTTTTTAACATTTGCATCTGAGGTCTAGATAATATACACCGTGTAACTTTTATGTAAGATGTGTTAGTTGGAAATAGGTAACTTTATAGAAGCCAATTCATATGAGTAAAAAAAAGATTCAGATGATGGCCTTATGCCTTGTTATGCTAATATTTGTCCTGCCATTGTGCATGCCCGTACCAATTGATCGCGTTGATACTCCGATAGTTTACGTAAAGTTCCTAATTCCTGCATGGTTTGGTGTGTATGGTAAAGTAACTAATGGACTTGTTTTGCAAAACATACAAAACTTATCGAGGTGCTCATAATCGGTAAATTTATCAATTCTATATTAAGCTTTCCATCTGATACCTCTTAATGTTCTTAATAAACCCAATACAGTGTTCTCAAGATGTCAGATATTAGAGGAAGCACATACTCCATCACAGATTCACGTGCACTGCACAAAGAACTGGATGAAGCTTTGTGTCCCATTTGCATGGACCATCCACATAATGCTGTTCTACTTCTTTGTAGTGCACATGAGAAAGGATGCAGGTCTTTTATTTGTGATACCAGTTACAGGCACTCTAACTGCCTCGACCGCTTCAAAAAATTAAGTGTGAACTGTAGAAATAGCCCTTCTCGCCAAAACACTTCTCCATCTGGTAGTACAGAAAGCTTGAGGATTGGTCGGTTTCCCATTGCCGGTTCCAGTGTAACATATGACTTGAGTGAAGTTCAGGGAACACTAGATAATCAAGATTTGCATGATCACTCAGAATACCAACATGGAAATGTAGTACAAATAAGTGGGACATCATCAGGCCAAGGAATTTCTCCAGCAGGGAATACTTCAGCTGTGCAGTCATTACAGGATGCCAGTTTGAACCTTACTTGCCCCCTGTGCAGAGGCGCCATTCTTGGGTTGAAGGTTGAAAAGGAAGCCAGGCAATATCTTGATTTGAAACAACGAAGTTGCTCTCACGAGTCTTGTTCATTCACTGGTAACTATCAGGAGCTCCGCAGGCATGCTAGAAGCGCACACCCAACGAAATGCCCTGCTGATATTGATCCTTCAAGAGTGCGTATATGGCAAAATTTGGAGCGTCAGAGAGACTATGATGACATCATGAGTGTCATCCGCTTGTCAATGCCCAATGCTTTAGTATTTGGAGATTATGTAGTTGACAATGGAAATGATGGGAATGATGCAACAGGGGATGCACCATGGTGGAGTACTCGCCTACTATTCGAGATAAACAGAAATCATTCTCGAAGAGATTTACCTCAACATAGAAGAAGATCTAGGCT
This sequence comes from Rhodiola kirilowii, assembly GCA_033675215.1. Taxonomy (NCBI): domain Eukaryota; kingdom Viridiplantae; phylum Streptophyta; class Magnoliopsida; order Saxifragales; family Crassulaceae; genus Rhodiola; species Rhodiola kirilowii. Next base: position 8,900,628 of record CM066203.1, on the reverse strand, counting down.
CTGGACAAGACAAAGACGCATATCAAGGGACTTCTCAAGTCGAATGCATCAATGGGGTGAAAGCTTTTCACGCCCAAGAGTTGTGGAAGATAATTGGAATAGATCCAGTCGTAGGAGCCAAGACCCTTCTCCAAGACCCCATAGACGTCGACGCTTCTCTAACTCCAGACCAGAAGAAAATCAGCAGTGAAAAAGAAATTCAATCCTGGTAAACCTCCATTAACATAACCATGTATAGTGACCCATTTGTACAATATGTTTAGGCTTCTTTTAACTCATGATTCTCTAATGTCTGTTCCACAATGCTGATCACAGTGCAGAGAGCCTGATCTATGTACCGGTTCTCTCCACTTGTATTCCACTTCCCGGTTGCTATGGTCTACAATGTATCTCAAAGGATTGATCACTGAATATATCTCGAAGGATTTGTCTGATGGAAGATACAGCAGATTTGTCAAGCATGTATTTAGTCTTTCTGCATATTATGATTCAAATTAGTTACCTATATGTGCACTTGGGTTCTCACAAACACAAACTTACATCTGTAATAGACATGCAATTTTCTTCTCCCTATTTTTTGGTATGCCTTATAGCTTAAAGACTTATTGCATGAATATATCATCAAGAATTACAGGAGGGATGTTGGATGCTGCTATGCTCTTCAGGACCACTAAATTGAGCTTGAAAATCCTAACGAGTCTCTCCAATTCATGGATGAACAAAAGTACAAAACACAAGGAAAAGAACGCAAAGTTCATTTTAAGCAGTGTGAACATATACACATAAATGACTTCTTCACCCCAATGTCCAAATACGAACCCCATCCTTGGAACAAAAAGAAAAGGAAAAACACCACACTATCCAAACTCTCCCTATCACAGTTTCATGGTTAAGCATGAGCATGTATAGAAATATTGAGTTTTCATAAAATGAGGCAACTTCTCATCAACCTTCTCAATTGGATGTCAACTCAGAGTCACTCCTCGGTTCGCTGCTCGAACTGTCACTTCCATGATGTGATACCCTGCTGCTTCCGTGGCTAATAGAAGCATACTCATGTCCTTGTGCCCCTCTGCTGCTTTTGTGACTCAGTCTATTGCTCAGTTTCCGGCCTGAGGAGATGCTGAATGTTTGTGACTGCATACTGCTGGTTCTTTGGCTGTCTGAGGATAAGTCCTCCTTTTGCACCCCTTGGCTACTTTTTCGACTTATTCTGCTGCTTAATTTGTGGCTTGAAGATCCACTCATTGGCTGTGAATGTTCACCATTGCTGTTTTGCCATGAAGAAAGACTTCCTTCTCGCAATTGTTTGTGGTTCGAGGAATTGCTTATATCTTCTGGTTTCCAGCTTCCATGGCGGTCCATGGATACATCCCCATTTTGTAATCTTTTGCTACTCCTGCCGCTTGAATTAGCATTAGTGCCATAATTCATTGTTTGGCTCCTACTGATGTCATTCTCACCATCTGATATTTCTCTGTGGCTTCTTAGTCTAGAGTGTTTTTTACTTGCTTTTCTTGATTTTCTGCCACTTTTACCGTGACTTCTGGCAGTTGATTCTGACCTGCTCTTGCTAACAGAAGCAGAAGCCCATTTTCTCGATTCTGAATTATCTTGAGCCCCGTCCTCATCCTCATACTCATAATCGCTTCCTTCTTCGTCTGTATACTCTGAACCGTCTTCATCAGTGTACTCTGAGCCGTATTCCTCTTCGTTGTTAGTTTCACGCTTAGATGACATTTCTTCACAAGATGATGGAGATGGGAGAGGGATGGGAGGAGTAAGGATGACCTCTGGAGAAGCCATAGCCAGGAAGCCAAGAGCCGGAGCAATGTCAGCGATCAATGGCCGAACTGATGCTTCTTCCTGCAGACACATGGCTGCAATGGCAACAGCCTGATTCAAACTTTTTTCCGGGAACTGTCTGTTAAGAAGAGGATCTGCCAAGTCTGGGTAACTTTTTTGGTCTTTGAAGAGGGGTTGCGCCTATTCAGTAAAACACCGAAAATCCTATTAGACATGGCATATAAGACATTTCTGAACTTGACATTTGTGTTAAATAAGAGAGTGCATTATTACCCAAGTCACTAGGTTTTGCTCTGAATTTGGTTTCGTGGTGTCAATAGCTCTACGCCCTGTGATGAGCTCCAGTAACACCACGCCAAAGCTGTATACATCAGACTTTAAAGTGAGCTCACCTGACCTAACATATTCGGGAGCACTGTATCCGTAAGTGCCCATGACTCTTGATGGTACTGCAAACTTGGGATCTCCGTTTGACCGAAGTTTTGCTAATCCATAATCTGCGAGTTTTGGGTTAAATTCATCATCCAATAGGACATTTGAAGACTTGAAATCTCTATAGATGATTGGAGGGTTGGCCTTATCATGTAAGTATTCTAAACCACTTGCTGCGCCCGATGCTATTTTCATTCGAGTTTGCCAATCAAGTGGCTTCTTGTCACCAATATCTGAAAGAAGAGATATAACTGTATCTCAGCAAAAATCACATATTAATAAGAGAGAATTATTGATATCCTGACATCTGAATCTTCCAATGAACAGACAAATAAAGAACGATACCAAGAAGATGTTGTTCGAGAGTCCCTCCTGCAATGAACTCATAGACCAACAACCTTTGATCTCCATCTGCACAATATCCGACAAGGTTAACCAGATTTGGATGATTCAACAGACTCAAATTCGCGATCTCTGCAAGAAATTCCTTATTTCCATGCAACCCGTTCCTGTCTAGTTGCTTCACTGCCACAACCTGTTCAATATCAGTCACCATTTTTTTCAGAAAAAAATTTCCAAACCTCAAGAGCTCCACTTAAAAACACCTCCCAATCCACACTCAAAAATGAATACAAAATGCTGCAAATTTTATATTCCAAAAGTTAAGTTCAGTGATTAAAAATCTAATTACCTGCCCGCTTTTCTTTATCGTGCCCTTATACACTCTCCCAAATCCTCCTTCACCTAACAGACATTCTTGCCTGAAGTTGTTAGTCGCGGTAGCTAGTTCACGGAAATTAAACGCTTGGGAAGATATATTTGGTCCACCCTCATCGCCTTTCTTGTCCTTTCCATCAGCAGCTCCTCTCTTATCTGCCAGAACACAAACGACATTATCTTCGAAAAAGCTTCCACAAACACAAGCATTGATCAATTCATAGGAAATGCAGGTATGCAGCAATTAATCAATAAGACACACCAAGCAAATCTGATATCTACCGAAAAGAACGCAATGAGCAAAGAAAAACAGCAAGTTCAGAAGCTAAAACTACTCAAACTGGATCAAATTAGGCATTGCATTTTTTTATATAATGAAGAACAAATATATTTTTTTCTTCGGAAATCTAATTAATTTTTAATATGCAATTAAGCAAGCATTACCATTGATTTCTCGAGTATTTTCCTTCTTAGATTTCTGAGATGAAAAACACGGGAAGCAACTCATCTTCCCCAAATCTCATACAACAATTGATTAAACAAAAACCCTCAAATAAATCTATAAAATTGTTGACACAAAAACTTCTGCATACAGGGGAGGATTGTAGAAATAAAATTAGGTCAGAATTTGGGGAAAAAGTGGGTCCGAGGGTCCATCAAGAGGAATGGACAGACCCTGCGGAGAGGTTATCGTTTTGGGAAGACGAGGAGAAGACCACATTTCTTCATTATTTCGGGAGAGAGAAAGAAGAATCGGGTGGAAAATTGTTGGATTTTCTTTGGATAGAAATTTTAGGAGAAAAAATTGGGGATTTGAATGGAGCTGAGATGGGATTTGCGGGAAAACTAAATTTGGATTTTCTGTGAGATTCAAAATCTTCGTCCTTGTCATGTTGACGATGGTGTTGGCGTCAGTACCCGCCATTGACATCTGTTGACAAGCTGCCTCACTCGCCCCTTTCTGCATGCAAAAACTTTTTGAATATTTCTTAATTCTTTTCCAATAATTATCATTATAAAAATGGTAAAGTGATTATTAGGCCATTTACGATTATGTCTCTTAATCAACTTAATAATTTATTTTGATTTTATTAAGGTTTAATTTTTCCTTTTTTTGTTGATGGGAATATTTCCTTTTATGACATTGTTTTAAAACCATATATAATATTCCCTCCATATATATACTCAAAATGAGAATATATACTGCATTTGAAACTTGAAAGAGCTCGAATATGAACACACCCTCGTAAAGGTTCTTCTCTTAGGCGCTAGGCGCTACTTTGATTCTGAGAGACATTATTACAAGTATCAATTCCACTCCACAATGTAATTTTCAACCATCAAATGCTTAAAAAGATTTCAAATGCGACTTTTTCGATATAAAAAGAAAATGTTCTCGGGGTCTTATCCCAAATTATTATTATTATTATTTTGATAAACGGTAGATTTGCAGATACAACAGCAAAACAGAGGATATAAAGTTAGAATCATCACAGCTGAGAACAGGTCCCGATAATATATACGTGACTAGAAAATAATAACTGCTCCACCTTGCCTCAACGCCGCACTGCTTGGTCCCAACGGACTAACAACAACATAAACAAAACAAAACCGGACATAAGGCACAACATCCAATTAGGATGAATCCGACTGAGAAGATTCCCTTTAGCGGAGACACTTATCAACATCAGGAAAAACACCAAAAAAGAATTAACACATATAAATATCCGAAAAATCACCCAAAAAGGAACTAACAGAAACTCCCCTCCCCCTCCTCCGCGCCAACTCTTTCCACCGCCCGAAGTTCTAATCATCCCCAGCATCACCAGATCCGTATCCCGACCAAACTCCATCCGTCTCACACCACTTGTCGCAGCCCCCGCAACCCCACCACCGCCGGATCTGAATCCTTTCCAAGCCTCCCCATAGATATGGTTCAACAATCACGGTGGCGTGGTGGCTAGAGCCACCGACGAATCCTTCTATGCCAACCGACAAAGAAGAAAAGAGGACTGTAAAGAAGAACAGAAGTCGGTGCCGAATAAGATAAGAACTGATGTCGACAGAGAAGAGAGGATTTTGAGGGAGGAAAGATAGTCTCACTTGATATTCATGATGATGTTGATTTGATATTTTCGTATTACCCCAAATTATGATTATATTAGAAGGGCTAGTAGTCTAGCGATCATAGTCTTAAAACTGTGATTGACTGATTGTTAGACTACTAGCCCTGATACATTTTATAACATGAGTTTTGAATTGTCCATTCATATTCTTTCAACTTTTATATATAATAATAAAAATCGAAGCTTAATTGATACTTATAATATTTTGAGCTTTTGTTTACTTAGTCATGTCATCCTAATCAGCTTTCCTTGAAAGAAATTTCATTCATAAAGAAAAGATCTAGTCATGTAGAGAGATACATTGTAAAGGCTCTACTTAAGCAATGGAAAAGAAGAGAAATGTAGGTGAATGGAAGAATTGGAGTAGGCTTTTCCAAATGAGCCATGTGAGAATACAAAGCATGAAGGATTTAAATTTAACTACACAACATGGTGCTTTGCCACATTGGAATTCATCTCTTTATCACTTCAAAGTTCAAAAGCCACTTTCACTATCACCATTATTTTCTTCTAAAGCTTCATTTTGCTACATCTCTTAACAACTTTGCTTATCATTAGTTGAAATCCAACGACATATCTTTATCACTCTAAAATAGTGAATTGTCAATAAACAAAAGGTTGACTATCTTTCATTATCTACTATATTTGCATCCATTAAAAGATTTCAGTCAGGTTCATATATTTCTTGATCATTGGACGAAACATTCTCATGAAACTCTCAGATTTTCAATATTGATAGCAATGAAAATTAAAAAATTACTTAAATACCAGCATAAAGTTTCGATCAAATAATTAGAAGATCAACAATTCAAACATATGTGAACACATCCAAAATACATGAATTTAAAAATTATTTATTGCTTTGTCTTTTAGAATAATAAGTAATAAAAAAAGACGGCCAAAGAACAAGTTATATGAAAAATTGAAAATACTTAGCAACATGTACATTCAAAACGGCGCCGTTTACATGCGAAGTAAAACAGAGTATCTGATCCAAGGAGACACGCTGTCAGATTTTAGCACAAAAACTTAACAGCGAAGAATCATCTTCATCTTCTTCACCGCTCTGCCGCTCTCTCCAATATAAAAACCGCATCACCCCCACATCAAAATTCATCTCATTTCAATCTCATCCATCTCAAATCACTCTAAAGATTCAACCTTTAATCGTTAAATCATGTCATTCGCTGCGGATTTCTGCGCTCTGCCCGAAGGCTGCGTCGCCAATATCATCTCGCTGACGAGCCCTCCTGACGCTTGCCGACTCGCTCTCGTGTCCAATATGTTCAGGTCGGCGGCGGAGAGCGATGCTGTCTGGGAGAGGTTTTTTCCTCGTGATTATCAGGAGGTGGTTGCGCGTTCTGACGACGCTGATGCTGCTGCTGCAGCTTGTCAGCTTGTGGGTCCGTCGAAGAAGCAGATGTTCTTTAGGCTCTGTGAGATTCCAATCCTCATCGATGGCGGCCTCAAGGTATAAATACATCAATTAATAAAGATTGTTTATTTGGTTTCATTAATTCATTTTACGTATCTTTTATTAAAACTGGGCAAGTTATCTTTCTAGTTCTGCCTGATTTTTTTTGTCTTCTTGATTTGTGTGTTTTGTTGATTTGAAAATGATGTTTTTGATGATGACGTCATTCAGGACATCTTGGTGTCTTTTGGTTAATGATTGATTAGTTTTAGTTGATGGAGACTTAAATTTGGAAAGCAGTTTGTTGTCTGTATGTTCATATTATGTCAGGTGTTGTGTTGTATTTTGATATTTGAATGATGAAATATGAAGAGAAGTTGTTGCATTGAGTTGTAGTTCGATTCCAAGGAGTGGCGAAAATGAAAATTAGATAAGCTAAGTGTAAGGAAATGACGATTTTTGATGTCAGTGTTTCGAAATAAATTCAATATAAAGATGTTGACATTTGATATTTGCAGAGTTTCTTTTTGGATAAATGGAGTGGAAAGAAATGCTACATGATATCCGCAAGGGATCTTGATATAGTTTGGGGTGATACTCCCAGCTACTGGAAGTGGATGCCCCTCCCTGAATCCAGGTACACGATCTTATCTGAGTTTGATTATGACTTTATGAGTTAGCTGATGTGTAGAAGTTTGTTTGCTTAATTATGTTTTGAATTTATATTTGTAGGTTTCCAGAGGTTGCTGAACTCCGTTCTGTATGCTGGCTTGAGATTCATGGCAAGATCGAGTCATCTCTTCTGTCAACTGAAACCAATTATGCAGCTTATTTGGTGTTTAAATTCAATCAAGGTGGCTACGGCTTTGACGACCAGCCAGCTGAGGTTTCTGTCGGCATCAGTGGAGGTGGAAGTTGCACCAAAAGTGTCTACCTTGATTACGCCGAAGTAGGCCAACCAAGACAACTCCATATTGTCCCAAGGCGCGTTGCTCTCTTCAGTCGCACTCGTGCTCAGTTACTTGCCACCAAGCCAGCTCCAGCTCCGAAGAGGGAAAGATCAAATCCAGCACCAAAGGAAAGGCGAGATGGCTGGCTTGAAATCGAGCTGGGCGAGTACTTTATCGAAGGTGGTGAAATTGGAGAGCTGGAGATGAGTCTTAGTGAGGTAAAGGGTGGACATTGGAAGGCTGGGCTTGTTGTCCAAGGCATCGAAGTCAGGCCAAAAGGGAGCCAAGTAAATAAGAGAACTAGTACAAAGGTCAAAGAGTGAACCTATTCCATTCATTGATTCCTCCAAAAGTTGGACCCCAACAGTAAGCATTCGGATCAAGTTGTGCTTGAAGTTTCGGAAATGAAAGATGCTGCTCAAGACATGCATGCCTGGGCCAGTAACTGATGCCTCTCGATACGCTCACGGTTTGTTTGTAAGATTACGTGCCTTGGATGTTGTTTTTTCTGTTTTTAAGTCCTTTTGTTGCTCTACTTGTAATAGCCTATAATTTAAATGAATTAGTTTCATTTAAATTTTAGTCCATTTTGAGTTCAAAAAAAAAATTTAGTACATTTTAGCTGAAAAACTTGGACTTGTACATCTCTCATTTAAACTGATTCAGTTGGGCTTTTGGATACACTGAAATGTAAAATAGCTGCAAGTCCGTGCTGTCCTTGCTCGTAGGCATTCATTATGAAACATGTTCGCTTCTTATAAATTTAGTGCATTTGCATGTTAGCTTCTGCAATTTATTGTGCTTGCAGTAACTTGTACCTTTGTATTCCACATGGATGAATAAATGAAGCTGCCGGAAGCTCAGTGAGTTCATAAATAACTCAGCTTCTGGACTCTGAACGATGTTATCACTCAAACCGGTCACATTACTACTTCCCAATAATATATAATCACGGATCACACTGGTTACATTTCAATCATACTGCAAAATGGCAAGAAAAAAATTGGTAGATTTTTTGAGACACTTAACATTAAGAAGCTTGAGAGTGAAGATAAGGAGCATCCAGCAGTGACAACAATAATCAGCATTGATCAAACTTTTGAGAAGTCATCTAACTTCATGACAGTGCTGAGGTTCATAGGACTCATGTACTTCTCAGCTCCGGTCATAATCATCTGGACGAGGATCTTGTTGGCTCTCTCACATGGATGAAATCCATCCCAGAACACAAACTGATCTCTGTTGGGACACAGGTTTGATGCTGGTGTGCATAGTCCGATCCCATTGTAAGGTCCTTGTCCGCAACATGCTATTTTTGAGGTGACGAAACCATATTGCTGAGGATTTTTGATGAGGTCAAAGTGCATCTCATTTAAATTACCTGCAATGAAGACGGTCTGGCCTAGCTCTGAGTTTAGCTGATTGATTAAATTTCCAAGCTGAGGGTTGAAGAGTGATGCAGCTTGCTGCAGCTGGGGCACGCATTCGCCATTCCGGCTGTGCTGAGCTAATTCAGATGGCACGCAGCCTATTGGCCCGGTGCCTGTCACCAAGACTTTCCGCGCACCCAGCTCTACTAACCTCTGTTCAGTTGAAGCAAATAAATAAACCAAATTGACAATCACTTATGCAAAAATATTAAAAATAACATTTTTAAGCCTTTCATTTCTTCTCAACATTGTATTTAATCATTTATCTGAGGAAAGGTATAATTGGCTGATGGTGCATCTCTCAAGTTGGGTATGTTGGACTTTGATGGTTTGATTTCAACTACTTAAAAATGTCAGCCAAGCCAAAATCAAGAAACACTTGAAATAGCTTATTAGCTTCACAACATCTGACACCATTAATGATATATGTCTCCTTCATTAAGATCTCCATCTCCTACTTAAAGTCTCAAACATAGTTCCTATTCAGGTCATTAAGATTCATGCGACTGAGTTGTTGAGTTAGCATTAATGCTCTCTAAAAATAAAACATACAGTTTGGCTTAGAAAATTTGATGCATTCTGAGAATCGTTATGCTGATAATTTTGAATAGGGAGAGGCATTACCGATAAAATTTTGCGGTACTCTGAAATGATGTAAGGAACATAGTCTTCGAGGGCATACTGTCTAGACCTGGCCGAGAAAGGCACTAAGAAATAGTTGTTCACAAAGTCATTTCCCCCCAATGTGATCAAAAAGAGTGCTTGGTTCACTAGCTGCTTTGTTTGGGGCTCTCCAATCAGACTAGCCACCCTCTGCTGGTACTGCTCAAAGTACGCAATTTGCTGCATTATGTGGATTATGTTGACCTGCATTGGAAAACATAATCAGTCACATTTTGCACTTCAGCTTGAGGAAAAGTACAAATGGCACTAAAGATACTTACAAACTGAACGCCAGTGTCATTAAGTATCCCAATCCCTGCAGAGGCGAAATTTGCACCGACGAGTAGGCGCTCCCCTTCGAGCTGGGGACTCAAGTATGGCAATGGAGACTCTTCTCCACCAATTTGCTGGCCTGAAAAGATCAAAGAGATTTGCACACTTACATTACAAACATGCATACACAATTATGAAGAAGGGAGTTGATAAGTTGCAAAATGGACTTACTGATGAGATCAGGGAGGTTATAGCCATTGGAGAAGCGGCCGGAGGGTCTGTGAGAGGGAGAGTCAATGCCATAAGGGTAGCCATCAGCTCGTGCAGTGGTGGCCAAAAAGTCATTGTTGCCGCTGTCCACCAAGGAGTCTCCAAACACAAAGAAAGCTCTAGCAGATTCAGCTTCACTAGGCAAACATGTCAACACAAGCAGTGTACTCAAGGCTGAAAATGCAAGCAGCTTATACAGGAACTCCATTGCAAAATCAACCACAGGAGAAACAACTGAAACCAAATTCCAAGCTTACCTAAACTAAGTTGAGTTATGTGAAATGCTATACTGAGGAACAAACAAGCCATTATATAGAAGAGAGGCTTAAATGTGGCCACAACAATAAATGTGTCCTCTCCAGGCAAATTTAATAATAAGAATATTTGGACCACAAAACAAAGATAATTACTTTGGATTTTGCATAAGTATGTATATATTTTTGTTTTCACTGGGTTAATTGAACTTTGGAGGCTCTTCTCCAATCAAGGAAATGTGTAGTTGATTGTCTGACAGATATCATTTACTTCTCTGCAACTACTGAAGCTGAAGTCTGAACCTTCTATTTTTTTAGCACTCCAAGTTTCACAGTTTTAAGCTTCTGTGCTGGGTTTCTTTGTGATTCATATCAACTGGGCAATAAGAGCACATAAACTTCAATTCATTTTTGCAATGATGCCTTTTCTCATTTCAGATAGATTTCACATTTCAGCTGAAATCACACGTCTGCTGATCACCTGAGGACTAAGGATGATGTATATACATTGACCATGTTGCAGCACAAAAATATTTCTTACCATCTGATGATAAATTAAGTCTGAAACGAAATGCACCATTTTTGCACATTTCTGATGATTTTCTCTAGTAATTAATTTAATAAAGTGTCCATCCTCTGCCTATATTTTTTTTATGGCAGCATTTTTATTTTCTGAGTGGGAGGCGTTGACAAAAGAGTGAGCTGTGTGTTTTAATATGCAACTTTCAGGCAGTAAAAGTGTGAGTTGTTGCATTGGAGATGATGCTATGATGCATAGGAAAGAAGACCCAAGACTGGAAAGGCAACTCTTTTATAGGTAAGAATTAAGTAATGGAAGACTTTAAAATATTTCTGTGCATTGAAGTTGTACCTGAAGAGAGCATATGCATACTTTAGCATTAGAATTTAAGCTAGCACTTGAGTGAGTGGTCTTGCTGTTCTGCATAATGTTATGAATGTGAAGATAGAGAGGACAGAGAGCTTCAACAACTCTGATAGCATTTCAAGTGTGAATTATTACGAGAACAATAGCGAAGGAGGTGTGTGCACAACATAAATAATTCAGCTGGTCTTGTGGGGAAATGGAATATTTCAGGACACTACCAACAACCTCGATAGAGTTGTATTTATGACTTATAAGTGTTAGAGGACATCAATCAAGAGCCATAACTACCTTAAAAGATTATATAAAAGTAAATCCTTAAAAACAGGGATTAGTAACCACAAGAAGATATAGAGATCACGGGCAGCCTAAGAGTGCATATCAATTTAGCATTCCTAAACATATTAAATCACAATGATTTGAGATTTTAAGTAAGAAAAGGACTTGTCCATTTCCAGTAGAACTGCAAGCTGTATATATGTGAATGTGTGAGGATTAAAAGCATTTCAACTACTCTACCCAACAAGCACTTGTCGCAATATCACCTTTTGATCTCTTTTTACTTGCATTTAGGGATAAATTCATTCATTCAATTTCAACTACCCACATGCTCCCATCTATAAATGACAAACTAGGTGATATTCACTACTTGCTAGCTACTACATTACCATTATAGTCACTCTTCATCATTCCATTCATATTTTCTAACTTTCGGTAGTTGTATAAATAATAAGTTCATTAATTTAACTAGTTTGTATCGAAAAGGACAATTCATCTGCAACCTGAAATGGCTTCTGCATTCGACTAGTTGACGACGGACATAAATAGAGGTGAGAAATTACATATGCACATATTCAGTTACTATACATTCTCCTCCGATGCTAGAAACTTGCATCAAACATGGTGAATTGCAAATTTCAAGAGTTATTTAAACTAGGGATGGACAGACACTGTCACCAACTTTACTATTTACACCGCTGCGTGAGAGTTCATAAGATTCAAAACCTAAACCCTAATCTATTGATCTCTAAATTGTTTATCTTAATGTTTTTGTCACAACCTTGAGTATCATATTATATTATAGTGCTAATCCATACCAGGTGTAGGATGGTTTGTCACTTTGTCCTGCCTTAAATGCTGTCCCCATCACTCCTGGATTTCTGGCCAACACTTTAGTAAGGTCAACTTCAATGTAAGTAAGAGACTAACATTTTGATTGCTTCAAAGCACAGCCTCAAAGCAAAGTTTATTATCCACACTTTAAGGCAACTGATGCCTCATTTGATCCAAAAATTTAGTGCCAGGACCCCGAACATCTCACGATCAACACTCAACAAATCAATTCATATCCATTTGGTTTTAACTTTTAACTGATTACTTGGGTAATTTATTGAGGGCCTAGGCAACATCCATGCCTTTGCAGAGTGTGAGGATGTGGACTGTTTCTTCCAGTCCGAGGTGGTAGTAGATGCGGGTCGTGTCTCTGAAGCCCAATCTGGTGTCGAAAGATTAGATAGATCGCCTGTTTCTAATGTGGGTCTCTCCCCGGTTACTCTTTCGAGTGATAAAAGGCCTGATAGCTGTGGTGCTGCAATTGGTATTGAGGCGGTTGGTTTATCTCAGGAGGACTTTTGTTCTCAGAATGAGAGCTCCAGATACAGTGTAGGGAGTCCTGTTGCCGATTCGGCAAGGCTGGTTAAGCAGAATCCGAGCTTGGTAAGGGAAGTTGTCGCATTTCCTCGCTTCTCCTTCAAAGCAGTTAGCAGAAAAGCTTCAAAGGAGCAGGCTTTCTCTAAGGTTTATAGAAGGAAGAAGAGGGCTGACCTTGATCGCCTTAAGAAATCCTACTTGAAGGAGCTGGAGTCGACTAACAAGACCCTCCGATTGCCTGAAGAAGTTAGACATGGGGAGATTGAAAGGGCATTGTCAGCTGAAGAAGAGAGAAGAGCTCGTCAGAGGGAGGAGGCAGTGAAAACTGTCAATTTTGCTAAGGCATTAGGGGTGATTCCTAGTTTACCGGATGACGAAGTAGTGCAGATTTTCATTAACAGGGATGAAGAACAGAGAAGGGATAGGAAGAAGGAGAAGGAGGAAAGGAGAAATAGAGAGAAATGGCGGGATTAAGTTCATGAGATCTCCCTATTCTGGTTCAGCTAGGTGGCCGGGATTGTCCTCCTTTTCAGTGAGAAGTGTTGTTCGCTGTTTTGTTATCGAGGTTGAGGCAGGGTAGCGTGTTGTCACGCCCGGCTCACCTGGCCGAGGCGCCCGAGGCTTGTCCCTTGCGCCCGAGGCTTCTCCCTGGTGCCCGAGGTTTCTCTTTCGCGCCCGAGGTTTCTTCCGCCAACTCAAGTCTTCTTGGTTGGCCGACTTGGCCATTTTCGACCAATAAGAAGAGGAGGTTTAGCCTTGGGTCAAGAAGCTTCCATTGGACACATGGAGCTTGGAGGTGTAACTTGGGCAAATATCCCACCGATGGCTTTGCTTCCTAGCCAACCAAGTGTGGCGGTTTACTTGGATAAATATCCCATAGCCGGCAGCCAATCAATGCCCACCAAGTGTGGCGGTTTAGGGGTAAAGATCCTAGCCAAATGTGTATAAGTAGTGGGAGACCCTTCCCAAACTTAGGCATCGAGCCATCTACACACTTGTAATCTCTCCTCAATTGCAATACAAGCTTTCGTCCCAAAAGCCTTGTCATTTTACCTTTGTTCCGCACGAGAGATCCCATTGGGAGGCTGACTTAGCACGAGACGCTAAGGCCGCACTGGGCTTATCGAGCAACCAAAAATTAAGCCCGTGACAGTGTGTTGCGAGTCCCAGAGTGTTGGGTCTTGGGCGTGTTAGTAGTGGGCTGTTGGTGTTTGTTGTCAGGGTAGATCTTTAGTGCTTGCGGGTGTTTTTTTCGTGCTAGTGTGTTGTTAGCGGGTTGGTCCCCTGGCCCTTAGTGGATCTGTCTGTCTGCAGTGTTTGGCCCTTGGGGCTTGGTGTTTCCTTTTCGATCCTTCGGGTTCGCTTTTTTGTGGTTAATCCACTAAGTATCAAAAAAAAAACTCGTTTCTTAATCTAACAAAATAAAGAGTTGTACTTGTAAGAAAGGAAAAAAAGAAGAAGAATAAGATAGCAAGCAAAGTGCAAAGCAATGAAGTTTAAGGGCATAGAGTGTGAAATGAGACTCACAAATACTTGAAACAAGAAACATGGGATGAGGTTATCCATATGCTGCTGATGTGTCACTTCCCTATTTGTTGATGCTATTGCATTTCACTCCACAAACATTCTCCCTCAGCTTTGAGATTTTCCTGAGCAACAAAAAAACAGGGGAGCAAAAGGATCAAATCTTCTCTTCTTCTTCTTGTTTTGGATCATCCAATTTCATCTCATTAATAACTTCAAAGTAGCTAGAGAGAGTTACGGAGAATGATGGCTACATGCAATATGGCGTCTGCAGCAACTTGTATGTTATTACTCACTCCCACAGTTACATCATCTTCGAGTTCAAGGACCTCTTTGTGCTTTGGAATCAAGAAGGCAACCAGTGTAAATGGTTCAAGAACTGGGAGACTAGTGGTGCGGGCAGCTGAGGAAGCAGCCCCAGCTCCAGATGCTTCCACTACAACTGCTGCTCCACCTGCTGTCAAGCCACCTCCAATTGGGCCAAAGAGAGGAACCAAGGTAAATACAATCATCAAATATCACTGAATGCTTCAACTAATGTGTTCGGTTCCGGTAGGAACAAGCTGAGAAATCTCATGTATGCTATTGGAAAATAAAATCTTACCTTTGTGCAATGAAACTGTAGACATTGATGTTCCTCCAGCTGTGTTCATATGACATGTTACAGCTAACAGTCACCTAACCTTGCATGATCTCTGAATTTGTAGGTGAGGATTCTGAGGAAGGAATCATACTGGTACAAGGATTATGGCTCGGTTGTTGCAGTTGACCAGGTACGCGGCATTGGACTGGCCATCCTGCATTGAAACCTACATAAATATTTCAGGGGAATCATATAAGTCACTTATCAATATCATAATTTGACATAAATACTGATTACTGATACAAATTCATGATGAATCACAGGATGCCAAGACTAGATACCCAGTTGTGGTAAGATTCACCAAGGTCAACTATGCTGGTGTTTCGACTAACAACTATGCATTGGACGAGATTGAAGAAGTTTAAGTAAATAGAGAAGGTGTGTTTGTGCATTTCATATTTGTATGTTACTACTCGATGAATAATATAATCCTATAATCGCAATCTCTATTCTCGTACATGTTGATTACAGTCCTACTGTTGTAAAATTCCAAAATATGTCGCAACTGAAAGATATAAGGAAAACAAGCATGAGAAACTGTCTTTAGTCTCACACTCTAATAGCTACTAAACTGGCACAGATTTGGCTTTGGCCACTAGAACCACTGCACACTATCTTAGTAACCTATTGCTTCATTACATAAGGACAGTTCAGGTCCAGGAGACTGACCTCTATATACGAGTGGAATGCACAGAGTCATATGAATTTGCCCAAGAGCCCAAGAATGGTGATATTGTATCTATAGTAAATCCATTGGCTGGCATTTGGATTTTTAATCAATGAAAGACAATTTTCGGCATGCAACAACAATGACCGATCCAACATAAGAAGAATCTTGCCAAAGAGCCCAATAATGGGAAAGCAGCAATCAACAGCCTGATGAAGAAAGGAGATTCCTCGCTTCGTACTCTATCGATGACTTCAGTGTTCGTGTTAGGATAGGTTTAGGTAATCTAGCCTTTTTGAGTCCCTAAGCCTCATGCCATTGAAGTCCAAGTGAAGATCCAAGAAGAAGAGCTGAAGAAATAAGGCTTTTTTGAAGTTTGGAGCTCGGACCTCCCCTCGGACCTCCGCTCGGATGTTGGCTTCAGCCGCTCGGCCTTCCGCTCGGCTTCTCCTCCTGCCGCAAAGCTGCGCCGTTTTGATGAAAAACAGAAGGTTGGATTTGTATGGAGCGGCAGCGTTTTGTTTAAAGGAAGAGTTGAAGTTTAAAGGAACGACAGCGTTTGGGCAAAAAGCTGAGACGCGCGGAAATTTGTTACAGCAGTTACGATTGAAGCTGCGTCGTATTGAAGCAAAAGCTGGAGTTCGTTTTAGTGGAGCGGCGTCGTTTCGGATTTCAGCTGGGTTCGGTATTTCTGTTACATTTGAAACGATAGCGTTTGGACAACGCGGGTCAGCTGGGTTTATAAGGATTTGAATTTGGGGATTAGGGTTTCAAAATCGAAAAACTCAGAGCGAAGAGAAGTGCGAGCGATTCCGTGAGCGAGGCTTCGATTCCTTTCAGGAGTGTTCGATTGAAGGTTCGCCGGACGTATACCAGATTCGTGGCCAACGAATTAGTATACTGGCGTTGTTCCATCGGTGGTTTTAGCCGAAGGTTCGACTGGATTGAAGACTAGATCGTCTGAACTGTTCGAGGAGAAATCAAGCGAAGGAATCAGAGGGCTTTGGTTCTGCGAGACGTCTACTACGTCAAGCAACTTCCCAGGGGCTTCGGAGGGGGCTCAATCCCTCCATACCCTTAGATTTCAGTTTTTCCGTTTTCTAGTCTTTAGACCTAGTCGATTGCCCATATCAAACTTGTGCTGTTTGTATTTGAACTGATTGATTGCATATTGGATTGTTGGGATCGGATCTCCCCGAGTTGAGGTCCCGTGGAGTAGGGTTTACCCGAACCACGTTAAAAGTCTTGTGTGCTCCCTTTACATTCTTGTTTGAGTTTGAACATAACTTGAATTGAACTTAATCTTGCATACAAACTTGACTTAAAATATATTACAAGTGGTATCAGAGCAAATTTGGCATCCATCATTGTTGATCTAGGTGCCAAACTTGAATTCTTGGGTTTAATAGTGTTTGGTGTCCTTGTCGATTCCGCCCTGTGGCTTGTTGAACCTGGACGGGCACTAGACCATAATTTCCGCTGTGTGTGATAGCTCTTGGGGTCATTCTTGGTGCTGCATTGTCTGCTTGACTGAGTGCCTTGACTGTTTTGTGAAATTCCCCTGTTTTTGTGCCTTATTTCTTGTTAAACTCTGCTGAGTTCTGTTGTTTAACTTCGGTGTTATGGCTGATCCTACTAAACTTAGGCCGTATGATGGCACAACTGATTTCTCTATGTGGAAACTTAAGATGAAAGCTATCTTGATTAAAGAAAAATGTTATAAAGCAATAGAGGATATATGGCCTGCTAACACAACTGATGAAGTTAAGAAAGAAACAAGGGACTTAGCTCATTCTGAAATTATTATGAGGTTAAATGATAATGTGGCTAGACAAGTTATGACTATAAATGATCCTAAACTACTTTGGGAAAAACTAGAAGAAAAATACTTGTCTACATCCCTTCCTAATAGGATTTCACTTTTAGGTAAATTGTTCACTTTTAAAATGGATGTTCATATGACCATTCAAGAAAATCTTGACATCTTTCTTAGAATTACCCAAGATTTAGATAGGTGTAAAGATACTATTAAAGAAGAACATCTTGCTGTGATTATCCTTTATTCACTCCCCCATCAGTTTGACATTGTTAAGGATGTGATTCAATATGCTAGGGATGAGTTAACTTTATCTAAAACCACTGATATGATAATTCAGAAGAATGAGAGTCTAAAGGTTTTTAAGACTAGAGGTGGACCTAAAACAGAAGCAAAGAATGAAGTAATGATGTTTAAGAGCAAAAAGAAATTTTCCCATAAGAACAATAGGTCTGATAAACCTAAAAATGACTCTAATAATGCATCTAGACAGTCTGATAAATCTGGTGCTTCTGAAAGCACAAAAGTTAAATGTTTCTATTGTAATAACACTGGACATTATGCTAATCACTGTCAAAAGAAAAAGGATGACATTAAGAGTGGAAAATATAAGGGAAATAAACCTCAAAATGGGCAATCAAATGTTTGTGAATCTGGTTCTGGCTTTGACAATGAATGCCTTGCTATTTCTAGTGTTTCTTCTGATTGTTGTTGGATTTTAGACTCTGGTTGTACAATGCATGCTACTCCTCACAAATACTTGTTTGATAAACTAGATTTATGTGATGGTGGAGAGGTCAAACTAGGAGATAAAACTGTTTTGAAAATTAAAGGTATAGGAACAGTCCCAATTAAAATGTTTGATGGAAAAGTAAGAACTCTTTTAAAGGTGAGTTGGGTTCCTAATCTTAGGAGAAGTTTAATCTCTGAATCAGCATTAGAAGATGTAGGTTGTGAGATTAATTCATCAAATGGAATTAGACAAATTTCAAGAAAAGGGACTGTTTTGATAAAAGCTACTAAAACTGGTGGTTTATACTATGTGATTTCATCTCCTGAAGTTAATCATGCTAAATCAGAGGACAAACAACTTATAAACACTAAGCTTTGGCATGCTAGACTAGGTCACATAGGTAATAAAGGCTTGCATAAATTGTTTGAACATGGTATGTTGCCTGAAAAACCTGTAAATTTGCCATTTTGTGAAAACTGCATTCTAGGGAAGAAAATTGCTCATTCCTTTAAAAGGTCCACCATGTCTGCATCTGCTCCTCTTGAATATGTCCATAGTGATCTTTGGGGCCCTGCCCAAGTGCCTACTATTGGTGGTAGACTATACTTTATGTCATTAGTTGATCATTTTTCTAGGAAAGTTTGGGTTTATTTACTTAAATCTAAAACTGAAGTTTTTGATCAATTTCTGAATTGGAAAACTCTTGTTGAAAACCAAACTAACTCTAAACTTAAATGCTTAAGGACAGACAATGGTATGGAATTTTGTAACAATGAGTTTAATGAATTTTGCAAGAAAAATGGCATTAGGAGGCATTTAACTGTTCCAGGGACTCCACAGCAAAATGGTATTGCTGAAAGAATGAATAGGACTTTGTTAGAGAGGGCTAGATGCATGTTAATAAGTTCTGGTCTTAAGAAATCATTGTGGGGTGAATCTGTGATGACTGCTGCTTATCTTGTAAATAGATCTCCTTGTTCATCTATAGATTTTAAAATTCCCCAAGAGCTATGGTCTGGTAGGAAACCTTCTTTAGGCCATCTTAAGCCCTTTGGTTGCACTTGCTATGCACATTCTGTGCAGGGCAAGCTCAATCCTAGAGCTGAGAAGGCTGTTTTACTTGGTTATCCACTTGGTGTTAAAGGATATAAACTATTATTAGTTAGGCCTGGTCCATATAAAGTAATCACTGCAAGTTCAGTTACTTTTAATGAAAATGAGTATCATTTTAAGGCCAAACTAACTAATGAATCTTCTGGTGCAGGTACTTCCACATCTGACCAGGAAACTGAGTCTGAACATCAGAGTTTTGTCCCTGGTGGACAACTCTGGTGGACTCCAGATGCTAATGAGGATAACCAACATGATGGTGGTCATAACCATCAAGAAAATGAGGGGCTTCCACCTATTGAAGATCTGGAAACTCCTCCTCAAACTCTTGCTCCCAATTCCCCACAAGTGGATAACTTTGTGGAAAATCAAGCACCTCAGTCTGAGGATCAGATACGTCATTCTGATTCTACCTCACTATCCACTGCTGATAATTTAGGTCACATGGTTGACAATACTTTATCTTCTAGCAGTGATAATGTGACTGAAAGTGCTGATATTGATGCTCCTGATTTAACTGACTATGTCTTAGCAAGGGATAGAACACCTAGAGTTAGAAAACCAAACAGGAAATATGTCAACATGGCTGAATCTGTGAATTTGTTTGAATATGCTCTGTTAGTTGCTGGTGATGTGAAGTATGTAACTCCTGAAACACTTAAGGATGCACTAACTAGTAAAGAGTGTGATAAATGGAAATTGGCTATGTGTGAAGAAATTGAATCTATGCATAATACTGGTACTTGGAAACTAGTCTCTAAACTTGAAAATGCTAAGGTTATTGGTAGTAAATGGATCTTTCGGATCAAGGAGGGGAGTTCACCTAATGATCCTCCAAGATTCAAAGCTAGACTAGTTGCTAAGGGATTTAATCAAAGAGAAGGCATAGATTACAATGAAATATTTGCTCCTGTGGTTAAATATAAGACATTGAGATTGTTACTTGCTATGACAACAGTTTATGATTGGGAATTGCATCAAATGGATGTTAAAACAGCATTCTTACATGGGAACTTAAATGAAACTATCTATATGAGTCAACCTCCTGGTTTTATTGATAAAACTAATCCTGATCATGTTTGCATGCTTCAAAAATCAATCTATGGTTTGAAACAATCACCAAGGCAATGGAACATTAAATTTAATTCATGCATGTTAGCTTTAGGCTTTATGAGAAGTAAGTATGATGCTTGCTTGTATTTAAAAAGGCCAAAACCTGATCTGAATGTCTATCTGCTTTTGTATGTTGATGATATACTCATTATGAGTAACTCTAAAACTGAAGTAGAAAAGATGAAAAGGGATCTTAAAGCTAATTTTGACATGAAGGACTTAGGACTTGCTAAGAGAATCCTAGGCATAGACATAAAAAGAGATAGGAAGAACAGGAAAATGTTTTTGTCCCAGCATGATTACATTGTAAAAGTGCTTGATAAATTTGCCATGGACTGTTCTAGACCTACTGCAGTACCCTTAGGAGGGCACTTAATGCTGACTAAAGATGATTGTCCTAAGACTAAAACTGAACAAGATAAAATGCTTAATATCCCCTATGATGTGGCTGTTGGATCAGTCATGTACTGTATGTTATGCACAAGGCCTGACTTGGCCTTTGGCATTTCAGTTCTAAGCAGGTTCATGTCTAACCCTGGTGAACCTCACTAGTTGGCCATGAAATACTTGCTTAGATACATGTGTGGAACTAAGTCATTAGGTTTGGTTTACTCTGGATATGGACTGAAATCTGAATTGTTTGGCTATGTGGATTCTGATTATGCTAGCAATAGGGATAATAGGAAGTCCACTTCTGGTTTGTTCTTTACTTGGTGTGGTAACTGTATATCTTGGAAGGCTCAACTTCAGTCAGTTGTGGCACTCTCCTCCACTGAGGCAGAGTACATAGCTGCTACTGAAGCAGCCAAGGAAGCCTTGTGGCTTAAGGGTTTGTTATATGAACTTAAAAATGAATGCTATGTGCCTATTGTTTTTACTGATAGTCAAAGTGCATTGCATTTATGTCATGACCCTGTTTACCATGAAAGAAGCAAGCATATTGATGTTAGGTTGCATTTCATAAGAGATAAGATTGAAATGAGAGAGTTTGAAATGAAGAAAATCTTGGGTGATGTTAATCCTGCAGATTTTGGAACCAAAGTTGTGCCAACTAATAAGTTTGAATTTTGCAGGAACTTCCTGCATATTGAGGAGGCACAATGTGACCCTTGATGAAGGGTTGGACCTATGAAGCTTTGGTGATGATCCTCCCAATGATCCATTGTTGCAATCAATTAGATTAGGTACTCAGCACATCTAGATTAGGAGGGCAATTGTTAGGATATGTTTAGGTAATCTAGCCTTTTTGAGTCCCTAAGCCTCATGCCATTGAAGTCCAAGTGAAGATCCAAGAAGAAGAGCTGAAGAAATAAGGCTTTTTTGAAGTTTGGAGCTCGGACCTCCCCTCGGACCTCCCCTCGGACCTCCGCTCGGATGTTGGCTTCAGCCGCTCGGCTGCTCCTCCTGCCGCAAAGCTGCACCGTTTTGATGAAAAACAGAAGGTTGGATTTGTATGGAGCGGCAGCGTTTTGTTTAAAGGAAGAGTTGAAGTTTAAAGGAACGACAGCGTTTGGGCAAAAAGCTGAGACGCGCGGAAATTTGTTACAGCAGTTACGATTGAAGCTGCGTCGTATTGAAGCAAAAGCTGGAGTTTGTTTTAGTGGAGCGGCGTCGTTTCGGATTTCAGCTGGGTTCGGTATTTCTGTTACATTTGAAACGATAGCGTTTGGACAACGCGGGTCAGCTGGGTTTATAAAGTTTTGAATTTGGGGATTAGGGTTTCAAAATCGAAAAACTCAGAGCGAAGAGAAGTGCGAGCGATTCCGTGAGCGAGGCTTCGATTCCTTTCAGGAGTGTTCGATTGAAGGTTCGCCGGACGTATACCAGATTCGTGGCCAACGAATTAGTATACTGGCGTTGTTCCATCGGTGGTTTTAGCCGGAGGTTCGACTGGATTGAAGACTAGATCGTCTGAACTGTTCGAGGAGAAATCAAGCGAAGGAATCAGAGGGCTTTGGTTCTGCGAGACGTCTGCTACGTCAAGCAACTTCCCAGGGGCTTCGGAGGGGGCTCAATCCCTCCATACCCTTAGATTTCAGTTTTTCCGTTTTCTAGTCTTTAGACCTAGTCGATTGCCCATATCAAACTTGTGCTGTTTGTATTTGAACTGATTGATTGCATATTGGATTGTTGGGATCGGATCTCCCCGAGTTGAGGTCCCGTGGAGTAGGGTTTACCCGAACCACGTTAAAAGTCTTGTGTGCTCCCTTTACATTCTTGTTTGAGTTTGAACATAACTTGAATTGAACTTAATCTTGCATACAAACTTGACTTAAAATATATTACAGTTCGTACTCTGGCTTGTTCGTTCATCTAACTTCATGACAGGCTTCGTCTCAACTTCCTTATCCCAGTCAACCCATCCTCCAAAAACATAGGATGCACAATGTCCATTTACATTTGATGTCTGATGATCTCCAGCACTTGACTGGAAACTCTTAGACTCTGTGTAGCTGGAAAAACCAGCATCTTGTTCCCTTTTTCTTGCATGGTTACTACTAGCTTTTCCGGCAGAAGGTTAACACATCACTCACATCCTAGGGTTTTGAGGTCTGCACTGCCATCTCCACACCTTATCGAGTAGCAAGAGAATGAGCAGTCTGTCCAAGTGGAAGGACCGCAGCCATGAAAAGCGCATTTGGGCGAGTTACGAGAAGCATGGATATCAAGATTCCAGGAACCATCCAACCAAAGCCTAAAGTATCTACATTGACCAACAAACTTCATGCATTACAACTGTCCTAATTTCAAACAACTAGCATAGTAACTACACAATAACCACACTATGTGTATTCACAGTGAGTAGTCTACTACATCAAATTGCACAAAATCTGAATGTTCTAACAGTAGTCAAGTTGTGCAATTTGATGGTTGAGGCAAGGAGACCCGTTATCCCCTTACTTGTTCACTTTGGTTATGGAGGTCTTGAGTAGGCTGCTGGTTAAAATGAATAGTACGGGGAGGTTTGATTATCACCCTAAGTGTGGCAGAACCAAGCTGAATCATCTGATGTTTGCGGACGATGTTATTATCTTTGCTAAAGCCATTCCGAGGTCGTTGGTGAGGATTAAAGATGCCTTGATCACTTTCAGTAACTGGTCGGGGCTGAGTATCAGCGAGGAAAAATCTGCCATCTTTTTTGGGGGCTGTAGTGAGTCCGAAGAATCTATGCTAGCCTCAGTAACTTCGTTTCGCAGGGGTCAGCTGCCGTTCAAATACCTGGGCGTTCCTTTGCAAGGCAAGAGGCTCAAAGGGTCGGATTTCAATGTGATTATGGAGAAGATGACCAGCAAGATCAAAGCTTGGTCGTCTAGATTGCTGTCCTATGCGGGCAGACTTTTCCTTATTAAACATGTGCTTAGCGCTATTGGTTCTTATTGGATGAGGGTGATGGTTTTTCCCAAGTGCGTGATTAAGAAGATTTCCGCAATCTGCAGAAATTTTCTTTGGTCAGGGGCGGTTGCGGGGAAGAGGAACCTTGTTGCGTGGACTGAGGTGTGCAAGCCAAAGGCTGTGGGGGGGGGGGGGGGGGGGCTTGGGCTTTTGAACCTAAGCTTGTTTAACAAGTCGCTCCTGTTGGGTCAGCTTTGGGACGTTGCTCAAAAGAAGGATTCCATGTGGATTAAGTGGATGAGTAGCTATTTTCTCAAAGACATGCCCCTGTGGCACATTGTGGCTAAAAGGCATAACTCGTGGGTGTTAAAGAATCTCTTATCTCTAAGAGAATTCGCCCTGCAGTGTGTGGAGGTGGAGGAAGACAACTCTTTGCGGTGGAGGTCTAGTAAAGATCAATTCTCAACCAAGGGAGCGTACTGCGTACGAGTTACTTATCGCAGGGGAGCCGTCGAAGGAGTGGTCTGATATTATATGGAATGTCCTTGCCCATCCGAAGCACAGTTTCTGTGCTTGGCTGGCTGTTCGGGATAGGCTTCCGACGAGGACGAGGCTGCGAGGTAGTCTGATTGGTGATAGAAGGTGCTGCTGGTGCGCGGAGGTGGACGAGGATGGAGTGCACTTGTTTTTCCAATGCAAGGAATCTCCTCCAATTTATAGCTTTCTTGATCTGATTGGCTTGCGCGTGAGGTGGTCTTCATGGGCTGAGATGATCTCTTGGAATGCTAGCAAGAGATGGCGCTGCAGATCCCAAAAGTTAGTGGCCTGGTTCATAATCACTTCTGCCATTTATGAAGTTTGGAGAGCTCGGAATAGGTGTATTTTTGAAGGGGACAGAGATAGCGTGAATGCCGTGAGAAAGGCCATTTGGAGGATGCTCAAGCTCAAGCTGGAGCTAATGAAGAACAGTAAAACAGGGTTTTTGTGTGCTAGTTGGTGTAGTAATTCTTTAGCCACTTCTAGAGCCAATGTGTAATGGCTGTTCGTTGTCTTTTGTTCCTGTCCTTGTGTTTGTTGCTGGTGTGGGCGTGTTGCCCTGTTTTTTGGTGTGTTCCCGTTGCGGTGGGAGGCCTTGTGTTCGGGTGTTTGTTTGGCTTGTGTGTTTTTTGGCAGGGCTGTGTTTTGGTTGGTGTTTGCGTGCGGGGGCTGTCTTTTTTCCCCTGGGTCATGCCGGTTTGTAGAGTGGTTTCGTGTTGTGCTTTGAATAAACAGTCTTGATGTAAAAAAAAAACAAAAAAAGAGGTAACAATGTAACTTTTTTTATTATCAAAAAAAAAAACAAAACAAAACAGTAGTCAAGTTCTCACATTTGAAACCCCAAAATTCATCCCCTCATCTTCCTCGCCATCATCATCACCGCCGGACCACCGTTTCCTTTGATGCTTTCTCCCCCGAACACAAAAAGTCCATCATTGTCATCCTCCTCCTCATCGTAAAGGTCGTCTTAAGAATAGAATTTGAAGCGCCCAGTAGAAGTTGCGTCCGAGCTAGGTTTCCTAACATCGGGACGAGAAAAATCCAACACTAAAGTAGAAGATGGTAATGCCTTAGCGCTACTGGCGATATCGCCGGTAGTAAAGTCGGATCAGATCGTGGTGGGAGGGAGCCCTGAGGTGACGAAGCCGATTTGCCGTGTAAGGAAGCTCGCTCTTCTCCGTCGGTAATTTTGGAAATTTCATAATAATGATTTTTCAATTATTATTATTTTTAACACCTTTTCAACTATCCATGTTTCCTCCCTCACAAAAAAAAAATCCATGTTTCCATTCTATTAATAAACAGTTCAGGAGAACAATGGAGCAAACACAAAACAGCAAACTTTATTGGAGTTTTTTTTAAAAATGACCCAAAACGAGTTTGGGATTTCAAAACTAACCCATGCGAGTTTCACATTTCAAAACTGACCCATTTTTAATGAAACCGGATCCTGGAGATCCGGTTTGTTACGACTTGGGAAAGACCGGATCCTGAGAATCCGGTTAGTTGCGTTTTGTAACTAACCGGATCCCCAGGATCCGGTTTTTAGGAAATAGGGCTTATGTGGACGACGGTCGAATACGTGGAAGCCACGTAAGACCGGAATCCCGGAATCCGGTTTTTTACGAACTTAAATTTTGGTATTGTAGTTAAGCCCGTTATTACAGTCTGAATTTAAAATAAAAATATACAGCAGTTTGGAAATCATTGAAAGTTGAACATTAAAAACAAAGTTGTAGTAAATAAAAGTGAACAACAACAGTAATATAGGTACTCAGATATTGGATTTAGCTTGCATTGGCTGAGGGACAAGACCTTCTGTTATGACCAGTTTGATGGCATAATTTGCACCTTTGGATTCTGTCTGGGGGTTGTGATGATGAAGCCTCTCCTTGAGTACTGGACTGACCGACATCCCTCTGGTCCATTTCAGTACGCCTTCGCCTTGTCGGATTTCTACCGACGTTTGTACGTTTGAAGTGAGGATTAGGCATATGAGGAAGTCCGTTATAGGGTTCCCAGAAGTCAGAATGAGGTAATGCACTGAAATGGTAACTCCAGGTCATGTTGTAAGCTGCAAGTGTATACTCATGAGGCACATAGTCGCTGTATTCCCGACCCGTGAACTTACAAACTGCAATTGCATGACTGCAGGGAATATGAAGTGTCGTCCATTTTCCACATTCACATTCTCTCCTGGGTAGGCAAACTTTCCACATATGATGTTTAATTCCCGTGGTAACCTGATAAATTCCCTGGGACGGGTTAAAATGTACGACTCTGTGGAACTGTGCCCTTTGTCGGAGTACCTCCAATCTCTCGTGTACCTTTGGTGCAAAAGCTGAATCCGTATTATCGTAACGATAACGACGGTTGTTGACTAGTGCTCATTTAAGTTCGTAAAAAACCGGATCTCCGAGTTCCGGTTTTATAAAAAAACCGGATTCCGGGATTCCGGTCTTACGTGGCTTCCACGTATTCGACCGTCGTCCACATAAGCCCTATTTCCTAAAAACCGGATCCCCAGGATCCGGTTAGTTACAAAACGCAACTAACCGGATTCTCAGGATCCGGTCTTTCCCAAGTCGTAACAAACCGGATCTCCATGATCCGGTTTCATTAAAAATGGGTCAGTTTTGAAATGTGAAACTCGCATGGGTTAGTTTTGAAATCCCAAACTCGTTTTGGGTCATTTTTAAAAAAAACTCACTTTATTGTAATGTATAGCTTTGTGAATAACAAGTCATCACACTTTTACACTTCATGCGCCTTCTTATTTTTGGTATTAGCAGATACTATTTAGGATTTTATCAATACATTTGTAGTATCTCTTCCTCCATGCCGACCAGAAAAATAGCGGCATGATGACAAGTCCAAACCCAATTACATAACCAATTTCAGTTGCTATAAATATGTCTCTAAACTTGAAACCATCTCCAAGTTCGTCTTCAGGTTCATATGATGGGTTTCGTGGACTACTCACGCCCTCATTGCCACAACTCGCGTTCAATGGCTGCCCACACAAGCCCTTGTTTCCCTTGAAAGAAGCATCCGTAAATGTTTGAAACTGACTACCTTTTGGTATCATTCCCTCAAGGTGATTGAAAGATAAGTTTAAGAATGAAAGGGCGGTCAAGGAGGCAAGTTGTTCCGGGATCTTCCCACTTAGCTCATTTTTAGACAAGTCCAGTGACTCTAAGCCATACAAGTTTCCAAATGACAGTGGTATCTGTCCACTAAGGTAATTATGTGACAAGTTTAATGCATAGAGAAACTTGAGCTTTCCGAACTCGTGTGGAATTTCACCTTCAAACTTATTATCAGAGAAGTCCACCAACGTGTAAATATTTGAAATTTTAATCGAGTCCAATTCGAGGCTCTTCACTGTTACTGAAACCGTAACAGTAAATATCCCTTGATTTATTTGTGCTTGTAAATACCGTAGACCACCCGTTTGATAGGTAGAGCGCTTATATAGCCTCCCAGCTTAGTAATCCTTGTGACGGCAAGTTCCCACTGAAGTTATTTGATGCAATATCTATAATTTGTAGCCTTGACAAGTTGAAATCGCGATTTAAACACTGAATGCTTCCATACAACGAATTGGATCTCAATACAAGAATGGTTAACTTGTCTAATTTATTCATCCAACAAGGGAACATATCATGCAGTTGATTGTATCCCAAGTCCAACACTTTCAAATCGGTACATCCTTCCAAGAACTTGGGAATTTTCCCGTGAAATGAGTTTTGACTGAGATCCAATACCTGTAGCCAATGCCCAAATCCCCGTGTATCAGGAATAATGCCATTGATTTTATTCTTGCTTAGGTTCAAAACATAAAGACCCGGAGGCCAACACTGTAGAAGTGTCCCATCTAAGGAATTGTTTGAAAGGTCCAGCATAAGAAGGCTTGTCATATTGCATATTGATTTGGGTATGCTCCCATGTAATTTGTTCGAGCTTAAATCTAGAATCTCCAAACGGACACTATGTTCCTCCCTGCCCATGAATTCTAGCTGGTTGTGAGAAAGATTAAGATATCTTAGAGCACTCATATTCCAAATCTGATCCGGTATGTGGCCACTAATTTGGTTATAAGAGAGATCGAGATATTCTAGACCACTCATATTCCATATCTGATCCGGCATGGGGCCATCAATTTGGTTATTAGAGAGAACGAGATGTGTTAGGCCACTCAAATTCCAAATCTGATGCGGTATGGGGCCATGAATTTGGTTATATGAGAGATCAAGCCGACCTCTAATAGTGGATTTGTTGGTTAGGAAAGGAGGAAACTCTTTCAGGTTGCAAGATGCTAGTCGCAGCTTATATAGTTGTGGAAAAAAAGGGCCATAGAGAATTCGAACTAGTGAATCCGATAAGAACGTATCACTCCAGTTATTGAAGGAGAGGTCGAGATATTGGAGGCTGTTTACCCCATAGATGAAAGGTGCAAAGGATCCTTGAGATGAGGAAGTCGTGATGTTGGATTCATCCGTAAATCCAGTGAAATGGTTTCCTCCAAGATCCAAATCCTTAAGTGATGGTGTTTCAAACAAGCTTGCTGATACGCTTCCACTTAGGTTATTTGACCGTAATATTAATCTTTCAATTTGAGGTAACTGTTTCCAATCAGTTGCAAGAAAAGATCCGCTGAGGTGATTATAACTCAAGGCCAAAACTGTAAGATTTCTTGACCTTGAAAATGATGGAATATGGCCATCAAAATTATTGTGCGACAGGTCTAAATGAACAAGGTGCTCAAGTTGAGATATTGATTCTGGTATCTGTCCAGATAAACTGCAATAAGTGAGGTCTAAACGAGATAACATCTTGGCTTCACCAATGGACTCGGGTATTGTTTTCAAAATTCTTGAGCCATTAAGTCGTAAGGTCTCAAGTGAGCAGTTCTGGAAGGTGATCGATGGACTAGCTTCTAAATATTCATTCCACGATATATCCAGATATCTTAAGGTTGGCAACTGAAGTATTGTATGTGGAAAAACTCCATTGAACTTGCAACGTCTCATTGTCAGGGAAGTTAACTTCTCTAAGCTTGCGAAGACTCCATAAGGAATGGGACCAGAGAAGTTATTATAACTTATATCAACAATTGACAGATGTGTTAAATTCTGAAGGGAATCATGAATAGGTCCTAACAGTCCACAACGATCTAAGTTTAAGACCTGTAGACGAGGCGCCGAAGATGAGAGTACTTGACACCATTCTCTTGATTGTGATGATAAATCAACAAAACCAAGACGAAGGTCTATGAGATTTGATAGATTTCCAACCAACATGTCCAAATTTGGATTCTCAGCCTTGAGAATGAAATCACCATACTCTGGTAAGAGCTCAACTAAATATGGTGAGTAATCTAAATATTCTGATGAGAGATCAAGAGACACTAACCTGGTCAAGTTTGATACTTCTATGGGAATTTGTCCACCGAAGTATGATCTGGAAATGTTGAGGTTCATCAGATTCACAAGCCTTCCAATTCCAGATGGAATGACTGTCCATTGTTTCATATAAGCAAGATTGAGGCTGGTAAGACTCGTGAGATCGAACAAAGGACTAAAGTCATTAAACCCGCCTTCTATGCCTTGGTTGCTCAAATCAAGACCTGTTACATACACGCCACTACATGTCACACCAGGCCACAGACAACAGTCTGTGCTCGAATTCCAATTTGCAAGCTTTGAAGGATAATAACGCATATACCAAGCCTCATGATCAATGACTAGACTGTGTTTGAACTTGAGAAGTAATGACTTATGGCGCTCTAGGCAATGCCCACTGACCTCATTGAAAAAGAAAATAAAAGCAAACATCACTATGATGATGCAGTGCCGAGCAGCCATTGTCGAATAAGAAGAAGACACGGGGATTGCATAATTTTGAAGCACCCAGCTAATGTAGAATAAATAGGATGTGAATTAGCTGAAGAGAACAAACATCTTCAAAATTGTTCAGCATCATGACGTCACTCGAATTGGTGTTGACTTGAAGTCGTCTGTGGATAAAAATGTCAAGGTTCCCACCAATAAGCTTGAGATATTATTATGAATGAACATGGTGTATTGTTCAACTGGGTCCTGCTGAAATGAATGCCTCCTCTTCAAATGTCCAGAAAAATCTAACCCTGTATTACACTTCAAGGGACACATATTCTTCAAGTAGTTGCCTGTCTTTTCATGTAATAAACAAAAGACTTGTGACTAATACCGATCTGACGATAAGTCTCTTCCAATTATCCTTCGGGGACGCTTACCCTTCGCTATCTAAAGCCATAAACTCAAAAAATTTCATAATGGTGGCTAAGTTGCAACATCAAGTTCATTTCCTAATGCGACATCAAGCTCAAAAAACTATTCAGTGTAAAAGTCGCAACAAAACAAGAAAAACCTGAAAATTGGAAAGAAAACGAAAACAATGCAAAAACCAACTCCTATGAGCTGCAAATTCTCAACATACACATTATGCTTAACCCATCTTGCCACTCCCTCCCTTATGAACCTTTGCGCAATACTCAAACAGGCTCCCATCGAAGCATCGTCTCACCGACTCTCTTGACAGAAACCCATCTGCATCCTTCGCTAGCACATACAGAACTCCCCACTCTAGCTTGCTCGCCGTCCTGCATATCCACCTTAGTTTAGTTTAGAAGAGAGCCATTAATGGACAAATCGAGGCTATAATGCAAGAATGTTACCAGCCAAAAAAGTCAAAAGCATCACGATTGGACTGAGTCATGTGCCATATCTCCTTGAAAGTTAGTTTATCCGGCTGTGTCCTTGCATACTTGCTGAACATTTGCTCCAAGTGCGCTGGAATGTACCTGCAAAATCCCACATATAATCACCAGACTGACATTGTGCATATCGATCATACCCTAACACGGACTGCAAAAATAATTTGAAGGTTCCTAAAGCTACTGAGATGTTGTGTTCTATACCTTCCTTCAGTGTCATATGTACCAGAGTCACTCCCATGCTTCGCCTTATGAATATTCTCCACATGAATGGGAAAAAACGGTGAAGGCATCCAAGTCTGCATCAAACAATTCCAACCATGAACAACACATCATCAGAATCCTAAACATTTTTTTACATTAACATGAAACTATATGTAAACATTTCTACCAAAAAATATAAATTGAAGAACTCAATTTAGTGATTTATTTGAAGTACTTAACAGTGTCAATTCAAGAGGAGCGATCAAATGAGGCACCAAAATTAGAATGAGGCACGTGAGGTACGATCTCAACCACACATCTAACTCCTCTGTGCATTGTGTGCATTGTGGACGCGCCACGTGTCCAAATAGTAAAACTCACTACTTTTGAAAAAAGTAGTGGGTTTTACTATTTTGACACTATTCCGTGCCACATCACCCAAATGTCTCACGTGCCTCATTCTACCAACCCTACCTCAACCGAGTGCTATCAAAGTTTAAATTAACTCAAATACCTAATTATAATTCGTAAATAAAATGTTTGAATTTAAGCTGATTTTTTAAGCCAATTACTTACTGGAAGAGTAGCGTAACTCATCGCAGCATGCACCAAAAACGTCAGAAAGGCCGAAGCAATCACATTGAATCCGATGCTCCTAAACCCTAAAAAACCAAAACCAATCACAAATCAATAATCACCAGACTCATTATAAGCGACTACTCTGTTTCGTAATACAAAATTTTATATACACCACCTGCAAAAGTCTCTTTAGGGTAAATTATCCCATCACCATCCTGATCGAAAAACGCAGCGTGCTGTTGCAACACAGACATGTTATTATGCTTATGTCCCCACGTTCCATTCACATTCTCAGTGTCCGGCGCGATCAGAGCCCTCGGCATGTCTTCAAAGTTCAAACACGCGCAACTTTATTGAAAAACCAGAGCATGAAAATGCGAAGCCAAAAACAGATCAAATGGGAGATGATTCTTACATGGTTTGGGGAGTTTGGTCTCGATGTCGTTACGGACTTTACGCTCCGCCGTAATCGGTGCTTTCTCGGCTACTGTCGCGAGTGAATCCTTCGACGGTTCTGCCATTTTCGCTTGCTCTGTTCTCCTGATCTGACTGTGAATGGATTTGGTTTTGTGTGAAGAACTTGTATCGATGGAGATGCAAATGCAACTAACTCCATAAGACTCGCGACGAGGGCGTAGTCATTGGTGAAACGTGTCTAATTGTTGCCACGTGTCGATTTGTCTTAGTCGTGCTCTGACAGAGCGACACGTCAGCCGGGGCGAGAATATGCCGTTCGAATCGAGTTCTTACAGCATGACCGAGTTGAACCAGGTTTCGAGTTCGAGTCGATTGGCTTCAACAGTTTTTTTTTTTTGCTTTTTTTGCTGGAGTTTCAACAGTTAATTATTGGATAATTAATAATTCTTGTTTGACTCCAACATCAAAATTCACTTGTTCAGTCAATCAGTCAGGTGTAACATGCAAAATAACCTAAATATTGTGAGGAAATATTATTGTTGTCGCCTGTCGGATAACATTCTTCTCCATTTGGATGATTTTCATCACTGGTGCCTTTTTGTTGCGATATGTATACATCTACGACACTTGAATGCATGATCATTTGATATCGGTTGAGCCAGACGTGTCGGCCAATTGGTCCAATTTTTTCTTAAAAAATCGGTTTAATTACAAGTGTCGGTCGATTCAAGTGTCCGAGATGTGTCCAAGTGTCCGACACGGCAAGTCACCAAAAATGGAGTGTCCTTGCTACATAGATTTTGTGACATTGGAAGTGAAAATCCTCATGTTTGGGATCTAGTCGATCATTGTGGAATGAACAAAACGGATTGATGTGAAGCTATGCAATAGCTTTGAAATTAAGTTTTAGAACCACTTTACCGAAAAATGTCTTGTCTGAAATGTCTTTCATTAAATCGGGTTGAAGTGCATATATTGCTAATTAGTGGCCACTTGGGTCAAGTTTGTATCCATGTTTGTTTCTCACTTTATATAATTGTTACATCTTTCCGGTAAATGTTACGAGTTCAGTTCCGGTGAGAAGTGATAGTTACGGTATGAAATGAGAACTAGTACATTATTCGTACATTTTCAAAGGATTCTTCGTAGCTTCATGTATATGCATGCTACGAAGAATCCTTTGAAAAGGTACGAATAATGTACTGCTACGAAGAATCCTTTGAAAATGTACGAATAATGTAATTTAATGTAATTTAATTAAATCTAATCCTAACCATTGATAACAAAGATGAACGGATGAGATTAGTTCTCATTTTTTCACCATAACTACCACTTCTCATGTGATCTTTATACTGAAATGTTACATCTTTCACATGAAATCATTCATCTATAATATGGCGTTCAAATTTTTGACAAACAACTTCATGAGTAGACATGGTTTTCTTTTGACATAATTTGTGGTTGATTGCCCTGCTTCTTTGACTGTGTCAGGTTCAGCAATGTAGTTATATATCTCGTAATTATATTAACATTCAGTTATATAAGCTTCTAGTCGTTCCTGCTTTCGATTTTAGTCGTTGGGTCGCCGTCGCTTTCATTCAACAAGATCGCCGGATGTATCGTACATTTATTTGATCGAACAGCTATTAAAATTTCTTATTTCTCATCTACTATCCCTTCTCGCAAGGATTGAACCCGGACATCATCTGGCACCGGGTGAGTATGCTCCACTGAGCCATATCTCAATATTGTTATACAATTGATTTATTTATGTTGTGTAAAGATTATTTAAAGTTACTGATCTGAAATCTTTGAATTTTCTTATTCAATAATCAAGCACAACTTCTCTGTGTTAAGCTAATTATTTCTTAACTATATCAATTACCAAAACAATTTCAGAATGATAGGTAGAAATAAGACGGTGCGAGAAAGGATTTTTCATGGTTCGATCCGAAATAATTCTACTTCATGGAGCTTAGGCTGCCTTTCGACGCCAATCACCCAATTGCCCTTCCAAAGACTTGATCGCTCTGGGCTTCAATTTGGGAATGAATGAGAAATGAGCCCTAATCTGTTCGGCGCGAAGCTTAGGAATTTATATCTAACGGAACGACGACGTTTTCGCAGGAAGACAGATTTTAATCTCAGCTGTACATCTTGAATCCAACGGATCAGAAATTTCCTGACAGATGCACACTGTAGCGTTCCTTTTGATACTCAGAGGAAAGCTACAGTGCCAGGTGGCAGGTGAAATCCAAGACCAAAACTCTTCCGAAAATTTCCAAAACCGCCAAAACAAGAAATATAGCATGTTATCGTTAATACAGAAAAATATGGACATCATTTCGACATTATGTCAAAACTTCTCCGTACAGCTTCCTCAAAATCGCCATCCGAATAGGACTGTCGCCATTGCTATCAGATCGAAACCCTAACCATATAATTCGGTCGATGGGTCCAACAGCGACGGACTCAATGGATCCACTCCACCACATCCTGTGGTCCATCCTAATCCTTCCTCCGCATCCCGCGCCTCCGTCAGCTATCTCTCACTCAGTCACTCTCCTATACGCGGTGAGTAAGCTTTTCATTCTTATCAAAATCACTGCTTACCTTCACTGAGATTTTTAGCTGTTGATTCACTGTGGTGATCCTTAACTGATTATAATGTTGAGTTCGTGTTGCGTAATTTGGCCCTTGTTAGGCGTGTTGAGTTCATTTTGTCACATTGGTCATTTTGGGATCTAGTCGATCATTGTGTAATGAACAAAACGGATTGATGTGAAGCTATGCAATAGCTTTGAAATTAAGTTTTAGAACCACCTTACCGAAAAATGTCTTGTCTGAAATGTCTTTGATGAAATCGGGTTGAAGTGCATATATTGCTAATTAGTGGCCACTTGGGTCAAGTCTGTATCTATGTTTGTTTCTCACTTTATATAATTGTTACATCTTTCCTGTAAATGTTACATCTTTCACATGAAATCATCCATCTGAATTCTATGGCGTTCAAGA
Organism: Rhodiola kirilowii; assembly: GCA_033675215.1. Lineage (NCBI taxonomy): Eukaryota > Viridiplantae > Streptophyta > Magnoliopsida > Saxifragales > Crassulaceae > Rhodiola > Rhodiola kirilowii. Next base: position 8,865,312 of record CM066203.1, on the reverse strand, counting down.
TTTTTGACAAACAACTTCATGAGTAGACATAGTTTTCTTTTGACATAATTTGTGGTTGATTGCCCTGCTTCTTTGACTGTGTCAGGTTCAGCGATGTACTTATATATCACGCATTTATAGTAACATTCAGTTGTATAAATAAGAAAAGAAAGCAAATTCTTATATGCATTCCCATTTGAAGCATTATAGTTTTCAGTTGCTGTCCCTGGAGGCAGATAAAACTAAAATGTAAATAGCAACAACATTTACAATACACAACTTGACTGTTACTCAACTTGATCACACTAACACACACACTGCACAAATGTACACAGACTAGACCACGGCTTGGCCTTTCAGTCTCTAGAGAAGTATGTTTTGGGGGAGAATAACCGGCGCGGTGAGAACATTCCTACATTAGCAAACCGTCTTGGCGACGCTAATCCGTCGATAGACCTATAATCTGGCATAACAAAAGCCTGTCGCTCCTCACTCACCCATCTATTACCAGTCGATGCACTAAACGTTCCATACTTCTTCAACTTGGAAATCCATGAAGCTTTGTTGTTTCTCTTGGTTGGAGTCTCATTCATCTTGTCACTCAAATACTCCTTCACTGCACTAACGCCCTGCTCCACCACCTCCATCGGCGGACACACCAAAGGGTTGCCTTCCACACTCAGCCTCTGCAATTTCTTTAGACATCCTATGGAGTGTGGTAGCTCCGTGATTTTATTGTAGCTGACATCAAGGTCGGTTAGGGAAAACAGAAGTCCAATAGAGTATGGTAGAGTTCGGAGGTAGTGGAAGTTTTGGCTGACATTGAGGACTTGGAGGTTGATGAGATTCTCTAAATCGTCGGGGAGGGAGCGAAGGCAGTTGAGACGAGCATCTAGGATACGGAGTGATGAGAGATAGGAGGTGGAGCGAGGGAGGAAGTCGAGCTTGTTGGAGTTGACAGAGAGCTTCTTAAGGTTTGTCAGCTCGAATCCCATTGTGTCTGGCAACTGTGTTAGTTTGTTGAAGTTTGCATTAAGCTCCTCAAGCAACCTGTACATTCATTAGTCAGTCACATAAGTCAAAATGTCTTACTTATATTAAGCTGACTTTTTTTCTAACTTTTTTGTGTGTGTGTAGGGACTTGACTCATCATTTACTCTTGAATGAATGGAATGGAACACAATGAGTAGCTAAGGGGAGTAACTCCATTAAAAGTTAGGTACTACTTGTGTGGCATTGTTTATTTAGGAAGAGGTGGGATTGCTATGGCCCTCCATGTACCCTTATAGTCAAATTAAAGATCATTAGTGTGATATTGAAATGTGATTATACTAAAACATTGTTAAACTAATAAGCAGACAAGTGGAATATAAATGTTAATATAGCAAATGATGCCGACAATTAACAATATTTTTCTGCAGAGTCATTAAGCTAATCACAACTCTTATATTTAAGTGTGATTGATCAATACAAAGCACGTCTTGTTATTAAATAGAGATATAAGCAGCCTGGTTTTGTTTTGAATAATAAGTTGATCCTCTTATCAACCTACTACATGTGATATTGACTAATCATTTCAAACACCAATTTGTTCCTTTTCTAGTTCCTCTGTTTTAAAAATATTACTCCGTTCATATACGATGAATTTTGAACTTGATAGCTGTTCGTGTGGGTCGACTGGTATGTTTTTTGAAAATAGCTAGTGGGAAAATGAGAAGTCAATAAAACATAGGGGCCGGAAAAGAAGTTGAGATATGAGAAAATTAATTACTTGCAATTCTCAATGGTCCTGGGAAGTGACTCGATGAGGTTGCCAGAGATGTTGAGAACTTTTAGCTTAGACAAACATCCTATCGAGTTTGGAAGAGCTTTCAGCTGGTTTGAATGCACATCTAACACCATCACATTTAACAACCTGGCCGCCAACGATTCCGGGATCACCTGATTATTAACATTCACACATAAATCAGTTGGACTCTTAAATTTTTTAAAAACCATATCAAGCAGACTTAAGCGACATTAAAACTTATTACGATATCGATAGATAGGTCAACCGGTCTTTAAATACATCTGATAAACTGAAAAGAACTGAGTACAAATAATATCAAATATATTCATCAACGTACAAAAATCAAAAGGAACTGATAGGAAAAATACCTGGAGATTATTGTTGGAGAGATCAAGCTTGCAAATGGAAGCCAAGTTGAGGGAATAAGAGGTAGGAAGAGCCTCTAATAACATCCCACTCAAATCCACCACTTCAAATCTCTCTTCTTCGGCCTCAACCTCATCATCATCTTTCTCATGCTGATGCTGTTTTCTACCAGACCTACCAAACCCATTATTGTGACTATTTACTCCAATAAGCCTATGCTGCTGAGGCTGCCTGATGCTTGGTGATCCCTCCGCCATGACCCTCCCCTGCGTCCTCCCTTCCATCAGCCGCACCGCTTGCTTCTTCTCATACATCATCCCTTTCAAAATATCAATCCCAAAACATGTAACAACTATATAACAACAACACCAGGTTTGAATTTGGAGCTAGCAAGAGGAAGGTGAGAGGTGTTATTGCTTGTTGGTTTTGTTTTCTTTATTTTTCCTGGCTGTTGGAGTATTTATTTATAGAGAGAGAAAAGCATATTGTACGGCGGAGGAGAAAGGACATATAGTACAAGAGGCCGTGTGGTCAGGGGAGAAGACCTTCCTTCGGGTAGCCTTCTTCTTCTTAAGTCAACCCTAGTTTTCTGCTGCCCGGAATTCACGGGCTGCGCCTCCTTGGTTTGCTATTTATTTTCTTTTATTAAATGAAAATAACTGCGGACTGTGGAGTGTTTAATTATACGTTATAACAACATTACTGTACAAAATAGTTTCGTTGTCTGTTAAGTAAATTATTAAGGTGTGATTTGCGAGCCAACCGGCTGCTAGGGAATATGCTATGAAATGGATGGGCATCAAACGGCCATTACTAACAAAACGTGTTGTTGCTAAAGTCAAATAGTTTTTTTCTTATTAATTATACGGCGGCATAGTTTTTCTTTTCTTTTTCAACATAATGTACTGAACCGTAATCAGAGGCGGATACAAACGGAACAAAAAGAGTTCGGCCCAAAAAAGGCTCGGCCCAAAAAAAGGAACGCGCGAAGCCCAAATGACCGACATACAGTCCAACCATTATCAAATATATCGATTATTATGAGGAGTCATCAGTCATCAGTGTGTTAATAATTTTATATTTATATATTTAGTAGCATAAATAGGTGTTAGAAAATAAAATGATTAGGAAATAAATAGTCGGACCGACCGAGCGTGGTGTAAAAAGACTGATGAGGAACGCAAAAAGGAGGATACCAACAGTCCGATGCCAGCTCGATCTCCTTCCGATTGTCGTCTTTCTGTCACGTTCGCATAAACAATTCAAATCCACTCCTCATTTCATCATCATCGTCGTCCTCGTCTTCTCCAGAATCTCCCAGCGCATCATCCAATTACGATCATCTCCACCAACCCTAATTCGACTTCACGTCTCCTCTTCATCATCGCCGATTCGTGCTACAGCATTGCTCGCGAAAGATTGATTGCTGAATTGTTTAGTACGCTGTTTCTTGGTGAATTGTGTCATTTATTTGGATTTGGAGGTTGCTCTTGTTGCTGTTGTGATGAGAATCTGAGATTGCGGCAATTGGGGGTTTATTATGGTGGTTACGGTATGAGTTCTGATTTGACGGATTGATCTGTTTGATCATGTGGTTTTCCTTCTGGAGGTCTAGAGATAGATTCTCCTTGGACGAACTCAGGTTCTTCCATTGCTCTACTCTCACTGCTGGTGTCTTTAATATTTAATTTGTTTGTATAGTAATTGTTGTTAGTCTTTTATAACGGCTCTATACAATCTTCTTTGTTTCATAGCTCGTCTTTTGATCATATAGTTTAACATGTACAATAGTTTATTCACGGAACAAAGGATATGAGACATCAGTTCACTGAAATTTGGCTTTGGGGGGTTTTCTGTGATTGTAGTAACAGCACACATTTATTAGCTTAGCTGCAAGATGGTGGTATAGACGATAGAGCACAGCAGCGTTGCTTTATGTCGTAGATCAGTTGACTTGATTTACTAATCCTTGCTTGTAGACCAATGGTGCCGAGAGAACTTTTTAAGTTCTACAACTAGAATTTTCTTTCCCCCTTTTCTTGAGTGGTGATCGTGAGCTAAAATGTTTGGTGCAGATATTTAACTAACCAGCTGCTTAAAATTCAAGTTGTAAACGACGTTAATAAGGTATGGCTCTGTTGTTTTTATGACCTTCCTCCATGTGTTAGTCTTATGCCTCTTGAGAAATTTTCTTAGATTGCAATGCAAGCTCATCGTTAATCCTTTTGTTTCCCGTACTGAAGGAGTTTGTCATTGAGGCCCTTAGGTCAATCTCAGAGTTAGTAACTTATGGAGATCAGCACAACCCAAGGTTTTTTGAGTAAGCATTCGCAGTGATAATTAAAAATTAGATTGTTCATCCGTTACAAACATTATATCGTTAGTGTTTGACCTATTTTCAGTTATTTTATGGAAAATCAAGTCATGGGGGAGTTTGTCCGCATTCTAAGGATCAGTAAACCTGTGGCTGTGTCAGTTCAACTGCTGCAGACAATGAGCATAATGATACAAAACCTAAAAAGTGAACATGCTATTTGTAAGTATTGTACATCTGTAACTATAGTATTGAGTAACGATCACTTTTTTGCTGTTCTCATCATATTCACATTTTTTAATCCCTCAATATGCAGATTATATGTTTAGCAATGAGCATATTAACTTCCTTATAACCTACCCATTCGACTTCAACAATGAAGAGCTTTTGTCTTACTACATATCCTTTTTAAGGTAGCTACGTTTCTACTCTGGCAACTTTGTGAAAAATTGATGATTATAATGTTTTGAAAGCAGCAACTAATTAGTGATAAGTTTGACATTTTGCTAATGCTTTGTGTTGTGTAGAGCAATAAGTGGAAAATTGGATAAGAACACTATATCTCTTCTCGTGAAAACCCAAAACGTAAGACTCTTCATAATTTCATGTGTCCTCTTGTAATAAGTTTTGAAATATGCATCCCTTTCACGCTACACTGTAGGGGAATCTTGCTATTGCATGAATATTTTTTATTTAATATTCAATTATGAGCAGTTATAACTTTAATTGATCATATGGTGTTGGGCTTCGTTGGTGTTACTGACATTTACTGTTTTTGATTCATTTAGGAAGATGTAATATCTTTTCCCCTTTATGTTGAGGCAATACGTTTTGCTTTCCATGAAGAGGGTATGATACGCATTGCTGTTCGAGCTTTAACATTAAATGTATATCATGGTGAGTAGTTGTTTCCAATTTGTATTTTCTAAGACAGAAAGCAAGTAGCAGAATGTTTACTACAAATTGGTTACACAAACAACTGATTACTTGTAATTGTAAAGTTTCCATTCATCATTTAAACAATCCAGATTCTTACCTTTAGTTACTTGTGTTAGCTAAGTATGCACTGCTAGTTGATTTCTTAGGTATGACTCTATACCCATTGGCATAGTTAAAGGTATATGGAACTTGATACATATGTTAGTTTTTCGGATGCCTATGTATCTTACCACCAATTTTAAGCGTTTTCACTTCAGAAGTTTTTGCTTGACGAAGTGTTACACAGTTAGCCTTAGTGTTTAGTAATTTAGTGTACTGCATATTGTCTCAAATATTTACGGGCCCTTTAATTGGGTTGATATATGAATTATGCATACCGCCAATGATCTTGAATCCGATGATAAACATGAGGACTTAGGCATGCCAAATATGTGTTAAGTATTTTTGGATAACCATATATCTACTAGACTCATCAATGAAATTTTACTGTATTTTACAGATGATAAACATTTGATTTTTTATGTTTACAGTTGGAGATGACTCTGTAAATAAATACATCAGCAGCAGTCCACGTGCTGATTATTTTTCGAATTTGGTTACATTTTTCTGCAAACAGTGCATTACCTTGAATGGCCTCATTGCAGATACTTCAAAGTAAGAAAATTGCTGATGTATATTGTATAACTATAATATATGGTTCTGCTGACATTCCTTCATAAAAAGTTCCATTCATGTACTCATTTACATCTTAAACAGGAACACCAATGTAGAATCAACTTCAACTATTTTGGCCTACGTAGATGAAATTGAGGACAATCTCTACTATTTCAGTGATGTTATTTCTGCGGGGATACCTGATATAGGGAAGTTGATAACTGAGAAAATTTTGCGTCACCTAATTTTCCCTCTACTTCTCCCTTCTCTATGCGAGGAATCAATAAATGTACGGAGTTGCCCTCATAAATACCTTCTTTCTCAGCCCTTTTTTGGTGTTTGGGGTTCTAGATGAGGAAATTATTTTGATGTAGAGAAGTTTCTTCACCGGAGTACTCATTGTTTTGTTTACTTTCACGTTCCATCTCCAGGACATACAGATTGGTGCTGTCACTTCTCTATATTTACTTTGCTGCATCTTACGCATCGTCAAGATCAAGGACTTGGCAAACACTATAGCTGCAGCTCTATTCTGTCCACCGGAGGCCTTTATTCGGGTACCTGAAGCAACACTTAATGGTGGCTTTCAAGAAAGGCTATTTCCAGACGATAATGAAGTAGCAGAAGCACATTCATCTGTTGATGTAATAGAAATGGATTCATGTGCTACACCAGAAGCTCATGGTGAAGATGCTAGTCTATTGCATGACAAAGCTTCACATTTAGCATTAAGGTGATGTATTGCTTTCTCCATCAAGTACCAACTGTTACTTAAAAACAGGTTTATTCATGAAAATAGTTCTGTCCCATTTTTTTATCTGCCAAATTTCCTTGTCTACATATTTCTGACACATTTTATTATACCATGCTTGGTGTAGGGAGGGTTTGCTCGCATATGTTACAAAAGGAGACGACATACAAGTATTAGGTTCATTGAGCATGTTGGCAACATTTCTACAAACAAAAGGTTACAGACTTTTTTTCCATTGCATAATCATTCGATCATGCAAGGCCTTGCCTTATAGTATCAGCAGATTCCTACATTCCGTACAATATTCACCTAGGAGTTTGCTTTTTCTTAGAAAATTTCCCTCTATCTTTTTTTTTCTCATGCCATAATCCATAATTTACCTTGTAGAGCTTGATGAATCTGTTCTTGATGCACTTGGAATCCTTCCACAGCGGAAACATCATAAAAAGCTGCTGCTGGTAAGTGGTGTGGAATGTCACTGACAGAATGGATGATCTGTTTATAATATTAATCCAGTCACGCTGATGTGGAGTTTTTTAGTTTTTACACTATGTATTTTGGTTTTTACACTGTAAAAGAAACATTTGTATGAAATGGTATATTTTTCAGTCCCAGTCTGGTGGGTTTATATCATGGCAATTGCTGAATCTCACTAGGTTAAAATATAAAAAATTAAATTTACTCTACCAATGTACTTCAATGAATGACAATTTAGTGAATGAGTAACTTATGACACATGGTTCATGCAGCAAAAGCTGGTTGGTGAGGCATTGGGTGAAGAACAATTATTTTCCTCAGAATCTGATTCTGTTGGCAATCAAATCTACAGTGAGATTGATATCTATCTACAAAGACTTAAGGTGTCCATTTTTTGCCATTTCAACCTGAATGCCTTTTCTGAGAAATGTGTTATATTCTTTTTACTTAATTCTTTTATTTATTCCTCTACGGAAACAGGATCAGTATGGTGTCACCTGCTCAGTTCCAGAAAATAGAATGAGCTTTACAACACATAGATTTCAGGTATAACGCAAAGAAGCATTACCTTACCTCTAAGCTTTTTATATGTATGCCACATATCTATTATCTTATGGGGTTCATCAAATTTAAGAAGTAACAAACACAAACAGGTAGTTGAAATCTGTAATAAACATGCAAACTGTGTTATAACTTATAAGTGTTGAGAATCGTTGAAGTCATTCAATTTTGGTTTTTAATACTATTTCGTGACTGGATTTGTTACCAGGCATACATGATTAGTTATGTGTCTCCCAGTTTTGAGTTTCTCTCTGTCACTCTCAGAAAAACATTAGTCAGTGCTGGATGACTTGGGACTTATTCAAGTGTACTATTTTCAGATAGATTTCTTGTGCTGTGTAGTGGATTATTTTGTTTCTAGTCATATGCATCGAAGTGAGTGAATTTTCTGCTTAGGTTCTTGACGCTCTGGTGTATCTTTTCTGCCGGTCTAATATTTCTGCCGAGACACTGTGGGATGGTGGTTGGCTGTTGCGCCAGTTGCTTCCTTATAGCGGGGCAGAATTCAACACTCGACATCTTGTACTCTTAGAAGTAAGTTTCACGTCCAATGATTTGATGATTAGTTTCTTATGTATATTACTAAGTAGTAACATTCTTACACAGCCAGACGTCTTCGAGAATTGCTCTACTGTTGTGAGCCACCATGCTTTAGAAAAGTCTTTATACTCTCATTTCTGTGCAGAATATTATATTCTTCACTCAAATTTCATACATATACACGTACCTTTACATAAAGAGTGCTTTATGGCTGGTTCAAGATTTTCTATACAATCTATAAACCACTCTTCCGGAGAGCAGACAATCACTGTGATGCTAATTGACAGTTTTTTTCAGACTTCATACAAGGATTCCACAGCTGCCCTTCTTGAGGAGGTTCGAGGAGCCTGGCCAGATCATCTAATAAGTGTTCTTCGTGATGAATGGACAAAATGCAAAAGAGGTTTCTACATGATTGAATTTTTTCAAGTATATGTATATGGATCATTCATCAATCATGTAATGCTTAAGACGTCTACATTACCCCTTGCAGCCATGGAAGCTTCCTCCCCAAGGAAAGAGCCCAAATGCCTTCTGTTGCCAACTCAGAAGTCTTCTTTTGAAGGTCTGTTTGGGGACTGATGTTTGTGTCTTTTGTAATCTATCCAATCCCCATATTAGATTTTATATGGTGTTTAATTTGTCTTGGATTGTTGCACAGCACTTCCTGCAGATTCGTCCTTTGCAGCTGCGGAGAGAATGTTGGAATCAGTAAAGGTGTGCTCTTACTTCTTCATATATGTTTTGGATACGCATGAAGTTCCGTAACACTGTAAACTGTGTGTTATTGCATTGCATCAACCACGCTTAAAAGTTTAAATGGTGCTTTAAGGACATCAATTATTGTCATCCAATACCATTTAGTACAGTTCGATCTCATTACAAAATTTGACATTTCTCATTTCAGGTGTTTGTACTTCTTCAGCAACTCCAAATTTTCTCCCTCGGTAGAACCTTGCCGGAGCAACCGCCCGTTAATCCACCATCAGACGCTCTTTTAAGTTCTCGAGCAACAACTGCTGGCCTTGAGTCAAATGGCCCGAAGCCAGGGACTGAGCTAAAACTCGGTTGGCTTCCGCACCTTTCACTTATTGTTTCAATAAATGTTCTCAAATAAATGATTTTGCATCTGAGTTACTTAGCAAACCATGTACAGGTGATGCAGTCCCTTGCAGAATAGCATTTGAAAAGGGCAAAGAACGCCACTTCCATTTTATGGCAGTCTGTTTGGGAACTTCTGGATGGATAATTCTCGCTGAAGAATTACCTTTACAAAACCAATGTGGAGTTGTACGAGTGGCAGCTCCTTTAGCTGGTTCCAATGTAAGTTGGCACCTTCTACACAGAGCATGCATATGGAAATTCTCTTAACGTGGATTACTCTGCATAAAACTAGTTACTAGTTATCTTCGAACTTCTGCATTTCTCCAAATATAACTATTTGGAATATATTAATTTTTATTTACTCTGTTTCTTTGATTATTTTTCTAGTTTATTATACATAATTTAATTTATTGTTTTTTACTCCTCACAGCCCAGGATTGACGAAAAACATCCCAGATGGCTGCATTTGCGGATTCGGCCATCTAATTTACCCTTTGTAGCTCCCCCCAAGTCTGGTGCATATGGGAAAGCCAAGGCCAAAGCCCTAGTTGACGGAAGATGGACTCTAGCATTCAGAGACGAAAGCTCCTGCATGTCGGCCTTCTCCATGATAATGGAAGAGACTAACTTACAAAGCAATGAGGTGGAAAGAGTGCTGAAGCCTCTTTTTAACCTCGAAAGACATTCACATGTGTCAGACAACTCTCAGCAAGCGGCGACCCCTTCAAGTAACTGTTATACATATTAACACCATCTGAGTTCCTTAGTAATAGATATAGGATAGATGCCGGTAAAGGTGGTGGTATCATTAGTTCCACACTGCCTGTTTCGTACATATAGGAAAATCCCATCCTAGTTATACCAAAAAAGTAGACAAGCCTCATCAAGCGCCCCATTTTTTGTGTTTTAACTTAAGGCAATCATAGGCTTTCCTGTATACCTTTGTCCTCCCGGTCTCTGTATTTGTATCAATTGTATCTCCCAAGTGATTTAGAGGCAAAGAAAATGGCAGTTACAGAGATTTGCAAGTTATTGAGTTTAGCAAATACAATTTCATCCGCCGGTGAAGAGTGAAGGCTATCCAAATTTCCTTGTCAAATGTGAACTGATTTCAGGATGGTGGTTGCAAAAGAAGACACTTCATATTCAGCTAAAGTCTTTCATGGACATGGGACCAGTGACTTATATGTTCAATTGAATCTTTAAAGTCCATCCTTTGAGTGGGAGACTAACCTCCACATGAGTGTACAATTTCCAAATGGAGCACCATATACATTGGCTGCACCACATATAATGGATACAAAGGAGCTGCTGCAATGAGTAGTCAGGATCACCGATTCCTCTCACCCAACATGGCACTGACAGTGTCTGCATCATCTCTTCCATGGCTGTTTTCCATCACCCTACTGTTCCTTACTCTTTTCGGGCCAGATAAGGCCAGCGGCCAATGCCTGGAGCACCAGAAGTCACTGCTTATGAGGTTGAATAGCAGTTTGGAATATCAATCTCAACTTTCTTCAAAGCTGGTGTACTGGGACTCAGGCCAAGACTGCTGCCAGTGGACTGGCGTGACGTGCAATGAGGATGGATACGTAACAGGTCTGGACCTGAGCTTTGAAAGTTTAACTGGTGGGTTGAATGACTCAAGTCCATTGTTTGAGCTTCAACATCTTATTAGCCTCAATCTGGCACACAACTTCTTCAATGGTGCAATAATCCCACCTGCTTTTGGTAAGCTTTTCAACTTGGTGAACCTCAACTTGTCCACCACTTCATTCTCTGGTCAAATTCCAGTTGAGATATCAAACTTGACGAGGTTAGCCACTCTTGATTTCACATCTTCATACAGTCTGAAGGTTGAGAACCCTAATTTGCGCATGCTGTTTGGAAACCTTTCAAAACTTGTGCAGCTTCGCTTAGATAATGTTAACTTATCAGCACAGTCAAATGTATGGTGCCAAGACCTGTCATCCTCTCTACCTAGCCTGCAGGTCTTAAGTTTGAGCACCTGCAGGTTATCCGGTCCTATACATGCCTCACTTCGGAACCTTAAATCTCTCAGCCACATCGATCTCAGTTTCAATAACTTCTCAGCTCCATTTCCTCGTTTCTTTTCAAACTTCAAGAACTTAACCTCTTTGATTCTAACAAGTTGTCACTTTCATGGCTCATTTTTGGAGGCTATAATCCATGTCCAAACCTTACGACATCTTGATTTATCCAGTAACAATTTAGTAAAAGGTAATTTGCCAATATCTATCAACCATAGTAGTCCCCTTGAGACACTAATACTCTCCGCTACAACTTTTGCCAATACCATCCCCGAGTGGATCAGTCAACTAAGGATGCTGTCCAAATTGGAATTATGTGTTTGTAACTTGAATGGTCACATACCAAAATCAATATCCCAACTTACAAATATAGCTTACCTGGACTTATCATTCAACAATTTGAGCGGCTCTGTTCCATCATTTTCCCTTGCCAAGAATTTGACCAAGTTGAACCTTTCAAGTAACCAGTTGAGTGGTTCTCTCCTTTCCACAGATTGGAATGAGCTTTCACAAATAGTGAGAGTTGATATGAGTTACAACTTTTTAAGTGGAAGCATTCCGACATCCCTGTTCACCATTCCATCTTTGGAACAGGCATACCTTGGCAACAACCATTTCGTCAACTTCACTCATACTGATGAGTCCATAAGCATGTTTTCGTCCAAGTTGAGAATTCTTGATCTGAATGAAAACAACTTACAAGGATCATTCCCAGCTTTTATTTACAAGTTACAAGCTCTTACCAGCCTTTACCTCATGTTCAACAATTTCAGCAGTACAGTGCAAATGAGCTCGTTGCTAGGATTACAAAATCTGACATCTCTCTATCTTTCACATAGCAACTTCTCTGTAGAAATAGGCAAAGACATCCCAACCTCCTGTCCACAGATTATAGCACTAATGCTATCTTCCTGCAAGTTGAAAGAATTCCCAAGCTTCCTCAGAAACCAATCCAGTCTTGAATATCTTGATCTTTCTCAAAACCTGATTCAAGGCGATATACCCGATTGGATTTGGAATATTCACACCCTTGAAAATTTGAATCTTTCTCACAACTCTATTCAAAAGCTCACAATGCCTGTGGCCACTAGTAATTTCTATTACTTTCTTGATCTCAGTTCTAACATGCTTCATGGCTCATTCCCCAATGTGTTACCAACTGTTGAGTTTCTGGATCTGTCGAACAACAATTTAAGCTCCATGGTGCCGTTCAACATTGGTGCATCTCTGTCTAGTACAATGAGCATAATCCTTGCTAACAACAAGCTTCATGGAAACATCCCTCCTTCAGTCTGCAATGCAACACTGCTTCAAGTTCTTGACTTGTCATACAACCTCTTTAGCGGCCTAATACCTCAATGCCTGACACAGTTGCAGAGTCTTGCTGTGCTGAATTTGAGGAGGAACAATATCAGTGGGATAATTCCCGACTCATTCCCACCCAACTGCACGTTGCATACATTAAACCTCAACACTAATTCATTACAAGGAGTTATTCCTAAGTCTCTAAGAAGATGTGCAAGCTTGGAGGTTTTAGACTTGGGATACAATAATCTGCAGGATATATATCCATGCATGATGGGGAGCATTTCCAATTTGAGTGTTCTGGTCTTGCGCTCCAATTCACTCTTCGGGAGCATTCAATGTCCAAGTAGCGATACAAGTTGGTCAAGGCTGCAGATTTTGGATGTAGCTTCCAATAAATTTAATGGGAGCTTGCCATCACAGCAGTTGATGGGCTGGAAGGCAATGCTGGATGATAAAGGGTCAAGCTCAAAGCTTGAAAATCTACATTACAAAAATAGATTTGCAATTTCCGGCCCCCAGTATTACCAGGATTCAGTCTCGATAACGGTGAAAGGCTATGAACTGATGCTGGTGAAGATCCTGACAATTTACACTAGCATTGATTTCTCTGACAACAAATTTGAAGGCCAGGTTCCAAATCAGTTGGGATACCTTAAATCTCTCTTTGCTTTGAATCTGTCACACAATGGCCTCAAAGGTCAGATACCATCATCATTCGGTAACCTGAGAATTATTGAGTCACTAGACATGGCGAGTAATGAGCTCAGTGGTAGCATCCCGCCACAACTTGCTCATTTGAGATTCCTCAACTTTCTAAATGTGTCATCCAACAATCTAGAAGAGATGATACCAGTGGGATCTCAGTTTCAAACATTCTCAGAAGCCTCTTTTATGGGAAACAAAGGCTTGTGCGGCTTTCCACTGATCACAAAATGCAGAGGCGACACAGTGGGCAGTTTACCAGACAACAGACATAATAAGGATGGCGGCGAGTTAAAAGAGTTTATCATATCAACTGAAATAGGTTTTGCGGTTGGGTTAGGACTTGTCCTCATGCCTCTACTCTTTTGGCCAAGATGGAGAAATGCCTATAACATTTTGCTTGAAATTATCGTGATGAGGATGCTTTGTCATCGTCGTACTAAGCCATCTTCTGCACGTAAAAATATGAGTAGAAGAAATTAGAGTTAGCTCAAAGCATAAGTGTTAGAATACATTTTCTGCTTTCATAACTCTTTTGATGGGATATGCCTATAAAATTCTCATCTCTTCGATTATTCAGCCTGACGAAACAAAAACAAATTAAACAAGGCCCTGCTAATCTTGGCATATTGACCCATTAAGAAAGAGAGTTGTACATTTAGTATCTATTTTCATGCAATGAAAAGTAGAATTAGAGTACCTAAACAATTTATAGAATCAATTTTGGAAATTAGACTCCCCAGCGAAAACTTAAGAATTAAGACGAGCGCAGTCATAAAACTACATAGTGTGTTTAACAATACCACAGTTTAAATTACTAAAATTTTAGATCACATTTTTTAACATCGCCATATTTAGCTTAGTTATACTTTTACACAATCTTAATGCAGTTTGAACAATTAAAAGTTTCATTTACAATTTGAAGAATCAAAGTTTCCGATTAAAGTGCAAGATTAAATTATAGAACAAATTTCCAAATTAGAATTTGTACATGGAATGAGCAGAAGAGAAACACAAGGACACAAAAAATGAATCGACACATATATACGAACTACGACTTGCCTTGACAGAGACCATTTCTTCCAGAAATCTCCAGTGATACTCTTGAGCTTCACTGCTCAACCTCAAGCCGCGATTGTAGTCGCCTCTCGGAAACCTCGATCGCAGCCCACACCGCGAACTCACGCAGTATTCCGATTTCTTCGTGCCCCTAGCTCAGATTTTCTTCTCTCGGAAATCCCAAACTTGTTATATGATACTTATATCGTTCCAAAACGGAACCGTTCGGATAAACTCAAACGTTAATCTTGACCATCCATTTTTTAAATCCACAGCTAAGATAAAGGAACTTATGAACCTACTGTAGCTTTCTCTTCATTTGATTACATACGAACTACAGAATACCTCAGCCTGTATCCATACCATACATATCAAAGCATCAATTTGACAACATGTTTTCTGATTTTGTAAACAAATTTTTGGTGGAATATTGCCTATAAAATTCTAATTTTTCGTATGTTGTAGCCACATGAAACACACGACAAGGTAAACCAGGTCCCTGTTAAGCTTTGCATCTTCGTACATTAAGAATGCGAGAATTTTCGTTGAAAGCCAGTAAAAAGCTCACCAAAGGGTCAATTTCTAAGACATCCTTCAATAGGAGCGAAGGCTTATGTGGTTTTCGGTTGATGAGAAAATGCTGAGACTCAGGAGGGATAATCAGATATCAGTGCCATGCTAACTTCCATTTAAATTAAAGTTGAATGTGAATATGCGGAAAAGAAATGACTTGTTGAAATCTGAGACGCCTACTGATTATTTGATTTATTATATGAAAATGACTGACAACTACATCTTGACGAATAAGTATGCCTTGGCTTGAAGTGTTAAACGAGGTTAGTTTTCTAGGGCAGCATATTTGAGCCGGCATTGACTTGGTGTTCGACCAAGAGGATAAAGACAGCATCTCTTCTCTTCCCATGTTCATTCATATAATAGCTCAAGCTCATTGGAGGAAACCTTGACATTTTTATCCATGGAAAACTTCAAGTCAACACAGTTGAGTTAGTAAACTAGTTTTATTATATAGAAATCCATTTGATTTAAAACTATGCAATTATTTGACAAAACAGAACACTCAAGAGTTTAATAACATAAGAACCTTGTCTCTCTTACCATCCGTTTGGGTGTCATGATCATGAAAAACTTGAAGATATTTGTTCTCAACAGCTATTTATAGTATCAGCATATTTCCTGTTTAATCTATTTTAACTAGTGCTTTCAAAATCATGAAATTTCCATATCTTCTTCTTCGTCTGCGGTTGTTCTGCATCACACTGATCTTTGCTTTTTTCCTTTTTGATGAGGTCAGAGGACAGTGCCTAGCGCACCACAAGTCATTGCTTCTCAAGTTTAAGCATAGTTTGGTGATTAATGAGTCTCATATCCATGACAAGTCTTCAAAGCTTGCAAACTGGATTACAAGCACTGACTGTTGTTTGTGGCCTGGTGTGACCTGCAGTGGCGCATACGTGACAGGTCTTGATTTGAGCGATGAAGGTATAGTAGGTGGGTTTAATGACTCTAGTCCGTTGTTCGATCTCACTGGTCTTACCAGCCTCAATCTTGCTATGATGCACCAAAAGACAGTTATCCCATCTGAAATTGGAAGGCTTATTAATCTGATGGCCCTCAACATGTCCAGATCAGACTTCATTGGACAAATTCCCATAGAAGTATCAAATTTGACCAGGTTAGTGTCTCTTGATGCCTCATATTGTGCTGATCTCAAGGCTGAGAATCCAAATTTGCGCATGTTGGTTGGAAATCTATCAAATCTGATAGACCTTCGTCTTGATAAAGTTAACTTATCATCACAATCAAGAGAATGGTGTCAAGCACTCTCATCTTCGACGCCTCGCTTACAAGTCTTAAACTTACATTATTGTGGACTGTTAGGACCTATTCATGATTCCCTTATGAAGTTAGCACATCTGTCAATTGTTGATTTGAGTGATAATGACTTCTCCGGTCCAATTCCCTACGAAGTCTTCGCAAGCTTAGAGAAGTTAACTTCCCTGACATTGAAAAGTTGCGAGTTCAATGGGGTATTTCCACATACAATGCTTCACTTTCCACACTTAAAGTTTCTGGATATGTCGTGGAATGATAATTTAGAAGCTGGTCCATCGATCACCTTCCGGAACAGCTCACTTGAGACCTTGCTACTTTCCGAGTTGAGAATTTTCAAGACAATACCCGAGTCCATTGGTGAAGCCAAGATGTTATCTCATTTAGACCTCAGTTTTTGCAATTTATCTGGACAGATACCAAAATCAATATCTCAACTTGAGCACCTTGTTCATTTAGACATGTCAAACAACAATTTGGATGGCCAAATTCCGTCATTTTCAAGGACAAGAAATCTTACAGTTTTGGACCTGAGTTATAATCGCCTCCACGGATCTATCCTTGCAACTGACTGGAAAAAGCTAGATCAAATTGAAAGTTTAATATTACGGTCAAATAACCTAAGTGGAAGCATACCGACAAGCCTGTTTGAAACACCATCACTTAAGATATTGAATCTTGAAGGAAACCATTTCACTGGATTTACCAATGAGTCCGACGTCATGTCTTCTTCATCCCATTTGTTGCAACTTAATCTGCGTGGTAATGGCTTGCAAGGGTCCTTTATTCCACCTTTCATTTATGGGTTAACCAGCCTTCTACTTCTTGATCTCTCCTTCAATAACTTCAGAGATACATTCCATTTGGATTTATTACAATCCATGAGGAACCTTACACATCTTTATCTTTCACAGTCCAAGCTAGAAATGAAAATTGGCAACAACTTCCCCGCTTTACCACAACTCTTTACACTTGAACTAGCTTCTTGTAACTTGAAAGAGTTCCCTCCTTTCCTAACCAACCAGTCCACACTTTGGAAACTTGATCTCTCCGAGAATCAAATTGATGGCATCATACCGAATCATATTTGGAATATGAGTACTCTTTCCCGTCTTAATCTTTCTCACAACCGGTTAGAGTTCTTGGGCAGGGAAGAACTTCCTCGCCGTTTCGTTATACTTGACCTAAGTTCCAATCAACTTCAGGGAAAAGTTCCCAACATACCACAACAAATACGATTATTTTCTCTTTCGAGTAACAAATTACATGGCAGCATACCTCAATCGCTCTGCAACGCTACATATATTGAAGTTTTGGACTTCTCAAATAATTCCTTGAGTGGTACACTTCCACAGTGCTGGACCCAAATGCCATATCTTGCAGTCCTGAATCTACGCAAGAACAATATGAGTGGCATTATTCCAGATACATTACTGTCATCATGTGTACTACAAACATTGGATCTCAGTTATAACTCTTTTCAAGGGAGAATTCCAAAGTCATTGGGAGGATGCAACAGTTTGGAAGCCTTAAACATGGGATACAACAAACTGCATGATATGTTTCCTTGCTGGATGACTAATGTTACCAAGTTAACTGTTCTTGTTCTGAGGTCAAATTCGCTATACGGCACCACTCAGTGTTTGAATCACAAGTACAACTGGTCAAGGCTGCAAATTATGGATATAGCGTCTAACAATTTTGGTGGGGAATTACCGTCACGTGGGCTTCTAAGCTGGAAGGCAATGCTAGTTGAAGAGGACTCTACCTATTATAGTGGTGATCTACATTATCAGAAAGATATCTTGACCACTTTTCACATCACTGGAAAACTAAATCTTGTGACGATGTATTTTCAGAACACGGTTTCAGTAATGGTGAAAGGACTCCAATTGAACTTGACAAAAATTTCAGCTATGTTTACTTTGGTGGACTTTTCTGACAACAGTTTTGGAGGTGGCATTCCACATGAGTTGGGAGAGCTCAAGTTCCTCTATGCATTAAACCTGTCAAATAATTACCTCAGCGGACGAATACCACCTTCATTTGGAAACTTGTACCGTATCGAGTCACTCGACTTGTCAAAAAATGAGCTGAGTGGAAAGATCCCCGGACAACTTGCTGCTTTGACATTCCTTTCATTATTAAACTTATCATTCAATCACCTGGAAGGAATGGTACCACAGGGTAGTCAGTTTCAAACATTTACCGAGGCTTCTTTCATGGGAAACGAAGGCTTGTGCGGGCAGCCATTGAAAAAGAGTTGTGGCGATGGGGGCGAGAGCAGTCCACCAAACCAGTCATCTGAAGCCGAAGACAAATTTAGAGACATATTCATAGCAACTGAAATCGGTTATGCGCTTGGGTTAGGACTTGTCATCATGCCACTAATTTTCTGGTCGAGGTGGAGGAATGGATATTACGAATGGATTGATAAAGTACTGATGAGTATCTTCTGCTGCTGTGCACTTGCCTCGAAAATAAGGCGCAGAAGATAAAGCTCACCATAAGTGTCCGTACGTTTTTACAACTGTGTGTTTGCAACAAAATGTGATCTGTTGTGTTTTTTTCCTTATAACCTTTTATCAGACTGAATACATAACATATATTTAGTTTTATTGATAAATTAAAGCAATACGACTTACATACACTCCGGGAAGCCTCCGGCGACTACACCGACGAACTTCAGCTAGCCAATTCCTCCTATCTTTTCTCTCCGCTTCTGCAATCGCCAATAACCCTAAGCCCTAATTGTAAGTTTTCGTTAAAACTGAATTTGGAGCCAAAAGTTCCAAGCGTCATAAACTCGACACCTAACACACGTAAATTACAAAAATGCCACCGCGCTCAAAATGGTCGCATCTTTCGCCAATTGACGGCCTTACTAGCAAATTTATATTTGCTTTATGCTTCTATATTTGGAGATTTCATCCCTGCTTGTTACGTAATGGAATACTACAACAAACTTTTCGGTACTTATTTTGAATTAGGACGGTAATTCAAATAATCAATTTGTAGTTTTTCCAATTAAATAATACAATTCAAATCCCTGGTTGCAATAATAAGTTAATTTTTAAAATTTACAAATAAGCTCTTCAAATTTGAATATTGACAAGTAATTGACCATTCAGTTTAGAAATCGATTAGACCGCCCAGAAGCCGATTACACCGCCCAAATACCGCCCTAGACTGCCCAAGCGCCGCCAAAAAACCGCCTAATAGCCACAACCATCTAGACTCTACTCTCCCCCTCTCTTATCTCCTATAAACTCGAACCTTCTTCTCCTTATCTTCCCTTCATTCGGTTGCGATAATTTGTATCGCATCATTAACTATGTTATATAGATGTGCTTCAAAATAGCTCATTTACAGACTGCCGCTGCCACCTAATTCGTCCTCCTCCAATGACTTCATCCAGTCCTCCATTTCCTTTTCCCCAATCGAATCCCACAGCTGATCATTACTTGGTCCAGCCTCACACTTGTCTGGCGGGACATTCACGTCTTTTTCTGATATGAATACTGTCCGAGGTTGGGCCGAGCTGCTGCTTTCGGGTAATGGGAAGTTGAGCTTAGCTCTTGGTCCATGAAACTCGATGGCTGCCTGATCATACGCTTTGGCGGCTTCCTCCGCTGTCACGAATGTCCCAAGCCAGACCCGAACAGCTCTTCGGGGGTCTCGAATCTCGGCAGCCCATTTCCCTGAAGGCCGCTGCCCGACTCCCCTGAATATGTTACTCTTTGTCTTCCTCTTCTTACCATTTACTTCCATAAAAAGTCAGTTTCAGAAACACAAAAGGCGGAAACTTTATTGAGTAAAATGAAACGAGAGCTCACTTCATTGTAGTTAGGCATTGGCTTGTCAGCCACACGAGTAGACCTTCTAACAGCTGACAAGTCCACCGCCTTGGGAGCTGACTTTGGCTTCAAATGCTTCGCCTGTACAACAAAGCTAACATTTTTACACTATAACGAGACAAAATTTAACAAGGAAGTTATAAGAAGAGGGAGATGGAGAGACGGGTGAGGGTTTGGGATTGGCGGCGGCTAGGGATTTGGAGAGTTTTAGAAGATTTAGCTCTTCCATTCTCTTCCTGTTCTCCTCCAGCCTCTGTCGCCGACACTCCTCGTAGCTTGACGAAGCCACCATTTTCGCTTGCTTTCGGGAAGAGGAGGAGACGGACGGATGCGAGATGATTGAGAGCCGATATATCGCGCCGAACTCGCGTTTTGAATTTCAAATTCGCGCTTTGTCTTTCGAACAGGGTCTGTATGGGCCATGTATTTGGGCCGGCCCAATATTTTTGTGGATCGGGTTTATGTTGATGATTATGGTTCAGAGTTAACGAGAGCCCAGTCGATTTAGTTGTTACAAAATGATCCTCAAAGTAATTGATGGCATCTTTCGCCAATTGACGGCCTTAGCAAATATAAATGCTAAAGAATGTCAGAGATCAAGATTATAACTATATACGCTGAAGCAATACGCAAACACACAGATCAACTCAATCATCTGACTCAAAAATAAATTCATATGAACATGTCTGTGTGTTTATATAATTAACCTGAGATGACAAAATCTTTTCACCATCCACCCCATTCATTCAATATTTGCTTGCTCTCCTCCATTCATTTACTTAGATTACGGTATTGATGAGTTCATCTGATGATGTCCCTAAATTCACATCTCTTTCGCTAGCCCGTGTTGAGAAAAATTCATCTTCTTTATCCGGTTCCTTCACCTCCTCCATCCTCTCCACAGCCTCCTTCAACTCCCACCTCTTTTCCACGTCACTCTCGCAACATGCCAGCCCTATCTTTAAAACCTTCAGCATTTCGCCGTGGTTGCTTTTGCTCGATCCCATGTCCTTGTCAAACACTTCGCTCGTTCTGTCCTCGTCGATCATTGAGCTTACCCATGTTGGAAGGTCAGGCTGGTCGTCCGTGCCCTTCCCCAGCTGGTATAAAAAGTTAGCTGGGAATTTACCGGTGAGTGTTTCCAAGATGAGAATACCGAAACACCAGACATCGGTCTTTTTGGTGATTCGTCCGTGCTGAGTGTACTCCGGGGACTTGTAGGGAATCATGTGTTCTTGTGCGTGTTCTTGGTTTATGATAGGGATCAGACTGTAGTCATTCAGCAGAGGCTTGTACGAGTCGTTGAGGAGCACGTTCGATGATTTTAAGTGACCGTGAGGCGTCGTTAAACTTGGGAGCTCAGTGTAGAGATATGAGAGACCCTTGGCTATGCCCTTCAGGATTTTTAGCCTTGTTTGCCAATCTAGGCTTGGTTTTTCTTTGTTATGATTGCCTGAAATCAAAAACATCAATCAGACTGAGGTTTCATTCAAACTATGGATGTTTTTTTGTACTAAGAGAATGAAACTTACTGTGGATGCTGGCAGCCAAGCTGCCATTGGGAATGAATTCAGACATCAAGAGCTTCTCCTCCTTTCTGTAATAGTAAGCGGAAATCGGGTGCAGATTTGGATGGTTCAACCTCCCAAGCCTCCTCATGTGCTCATGAAACTCTTCTCTAGGCAAATTGTTCATTTGCCTGAATCTTTTCACAACCATGCTCTTACCACTCAACAATTTAGCCTTGTAAGTTGACCCAAAGTGCCCACTGCCTAAAACCTCCGCCGACGCCTTCAACAAGTCTTGCATATCGAACCTGACACCGTCGTCATCCCTAAGGAAGGACAGCTTGTTTTGATGACCCCTTTGGCTGCTGGTGCTGGAGTGTGTCGAGCCTCTCTCCATTTGGTCCAACTCATCTTCCTTCATTTGACGCGCCGCAGTGGCTGATGTAGCTGAGGTTGTGGCTGGGCCACGACGCTTCTTTGGTATGATTAAGCACGCTATGATGATGAGCAATGCCACACCAACAATTACAGATGATGTGATGATGGCTGTCCTTCTCGATGCCCCTTTCTCGTCTGCATTGTTGTCCTGGCATTGCTGTAGAGGTCCGCCGCACAAGTTCTTGTTTCCTGTAAAATCAAAATTTCATGAATATTTTAAGTCTCATTTTTTTTCTCACTGCAGTTTACTATCAGACAATAATACCTTCAAATGGAGCTGTGCCCAAATTCTGAAGGCCTGTCGGGATCGATCCGCTCAACGCGTTGTTCGATAAATCCAAGCTCTTCAAATCCTTTGATACAAAATTTGGTATTTCCCCATCAAACTGATTCCCTTGTAGTTTCAATTCCAACAACTTAGGCAAAGCTGCAAGTGATGAAGGAATTTTACCCACAAATTTATTTTGTGCCAAATGCACCTTCTTTAAAGACAACATGCCCTCAAAAGCATTGCTTGGAATTTCCCCGCCAAATTTATTATTCGAAAGATAGACCGATCTAAGAGCCCCGAGATTCTTTATATCAGGCAGAGCGCCTTCGAACTGATTGTTCATGAAGCTCATGGTCCTCAAGAGTGACAAGTTCGATAAAGAATCGATGTCGATTGTCCCCGAGAGGTCCATGTTTTCGAGTTTCAACCCGTATACTTTTCCATTCGAGCACAGAACCCCCACCCAATCGGTAACATTCGAACCAGCGATGCAAGGAGTCTTCGACGCATCCCAATTGTTCAACTTCCCGCTATGACTCAACGAACTTTTAAATTTTAACAAAACTTTAGCTTCATTGACAGGATCAGCAGACTCAACGACTAAACCCGCCCCAACTTGGATCACAATTACAATTACAAGAAGGCGCGTAAGATGGGCTCTTTGCTTAACGCCACGAGCCATAGGCGTTGTAGACGTGAAAATTGAGCAATGGCGCACACTTTGAAGTCAAGGTGGAGGGGCGTGCGGCGCGCCCTTTCTAAAAGGGCTCCACAGTCCTGGAAGGCGGAATTTGGTGATCTAGTTACTCGCCTGAGGTAAAAGAAGGAGTTTGTGCAATGGGGTGGAGATGGGTTAAAGGGAGGTGAAAAAGAGTTAGTGGCATGGAACAATGGAGAGCTAAGAATAGGAAGGAACAAACAAGCTAAAGGAAAAGAATAGCAAATGAGATGAAAATGGATGCTTCAAAAAATGGTGGGTGTCTGTCTACTTCTCTTTGTTTCAATGTTGACAAAGTCTTTTGTTCATTTTTAAGATTTGCAGGTCTGTACTAGAAACTTGCGCTTTGTCATCCAATTCAATCCCTAGTTAAAGGAAAATTACTTGAATTTTAACAATAACTGAATTCTATGACAAGTGAGTTAGTGAATAATTTTCTAATTGGCTCAAATTAACCAATTTGGGTCCATTTAATATTTATATTCAAAAATTGAAATTTATTTTTTATTTACTTTCACTTCAACGCTGTTTGTAACCGCGATTACCAATTAGAAAATGAGTGATAAATGGGGAAATTTCCCAAATTGCACAAAAATCAACATTGCATTCCAATTCTACACATTTTTCAGATTGGTTTCCCAATTTACACTAGTTTTGTAAGCCGCCGTTACCAACGGCGTCTTAACATTAAGACGCTCTTGGCAACGGCGTCTTATGCTTATTTGGCAATATGACGGCACATGACTGCATATTTTGGCACAACAACGCCACTGGGCTTAAGACGCCGTTGTCAACAGCGTCTTAATGTTAGACGCTGTTGACAACGGCGTCTTAACATTAAGACGCTGTTGGCAACGGCGTCTTAATGTTAAGACGCCGTTGGCAACGACGTCTTATGCTTGGTTGGCAATATTACGACACATGACTGCATATTTTGGCGCAACAACGCCACTGGGCTTAAGCCGCCGTTGCCAAGAGCGTCTTAATGTTAAGACGCCGTTGCCAACAGCGGCTTACAAAACTAGTGTAAATTGAGAAACCAATCTAAACAATGTGTAAAATTGGAATGCAATGTTGATTTTTGTGCAATTTGGGAAATTTCCCTGATAAATGGATATAGATAAATTAAAAATTAATCTCTGAAATCGAGTGTAAATGGAAGAAATTTGCTCAAAAAGTTGAGCATAAATGTAACAAATTTGCTCAAATTGAATGAATTGGAGTTTTTTTTATATATACATAAGCGCAAACTATAAAATTTATCAAAATGGTTTATAATTCGTTGTCGAAAAACTAAAAGTATGATATAGTTCGTCAAAAGTAATTTATATTTTGTCGCCGGAAAATTATCTATGCGACGAGATTTAAACTCATCCTTCTAAATAATAAAATTAAAAATTGTTATTAATTTGTATTTTTGTTACAGTAATATGGTGTTTGCACCCCAATCATTTTTCTATGTACTACAGAGTTGCTTATCAAATTTGGGTTATTAACCCAAATGCCCCTCTTTCAAATCCAAAACACCTTTTTGTCCCTTTTGAAACTCAAATAATCAGAATGCCCCTTTTTTTACATTCCCGGTTTCCTCAAAACCAAGAATGTCAATTTTTAATATTCCTGGTTTCCCAAAAACCGGGAATGTCAATTTTTAATATTCCTGGTTTCCTCAAACCGGGAATGTATCAAAACATGCTCCTATATTCGTCCACGGATGCCCTAAACCCGGCCACGTAATTCTTATTTATGTTCCCAGTTTTGGAGAAACCAGGAATATTAAAAATTGACATTCTTGGTTTTGGGGAAACCGGGAATATAAAAAAAGGGGGCATTCTGGTTATTTGAGTTTCAAAAGGGGCAAATGGGTGATTTGAGTTTGAAAGAGGGGCAGTCTGGTGAATAACCCTCCTTACTGCGACCTTTATGATGAGGAAGAGGATGAAGATAGTAAAATGTTTGGGTTTGGGCAGTAAGAAGAAGAGGAAAGGGTGGTCGGGCGGTGATGAATGCTGATGGTGATTGATGAGGGAGATGAATTTTGGGTTTTTTTGGGGTTTCAAGGTGAGGAGTTTTTTAAAAAACTGATCCAAACGCCAAACTCGATTTCAAAACTGACCCACGCGAGTTTCCTATTTCAAAAATGATCCATTTTTAATGAAACCGGATCCCCAGGATCCGGTTTTTGACAATTTTGAAAAGACCAGATCCTGGGAATCCGGTTTTAAGGAGATCTGGCTAATGTGGATGACGGTCGAATACGTGGCTTCCACCTAAGACCGGAGTAAGGTGATCCGGTTTTATTAATGAAACCAGATCCCGACGATCCGATTTTTGACGTCTTTAAATTTTGTATTTAAAATAAAAAGATACAGCAGTTTGGAAATCATTAAAAGTTGGACATTAGAAACAAAGTTGTAGTAAAATAATAGTGAACAACAACAGTACTATAGGTACTCGGATATTGGATTTAGCTTGCATTGGCGAATGGACAAGACCTTCTGTTATGACCAGTTTGATGGCATAATTTGCACCTTTGAATTCTGCATGGGGTTGTGATGATGAAGTCTCTCCTTGAGTACTGGACTGGCCGACATCCCTCTGGTCCATTTCAGTACACCTTCGCCTTGTCAGATTTCCACCAATGTTTGTACGTTTGAATGAGGATTAGGCATATGAGGAAGTCCATCATAGGTTCCCAGAAGTCAGAATGAGGTAATGGACTGAAATGGTAACTCCAGGTCATGTTGTAAGCTTCAAGTGTATACTCCTGAGGCACATAGTTGTTGTATTCCATGTTCGTGAACTTACAAACTGCAATTGCATGACTGCAGGGAATATGAAGTGTCGTCCATTTTCCACATTCACATGTTCTCCTGGGTAGGCAAACTTTCCACAGATGATGCTTAATTCCCGTGGTAACCTGATAAATTCTTTGGGACTGGTTAAAATGTACGACTTTGTGGAACTGTGCCCTTTGTCAGAGTACCTCCAACCTCTCGTGTACCTTTGGTGCAAAAGCCGAATCCAAGTAGTTGTCGTAACGATAACGAAGGTTGTTGAAGTATTTATTCAACTGTTTGAAAGTGAACATAACCAATGCTGAAATTGGTAAATCACGTCCGTGCTTGAGAACGCCATTGAAAGATTCCGAAGCGTTCGTGGTCATTGAGCCCCATCTCATACCACCAGTATCCATTGCCAAAGACCATAAATGAGCGTCCACGCGTGCAACCATGTTCATATGTCAAGTCTGTCTTTCAATTCTTTCATCAGCTCCTCATATTGAGCTGCAAACTTGTACTCTTTTTTGGCATATGCAACCTTGCCAAATTTTTTCTTCAATTTAGAGTCTTTGACCCTCGTGTTGAAGTTGCTCTGGAAGTGGTGAACGCAGATACGATGGTAAGCATTAGGAGGTGACCATTGTGGTTCATTCATAGTAGCCATTATTCCTCCGTCTGTCAGATATGACGCACAAGCCTTGACGTGATGTGACACCCTCTCGAATGCAACTCATGAACAACCTCCAGCTGGAGGTGTTTTCACTCTTGACCAAAGCAAACACAACAGGTAAAACACCATTGTTTGCGTCCAATGAGCATGCTACGAGGAGCTTCACATCGTACTTGCCGTACAAATGAGTTCCGTCAATGGATAATATAGGACGACAATGCCTAAACGCATGAATACATTCAGCAAATGCCCAAAAAATATGATTTACCTGAATGTACTCACCATCGATTTCTTCCGTATCCCATTTGACAACTGTTTCCGGACTATTATCAACTAAAGCATTCATCAAGTGCGGCAGGTATGCGAAGGAGCCATCCCATGTTCCAAATAAGTTAATCATTGTTTGTTGCTTTGCTTGCCAAGCTTTCAAGGGGGAGATTTCTAGCCCATAATCTTTATAGATTCTTGCTTGTATCTCTGCTCCACTCAACCGTAATTTTTCTGTCATCACATCCCACAGTTCTTTAGCGATGTACTTAGGCGTCATATGAACGTTGTTGGCCATAATTGTGTCGTTCTGACAAATGTGTTGCTCACGATGCTTTCACACTTCCCAACGGTGACTTCCTCTCAGTGTAGCTATGCGGAGGCCCCATGGACAAACTTCTGAACCTTTTCTACAATGAAACACCATAAAAGAAGGGTTAGATTTTTTTACCACGTATTCCACCCGTTTCATTATCGACCACTTCCACACCGCATGTACGGCAAGTTTTTTTGAGTCAAACTCAGTCCCAACTCCAAGGGATTCGTGGAGATCCGGTTGACCAAAATTTCCTTCCATATACTCATCGACTGGTTGATTGGTTTCCCATGCCGAAATATCTTCAAAATCCGGATGAACTCAAACAAACAGCAACCAATAAACTCAAACAAACAGCCTCCCATTCTAACTCCCCTAATCCAGACACGGGCTCCCCATCTATGGGTAATCCAGTAAGAAGAGACACGTCCTGTAGTGTAATTGTAGCCTCCCCTCCATTCAGATGGAAGGTGTGTGTCTCGGGGCGCCATCTCTCCACTAGGGCGGTATACAATTTAGGATCAACCTTCACGTTGCATACTTGGGTCCAAGGTAGAAATCCGGCATTTACAACATACTCCATAAGTCGAGGCTTCATAATTACGACATTATGACCCATTACCTTCAATGCCTTATTAGACCTAAATTCTCTATTCATCTATAATATGTAATTAATTAATGAAACATTGTTATATGATATGAATTGGAAAAAATTTAATTAATGAAAATCATACCTGATTTCTCCAAATCGCATCAATACGATGCACACTTTGCATCGTCAACAAGGATGGATCGATGGGTCCAGGATGAAGATAAGCATCCATATCCATGTTTGGATTAGCAGTCGCTCGTGAAGAAGACGACACATCGCGTTGACTAGTGCTTCTTCGCCTGTTACCTGACGACATTTCTGTAAAACCAATAAATATTCATTATTACCAATTCGTGAAGAAAAATACAATATATCAATACACTAATTCAACTACAACAAATAATTGTCCAAATTCAAATATACTAATTCAATAACTATGACATATGACATCACTCTTTTTACGAATATAAAACCATATTCCATAGACAATATCAAATCAATGTCAAGCAACCGCCAATTCAACGATAATAATTTAACAATAACTATTAACCGGACTAATATCAAACCAAAAAATGCACAAAATTCACAAAATTCATATAATTAATCGGACTAATATCAAAAACAAACAATTCAACGCTAATAACAAAATTCACAACAACAATCCTTCAAAAACAAACAATTCAACAACACTAATTACACACTTAAGTTTTTTTACCTATTAATTTCGGAGGTGGTGAATGGGGGAGAAATCGGACGGAATCTAGTCGAATTGGGGTACGATTTCGGACGGAATTGGGTTAGGATTTCAAAATTGTGGAGAAATTGGACGGAAGTGTGGAGAAATCGGACGAGTGAGAAGTAGCTCCGGCGGATCTATTAGGGTTTCGAATGGGGGAGAAGAAGTTGATGCGGAAAGTTAAGGTCACCAAAAACCGGATCGTCGGGATCCGGTTTTATTAACAAAACCGGAACGCGATGATCCGGTCTTACGTGTAAGCCACGTATTCGACCGTCATCCACATCAGCTGTATCTCCTTAAAACCGAAACCTGGGGATCCGGTTAGTGACAAAACGCAACTAACCAGATTCTCAGGATCCGATCTTTTGAAAATCGTAACTAACCGGATCCCTAGGATCCGGTTTCATTAAAAATGGGTCAGTTTTGAAATGTCAAACTCGCGTGGATCAGTTTTGAAATTGAGTTTGGCGTTTGGGTCAGTTTTAAAAAAACTCCAAGGTGAGAACTTAACTGTAACAACATTCAGATTTTGTGCATTTTGATCTTGACTATTCACTGTAAATACACATAGTGTGATTATTGTGGGTTATTCACCAATCTAACCCAAAACCAAATTCAAATAACCAATTTGCACCATTTGACACTCAAATAGCCAATCTACCTCATTTTTAATATTCCATAACCAATCTACCCATGGAACCGGTACATTATTGTCCCGATTTCTCTCCTATCGGGAATGTATGAAAATGAAAATGTGGTTCGGTTTGGAGCCTACGTGGATCAAAATGAGATGAAATGGCATACACGTCATTCCTGGTTTTCGGGGAACCGGGAACATTGAAACCCTAATTTCGTAGAGTACTGGCTGCTGGAAGCATGTGAGGTGGATCGATTGGAGTAGAGGGCGTGATTTTCAGGGGCGAGTGAGATTGCTTCAGTGAAGTGCATGATTGCGGTTGGGTAGTCACTGACGGAGAAGACGATGTTGGCTTTGGCTTCGTCGGCCATGAAACAGGTCTGAATCTTTCTTTTCGCGACTGCAAAATTAGGGTTTCAATGGTCCCGGTTCCCCGAAAACCGGGATCATTATGATACCGGTTCATCGGAATCGGAAACCGGGATTGACGTGTTTGCCATTTTATCTCGTTTTGATTCACGTAGACCCAAAATCGAGACACGTCTTCAATTTTGTACATTCCCGGTAGAAGAGGATCCGAGATTGGTTATTTAAGTTTCAAATGGTGCATATTGATTATTTGAGTTTGATTTTGGATTAGATTAGTGAATAACCCGGTTATTGTGTAGTTACTATGCTAGTTGTTTGAAATTAGGACAGTTGTAATGCATGAAGTTTGTTGGTCAATGTAGATCCTTAAGGCTCTTTGGTCGGATGATTCCTGGAATAATCTTGATATCCATCCTTCTCGTAACTCGCCCAAATGCAACATCTGCTGGCAACATCTGCTGGAGGAGGAAAAAAAAGTGGGCTTGGCCACTTTTTTTCCTCAAATGCAACATCTGCTGGCAACTTCCATTACACGTGTCCCCAGGCAGCAAATGGGCTTGCATTGGGGATGCTCTGACCACCGGGCCTGACTACTTTTAAAGCATTCCCTCCAATGCAAAGTGGGCCTGGCCAAGACACCTTCACGGTTCCCCAAGCAGCAAGTGGGCTTGCATTGGGGATGCTCCTATGACTCTGTGCATTCAACTCGTATATATAGGTCAGTCTCCTGAACTGTCCTTGTATTTTTATTACCTTGTGACTATGCAAATATGATGGTTTTACTTCTCTTTTCGTTTTTATGAGTGACCTATATGTAATGAAGCAATAGGTTACTAAGATAGTGTGCAGTCACTACACCATTTTTTAGATTAGGACATAGTTTTATTATGTCGCGTAATGTCTTAGATTGGTCGCATAATGTTTACGCGACACTATGTATGTCGCGTAAAATTTGTCGCTAAAGCCTAGTAGCGTAATGTCGCGCGACAATTTGAAAAGTACACTTGTCGCGTAATGTATTTCTCTTAAGCGACATTTTCATTAAAAAGTCACATAAAACAGGATTGGGTTGTAATCTTTATGGGCATATGCTACATTTATAATGGACCTATTTTCTTAAATTTGTCGCATTAGATGTTTAACGTGACAAAAGTAGCAGACAATATTGTCATGTTATAATTCCTAAGCGACAAAACAATACCATGTGTTAGTCGTATAAAACGGCACACACTTCATTTATAGTGGACATATTTTCCAAGAAATGTCACATAATATGTTTAAAGGGACAAAAGTAGCAGACCAAGATTGTAGCGTTATAAGGCATACGCTTGAAACGGGACGGTTATAAAAGTGCATATACTACACAATTTGAACACATAAATGTCGTATAAACATACTTAAGATAAGAAACTCAAATATGTAATTGTCGCATAAAAGTACATATATGTCTTTCATAATATAACAAACTGTCACAAAAAAAAGGAATAAGTCATACTACAAAACAGTAACCTGTTTTAAACAAAAGAAATCCGGCCAAAAAAAGAGAATATTGTGTTGGCTAACACAAACAAATGCATCAAAGTTGCAGAACAGAACAAAAAAATTTACAGAAAATAGAACAAAAAAGTTGCAGAAAACAGAACATTATATTGATATGAGAATGTGTTTATACCTTCAAAGATTGTGCTTTTCACTTGAAGATTTCACCTAAAATCTTTTGAAACTTCTTCCGCCCTAGCTGCTGAATATGTTCCTTAACAAAAATGGGATCCCTTGGTTCAGTTTCAAAGATTTAAGGTTGGTGAGCTTCAATTAAGGCATTGTACTTGACTCTGTTTTGCATTTACTTTTTGTCTGTTTACGCGACAAATTTTGGCTACCAACGTCGCGTAAAATTAAAACGATTGTTGTCCTCTTTTACGCCAACAAATTTGAAACTAAAAGGCATGTTTCAAAGCCAACTACGGTATGGTTTGGTCTAATTTGTATGATTACGTGACATAATACAAGTTGTCGCTTCGATTACGTCGCGTAAAACATTTAACGTGACATACTTAATTCGTCGCCTACACAAATGTCGCTTTATGATAATTATGGGACATAAATATTGTGTCGCATTAAGTTATGTCGGGTTAACCTCTTAACGTGACAATTTTGTTAGCGTCGCATTATCTTTTGTCGCATAAAGTCTATTATGCGACAAACATTTCAAAGCGGTGTCCTATAAACCACTATATGCGACATAACTTTTGTGACATTATTCAAAGTTTGTCGCGTAGGATGTAAAATGGTGTAGTGATCAAGTGGTTCTAGTGTCCAAAGCCAAATGTGTGCCAGTTTAGTAGCTATTAGAGTGTGAGACTAAAGACTGTTTCTCTTTTTCATGCTTGTTTTCCTTATATCTTTCAGATGCAACATATTTTGGAATTTTACAACAGTAGGATTGTAATCAACATGTAGGAGAATAGAGATTGCGATTATAGGATTAAATTATTCATCGAGTAGTAACATACAAATATGAAATGCACAAACACACCTTCTCTAATTATTTAAATTTCTTCAATCTTGTCCAATGCATATAGTTGTTAGTCGAAACACCAGCATAGTTGACCTTGGTAAATCTTACCACAACTGGGTATCTAGTCTTGGCGTCCTGTGATTCACCATGAATTTTGTTTCAGTAATCAGTATTTATGTCAAAGTAACATTTCGATAAGTGACTTATATGATTCCCTTGAAATATTTATGTAGGTTTCAATGCAGGATGGCCAGTCCAATGCCGCGTACCTGGTCAACTGCAACAAGCGAGCCATAATCCTGCTTGTACCAGTAGGATTCCTTCCTCGGAATCCTCACCTCACCTACAAATTTGAGAGCATGTAAGATGACTGTTAGGTATAACATGTCATATGAACACACCTGGAGGAACATCAACCTCTACAACTTGATTGCACAAAGGTAAAAATTTATTTTCCAGGAGGATACATGAGATTTCTCAGCTTGTTCCTACTGGAACCGAACAAATTAGTTGAAGCATTCAGTGATGTTTGATGATTGTATTTACCTTGGTTCCTCTCTTTGGCCCAATTGGAGGTGGCTTGACAGCAGGTGGAGCAGCAGTTGTAGTGGAAGCATCTGGAGCTGGGGCTGCTTCCTCAGCTGCCCGAACCACTAGTCTCCCAGTTCTTGAACCGTTGACTTCTTGATTCCAAAGCACAAAGAGGTCCTTGAACTCGAAGACGATGTAACTGTGGGAGTTGGTAATAACATACAAGTTGCTGCAGACGCCATATTGCATGTAGCCATCATTCTCCGTAACTCTCTCTATCTACTTTGAAGTTATTAATGAGATGAAAATGGATGATCCAAAACAAGAAGAAGAGAAGATTTGATCCTTTTGGGATGCCATGTAAGTATTTTTTTTATTTTTAAATTAACCGCTAATAGGATTAGCGGTTTGCGGTGAAATAATTATTTTCATTTTTCATCCTACAACAATCCGCTATTACCATTAACGGATTGTGGATCCTACATAGACTCCACGTGTGCATAAGGTTCACAAATAACCTTGCCAAAAAAAGGCAAATCCCAAATTACTTCCAAAATAGTCTATATTTCTCTTTCTAGAAATAGCTATATATATATATATAAGGTGCCATTGGTTAGATTTGAATTCAGGTTCTCAAAATATAAGGGACACTTAAGCAAGCGCTTGGATGCGATTAAATTATATATAGATGCAGAAGAATTCCGGCTGAAAACAAATCTAAAACTTAAGTCCTCACAATATGATTTGACCAAAACATGCATGCAATAATCGATCAAGAACTTCCTAAATCACATGAAATCTTACACAAAAGGAAAAAAAATTGAATCGCGATTAAAATTTCATAGACAAATTGAACTCACCAGACCAGAGCGAAGTGACTCACCTATTAGCCGCGGACTTTAAACGCAACTTTTCTGGCTAAGAAAAATATTCTAGTGATCTACGATGTGAATCAAATAGATGAATTCGATATAAAGGACATATTGACAAGCGTATTTTTAACCCTTTATAGTTGTCAATTTATACGTTTTAGGAGTCAAATTGTAGTCAAACAAAATTTATACCTTGGTAAGCCTAGGGTCGATCCAAGTAACACACACGTGTGAATACTAGCAAACAATGTGACCTATTTAGCTACTCCGATTAAAAAGGATTTGTTTGGTTGTGAAAATTGCAATAATTAAATAATAGAAATTAAATGTGCAGAAATTAATTGTTGTGTTTTTATCAGGGAAAGAATTCCAGAATCCATACTTCACCCGTGCTAACCCCACAAATCATGCGATCATGTTACGTAAATTATTCATGCTATCGAATATGGAATTAAACCGAACTAACACTAGACAAGCCGCCCATCCACGGATTATCAACGATCTCGATTTATTAATCTAAAGGTTTTCCTATTAATTCATGTAAACATGATCTAATATCAATTTCATGGAATCCGGTTAATACCTAGGACTCATCCATCTTTCAGTAATTAACCTAAATACGTTCTAGCATGCAAACATACCCTTTGATGTAAATACTTGCATAGAACGATAAAATTAAGCACACAGTGAAATTGAATAATTCGAATCACATAAATAACAACTTTAATTGATCACATGAGAGTTAGGGTTACATAGCACAGGATCCGTAGGATCCCAGAATTAAAGAGAACTACTCACTGTTCATGGTGATTAAACCAAAAACAGTGTAATAAAGAGAAGTAAGGGATGAGTAAACCGTAAGCTCGTTGAATCTCTCACGATGAAGTCTTGTCTCCTCTCCAAGCTAGGGTTTCTTCTCCAAAATAAGTACACCTCAATTCGTCCACACTAATTTTAGTCAGCCAGCCCTCTATTTATAGCTTTCCAAAAGGCCAAAAAGCCCAAAAATGATATTAGGAAACTTCCCCAAAATCAGCCCAAAAAATGTTTTTAGAACTGTCTTCGACTGGGCCGTGACTACCGTGACATTTAGACATGTCACGGAATGCTCGGCATGCTCCAAAAGTGCTTGGGACAAAAAGGGGCCGTGACTACCGTGATGTTGTGTTGTGGTCACGGCAGTCACGGCCATGCAAAATGGCAGAGACTTCGGGTGGATTTTAATGCCCTTAACCTCGGAATTTGATCTCGGCGTAAACTACAAAGTTGTAGCCCTTTGAAATAGCTTTCCAACAAGCTTTGCATCAACCAATTTGGACACCAAATGCGATCTGTGCGTGCAAAACAAGTTGGAAAGGTCAATCTGCCCTGTTTTTACCGAAATCTCTACTAAATGCATTGTTTTGCTTCAGATCAATCGAAAAGTATTAGGAATGTGATATATGACCTGAAACACGAGAAAAGAGGTTAAATGACAACAAAATATCCGGAAAACAAACCTAATCCATCATCGAATGAAATGAATAATAGGTCAAGAATTTGACCGATCAAAACACTCCACACTTTGGATTTGTTCGTCCCGAACAAACATTAAGCACAAGTCGACAAATTGCAGAATAATTACCAACTCAAGTATCATGTGATCAATCCTAACTAAAATGAAAATAAAAAGATAACTCATTGTCGTAGAGGACACGAATGCATTTAGCATATGCATCAAGCCTTTAAACCCCTAGGCTGCCCTAGTAGGACGAGTATAGTCTCGTGAAGAGTTTTCAGGAATGGGACTACCTACAAATCCCCTGTACAACTAACTAACGTGTATGCATGAATGATGCTCAACGAGTCACCGTAAAGTCATGTTATACCTTGGATTCACCGTGTTACCTCAACTTCAAGTCAAACATCTTCATCAAAGTTTTCAGAAAATCATAGATCAAACGAGTTATATATGCATTCAAACGCTCAATACACACGGCTAGCAATCGACTAATCACATATTCTAAATAGTTCTATAGCAATGTATAAAGAACATGAATAGTTACACAAAATATGCTCGCCATTCACTTATGCTATCTAGGGATAGTCCACGGGTTCTTGGCGCAAAGCTCATTCTCAAGTGCCAAGGATTAGACAATGACCCGTAAGAGAAGAGGAGTCTGGCTTAAGAATTTTCTGAAAAATAATACGAAAATCACATTAGAATTTCAGTGCAAGCACGAGGGTCGTCCCTTAGTTTCTAGTACATGAATACGCAAGACAAGTCATGATTTGCACGCAATGATAAGATGGAATTACACTACGTCAAGTAAAAGGGGGAAAATTGTTTCAAAAGTATTTTTCATACACAAGGGGTGACTTTTCTCACTTTGCCCTTGGTATAATCTCTCTCTTTTTTTGTACACAAGGGGTGACTTTTCTCACTTTGCCCTTGGTATTTTTCTGCTCTCTCTTTTTTTTCTTTCAAAAACAACTATGCTTGGGGTCAATTTTTCACCCTCTTTTGAAAATTCAGAACTTTGTTCCTTATTGAAAACCAATTGTCTAACTCCACACTTAAAACTTGACATAGTGCATAAGTAAAGGCGGGCGCATGCAAATCACAACAAGTATAGAGAAACACATACTAGTACTAAGGTCACCTAGAAAAAGAGATGCAATTTAAGTTTATATTTTTGT
This sequence comes from Rhodiola kirilowii, assembly GCA_033675215.1. Taxonomy (NCBI): domain Eukaryota; kingdom Viridiplantae; phylum Streptophyta; class Magnoliopsida; order Saxifragales; family Crassulaceae; genus Rhodiola; species Rhodiola kirilowii. The sequence continues at coordinate 8,829,102 of CM066203.1, read as the reverse complement.
TTTTTTATTGAAATTTTTGAACCGGTGCCTACTAATATCAAGTCTAAATTATGCTTCAAGAAATACGTAAAACACGTGATAGCCAAAGGCTAGCAATGGTGCTGACTCAAGAGAATACACACACGATTAAAGCTATTTCAAGTCCTAGACTTCGAATCCAAACGAGTGTCAATCAGTCAAGGAGTATCGTAGAAAACGAGGATTTCAATCACAATGCATAGACTGTTGAGCATATGCAAGAGTGAACGTGAAATGCAATGCGTGTGACTATGCGCTACCCACTCCACACTTAAAAATGAGCTTAGTCCCTAAGCAAATAAATACGAGAGAAAATAAGCGTATAAGAACTTCCCTCGTGTGTGAAAGCTTGATATTCGTGGAGATTAAACGATGCCCGGGGAGTCAGACGTAACTCATGAGCTGACAAGTATAACGATGGACACATAAAGCTGCTTGAGGCAAAGATAAGCATCGATAATAGAGGGTAGGTAAACGAAACAAGTGCCAAATAGATGATGTGATAAATGATGTGAGCAAAACGCAGTTTACATACAAAATGTAACTCAAACATCAATTATCAAGTAGAATGAAAAATCATGGCACAAAGAACAGTAGGCAAAACAAAAGTCATGAATAACAATAGACAATAATAGTCAAAAAGTGAGGCTACCTTCTGAATCATGAGTAGTATCATCGTCGGAACCACTGCCTTCTGAATCAGAGCCCAATGTGTGAGAGGGGCCAGCCTCGGTGTCAGCACGAGCAGGGGGTGCACTGGGCGGAGGACTGAGGTCGACTGCCATGGTAAAATCAGTCTCGAACGGATCAGGGGCAGAAGACATGAAGGACGGCGGAGGTAGATAGTCTGTGAAACCCTGTTGCCTATAGAAAGAAGTTCGGGCTTCCTGTGAACACTGATGTGCCCTGCTGGCCTGATATCTGAAATCGGAGAAATCATCCCTGAGCTGATTGTGGGAGGCGGAAAGTCTACTCTGTGTGCCAATAATGGGGGCAAGGCTAGCCAGAATCTGGCACTGATAAGTCATCATCGCCCTCAGCTCCTCCCGAATCTCAAACTGAGAGGCGATGATCCGGTGATGCAAGGCCTCTAGACGTGTGAGACGCTCCTCTAAACCCAACGGTGGGATCTCATTAGCAGGTACCGGAGGCACCTGTGCCTCGGGTGCATCAAAATCTGGCTCTGCTGCCGGGTCATTGCTCGGCCCTTCCTCCAGGCGCTGCCTCTTCTTCTCAAGCCTCGCACCCTTTATACCAGTGTCTGGCGGGGCTGGCCTGTGATCCCAAGTCAAGTCCTTCTTAAGCATTTGACAGTCGATCATCTTCTTAATGTCTAATTTCCATTCACGAGCGCTTGCTGGTGACCCAAAATCAAAACCCAGCTCCTCACCCAAAATAGTGACAAAAAGGCCACCACTGATAGAACCATTGACATTAACTCCAGTGAGCTGCTGCCAGTTCAAGAAACGAGCCGTCAGGATGGCAAACCAATCAATGGGGAGGCCACGGCTCATAGAGATCATCACGTCAATGTCCTTCTCGTTGCAAACGGTGCCACCCTCTTTGCGGACGTTAACAGCCATGGAAACCAAACGGTGGCCCACCTTCCACTCCTTACGCAGAATGCACGCTACCGGATGCGAAGCTAAATACGGTGCATCAAAGCTAGAAATATACTGCCAGAATTCATTGTGCTCGGTGTCAGATTAGTGGGCATCCTGCCCGTCCAAAGAGAACCCCAATATGCGGCACACCTCGACTCTATCCAAAGAGAACGGGGTGCCATTCAGCTAAAAATTCCAATGGGAATAACCCACGCCGTCCCTAACAGGTGAGAATGAAGCCACAAATTCAAAAAAAAGTGACCTGATGCGTAGGGGCTTGACGTGAAAAAATAATATCCATACCGGAGCCAATAAACGTCTCCCGAACGGGATCCAATACATCAAGATCCTCTAATGACTTAATATGAGGGATCACGATGGGTCTGTTTACCTTGAATCTCCAGAGCTTGTCGTACAGGGTTTGCATATCCTCAGATGGAAAAGGGGGATCACCCCGGTGGGGCAATGGCGGAGTGAAATCATGTGACATGTGGACTAGTGTAGTCTCCAAGTGTTCTGCGCACTGGCGGCTGCACTTGGTGCTGCTAGTCATCTCCGACCGCTCCATTCAGCAAAGCTGGGTTGTTCTGATTCACGGCAGGGTTGTTTTGATTCATAGCCATTTCTACAAGATTACGGTTCAGTGCTCGTAGCTGCCGAGCTTCGTTCTGGGCCTGACGATTGTTTCTTCATTGGTCCGGTGTATCATCGTCTGAAATCTGTATCTGCTTCTTCTGTCTAGGTGTTTTCTTTGGCATGAACTATCTAGAACCTGCAAGAGCCAAGAGTCACCGTGAGTGAAGAAATCTCAGCAGAAAAATCAGATATCAAACAGGGTGGAATACTCTAAACTACACTAGTTAATTCACACTAAACGCTGCTCCCCGTCAACGGCGCCATTTTGACAAGCGTATTTTTAACCCTTTATAGTTGTCAATTTATACATTTTAGGGATCAAATTGCAGTCAAACAAAATTTATACCTTGGTAAGCCAAGGGTCGATCCAAGGAACAGACGCGTGTGAATACTAGCAAACAATGTGACCTATTTAGCTACTCCGATTAAAAAGGATTTGTTTGGTTGTGAAAATTGCCATAATTAAATAACATAAATTAAATGTGCATAAATTAAAGGTTGTGTTTTTATCAGGGAAAGAATTCCGGAATCCATACTTCACCCGTGCTAACCCCACTAATCATGCGATCATGTTACGTAAATTATTCATGCTATCGAATATGGAATTAAACCGAACTAACACTAGACAAGCCGCCCATCCACGGATCATTGTCTAGATTAATCTTAATCGTTGAACGCCGCCCATCCACGGATTATCAACGATCTCGATTTATTAATCAAAAGGTTTTCCTATTAATTCATGTAAACATGACCTAATAACAATTTCATGTAATATGGTTAATACCTAGGACCCATCCATCTTTCGGTAATTAACCTAAATACGTTCTAGCATGCAAACATACCCTTTGATGTAAATACTTGCATAGAACGATAAAATTAAGCACACAGTGAAATTGAATATTCGAATCGCATAAATAACAACTTTAATTGATCACATGAGAGTTAGGGTTACATAGCACGGGATCCGTAGGATCCCAGAATTAAAGAGAACTACACACTGTTCATGGTGATTAAACCAAAAACAGTGTAATAAAGAGAAGTAAGGGACGAGTAACCGTAAGCTCGTTGAATCTCTCACGATGAAGTCTTGTCTCCTCTCCAAGCTAGGGCTTCTTCTCCAAAATAAGCACACCTCAATTCGTCCACACTGATTTTAGTCAGCCAACCCTCTAGTAATTTCATTAATTCATTTCTTATTCTGCTTTACATCTCTTTTGTACTAAAACACCTTACACTAATTACAACTACACCCCTTTATTTCTATAATATTGAGTATGTAACACTCTCCCAGTAAGTAATTCGCTAAAAATATCAGGTTAATTTAAGAATTATAATTAGGTATTTGAGTTAATTTATATTTTTGATAGGAATGTTTTTTTATAATTTCATCTTAATGTAACAAAAATGTTTAGGATTTTGATGATGTGTTGTTCATGGTTGGAATTGATCACGCTTCAATCTCCGATTGCTCTCTCCAAAAAGTTGAACTTAAAACTGAAGACTCTTCCTCCTTTTATAGTTGTCTTCAATCGGCAGATTTGATCTCCATCACAGATCCGATCTCAATCTCTCAGATGTGATTTGGTTAAGATATTTCCATATCTTAACAACATCACTTATTCCCTTTCCATAATCGGCTCGAATCTTCCCATCATATATATTGAGTCGTATATATCGATATAAATATCTCTCGTCAATTATCCCGCTTATATACTCGTATATCTCTGATTCGTATCGAGTATATCTTCGCTGATCTGATCTCGTCATATGTCGGTTCGTCCCTCACGCAAATCTCATCTCTCTCGCAGCTCCACGCTCTCTCAGAGATGTTCAGTTATCATTTCTGTCAGACAGTGATTTCTGCATACTCAATTCAATTATTAGCTACGTGTTTGTTATCATCAAAACACAAAGGGTCCAACAAATTCCCCTTTTTGATGATGACAAACACTTCTTCACAAATGAGAAATCACACACAGCACGTGAACAATTCCCTACAGCAGCTAGTAAATTTAGAGTTTATTCAATCGATTTTCATGATATTCAAAAGGAAGAAGTCTAGCAAGCACTGTTCCCTCTCAGATAGACATCCATTTAATCTTTGGTACTGTTTTTCCCCCTTAGTGAATGCATAATATCTCTTTCCCTTTTGACATCATCAAAAAGATATGCAAATAAGAACACAGAGTAATGGAAAGAGGAACATTTTATTCATGCTAGCAAGTCATAAGTGTGTCATACGGACACCACACAAGCAAGCAGAGAAATTTAAAATTCACCGAGACATAGAACATGATATTCAAAAGAAACAAGTTCAAAAAGGAGGGGATAGATGTGGTAGGGTTGGCAAAGAGGGAGGGGCTATGAGACAGTCCAGACTAAGCATCATTCTGGAGTGAAACTTTCAACTGCTCCACAATCTCTGTGACAAGGCTCTTGATCTGCTCTGGAAACCCTTTAACTGCAGCCGACACGGCACCCGAGTCCACCTCCACTGCCACCTCCAGGGTAACCAACTTCTCCTTCACAACTTTCAACTCAGACCTCACTTCCTCCAGCTGAGACTTAACTCCCTGCACCTCAGACCTCAGCTCCTTCAACAATGTCACCATCTCGCCCATGCAATCAGTGGAAAGAACGGCTGTTGCGCCCACAGGATCAGCAACGGGAGTTACTTCAACAACATCTTCTTCGATAGGTGACGGTGATGGGGAGCGCGGAACTATCCATTCTTCACCTACAGAGTACTCCAGACCCAGCTTGATGATCTGCTCATCACCCAGAGCAGATGATAATACTTTCTTCGAGACAGGGTTATAGATCTCCCAGTACTGCAGGATTGCTTTCACAAACTGAGGATAGGGTAGGCCATTCGAGGGGTTGTCCTTGTTGTTGTCCATATGACGCATCACCTGAAAGGGCAGACTGACAAGCTTCCTCTGCATGATCTGGTCCACGAGCAGCATGTCTTGAAACACGACCACATTATGCTTCTGCTTCCTCGGAGTGATGTTAGATAACAAGATCCTGTTGAGGATCCTTGGAAGCACACCCATGGAAGAAATCTCCCGTATCCCTTTCGCTGCGGGATCCATTCCCAGCTGGGTGAACACATCTAACTTCGCCATTGAGCTCGGCCACGTGCCCTTGGCGTACTCAGCGTACCCAACCCTAGGCACCTTCAGAATAGTAGCCAGCTCCCTCAGGTTCAATGTAAAAACTTCTCCCTTCATAGTCACACAAATCTCCAGATTTTCTTTGCTTTTCTTCTCCAGCTTAAACTTCGAATAAAACTCCTTTACCAGCTTCTCATCGACAAGGACTGGCTTTCTGAACAACTCGCCCCAGTCGTGTGCCTCCAGTAACTCCTCAACGTCGCCTAGCTTGTACTCCACAAGCCATTCACGATTGAGCACTAACTCTTGAGCGAAACCCCTCCCAACTTCTTCTGATTCCTCCACACTTCCGAGGAATAGATGGCCGAGTAAATCTACTACTTTTCCGGGCTGAGGGAGGAGCAAATTTCTTCGAGCGCTTACCGGCGGACCGCTCAGCAATCGAGGATGTCTTTTGTACATGGCGCTGAGAGTGGGAATCCTCCAGAAGCTCGTCGAGCATAACAACATCTCTAGCCACTGCCGAGTCCGTTGGAGTAGAGACGTTCGGAGTGGCGGACAGGAGAATGGTCTGTAGACTGTGAACATTCACTCCCTGCGCAATCAACTGTGCAGCAAACTCAGCGGTGACTACGTGTGAGAGGCTGGAACTAGGATTTGAAGAAGCCATCGAAAATTGTAGCACTTTGATTTGGATGAGAGTGAAGATAATTGTCTGAGATTGATGAGGCATCACATTGGACCTCCTCTCTTCTTATACCTGTTGCAAACCCTAGAAATTCTTTCTTCTTTTATTTCAATTGAATCCCCAAACGACGCCTCTTTTACCTTTTGGCAGTAATTGCCTCACACCGGATTTTTCGTTACTGCCGAACGATACGCCCCTTCCAAAAACAGTTCCTACAAAAGACTTTCAAAATTCACCCAACCACACGAAACTTGCCCCACACAGAGAAGGCTGCACGTGTCCCCATCTGGTGGCGTGCGTGTCGCGCCATAAATGCCACAGATGGGACAACTGCCTGCCATACGGACGTTCCACTTTTCATTTCTGATTTAGCTCTTCCCAACGCTAAATCACCTTTATCGAATAGCACAGATTTCCCTATCTCCACAACTGTCACAAGGATTGTTTCCCAGCCAAAGTTGAATCGTCCATAGTGATAACTCAATCTGCCTTGTCTCATGGGTACACAAGGTTTTGGTATGGTGTGCTAACTTTATCCAAATGGTACAAATAACACCACACACCATCAAGCAAACATGAATAAAATCAACCGAACACAGTTATCATCTTCTTCTTCATGTGGAATAGTTCCAGAAAACAACACATCAACAGGTTCATAGGAATATTTCACAAGAGGATAGGCTAGGGTTGGTCTAGAGTACCTCTTGGGCTTATAATGTGGAATCAACTATGGAGGTCTCTTTTGGGCAGAAAGAATTCAGAATATCATGTTTTTCAATCTCTAATGCAATCATCAATCATATAGCTAGCATGGTTGGATACAATGTGAACACATCCTACTTTTCACTAGCACAAAACATCAATGTTAAATTCTCCATCAGACGTGAGTTGCATGCATCTAATCTAGTCAATCACCAAGGGAACAACATATGAGCATATCTCTAAGGGAGAGAAACCATACCTAGTTCAAGCCTCAGCTTCTCATAGGGTTCCCTGTGCAATGCCTTTGTGAAAATGTTCGCTATCTGTTCCTCAGTTTTGCAGTATTCCATCTCTATCGTTCCCTTTTCTACACATTCTCGCAGGAAGTGATATCTTATCTCTATGTGCTTAGTGCGCGAAAACTGCAAAGGATTCTTAGAGATGTTAATAGCACTAGTGTTATCACACAAATTTTTAGCACAGTTAGTAACAACACCATTGTCACTTAAATGTTACCTGAGCTATAGTAGCTGTGCACAGCACGCAGCAGCGGAAATGTATTCGGCCTCGGTGGTGGAAAGCGCAATAGAGGACTGCTTCTTTGACGCCCACGAGATGAGACACGGTCCAAGATACTGAGTCATCCCTGATGTGAACTTTCTGTCAATCTTGCATCCTGCATAATCTGCATCAGTGTATGCTGACAGGCGTAAGTCTCCTCCCTTTGGATAGAACAAGCACAAATCACCTGTTCCCTTCAGATATCTCAGTATTTTCTTCACAGCCTTTACGTGGGGTTCTCTTGGATCTGCCTGAAACCTTACACACATACAAACACTGAATAAAATATCAGGTCTACTAGCAGTAAGATACAGAAGCGAACCAATCATTCCCCTGTATAGAGTTGGATCCACCCGTGGTGTGGACTCATCCTTTGTCAGGGTGTCATTCGGGGACATCGGTGTGGCACACGTCTTGGAGGATTCCATTCCGAACTTCTTTAGAATCTCCTTTACGTATTTCTGCTGATGGATTCGGGTGCCATCCTCTCCTTGAGCAACTTGAAGTCCAAGAAAGTACTTGAGTTCTCCCACTATGCTCATCTCGAACTCGCTCGACATCAAATCTGTAAACTTCTTGACAAGTCTGGGGTTAGTTGATCCGAAAGTGATATCATCTACATATACCTGAACCACTAAAGTGTCCTCTCCTCCTTTGAAAGGAAGAGAGTTTTGTTAACCTCTCCTCTGGCATATCCGTGAGACAGCAGGAACTACGACTGTCTCTCGTACCAAGCCCGGGGCGCTTGCTTCAAACCATACAGCGCCTTATCCAGGATATGGACGTGATCCGGGTGAGTGTGATCCTCAAACCCTGGTGTTTGGCTCACATATACCTCCTCTTTCAAAAATCTGTTCAAGAAGGCCGTTTTCACATCCATCTGCTGTAGAGTGAAGCCATGGTAAGTAGAATAGGCAATTAATAGTCGGATTGCTTCTAACCTAGCAACTGGGGCGAACGTCTCATCGTAGTCTATTTCCTCTTATTGATTGTACGCCTTGACCACCAGGCGGGCTTTGTTTCTCACAACGACTCCCTTGTCGTCCATCTTGTTTCTAAAGACCCACTGTGTTCCTATTATATTTTTGTCCTTTGGCCTAGGGATCAATCGCCAAACCTCGTTCCTCTCAAACTGATGTAGCTCCTCTTGCATGGCATTGACCCATTCTGGATCCTTGAGCGCTTCTGCTACTGTTTTTGGTTCTGTAAAAGAGACAAAAGATGTAAATCCACAAAAATGACACAGATTATCTAGAGTGACCTGATCCTGCGATGTATAGCACTGGTAGTACCTCATCCTAGCTGGGGGCTGAATGACTCTCCCGCTCCTTATAGTTCTTAATTCCTCTGCAGTACCTGTGGGAGGAAGATTGTTAGCAACCTCTTCCTCATTAGGGGGGTCAGCGTTGATGTATGTCACTGGGACATCAAGGACATGCTCTTTAGCTAGCATCTCTGTCTGAGCATCTTCAGCAGGGGTCTCGACGGGTTCCTGACCAGCTGTCTGAGCGACCTCTTGAGCTAGTTCTGTGGCTCCACTTTGAGTAGGTTCCCAATCGGGGTCAGATCTGTCAGCAAACTGAAGTTCTCCATCATCCTGTGAGGAGGGATCTTTCACTATGTGACCATCCATGGCGCGCTCATCAGAGGTAACGTGGATGCTCTCCTCCACCCGTTCCATTCTCAGATTGTACACCTTGTAAGCTCTGCTATGGCTCGAATATCCTAAGAATACGCCTTCGTCGCTCCTCGGATCGAACTTTCCCAGATTGTCCTTTCTGTTGTTATGCACATAGCACCTACATCCAAATACTTTTAAGTGAGCTATGTTAGGTTTTCTTCCCCACAACAGCTCGTATGGCGTTTTCCCTATCAGAAATTGTAGAGATGCTCGGTTGAGTATGTAGCTGGCGGCATGTACAGCCTCTGCCCAGACCCCTTGGGAATACCACTAGAAATCAACATTGTCCTGGACATGTCTTCCAGTGTCCTATTCTTCCTCTCTACCATGCCATTCTGCTGAGGTGTTCGTGGTGCTGAGAAGTTGTGATCTATTCCAGCAGTCTTGCACAGGGAGAGAAACTGGGAGTTGCGAACTCAGTTCCGTTGTCAATACGGATGCTAACTTCTTACTCAATTTGTTTTCAATCAGTTTCAACCATGACACAAATTCAGAGTACGACTCATCTTTGGAGCTCAAGAAAATGGTCCAGGTATATCGGGAGTAGTCATCCACGATGACCAATATATACCTGTTACCTCCACGGCTGACGACGCTCACTGGACTGCACAGATCCATCTGGACCATATCCAGAGGACCAGAAGTACTTACTGATTGTTTCGACTTGAACGAAGTACGTACTTGCTTGCCTGTGGCACATGCACTGCATACCTGATCGATTGAGCTTTCCACCTTGGGTAACCCAACCACCAGTTCACTCTGATGTAACTTATGGATCAGTCTTGAGCTTGCATGTCCAACCCTTTTGTGCCACAGTAGTGTGTCGTCAGCTACGCTTGATAGACACAGCTCCCTGTCAGGGACGAACTCTGGGTCCACTGTGTAGATTTGGTTCTCACGAACGCCTCTGAGAATTATTTTTCCTGTCTCAATGCACCTCACAGCACAGTCATTAGAGTTAAATATCACTTGGTTTCTTCCACGCTGACACAGTTGTGATATACTCAGCAAGTTGAATTTCAAATTTTCAACCAGACTTACTTGTCCGACTTTGATCGTTTCTGAAATCCTTACCTCTCCCGTTGCTACGACATTACCTGAACTCTTGTTTCCGAAGATGATACTTTCTCCAGAATATGCTTGGAGTGAGATGAACCACCCTGGATCTCCTATCATGTGGTTGGAGCACCCACTGTCCAGATACCATGGTTTGCTCCTCACTCCATCTTGCAAGAAAGAAATCAGTTTTTACGAACCCAGACAAGCTTGGGCTTACTGGATTTTGGGACAGTTTTAACAACAGGAGAAAATTTTAAAGGACAAGAATCATCATTGTCAGCGAGATTGATTTTCCTCCTAGGGGTTCTTTTGGGTCGTCCGTAGATGGCTGTGTCGGTGAGGACGAACTCATTCGGCTCTGTCTTCTCTTCTGTGGGGAGAGTTTTCTCCTAGGGACATACGCGGTGCTGGCTTTTCTCTGATAACTATGATTCCTCTCGTCGGCTACTTTCAGTTTCTTACAATCTAATCTGTAGTGTCTAGAGTGAACACAGTGCTAGTAGACACGGTAGTAGAGACCACCAGTTTTCTTGTTTCTCTCGAAGGGCAAAGGTCTCCTATCTCTTTGTGCCCGAGGATTAATCGAGAAGGGTTTACGGTCGGAGCTCTACTTCTTCCAAATTTCAAAGGCTTTCCTAACCTTGAATGGCACAGATTCACTATCATAGAGGTGAGTTTCCTGGAAAGATGTGCATGCTCTTCCCAACTGTCCCGCGGCTCCTGGCCTTCTCTCCTGATGAGAGCACTCACCGACTTCGGTCATTGCCTCTTTTCCTTTGGCAATCCTTTTATTTTCCGCCTCTTCATCATAGCCAAGCCCTTTTCTAACAAACCTCTTTTTGTAGCTTTCTCTCTCTTCTTCGACCCTCTTGGCTTTTAGTTCTCGCATCCAGACTTCTTTTCTTTCAATCCCTTCTCATCTGAGATCTCCTACTGCCTGACGTAGTTCGTCATTATCCACCTGGAGCCTGGCTAATCCTACATTGAATTCTTCCATCTGGGTTCTGAAATTTATCAGCTCGGTGTCGTCCAATTTCATGCACTTCTACTCATCGCTCAGATTGTTGATTTGTGTGTGCTTTCCGTCGCATGTGGAACACTTACAGACGTGTTCCTCCATCTTACTTTCAAATCACATCACTTTGGTTGACCAGAGACGATTATTTTCCATATCATCTTCGTGTTCATCTTGCATAACCTCAAGCTGTTCTTTAAGACTGCTAATCTTCTTCAATAGTTCAGCAATAGTCTCTGCAAAATCAGATTCACTGAAAACCTCATCTACAAAGGAATCAGAATCATTTACCTCACTGGTTGTGCCTCGCGCCATCAGACATGGCTCCTTTGCTCGCTTTCCATTGCTGCATTCCTCATCTGAATCGCTCCAAGCAGCGAACATGGCTTAAGCTTCCTTTGGGGCAGGTGATTCATTCTTCTTTTTGCTGTAGCAATCTTTAGCAAGGTGCCCCTTTTTCTGGCAATGATAACAGGTTCTTTCTTCCTTTGCTCCTGCCTTATCTGAGATACCTCCTTTATTTCCCTTCTGATTTCTTCCTCTGTAGAAGTTCAGCGACCTCCCTGTGTTTGCCATCCTGAAGGCTTTCGAGAGAAGAGCAACTTCCTCCTCCTCATTTTTAGATGGCAGACTCACCTGTGCTATATCCAAGGCCTTCTCAATCTTCAGTGCTATGACTTGAGATTTGCCTGCTTGCCTCCTAGCCATCTTTCTCTCTGCTATCCCAGCTTGACTTTGCAGATTCGCCACAAGTTCTTCCAAAGTGACATCCTTAATCCCTTTCTGAGCCTGAAAAGCTGTAGTCACAGCATCCCATCTGGAGCTGAGAGCTTGCATGAACTGATGAGTTATTTTCTACTGTGGAAGCTTCTCATCTAGATAGTTCAGCTGTGCGACAATTACTTGAAATCGGGTGTAGAAGTCCTTTTGCTGTTCGACTATTTTGTAATCCTTCGTGGCTGCGAGAATTATGTTCCTTTTTATATCCTCGTTTCCTTCGTATAGTCTAGCTAGGCCATCTCATGCTCCTTCGCAGTTTTGTACACAGTCATCTTCACCTTATCTCTTGGTGAGAGGGCCATGTATAGAACCTTCTTAGCCCTAGCATTCTGCTGGAGAGACTTGTAGTCAGCTTCTGTGTACTTGTCTTTCTTCTTCTCTTTAGAATTGGCGGGATCTGTTACATCCAGAATAGGGAAGTTACCCTTTTAAAATATGCGCCACAGCTTCCCATCCAAGGAGCAAACATGAGCTTCGAACTGGTCCTTCTACCAGTCATACTCTTCTGGGTTAAGCATCGGTGGCTTCCAGAAGGAATCGTTTCCGGCAGACATGATTTCCTGCAAAGGCTAACACAGATCTAGAGGCTCGCTCTGATACCAACTGTTGGATTGTTAGTTTAGCCGTCTATGTGAGGGAGATCACAGAGTGGTATTCCTCAGACAGATGTCAGCGGAAATTATCTCAAGTACAGGAAATAGTGCAAAAAGTAAATGCTCACAGATTTATAGTAGAAACCTTATTGCAATCCTTGCAACAGGCTGAAAACCACTTGTCTTCTGGACAGTTCCAGAAGGACTTTAAGATTGATATTATTACTTAACGAATATACTTGTAGAATGTTACAATCTGTCTCACTCAGTGACAGTTAACAGTTCTACTCAATTCGAATACTAAATAGTTTGATCTTCTCTTGTCCGAACACAATAGCACTTCGTCAGCTCCGGAATTGATCACGCTTTAATCTCCGATTGCTCTCTCCAAAAAGCCGAACTTAAAACTGAAGACTCTTCCTCCTTTTATAGTTGTCTTCAATCGGCAGATGTGATCTCCATCACAGATCCGATCTCAATCTCCCAGATGTGATTTGGTTAAGATATTTCCATATCTTAACCACATCACTTATTCCCTTTCCATAATCGGCTCGAATCTTCCCATCATATATATTGAGTCGTATATATCGATATCAATATCTCTCGTCAATTATCCCGCTTATATACTCGTATATCTTCGATTCGTATCGAGTATATCTTTGCTGATCTGATCTCGTCATATGTCGGTTCGTCCCTCACGCAGATCTCATCTCTCTCGCAGCTCCACGCTCTCTCAGAGATGTTCAGTTATCATTTCTGTCAGACAGTGATTTATGCATACTCAATTGAATTATTAGCTAAGTGTTTGTTATCATCAAAACACAAAGGATCCAACAGAGGTGATGCTTCGATGGGAGCCTGTTTGAGTATTGAGCAAAGGTTCATAAGGGAGGGAGTGGCAAGATGGGTTAAGCATAATGTGTGTGTTTAGAATCTACGGCTCATGGGATAGTTGGTTTTTGCCTGGTTTTGTTTTCTTTCTAATTTTCTGGTTTCTTGTTTTGTTGAGACTTTTACACTGAATGTTTTTTGAGCTTGATGCCGCATTAGGAACTTAATTGATGTTGCAACTTAGCCACCATTAAGAATTTTTTTTTTGAGTTTATGGCTTTAGATAGCGAAGGGTAAGCGTCCCCGAAGGATAATGGAAGACTTAATCGTCATAGCGGTATTAGTCACAAGTCTTTGTTTATTACATGAAAAGACTGGAAACTACTTGAAGAATCTGTGTCCCTTGAAGTGTAATACAGGGTTAGATTTTTCTGGACATTTGAAGAGGAATTCATTTCAGCCGGACCCAGTGGAAGAAGACACCATGTTCATTCATATAATATCTCAAGCTCATTGGTGGAAACCTTGACATTTTTATCCACAGACGACTTCAAGTCAACACAATTGGATCGGAGTGTCACGATGGTGAACAACTTGAAGATGTTTGTTCTCTTCAGCTATTTATCGTATCAGAACACACCCTATTTATTGAAAAAAAATTCCAATTTATGGAAAAATCAAATTTGGTTTCCAATTGTAGAGAGTTTTCAAATTGGATTTCCAAAATACACACTTTCACTTAGGCGCTGTCGCTAAGGGCGCCTAATACATAGAGCGCTCTAATCAACTGCGCCTAATGCCCAGTGTCAAGTTTTATGATATAAGGAAGGCTGAATCAGCAAAAATTGCCAAATAAGATTTAGGCGTTGTCAAGGAGGGCGTCCAAATGTAAAACAAGTTAATAACAAGTGGGGGAATGGATGATATTGACAGGGCAAAGGCGCTGTCAAGGAGGGCACTTTAATAATACTGTAATATTGTACAACAAGTCAGTTACAACTCAGGGGAAATGGATGATATTGACAGGGCAAAGCCGCTGTCGAGGAGGGCGCTCAAATGTAAAACGCTTCTCACAACGGCGCCTTAATAATACTGTAATACTGTACAACAAGTCAGTAACAACTCAGGGGAAATGCTATGGACTGGGCAAAGGCGCTGTAGAGCACAGCGCCTAAACTGTTTTAGGTTTAAGCGCTGTCCACTACGGCGCCTAAACCTGAAATGGATGCATGAATTATTTGTTTCAATTTGTAACCGAAAAACAACCTGCAAACAAAAAATTTCAGTATACAACCCTGTCCAATACAAATCCAATCCACCAGAATCCTATCCATCAAAACTTAACAACACAAAAGTGTGAAACATAAAGTGATGACTTGTACAAAAGTTATTTAAGTTACATGGCAACATGTAACATAAGTCATCACCCTTACAAAAAGACAACATAAACGTTATAGTTTACAACCAATTATTAACTGTCAAGGTGCCGGTGTAAAACTATTGGGTGACCTTCTAGCGCTTGAACTAACCCTCCGAGGTGGAGTCATTTGTGACTCGGCTTGAGTAACTTGAGAGGGGCTTCCAACTTCATAGTTATCTTCTGGTAAGTCCACATCTTCGTCGGAGTCGTCTACATTTCAAAAAATACATGTTAGGTATAAAAGACGAATATATAGATTTCAAAATTATAAGTTTATATACCATTATGAAGGTGAATTTGTGCGGGGTCAACATCCAATGTAAGACCCTCTCTAATTCTCAACAGGTCCGCACGAGCGGAGTGAAATAAATCATGGAGTGCCCTCTTCAAATCATGGTCAGTCGTCTTAAGAAAAACTCCTGAAGACACTTTGCACGTGCGCACTAACAAAGTAACCTGTAGAAACGTTAGTTATATTATGTAAGATATTTTGTAACTATCAAAAATTATGCTAAAATGTAATAATACTTACAAGTAAATTCAACTGAAATGCAGATGGCCGATACGGCGCCGGTGTATCTAATGGTGGCTGAATGCGCTTACGAGTGACATCGTAGTACCAAGTGTAGTACGCATCCAAGTACGATCCATCAGTGTCAATCTCACCGGTAATAATGCTTTCCGCACGATTAGCCCACATATTCATGTGAGCTTGCATTTCTTCACCTAAAGGCTCAGAAGTCCGTCTCTTGCTCATATGCACCTCGGTGACTCTGTGGTGGCAATGCTGGCTCCGGCTGTATCCATCCAAATTGGCGGAGAACCCGAGAAGGGTAGTGCCACTCAGCGATATTAAAACACAAGAGTGGCACTTCGGCCGTCCAGCAACCTCTCCCGGCTACACACATTGGATTAAGTGTGCCTAAAACGTCTTCCGTGAAAGGAGTCCATATGACATCGTTCGCCTCCTGTCGATCCAGCAAATCAAGGTACAACATCAACACATGATGTGACGTCTACATCCATGACTTGGGGACATTCCATCTACAACATGTGAAATTAATAGTTAGTAAAACCACCAAAATGTACATAATAAGAATTATGAAAGGGTTAACTTACTTGTATCCTAAAGCTGGAAGCCGCATAGGATCAACATCTGAACCAGGAGGTGGGACTGGGATAGCAAGCCTCCTCGGTCATCCAATGATCAAGCGCTCCCACGCCCACAACTGAATCAGTATAGTACATCCGTTGAGCTGTGTGTGCGTCGACTCACATTCGTTGCACAAACTCTGATAAAGAAATGCAAGTGTCGCAGAACCCCAATTGTACTCCAAAATTGCATCCAGGTCCGCAAGCAGTGGCAAGTAGTGAAGGGACACGTCACTGCCTGAAGAATCTGGAAACAGTGAACTCCCCAACATGACCAAAATATACGCTCGAGCGTATCTCTGTATAACCTCCTCTGAAGCATCCTCCGGAATCTCCTTCATATTGTCCCTAAACCAAGTGCGTCTCACACTAGTATCTCTCCTCCCGGTCGGTGGAACCACGCCCAATAAGCTCAAACACATGGCATCATCTACCTCCTGGTTCGTAATCACGGCTCTACCCTCTATAGGAAGTCCCGTCAACACACCAACATCTTGTAGTGTAATGGTCATCTCGCCATGGTGCAAATGGAATGTATGCGTCTCAGAACGCCATCTCTCCACCAATGCTGTCATGAAAGACCAATCCACCTCATAGTTCTGCATATAACACCATGGACCAAAGCCGGCCCGCACGACATAAGGCAATATACGCTCATCTGCAACCCAATGCCCATGATGACGCACAACTAATAAGGACGTGCTCTGCACATGTAGAATAAACAGTAAGCGATATCTAAAACAAAAGATAGTAACAAGTCTTAGAACATGTATTGTTTAACTTTATAACTAACCGAGGTCTCCCAAATCCTCTTAGATCGATGAGTTAGTTGTTTATACAAGAGTGTGCAAACAATGGGTCCCGGATCTTCAATACGTGACAAATCCAGTAACAATATGTCATCTCCATGTGATGGAGATGGCACGTCATGCATAGCCTCAGAACGTCTGCGTCGTGACATATCTGTAAAAAAAAATATCAATATGCATAAGATTAAGTAAACAAAAAATATAAAAGCCTTACATCTTCAATTAAATATCTCCCAAAATAAGGCAACAAAAAGTAGTCATGAAATACAACAACCATTCCCAAAAGCACATACAAAAAAATAAACTCTTTGTAATCTAAGTTTCTGATCCACCGTGAAATGCGAAAGATTTCTTCGCGTGTCCTGTAAGCCCACATATAGAACACTTGAAAACCCTCTTCGCCTTTGGAAGTGGTTGTGAACTAGTTGATTGCACGTCTTCGGCTCTTGGGTCACGCCTTTGATCCATTTCATTGCGTCTTCGCTTTGTTGGTTGTCTTCCTCTTTTCACTCTTTTATAGTGCTTTCCTGGAATATGTTTCGGTCCAGTATATTGGTTCCAATGTCTGATATCCGGAATTGGACTAAATGTCAGTTCCCAAGTGTCATTATACGCTTGCGTGCTATATTCGTTAGCCACACAATTATAAGTGGATATTCCCTCTTGTTCGCACACCGCTAGCACGTGACAACAAGGATAGTGGAAAAGTTGCCATTTTCCACAACCACAAGTTTTATCGACCATGGAAACCTTGTGTGCATGTCCCTTCGATTTGGTCAAAACGGAAGCTATACCTTTAGCCCGATCATACATTTGCACCTCATTACGACCGACTTTCTCTATGTTCTCATTGATTATGCTCTCGATTTTTGGAACAAGGTGATTGCTATGATCTAACATTTCATCACGTCGCTTAATGAACCAACTATTCGCTTGCTTGAATGTGAAGTGAACGATAGCGGTTATAGGCAAATCACGGCAAACCATACGTACATAATTAAATGATTCTGACTGGTTAGTCGTCATAGACCCCCATCTTCTACCGTTATTATCATAAGCCAAAGACCATTTATCCGGGTTAACCTTGTAAACCAATTTACAAGATCCGGCTTATCATTCAACAACTCCTTGAAATCTTTCAAACGATTACTAAACTTTATTTGTTGATTATCCTTGGCAATGTTATAAAGTAAGTCTTTGTGGGCCAAACACTTTGCCTTTTGATTGAAATTAGAGGTAAAGTGTCTTAAACAAAGACGGTGATATGCTCTTGGTGGAGACCAAGCCTCTTCTTCCATCACTCGCATAATGCCTATATGCCTATCCAAAATTATGCATAATCCATCACATTGCGTGACGCCACTTCGAATGCACGTCATGAACCACTTCCAGCTCTTGATATTTTCACCCTCCACCAATGCGTAAGCTAAAGGAAGAATTTCATTTTGGGCATCTAGAGAGACCGCAATCATTAAAACACCCTTCCACTTTCCGATCAAATGTGTCGCATCGATGGAAATGACGGGACGACAATGCTTGAAGCCTTCAATGGCCGGAACAAATGATCAGAATACACGATTCAAGCTTACTCTCCCACTATCTAGCATTGATGTGTCCCAATGAACAATGCTACCGGGATTGAACTATTTGAGCATGTCCATGTATGTCGGTAGCTTTTCGAAAGATGCTTCCCAATCACCAAATATATATAATAAAGCTTTTTGTCGGGATTTCCAAGCCTTCATGTGAGATATTTTATACCCATACTTTGATCTCATTAAAGTTTGCACCTCGTAAGGGGAAAATCTCAACTTCTCTTGAATTAAATCTCTTATGTCCATTCCGATAAAATGTTTGTTAAAATGAACATTGTCATGAGGGATAATATCGACCTCGCAAGTGTGATCTCCTTCATATTTGGTTATTCTCCACATGCCTTCATTTTTCTTCTTCAAAGCTCGTAGCTCCCATTTCCATTTATCCTTCCCTCGACAACATTCAAGATTCAATCGTTTTGTGCACGAGCTTGCAGTGTGATATTCTCGACGATGTTTGATAGAATATTTTTGACAAGCATATATGAGTGACTCCTTCCGCATAAACATACCGCCTTTTTTAGCACTTTCGTATTAAACTGACTGTCATTAGAATCGTGGTCTTCAGTACTTGGATGGCTCGTCAAACCGAAAACATCATTGAAAGGAGGAAAATCCCATATGGAATTATTAACTCCTTCACCACATATTGGTACTTCAACATAGCCTTCCTCATCGTCATTATCAAAATTCCTCATATCATCTCTATCATACTCATCAAATGACGGAATTTCAAATCTCTCTATACTTGACAATGTCATTCCATCATTTTCAGCACTAGTCATTGCTACAGTCTAAGATAAACAATAATATAATAACACCAAACTTAAAAAGCATACAACAAAGACATACTACATGATATTCAACTATAATGGAGAAGAATCACTTTAAGCTTTACAACAGAAAAATCACAATGACCACGATATGCCACATACATCCAACAATAGCAAACCAAAATTAAGCTTTACAAGCAAAATCAATACACCAAATGGAGAACAAGCAAAATTAACACAGAAAATCAACACATCAAATGGAGAACAAGCAAGCTTTACAAGCAAAATCAACTTCGAAGGCAAGCTGTACAGGCAAAATCAACTTCGAAGGCATAGTGTTCTATATTGTTAGATAATCAAAATCAACTTCGAAGACAAAATCAACAAATAATTAGATAAGTAATGTTATTTACTCACCGACTAACAAGAGCAGCTGACTTGAAGTAGTTTGAGATGACTTGAAGCAGCAGACACTTGAAGCATGATCAGATGACTTGAAGCGGACAGACGGCGATAGGCGGACGGACGAGCGACGGGTGGACGGACGAGCGACAGGCAGTTGGCGGAGACGACCGAATGGACGGACGAGCGACGGGAAGAAGAAGACAAAATCGAACTAACAGGCGGAGAACCTAGGGCTTGAAAGTTTATTTGATTTAAGGCGCTGTGGACAAAAGTGCCTAAATCTTATTTGGCAATTTTTGCTGACTCAGCCTTCCTTATATTATAAAACTTGACACTAGGCATTAGACGCCGTTGATAAGAGCGCTCTATGTCTTAGGCGCCCTTGGCGACGGAGCCTAAGTGAAAGTGTGTATTTTGGAAATCCAATTTGAAGACGCTCTACAATTGGAAACCAAATTTGATTTTTCCATAAATTGGAAATTTTTTCCTATTTATTCCAGTAAGTAATTTTATTTATTTCGGATCAATAATTTTATTTATTTAAATTGAAGACAAATTCGATTTTTAAGAATGAGTTTGATTCCTTACGTTGCAGTTGGTAGTGTGATGTATTGCATGATATGTACTAGGCCAAATCTTGCTTATGGGATAAGTGTCTTGAGTAGATTCATGTCTAATCCAGGGGAAAGTCATTGGAATGCTATGAAATTTTTACTGAAATATTTGAACCATACTAAGAACCTTGGACTTGTCTTTGCTGCTTATGGGAACAAATCTGACTTAATAGGCTATGTTGACTCAACTATGCTAGCAATAGGGATACTAGAAAATCTACAACTGGACTGTTTTTTACTTGGCAAGGTAATTGTGTGTCATGGAAATCCCAGATACAATCAGTGGTAGCTCTGTCTTCCACTGAAACAGAATATATTACAGTCACTGAAGCAGCTAAGGAAGCTGTGTGGTTGAAGGGTTGTTATCTGAGATTGAACAATGTTGTTATGTGCCATTGATCTATTCTGATAGCATGAGTGCTTTGCATCTTTGTAGAGATCTTGTTTATCATGAAAGAAGTAAACATATTGATATTAGACTTCACTTTATTAGGGATATCATTGACAAAGGTGTTATTAGAATTGATAAAATTCTTGGGGATGAAAATCCTGCTGATTTCGGGACAAAGGTTGTGCCTTATGTCAAGTTTGAGCATTGCAGGAAAGCCCTGAATGTGGGCAAGGTGACCTGAGCTGTTGCTGGGAAAAAAAGGGAATGGGACAATGGCTAGATGAGTGCAGCTGTTGCAGAGCAAAGGGAGATTGATCAGAGGAGTTCAAGACCAAGCAGATTAGGAGGACAATTTGTAAGGAATGTAATCTTCTTAATCAACACTTTTCAAGCACAAATCATTAGGCTTAGATAGGTTTTTAACTAGCACAAAGTGAGCAGTAGGATCCCTGGTCAGGCTCAGGCATTTTTGAGCTTTGAGGATCAAAGGGCTCAAAACGTCGCAGTATAGCAGAAGCGGGAGCTGGACTTTTGAAGGAGTAAGTAAAACGACAGCGTAGAGACAAGGCGCGAGAGACCGTTAAGTTGGTTGGGAACGAGCGACATCGTTTGAAGACTACGGCCTTAATTGGAACGGCGTCGTCACAACGAAGCGCAAAGCAACTCTTTTGAAGATTGGCGGAACGCAGCGTTTTGTCCTTCAGCTGGGTTCAGATATAAGCGAGCTCATTTGGGGATTTAGGGTTTATCCGAAAATCCAAAAAATTGAGTTTTCCGAGCGAGCGATTCTCCAAGAAAGTGACTTCGGTTTGAGTGTGCGAGATTCGATTCGAGTGTTCCGGTTGACGAGGGCTGTGCCAGTGGCTGCTGGAAGCGTGTCGAGTACTCAGGAATCGAGGCATGTCTCAAGCGGGCTTGGATAAGAGGCGAAGTGGTGCTGCGGCGTTCGACTTCGACCAGGGGCTATCGGAGGGGGCTAATAACCCTCCAGTCCTTATCTTACTGCGTCATTACTGTGTGCTGGTTAATCAATCGTGTATAGTCTAGTTGGGTGATTTGTTCTTGATTGAACATTGGGGTTTTTCCCTTTGATGTATTTCTTTGATTCAATCGATAAAAACCCTAATTCCCTATACATTGGATATATTATAATTAATTTAAGTTAAACTTGTGATTTGATTTAACACAGTCAAGTACTTAAAACAAATAACTAAATTGAGTTCTTCAATTTCCAATTTTTGGTAGGAATGTTTAAGTATAATTTCATCTTAATGTAAAAGAAGTTTGGGGGGTTTTGAGGATGTGTTGTTCATGGTTGGATTGTATGATGCAGACTTGGATGCCTTCCCCGTTCTTTCCCATTTATGTGGAGAATATTCATAGGGCGAAGCATGGAAGCGACTCTGGAACATACGACACTGAAGGAAGGTATGAGAACACAACATCTCAGCAGCTCTACGGACCTTCAAATTATTTTTGTGGTCCGCGTTAGGGTATGATCGAAGTGGTTTTAAACTCAAATGGGTGCCATATACATTAATTTTTATATAAAAAAAAGATATGCATGGTGTCAGTCTGTTGTTTATATGTGGGATTTTGCAAGTACATTCCGGCACACTTGGAGCAGATGTTCAGCAAGTATGCAATGACACAGCCGGATAAACTAACTTTCAAGGAGAGATATGTCACACATGACTCAGTCCAATCGCGATGCTTTTGACTTTTTTGGCTGGTAACATTCTTGCATTATTATAGACTTATAGTGCTCAGCTTGTCCTTGAATTGCTGCTAAACTTCGGTGGTTATGCAGGACGGCGAGTAAGCTAGAGTGGGGAGTTTTGTATGTTTTGGCGAAGGATGCAGATGGGTTTCTGTCAAGAGAGTCGGTGAGGCGATGCTTCGATGGGAGCCTGTTTGAGTACTGCGCAAAGGTTCATAAAGGAGAGAGTGGCAAGATGGGTTGATGATAATGTGTATATATGTTGAGAATTTGCAGCTCATGTGGGATAGTTGGTTTTTGCCTTGTTTTGTTTTCTTTCTAATTTTCTGGTTTCTTGTTTTGTTGTGTAATGACTTATATTGATAATCCCTTAATCAGATTTCCCCCAATTAGACAAATTAGGTCTAAGTATGGATATTGTTCAATTTGGGCAAAACTTGTAAAACTGAAAGTAATGGACAATCAGACTTTTAACGAGCTTCGGGTAAACCCTACTGCTCGGAACCTCAGATCGGGGAGGCTCGCCCAACGTCCACTATAATCCCAATCGAGTTTTGCACAATTACAAGTATCCTAACCAAGCCAATAAGTCAAGACTGGACCCTAATCTAATTGGAATGTAAAACGCGAATAAGAACTGAGAACTGGAACTTCCCTGAGTGGAAAGAACCGCACAGCACTGCCGGACGTCCTAAGTCAGTTGACCGGAGGTCCGCTCCAAGTCGCAGTAGCTTCTCGGAGAGTCAGCTGGTTCCGGGCTTCAATAGAAATGCACCGGAGTGTGCGAAGACGATGCGAATCTTTCTGGCTAGCTCACGAGTTCGGATGCTTCAAGAATCGCTTCGATTAATCTCTGAAATTTCAAATTCGTTCCGTGCCCTAAATCCCAATTTCAATCTGTATATATGCATTTTGGGGAAGACGAGACGAACGGCAGCGTTTTGAAAAACCAAAACCGAAATTCGCGCTTGACCATACGACGCCGTCCTACTTATGTTTCAAACTCGCGCCAAGTGAAACGGCGCAGCTTCGAGTCCAAACCGTATTAACGACTTTTGCCTCCAAACCAAAACGACAGCGTTTTGGCTCTTCTTCAGCAACTTCTGCATTCATTCCCCTGCAGCTTCCTCTGAACAAATCTGTTCCAGCTGCTGATCTTCAAGCTTGAACCTGCAAGCCTAAAACTCTATACAGGATCCTCTAAGGGACATAGTCCTATGCTACGACTCATTGGCTTGATATCTAACCTAAGGAGATGCAAAAGGAGGATTAGAAACCTCACAATTTGCCCTCCTAATCCTACTTGTGCAAAGAACTCTTTTGGAATTATTTCTGTGGAACATTGAGCAAGGCCTCATCCCAACCATCATTGGTTCATCCCCACACTCTTAAGGAACATCCAGAATGTGGAGACTTTTCCGGCAAAACAAAAACTTGTCACTAGGCACAATTTTTGTGCCAAAATCTGCAGGGTTAGTCTCTCCCAATATTTTCTTGATAATGATCTGCTTAGACTCTAACATATCTCTGATAAAATGGAACCTAACATCAATATGTTTAGTTCTCTCATGGTAAACAGGATCCTTGCACAAATACAAAGCACTTTGACTATCCATATGCAAGATAGGCACACATGATCTACCTTGAACTTCTTTAACAATTCCTTTAAGCCAAATTGCTTCCTTAACAGCCTCAGTTGCAGCAATGTACTCTGCCTCAGTTGAGGACAGAGCAACAATTGATTGCAACTGTGACTTCCAACTTATACAGTTTCCAGCCCAAGTAAAAAAGAAAGAAGTAGTAGATTTTCTGTTGTCTTTGTTACTAGCATAATCTGAGTCCACATAACCAGTTATATCATGTTGAGAATCAAAATCAGCAAAGACCAAACCAATATTAACAGTTGAAGACAAGTATCTCAGCAAATATTTCATACCCAGCCAGTGCTTTTCCCCAGGATTTGACATAAACCTACTCAAGACACTAATGGAAAAGGCAAGGTCAGGTCTGGTGCAAAGCATTGCATACATGACTGATCCTACAGCAACATCATAAGGGATTTTGCTCATTTTTAGTTTGTCTTGGTCAGTTTCAGGGCAATCAACCTTAGAGAGTTCTAGGTGCCCTCCTAATGGAACACTTACTGGTTTAGAGTTTTTCATGCCAAACTTATCTACAACTTTGTTCAGATAATCAGATTGGGATAGATAAATTGTTTTAGTCTGTTTGTCCCTAAGTATGTTAACACCCAAAATCTTCTTAGCATGGCCTAAGTCCTTCATGTCAAAGTGAACACTCAAGTCTCCTTTAATCTTAGCAATGGCAGATTTATCCCCAGAAATCATCAGAATATCATCAACATATAGAAGAACATAAAGGGGAAACTTAGCATTAACATTTTTAAAATACAAGCAAGTGTCATATTTACTTCTTGTAAAATGTAAGCTAATCATGCAAGCATCAAATTTCTTGTTCCATTGTCTAGGAGACTGTTTTAGACCATAGATAGATTTTTTTAGAAAACAAACATAATCTGGGTGTTTTTGATCAATAAAACCAATAGGTTGGCTCATATAAATTTTTTCCTCTAAATCACCATGAAGAAAGGCAGTTTTGACATCCATTTGTTCCAAACGCCAATCAAATACAGCAGTCATGGCAATCATAAGTCTTAAGGTCTTATATTTAACAACAGGAGCAAAAATATCATTATAGTCAATTCCCTCCTTTTGAGAAAAACCTTTAGCAACAAGCCTAGACTTATATCTTGGAGGATCAGTTGGTTTTAAGCCATCTTTCAGTTTATAGATCCATTTACAATTAATGACTCTAGCCTTAGGGGGTTTGGGGACTAATTCCCAAGTGCCATTTTGTTTCATAGAGTCAATTTCATCATGCATAGACTTCCACCATTCAGTTGCATTAGCACTATTAATAGCTTGTGTGAAAGTTTCAGGCACATTTTGTTTAACAATATCAGCAGCAAGGAAAGCAAACTCAACAATACCAGCATGGCCAACATGACTGTCACATTCAGTAAAATCAGCATGAGCAGAATCAGAATCAGCAACAAAATTAGCATATCTTTTGACAGGAATTCTGATCCTAGGTTCTCTATCCCTTACTAACACATAGTCCCTAATATCAGGTACATTAATGTGAGCAGGAGCATCAA
Organism: Rhodiola kirilowii; assembly: GCA_033675215.1. Lineage (NCBI taxonomy): Eukaryota > Viridiplantae > Streptophyta > Magnoliopsida > Saxifragales > Crassulaceae > Rhodiola > Rhodiola kirilowii. The sequence goes on along the minus strand of CM066203.1, from coordinate 8,803,764 downwards.
CAACATTATCATCAATGATAGGTGCAGGGACACCCTGAACACCTGGTGCAGGGACACCCTGAACACCATCCACTGTTGCCTCAATATTTTCAGAATGTAAATCAGTTAAAGAGTCATGTGGGCTTACTTGATCTTCCCCACCTAATTGGTGAGGTTGTGAGTTACCTGCAGGCTCAGATGAGCCTTGACTTTCAGTGTCAGCTGCTCCATTGTCCTCATTGAAGATGCCCAAATCAAATTCTTCATCATCACCAGTTTGTTCCCCACCTTGATTGGTAATAACCTGCTCATCAAAGAAACTAGCAGGTGGAAAACTGGTCACACTATTAGGTGTGCCTTGTTGGTTAGTCTCATTTGTACCTTTATTCTTGAAGTAAAAATCATTCTCATTAAATGTGACAGAAATGGCAGTCAAGACTCTATAACCACCAGGCACAATTTCAAGCAACTTGTACCCCTTAACCCCATCTGGATAACCAAGCATGACACATTTAACAGCCCTTGGTTTAAGTTTACCTTGGGAAACTTTAGCATAGGCAGAGCAACCAAAGGGCCTGAGGTGTTCTAGATTAGGAGGTTTACCAGACCACATCTCTTGTGGTGTTTTAAAGCCAATAACAGATGAAGGAGATCTGTTAATAAGGTAGGCAGCAGTGACAACTGCTTCTCCCCAAAGAGAGGGCTTCAAGCCAGAGCTGATGAGCATGCACCTTGCCTTTTCAAGCAAGGTTCTGTTCATCCTCTCAGCTGTCCCATTCTGTTGGGGAGTGCCTGGAACAGTGTGATGCCTTTTAATACCATTTTCAGCACAAAAGTCATCAAAGGCTTTATTACAAAATTCTAGTCCATTGTCTGTTCTTAGGCATTTCACTTTCAGATTTGATTGACTTTCTACCATGGTTTTCCATGCCTTAAAGTTTGCAAAAGCCTCATCTTTAGTTTTAAGCAAAAATACCCAAACTTTTCTAGAAAAATGATCAATCAAAGATAGAAAATAGTTTCTACCACCTATGGTTGAAACTTGGGCAGGGCCCCATAAATCTGAGTGAACATATTCAAGAGGTTTGTTAACAGTGAATGAAGATCTCTTAAAACTATGAGCAGATTTCTTGCCAAAGATGCAGGTTTCACAGAAGGATAAATCAGTAGGAACACAGTCAATCAAGCCATTTTTATGCAAATGATATAAACCTTTGTTGCCAATGTGACCTAGTCTAGCATGCCAGATTTCTGTTTTTGCATTAGACTTGGTTTTAGGTTGGGAAAAATTAATTTCAGGTGAGGTAATCACATGATACAGCCCTCCCCTGTTGACTCCTTTAATAAGAACTTTCCCATCCTTAGAAATTTCCCTAACACCATTATAAGTCACAATGTGGCAGCCAAGTTTATCAAATTCAGATTCAGACAATAAATTCCTCCTTAAATTTGGTACCCATTTCACATTTTTCAGAACTCTTATTACTCCATCATGCATTTTAATAGGCACATTCCCAATTCCCTTAATTTTAAGCACAGTATGGTCACCTAGCATAACTTCACCACCATTAACAAGTTGAATAGATGAAAAAACATTCTTATCATGTGAAGCATGCATGGTACAACCTGAGTCCAATATCCAACCAGAATGATCAATAGAATCAGCACATACAAACAGTTCATTGCCATATTGAGGGCAAATTTCAAGCACATTAGTGTGACCATTCTGATTTTCCTTAGCAGTCTTTTCCTTTTGCTCATTTTTCTTCTTAAAACATGCATTGACAAGATGACCCACTCTACCACAGTAAGTGCATTTCTTAGACAGATATTCTTGGCTCCTTCCAGCAAGATTGTCAGCAGGAGGATTTGTGGCAGTTTTATTAAACTTTTTCTTTTTACTCTTTGGTCTAGACTTGGCATGAGCCATCATGACCTCAGACTTAGACTCATTCTTAGTCTGATGTGTTGATTTGAATACCCTTAAGGAGTCATTCTTCTGAATTATGGCAGACATGATCTTTGTCATGGTTATATCATCCCTACCATATTGAATGACATCCTTAAGTGTATCAAACTGAGGGGGTAAAGAGTTTAATAAAATTACAGCTTGGTGAGTTTGTTTAATCTCATCATCACATCTCTTAAGCTCTTGGGTCATTTTTAAGAAGAAATCAAGGTTTTCTTTCAAAGTCACATGAGTATCCATTTTAAAGGTAAAGAGTTTGCTTAACAGGGAAATCCTATTAGGCAGTGACTTAGCAAGATAAATGGACTCTAAGGCATTCCATAAGGTTTTGGGAAGAGTGTGACTAACCACTTGCCTAGCCACATCATCAGAGAGTCTGAGAATAATCTCTGAGTAGGCTAGGTCTTGGACCTTCTTCTTGTGCCTATCAGTGGCACCTTCAGGCCATTCTTCAGAAATTGCATCCCAGCATTTTTCTTTAACTAACACAGCCTTCATCTTTAATTTCCACATGGTGAAATCACTTGAGCCATCGAAGGGAGTAACCCTCACTGGTTCAGCCATGATTCCTGAGTGGAAAAGATCACAGAACACCAAGTTAGGTGTTACAGAATAACAGCAGAGAAAGGGATTAAGAGAAGGACCCAAAAAACAGTCCAAGATCACAAGGAAACTATCCTAAGTGTTAGCAACCAAAGTTATGGATCTCTAAGCACCAAGAACAGCCCTAATTTGCTCTGATACCACGTTGTAATGACTTATATTGATAATCCCTTAATCAGATTTCCCCCAATTAGACAAATTAGGTCTAAGTATGGATATTGTTCAATTTGGGCAAAACTTGTAAAACTGAAAGTAATGGACAATCAGACTTTTAACGAGCTTCGGGTAAACCCTACTGCTCGGAACCTCAGATCGGGGAGGCTCGCCCAACGTCCACTATAATCCCAATCGAGTTTTGCACAATTACAAGTATCCTAACCAAGCCAATAAGTCAAGACTGGACCCTAATCTAATTGGAATGTAAAACGCGAATAAGAACTGAGAACTGGAACTTCCCTGAGTGGAAAGAACCGCACAGCACTGCCGGACGTCCTAAGTCAGTTGACCGGAGGTCCGCTCCAAGTCGCAGTAGCTTCTCGGAGAGTCAGCTGGTTCCGGGCTTCAATAGAAATGCACCGGAGTGTGCGAAGACGATGCGAATCTTTCTGGCTAGCTCACGAGTTCGGATGCTTCAAGAATCGCTTCGATTGATCTCTGAAATTTCAAATTCGTTCCGTGCCCTAAATCCCAATTTCAATCTGTATATATGCATTTTGGGGAAGACGAGACGAACGGCAGCGTTTTGAAAAACCAAAACCGAAATTCGCGCTTGACCATACGACGCCGTCCTACTTATGTTTCAAACTCGCGCCAAGTGAAACGGCGCAGCTTCGAGTCCAAACCGTATTAACGACTTTTGCCTCCAAACCAAAACGACAGCGTTTTGGCTCTTCTTCAGCAACTTCTGCATTCATTCCCCTGCAGCTTCCTCTGAACAAATCTGTTCCAGCTGCTGATCTTCAAGCTTGAACCTGCAAGCCTAAAACTCTATACAGGATCCTCTAAGGGACATAGTCCTATGCTACGACTCATTGGCTTGATATCTAACCTAAGGAGATGCAAAAGGAGGATTAGAAACCTCACATGTTGAGACTTTTACACTGAATAGTTTTTGAGATGTTGAGATGATTTTTTTTTTATATGTCGCATTAGAAAATGAACTTGATGTTGCAACCTAACCACCATTTTGAAATTTTTTGAGTTATTTATGGAGTTAGATAGTGAAGCGTAAGCGTTCCCGAAGGATAATGGAAGAGTTATCGTCAGAGCGGAAATTAGTCACAAGCCTTCGTTTATTACATGAAAACGAGTGGCAACTACTTGAAGAATCTATGTCCCTTGAAGTGGTATACGGGGTTAGTTTTTTTCTTCGGCATTCAAGTGTCTGTGGGGCAGCATTTATTAACCGGCATTCATTTCAGCAGGACGAGGTGAATAAAGGTCATAGCTACTTGCATGTTCATTCATTTAATAGCTCAAGCTTATTGGAGGAAACCTTGACATTTTTATCCACATACGACTTCTCAAGTCAACACCAATTTTGAGTGTGAAGATGTTTGTTCTCATCATCATCAGCTATATATATAGTATCAGGCACATCTTGTTTGTTCTACATTAGCTGAGTGCTTCAGAATTATGAAATCCCTATGTCTTCGACAATGGCTGCTCTGCATCACAGCGATGTTTGCTTTTGTTTTCTTTTTCAATGAGGTCAGAGGACAGTGCCTGGAGCACCATAAGTCATTACTTCTCAAGTTCAAGCGTAGTCTAGTTATTGATGAGTTCCATATGCGTTATTTTGAAAAACCTACAAAGCTTGCAAACTGGAATTCGAGCACAGACTGTTGTTTGTGGTCTGGTGTGACATGCAGTGGCGCGTATGTGACAGGTCTTGATTTGAGCGATGAAGGTATAGCAGACGGATTGAATGACTCCAGTCCGTTGTTCGATCTAACTGGTCTTACCAGCCTAAATCTTGCTATGATGTACCAAGACACAGTCATTCCATCTGGAATCGGAAGGCTTGTTAATCTGATGCACCTCAACGTGTCCAAATCATGCTTCATTGGACAAATTCCCACAGAAATATCAAATTTGACCAGGTTAGTGTCTCTTGATCTCTCATCATATTATCATCTTAAGGCTGAGAATCCAAATTTGGGCATGTTGGTGGGAAATCTATCAAATCTCATAGACCTTCGTCTAGATAGTGTTGACTTATCATCACAATCAAGAGAATGGTGTCAAGCACTCTCATCTTCAACGCATCTTTTACAAGTTTTAAACTTACATTATTGTGGACTGTTAGGACCTATTCATGATTCCCTTCAGAATTTAACATATCTGTCGATTGTTGATATAAGTTATAATAACTTCTCCGGTGCAATTCCTTATGGAGTCTTCGCAACCTTAGAGAACTTAACTTCCCTATCATTGAGAGGTTGCCCGTTCAATGGAGTATTTCCACATACAATGCTTCAGTTTCCAACCTTAAGGTTTCTGGATTTGTCGTGGAATGATAAATCAGAAGCTAGTCCATCGATCACCTTCCGGAACAGCTCACTTGAGACCTTACGACTTCATCGGACAAGATTTTCAAAGACAATACCCGAGTCCATTGGTGAAGCCAAAATGCTATCTTATTTAGACCTCAGGTTTTGCAATTTATCTGGACAGATACCGAAATCAATATCTCAACTTGAGCACCTTGTTCATTTAGACATGTCAAACAACAATTTGGATGGCCATATTCCGTCATTTTCAAGGTCAAGAAATCTTACAGTTTTGGATCTGAGTTATAATCACCTCAGCGGATCTTTTCTTGCAACTGATTGGAAACAGTTACCTCAAATGGAAAGATTATCATTACGATCCAATAATCTAAGTGGAAACATACCGGCATGCTTGTTTGAGACACCATCACTTCAGATATTGGATCTTGAAGGAAACCATTTCACTGGATTTACTAATGAGACCGACGTCAAGGCTTCTTTATCTAATTTGCTGAAACAAATTGATGGCCACATAGCGGGTCAGATATGGAATATGAGTGCTCTAACAAATCTTGATCTCTCTAATAACCAAATTAGTGGCCACATACCGGATCAGATTTGGAATATGAGTGCTCTAACATATCTTAATCTTTCTCACAACCAGCTAGAATTCTTGGCCATGGAGGAACCTAGTGTCAGTTTGGAAATTCTAGATTTAAGCTCGAACAAATTACATGGGAGCATACCCAAATCAATCTGCAATATGACATACCTTCTTATTCTGGACCTTTCAAATAATTCCTTAGATGGCACACTTCCACAGTGTTGGCCTCCGACTCTTTATGTTCTGAACCTAAGCAAGAATAATATCAATGGCATTATTCCTGATACATTGCCGTTGTACATACAGACGTTGGATCTCAGTCAAAACTCATTTCAAGGGACAATTCCGAAGTCCTTGGAAGGATGTACCGATTTGAAAGTGTTGGACTTGGGATACAATCAATTGCATGGTATGTTCCCTTGTTGGATAAATAATTTGGACCAGTTAACTGTTCTTGTACTGAGATCCAATTCGCTATATGGAAGCATTCAGTGTCTAAATCACGATTTCAACTTGTCAAGGCTACAAATTATGGATATAGCATCAAATAACTTCAGTGGGAACTTACCGTCGCAAGGATTACTAATGTGGGAGGCTATGATGGTTGATAAGCACTCTACATTTGAAAATGGTGATCCACAATATTTACAAGTATATATAAATCAAGCGATATTTTCTGTTGCCGTTTTAGTAACAGTGAAAGGCCTCCAATTGGACTTGGCTAAAATTTCTAATGATTACGCTTTGGTGGACTTCTCTGATAACAAGTTTAAAGGTGACATTTCACGCGAGATGGGAGAGCTCAAATTTATCTATGTATTAAACCTGTCACATAATCACCTCAGTGGACAAATACCACATTCATTTGGAAACTTTTACCGTATCGAGTCGCTGGACTTGTCGAAAAATGAGCTAAGTGGGAATATCCCTAGACAACTTACCTCCTTGAACTTCCTTTCATACTTGAACTTGTCCTTCAACCAACTTGAGGGAATGATACCGATGGGAAGACAGTTTCAAACATTTACGGAGGCTTCTTTTAAGGGAAACAAAGGTTTGTGCGGGCAGCCATTGACCACGAGTTGTGGCAATGAGGGTGTGACACCAAACCCATCTTTGGAAGCTAAAGATAAATTATGGAATGACTTGGAATTCAGAGACATATTCATATCAGCTGAAATTGGTTACACACTTGGGCTTGGACTTGTCATCATGCCGCTACTTTTCTGGTCGACATGGAGGGATAGATACTACAAATGTGTTGATAAAATCCTAAACAGTATGTGTTGTCACCACTGCCAAAAATAACAAAGCGCATTAGCTGAAGCTTACAAGAAGTGTAATAAGTTGTTCTTCAGAAAGCTTTGTATTACCATATAAATTTGTTCGTTTGTGTTTGCTCCCCTAAATTTCTTTCTTGTTATATAAAAAATGGATAATTTTTCTTTTTTTGATATTTATTTACATTGATATTTGAAACGGTGATAAATTTTCGAAAAAAATATATTAAATAAATGCTAATTAGTTCAGTTATCATTATTATGAAATTTCAAAAATTACGGATAAAGAAAAGGTTCCTTAGAAGCAAATCGGCTTCGGCACCTCACATCTCCCTCCCACCACGATCTGATTCGACTTCACTGCCGGCAATATCGCCAGTAGCGCTTAGGCTTTACCTTCTACTACCTCAGTGTCGAATTTATCTCGTCCCAATGTTAGGAAACCTAGCTGGGACGCAAATTCAACCGAGCGCTTCAAATTCTATCCTTACGGGGTTATTAACCCAAATGCCTCTTTCAAACTCAAAACATCATTTTGCTCATTTTGAAACTCAAATAACCAAAATGTTCCTTTTTTTACCTTCCTGGTTTCCCAAAACCAAGAATGTCAATTTTTAATATTCCTGATTTCCCAAAAACCGAAAATATCAATTTTTAATATTTCTGGTTTCCCTCAAACTGAGAATGTATCAAAACATATTAAAAATTGACATTCTTGATTTTGGAGAAACTGAAAATATAAAAAAAAAACATTTTGATTATTTGAATTTCAAAAGGAGCAAATAGGTGATTTGAGTTTGAAAGAGGGGTAGTCTGATGAATAACCCATCAAATTTCCGATTGAAACGCTGCGTTTCAATTTTTCAAAGAAAGGGTAGAAGTGCATTTTCACGTGCATCTAGGGTTGGCTGACAAGCTCATATATAAATCTCAGATCAGTCGATCTGCGCAACTCGACCTCGCAAGAACTTCAACCAGTAAAATCCGTCATCGTTCTCGCTCTCCAGAAAACCAGCAACAATGGGAGTCTACACCTTCATTTGCCGTAGCACCGGGAAAGAGTGGAACGCTAAGCAGCTAAACGGGGACATCGAGGCGTCCGGTCCTACACCGTTCGAACTGCAGAGGAAATTGGTCCAGTCCGCTCTTTCTTCTGACTCCGGCGCCGTTCAGTCATCTTTCTCTCTAGTCACTCCATCATCAGCTGTCTTCCAGGTTCGTCCTCGCTTTGAGAATTCCAAATAAGATCGGTTGTCGATGTCGCCGTTGCGCTGAGATTGTTTAAACCTAATTTTGGATTTAGAGATACGTTGATTGATTAGTTAGTGTCAAGATTGTGTGTTGTTTGTTTCAAGATTTGATCTGATTTGGATCAAATTCATCAAGTAAATTGTCTATTCTAAGAATTGGTTTGGTTAACTGTGAGTTCTCTGATTAGCATTGCTGCAGTACTTGCAATTTGAATTTCTTGTAATGAAATAATTCCTGCATCAAGAATTTATTTCTAATTTGTCTGATGGACTTGTAGTATGGGTTCGTTTGAGATGCTTCAGCTTGACTCTTCCCGCTAGTTGTTTAATGGGATGTACCATTGGTATCTGATGTAATTGCATGTTGATGTCATACTTGAGCTAGTTTGGAAACTTGTTCTTTATTCATAAAAGAGATGACATTATAATATAAAGTTGGAATTCTTGCAGTAATTTAAGCTGTTTACACTCATGTAAGTGCTTCCTTTGGTGACTAAAACTGGAACCTCTTCTAATATTAATTTTTATGATATTTCTTGCATTTTCCTATCGCATGTTGCTCAAGACTTTCTTAAGGTTGAATAGCTATTGACAAGTGAAAATGACATTTGTATATTTACAGGTGATTGTTGGTGGAGCTGTTGGTGGTGCTTCCTATGGTGGCGGAGCTGCTGCAGCCTCTGCTCCTTCTGGTGGTGCCTCAGCTTCTGCAGCACCTGCTGCTGAGGAGAAGAAGGAAGAGAAGGAAGAGAAGGAAGAGAGTGACGATGACATGGGATTCTCACTTTTCGATTAGTTTGCATTGTTGAGTTTGGAATTGCATGTTGTGCTTGATATGCCATTTGGACGTCGAATTATGGAGTTAGCCAATGACACTTTTCTAGAGCTTTAATCATGTTGGCAGAACATCATGCAATTTTGGCGAATGCATTTATTTTCTCATTTTGAGAAACTGTTTTACAATCTGAATATTTGTCACTTTAGCTAAATTAATTCTCTTTTCTAGAAAGCAGTGCTGGTCCCTTTAAGTTATTGAAAAATCGACGAAATGTATTTAATTGTTATTTTTGCTGTCTTTTGGCCTAGATCTAATATTAGCCATATTGTAATTCACATCATATATTTCTGAAGGTAAGCTTCCATATAGGAACGAATTATGCTGGACTCTTTATCCTTGTCGCACATGCTATGAGAAAACCTGTCAAGAAGATTCACTCTACAAAGCTTGTAACACATCAGAAACCAGCTTCCCTCTCTTAGCTAAAGCTTGCGTTAAAATGTACAAGTCCAGGGCCTGGCGATGGGCGGTCAATCATCTTTTGATAACCTACTCTCTGAGGAAGAGGAAGGTTGAAAGCTATAGTTGAACTGACCAAAGAATTTTAATAGAATCCTCAATATGTATGTGATCACGTCTATGCGCCTGTATAGTTGGAGAAGATCTTCAACAGGACGTCAAGGGTTTCAGGTAAAAACTTTCTCGCAAATAAGTAGCAGGGTCTGTTGAGTCCATTCCATAAGCAAGGTCTTATCTGCAACTCTTTCTGCGCAAAAAAAAAGGAAATATATTGAGAAAGTTACCTAGGAACAATGTTCGGCTTGTCATTAAGCTATTGTTCAAATAATGTTGAACTACCTTTTCGTCACTTGTAACATGCACGCTTTGGTCGATTGACTGCATTAATTTGATAGAACTCGGTCAAATTGAGTTACATTCACAGACATAGAAGATTGTAAATAAATATTCAGATTCTAAATTGATAAAAAAAATCAGATTCTAAAAGACATGAACATTTATTTAAAACAATTAGCGCATGATGCAATAGATTAAGGCACATTTTCCTTGTTCATTATTGTGTCCATGGCATGGAAGTCTGATAATGGTATATCTAATGTGGCCTGGTAACGAGTGTCAATTTCTTGGAAGCAGCATTAGCGAGCAATTATATTAATAGATAACTTACTGTAATGTTCCTCAGTAACGCAACAGTGACATCTTCAGCTTTGTAAGATTTTGGATGCCATTTTGCCTCAGACCAGTCAACATGAGTTACTGACCAGTTAGCGATGCCAGCAGGATCAATCATCTAAAAACATTGTGCACGGCCTTCAGACGAAAGCATGTTGAAAGCAAAAAAGACAAATAAGGAAGAGGGGGGAGTCATCTTTTATGCTTACATGGAAAAAGGTTGGCAGATAATGTTCATCAGCATAGCAATTCTTGCCATCCAACCCTGGCTGCAAAAAAAAATGAAGGAAAGTTTTGAGACAGCGAACTGAATTCCTTTTCTTCAAGTACTAGGTTGACATGTCATAAAATTTTATAATTTACTGATGAATTGATGGAAAAATTGGTTATGAGATCAGTAAGGAAGGTTCTCATCGCTAAGGACAGGACACAATTGTTATATATTTTTGTCATATGCGGAGGCCTGTTCATCTCTATCTATCAGAAGTTTGTGTTGGCTTCATGTTTCTGTCTTTTCAATTTAGCCACTAAACTTAATAGTGAATTATTAAATTATGGTTCACGAGAGTCTTTAATCTGAGCACCAAGGAGCAGGTTGATGTTGCAAGGTAGTAGGCATGCCGAACTGCAAACACATATATATGTGTCCAAAGAAGAAAGATAATTATGATAGTTACCTGGCAGAAATCTCGAAATTTAGCATAGTATAGGTAGTCGGCCATTATTACCAACGCATGCTGTCTCTTAATTGAAAACCACTGCATTGACCAACAAAGAAACTATAAATCGTAACAAATTTCCAAATCACACAGGCTGACACGGAGAAAACTTGGAAAATGAGAAACATGGTCTGAACATTGAGAAGTCTAATATTGAAAAATCAACCCTAAGCATCAAAAGCAGTATCGCACATAAGAATGGAATGTTCACGTGAAGGATTTATATGCATACAAACCTGTGCACCCTTCCTGAAATCATTTAGGGCCACCTCTGGTAGCATATGGTCTGAATATCTGCCATTTCCGTGAGGACCGGGATCTTCAAAACTGGATCACAAATAGCACAATAAACGAAAAATTAGAAACATGTTAATTCAATTTGTTGAGTGCATCGACGTCTCTACATTTCACACATGCATTTGAACAATTGATTCTGATGTTAGATCAAGCTCGCAGATGGCTTCTCATTGATAAGCTGTAGAAAATGTAAAAATTGCCATACACGTCATTAGGCAACAAATTGGCAAGTTAGACGAGGAAAGAGCTTACCAATCTACGTAGCTGACGTTTGAATACATCAGATAGTCGTATATGTAGTTAAAGTCATGCAACGGTACACAGCTGCATAAAAACACAATCCACCAAAAGTAAGCTGCGAGAGACTATGACATGTAATCCAAAGTTGATCTGATGAAAATGCTGGTCGAAAGATCTCACCTATCAGAAAGTAGCACAAAGTGTTGGTTATCAAAATCATCTAGTGCATTCGCTAAGAGCCTCTTCTCGGCATCAACCATGGAAATTTTCCCCCACACAACCTATACATAATAATCCACAACTGTTCTCAGCCACTATCTGTTATCACTCATGACATAGTGCCAATAAGAATGTATATGCACCTTGTCACTACGAATATCACGGTTCACGAAGTAACGACTGGTATGTACAGGTTTTTCCCTGGATGCATGTACATAAACAGTGAACTTGCCCTCATGCCCCTGCAAACCATTTTGAACATGAGATTAGTGTTATAAAAATTTCAAAGCTAAGCTGTCAATCCAGGACATGCACAACTCTTTGGGCCGCAAGTTTTCCAAATTATAGGCTTCAGTGATGCCTCTTCCACAACAAAAAAAAGAAAAAAAAAAGGAAGCAACAACATTATCAGTAAAAAGCTGATTTCGCATCTTTGATATGATATGGTAAACAACTAGGCAATCCTTCCGCTGACCTAAAGCTATATCAAATCAACTCAAGCGAGGCAAACTTATTGCACCGAGTCTACAAGATTAAACCACAGCAGGCCACAGGAAAAGATCTAACAAGAATCCATGAAGCAACTCCTTACCCGAAAGAACATATCCCACAGCCTCTCAAAAGGTAATGAACCAGTAGAAAGAAACATGAAGGCGATTTTAGGCGTCTTGAGCTTTGGAGAAGGCACTCTCAGAATATCACGGAACACTACACGGGATGCAATCTCTTCATCAGTTAACTCTCTTTCGGGTGCAGGGGGTAGCCAATCCGCTATAGCTTCACAACCTCTAGATGAGATAATGTAGCATGCAGCAGATCTCTGGAGCGGGTAAATGTACGTTAAAAGTAGAAATAGGCTGACCAACGAAACCAATAGAAGAATCCACACTGGCCCCTTAGAGGAAGATCGATGACGAGACACAGGCAAGATATGCATAATCCCCATGCCTAAACGCCACCCTTTGGATGTTTTCATGAAGCCCACATCACAGTTTCAACCTCAAATCTACCCCTTGTCCCCAGGAATCTCTTCAAGCAGGACACGTACAAATGATGTAATCTGTACTCAGTGGTCCGTGTATGAATCTCTGATTCAAGAACTACAAACTGAAAAGTATCAAAGAGAAAAAATGTAAGCAAACCAGAATAGATGACCAGTAAACACAAAATTCTACAGTTTAAACAACCATCCCTTGGAGTTTTAACACATACGAGTGGGCAACGTTTGAATAAATTGAATGATGAAAATCCTTGGCAAAGGAACTAGATAAGAGAACCCCTTTAAGCATCTATACAGATTACAAGAGCTGCCCATCAACATCATACTTAAGGAACAAGTGAGTACAATTATACACCTATAAATATAGTTCAAGCTTAAAGATCCATGACTAAAAGACAATGACGACCAAAAGTACCAAATATGAAAGGCACCCAGCTACAACCAACTTCTCAATCTCCCATACTAGCCAAATCCAAAATGTTAAACCACAACAAGCAACAGGAAACACCAACAACCTTAAAAGTCAACCAATTTGGCGACCAACGAGACACTGCAAATCATCCCATCAAATCAACACTTTCAATCCAACAGGCAAATCACTTCCGAACCTATCACCAAGGAAGTGGAATACCAAAATCCAAATCAGAACACCAAAAACTCATTACAAATTTTCAAATTCACTACTGAAAAATCCCAATATTACTAACTCAGCATAGTCGCATTTCATTCACCGTCAACATAATACACAAATCCACCAGTTCGGCAACCCAATTTCCCCAAACTCCCTTCCCATAAATCACGATACACAAACACGCACACACAATTCCAAAACGACAGCGAGGTCAAGATCGCATCTCAAAACCAGCCGGACATCAAAATCGAATCAAGCTGACAACTTTATCGACACCCAGAACGAGAAAAATGAAGCTTGGTACGCACCTGATTTTGTCTGGGGGATGGGAGGAGATCTAGGTCAGAAAATTAAGTATGAGACTCAAGAGAGAGATGCGAGCGTAATATAGATGAAAACGGAGTGAGATGAAATCGGGATTTGGGTCGAAGATTTCGTCTCAATGTCTCTTCTTCCGCGCTGCTTCTTCTAACGGTTGATGACGATGAAGAGAGCGACGAGCTATATTCATGGACTCTCTCTCTCTCTCTACTAGACAGCCTTAATGTGTGTAGTTGGTGGTCGTTTGGTTCTGCTCCAAAATTTGCTCTCAGCCGGCTATTTTTATTTTGGTCCCTTCAGTTTTTTTACTATAGACTTTTGCAGTAAACTCTTGCTCTCTCCCAAAACCAAGTCCTATGTCAGAATTATAAGCTTTGTAAATTCAAAATTGGACGTGACGACAGAATGATTTTTTTTGTTGATATGGTTATAAGTTGTACAAGATGTCTCACAATGGTACAATTTAATACATTTGTATCTAACTAAAGTATAAGTCAATGCGGGGTCTAATCCCATCTATCCACATATCTTCAAAGGTTGCAGTGCTCGACTTGCTTTGTCGATTCCACACGGGAGAAACCATCTATACTCCTGCGAAGGGAGAAAAGTCGTCCTCAAATCCTTGCTTTGCTCGTCACTAACAAAGTCCACACATTTATTGTCAGGTGGGGATAAGGAGATTTCACACCTAAATTAGGTGGAAATGATACATTGTGGAGTTGAACTCACGACCTCTTGATTATAAAGTCAAAAAATTACCAACTCAATTATCGCCCCACATGACATAATGAAAAGTATTGACAATATTGTTTAGAAAGAAAAAAAAAAGCATTCGTTAATAGAAGAATTTTTGAAATTTTTTGGTGGGGGTGGGGAGCAACTACCAAATGTTTGTACTTGTGGGGATTTATATGAATAATAGAAACCTCGAGGGCTTTTCCCGAAGAATGTTTACCATAAGTTTACAAAAACGGGTAAATAGAATTAAATGGTGAATACCTATCAAAAAAAGAATAATTAAATGGTGAATGGGACATTGAGCGATGGCGGAAGCCGATTGGACGCGCTGTGGTTTGATCCAATTACAGAAAGTTATTAAATTGCGACCGGGTCCTCATTATTTGACTTGGTTATCATTGACCCAACCAAAAACAAGTCATATCTTCCCGTTTTATAAGTCATGTTGAAACCACTTTTGTAGGCTAATGCATGACTATTCGTTTGGATCTTTAAATATTCCAGGGTGAAAAAGTTTTATTTAAAAAATAATTTTGAGAAATAAAATAAAATAAAAATTGAAGTCATGGTGCTAACAAAAATGCATCATCATCAGCAAATCTCTCCAAATTGGCATCATCTCAGCCACTAGGGTTTTCTGAATCGATCGAAGGCGATGAGGAACTTATACAACGAGATGAAGCACCTCAAGGTTAAGGAACTCCCCCAGGGCCTCAAACCCCTCTTCATACTCGATTACGTCAACAACTCCGTCGAGAAAGGTCTCGACAACTATAATTCCCAAATACATCGTCACCAGCTCCGTCGATCCTCTTCTGTCTTCTCCATGTCTGATTTGGCGGTATGATCTTGTCTTGCCTCATTGCTCTCCCGGAGGAGCGTCGTCATATCGAGCACACAAAGCATGCTAAGGAGCACGGCGGACACTGATGAGTTGCGCTTCTGAGTTTCTCCTCAGCTTCGGGTATTGTGCTCTGGTTCAGGACCGGCAGCATTTCAAATATTGTGAGTAATTAATTTGCAGAAGAATATTGTTGTAGAGTGTAACTAAGTGTGATTGATATATATGAAAGAAAAGTGATATCTGGTGTTTACAATGTAGAATGTGAAGATTATGTACCAACAGTTTTCTCGTTACGGCATGCCTGAACTGAAGTTGACAAGTACGCCATTTAGGAATGACTTGGTCGAAAGGTAGATCCTTTAACTGCAAAGAAAACAGGTAAGAGGTTAAAGTGAATATGCTCTGTTCATTTTGTCCTAGTAATTTTTGTTGTGCTTTGTTTAAGGTTTGGTTTATTTAACAGTAAGTTCACTACTGGGCAAGACTGGCCAGAGTTAGGCTGTGTTAAGTGTTAACAGAAGGACTACTTTGTGTGGCACGCTGATATGCATATGTTGCATGCTGTTATTAGTTTTAAGAGACTGGCTATATAATTTTTAAAGGTCATATTAGAGTTATTTTCATGGATGAGAAAGCCTTTGACCTATACCTACCTGTATAGTAAGGAAACCATATTCTGCTCTAAATAACATTAGCAAACAGTCTCAGGGATGTATATAAGCTGCCACGTAGAACAGGGGGTTACATAGACATCAATGTCAATGAAAATGAAAATGCAAGCTATAAAATGACCTGATCCTCGTTTGTTTTTCTCGTCTCCATGTTAACTTGGGTGATGAACAAATATGAAACTGGGGACCAAGGTTTAAAGGTAGCACAACTTGATGATGCTGTCATCATCAGTCCATGCCGTTTGCTTGGCAAATGTTTTTGTTTTTATTAGCCCTTGGTTAAGATTCATAGTGGTAGACCCCACCAACCTCAGATGACATAAGAATAGTTCCACTAGTTAACAATTACACATCCATTGTGTTTTTCATAGTTTATCGGTCTTATACTTTTTCTTTATATAAAAGATGTGGATCACTGTTAACTGGTTCTAGTGTTACCCACCCTCCAGCTACTTTGTTTCGTTTTTGTCAAGAATTTTTTCCTTAGTGCTAGAAAACCCTTAAGTGAATAATTGAACTTTTATTATATTTTATTATTAAAGAATATGATATCCCCAGTAAAGCTTAGTAGTATTGTATTGTAGTGCCTAATATGTTCATTTATCGATGCACTGCAGTTTTGTAGATATTGTTTCAATTTCATAGTTTACTACTAAGAGTTGAAGTACAAAATAGTTTTTCTCTTAAAAATATTGAGATAACTTGCTAGTTACATACACTAATTCACCTTCATCTCCCCGCAGGATTTTCCATGGATGCTTTGTGGAGCCTTTTTTTCATTTTCTCATGAATGTAATCAGTTCACATGTCCTTGGATATGTAATCTCTATGGCTATTGCTAGGTTGAAGTTTAATTGAACAAAGGGAAGACAAAAGACTATTATTGGTCTGTATTTGATGTCTCCTTAATAAATTTTTACTTTTTGTTGCTTCATTGCAACTTTTCGAATTCACATGTTGCTTTCTTCTTTGTTTTGTTACTTATGTTTCAAACATTAAACTGCTATCTGGGTGAAGTCGGCACACATAACTATCTAGTATCTACAAAGATGCCCTTTTCTATGGCATCTGTAATCTGCTAACAATGGACTTCTACAAACAAGTTTGAGCGTCTGAGAGTTTGAGTTGTTTGGCATATATTTATAACTGTTCTGAAGTATTTCACAAGTCGTCGATTTCATGACTTCATGTTTCAGACAAAATTTGTACTCCCATATTAGTTGTTTGCTCCTAATCATGATACTGATACATGTCTACCGAGGACAGAATGATGTACCATCATGTGTTTTGCTTTGAGATCCGATCACTTGGTCAAAATGCGAGAGACAAGTCTGCTTTATAGATATAGCGCTTACGGATTTCCAGCATCCTTAGAAGGTCCATGTAATGTCCTGCTCAGATGAGAAAGTTTTTGGCACTTTCCAGTAGGTGGTCTTGGTTTGAGCTACAAAGAATAGAAAACATGTGTGAGATGCCAGCAGTGTCAATCATACACACAACTGCTTTATAGTGATTGTAAACCAGACAACTATTCAATTACATCAGTTGGCGGTGCCAATAGCAAGGCAACTCGCCCTACGCCCCCTAGTCACATTGCAATATCATCATTAAAGAACCCCGGACATGATGTCCATATTGTATACCTAAATGGTTTGAAAATTCCTTACTTCTGAATAACTATCGAACTATTCAGATATGTCCTCCAGGAACAAGGTCCGAGAGATGATCTTTTTTATTTGAGTAGGAAAGTATGAACAGCAACTTTTGCATACCATTTGAATATATTTTAACTGTTTCAATACTTCTTCCGTCTCCGCCTCCTGAAAACAATTGCAGGTAAATGTAAGCAGAGAAAGAAGATTATGAATCAAACAAGAAAAGAGTAGAGATAAACATTTGAAATCTCTATTATGATATGACAACTGTCTATTTGGGGAATATAATTTTGTATGATGGATAGGAAAATAAAGTAAAGAAGCAATAAATGTATGAAAAAATGGTACGTGATAGTAAAAGAAGAAAACGATGACTTTGGGTGCAAGGATTACAAAATTCAAAGAAAGTAGTTCTATGAGACGAGAAGATTAAACAGAGACATGTAGTAAAAATGAAACAAATAGAAAACAAACAATTAGACATGCAGGAATTTGGAAAAAAAAAGTAGTCAGTTGAATGCAAAGCTGATTCATGTGAAAAAAATAGCCAAAGTGATCAACATGTAGGTATTGACCTGGGGAGCGGCACAATCCGAATGGACCGGATCCCAAATATGAGCACAAAAACATTCCCAGTCATCCCTTTGAACTTCAGAAAGAGGCGCCCTGAGGACCAAAGATTGATATTTCATCAGCAAATAAAAGTCAATGTCAATCAGCAAAGTGATCTTCGACTTCATGTGGTATATACTTCTCAGAAAACCTCACATATCACTTAAGCTTGGAAAGCTAGTATATAATTACATTTACCGAGAGCAGCTAGTATATATTTTTGAATATAAATGATAAGCAATATAACATCTGAAGATCGTTAAAGGATATATACCAAAGGAAGACTTCAATTCTTTATCAAGAAATAAGCTGCCATCTTAACTCATTAGATTAGTAACACATCAGATGGATCTAAATTCATTTGCACCATAGGTGTCAACTTCTCCAATTGAGACTTCCTATAACTCATAAATGTGCGCACGAAAAAGGCCCTAAATAATATGGGCAGGAAAGTCATTTCAGAAACATTAAGCAAAGAACTTGGCATGAATTATTTGAGTCCACTTTTGATAGAGTCAATTATCATAGCCCCATAACTTTCAAACTTCAATTTCCAAAAGCAATGCCATAGTTTAAGAATAAACATGAGTCAAATGTTATTTTTCGTTAAAGCGAAAAAATTTAAACAGCTTCCAGTAACATTTCAAAGTAGAGATCTGATTATGTAATCGAATATGAATATTACCGACGCCACTTTCCACAAACCGTTCCATCAATATCCGGTCTTATACCATGTATAACCTCCCGACATTGAAGCCAATTACCAATAGGACTTAATCTACATGGATTGCGCAACCTTAAGCTCTGAGATGGAACAAATAAGCTTGTTATAAGGGGATAACCTGATCTATCCACGTAAACAACCACAACAATAAAACCATAAAGATTCATGAATATGGTGCCTCACATGGAATCTTTCAGATTCTGATAGATCTGTTTCAAGTGCTTCTCCAACCAAATCAGAGTCACTGCAACAATGAAAGGTGTACACAAGTTACAAGTTGTTTTAGGAAAGGCATACATGTTTATATAAAAGATAGTTTCATCAAAGACTCCAAGCATTCAAGAACAGGTATCACCAAAGATACAAACTTCACACTTCAAAGTAATAAAAAAATCGAGAATTCATTTACTTTATGAGAATTTTGCACAGAGCTAACCAGACACAAGACAAGCAAGGTATAGCAAGAGTTTTTTTTACAAACTACAATGCTCTAACACGGGATCCAAGATGGGTCTGAAACCAAATATACAAAGGTTTGCTTATATTACATGTTGAAATTCCTTTTGAATGACTAGAAACTTTACAATACATGCATGAAGTTATTTTGTCTTCACTTTCTATTTTCGATAATGATATTTTTCTTTATAAAGTTTATTATTTTTCCATGTTATCTACTCAGTGTCCGATAATGACCCCCAGTGACCTGGTTCTTTCTTTGACAGTGCATATAAATGACCCAACCTGATGAAAATAATAACACTATAGCATTACATCTACCATAAAGCAGCATACAATACTATCATGTAAAATAATCATAATAGATCTGCCCAGTGGATTTGTGGCATAATAATTATTCAGAAAAGGGAGAACGACATCACAAATCTTCTAGCAAAGAAAGGTCATTGATTTAAAGGATTACTTAGAAACATTTATAGTATATTGTCATGACAGTTGTATCAGCTAAAGGACTTACAGAAGCATTCAGTACAAAGTCATTTGAGCTAGCAGGTACAACCGAATAACGAGATATAATGCAGATCACTTGCTAACTGTTTATTAATGGTGTGCAGTCATGGAAGTAAATGTCATGACAGGGGCAATAAACACAACGCTTAATATCGCCAACCTCATTACCCGGCTTCACTGTAAATTGAAAAAAAAAATTACATTTTCTATAAATGGATGGTGGATGCTATACTTGTTTAGTCGTATAAGTCATGACAACTTTTCCACCAGCACATACACGGTTTTAGCAGAGTACATCAGAAGTGAACAGAGGAACATAGTATAGAACATACCTCGAATTGGGTCCAGACCATTCAAGAACATCAGCTTGGAAGCCCTTTCCAACTCTAACTTCAGACTTATGAGGATCAGTGTTTAACAACATAATATCTAAGCAACTCAAGTCATCATCAGATGTTTCAACTATGTTATTGCCTGGTGCCTCTTCAGTGATCTTTTGTAACTTCAACAATTTCATCTCCTTCAAGAGTTTCTGTTTTCTTTTAACACAACAGTTGCAAAGCCATTCATCAATTGGTATGTCATTTACGCGTGGTTGACAACACCACGCATGAAATGCATTATCACAGTGATCGCATATCAACAAGTTCACTGTACACTC
Source organism: Rhodiola kirilowii (assembly GCA_033675215.1). Taxonomy (NCBI): domain Eukaryota; kingdom Viridiplantae; phylum Streptophyta; class Magnoliopsida; order Saxifragales; family Crassulaceae; genus Rhodiola; species Rhodiola kirilowii. The sequence goes on along the minus strand of CM066203.1, from coordinate 8,783,320 downwards.
GGAAAGACTACATCTTTTGCAAGTTCGGGAACCGCTTGACCCACTTGTAGATTCCCCAACATCAGATGTTCTGATATGTTCATTCCCTAATCGACCATGGCTTCTGAGAAAGGAGACGCAGAAAGCCTTTTCAGAAATATCTACACTCTGGTTTTCTTTTTCCATGCCCAACAAATGTGAGGACAATTCCACAGTGTCATCTAAAATGGTGATTGCAGAAACAGCACCTACTTCGAGGTTTGACTTGGGTGAGGGGCAAATATTATTTAACTCCGGCAGATTCATGTTCTTATTCGGGAACTCCTCGGAACCAGGATGTTCTAAAGCTTTGGAGCTGAGCATGCCATTAGGATTTACATTCAAGGGATCGATATTGCTCACACAAATTTCTAGCTGGCAGTCATGAATGGTGTTTTCTTCTCTAGCAGCCACAGATTTAGCATCAGAACTGACACCTAAAGAAAGTACTCCACTTTCTTTGTTTTTTGAGGTTTGTCCTGTAGACGTTATTATATATTGTTTTTGAGGTTTCCTCCTCCGGTAGACATACTTCAAAGCAGAATGTTTACTTGCACAACTGACTTCTGTAAACTGAGAGCTACTTGGATAAGTTAAAGGGGACAAGGTATCAGCATGATTGTTTTCCGAGTTCATCGAAACAGGTCTTTTACCAGGGTTTAAATGCATCAGCCAATTCTCACTATGAGGGTCACATAAGTGATCATCTTTTGCCTGGTCATGTGGATTTGCAAATCGGATCGAACTAGGAAGAGAATGTTCAAACATCATTTCCGCCTATATCAGTCTTGATATAAAATGTTTGTCTTGATTGGTTACCTCATATAGCCTGCTCACTGCACCGCTCTGAAACTCCACCCATGTTCACAACAATTAGTAACTGGATTATATCAGTTTGGAACAAGTGAAGAATACAATAATAACTGGAAACTCTCTCTCAGGTAGCCGGTTCTGCGTATAAAACAACAAATCAAACGAAGTATATACATAGTTTGATTAATGATTGTTGCTACTCTTTTAAACAGGAATGTGACAAAGGACGAAGCGATGATGATTAATTTTTGTTACCACTGCAACAGATATTTATAAGTTGAGGCCTCATTTTGGGGTTCGCAGACAAATATAGAGCCAAAACTACACATTCATATTGTGACAAGATATGCATAAATGAAAGCCAATCATCGGGTGATTTTTATGACTATACTTAATCCCCAGCCACCACTATTGGTACTCTCTAGTTACAAATCTTATCCACCATTTTTCCTAGTATAGACTGTATAATAGGTATCTGGGTCATGGAAATATGAAATAGAGAAACACACATATTCAAGCCCTGTCATCTATCTCGTTCCTAACCAACACCCCAAACCCGATGCACATGAAAGTGTGTTCAACATTCTGGGGGAAATTATGTGTTTGATAATCATCACAACAGTTTCTCTATTTTTTCAGAAAATAATCTTTCATTTTTTTTATATTTAATAAAAGGGTATCGGGTCCACTCTCTTTGTTCGGTGTTGAAATAAGCCACCATCTGCCAAGAGACCTCAAATTTATCAAGATCCATCTGGATTCAGATCTGGGTCCAAAAAACTTCATTAAATCAAGAAAGCGGATGCCTTCCATTGCCATGGACCATTTCAATCCGCAAAAATGTTTGATTTGATTCATCCCATCAATGTTAATTCTGAAATCATTCAAGCAGACTGATACAAATTCCACACACATCCCACCAAATCCCTAACAAAGGATTCACGTTTCCAATTTTTTACACAACTGTATAGCCACAATCAACACACACAAAGCTACTCTCAATCAAAAAAAGGACAATTGGCACATTCCACAACAACATAAAGATTAAAACACAAACACAAACCCTAATTCCTCTAAAAACGCACATAGATAAAACCACACAGATTATGCTGTAAAGAAAACTGTTATCAGAGACCGAGTCCAGAATTATACCAGCACTTTCAAGCGGTGAAGGTAGGCATGCTGTGAATGATGCAACCTCAGGGTGAGGCAGGAACCGGCGAAGTTTCCAAATTGGTGGTTTATGGGAGAGAACTGATGAAGAGGTATCAACAGGAAAAACAGTGGGGAGGCAGAGAAAATAAATTAATGTCTCAGGGGAGTTGGTATTTATATTACTTTGGACTAAATTCATATTTCTTTACTATTCTTTTTAAAATTAAATTTACTATTTACTATTTTATTTTTCTTATTTTGGTTGATTTATAGCCTGATCTAGATTTTTCTTTCTACTTTAATAAAGTCATATATCATATCTTATTTACATTCTTTCACATATATACGTATTTTAGCGTGACTACTTTGTCTGCTCTGATATACTATACAAAAAAAAAACTTTTATTTGTTACCGGTACAATTAGAGCGCGTATTTTGTTTATGTCGTTATTTCCTTTGTTCCTTGTACATACATATTGCCTTCATTCCTAAGATCTTTTTGTGTAATAAGCGAACATCGTATTGATAGCATACTAAGAGTCTCAAACAAAGTCCCATTTCAGTTCTATACTTTTCCGAAACTGGATTACTTTAACCATTGACGAGGATGCTTATCCAGTATACACCAAGTTCATTTGATGTTTGATTGACTAATTTCCAAATGAACCAAATTATTGCTGACTGGTCTCTGACAGTGTTAGTACATACAATTGCGCTTCGCTTTCATACAAGTATGTACTAAGGGACTTGGAACTGATAAATCATTGCTAAACACAATATATTCAAGGATGGATCTCATTTTACAAGACATCAATAACATTCTGTGAAAATTAATACATGCATCATAGCGAGGTAGCACTCAAGCAACTTGTGGCATCACCATTTTTTGTCCCATCCTATCTTTTAAAGAGGGGACAGCTCATGCGATGTGGGTCCCCCAAGTTTATGTGAAGAGAAAGAGCGTTACTTGTAATTCCAAGAAACCTCCATCACGAGCTTATACATGAATTGGCATTTCTTGTCAAAGCAACACCCAGGAATGCTCTGTACAAACAATTCACACATAAGACATTTTACACATGAATAAAAGCATATACGTTGACAGCTGAATCTTCAAGTGCCCAAGTTCAGGAACATAATTACACTATGTAACGAAGTACTACTGATGAAGCAACAGTCATAGCAAAATAGACGGGACAACTTTGCTGACAAAATAGCCAGGGCCAGCTTCTTTACAAGGAGGATCTTTACTATCATCTCAATGAAGCAATAAATTCAACATTAGCTCAGAATGGGCCTAAAATTTAACTTAAACAGTTGGCATTTCTAATGTCTTCCACTTTTATAAAATGTGTACCAAGAATTATCAGCAAACAGTTCTACCAGGAGTCAATTATGTGGTTAGTTTACACATTTTTCCCTTTTTTTTGTTTTTCGCAGGGCTGAAACTTCTGAGTTCAACTTGAAGAGAAACCACATCTTTTCGATATATTAAATCCCAACCCTAACTTGCAAACAACTTCTTTCAAGACAAATAATATAGCCCCATAGACCAGAAGACTTCAGCAACAGAGTTAACGAGGACAAGTGAATGGTGGCATTGTATTCAGGGACAACTACGCAAATAAAGTAACAAAAATTTCAAATCATACCTGGAGCCAAAGATACAATAAGTAGAAAACTTCTTTATAGACGCTGGCAAGTGTTTGGAAGAGCATATGCAACCCTCTCCAACTCTTTCTGTTTCTGCAGTGCAGTAATTACATCGAGGGCAGCATGATAATCAACAATCTCCTTCACTATAGGCAGTTTCTTGTTCTTTGTTAATTCTACCATTTCCTGTTAATGAGAAAACTCAGTTTAGCATTTTCAGCGGTGGCGAAAGCTCAATGTTAAGCAGGAAATAGAACCAAGACTCTGCAAACTAGTTGTATAAGAAGACCAGCATATATGTACAATTAAAATGGATGAATGGTCAACAGAAACTAAAAGAGTGAAGAAGAAAAAGACAAGGAAAAACTATGACTCGCTGAAGAAAAATATTTGTCCCACCAAGATAAAGAATCACACAACCACCTTCCAGACCCTAAAGTTTTTAAATGTGCTAGAGAATTAAATGTTCTGCGTGAAATACATTGTAAAGAAAAGACATATGGCTTGAATCCCAACACTTGTCATGATGTGTGGTTTAATGATTCACATATATAGCTTACAAATTAGCACACCAAATATTAGACCCAATAGAGGTTAACACACTAAAAAAATGCTGTGAAAAACCTTTCGTTTATACCACACACAAAAAAACAAAGAACAGCCAAATCTTTTTTAGTAATCTACCTAACCCTCAAGTTATTTGTTAAGCAACCAAATAATATATATGGATGTCAATGGTTGCATCATCGATCAATTAAGAGGAGAACCACTATTAAATATCAATTTCTTGAGCAGCCTTATGAGTAATGCAACACATTATCTTGAGCAGCATTACTGAACAAAGTAGATATTGTGGAACTTCGAACCCTTGATTGGTCTGCATCAACATATTCAATTAAAAAGCAGACATGAACTAATCATACACAACAAAACAGAGAGGAAAAGCAGGATGGTCTAAACTTGGATTATTTTTGCAAAATAAAAATCTCTTTACAGCATAAATTTTCAGATAATTAACCAAATTCTTTACCGCATAAAAATCGGAGCATCTGGAGATGGATCAACGCCGCTGCTGAAGGATGAGTGGAGATAGAGGAGGAACTAAGGAAGCGAAGACGAGACTCCGTACGACGTCGTTCCGGAGATAACTGCTGATCCCCTTGTTAGCTTCGGCGCGTGTAACTCACTCTCAGTTGCAGAAGAAGATGATGTTATGAGGAGTCAGTCAACTGAATCTCAAATGGGCTTCGGATATGGGCGATGGGCCCAAACAAGATTGCGGCCGGCCCATTAATTGATTTGCGCTTCATTGCACTCGTCAGATCAGAGTTCACACTGTTGAAATTCCCGATGGCATTTTAAACTTAAAATGCTCTGCAGAACGCAGAAAGGTAACGCAAAAGTTTCAATCATTTGAAAATTATTTACCTGCGAACTTTACTACTTTTGTCCCCCGTAGCAACTAGCAACCCCCAATACACCAATTGTAGCCCTAGATGTTTATAGCCGTTGTACTATCTTCTGGGGTTGCATCAGCATCATCAAATAATTAAAAATGTGGTTGATTGTTGAAGAACCAAAACAATTCAAACTAGCCGTTGGCTGTGACAGATTTGGAGTCATAATCAGTGGCAGCAACGGCTTCTGTCCACCAAACATACTTCTTCCTTTTCTTCATTTAGTCGTTGCTTTTCCTGTGCTGGATTCTCACTTTCACTTCACTGCACATCACCTGTTTGATTTAAGCTCTCTGCAAGAAACCCAGAAAGAAAAAGGTGGAAAGGAAGAGACTTTGGTTGGAATTCTCTTTCTTTTCAACCATCAGTGTATGCCCTTTGTTGTTGATGGAGAGTAGTCATTACAGTGTGTTGAAGTGTAGGTATGGAAAATTGGTTTTGATTGCTCATGTGCTGTTTGTGAACTTGTTGGTTGCGGCAGCTCAACACGGGGATGGAGTAAACGTCACAAAAGGTGATTACTTGGCGCTCAAGGGGTTGAAAAGTGAGTTCATAGACTTGAGAGGTCACTTGAGGTCTTGGGATGGGGTTAAGTATGATGCATGCTCTGGCGCGTGGATTGGGATTAAGTGTGTAAGGGGTCAGGTCATTGCCATTCAGCTTCCATGGAAGGGATTGGGTGGAAAGATCTCTGAAAACATTGGCCTTCTTCGCGGTCTGCGAAAGCTGAGTCTGCACGACAATGTACTTGGTGGTTCAATTCCTAAAGCCCTGAGCTTGCTCCCAGATTTGAGAGGCATCTTTCTTTTTAATAACAGACTTTCGGGGTCGATTCCTCCTTCATTCGGTCTAAATCCTGTTCTTCAAGGTTTTGATGTGAGTAACAACTCGCTTTCTGGTATGATCCCTCCAACTCTTGCAAGGTCTACTAGGTTGTCTAGGGTCAATCTTAGTTACAATTCGCTTACAGGGTCCATTCCTCTTACTTTTGCTCAGTCATATTCTTTGATCTTTCTTGCACTTGAGCATAACAATTTGTCGGGGTCTATACCAGATATGTGGCTTGGGAACAGATCACACCAGCTTCAGATACTGAATCTTGATTATAATTCTTTGTCTGGAACCATTCCTGTTTCTATAGGTCAACTCCCTAGGCTTCAAGTGTTTTCTGTGAGTCATAATCAAATAACCGGGATTGTACCTGATGAGTTGTGCAAAATTCCTAGTCTTCAAATGCTTGATTTGTCATATAATGCTGTTAATGGCAGCTTCCCTTTCTCCGGTTTTTCGTCACTAACTTTGCTGAATCTAGAGGGAAATAAGCTTAGTGGTCAGGTACTTGAAACTGTTGGGAATTTACAAAACCTCACAGTGTTGAACCTGAAGAAAAACCAATTTTCTGGACCGATTCCTTTTTCTCTTGGAAATATTTCCATGATCAGTTCATTTGATTTGTCTGATAATAATTTCACTGGGGAGATTCCCTCCTCAATTGCCAGTCTGCCTCACCTCAGTTCTTTCAATGTCTCAAATAACAATCTCTCCGGTTCAGTTGCATCTTCACTGGCACAAAAGTTCAATTCAAGCTCATTTGCTGGAAATCTTGAATTGTGTGGATACAGTATTCAAACCCCATGTCCGTCCGTTCCCGAATCTCCTTCGCCACAGCCATCACCGAAATCACTAGTACATGGTCACCGACATCGTAAACTAAGTGTTAAAGATATCATTCTTATAGCAATTGGGATCCTACTAGTTATTGTACTTTTGTTGTGTTGCATATTGCTTTGTTGCTTGATCAGGAAAAGAGCAGCTTCCAAAGAAACAAGTGGCAAGGGGACTACTGAGAGAACAATCCCTGAAGTTGGGGCGCCAACTGGAACCAATGGGGGAAAGCTAGTTCACTTTGATGGGGACTTTGTGTTCACTGCAGATGATTTGTTATGTGCAACTGCTGAGATTATGGGGAAAAGTACGTATGGAACGGCGTACAAGGCAACTTTGGAGGACGGCAAACAAGTTGCTGTGAAAAGGTTGAGGGAAAAAGCGGTGAAGGGGCAGAAGGAATTTGAAGCTGAAATAGTCGGTCTTGGCAAGCTGCGCCATGAAAATATACTGTCCCTCAGGGCATATTACTTGGGGCCTAAAGGAGAGAAGCTTCTCGTATTCGACTGCATGCCTAGAGGAAGCCTTGCATCATTTCTTCATGGTTAGATTTTTTCTTTCTTTCTTGATTCCCTCCTGTCATTTGATTCATTGATGACTTTAATTAGATTATATTACATTTACAAATGCCATTTTTGTCTTTTAATTTGCAGCTCGAGGGCCAGAAGCAATTGTGGATTGGCCAACAAGGATGAAAATAGCGATTGGGGTCACACGAGGTCTGTCCTACCTCCACACTCAAGAAGACATCATACACGGGAATCTCACATCCAGCAACGTACTACTCGACGAGCAAACCAACCCTCACATTGCTGAAGTTGGACTATCTCGACTCATGACAGCTGCAGCCAATACCAACATTATCGCCACAGCAGGATCTATGGGGTACGGTGCACCAGAACTCTCGAAGCTCAAAAAGCCTACAGCCAAGACTGATGTCTACAGCTTAGGGATTATCATCATCGAGCTCCTAACAGGAAAGTCACCTGGAGAGTCCATCAACGGCGTGGACTTGCCACAGTGGGTGACATCCATTGTTAAAGAAGAATGGACCAATGAAGTTTTCGATCTGGAGTTGTTGAAAGACATGGCATCAATCAGCGATGAGCTACTCAACACGTTAAAACTGGCTCTGTATTGCGTTGATCCTTCCCCAGCAGCTCGACCAGAAGCACAACAAGTGCTGCAGCAACTGGAAGAAATCAAACCGGAGCTGGTAGCATCATCAACAACAAGAACCTATGAAGAAAAGACAATCCAAGAATCTCCTTAGGCAAGTGAAAACGGTTCTTTCATTCTTTGTGTGCATATTTAGTTGCGCTGTAATTTTTTTGTGTGCATCTTAAAACCCAGTTTGACTGATTTCTATTCTTTGTACGGAATTGTATTACTATATGATAACAGAGAAACTAGCGTGGCATTATCAATAAAATTCATTTTATGATGTTGTGATTTTTTAAAGATGAAATGGATATTTGGAGATAAAACTTGTAGAATAGAACCAAGTTGTGATTATTTTTTTCGGTTTTAGGTCTCAGGAGCTAAACTCCTGTTTTATCAAAGGGTACCACGGTGTTTCAGTTGATTATGTAGTATCGGTCACTGCAATCGGCTGGCCAATTTATTTGACATGCCCGGCGTGGTGCTGTTTGTGCGCAGCTCATTTTTGTTGCCCGGTTGGCTACTAATCAAAAAAAAAATTGGAAGTTGCATCAATTATTAAAACTGATTAATTTATTAATTTTTGTCAAATATTAACATTTTTTATAGTTTATTATTTAATTGGAAAACCGTTGACAATTCTAAAATACAAACTATACTAACCAAATACGTGAACACAACAAACGCGCTAGAGAAGAGACTTCGATTCGTTTCCACCGCAAATCACCGAAATCGTGCCAACAATCGACTCTGCAGATCGCTTCACACATCTAACTATTTATTCCTTCCGCGTAGAGAGATTGATTCGTTGCCTGGCTGATGGATCAGATTCTCAACAAGGTCGGCTCTTACTGGTTCAACCAGAAGGCTAACAAAGAGCTCAATTCTGTCGGCGACGATATCAATGTATTCATCTCTATCACTCATAAATTCGTAATCGTTGTTGATTGTGGCTTGGATTTCTTTTGATTTGTATGTTCGGCATGCATTTTGGGAGCTAGGGTTTTGTGATAGTTTTGTAATATAGGGGTACTGGATAGGGACTGTTGCTGGTCAATTAGATTATTGGATTGTGAATTTGGATGCGTTTTGATTGATTAAATGTTCTGGTTTGACGTTGGGAAGGAGCAGATACAAACATTAGATTTCAGGAAATCTAAATTTGGATTCATTGGTTAGGAGTTTACTTTCTATACCATGGTGGAAAAAGATTATATCCATATTAAGACGAAAATGGCGACACACCTGAGCTGACATATTTCTGTGAAACATAAATCGCAATTTGGAATACAATCCTTCGTATATTGTGGCGGTATTGGTAACACTATCCTTTAAATTATGTCTTTCTACACCTGTGGGTTCTCTCAAAAAATTATTGGTTCATCAGTCAACCAGTTTGAGAAACATCTTTATGAACGCTATAGATGGAATGAAAGCTGAGGTGACATTTGTGTTCTAGGATTCTAGGATTCGGTTGGGACAATTTATGTTCGAATATCTATTTACAATCCTTAGTAAGTGTATGGATTCGGTTGGGACAATTTATGTTCGAATATCTATTTCTAGGTGGCTCGGCTGCAGATTCTTTTGGCTGGATAAGTTACATCTGTTTTATCAGTCATATTACTTCTGTTTGGTGAACAGAATGTGCCCGTCTTCTGATTTCTTTTGTCATTTTACTTCGGTAGTCAGTGTCCAGCAGTATTGAAGGGGGGGCTAAATGGCTGGTTAACAAAATCAAAGGTATGGCTCCTTTATTTTGTTGTTTGAGTTTTAGTATTATCAAATGCATGTTGCTTAACTAAATTCAAGGCTATGGCTCTGCTAGTTTTAGTTAGAAACATATACTGGTCTGGTATACAGAGATTATCTTGATTCAATCAAATGGTGGAAAAATACTGCAATGACTGATAACATGATATGATGCATCTTGAACTACTTCCAGAATTTTTGCTTTAAATCGCCAGTCTGGTGAACCTGAACTTACTGAAGTATTTTATGTGTTGATCAGAAGTAAGTTGCCTAGTTGAGGAAGTATGGGATGCTAATATGAATTTAAAATGAACTTAATATGACTTACGAAAATGGGGATTGTTGTTCTTCCAACATCAATGGATGATTCTGAATGTTTGGTTGTGAAACAAAAATTTACTCAGAAGACTAAGGTTATGAGCAGAATATTCAATTGTGGTCATGACTAAGGAAACATTTTGTGTGCTGATTAGGCAAAATGCAGAAGCCTTTACCAGAGCTTCTCAAAGAATACAATCTTCCAGTTGGGATATTCCCCCGTGATGCCACCAACTATGAGTTCAATGAGGAAACTGGAAAACTCACTGTATTCATCACTGAAACGTGTGAAGTTGGCTACAAAGATTCATCAGTCGTGCGGTTTGCTACCACTGTAACGGGATATCTGGAGAAAGGAAAGCTGGCTGATATCGATGGGATGAAGACTAAGGTCATGATCTGGGTGAAGGTGACTTCAATCTCTGCTGATGGATCAAAGGTGCACTTCACTGCTGGCATGAAGAAAAGTAGGAGCAGAGAGGCTTATGAAGTTCTTAGAGATGGAGTGATTGTCGAGAAATTTTAAAACCACTCAGCTGCCCGTAACAAATCCAAGGACATTTTCTATCGGCCTCTGAAGACCTGGAAGCAGGGGATCCCTACTTTTACATTGATGTGTAATTGTGTCAGTATAATTGTCTGAAGACCTGGAAGCAGGGGATCCCTACTTTTACATTGATGTGTAATTGGTGTGTCAGTATAATTGTTCAACAGCCAATATAAATTAAATTTCAGTCATTGTCTGAAAAGTCAAAAAATTAACAGAAATGCACCAGCCGGGAATCGAACCCGGGTCTGTACCGTGGCAGGGTACTATTCTACCACTAGACCACTGGTGCTTGTTGTCTCAAAATAACTTATATGTAATCTGTACAACAAGTTATGAACCACTGCAGATCCTTTATCAAGCATGAACCAACCAGCCTTTCAATAAAAATAAAAAAAATTATTGTTTACAGAAACTTCCGATGTGTCCCCATGCCAATTCTCTCTGTTTTCTAGCTACGTACTCCTGTCTAATTTCAATGGTTGCGGCTTGGACTTGTATGTCTCTGAAAATGCTGGTCCTACTAGCTTATACTAGTTATTGTGAATTTCTAAGGAATTTCCATTTTGGAAATTTATCCATTACTGATATAAATAAACAGCAACAATGCTTCTTGAAAAAGTATTTAATTTTGAGTAAAAAGAACATGCATGTATGGAATTCCTCAAATCCACCTTTATAAATCCCTGCAATGTAATATTATAGAATTATTTAATTTTTCACAAAGAATTTGATTTCATGGTAATCTTAAAAAAAATGACCAAAATAGGAATGAACTGTGCTAAAAAAAAGGAAAAACTTATTTTAGAAAGGCTGTTCTGTTACCTGGAAAAAAAGTTGAAGAAATGTCACAAAGTTACATGTCCTAAATATTAAGACAAAATATCTCATTAAATGTCACAAAGTCGTGTAATAAGAACAAGGTTCCTCTTGTCATCAACAACAACACGAAACTTTCACTTGCATTTTACAAACCATACATTCTTTAATGTACGACGACCGACCTCATTCTTTGTGAAAACTACCTGATAGCTCTAAACTAGGAGAAGTTCAACGTCAGGTCCCACACTACATTTAGCATATAGGGCATGTCATGTATAGTCATCATTTACTAATTTATTTCAATAAGAGAACTCAACTTAATTTAATTGCTTAATAAATATATAAATCAAAATTTCAAATTGCATGGATGAGATTTCAAATTTGCCAACAGGGGTGGCCTGAGTCATGATGGTTGAAGTGTTGTTGACAACTTGTTAAGTTTTGTAGTTGTGCACCGCGAATGTTGATATATTGCTAAAGTCTGAACTCTGATATTTAAATGAGAATCAATACGAGAAACATGCACTTCAATTCATAAAAATTTGTGCCAAACAGTAACTTAATGTAATCATTCTATATGGCTTTGTAATTAACTCAATAATCAACAAAAAAAAAAAAAATTAATTTGTGATTACAAGACAGAGATTAAATAACTAGACTACCACCTTCGTTTGCAGATTAAATTCAAATTGAATTATCCTGTTTTATTCAGATCAATAAAAACTGGTTCAATTTACTTCCATTATTTTTGTGCAAGCAAATACCCTGAAACGCGTATAAGCCTTAAAAGACTTCCACTGAAGAAAATGTCTCCTCTCGCCATGTCCACAAAAAACTGGTCATGTTATACGTTACTAGTCATCTTTGTCAACGCCTTCCAATCTTCTCCACTCATCATTCAAATTTTTCATTCACGTTACCGCACTCACAATAAACCTCAAAACGACTTTTAGTCGGTCGTTTTCATGTTTCAGGCATACAATATGCATAAATAATTCAGCTAGCCCCCACAAATAGGGAAAAAAACAACAACAACACTAGAGCTCAAAATCTAGCTATGGCTGCTGCTTCTATGTTTCTACTCATCTTCTTCCTCACAATCACTCCAACAATTCATTCCCAAAACACAACTGTTACTGACTTCATTTACAAAGGCTTCAACGACACCACCGACCTCCCCCTCCGCCTCTTCGAAACCTCGGACGTGGTCCCTGCTAACGGTTTACTCATGCTCACAAACATGGCCAACAACGTCATCGGACGAGCATTCTACCCTCAGCCCATCCCAATGTTCAGCAACGACGATGTTTCGAAACCGTTCTCCTTTAGTACTTACTTCGTTTTTTCGATAGTCCCTCCGGCCAACGCCAGGGGCGGGTACGGCATCGCCTTTGTCATCTCGCCATCGATGGACTTCCCGGGAGCTAAAGACGAGCATTACTTGGGTATCTTCAGTTCATCTACAACAAGCGAAACGAGTGGTCAACAGAATGTGTTAGCAGTCGAGTTCGATACGGTCAACGGTCATAACGTGAATCCTGACTCGTCTGGGAACCACGTCGGGATCAACTTGAACAACATAACTTCCCTCGCCAATGAAGCCGCGGCGTACTCTACCGGTGAGGGGAGAGAGGAAGATTTTCAAATGGAGGAAGAGCCGGCTGTGCAAGCGTGGATTGAATATGATGGAGTGGCGGAAATTCTAAGTGTCACAATTGCCAAAATGAAAATCCAAAAGCCTTTGAAGCCACTTTTGTCACACTCAATTAAATCATCATATTTTGAAAAATCTATGTACATGGGCTTCTCTGCTTCCACCGGTAGGATCAAGACAAGCTCCCATTACATCCTAGGATGGAGTTTTCGAATCAACGGGACGGTTCAAGAAATCGATACTTCTCAACTCCCCGATGCACCGCCACGGGACGGCTCAAACTCACCCTCGTCGTACTCGCCTAGTATTTTGGCACTCATTGGCTCGCTATCGGCTTTGGTAATAGGCTTGTGCATATGGTTCATCATCGTGTGGCGTAAAAGGAAACTTGAGGATGAAGTTATAGAAGATTGGGAACTTGATTGTCCTCATAGGTTTAGCTACAAAGATCTTCATAAAGCTACAAAGGGGTTCAAAGAAAGCGAGATGATCGGAGCCGGAGGATTCGGGTCGGTGTACAAAGGCGTGATGCCCGTAACCGGAGCCTTAGTCGCGGTGAAGAAGATAGCAAGTAATTCAATCCAAGGCATGAGGGAGTTTGTAGCTGAAATTGAGAGCTTAGGAAGATTGAGGCACAAGCATTTAGTTAACCTCCAAGGCTGGTGCAAGAGAAAAAATGAGCTTCTCATAGTCTACGACTACATCCCAAATGGCAGTCTTGACTCACTTCTCTACAATCATAGAAGCACTTTAATCTTGCCATGGGAAACCCGGTTCAGAATCCTGAAAGGCGTCGCGGCGGGGCTGCTATATTTACACGAAGAGTGGGAGAAAGTCGTGATCCACCGCGACGTGAAGTCCAACAATGTGTTAATAGACGCTGACATGAATCCAAGGCTAGGAGATTTCGGCTTAGCTAGGCTCCATGACCATGACAAAATCTCTTATACTACTAACTTTGTTGGCACAATTGGGTACATTGCCCCGGAGACTGCTCGGAACGGAAAGGCCTCAGCGAGCGCCGACGTGTTCTCCTACGGGGTCCTAATGCTGGAAGTTGTGTGTGGGAGACGACCGTTGGACCCCGACGTGCCGGACAGCTTGATGTTAGTAGAGTGGGTGATTCAATGTCAGCAAATGGGTAGGATTTTGGACGCTGTTGATCAGAGGTTGAGTTTTTCGGACATTCATGTTGTGGAGGAAATTGAGTTTGTGTTGAAGTTGGGGCTCATTTGTTCACACCAAAGGGCTGAGGCAAGGCCAAGCATGAGGCAAGTTGTGAGGTACTTAAATGGGGATGAGGAGTTGCCTAATGTTGAGGATTTTGGGTCGATAAGTTCGCATTCGTCGGGGAGGTTCGTCATGTCGAGGTTCTTGGAAGGAATCTCGTCGACGAGTCATAGCGTCGAGTCAGTGAACCGGATTAGAGGGTCCTATGGTACTTTGTCTATCGGAGGGATATCTACGAGCTCTATGAGAAATGGCAGATAATATATACTTAGGTCGTCGTTATACTATAATCCATTGATAAGAAGAAACATTATAAGAATTAATTTTTATAAACAATCAAATTTGAGAATTCAGACCATAAATCAATAGAAAAAAAATAGGGTAGAAGACTTTAGGACACGACTTCTGCATGCATGTAATGCTTACAATTTGTACATATGTAAGTTTGTCAAATGTTAATCATTTTCGGAGACTTTTATTAGTACATTATTTTTGCTTATTCAAAAGTATTATTATAATGTCTTTATTGGCGGCTTTGTAAATAAGACATTTTCAATATCATTTAATTATGGAGTCTTTGGGAGGTTATGGAGGAAGAGCGGATCGGCTGGTCAGAACAGTGGCGGCGCGATGGGCTGAGGCCAAGGGTTTGGAGTCCCGGCAGCTCTCTCTATTTTGAGACAGAAATTATATTTTGTCTCGCAGAAAGCTTTGGCGGATGGATTTTTGTTACGAAATGGCTAGTTTTTGCTATTTATTTATTTCATTTGTAATGATCCCTTTCAGTTATAAGAAATTCATCATTTTATTTACCAAGTTAGAGAAAATCCTCATTTTGATTCTTATTTAATTTGACAAATAAAAAATTAAAAATCGTTATAAATACTAATATTTTCCCAAGTTCCCTATCAAAAAATCATTTGCCAACTAATTCTCCATTTTTTCCTCAATATTGTCACAAATTTATCTCAACAAATAATTGACTAAGGAATAGTTTGTTACTAAAAAATATTCAGCTATAAAAACAGAACACTGAATAACTGAAAACACATTTTATTATTTTCTATTAAAAAAAATGGCATCATCGTCCTCCAACAAGGTTATCATAATTTTCTTATTGATGGCATCGGCATTGTGCTTGTTGGGCAAAGCAAGGCCAGAGTGGGCTGACGCTCCTGCTCGGCCCAATCCATGCATCGAGTGGTGGAAAAGTTTGGGAAAATGCATTCGCGAGCTCAGAAAAACCCAAACGGCTGACGTCAGAGAGTACTGCTGCGACTGCGAGTTCGCGGCGAATCTTGCTGCTTACTGCTACCCTCCTAATCCTATAACTGGTTTGCAAGTTTGGGGACCCCTTTACATGAAGTATTGCAGGACTCCTCCACCTCCAACAGCTTAAATTATTTGGTCATCATGCTCGTTTAGTAGATTTTATTAGTTAGGCCGCCAGTGATATTTGGTTCGTATTTATTTTATTTACTGATTTTAATCAGCCTCTACTAATCATTTCATTTCTTGTTTTCGATTTTGAAAATTTTGTTGAAAAGAAAATAAGAAAATGCTTTTTTTTTTTCACGACAATAGTACAAGAAATATTTATATTGGATACCCTATTATTTCAATTTTGGTTTTTAATAGGTAATTACATACCAAATCTCAAAATTATTGGTGAGATAATTGATGACCCTAGATACAAACCCATGATAGACTGTTTTTTTTTCCGATTCAGTTTTCAAGTCATACAGGCTACAAGACTCTTGCCTTATAAGGACACAACGTAAACTGGCCGGCAAAACAACCGACACTGAAATACAACATAAGGACCAACATGCCCGACAAGAGGGACCGAAAACTCAGTCGAAAACACCCCGGAAATACACCACCATAGAGGTGGGAATACACTAGTTAACCATCGATTCTGATAATTTAACTTGAACAATGACTAGAATTTTGCGTTGCCAATTCCTATTATGGTGGAGTTATTATTTTTTGGGAAAATGACAAAGAGGGGTACGAACTATATCGTCTATTGACAAATTACGATCCGAACTATCAAAATTGACAAATCACGGTCCAAACTATCAAAATTGACAATCATGGGCAATTTTCCAATTTTACTAATCTCACGCCGTCAACTTAAACGAATAAATTTATAATAATAAAAACCCTCTGAAAAAGTTCCAATTTTGAAAAAAATACAAAATAGATTAGTTGACGGCGTGAGATTAGTAAGTATTATATGGATATTATAAAATTGGAAAATTACTCCTGATTGTCAATTTTAATAGTTCGGACCGTGATTTGTCAATTTTGATAGTTTGGACCGTGATATGTCAATTTTAATAGTTCGAACCGTGATTTGTCAATAGACTATAGTTCGTACCCCTCTTTGTCATTTTCCCTTTTTTTTAAAAGAAAAATATAATTTTCTGTTTTGCCACAGGCGCAACTCTTAGTCTTAGTTTCTATTTTATCAACGAAAATTCTTATCAAAAATTATATTTTTCTGGAAATGTATTTTTTGAAAACATGAAGTAATTTGGAAAATTGTTCGCGAAAATGGAAAGGCAGCAAGAAGCCCTAATTTCAATTGTCGTCATTGTCATTCTGGTTTGGAAATCTCGGCGCTAGTTTTACTACTTCTGCCTTCCTCCTTCTGTAACCCTACTTTGCTGTAACAACGATTTTAGTAATGATTTGTTTTTCAGCAACCTTTCCTGATCAATGAACCAAAAGATGAATTCGAAGACAGGGAAGCCGTTTGATTTCCCGGCGTAAACTGAGAAATCGACTGGTGGAGCAGACGCGAGATCGTCGGTCTAAGAAATCTGCTAGCTTTTCAAAGTGTATGGATTTTAGGGAATGGGCGTGGGCTTGATGGAAGACTGTGTTTCTAGCATTAATCAGATTGCTAGGTTTACAACAAATGAACTTGATTCCAAATTCAATTGAGAGCGAAACTTTGAACCTTATGATGACCCTGCCTGATGTGGTTTCTAGCATGGAACTTCAGCTGCTATATTCAAGCTTCCTACTTGTGAAGCATTTTGATTGATTTCTGGCAAGTTCTAAGGAATCCAGCAGTAACATTACAACAAGTCATATTGTGATACATTGTGCCTCATGCCATCGGCATCAAAGTGCTTCTGATGAGGAGGTTCCTTATTGGGGGATTTTTAAGCCTTCCCCCTTCAATAAATTATTGTCACTCCCTGAGTTCAGCATTGTTTCTTCAGTGGGGCACCGCACAGGCCTTCGTTTCCCTCAAAAGAAGCCTGGGTGAGATTTTGGAACTGTTTACTCTTTGGAATCATCCCCACTAATTGATTGTAGGACACATTCAAGAAAGTAAGAAGCTTCAAGCTCCCGAGTTGCTTGGGGATTTTCCCACTCAGCTGGTTTTTGGCTAAGTCTAATGATTCCAGGGCCGTCAGGTTTCCGAAAGAGGCTGGTATAGGGCCAGTGAGTTTGTTGTTTGACGCATTTAGGGCCTGGAGAGATCCAAAGTATCCTAACTCGTATGGAATCATCTTTTCAAGCTTGTTGTTAGACAAGTCCAACATCTTCAGTCCCGTGCAGTTCCCGAATGACTTTGGAATACTCCCCTGCAAAATGTTGCCACTGAAATCTATTGTTTCCAACGAACATTTTGCCGTGAGTGTATCTGAAATGCCACTGAGATTGTTTTTCCTCAAGTTAAGAGTATGAATATTCTCAATATTTGGCAGGCATTCCGGGATTGAGCCACTCAAGAAATTCTCTGACAGGTCGAGATAATAGAAGCCATTGGTACAAACTGACTCCGGAATGCTACCATGGAGATTGTTTCTTGAGATGTCAAGGAACGACATGCCAGTACCAATACTGCGGATAATAGATGACAAAGTGGAGTTAAAATGATTCTGTGACAAATTAAACGACCTCGCTGAAGGCAGGTCTGGCAGTTCTCCATGCAGCAAATTTGCACTTAGGTCCATGTTTTGGACCCCCGAGCTGTAATTTGTTTTCTGAATACTCTCAAGATGGTTGTGAGAAAGAGTTAGTGATTCGAGAGTATCAATTTCCCATATCCAACTTGGTATCTGACCTCGAATCTGATTTTCTGAAAGATCCACGTTCTCGATGACAGAATGATTCTTTAGAAAGCTCGGTATCTCTTTCAACCCGCAGGAAGCAAGTCCTAGTGAGTCAAGGTGAGGAAATGATACGATTCCGGTCCCCATTTCAATTACCAAGTTGCTGCGTGAGAGATACAAACTAGAAAGATCCTTCAACTGTCCCAAAGAAGTCAAATGCAACTTGACACCAAAATTATTGTTAGCAAGGTCAAGCTCTTGGAGGCCTTTCAACCCATAAATGAAAGATGGGAGCTCCCCTTGTAAGTTATTTTGGGCTAAATAAAGTTTCTGCAACTGTGAGGAAGGACTAATCGACTCCTTGGTAAATCCTGTGAAATGGTTGTCTGTCAAGGATGCCTCTTTCAGTGAAGGAATTCCAAATAAAGATGTCGGTATGCTTCCACTCAGAGAGTTGCCCCGAATCAAAAAAGATTCCAAGCGTGTAAGTTGCTTCCAGTCTGTAGATAGGAGGGAACCGGTTAACTCGTTGTTTCTAAGATCCAACTCTCTTAGATTCTTTGCCTGAGAAAATGACGGAACTGAGCCAGTCAAACTGTTGGATGGCATATAGACATAAACCAAGTTGGTAAGCTGGGATAGAGATTTTGGAATTGGCCCAACCAAGTGCGATTGGGAAATGTCTAATCTTGTCAGCATCTTTAGCTGCCCTATGGAATCCGGGATTGTCTTCCAAAACGTTGTTGACTTGAGAACAAGTGTTTCTAGGGAACTATCTTTGATCGTGCTTGGAAAGCCACCCTGCAGGCCATAATTTTCAGAAACATCAAGAAATCGTAATTTCGGCATCTGGAATATCTTCTCAGAAACTTTTCCAGAGACCCCAGTATCAGCTAGATTCAAAGAAGTCAGATTTCTGAAATTGGAGAAGAGATTAGGAAATGGACCACGGAATGAGTTACCGCTCAGATCAACAATTGATAGGGACTTGAGATTCTGAAGAGTAGGGTCGATAGGGTCTGATATTCCTGAACTAGCCAAGTCCAAGATTTGCAAATGAGGCAATGAAGATGACAGAACTTGGCTCCAATCCGACTGTGATGATAAGTCGACATCTCTCAAATGAAGCTCCACAAGGTTGGACATGTTCCCAACCAGCATGTGTAGATTGGGATTATCAACCTTGACGCCGAAAAAGGACTGTGATGAAATATCAAGAGTCACTAACCTCGTTAACTTCGATATCTCTATCGGAATCTGTCCATCAAATCCTGCGTCTGACAGGTTCAGATGTATCAAATTCTCAAGCTTTGAGAAAGCAGGTGGGATTGTTGTATCAAGCAAATTCTGAGCTAGATTGAGGGTGGTGAGATTTTGGAGCTCAAATAAAGCACTTGTGCCACTAAAATCGCTGTTATCGATTCCTTCCCCGCTGAGATCCAGGCCTGTTACATATCCACTGGTGCAGGTCACACCGGCCCACTGGCAGCAATCTGTGCTGGTATTCCAACTCTTTATCTTATTTCCCCAGTAAGTGGTGTTGAAGTCGTGTTTCAGCTGGAGAAGCAGTGATCTCTGACTCTCAAGACATTTCCCTTGAACCGAATGGAAACTGCAGAAAGCCAAGAATACTGCAATGCACAACAGCCATGGAAAACATGATGAAATTGATGATAATGTCATTGAGTAGTCGATGGAGCTTGACAAAGTGAAGAATGTGTTAAATGTCTGTTTGTGATACGAAGAAGAAAAAGCACTCATAAATAGATGAAGGTAAAGGGTCTTGTGAACGGTAGCCGAGTGGGTGGGCCCATGCTTGAAATGAGCAAAGTTTTAAATTCAACTGGGTTGTAGGGTTATCTGGGGTTATTGGCCAGATTGCCTCTTTTTGAAACTCAAATAGCTCGTTTGCCCCCTTTTAAATTCAAATAACCGGATTGCCCCTTTTATTTATATTCTCGGTTTATGATTTACCGGTAATATGGTTTTTCAACATTCTCGGTTTATTATAAACCGGTAATAATATTTTCGGTTTTTTGAAAAATTTGATTAAACACCCATCTTCGATCACTATATTTATGAGCTTAACCTTTGAATTTCATTTTCGAGTAAACATGAAAGTTATAGAACATTCAATTAGCTTTCTAACCATATAAAGAACATCTTAAACGGACACCGGATGACGCCTCTATGAGCTTTCGAATGTTAGCTCGGACCCCCTCGGTTTCGGCTGATTTCGAATTACCAAAACCAAGGGGGTCCGAGCTAACATTCGGAAGCTCATAGAGGCGTCATCCGATGTCCGTTTAAGATGTTCTTTATATGGTTAGAAAGCTAATTGAATTTTCTATAACTTTCATGTTTACGCGAAAATTAAATTCAAAGGTTAAGCTGATAAAAATAGTGACCAAAGATGGATGATCGATCAAAATTTGTCGAAACCGAGGGGGTCCGAGCTAACATTCGGAAGCTCATAGAGGCGTCATCCGGTATCCGTTTAAGATGTTCTTTGTATGGTTAGAAAGATAATTGAATGTTCTATAACTTTCATGTTTACTCAAAAATCAAATTCAAAGGTTAAGCTGATAAAAATAGTGACCAAAGATAGGTGTTTAATCAAATTTTTCAAAAAATCGAATATATTATTACCGGTTTATAATAAATCGAGAATGTTGAAAAACCATATTACCGGTAAATCATAAACCGGGAATGTTGAAAAATCATATTACCTGTAAATCATAAACCGAGAATATAAAGAAAAGGGGCAATCCGGTTATTTGAGTTTGAAAGGGGGCAAACAAGCTATTTGAGTTTCAAAAAGGGGCAATCTGGCCAATAACCCGGTTATCTGGCCAAACAGGGCGACCCTTTAAAAAAAATTATAAACTTCTTTAAATTAAATATTTAATAGATTTAAGATGTGATCTTTGGAAGTAAATTTATAATGAAAGAGAGGTTTCATTGTTTCAGGCGGTTCGAGGCGGATCCGGAGTGCGTGGGGTCTCTTCTCTCTTCCTCTCCCTTCTTGATGGCTCGTCGTTGGTTCCTCAGCAGCTCGGCATGTCGGTGCTGGGTGGGGTGTCCTCGGCGGTGCTTGTGTCCGTCTGAGCTCTTAGGCGGCGTGGAAGGGGTGGAGTAAGGTGAGGGAGGCTGTTGATTTTGGTCATCGGGGCGAATTTTGGGTTGTTTTCGGCCAGATCTGTTGGCCTTGGGCGGCGTTGTGGTGGAGCGGCTTTGGGCGGCGTTGTGAGGTTGATGGAGCTAGGTGAACGCCGGTTTAACGGGTCTAGTCGGCGGCGGTCCGGGCGGGCTGTGTGGCTGTCCACCGGTGGCGGAGCTGGTCTGAATCGTCGGCTGATTAGGTTTCGGTTCCTTTGGGACCGGTTGTTTTAATGTTTTTCAGTTTATGTTTGGGGCGTTTACGTCGGTTGTAGTTTAGACCGGGTACGCCGGAGAATAATGTTTGTTTTAGGTCGTTTGGCATTGTGTGCCAGGTTATTTGTAGAAATGCGGCTGGTCCTCATTGTTCTTCGAAGTTTGCTTGGCTTCTTCAGTTTGGCTGCCGTGGCAGGTTACGGTTTGGGGCTCTCGTATGTGAAGTTATCTCAACAGCTGTGGAGTTACCGCTAACACGGATCTCGTTACCTTGTCTTCTGTGTTTTTTATGGTCCTGTTGTTGTTGTTATTACTTCATATGTTGCACTGTCCTCTTCAGCTACTTTGCCTTGTTGTATCAAAAAAAAAATTTATAATGAAAGAGATACACACGCAATATATGTTTACTTGATATTTAAGTAAGTTAGATAATT
The DNA here is from genome assembly GCA_033675215.1 of Rhodiola kirilowii. Taxonomy (NCBI): domain Eukaryota; kingdom Viridiplantae; phylum Streptophyta; class Magnoliopsida; order Saxifragales; family Crassulaceae; genus Rhodiola; species Rhodiola kirilowii. The sequence continues at coordinate 8,761,190 of CM066203.1, read as the reverse complement.
AAACTAAATTCAATTCAATTACACTTTGTAGTAGTGAAGTAGCAGGCTAGCAGCTGTCTGTGATAACGAAATTTAGATCGGTCAAGAAAAGCAGCATCTCCTTGCCGTTTATCAAATAAAAAAAGAAGCAGCATCATTACTTGCGACGCGGCGTTTTGACTGAGAGTCATCACGCGCGACAGCGTTAATGTTGGAATAAAATAATATCCAATTGGTAGATGCTGACATTTTCTTTGCAAAATTAATTTATATTTTAAAGTTAATATAAAAACAAATGGTCACCTATCAACATCAACATAGCTAGTTCATTTTGGTTTCAGTAACATGCTGATACAGCTCACTTTCATCTAGATCGTCAAAAATAGGACTTGATTAGTACCCATAATAAACCAGAGGATCTTTCCCATTTTTTGGGTCACGGTGTTTGAGCCGCTCAAACACCTTATTTCCTTGAGCTTGTAGTCGTCGCGATGACGGCGACTATCCAGTCGCTATATAAAAATTTTCGTTCTCGTCTGAGTTTGCTCATCGGTGGATGCGCTTGTTGTCGTGCGTCGCTTTCAATCGCAGGTGGTTCGTCCAGTTCTTAGGCATGAGGTAAAGTGGAGCAGCTGACTGTTCTCAGGTAGATGTGTTTTCCTAGCTTTTTAAGCCCTCTGTGACGCCTTCTATTGAGTTTTCGTGCTTACTCTGCTTGAAAGCTGATGATCGGAAGAAGACATGTGTAGCCACATCAAGCTTTGGTAGGCATGTGCTTACATGAAGATTGTAGAGGAGTTTCTATCTCTGTGGGCCTGCTTGGCGTGAAGGTTTACACTATTCAATTGGGGAGTTTTTTTTCCGAGTCTTGTATGTATGTATATTTCTGTTGTAGGACATTTGGTCTTGTTTGTTGTATCATCGTTTAATTTGTTGAGTCTTTTTTATTATCATCTTGTTGCTCTTTGGGTAGCAGTTGTTGAGTGATGTTTTGTCGTTTGTTGTCTCCCCAAAGTTGTCGCTGTTTGTCTCCTTCTGTTTTCATAGATCAACAAAAAACAAAGCTACATGACAAAGAGAGATCCTCACATACATCAACTTGTTTATGGCTTGGCTTTATTGACCTTGTTATTTCCTGGATATTAGGGGATCAAATGTAACCTTTAGATGACTTCAGGGACTCAATTGTAATAAGTACTTTTGTGCCATATTATAAATACAAAATGGATCGTCACGCAGCTGTTGCTGCGAATCTTTCCGCCAATATAAGCTTTCGTTCGTTCTCTCCTGATCATCTCTGATGTCATGCAATTGCTCAGGCGATGATTCCGATCATCTCGTTTCACTACTACAAACAGGGGATTATGCATCGGTTTTCGAAGGGATTATGCATCAGTTTTGAACCGATGCATAATCCAGCGATGCATAATGTCTGACTTTATGCATCGGTTCTGGCACAAAACCGATGCATAATCTCATACATTATGCATCGGTTTTGTGCCAGAACCGATGCATAATGTATGATTTTTTTTGCCATTTTTGGCCAGTAAATTGCTCAAATTAATCTGAAAATTCGTAAATAAATTTCATAAATACAATTGCTCATATCCAAATTTTGAAATACATTTTATTCGGCCAAAAATAGAATATTTCATACATGATATCACTATTTAAGTACACCATTTATCTATACAACAAAAATTGCATATATTTTTTGTTCTAAATAATGGAGTCTTCTTTGACTTCACTACTTGACATATCCTTCTGCTTCTTCTTCTTCACCAAACCTTTCAGGAATCATAGCACAGAAAAGTGTTAGCTAAGTAGTCAATAACAGATCAGAGAAGTCAATAAAAGATGGCAAAAAGTAACACAGAAAAGTGTTAGCTAAGTAGTATAATAGCACATGGTATTTTGTAATCATAGCTAGCCAATCCTGAGAAGGAGCAAGAAACCAAACAGCTAGGTATATACTGAAGCTTAAAAGGTAAGTTATAAACAAATTTCACTCACTTGAGATAAATCTAATTTAATGTACCAAAATATATGAATCTAAGAGTTTTCAAGGAATCAAAAGATGATAAGAACAACAAAAGACGAGCACCTGATTTGCGGTGGTTTCAACGACAAGCTTCTGTGACTCTTTGTTATAGCCCAACCACTAAAAATTCAATAAAATATGTCAAGAGAAAACCATGTATAAAGAAAGCCAAATATCCACAAAAGCTGAGATGTTAAGTCAAAGTTGCTATAAAAAAAGCCAATCTCGAATATGCAATGCACATACCACCCATCCAGAGCCTTGTAGAGCAGCTCCTTCTGCTCATTTCTCCCTAGAAGTTGTACATTCAACAAATACAAATCAACCAAGGTTCTTAAATCTGCCAAAAGCAAAATGCACAAAACTTATTTAATCTCTGACTGTGTTATCAACCTAATAAAAGATGTATAGTTCGAATATACATTTTTCCGCATCTCTTCCGCAGAGGCTTTCTTCAGTTCTTCAAGGTAAGAGCACAAATGCTTGATTTCCTGCCAACAACACAAAATCAAACAGTATAAACCGAAATGAAAATCCACAAATTAATAATAAAGCCAAAAAAGCACCTCAACATCAGTTTTATTCATATGCTCACAACCTGTTTGACAAAATGCGTTCCTCCAACATAACATAAAACAACATCTCAATCTCAACTCCAAACCAAAAGAATACAATCAAACAATCCAATTCAACCTATCAAAAGTGAGGCGATAGAAACTGAATCTTATCGCTTAGAGTAACCTCCTTGATCTCCAGTTCGTTTGCATCCTTACTCGACGACACCAAAGGCCTTGCAAAAGCATCAATCCCTGCCTCAATCAATCACAACCAATCTGCATCAATCACAACCACCACGCTCTCTCTCACACAAACAATCTTACCTCAATGTCGAGCATTAAATAAAACAGTTCTGTAAACACGAACCGTCCTCGACGAAGGCATTGCTACCGAGCCCGATCCCATCCAGCCTCTCAATGGAGCGTCACATAAGCCTGTGATGTTTCTGGTGATGGATCCGCATAATCTCGCACCTGATGACCGGCTCAAGCGCGCCGTAGTCGTATGAGAGGCCAGACAGCGCGACGGTGGTCACTCCACGGGACTGAGCCGCAACCCTAGGCCGAGCACTGCGCTCGGCCCTGCTGCCAATCCTCCCAGCAATTTCCTGGTCAGCATCGATCGAAAAGCCATCGGGAGTCGCTATCGAGTTCGAACGGAGAGAGCAGATGGAATTTGCGGCACACAATAAACCCTAGATGGCTACTTTTAATCTTAGGCTAAAGCACCGGTTTTGGTTTAACCGATGCATAATGTTGATCTTATGCATCGGTTCATAATAATCGATGCATAAGCTTGACATTATGCATCGGTTTTAATAGAACCGATGCATAATGTTGATCTTATGCATCGGTTATAACCCGAACCGATGCATAATGTTGATCTTATGCATCGGTTATAACCCGAACCGATGCATAATGTTGATCTTATGCATCGGTTATAACCCGAACCGATGCGTAATGTCAAAAACGATGCATAAGCTCAAACACGGAACCGATGCATAATGTCCCGTCTGTAGTAGTGTTTGACGATTCTCATGGTATCAGAGCCGTGATTGGAACGATCAATTTCTGATTTCGGCAGTTTCACAATTTTTTTCTGCTCTTCATTCGATCGCAATCTCTGTTTCCGACATAATCCATGGCCGCAATTGGCTCGCTTTGCTCCTCTGGTTCGACGACCGATGATCGTCTGCCTGTAGATGCTCCGATTGCTCTTCGTCGTCCAGAATTTTTCAATCCAGCCGATAATCCTATGTTCGTTGGTAGCAATGAAAATGTTAGTGTCTCACTTATTTCCAGCAAACTAGTGAATGCAGACAACTACATACCATGGAGATCATCAATGATCCGATCACTTGGCATGAAAGTGAAGCTAGGTTTTGTTCAAGGCTTATTTCCCAGGCCTACTAATAATCCCTACAAACTTGGGCGTTGGGAGAGATACAATAGCGTGATACTGTTCTTGATAATCAACTCTGTCTCCGATGAGATTGCAACCTCTCTAGTTCATTCAATCAGCTGTGTACAAGCTTGGACAGATCTGCAAAACAGATTTGGAGGGGACACCATCATGAGAATGTATTCCATATCAAAGGAGATCAGTCTGCTAATGCAAGGTGATAAATCTGTTTCCTCTTATTTTGGAAAATTACTACAATTATGGGGAGGTGAGGACTCCTATGAAAATGATGAATTATGTGAACTAAGATAGAAGTGTAAATCCACCAAATGTATGGCTGAAAAGAAACTAAAGACCAGACTGCAAAAATTCCTCATGGGATTAAATGATGTTCATTCTCAAATAAGAATTAAGAACTCAGATCTTATCTACCAGACCTAAGCCATGTCTTGATGAAGCCTATTCTCTGGTTATAAATTAATGAGTCGAATTATCATCTCCTTTACTCCTCCATTTACGAAGAGTTTTGGTCCTTTTCCGATGATAATCCTATCCCTTGATGACAAGGCTCAAAGATCAAAACTTTAAGAAATACTGAGCTTTTAGAGCAATTTGTGCCCAAAATGGAACTTCAACTAGGCGGCTGAAAGATTGGCATTGGAGCGAACTGGCCGATTGGCGTCGAGACCAAAAAGAAAGCAGGTTCTGAGGTACTGAACCGGACGGTTCATAGAAGCTCACCAATCTTAACCGGCCGGTTCAAATGCCTTCAAGTAAAACCACCCTTGTGCAAACCGGCCAATTAGAAGACCTTCACACAAGTTGAACCGACCGGTTGGCCATCAAGACATGATTTTTACTGACTTGCAATAAATAGAAACTAAGGGTTTTTAAAGAGGCATATGAGGCTTTAGAGAGAAGACAAGGTGTTTGAAGATCATCAATCTAGTTTGGAGCTACTCTAAGGATAAAAGGGAGAATTTCATCCTAGTTTTTCATCTTCTTTGTTTCTACTTCATCATCCTTGTAAAAACTACTTTTGATCATTATTGAACATGACTTGTGAGTAGTACCTTCTAGTTTCTAGGGGTCCTATGGACCTCCTTGGTGTACAAATTCTACTTTCTATTGAATATATGTTTGAATGAAGCTTTTTTCATGGTTGTGAATCTACTTTGATCAAATGTCAATTCTATGCCCTCTAAGTGTTTGATAAAAGGCCTAGGTGGTCTAGAAACATGAACTTGAAGTTGAGTATTCGAGAGAATGAGAATAAGAGTTCTAGATTGCAAGTAGATTCACCCTTGTTAGGTTATGCTCATTAGCGTGACTCATCCTTGCATCAAGATAGGCTTGGTCTTCACCACTCTTGGATATTGATCATTCAACTAGCATTGATGATTGAGAAAATTGAGTTGGACGTGAGCTAAAAACATCAAGAGATTGAAGCTCACGTGCGAGGTACCTCTCCCTTAAATCAAATAAAAATATCAAGAGATTGAATTTGATTAAATAATCGCACGCCTTAATCTAACCATTACATTGCCTGTTCTTGCATGATATTGTGCCTATCGAGAGTCTAGTACACCAAGGAGGGACGTAGTACCCTAGGAACGCCTTTTAAACCCTTGAAAACACCATTTTTCATTTCATTGCTTTACTTAGTATTTGATTATCGAAAATTCGAACCATCGCTTGACGAGTAGACTTATTTGAGTAAAATGGAATAGTGATCTTACGTTTACAATTGCTCCTTGGACGACCCGGTATTTACCTGTATTATAAATTGTTTTGACCAAATATCTTGCTTTCAATCATATCGATTGAAGTGCAAATATTGCAACGTTCATAAATGATGAATCGCAGAAGATGCTCACTAAACCACCTGTAGTTGAGGCATCTGCCTTATATAGTTCCTACAATACGCAGCCTGCCAGGCAGAATATGTCCCAAAATGATCGACCAACCAGTACATATAAGTCTTACAACACTGGTGACAATCCTAGCAATAATAGAAACAGGAGACAACTATTTTGCTCCAACTGTTAGTTACCTGGTCATTCAAAGGAACAATGCTACAAACTACATGGATATCCACCAGGCCTTCGCTTGTATAAAGGAGCCGCAAGGAGGCAATACACAGAATTCTGGGCCTGCTAAACATTTCACTAACAGTGTTTCGGTGTCCCATAAACTGCATGAACTACAACTACTACTACTTTGGAGAATATGTTACCTGCTGATCCATATTTCTCTTCTTCCACTCAGTTGTCTCAAGTCCAAGAGCAGCTGAACAAATTGATACATCTGTTCAATCATCAGAAGAGAAAGATGAAAAATAATTTCATATGGCAGATATTTCTTGTCTCACTACAACAAAAGTATCACATGATACATGGATATTAGACAGTGGTGCAACTGACCATGTTACTCCATATATGCATCTGCTATATGATCTTAAAATCCTACATGTTCCTTATAAAGTCATAATGCCTAACGGCAGCAAGGCACTGGTCACACATATTGATACATGTGCAATTAATCAATAATTAACCATCTACGATGTTCTTCTAGTTCATGATTTTTAGTTCAACCTCATGTCTATTGGGAAACTAGTCACTAACTCTCATTGTGTTATGTAATTTATTGACTACAAATATTATATTCCGGATCCAGTCAAGCATCTTGTCCAAAGGACTGATGATTTTGTGCAAGGTCTTTATCAAATCAAGAGTTGTTATCAAAGTCTCTGCCTCATAGTTCATACTACTATGTATTCCTTACACCTCTGGCATTTTAAACTTGGCCATGTGTCTGTTAAGAATCTAGCAGATAATCTCAGCAAACTTATTTCATTTTCTATTTGTACAAAATCAAATTTCAGTTGTGATATTTGTCCTCTAGCAAAGCAAACAAGGTTGAAATTTCCAGTTAGTACTACTCATACTTCTGCTATATTTCAACGTGTTCATGTAGACATTTGGGGACCATAACACACACTTACATTTTCAGGAGTAAGGTATTTTCTTACCTTGGTTGATGATTACTATAGAACCACTTGGACATTCTTGTAGAAGGATAAGCATTCTGCAACTGCTTTAATCCTGCAATTTTTCAAAATGGTGTTCACTCAATTTGGAAAGAAAATCCAGTTTTCAGGACTGACAATGGAACATAATTTTTTAAACACACTGTTTCTCAGTTCTTGGTTAATGAGGGATGCATTCATCAATCTACTTGTGTCTACACTCCTCAACAAAATAATGTTGTGGAGCGCAAACATAGACACCTACTAAAAGTTCCTCGTGCTATTAAGTTCCAAGCATCATTACCTGATTTTTTATGGGGGATTGTATCTTGACAGCTACATACTTGATTAACAGACTACCATCAGGCTTGTTAGCTAACAAAACCCTATATGAAGTCCTCTTCAATAAATCACCAGTTTATGCACACACCATCTTCGGTTGCCTGTGTTATGCTTCCACCATTTCTTCTGGGAGAAGGAAATTTGATGCTAGAGCATATGCCTGCATTTTTCTGGGTATCTGCATGGCAAAAAAGGTTACAAGTTATTCTCTCTCAAAAACTATTGATATTTGGTTAGTCGAGATGTTATATTCCATGAGCACAAATTTCTCTCTATGCTGATAATTTTCATGACTTACTTGTGGTGTCGAGTGTTCCACTGCCTCAATGTAGCACCACTGACATTCTATTTGAATCAGTTCAACCACTGGTGCACTCTTCTCCTGTCACAGAGGTTCCAGAAAATCAATCACCTGTCATTGAAGAGATTCCTACATCAGATAATTCTTTTGATACCTCAATAAATTCAGACATTCCTTTAACTATGACAGATAACGAAATATCGGTGCCTAGATCTACAAGGACACCAAAACCTTCAGTTCTACTAACGGCCTCATTTGTAGAATCTATGTCCAGGTGGATAACTATTAAGCTTATATCATGTTTCTTTCAAATGTCGACCTTGCATCTGGTAATGCCTACAAAATGGCCTTCTATTTTTGTTCATATTAGAAGAAGATCCGTTGTTGTGAGACCTGTTGATGTTGTTGTATTGTCTGTCAGCAGAGTTGTTCCTATTGTTGTATTGTCTATCATTCGATATTCAAGCACTATATAGAGCTGACGCTTCAATAACAACTGGATGCGTGATCAATTTTTGTGCCTCATCATCAATAACCAGACTGTATGCTTCATCTAAATAAGGTCTAGTAGCCAGAATTTGAGTCCTCACTTGAGTATGAATGTCATTGAGTCCCATGAGAAATTTCTGAATTCTAATTTTCAGCTTCTTGTTGCTCATACACTGAGTTGATTTACATTTCTCCCCAAGCTCACATACATCATCATTTTCATAACAATCTTCATCTCCCTATAGTTGTAGCAGTTTACCAAAATATACTGAAATCGTCATTTATCCTTGCATCAATAGACTGATTTCCTTTGAAATAGAATACTCTCTCATATGATTGTCTCCTCCAAATATCTTCTGCAAATCAATCCAGGCTTGAGTACATGTAGTTGAGTGAACCATTGATGCTGCAATCTCATCAAAAACTGAGTTGATGATCCAAGACATTTTGACAACGTTACACCTCTCCCAGCATGCAAGTCTGTATGGATCATTCAACGGTCTAGGGAACATACCTTGAACAAATCCGAGTTTGGCTTTCACTCCAAGTGATATGGACATCGATTTTATCCATGGTATGTAGTTATTAGCATCAACAAGTTTTTGAGAAACCAGTGCTGTTCCAATATTTTTACTGTTACTAACAAATAAAGGATCATCTGCTGGATTAAACAGGTCTGAACCAGGAACTACAACATATGTAGACCTATTGATTTTTCCAGACGCGATAGTCGAATTGGTAGCACCGATCGAGCCAGAGACTGCAATCGGATCGGAAACTGCTATAGAACAAGGTGCGGCCATGGATTTTGGCAAAAATACAAAATTGAAAATTGAAAATTGAAAATCTGCAATTCAGACGACTAGCATCGAGCGACGAATGTCGATCGCACTACTCTGATACCATGTGAAATCTCTGTTAGAACTTTCGAAATATCTGAATATAATAATGGAACAGCAAGCTAATTAATCTGAATAACAAACTATTGATATGTATAAACTCATGCAATAGCAAGTGATATCAATTGACAGTAACAGTAAATAACAGCAATTGATATTCGGCAGCCTTACTAAAACAAATTGTAAACTGAACATTCACTAAACAACAACTCCGAAATTAGAACAGCAACTTGACCGAAGCATGCATTTGTGACAGTAAACGACTTGAGCATAAATTAATATACAAGCATGCAGGTTTATTGAACAAACAGAATGGAATAGAGATGCTGATTTTATAACACAGAACAAAGTCATGCAGTTTCTAAGCAAACAGAACAAGTAGTGCGAGATGTTTAAAACAGATTTGACAGCAAACCAAGTTGTTGATTCAGTCACGTCAATGAGGACGCTGTCCTTAAAGCTGTATTGCCTCCCTTAGGTGCTGGGTCTGATGGCGAACTTCCCAGGATGAATGAATCTCAGCAAGCGCTTAACACCGCAGCCTCGCCGATCGAACTTATTGGACCTTTCACTATCATACTTATCGAAAACGAAAAAAAAAAAGGAAGTCGAGATGTCTGGGTATTGTTTTCTCTGTGTTTTTGCGTATATATTCAGAAAAAGGGCTGACCCCTTTTTATACTGATGAGAAGACACCATCACGAACCGTCACAATCTTTCTTTTTGTTGAATTGCTACCGCATGAAACGTCACATGGTTTTTTTTAATTCAAACCAAACCCTAAAATTGAGTTTAATCAAATCCATGACGTTTTTTTTAATTAAATCAATTTACCCTAAAATTGAGTTAATCAAATCCATGACGTTTTTTAATTAAATCAATTTACCCTAAACATGAGTTAATAAAAAACAAACCGCGCAACCCACTAAGAAATTGACGCATTCTTTTTGGCAATTTAACATTCGATTTCATACCTCTCAACTAAAGGTATTTTAATCTAATTTTATCATCACGATTCGAGGTGTCCTCCACGCTAAATTTTAGGTCTCAAATGTGGCGCACCACCATTTTTTCTTCAAACCTTTAAACACATTTTTCCAACAATCTCAAGAGAGGACGATCGGATGTCCACCTGAGATGACGCTGGTGATCGGAGGCTGAGAAATTGGAATGACGACGAAGCGCGATATGGTGAGAAAGATGCCGCGTTTCCATCTCATTTTCTATTTATAATATTGCACAAATGTGCTTGCTTATTACAGATACAACTGTCAAGTTTATTAATTATTGCTAGGTATCCCTAACAATTATGCCTCATGCCATCCGCATCAAAGTGCTTCTGATGAGGAGGTTACTTATTGTGAGTTTTTTTAGGCTTCCCCTTCTTTGGAGCACCGCATCCGCACAGCCGCACAGCCGCACAGGCCTTCATTTCCCTCGAAAGATGACTCGGTAAAATTTCGTAACTGTTTACTTTTCGGATTTGTTTACTTTTTCGGAACTGTTGGTTCATAATTTATAATTTCAAGAATTGAACTCCGACTCCTTACTCATGGAGTCAATTTAATTTAATATTTTTTTGAAAGAAAGGAGTCAATTTAATTTGAACAATTACAAAGTTAGATTAGAAAAATTTTACTAGTATTCTATCAAATATTTCGAAAATTCTTCTCAAAATTGCATTTTATTTTTATAAAAAAAATTAGTAATTTGAACAATTGTTTAGGAAAATAGAGGTTGATGGAAATGCAGCAAGAAGCCCTAATCTGAAGCATCGTTATCGTCATTCTGCTTTGGAAATCTCGGCTCTAGTTTTACTACTTCTGCCTTTTCTCCTTTTGTAACCCTACTTTGCTGTAACTATGATTTTATTCATGATTTGTTTTTCAGCAACCTATCGTGATCAACCAAAAGATGAAATCAAAGGGAAGCGGTTTGATTTTCCGTGAGGAATCGGCTGGTGGAGCAGACGCGAGATGCGAAATATGCTAGTAGAGAGCTTTTCAAAGTTTATGGATTTTAGGGAATGGGCGTGGGCTTGATGATGGAAGACTGTGTATGTAGCATTTATCAGATTGCTATGTCACAACAAATGAACTGATTTCAAATTCAATTGAGAGAGAAATTTTGAACCTATCATGAGACCCAGCCTGATGTGGTTTCTACTAAGGAACTTCAGCTGCTATATTCAAGCTTCCTAATTGTGAAGCATTTTAATTGATTTCTCGCCAGTTCTAAGGAATCCAGCAGTAACATTACAACAAGTCATATAGTGATACATTATGCCTCATGCCATCCGCATCAAAGTGCTTCTGATGAGGAGGTTCCTTATTGTGGGGGGTTTTTTGGTGCCTTCCCCAGTTCCGCTTCATTAATTATTGGCACGCCTTGAATTCAGCATTGTTTCTTCAACGGAGCACCGCACAAGCCTTCATTTCCCTCAAAAGAAGCCTCTGTAAAATTTCGGAACTGTTTACTTTTTGGAATCATCCCCACTAAGTGATTGTAGGACACATTTAAGAAAGTAAGAAGCTTCAAGCTCCCGAGTTGCTTTGGGATTTTCCCACTCAGCTGGTTTTTGGCTAAGTCTAATGATTCCAGGGCCGTCAGGTTTCCAAAAGAAGTTGGTATAGGGCCAGTGAGTTTATTGTATGACGCATTTAGGGCCTGGAGAGATCCAAAGTATCCTAACTCATATGGAATCATCTTTTCGAGCTTGTTATTCGACAAGTCCAACATTTTCAGTCCCGTGCAGTTCCCCAATGACTTTGGAATACTTCCCTGCAAAATGTTGCCACTGAAATCTATTTTTTCCAACGAACATTTTGCCGTGAGTGTATCTGAAATGCCACTAAGATTGTTTTTCCTCAAGTTAAGAGTATGAATATTCTCAATATTTGGTAGGCATCCAGGGATTGAGCCACTCAAGAAATTCTCTGACAGGTCCAGATAATAGAAGTTTGTATTGGTACAAAGTGACTCCGGAATGCTCCCATGGAGATTGTTTATTGAGATGTCAAGGAATGTCATGCCAGTACCAATACTGCGGATAATAGATGACAAAGTGGAGTTGAAATGATTTTGTGACAATCTAAACGATCCAGCATAAGGCAGGTGTGGCAGTTCTCCATGCAGCAAATTTGCACTTAGGTCCACGAATCGGACCCCCGAGCTGTAATTTGTTTTCTGAATACTCTCAAGATGGTTGTGAGAAAGATTTAGTGATGTGAGAGTATCAATTTCCCAAATCCAACTTGGTATCTGACCTCTAATCTGATTTTCTGAAAGATCCACATTTTCAATGACAGGATGATTCTTTAGAAAGCTCGGTATCTCTTTCAACCCGCAGGAAGCAAGTCCTAGTGAGTCAAGGTGAGGAAATGATACGATTCCGGTCCCCATTTCAATTACTAAGTTGCTGCGTGAGAGATACAAACTAGAAAGATCCTTCAACTGTCCCAATGAAGTCAAATGCAACTTGACACCAAAATTATTGTTAGTAAGGTCAAGCTCTTGGAGGCCTTTCAACCCATAAATGAAAGATGGGAACTCCCCTTGTAAGTTATTGAGGTCTAAATAAAGTTTCTGCAACTGAGAGGAAGGACTAACCGACTCCTTGGTAAATCCTGTAAATAAAGTTTCTGCAACTGAGAGGAAGGACTAACCGACTCCTTGGTAAATCCTGTGAAATGGTTGTCTGTCAAGGATGCCTTTTTCAGAGAAGGAATTCCAAACAAAGATGCTGGTATGCTTCCACTCAGAGAGTTGCCCCGAATCAAAATAGATTCCAAGCGTGTAAGTTGCTTCCAGTCTGTAGATAGTAGGGAACCGGTTAACTCGTTGTAACTAAGATCCAACTCTCTTAGATTTTTTGCCTGAGACAATGATGGAACTGAGCCAGTCAAAGTGTTGGATGGCATATAGACAAAAACTAAGTTGGTAAGCTGGGATAGAGATTTTGGAATTGGCCCAACCAAGTGCGATTGGGAAATGTCTAATCTGGTCAGCATCTTTAGCTGCCCTATCGAATCCGGGATTGTCTTCCAAAACGTTGTTGACTTGAGAACAAGTGTTTCTAGGGAACTATCTTTGATCTTTCTTGGAAAACCACCCTGAAGCTGATAATTTTCAGAAACATCAAGAAATCGTAATTTCGGAAGCTGGAATATCTTCTCAGAAACTTTTCCAGAGACCCCAGATTCAGCTAGATTCAAAGAAGTTAGATTTCTTAAATTGGAGAAGAGATTAGGAAACGGACCACGGAACATGTTACCACTCAGATCAACAATTGATAGGGACTTGAGATTCTGAAGTGAAGGGTCAATAGGGTCTGATATTCCTGAACTAGCCAAGTCCAAGACTTGCAAATGATGCAATGAAGATGACAGAACTTGGCTCCAATCCGACTGTGATGATAAGTCGACCTCTCTCAAATGAAGCTCCACAAGGTTCGACATGTTCCCAACCAGCATGCGTAGATTGGGATTATCAACCTTGCAGCCAAAAAAGAAGAATGATGAAATATCAAGAGTCACTAACCTCGTTAACTTCGATATCTCAATCGGAATCTGTCCATTAAATCCTGAGGCGCCCAAGTTCAGATGTATCAAATTCTCGAGCTTTGAGAAAGCAGGTGGGATTGTTGTATCAAGCAAATTCTGAGCTAGATTGAGGGTGGTGAGATTTCGGAGCTTAAATAAAGCACTTGTGCCACTAACATCGCCGTTATCGATTCCTTCCCCGCTGAGATCCAGGCCTGTTACATATCCGCTGGTGCAGGTCACACCGGCCCACTTGCAGCAATCTGTGGTAGTGTTCCAGCTCTTTATCTTATTTCCCCAGATGGTTGTGTTGAAGTCGTGCTTCAGCTGGAGAAGCAGTGACCTCTGACTCTCGACACATTGCCCATGAACCGAATGGAAACTGCAGAAAGCCAAGAATACTGCAATGCACAACAGCCATGGAAAACATGATGATAGTGTCATTGAGGAGTCGATGGAGTTGACAAAGTGAAGAATGTGTTAAATGTCTAGTTTTGATACTTACTAAAGAAGAAAGATCACTCATAATTAGAATGAAGGTAGGTAAGGGTTTTTGTGACGGGTAGCCGAGTGGCAGGTGGGCCCATAATTGAATTGAGCATGTGTTAAATGTACAGAATTAAAAGCACTCATAAATAGATAAAGGTAGATAAGGTAAGGGACTTGCGATATCCGAGTGAATGGCTCATACTTGAAACGAGAAGGTACATAAGATAAGGGTCTTGAATAACCGAGTGAGTGGCTCATACTTAACAATTGAAATGAGCAAAGTGTGAGGATCAATTTCCCTTAAACATTTTTAAGGGAAATAAATTTTGGGTAACTGATTGTAATAAGGTGTTTGTACTTGATTGTCCTAGTTTACGGTTTATCGGGCCAACAGAGGTTAAACCCTTTAAAAATTGTGTAAACTTCTTTAAACTAAACATTTAGAGTGCGGTTCATATAAAAATCATAGTTATATGTGAAAATTAAAAATCAAATTTCTAGCTGACACGTCCAATTCCGTCGAAATCTCGGATATAACACAGATGTGCATTATAGTCATTTCACATATCCCGGATTTCAAATCAGACTTAAATTGGAATGATCAGACTTAACTTGGAGTGATCAACTTAAAATGATAAGACATAACTTGGAATGGTCAAACTTAATTGTAATGATCAATCTTAACTTGGAATGATAAGACATAATAATTAGACTTCACTTGAAATGATCAGACTTAACTTGGAATAATCAGACTTAACTTGAATTAAGCAGACTTAACTTGCAATGATCACACTTAACTAGCAATGATTAGACTTAACTACTTGGAATGGTCAGACATAGTAATCAGACTTAACTTGGAATGATCAGACTTAACTTGGAATGATCAGACTTAACTACTTGAAATGATCAGACATGGTAATCATACTTAACTTGGTAATGATCGAACTTAAATTGATAATGTCCAAACTTAAAAACAAACTCAATATTGTCTAGACTTAAATTGGTGATGATCAGACTTAAATTGATAATGTCCAGACTTAAACTGATAATGATCAGACTTAACTTGGTAATGATCAGACTTAAATTAATAATGTCTATACTAAAAAACAGACTCAATACTTTCCAGACTTAAATTGATAATGATCAGACTTAAATTAGTAATTTCCAGATTAAAAACACACTCAATACTATCCTGACTTAAATTGATAATGCCCAGACTTCAATTATTAATGTCCAAACTTGAAAACACTAAATTTGATATCCAAACTAAGATTAGTAAATTGATATCCAGACTTAAAATTACTAATGATCATACTTAAATTGATAATATACATACTTAAATTAATAATGATCAGACTTAAATTGGCAATTATCCGACTTAAAAATAGACTTACACAATAATATCCAGACTTAACTTATGCATTTGTTAAGTATGGATAAATTTTACGACGTTTATACCATCGCATCTGTTATATGTTTTTAAATAAATATGTTCTACTTTTTTTTTTGTAAAAAGCGTTCCGAATTATGATTGATCGAATAATGCATGTGTCAATATTTAATTAATTGTTTTAGTATTTAGATATAATCCTAATTTTTTATTTGATCTTAAGTCAAATATTTAATAGAATTAAGATCTCATCTTTGATTTTATCAAAAAAAAGATCTCATCTTTGAAGTTAATTTATAATGAAAGAGATGCACAAATAGTATACTTGATAGAGTAGGAAACAGGTGCAAAGTCCTAATTATTGTAAAAAACGAGAACTAATCAGCACCCTTGATTTTATAATTTCAATGGATGAGATTATGTGGAATTAATTAGATGTAAATTCAAATTGATATTAGAATAGGGGCAAATATGACATACAACATCCTTAATGTATTTATTTTATTTTTGTTTCATCGTAATTGATTTGCAGTTTCCTTATTCGTCGCGTGCAATCGGATCGAGGTTTGTTGCTCGACAATTCGTGCATCGTTTATCGTGAAGCAGTTGTTTGGCGATTGAATCACCGTTGTTGAAGTCGCAATATCAAATCCGTTTCAGTCGATCCAACATCATCCAAAATAATTTTTACATTGTGGCCGATTATAGCATCGGAGATTCGGCTGTGTTTTTATTTTTCAATGTTTTGTCTGTTGAATGATGTGGCGAACTGACGCGAATTGGATGTAGCGCTACAGATTTGGTGTGGATACGGGTTCGTTGAATGGTGTGTTTGTTAATGGGAGAAGGACTAGAAAATCATGGACGAATTCTTAACGAATTATAGTCCAATTTTGACGAATTATGTTATAGTTCGTCAAAAGTTGACTATAATTCGTCTAGAATTCTGTTTATATCAAGATCTGTTCATTGATCTGTTTATGTCAAGATCTGTTCATTGAGATCCTCCCAAGTTTTCTTCAGAGGTAAAAATTTCTGGGTTGTGTTTCAAATTTCAATTCTTGTATTTTTCTATGTTTACTATGATTTGAGTTATGTTGTTGGTCACTTCTAACAATTATTGAGTTTGTGATTTTCCTTTCCTATTTTTTCATCAATTAACTCAAAGTTAGAAGATGCTCAGGTTTAAGAAAAGTTCTAAAAGTGATTAGTTTTGTACCAGTTTTGCTTTGACAGATTGTTATCAGTTTTTTCTTGGTTGAGTTTACCCCGTTTTTAAAAATTAGTTGCAAAAGTTTCTTCTTGGTTGTTGTGTTTGGAAGAGATCTGATTATATTGATTTTTATTGCATCGTTAGCTTATATGTTTGGTGGACATCAACATTGGAGGTTGTGTAAGGAAGTTGTTGTAGAGAATGCGTATGTGCTAATAGCTGGTAGTTTCGAAGCTAAAATTGAGTTCAATTTGTGAATTTCTTGAAGCATGAGAGATGGATTCAAACAAAGTAGGATGTCTTATCAACAACATTTCTCGGTTCATTATGTTGATTACTTCCCAGGCGCAAAAGCCTATGCCAACTCGGAAGGATTTCAAGAAAGTAATAAGTTCACTGAAACTGTTGAAGCTAGTGCTTGATGAAGTTGTCGGTGGACAAACGCCTTTGGATGAAGACTTGATTAAAGTCTGTGAAGAACTGGACGTAGTTTTTTTTGGTATCTTGTTTTCATTAACAGAGACGCATGCACTTCTTATCAAAAAATTCAATGTTTCTATATTCAGTTTCGACTTCACTATTATATAGTTCGTCGTGATTATTTTATAGTTCGTCAGTACTATTTTATAGTTCATCATTACTATTTTTTAATTCGAAATATTTCCCCCTGAGTTTGGGATTTGTTTCCTGAGTGACAAATATATCGTGAAATGGAATTGAAAATATAGTATAGTCGGAAAGTTGAGACATGGCAATACTTTGTGGCTCATTATGCCAACTCGAGATATAATTCGTCACATAGTTCGTCGACATATGGTACTGTTTTCTCGACGATTAGTTTTAACTCCTATCCGAGCTAGTAAGGCCCTCAAAAGTTAGAACTATCCTACATTCTAAGCAAAAAAATTGTACAACTATTGTGACGTAAATCCTGCACTAAAACACTAAAATTGGGTCTGGATCTACTCCTGATATACCCAGATTGAATGCTGAAGATTTGGAAACTTCTACATTGTTGCCTTTCATGCTGTTTGATTTTGAAGCAGCTTTTGTGATGTTCACATCACCGAAAACCATAGCCTCCTTGACAGTATTATGTGTTATTCTTATCTCCATATGGAATATGTGTAGTTGTGAGGCCTTGTTTAATGTTGCGTCATATTCTTCCTTTGATTTTATCTTATTCTTTGCTGCCTTTCGTAGTTCATTTAGAACCCCCTGTACGAATGACAATACTGATATGTTTAGTAGGTAGTAAACAATAACGAACTATAAAAAAATATTTGACAAACTATAAATGACAGATGACGATTTATAAATAGTAATTGACGAACTATGCACTACCAGACTAAAATGGCAGTAATATTGATCAGTTCGGGGGGTAGTAAACTTTAACGAACTATAAATGACAGATGACGAATTATCAAAAAGATTGTTTTTGAACTGTTGCGACCACACGAATCTATACTCATGTGATAAGATTCATACAAAAATACGAATAAACACCAAAAAATTCAGTACCTTTTTTCTTTGATTAACGTTCAAATGGTTGACGAATATTGTCTTCAAATTGTTGTCACTATTACTGGTTGTTGTAGTACGATTGGATTCGACATCCGGTTAGGGCCTAACTTATTTCAATCTTTCCTTGTCATTTTTCTTACAGCAGCTTGTGCATCATCTAAAGTGTCCTTGGATTGGGGTGACTTCCTTTTATGCGTTGTTAAACAAATGGAAACTAGTTTAAAGGTCAAATCCAAGATGACTAATTATGTACTACTTTTGAAGAATTATGCGCATGGCCCCTGATAGCTACTCATTCTGAATTGCATAACCACATAATATGACGAATTATAATACAATGTTGACAAACTATGCAGTTGGCTAGTTCAAAAATACTACAGTTCGAAAAGGCATGACCTGGGTCACAAGACAGTTCAAACAAACTTTCGTTCGTCGTCGACCGTGTCCCAAAACCCAGTACACGTATGACGCACAGTAATTAAACGAACTGAATTCAACTCACCACCGTTCGTTGATATGTCCTAAAACCCTAAAATTGTTCTCTGCCGAATCGGGTGAACGCCAAACCCTAACTGGGACGATGTGCGGCGAGATTTGGAGATGATTCGCGACTTGATTTCGGGATCGTTCGTCGATATGTCCCAAACCCTAAAATCGTTCTCTGCCGAATCGGGTGAACGCCAAACCCTAACTGGGATGTGCGGTGAGATTTGGGGATGATTCGTGACTTGGTTTCGGGATTTAGGTTTACAAAATCGTCGGGTTTTCGTTGTGTGAGGAGATAAGCGGTTGTTTTTAAATTTTGTCAGTCAATTATACCCTTTCAATTAAGAGATACACGTAAAAATGCAGTTTTTAATTATTTAATCAAATTATTTTCAGCCTTTGGATTTTTAAAATGAACGGATCTGATCATTTTATATTTTGCACAGGATCTGGGGTTTGCACCAGATCCGGCCTCTTACTTGATATTTAAACTAAATAAAATTCAATTACACTTTGTAGGAGTAGTTTTTTTTAATGGGAAAAGTTGTACAGAAGTCGGACATCGACGACTCAATGACTCGATTCAGTACATATACTCAAGTTAACGCACATGCCTAAAATAGCCAACCCATCATCGTCAGAAGGTCCATCAAAACCACTAACATCCTCAGGCTAGAGCCGAGGAAAAGGCAACCAGGACAACTAATGCGACTATAACTCAGTCCGCAAGCGCCTGAGAATGATCAACTCACTCAGTCCGTAAACCGACTGAGAATAGTCACTTATTCAGCTCCTCTAAACTCTAAACAAACAAAATCTAAACAAACATACAACTTCAAAAACACAACAATAAACAACCAAAGTCGACAGCAAAGCACCCTATCAGCCGGTCGAAAGCCAACCCTCCCTGAAGCAACCCAGACATCAGTCGTCCACCCCCGTGACCCCCACCTCACCACCGCAACACCCAAGACGAAAGCCTACCAACCAAGCAGACAAGCTCCGCCCGCAGATCTGTTTCCGCCGCCACCAGCGATCCGTCCACCCTCCAAGCCGGAGTCCAAAGCCACAGAGAAGAGCGCCCGACATCTACCCCAGCTCCAACCCGCCGACCGACGTGCAGCCGCCAACCCCTACATCATATATTACAGCCGACCCAAAACAGACACCGGCGACCCGTCGGAAAACCCCCAACCACAGCTGAAACCGTCCGCACCACCCAAACACCGCGCAACCCAACCAACCCAGGCAAGACGAGGGAAGCGGCGGAGAAGATTGATCAGATCAGCCATAGCCGAAGGCTATGGTCGCCGGTGGAGGAGACTGAAAACTTCGGAGTTCTTCTTGTTCCTTCTGGGGAGCGTTTGGAGAGAGAAGTAGAGAGAAGTCAAAATGATGTCCTACTTTGTAGGAGTAGTTAAGTAGCAGGCTAGCATCTGTCTGTGTGATAACGAAATTTGGAATTGTCAAGAAAAGCTGCAGCATTACTTGCGACGCGGCGTTTTGACTGAGAGTCATCCCATGCGCCAGCGTTCACGTTGGAATAAAATACTACTCCCTCTGTCCCATAATTTTCTTCTCATTTGTGATTTTGCACACATTTTAAGAAAAATAATATATGTTGTACTTAATTATATTTGCAAGTACACTTTTAGCAAGTACAATGTGTGAAAGATAATCAACCAATCACAACTAAATTAACAATGTACAATTTTATGTTAGTTAATGCTAGTTAGGCGACATATTGAGGGAATATAAATGCATTAATCTCAAAAAGGTGATTGTGAGTGTGATGTGAATGTGGGTATTTATGGTAAGTTTTGGAAATGGGAAGAAAATTTTGGGACGCCCAAAAAGGTAAGTGACAATAAAAATATGGGACGGAGGGAGTAATATACAATCTTGGGATTCAGTTGTTGCACTTGCAATCAAACTTTTTTGAAGCAATAAGTTTTATATATAATATAATCTATTTTTTGCTGTCCTTTTGATTTCAAGTGCCGGTCAGTCCCTGTTCACTTATCATCTATCAACATCAACAATTCATAGGGGTGATCGTGGGATGAGTTAGATTCGTTTTTAATCCGACCCAAAATGATGATCGGGTCATTTAGGTCAACCTGAATCCGACACTAAATATTGACTGGTCATATTTGATAAGCCGACTTGTCGTAACGATCGATAGACTTATAACATATCAAGTAGCTAAAAGCCTAAAACCAAATAATCTACAAAAAAAATAAAGTGAGCTTAAATATGTTAACCGTCCAACATTGTTGTAACAAAATTGTGTGAAGCTCATATTTAAACAAAATTTAAGACAAAACGATAGAGTTTTGTATTGAAGTTAAATTATTTTATTCTATATTAATATAGTTAGACCGGGTCACTCGAGTAACAACCCGAATCCGATTTATTTAGTACGGAATAGGGTTCAAGTCCGCCCAAAATGTCGATCGAGTCGGGACGGATCATGCTCACCCCTTTTCAACATAACTAATCAATTTGATTTGAGTAAGATGCTGATACACCCCACTTTCATATAGATCGTCAAAATAAGACTTGATTAGTACCCATAATAAACCAGACTTTGGATTTTTCCCATTTTATAATCATCCAACAAAGAAAAAAAATAACTATCGAAAAAGAAAAAAAAATCAAAGCTAAATAACAAATCCTTATCCTCAAAGGACATCATAATTTATATGGCTCGCTTTATTGACCTTGTTATTTCATGGAGGTGGAGAAGACTTCAAGTAAATAGTATTATTATTTTTCCGATATACGCTGTGAATTATAAAGATAACGGCGAGCCGAAGTTGTAAAGCTGGAACAAGTTAATCAGTCAGGAACCATACAGATAAGAAAAACATAAACATAAATAAACAAGAGACCGCAGCTCCACTTTGTCTTGGCGTGGGCACGTCATCCCGTCATTCACAGATGGAAAACGGCCGGATCACTCTGGAAAGCAGTCGCGCAGCGTCCATCCGACCTAAACACGAATAGAAAACTACTGAAACAGTAAAACCGGCCCCAAAGGGAACCGCCACCCAGCCAATCGGCGAGTCCGGACAGAGTCGCCAGCCAGCCATCCGAACAGTCGACAGCCACCAGCCACCGTCCGATCCGCCGCCGACCAGCCCATATATACACCGCCGGTCGCCAAGTCCAACCGCCTCACAATGCCGCCCAAGCCCTCCGCCACAACGACGCCATCCAAAGCCCGCCACAACGACGCCATCCAAGTTTGTTGAGTGTATATATGTATAATTTATGTTTGTGTTTATTTTTTAAAGTTGTTATTGATCCACGTTGATTGTATGTATGCATGTATGTTGTTTTCAATCCTTCTGAGTTGAATTTTTTTATTTGGTGTTTTTTTGTAAACTCGATTTTCTTTCTTTTGTTTTATTTGTATGGTGGGAATTTATGTAGCTATTGGAAAGCTAGTTAATTTAAAAGATTAAAACATTTATAATTTTTCGTAGCTTGGATAGTCGTGTACAACATATCAGATGTAAAATTTAAATATTTAATGATTTAATGATTTAAAATTGTTCAAAATGCTTAAATGAGTTTAAAAAAATAGTTAAATGGATCAAAAAGGTTAAACGGTTTAAAAGGGTTGAAAGAGTTTAAATGGTTAATAGAGTTTAAAATGATTCAAAGGGTTAGAAGAAGGGTTAAAAGAGTTAGAAGGGTTAGTAGGGTTCAATCCTTTAACCTCTACCCATTAAGAACTCGTTCATTTAACCCCTTTACCCTAAAAGGGTTAAAACTCTTCTAACCCTTGTCCATTAAGAACCCGCCCGCCCTATTTGCCGCCTCTAGTTATTTATATAGTTTTCATCACCCGACAGTGAGAGGCAAGTTACAGTAGGCATAAGTTGAGACTTCAATTGATAATGTACAGACTTCAATTATTAATGTCCAGACTTAAAAACATAGTTAAATTGATATCTTAATGTTAAATTGATAATATCCATACTTAAATTGGTAATGATCAGACTTAAATTGTCAATGATCAGATTTAAAAATAAACTTACACAATAATATACTCATGTAACTTATACATATGTTAAGTCTGGATAATTTTTAGGACGTTTTACACTCGCATCTGTTATATATTTTTAAATAAGTTTGTTCTACTTATTTTTATTTGCAAAAAGCGCCTCGAATTATGATTGGGCGAATGATACATGTGTCAATATTTAATTAAATATGTAATTTTTATATATAATTTGTAGCTTTTCAAATAATTATTTGTAGTATATACACAGTGATCCGTGTACCCAGTCTTTACATTAAGCGAGTCGCGCCCAGCGTAAACATCAACAAGTTAATTTCAACACTGGGCGCTACAAATTATATTAAGTACTATTTATCTTTTCCAAAATGCAAACGTCGACTGATATTGACTATGAAAGGACCGATTGAGATTCCAAGCAATGCGATGTGATTTTCATGGGCGATTACACTAGTGAAGTAGCAGGCTAGCAGCTGTTTGTGATAACGAAATATAGATTGGTCAAGAAAAGGTGCAGCTATGAGGAATGAGTTTAGCTCAAGTGGTGAGCAACTCACCGGGGAGCCCTTCGGTGGCAGCCTTGGTTCAATTCCTCATATCCTCAAAAATGGGTACTACAACTAACCTAAAAAAGCCCTCATCAAAAAAAAAAGGTGCAGCTGCATTAGTGCTTGCGACGCGGCGTTTTGACTGAGAGTCATCAAGCGCGGCAGCCGGGTAGCGTTAATGTTGGAATAAAATAATATTCAAATTGGGAGATGCTTACATTATTTTTGAAAATTAATTTATATTGTACGTATGGTATATATAAAAACAAATGGTCATGATACGATCAAGGGATCAAGTCAGTGTTTCATGGACACTGCCCGCGCTGCCGTATCACAGGCCTGCAGGCCTGCACCCCAACCTTTGATAGAGGATGTTGGTAGTGGATTCGAACACGAAATGCCCACACCCTTTAGATAGTGGTTTTAGCCACTAACATTAGCTCAATTGGTATTAGTGGCATACTAAAACCACCATCTAAAGGGTGTGGGCATCTCGTGTTCGAGTCCCACTACCAACATCCTCTACCAAAGGTTGGGGTGCAGGCCTGCAGGCCTGATACGGCAGCGCGGGCATCGTCCATGAAACACTGACTTGGTCCCTTAGTCATATCAGGTCACCTATCATCTATCAACATCAACATAGCTTGGTTCATTTTGATTTCAGTAAGATGCTGATACAGCTCACTTTCATATAGATCGTCAAAACAAAACAAAAAACTTGATTAGTACCCCCCATAATAAACCAGACTTTCCCATTTTATGATCATCCAACAAAGCTAAATAACAAATCCTTATCCTCAAAAGGACATCAACTTGTTTATGGCTTGGCTTTATTAACCTTGTTATTTCATGAAGGTGGTCGGTGGAGAACACTTCAAGTCAAGACGCGCATGGTTTCTCGACCACTTAAGTAAAGAGTAATGTGACAACATGTGTGTAGTGATTTATTCATTTGGAGGAGTTTAAAGCCAGGAATTACTCGAGCCAAAAAAATAAGCAGCTGTTAATTGACATGCTATTTCAAGAGAGAAAGATATTATTCATCAAAATTAATTTTAAAATGAAACAGACAGCATCAACTTCTATCTTATAGTTGCTGTTTCAAATGAACCGTTACACATGCTCTTAACAACAACAAAAATTGTTAATTTTGGAGGCTGAGACATGTCCAAGTAAAGGATAAATTAGAAAAGAAACTAGATACTTATGCTTATAGCATTTTCCAAGTAAATGAAATTGAAGCTGGACTGGAAATTATTTATATAGTAGTCTTCAATCTTCATAACTCTAAACTTGGGACAGTGAGAGGCAAGTTACAGTAGGCATAAGTTGAGAGTTATTTATATAGTCTTCATCACCTTAGACAGACACAAAGTCATAAAACCATTTTCATGACTTGTTACTGTTAGCAATTTCATCAATGGCAGCAACATCATTTCATCCATGGGTATGGATACTCTGCATGATGCTCTTCACAGTGTTTGCGTCCAACGAGGTTCATGGCCAATGCCTTGAGCAACAGAAGTCACTGCTTCTCCAGATGAAAAATGGCTTCACTAACATACCTTTGCCTAAAAAGCTTCCAACCTGGGATTCAAGCAAAGATTGCTGTGTCTGGTCCGGTGTAACGTGCAGCAGCAACGGATACGTGACTGGTCTAGATCTCAGCGGAGAGCGTATAGAAGGCGGTTTGAACGAAACAAATCCTTTATTTGATCTCCAATATCTCACCAGCCTTAATCTGTCCTTGAATGACTTTGAGGATGCAATGCCATCTGCTTTCGGAAAGCTCGCAAACTTAGTTCATCTGGACTTGTCGCGATCTGGCTTTCAAGGAAATATTCCTATTGGGATATCAAATTTGACAAGGTTAGTGACCCTGGACTTATCATCGTTATATGATTTCGGCCTCAAGGTTGACAGTAGCCCGAGCTTAAAAATGCTGGTTGGAAATCTGTCAAGACTCGTTGAACTTCGTCTAAATGACGTGGACCTGAAAATTCAGGCAAGTGAATGGTGCCAAGTGATATCCTCTTCAGTTCCATATTTGCAAGTTCTGAGCCTGAAAAGCACTCGACTGTCTGGACCTATTCCTTCTTCTCTTCAGACCCTTGAGTCCCTATCGGTCGTTGATCTCAGTTCGAATTATTTTTCCACGCCATTTCCTGAATTCTTTACCAAGTTCAAAAACCTGACTTGGCTGGGTATGGGTGATTGTGAGTTATCAGGCAAGTTTCCCGACAAAATACTTGAGATGCAAACTTTGCGTTTTCTTGATCTATCTGACAACAGTTTCATACCCAGTAATTTGTCAATCAGTTTGAAACATAGCTCTCTTGAGACCTTAGAGCTTGCTAGAACAACATTTTCAAACACCATCCCCGAGTCCATCGGTGAAGCGAAAATGCTGTCAAAATTGGATCTTTCCGAATGTCTATCTTTGGTTGGGCACATACCACAATCAATATCTCAACTTGCACACCTTGTTTATCTAGACCTGTCATTCAACAGTTTGAGTGGCTCAGTTCCATCTTTTTCTCTTGCAAAGAATCTAAAACAGCTAGATCTCGGTGTCAATCAGTTAAGTGGCTCTCTCCTGTCTACGGATTGGAAGCAGCTTTCACAGTTGGAAACTGTTTCTTTTCGGTCAAATTCTCTGAGTGGGAGCATACCTGCATCCATTTTTGGGATACCCTCGTTGCAAGGGTTGAATCTTTACCGCAACCATTTTACAGGATTTACCAATGAGTTTATCGAAGTCCCTTCTCCACAGCTGGCAGAACTTTATATAAATCTAAATGAGTTGCAAGGGAAGTTCCCTGCTTTCATTTTTGGGTTACAAGGCCTCGTTAATCTCGATCTTTCTGATAACAATTTCGGTGATACCTTGCATATGAAGTCATTCAGTCGGTTGACAAATCTTGGGGATCTTGATCTTTCAAACAGCAACTTATCAGTTGTTTTTGGTGTAGACTCGCCATCTTTTCTGAAACTTTCTACTCTATTTCTCGCTTCGTGCAAGTTGAAAGAAATACCGGCTTTCCTCAAGACCTCAACCACAATTACGAATTTGGATCTTTCAGACAATCTGATTCATGGCTCAATACCAAGTTGGATTTGGAACATTAGTTCTCTTGAAACTTTGGGACTTTCTCAAAATAGTCTGGAGAGTACTGCTGACACACCTGTAGTTGCTGGGTTGTCTTTTGCTTCACTTCCAGCAACGGTTTGAGTAGGACCTTCAATGGTAGTGAGAAAACGTCGTCTTCTTTGCAGCTTTTCCTTGTGTGAAAGTTGAATAGTGCCTTGGATATCAAATTTGGACCACGTAGTCGCTGTCCGAATTCAATATTTCCTCCCTACTCTTTGCCTTGGGTTTACAGGAAATGTGAATGTGGGATTCAATCCAAATTGAAGAACACTTTGTTTTTAGGCGATAAAACAAAGCAAAACTAGGGTTTGGGTGTGTTGTAAATCAAGTGAAAGGATTTGATGTTTCTAGCAATTGCACAGCACAATTTCGTGTCCCATAATTGAGAAAACAATCTCAATTTATAGACTATTGACTGAACAGACACATCTGTTGCATTCATGCGTTCGCATGCTCCATGGCATGCGTTCGCATGCTCCATGAAACGTTGCATCTTTTGCCTTATTTCATGCGGTCGCATGAATTATTTCATGCGGTCGCATGACCTTGAGCAGTCGCATAGAAATCTCATGCGTTCGCATGAGCGGTCGCATGACCCAACCCGAGGCATGAGAATCTCATGCGGTCGCATGATATTCTCATGCGGTCGCATGATTCTCATGCGGTCGCATGATATTCTCATGCGTTCGCATGATTATCATGCGGTCGCATGAAAACCTGAAAATCACTAACAATCCTCCCCCATTTTTGGGTTTTCTTTTGATTCACAACTTACCTTGTTTTAAGCAAAACACGCATAAGCAGAAATGTCACTACGGATTGAATTTCTGCATAGTGTAATCACGCATACAATATACCCGAATTGAAATGGTGTCACTAAGGATTGAACCAATCAATTCATTTGGGTACTTGACGGCGACACACGCATGTGTTACTTCACAAACCGTTAGTTTAACTTGACTCTTAATGGTCCTTGAGTCCCTATCCATTCATAAACGTTTTGAGATTTAACCCAATATCTCATGAAGCGACCAGAAACTTCACGTTTACATAGGTAAATTCTTTAATGAGTCACACCGCTCGATCGTGCTCCTACATTTAGCACTTTTTCAAAGAATCTATTAAGAAGAGTTCATCTTCAACCTAGACCTTTGTAGGTTCTGAACACATACTTGGGGATGCATATTTGTGTTCATCAATCTTCTAGGAATGGGCTTTCCGCATTGAATTCAGCTCTAACGTTAGTTAGATGTGAATTGGGTGTCCCATTACTAGATGATTATGTGGGTTTTAATCCCATCCCCTTCACAGACTTATTGATCAATTCTCTAACCAATCCCTTAGTCAAATGATCGGCTAGATTCTGTTGTGATTTTACAAAATCCACAGATATTACCCCATGCGTAATGAGCTCTCTTACCGCACTATGTCTAACACCTAAGTGTCTAGACTTCCCGTTGTATACATGACTATATACCTTAGCCAACGCTGCAGCGCTATCACAATGAATTAATATGGGTGATATCGGTCTCTCACACAATGGTATTTCATGAATCATATTCTTTAGCCATTCCGCTTCTTTCGAAGCTGCCGCTAGAGCAATAAATTCAGATTCCATTGTTGAACAGCTGATGCAAGTTTGTTTCTTTGATGCCCACGAGATTGCACCTCCCCCAAGCAGAAATACCCATCCACTTGTGGAAGAATGATCCTCCTCGTTAGAAATCCAACTTGCATCCGAATATCCTTCAATTACCGAAGGGAATTCAGAATATACAAGACCTAAGTTCATCGTTCCCTTAAGATACCGGAGTACCCTATGAACCGCTTGCCAGTGATCCTTGCTAGGATTACTTGTATATCGACTTAGCTTGCCCACCGCAAAAGCTATGTCCGGTCTTGTACTTGTCATCGCATACATCAAACTTCCGATGACCCTTGAGTATTCAAGCTGTGACACTGGGGCTCCCTTATTGGAGAGAAGGTGTTTGGAAGATTCGAAAGGAGTATTGACTAGATGACAGTCCAAGTACTTGTACTTCTTTAACACTTTCTCAATGTAATGAGATTGTGTCAAAGCTAGACCCCCTTTTACTTTTTCTATTCTTATACCTAGAATAACTTCCGCCTCCCCCATGTCCTTCATAGAAAACTTAGATGATAAAAATTCCTTTGTTTGATTTATACACTTTATGTTAGTGCCAAAAATCAACATATCATCTACATATAGACAAATGATAACTCCATTTCCAGAATCATCAAACTTGCTATACACGCATTTATCCGATTGATTTAAGATAAATCCATCGGAAAGCACCACCTTGTCAAATTTTTGATGCCATTGCATAGGTGCTTGTTTAAGTCCATACAATGACTTAACAAGCTTGCATACCTTTTGCTCTTGTCCCGTTACAATGAAACCTTCCGGTTGTTTCATATATATTTCTTCCTCTAAATCGCCATTTAGGAAAGCAGTCTTTACATCCATTTGATGTACTAGCAACTTATGTATAGATGCTAAAGCTATCAACAATCTGATTGTTGATATTCTAGCAACCGGTGCATAGGTATCAAAATAGTCCAAACCAAATTTTTGTCTAAAGCCTTGAATCACCAATCTTGCTTTAAATTTATCAATGGTTCCATCTACTTTCGTCTTCTTCCTGAAGATCCATTTATTCCCTAACGCTTTATGACCTTGTGGTAAGTCAACCAAAATCCAAGTGTTATTTCCCACTATAGAGTCCATTTCATCATTAATGGCTTCTTTCCAAAATGACACATCTTGGGATTTCATTGCTTCATCATAGGTCTTTGGATCAT
The DNA here is from genome assembly GCA_033675215.1 of Rhodiola kirilowii. NCBI lineage: Eukaryota > Viridiplantae > Streptophyta > Magnoliopsida > Saxifragales > Crassulaceae > Rhodiola > Rhodiola kirilowii. The sequence goes on along the minus strand of CM066203.1, from coordinate 8,731,957 downwards.
CCTCCATGATATGGCAATATAAATATTGCAAGCCAATGTCTTCCCGAGTTCCTTCCACTAGGTACATTTGAAAATCATTTCCAAATGATGTTTCTTTCCTAGCTCTTTTACTCCTCCTAGTTGCGGAAATTTGTGGTTCACTTGACTCTTGAACTAAACTTGGTTCTAGAGTCAAATCTTTAGGCAAGCTAATTGATGAAAATCTCTTTTCATCAAATATAGCATCTCTTGATTCAATAATAGTATGAATTGGTACTTGCTTGTTGGGTTCTATAACATAGAATCTATAAGCCAAAGAGTGTTGAGCATATCCTATGAATATGCATTCAACTCCCTTTTCTCCTAAAGTTTTTATCTTAGGTAATGGTAATCTTACCACTGCTCTACAACCCCAAACTCTAACATGTGTTAAATTTGGCTTCTTTTGATGCCAAATTTCATAAGGAGTAAGGTTACTAATACTATTAGGAACCCTATTCAGTAAGTAGCAAGCTGTTAGCATTGCTTCACCCCAAAATCCGTCATTTAGACCCGAGTAAGAAAGCATGGCATTAACCATTTCTTTTAAAACTCTGTTTTTCCTTTCGGATATACCATTTTGTTGTGGTGTGTAAGGAGCTGTGGTTTCATGAATGATACCCACACTTTGGAAATAACTTGGATTATAGTATTCCCCACCTCTATCGGTGCGCAATTTCTTAATAGAAATTCCCTTTTGAAGTTCAACTTCATTCTTATAAATCTGAAATTTATCAAGAGCTTCATCTTTTGAATGCAATAAATATACATAGCAAAATCTAGAAAAATCATCAATATATGTGACTACATATTTTTTATTTCCTAGAGATGGTGATGCATGAAAATCACATAAATCACTATGTATTAAATCGAGTATTTTACTTTCTCTAGTGACATTATAAAATGGTTGCCTAGTAATTTTAGTAAGCATACAAGTTCTACATTTATCAATGTTCATGTCAAATGAGGGAATTAAATCATGCTTTGACATATTATGTAATCTTTTATAATGAACATGTCCTAAACGTGCATGCCATAGTCTAGATATGTTAACATGTGAATTTGTATATTGATTAGGAAAATCATGCTCATAATTCATATAAATAGAACAAATACTTTTATTGATACTTAACTTAAACATTCCATTACATAAGTAACCTTTGCCAACAAAAATACCACCTTTAGACAACACATAGTTATCGGCTTCATATACTTGCCGATAACCTTGTTTATTCAAAACAGTACCCGACACAATATTTTTTCTAATATTTGGTACATACAAAACATTACACAAAACAATAGTTTTTCCACTTGAGAATTCTAATTCTACACGGCCTAGTCCAAGGATGGGGGCAGTTGACTCGTCACCCATGTGAAGAACTCTTTCTTCACTTGTAGCGGCAAATGACTTGAATAATCCTTTGTCTCTACATACATGTGCCGTAGCACCGGAGTCAACCCACCATGAAATCTCATCATCCTGCATAATTAAAATTTCAGAAAAATCAGAAACATAATCTACTTTAGAGTATGTATCTTTTCTATTTTTCAAATCTGAAATTATCAAATTCTGACCTTGAGATTTCTGCTCTTGGTTTTTATTACCAACAGCCTTGTCTTGAGCCTTCTCGCTCTTCCCCTTTCCTACGCGGCAGTCACGCTTGAAGTGCCCCGCTTTTTCACACGTCCAACAAACTTTTTCTTTTGTCACATGCCTCTTCTTGTTAGGTCCTTTGCTAACATACTCACTTGGCCTTTTCTTTCCTTTGTTTTTGTTCCCTTTTTGAGTGTTTGTCTCCAATACATTTACCTTAGGCAAGGTTGTATCCACTTCCATAGCATCATTTTCACGCATACGAAGATCCTCCTCCATACGCAACTCTTTTGTGAGTTCCACAAGACTAATGTCTTCCTTCTTGTGCTTCAAATAACGGCGGAAGTCTTTCCATGCCGGTGGTAGTTTGTTAATGATACTTGACACCGAGATGGCCTCATCCATTTTCAGATTTGATTGAGCAAATTGCCCCAAGATACGTTGTATCTCATGGAGTTGTTCCATCACCGGACGAGAGTCCACCATCTTGTAATTGTTGAAATTACTAACAAGGAATTTCACGCTTGAAGCGTCCTCAGCCATATACTTAGCTTCAAGAGTATCCCATAACTCTTTTGCAGATTCTACATTTTGATATAAATCGAAAAGAGGATCGATCATACCGTTGAGGATGTGTCCTCTTGCGATGTAGTCGTCGTTCTCCCATTTGCTTCTTTCACGGAATGCTCCTACTGCTGCGTTGTCTCCAACTTCAGGGCATGGCGTGGACAGCACGTACACCACCTTGAGATGTGTTAACAGAAAGTGCATCTTCTTCCTCCAACGTCGAAAATCGGTTCCTTCAAACTTGTCCAATTTTTGGAATTGCGACATCATTTCTCTCACGCTCGTCATTGATTTGCAGAATACTATTGAATTCGTTTGTAGTTGCTGGGTTGTCTTTTGCTTCACTTCCAGCAACGGTTTGAGTAGGACCTTCAATGGTAGTGAGAAAACGTCGTCTTCTTTGCAGCTTTTCCTTGTGTGAAAGTTGAATAGTGCCTTGGATATCAAATTTGGACCACGTAGTCGCTGTCCGAATTCAATATTTTCTCCCTACTCTTTGCCTTGGGTTTACAGGAAATGTGAATGTGGGATTCAATCCAAATTGAAGAACACTTTGTTTTTAGGCGATAAAACAAAGCAAAACTAGGGTTTGGGTGTGTTGTAAATCAAGTGAAAGGATTTGATGTTTCTAGCAATTGCACAGCACAATTTCGTGTCCCATAATTGAGAAAACAATCTCAATTTATAGACTATTGACTGAACAGACACATCTGTTGCATTCATGCGTTCGCATGCTCCATGGCATGCGTTCGCATGCTCCATGAAACGTTGCATCTTTTGCCTTATTTCATGCGGTCGCATGAATTATTTCATGCGGTCGCATGACCTTGAGCAGTCGCATAGAAATCTCATGCGTTCGCATGAGCGGTCGCATGACCCAACCCGAGGCATGAGAATCTCATGCGGTCGCATGATATTCTCATGCGGTCGCATGATATTCTCATGCGGTCGCATGATATTCTCATGCGGTCGCATGATATTCTCATGCGTTCGCATGATTCTCATGCGGTCGCATGATTCTCATGCGGTCGCATGATATTCTCATGCGTTCGCATGATTATCATGCGGTCGCATGAAAACCTGAAAATCACTAACAACACCAAAAAGAATTAGTTCCGGTATAATACAGATGCTTGACCTCAGCTCCAACTGGCTTCATGGAGATTTACCCGATCTTCCATCTGCAAGATCCTTAAACTTATCAAATAATCGATTCAACTCCACTATATCATCCATCATCAGTGAGTTCCCTTCTACATTGGAATTCCTCTACCTTGCGAGCAACAGCCTCCATGGCAGCATTCCAGCGTCAATTTGCAAGGTTGAATATCTTTACCTCCTAGATTTGACTGACAACTTTTTAAGTGGAGCGATCCCCGAATGCCTGCCAAGTATTGATACTTGTGTGTTGCGCATAGGGAGGAACAATATCACTGGCATAATTCCCGATACTTTTGCATCACAATGTAGCCTGCTGACATTGGATGTCAGCAACAACAATTTACTGGGAGGTATTCCGAAGTCGCTGAGGAGTTGCAGCAACTTGCAAGATGTGAACTTGTCATTCAACAAGCTTGAAGAGGAGATTCCATATGAGTTGGGATATCTTGAATATCTTGTTGCTCTGAACATGTCACACAATAGCCTCACTGGGCCAATACCAACATCATTTGGTAACCTGACGAGTCTCGAGTCGCTAGACTTGGCTAAGAATGAGCTGAGTGGGAGAATACCGGTTCAACTAGCTGGTCTGAAACTTCTTTCATTCTTGAATGTGTCTTACAATCAACTTGAGGGAAGGATTCCTCAGGGTCCTCAGTTTCAAAAATTTACTGAAGCTTCTTTTCAGGGAAACAAAGGCCTTTGTGGATTCCCATTGAGCAAAAATTGCTGATTGAGCAGCTGATTACATGTCCTCAATGTCTCTGGGATTCGGGGAGGGATATTCTTATTTCTTACCTTGCGAAAGTTCTCTTTGCTGTATTTTTAAGTCCTTAGAACCTGAAACAACAAAAAGCTTCACTGTAAGATTGATGCGTTCAGTCAGACGTTTAATAGAAGAAAGCAGTAATCTTTCTCTAAAGTTATATGTACTAGCCTGGTTGCTCTCAAATAAAACAGTTTAGTATCTGCAGAATCACAATTCGAAATGGAATTTTCTGCTGGAACCATGGACCTGACATTGATAATAAGTGTTACCTTTGAAGCTTTATCCCAACTTCAAATTATCTCCAGGCTGTGTTCATCCCATATTGATGTTTGGCGTAGTATAGTGAGAACAATCGGCTGGACAAGTAATGGTTTTGTACTGTGTAATACAACTTTTAAACACCATTGGACTGTTTTTTTTTTTTTTCCGGTTGTTGAGATGGATAATTTTTTAAATGAATGTGATAGAAAATTAAATTAAATAGAATTTTTTTTATTCATTTTCTTTTTTGGATTAGTCTAATAAATAATAAAAACGCAAATAGATCAGGGACTGTGCCTTGGAGCAAAATGTGTACCTCAATTCATGCAGCAAAATAGAACTCAACAGAATTTCTGCAAATGTAGAAACTCTTTTTAAACACTGGGCGTCAACTTTCAAACGAAAAGACGAACATCAGGATTCAAGTTAAGTCCAAAATTGGGTAAATAGACCAACGAGGCTGCACTAAGATTCTCATTCATCATTTGTAGCATCATCCATCGGCTGGGCTTCTGAGGCCTCTTCTGATTTGTCACCCTTCTTAGCTGCTGCAACAAGAGGAGGTTTTAGCTGTAGTGGAAACTCTATAATCAATATTGATACACCTGACAGAAACGGGAGTTTTTACCTTTCTTCTTTTTGCCCCCACCCTTCTTCTTCTTGGTGCTAAGCGCCAACCAAGCTTTAATCTCAGGATCATCAACAGTTTTTGTAGGTTGCAGCTCTTGCAAAGCATGGGATGTTATTTTATCTGACCCATTTGGCATTAGAAGAACTGTGAACTTGATATGGGCAACAAAATCACCTGCAGATGCAGAGGACATCTATTAATTACCTCAAAAACAATTGACTATTTCTTAAAGAACTGGATTTAAAAAGACATTTCTTACCAGGTTTCTCATGAAGGACTGGGTAGGGCTGCAAAAGGTCATGGTTCACACATTCCAGGAGTCCCAGTCGAGCTCTTTTCTCATCCAAAGACCTATGGTAGAAAAATGTAAATAGGATAAACGATCATAAGGGCGTGATTTCCAAGTTGAAATTGTAAATCGAAGCACCAACCTAACAGTGAAAGGCATGAGAGGGAACTTCTGACTGATCTCACTGAATATGAATCTAGACGCCTTCATTTTCAGATGATAGTTTTTGTCCACAGCCCTCTTGTATATTGTTGTTTGCTTCTCATCCAATAACTTGGGCTGACATAAAGCACGGTTTCAGGAAGATTAGTAGAGATTTTAGGATAACTACTGGAGCTAGACTATTGCTTTGTAATCAGTTGTTGGTTCACAGGATGTTTACCTTCCCTTCTCCTGTGCTGGTGACAATGTCTATGGCATATACTTCATTTTCTTCAAATTCAGCATCATCAACTCTTGTCTCCGGATTGGAGACACTCAGCACAACCTTGTTTCCATCGATAACAAACTGCTTCAGCTGGTGGCTTAGAACACCTTCTACTATCTTACAGTCATATGCTTCAGCAACCTTCTGAATTGCCTCAGATACATCTTTGTTCTGTCCATTTACAATGAAATTGTTGATTAGTCAAAGGTTTTAAGCTCACAATCATATGTCAATATAATGTAACTATGAGAATCAGAGCCATCATTGGATAAACAACACTGTCCATTGCAGTTGTCATTATATAGATCCATGCCAAATGATTATTTCATGAGCACTATCAAAACATGTTAAACTAGTATATGTACTAATCCAATTAACATAAGCTTCTCCCAGATAAAAGAAAATATTGAGTGTGGAATCCAGTATAAACCCAACAACCAAAATGATAGGACACTGGATACAAAGGGACGAGACCAACCAAACTGACAGTCTCTATCACAACTAAAGTTTCCAAAATATAATTCACAGAACTACATGCTTGCATACTGGCGAAGAAAAGAGAGACAGTACAGAGCACAAGAGAAATGGTACACAGTTCCCCATCAGTGTAACTATGACATTATACGGTATCATTGGATAAAATCCATAACCTCATAAGCTATCATCATATGGGTTTTCATGCAGAAAACATAAATTTTACAGTCAACTTAACCATGTAAAAAGAATAAAAATGGAGAATTCCATTTTAACCTAGCCAAGATGCATAGCAGCTCCATCATCAACAGAAACATCGAAGGGAACAAGAATCAATATGAACAAGCCCAAAGACAATCTCTCCCTAACTGTATAGCTAACACCAAGGAAAGTGGGCCAACCACTGAACGCCAATCAAGGTAGACAATATAGGCCAGGTAAACCATGGAATCAATAAGCAAATAATCACCTGGGCAAAGTTGCCTTCTTTGGATTATGCATGCATGCAGTTAAATGAAAACAACAATAGTTCAGTAAGAAAAGGTGTCAACAGATAAGAACACAATTACAAACTGCTGACTGAGACCAAACCCTTTTAACAGTGAATGACAAAGTTAAGCGGAAATTAAATGGAAAGTCGGAGAAAAAAATACCTTCTTTCCAGGTTTCACAAGTCTCAGTGCCACTTCCGCAGCAGTGTTTGCAGCTGCAATAACATCTGCGGCCCTGCCCACCACTGGGCCATCTTGAAGAACATGAGTATGTGCAACTACAGCAATGAAACCATCAATATGGCAGCCCATATCACTGTAAACAATTAAAATGCATTATTTACTGCCCATGAAATCTCTAGCTAACCTGCAGCCTGATATATAATATTATGTAGTTGAAAGAGCAAGCTGAATCTAAAGGACATGGGCATATGACAACTCACATCTTCACAATGTCTCCTTGATTGAGTACTGTTTCATCACTTGCAAGAGGAGAGAAATGACAGACTGTGTTGTTCACAGAGATGCATGTGGGGAAGGCGATTCCCCTTTCAATTTTTCGCTTGACATTTTTGTATACATTTCCAGTTTGCCTGAAGCCAATGACAGAAATCATGAGAGGTACTGCAAAAGTCATCAATAAAACATCCAAGAGGTCTCAACAAAGGACTTAAAAATCTTACTCTGTGATGAAGGCATCTCCCTTTTCGCAGATATTAACAATCTTAGCATTTGGCTTGCACTCCGAGAGTACTAATTGCAAAGCCTCTGCAACAAATCAACATGCCAGTAACCAATTAAGACAATAAAAAACTAAAAACCTCAAATGAGCATGTACAAATTAACTAAAAAACCCGTCAATGCAAATACAAGAGACAACTTTGTAACTCCTAGTCTTTTACACTGTACGGTTAAACAAAGAAAAACTTAGACATTCTGTTAATACTACTGGTTGCTATCAATTCTTTTGAAACAAACATTAATTCCACTAAATTAAACGATATTAACACAGAAACACACACCAGCTATCTAATACTGCAAAATTGCACTTTGACCAATTACTAAATATCAAAACCTACACTTAAGCTCATCAGGGCCAGTACTCCAATCACTTTCAGACACTTCATAATTTACCAAACAAACAATCACGCACTGCTTCAAAGATTACATAGAAATGAAAATTAGTTAAAGCTACGAAACTGTTAACTATTTCGGCAGCCGTCTTGTATTTGGTGACAACTTCAGGAGAAGAGAGATCGAGCTCCTTCTCCTCCCTCTCTTCATCGGACGACATATTCACTTAACGAACGGCTCCTTAACTGCAGCTAAACCGAAGCCAAAATGACAATCAACAAACGCACATAGAAATCGCTAAAATGAAACGATCAGATAAGCGTCTGAGAATATGAGTGACCGAAAAATTCGTACCGGAGTTGTCTAGGGTTACTAGAAGGTTAACTTAAGTTGAAGCGAGAGGAGCTCAAATGAAGCGGTGGCGAGGATGACAGAGGAGTCCGCTAGGGTTTCGTCTCGTGTCGTAGCAGCGGTTTATATAGGAATATTTCTATCGGCGTTTCTTTTTCTTTTTTCCATTTTAATATTTTTAATGGTAAGAAAATAGGAATTAATTATTCAATTCATAGGACTACAACACTTGTCAGCAACTCATCTGCGTCATTCAATTTTTCCTGATATGATCATTTTTGCTTACATGAGTGGATGAACTTGAACAACCCAAAATGAGGTTTGTATTGGACTTCAAAGGGGTGGGATTATTGAGTTCTATGCTCAAGAATGTGATTACCAAAAGAGGACTGAAGTCAAAGAATGTAGCACCAAATCCAGCTTAAACACGTAACTATGCGCCATTTATGTACCGTCTCTCATAGGCTCCCATTACTTGGTCTGCAACTCCCCACATAATAGCTTGGCCGGGCGGAATCCTCATGAGCCGAGGCAGAAGTCCTTTCCATAAAGCACGGAGGCCTTCCTCTGCGTAGATAGTTCGAATGGTATGGAACATGCCCTTGTACTTTAGTTCACCATCAGTTTGGCTCTGAGCCATTAGCCGCGTTTTCACAACATCAAAAGGGCCAGTGCATATTGGACCGGCTGTTCCTGCAAGGAACCCTGAAATCATGGATTGCCAGGGTAGGAGGACTGTCCCTTCACCTTCATGTTTCTTCCACAAGAGGATGTCAAAAGAGTTTTTGGCAGTAAACATGGCAGCCTGATTTGTTCCATTGCGCATAACAGTTGGTGCAGCTCCAGCCCATAGCCCCAAAATGCCTTCTTCTCGAATAATCAAGCTGGCGCAGTGCACAGGCCCCTTATACTTCAGAAGCTCATGACTCAGACCTCTCTGTTGCTGCAGTCTAATTTTCACCACCTGCAATCAACACAAATCAGATCCACATTTTAGTTACCTTGTATTGCATTATAGTACTTAATAGGAGTTTGACATTCGAGAAAACCACATACAGCATCTTCTGAAATGGATCCATAAGTTGGTGTTACTTGTAAAAGCGTAGTGTGTCATCTCAATACGACAATACAGTCAACAAACATTGAAAAAAGATGAGAGAAACAGAGAAACACATCTTCAAATTAGCTTACAAATTTTGAAAGAACTGAAACAAGAGAGTCATTTTTTTATACAGATGTTACATAAAGTCCATGTACAGGGTGACAACCCTACAGTTTATATACCTTATGCAAACACTACCAAGAGGATTCTGATGCTAATACAAACGATGAGGAGATGACTAAAGAAAACATGAGAAAGTAAGGAAAGTGGATCAGGTGAGTTATAAGTCTACAAGACAAACGACATAGAACTCATTGAAATATGACAAGAGCAGCTGGAACACAACGATAACCATGAAAAGAAATTTTGATACCCCAAGGTTAACTCATGAATCCCACTGAAGAGGCATCATACAGGGACAAGAAACAAATATTGGAAACAAAGAAAAATCTCCTTCAGAAAACCACATATGCACACACGCATGATAGTTCGGTTATTGGCATAAATATGTAACTCATGCTTGTCAAAAACAAAGACTCGTGAATAAATTGTATCAGCTACTCAAGAAAATAGTAGCAGAGGATACAGTTGGACAGTTCACCCTAGATTATTGACATTGCTAAAGTCACTTACCAACACATGGCCTAACAAAAATGAAGTGCGTCATCTTTCAGTTGCCTATCTATGCTAAACACTGCAATATATCACTTGCCTGTGAGAATCATCGTTTTAGTATAGTAGATGCTAAGAAGGCACCAAGACACATCTCCAAGAAAAGGTTACTATCCTTATGAAACTCTAATCCAAGATCCCCTACAGGGCTCAAGAACAAACTAAGCTCAAAATTACCAGAAACCCTTCATTATATTATATATTAATTCGAATCAGCTTGAAACAGGTTCTTCACATTCTCAGCTTAATCTTTAGCAACACAAAAGCATTCAAATCAACAAAGCAAAGAAACAAGAAACCAGAGGCAGGAATCTAATCAGAAAAAACACTCCAAGAAACAGTGAAATTCCATACCTCAAAGGGCGTAACAATGACCAAAGCCTCCAGCACGCCAGCCCCAAACCCAGACAAAAGCCTCCCACGATTACTAACTTTTCCAGTCTCCTTATCCTTGAACGCTGATTGAAACACGGCATTGGACCCCATCCGAAGCGCATACTTAAGCGTCAAATGAGTAGCGAACGGTGTCAGCCCCTTCCACAAAGCCCTAACGCCCTCGGTCTTGGCCACAGTCGTCCCGCAATGCGCGATGCCTTTGTAAGCGCCGGACCGGTCAAGCTGCAACCTGGTCTTAATCACATCAATAGGCTGCAAGCAAGAGGCTTCCACAATCCCGCCGAGCGATCCGGAAATGGCCTTCATGTAAGGCGGAATCGTCGCCCTCTTGGAGGTCGGCTGCGGTGGCGAATCGTCAGTAGTCATTTCGATTCTGTGGGAGCTGAAATGAGAAAGATGAAGAAATGTGCGGAACTGATTTGAGCTAATAGGACGAATATGGCTGCGGGTGATCTGCGGCGATTATTGTGGTTAGAAGTGCGAGAGGACAGCCCAGTTCTCGGTGAACTCCGAAATGCCAAGTTCTGTTAAATACGGAGTATCTGTCAATGTTGATTCTATTTTTCTTTTCTTTGTATTATTATTTATTTTTACAAATCTCGATTCTATGGGGTGTTCGTATTTTTTTATATTGATATGAGATATTTTAGAAGAGAAACAACGTTCAAATGAGGCAAGGTAAATAAGAATAAGACAGGTGAAATATGATTTCGGTCATCCATTTAACTACGTGCATTTGTGGCGCGCCACGTGGTAAATAGTAAAACATAATACTTCGTAGTGTAAAACGCGTTTGGCGGCTCGTGCCACGTGACTTCGCCACGTGCGTCCGACCAACTCGATGGAAGGCCGAGATCACGACTCACTGCCTCAACCGAACGCTCCCCTTTTAGAAGATTAATAAACACAAATCAAAAAATTTAAAGTTAAAGAAACTCTAGCTGTTATCAGTTCCAATAACATAAACCTGCGTTGCGTAATAGATAAATGGACTTTTGCTCTGCTTGGCCTCACGCCTCGAATGGTGGACCCTAACAACATCATAATCGAAATAGGAACCCTATGCATATAGAAAATGAAGTGAAAACATCTATTACTTTTTCCTTCGACGGCATACAGAAGAGCAAGAAAACACAACCCGAAAGAATTCAATTGAAAAAGACTCCTTTAAATCGCTACAGTCACACTTAGAGAGAAAGAACCAACAACCGATAGTAAACTTGTTATGAGTCAAAGTAGAAACAAATGAATGTATCAAAAAAAAAGTTGAAACAAATGAAAAAACCCGAAGAAACAAGTATTTGTACTTTAAGCATAAGACCCAAACGTCAAAGGTCAAACCTAATGAACAATATTCATTATAAATTTAATTTCAACAAATAAATTTGAAACTCAAAAACTCAGGGCTAAGGCAACCAAGCAGAAGCAGCCAATTTGAGCGTACAAAACATGAATGTATGGCCAGAGATGCTCGAAGCGCCGAATCTCACCTCGTGACTACTTTTGAGCAAAAATGGTGACGAGGTTAGTTGGTAAGCAGCCACTTGGTTTAAATGGATGATTCTCCACTCTGCTGTCTGCACCACAAAAAATCATTGTTGCAAGATCTTGGCAGCCTCTGAGCTCTCCGCGCTTCATCAATGGCGAGCTCAGTGTTGTTCAACTGCTCCATCAGACGACACTTTCAACCAGTTTCACTTTCACATACCCGAATCTCACGGCAGCGTGCCCAACATTTCAACTCCAAACAACGCCAATCCGCATCAACGTTTTTGCTTTCATCTAGTAAAGATAATAAGTTTGAAGTGAAAGTGAGTGCTCAATTGGGTGTAAAGGAACTGGATGTTGAGGAGGAGGCTGCATTCGACGCAGGCGCTCCGCCGCCTTTCAAACTGTCTGACATTCGGGCTGCGATTCCCAAGCATTGCTGGGTGAAGGATCCATGGAGGTCGATGAGCTACGTGGTGAGAGACATTGGTGTTGTGCTTGCCCTGGCCGGTGTGGCTGCTTATCTTAACAGCTGGCTTGTTTGGCCTCTCTACTGGGCTGCTCAAGGCACCATGTTTTGGGCAATCTTCGTCCTCGGTCATGATTGGTATCTTAACTTAACAATAGCCTTCTGATTAATTATGCTGCATATTGCTCCTTTTTTTCGGCTGACTCGAGCAGTTGTGCAAGGCTTGAGCGACGCGTTGAAACTCATTAGCAAGTTAAAATGCACTGAATTATGTGCTGCAGTGGTCATGGGAGCTTTTCCAGTAATCCTAAGCTGAACAGTGTGGTTGGACACTTGCTGCATTCTTCAATTCTAGTGCCTTATAATGGCTGGTATACTCTTTTACTCAATTCACTCATCCAATTTTGCTTAGCTAAATGATCGTAATAATATCTCACCGGTTCGTCCAGGAGAATTAGTCATAGGACTCATCATCAGAACCACGGGCATGTTGAGAACGACGAGTCGTGGCATCCGGTTAGCCACTTTTCTCACCATTTTATATCCTGAGTGTATATGTGTAAGTGTATTTGGTGATTTATTTTTTTTGGGCTGCAGCTGTCGGAGAAGATTTACAGGAACCTGAAAACAACAACAAAGTTCATGAGATTCAGCTTGCCTTTTCCTATGCTAGCATACCCTTTCTATTTGGTAACACTTCAACTTCACATTTCACACTGCAGTTAAAATCTTTACCTTGTGGATTTCAATTCTGTGCAAGCTGTTAAAGATGAAAATTTGCTTTAGTGGTCTAGAAGTCCTGGAAAGACAGGCTCACATTACCATCCAGATAGCGACTTATTCACGACTAATGAGAGGAACGATGTGCTGATTTCAACCGCCTGCTGGACCACGATGCTCGCGTTGCTTGCAGGATTGAGCTTCGTAACGGGCCCTGTTCAGATGTTGAAGCTCTACTTCATTCCCTATTGGGTACTGGACTATTACGCTGTCTCCATTTTTCTAAACAATAGCATAGGAAGTTGAGATAAAACTGATATAATTTGACATCCTTTTTGTACTGCAGATATTCGTAATGTGGCTGGATTTTGTAACTTACTTGCACCACCATGGCCATCAAGATAAGCTTCCATGGTACCGTGGGACGGTAAGATCGATCTCTGTCATTTTTATTGCGCTGACATTTGCCAAAAAATTGTTTTATCCGTAGCGATGCTGCTCAAGCTCAACTGTCTATTATACTCAGGAATGGAGTTACTTGCGCGGAGGTCTAACGACACTTGACAGGGACTACGGATGGATCAACAATATTCATCACGACATCGGCACACATGTTATACATCATCTGTTTCCTCAAATCCCACACTATCACCTGATTGAAGCGGTACGTATCTCTATTTCATAAATCATGATTTTCAGATGATAAGTCTGAAATACTGTTGTCTTATCCAAGATGAGGTATAGTTAGTGTTCGAACTAAGGCTAGAATACTAATTCAACATTAAGCTGAACAGAACAATGCAGGCATATACGATTTTATACCCAGTTCGACAACATCCTACTTTGGGGCCTCCCACACCCTAAAGGGTAGCAAATTTTGTTTGAAAAGTATAGAGCTACATATGGTATTACACTTACAATTTCCCGAATATAACCGCATAGCCTCTAACACTTATTCACTCATATTTGCGATATCGACTCCCTCCCGAACTTGCTCGAACTTCTCCCAAACGCGTGTGTAGATGACAGTGTGTGTGCAATGGTTCGTTCAGCAGGAACAGTCTGATCAGCACACTGAACAACCAACTTCTTCGCCATTGATTCTCCAGTATGGAAAAATCAACCGACAGTCGCTCATCCTCCTCCTCTACTCAAGATCACTCGTATTTTCTTTTTCTCCAAAAGCGAAAGGTACCGAGCAGGAAACCCTAGCCCAGTATATATAGCATTTGACAGGTTCCTAATCGGTTATGATATCAAATCTCGAATATTGAGAAAATATTTTCTAAATATTTGTTAGTTTCCAAATCTTCTATCCTCGTGTATCTTCCGAATACTTCATGGTAATCTCAGACCTATAGATAATGTTGCTTTATAGTCACGTCAGCCCATATCAAACATTCAACTAACTCGAATCAATAACTGCCTCCAATTAGTATTTTCAGAGTTAAGGAAAATTCCAGATTAGAAAAGTTTGTATCTTCAGTTCTTTACTGTATGTGAGTTCTTATATTCGGGTGGACAGCTCTTGACTTTTCGCTTGAACACTCTAAAGACGTTTTACCAAAATCATGACATACATGAGAACATCAATCTTCCCTTGCCCCTAACCATTTTTGGCGAAATCAGAATCAGATCTTCTAATTCTAAATATCTAGACAATTGAGGAAAACAAACAACTTCCTCAAATGACTCCCCTTTTTTGCCACTAAATTGGCAAGGAGAGTTCAATCATAGTTCAAAAAGTAAATAAACAGTACTGGAACAAGTCCGACGGAAGGAAAAAAGTTCAAAAGACAGTTTCAAGGCATAGTTGTAGCATGGAACTTCAGTTGGAGGAGTCTTCATCAGAGTCACCGGCATCTTCATCGGCAGCTTCATCTTCATCTTCATCATCGCTGGGATATCTCAGCGCACGCACTAGTCTATTGAGTCTCTTCCTCTGCTCATGTTGGGCCTCTAGAATGATCTCCAGTTCCTTCAACAGCTGTCCACGTTCAGCTCGGGGCATCTTTTTGCCGGCAGCAACTCTCCTCATAGAAGACTCAGGGATGTCTTTCCTCTCAGTACTTGGCTTGCACTCGGAGAGTACTAACTGCAAAGCATCTGCAACAAATCAACATGCCAGTAACCAATTAAGACAAAAAAAACTCAAAACCTTTAATGAGCATGTACACACAAAAAACCTGTAAATGCAAATACAAGACAACTTTGTAACTCTCCTAGTCTTGTACACTGTATGGTTAAACAAAGAAAAACTTATACATTCTGTTAATATTAGCGATCAATTCTTTCGAAAACATTAATTCCACTAAATTAAACGATATTAACACAGAAACATACACCAGCTATCTAATACTGCAAAAATGCACTTTGACCAATTACTAAATATCAAAACCTACACTTAAGCTCGGCTGCTTCGCTAATCGGCAGACTTTAGGTTGGGCCCTTTTTTGGCGTTGTAATCGATAAATTATTTAAACAAAAAAACCTACACTTAAGCTCATCAGGGCCAGTACTCCAATCACTTTCAGACACTTCATAAATAACCAAACACACAATCACGCATTGCTCCAAAGATTATATAGAAATGAAAATTAGTTAAAGCTACGAAACTGTTAACTATTTCGGCAGCCGTCTTGTATTTGGTGACAACTTCAGTAGAAGAGAGATCGAGCTCCTTCTCCTCCCTCTCTTCAACGGACGACATATTTCAACGAACGGCTCCTTTAACTGCAGCTAAACAGAAGACAAAATGACAATCAACAAACGCACATACAAATCGCGAAAATTAAACGATTAGATAAGCGTCTGAGAATATGAGTACCGAAAAATTCGTACAGTAGGCGTCTAGGGTTACTAGAAGGTTAATTAAGTTGAAGCGAGAGGAGCTCAAATGAAGCGGTGGCGAGTACGACAGACAGAGGAGTCCGTTAGGGTTTCGTCTCGTGTCGTAGTCGTAGCAGCGGTTTATCTATCGGCGTTTCTTTTTCTTTTTTCCATTTTAATATTTTTAATGGTAAGAAAATAGGAATTAATTATTCTTTTTTGATTCATAGAAACGACAAAGAGGCTATAAACAGGACTAGCTGTCACGTTGATGGGGCAAAATCACCACTGGGACGTGACCAAGGCATGCATACACATGCACGTGACTTAAGCATGCATGAGGAGGGTGCACTAAATGGCCCTGGACCACCACGCAGAGGATCTCGCCCCAGAGAAGCTTCTAGGAGGTTTCCCGCAACAGAATACTGCCTGCAGAATTAGTTAGATAATGATGCAGATATGAGAGAGGCAGTATAAAAGAAGTAACGGGTGTATTGTGTCAGGCATCAAATCAATAACAAACTTCCTATTTCTCTCCCCTTTCCTTCCCCGATCCTACTATCCTCCATCAACTGGTGCTTTCGTTGCACCATGCCCTCTCATGCTGAGGCTATCGCCAACCTCAACGCCGGCATGGAAGCTATGGACACTCGCTTGACTAAGATGGAGGAGCAGCGAACGGCGGACATGCATCAGATGTGTACTGCCATCGAACGCCTCTCCAAGGTCGTTGAAGACAACCATCGCACCACTGGGAAACAGCCTCTGTTTCCTAACACGGCACCATCCATCCTGGGTTCACCATCTCAGGTTATCTCTGGTGACTCCAACACCTCACAACACCCCGCTGATGACCCAACTCAACCCACATATGGTGACAACAACCCTCGACCATTTCGTACTCCCAGAATCGACGTACCCATCTTCACAGGCGAAGGAGTAGTTGGCTGGCTATTCCAACTCAACCGATACTTCACCATCAACAATGTCTCCCCGGACCAGATGTTGGACTCAGCTCCGTTGTTTATGGCAGGTGATGCCCTACTATGGTTCCAATGGAAGGCCACGACCGCACAAATCTCATCATGGGACCAGCTCGCTATGGCTATCAAACGCCGTTTTGGACCTAGTGACTACTATGACGCGGAGGTAGCCATCAACCAGCTTGTTCAAACAGCTTCCGTCCACGCCTACATCACAGAGTTCGAGCGTCTCTCGGCCAGTGCCCCACGCCTACTAGGCCACAACCTCTTGTCCCGTTTTGTTGCGGGCCTCAAGGAGGACATCCGCCATGAGATTATCATGCTCCGCCCCATAGACCTGGACACAGCCATGGGAATGGCTCGGGTCGCGGACGACAAGTTACAAGCCCTCCGCCGCCTCGCACCTCGCCCATCCTTTTCACGTACCCCATATCGACCTCCATCCACCATCAACCCTGACCACAGCAAACCCACCCACACACCATTACCTATCCGTCGTCTAACACCAACCGAGATCGCAGCTCGTCGCGCAAAGGGGCTTTGTTTTAATTGCGACGAGCGGTATGTACCTGGCCACAACTGTCGTCCCAAGTTTCAATGCCTTCTTATGGAAGAACCTTGTGATGGTGATGACGTCGAACTGGTGGAAGCCGAGCCAACTGATCCCCCCGAACCAATCGTTCCCGATGAAACAGGGCAACACACAGAAGCCACTCCATGCATAACATTCCATGCCCTTCAAGGAAGAGCTGCTCCCTGCACCTTGCGCTTCCAAGCTCACATTCAAGGGCAGCCAGTCCTCGTGCTAGTCGACAGCGGCTCCACCCACAACTTCGTACAAACGAGGATCGCGCGCTTCCTTAAGCTCCCCATTGAGCCCTCTAACCACCTCAGTGTGACGGTTGGTAATGGAGAAGAAATGAAGTGCGAGGGTGTATGTCGTGAGGTACCAGTCACTATAAATGGGACTCTATTCCCTGTTGAGATGCACCTACTTCCAGTATTCGGCGCAGACCTCGTTCTCGGAGCACAATGGTTGGCTGAACTTGGACCTACCACATTTTGCTATAGAGACATGTGGATGAGCTTCGAGAAAGAAGGCACACAGATACAACTCTTTGGCCTTAACCCAACCCCACAATTTTCCCAGACATCATCCTCCCAGATCCATAAAACCACTCACCAAAAAAGTGCCCTGTACTTTCTCCAAATGTTCACTTCGTGGACTAAATCTCCCAAACTACCAAACCCAACCACTATCCCTGACTTCAATATATCACCCTCCTTACAGCCTGACCTAAAAGCCAACCTTACCCACCTACTATCTAAGTTCCAGACTATTTTCCTTCCACCACATGGCCTACCACCCAACCGAGAAACCGACCATTCTATTCCTTTAATTACTGGCGCTAACCCTGTAAACGTTCGTCCTTACAGGTACCCCCACTTTCAGAAGACTGAGATTGAGCTGTTAATAAAAAACATGCTGCAGGAGGGTATCATCCGACCCAGCCGAAGTCCATTCTCATCCCCCGTTCTACTAGTAAAAAAGAAAGACGGTTCGTGGCGTTTCTGCGTCGACTATCGGGCCTTGAATGCCATCACAGTGAAGGATAAATTCCCGATTCCTACCGTCGATGAACTTCTGGACGAACTGCATGGAGCCACCCTCTTTACTAAACTTGATCTTCGAGCGGGATATCACCAGTTGCGCATGAACGAAGCGGACGTGTTCAAAACGGCTTTCCGTACACATGAGGGGCACTATGAATTCCTCGTAATGCCATTTGGCCTTACTAATGCTCCGGCGAGTTTTCAAGCCGAAATGAATAGCATATTCAAACCACTTCTCCGCCGATGCGTCTTGGTGTTCTTTGATGACATATTGGTGTATAGCGCCACACCGAATGACCACATTCGCCACCTTGAGGAGGTACTCTCTACTCTTTCCACACATTCCTTTTATGCTAAGCCATCTAAGTGTGACATTGCCAGGGAGTCCCTAACATACCTGGGGCACATTATTAGTAAGGAAGGGGTAGCAGTAGACCCGGAAAAAATCAGTGCAATCCAACAGTGGCCCTTACCCAAGACGATAAAACAACTCAGGGGGTTTCTTGGCCTTACGGGGTATTATCGCCGGTTCGTCCGCAACTATGCTAACCTAGCTGCCCCTCTCACCAGTTTGCTGAGAAAAGATGCTTATGTATGGTCACCAGAGGCAACAATGGCCTTTGATACTCTGCGCATTGCTCTGTCATCCACCCCTGTGCTCACACTTCCTAACTTTACTCAGCCCTTCCACGTCCACACTGACGCATCAGGAACGGGTGTAGGGGCAGTACTTGCGCAAGGGGGCCGACCAATCTCTTATTTCAGCAAACAACTAAGTCCACGTCTTCAAAGCTCATCGGCGTACAACCGTGAGTTATGCGCCCTAGTACTGGCAGTCCAGAAATGGCGCCAATATCTTCTTGGCCACCGGTTCATCGTGGAAACAGACCACCAGCCCCTCAAGACGATCCTCTCCCAGACTGTCCACACACCAGAGCAACAACACTGGGTGGTTAAACTGTTAGGCTACGATTTTGAGGTTCGATATCGTCCAGGCAGGGAAAACGCCCCAGCTGATGCCCTATCCCGGCTGCATGAAGTGGAAGTACCAAATAAACCAACTTGCTTATTCACAACTGCCACTACAAAACCAGAGTTTGGTATTTTACGCGCTCTTCGCAAATACTATGCATCCGACGCCACTGGCAAGGCCCTCATGCAGACCGTAGCGGCACAACCCACTGACCATGAGCATTGGTCTATTAGAGATGGACTGCTGCTATTTAAGGGCAAACTCCGTGTCCCGGCTGACACAACAATTAAGGAACTCATCTTATACGAGTTCCATAACACTCCCCTGAGTGGCCATCCGGGCGCACGGCGCACATTGGCTCGCATATGTGCTAACTTCCACTGGCCAAACATTAGCCAAGATGTTAAAGCTTACGTCCGAAACTGTGAGATCTGCCAACAAGTGAAGGCCCCTAACTCTGCTCCTTCCGGCCTCCTAGTTCCATTACCGATCCCGGACAAAGTATGGCATGATATATCAATGGACTTCATCACGCATCTTCCACCCTCGGCAGGCAAGACCACCATCATGGTCGTAGTGGATCGCCTGTCTAAATATGCTCATTTCTCGCCACTAAAAGGGGGATGCTCGGCACACGAAGTAGCTCAAGTGTTCATCAGGGACATTATTAAGCTCCATGGCTTTCCAGGCAGCATTGTTTCAGATAGGGATCCTATCTTCATGAGCACATTCTGGAAAGACCTATTCAAGCAACAGGGCACCATTCTTGCACACTCAACAGCGTATCATCCCCAAAGTGATGGCCAGACCGAGGTCGTCAATCGTGGATTAGAAGATTACCTCCGTTGTTTCGTGAGTGACAACCAAAAGGACTGGCTACAATTTCTACCATGGGCCGAATACTGTTATAACACGGCTCATCACTCGTCTACAAATCGCACACCTTTTGAGATCGTCTATGGTAGACCAGCCCCATCCCTGCTGGATCACATCCCCGGCACCACCACATTGGTCTCAGTAGAACATCAGATCCAGCAGCGTGAAAAGCTCATTCTGGACCTCCGCAACACACTGACTCGCACGCAACAAAGAATGCAGCAACAAGCCAACACCAAACGCCAAGACAGTACCTTTCAGGTGGGGGATTTTGTGTGGGTTCGCCTACAGCCATATCGACAAAACTCCCTCAGATCCCGACGTACAAACAAGCTGGCAAGACGTTTCTACGGACCATTTCAGGTCACTGCCCGCATCGGCCCGGTTGCTTACCGCCTTCAACTACCACCGACCGCACGTATCCACAACGTGTTTCACATTTCCTTGCTGAGGCGTTTTGTGGGTGACCCGACTCTCACTACACGGGACTTCCCACCTGACCTAAACGGCACCCGACACATCCTGGTCCCTGATTCAGTGCTACAGGTTCGTCAGGTCAAGGCACCACCAGGTTGGAAAACGCAATGGCTGGTGAAGTGGCGCGATCTACCAGCAGAGGAGGCTACATGGGTTTTCAAAGACGACCTCCTTCAAGAATTTCCCACCTTCATCCTTGAGGACAAGGCTGCTGTCGATGGGGGTGGCAATGATGGGGCAAAATCACCACTGGGACGTGACCAAGGCATGCATACACATGCACGTGACTTAAGCATGCATGAGGAGGGTGCACTAAATGGCCCTGGACCACCACGCAGAGGATCTCGCCCCAGAGAAGCTTCTAGGAGGTTTCCCGCAACAGAATACTGCCTGCAGAATTAGTTAGATAATGATGCAGATATGAGAGAGGCAGTATAAAAGAAGTAACGGGTGTATTGTGTCAGGCATCAAATCAATAACAAACTTCCTATTTCTCTCCCCTTTCCTTCCCCGATCCTACTATCCTCCATCACACGTCAAAAAGAGCATGACAAATAAGTTGGCTGGGCAACCGCAATGGCCGACACTACATAACCAAATGAAGCACCGTCGTGCCCTTCGATGAAAGCAGGAATCCAACTCCCGAAACATAAAAACTAAAAACAACAACAGCTCACCAACCCAATTGAGAGTACAATCCTCATAAGCGAAGACGACACTACACAACTAACACACAACACTAAACACACCAAATATGTATAACCACCTAGCGGAGTCAGCCTGTCCACCGGCACCGCAACAAATCACCAAGTTGCCCAGTCCAACAGCGCCAAACTCACACCCCGACCATCACGACAAACCGTTGTACCCAATAAAAACAAACCAAAAGACAACCCCCAACTCCCGTCCGCCGGAGACTCGATGACCAACACCCAAACCCCAAAGCAGCACCACCACAGAGCCCATCCACCACGAAGCCGCATCAGTCCCAAAGCAGTGGCATCCCAACACAATAGGCAGCTGAAAAGAGGAATGGGAGACAAACAGCGGAGCCAAAGCGAAAGGCGATGAGGGTCTGGGTACGCGGCCGTGGAAAAATAGTCAAAAAATAGCCCAACCACCGACGGGCGGCACCCGTCGGCAGACTGAGCGGCTCCTCAAACAAAAATCTGGAAACTTCTGGCGAGGGGATGCTTCAATTCATAGGACTGTGGACTGTAACAATGTCAGATTTATTAAAATCGACCTGTGGATCGACTTGGTCAAGTCACTGAGTCAATGAGTCAGTGGTTCAATCGAATTGAACCGGATTGACACGCACATTTTAAAAAATAAAAATACTTATAAATGATAGTATAATTTAACATATTTATGACTTGAATAAATATTACATGTTTATGATCTAATTACAACAATATACCCTAACAAATTAAAATTTAATAAAGTATAAATCAATAATAAAACAATAATAGAACAACAATTACAATTTTAGTCTTAATTTGCAAGTCACAAGCACAATAATAAGAGATTTCTAAGAGTAATTGAATTTTTAGTTAAATTGATAATAAGTAATAAATTTTATAGATTTGTTAAATGAATATACATTATTGAAACAAAATAATAAAATAACAATAATCTTTAGCCTAGTGGAATAAAATAGAATAACTATTAAGTGAGGTTGTATTCGGGTCTTGTATAAGTCAAAATTAAATAAATAAATTTTCAAACCAAATTGAACCAATTGAACCGATCAAAACAACGTTTTAATAAAAAATCGGGTCAACCGGTTCAATCGACCAGGTCAACCTAGTCTTGACCTGATCAAATGCATTCCGATTCAATACAAAATCGAACCGTTCCAGTGATCGATCGAACCGGCTGGTTCGGTCCGAGTTTCATAACTATGATAACACTTGTTAGCAACTCATCTGCGTCATTCAATTTTTCCTGATACGATCATTTCTGCTTACATGAGTGGATGAATTTTTTTTGATAAGCTATAAGTTACAAAGGCATACAGAGGAATTTTTTGATTTTTAGACGATAAATCCATACAGAATCAATACATATATACATTGTATTAATGAAATAAGAATGTCAGTTTTGAGTTGTTTTTTACTTGACAGACGGAGGCGGCTAAACCAGTGCTAGGTGAGTATTACAGGGAGCCAGAGCAGTCTTCCCCTATGCCGTACCACCTGGTTGGGGATTTGATTAGGAGCTTGAAGAAGGATCATTTTGTGAACGATGAAGGTGGTGTAGTTTACTACCAATCTGATCCTCACTTCAATGAATCCAAATAATAAACGAGGCTTCTCAAAGGATTGCGAGATATTATTTTTATGGGAAATGTAAGTCTATGGTAATGGTTGAGTTTTGGAGCAGCGAATATTCATATATCATACATCGTTAAGGTCTGTTTTTGGGATGAGAACAGAAGTTGGATCAGAGAAACTTGCGCTTCCATTGTTAGAAAGTATACGAAATGATGGATATATATTATTATTTTTTGATTGAGAAATGATGGATATATATATGTACTAATTTTGTAACAATTATTAATGAATTAATCAATGAAAATAAAGTTCAAGGCTTTTCATTCATATTATTTCATATTTAAATAAGATGATTTAGTTTTTTTTTTTTTGATAAGGACTTGGGTTAAGTTAGTTAGTATCTGCCCTTTTTTTAATGAAGGAATGGGGGACTTGAACCCGTGCTTTCGAAAGCAACGGGGGAGCACCTGACCACCAGGCTACTCTCTTTGCCCCAGATGATTTAGTTTTAGAGCCTGTTTTATTGACTTTAAATTTGTATTATATAAACCATTTTAACATCACATAACATAAATTAACATAAATTCAGCTAACATACCATAAATTAACATAAATTCAGCTAACATACCATAAATTAACATAACATAACATAAATTACCACCATCATCATATTACCACCACCATCATCATCATCATGTCATCATCACCATCATCATCATCATGTCATCATCATCATCATCCATCATCTTCATGCATCATGCATCATGTCATCATCATCATCATCATCATCATGTCATCATCATCATCATCATCCATCATCCATCATCTTCATGCATCATGCATCATCATCATCATGGTGATGAATAGTAATATGATGGTGATGATGAATAGTAATATGATGATGATGACATGATGATGATGAATAGTAATATGATGATGATGATGATAGTGACATGATGATGAATAGTGAGATGATGATGATGGTGACATGATGATGCTGAATAGTAATATAATGAATAGTAATATGATGATGATGAATAGTAGTATGATGATGAATAGTAATATGATGATGATGACAAGTTGACATGATGTTGATGATGATGGTGAGATGATGATGATGATGCCATGATGATGATGACATGATGAGATGATGATGATGGTGATGACATGATGATGATGATGATGATAGTGACATAATGATGATGATGTGATGATGGTGACTTGATGATGATGATGGTGACATGATGATGATGACATGATGAGATGATGGTTACAAGATGTTGATGATGTCATGTGATGATGTTGACATGATGATGAAGATGACGGTGATATGATGATGATGATGATGATGATGATGATGGTGACATGATGATGATGATGTCATGTGATGATGTGACATGATGATGATGTAATGTTAGGTTGGTATAAACTATAACAAATTAAAATAAATTAACATAACATAACATAAATTAAATTAAATTCAGCTAACATAACATAAATCAACATAACATAAATTAAATTAACATAAACATAAATTTAGGGTCTGTTTAATTTATGTTATGTTATGTTAATTTATTTTAATTTATTATAGTTTATACCAACCTAACATTACATCATCATCATGTCACCATCTTCACATGACATCATCATGTCACGATCACCATCATCATCATGTCATCATCATCATCATGGCATCATCATCATCATCATCTCACCATCATCATCTCATCAACATCATCATCATGTCATATTACTATTCATCATCATCATAGTACTATTCATCATCATCTCACCATCATCATCATAGTACTATTCATCATCATCATCATATTACTATTCATAAGCATCATGTTATCATCATCATATTACTATTCACCATCATCATCATGTCATCATCTTCATCATATTACTACTATTCAACATCACCATCATGTCATCATCATATTACTATTCGCCATCATCATCATGTCATCACCATCACCATCATAATCATCATGTCATCATCATCATCTTACTATTCATCATATTACTATTACTATTCATCACCATCATCATGTCATCATCATCATCATCCATCATCTTCATGCATCATGCATTATCATCATCATCATGGTGATGAATAGTAATATGATGGTGATGATGAATAGTAATATGATGATGGTGATGACATGATGATGATGAATAGTAATATGATGATGATGATGACATGATGAGGATGATGATAGTGACATGATGATGAATAGTAAGATGATGATGGTGAGACTGAGATGATGATGATGAATAGTAATGATGATGATGATGATGATGGTGACATGATGATGCTGAATAGTAATATAATGAATAGTAATATGATGATGATGAATAGTAGTATGATGATGAATAGTAATATGATGATGAATAGTAATATGATGATGAATAGTAATATGATGATGATGACAAGTTGACACGATGTTGATGATGATGATGGTGAGATGATGATGATGATGCCATGATGATGATGATGATGACATGATGATGATGGTGATGACATGATGATGATGATGATAGTGACATAATTATGATGATGTGATGATGGTGACTTGATGATGATGATGGTGACATGATGATGATGACATGATGAGATGATGGTTACAAGATGTTGATGATGTCATGTGATGATGTTGACATGATGATGAAGATGACGGTGATATGATGATGATGGTGACATGATGATGATGTCATGTGATGATGTGACATGATGATGATGTAATGTTAGGTTGGTATAACTTATAACAAATTAAAATAAATTAACATAACATAACATAAATTAACATATATTAAATTAAATTCAGCTAACATAACATAAATTAACATAACATAAATTAAATTAACATAAACATAAATTTAGGGCCTGTTTAATTTATGTTATGTTATGTTAATTTATTTTAATTTATTATAGTTTATACCAACCTAACATTACATCATCATCATGTCATCATCATCATCATCATCAGCATGGCATCATCATCATCATGGCATCATCATCTCATCATCATCATCATCATCTCATCAACATCATCATCATGTCATATTACTATTCATCATCATCATAGTACTATTCATCATCATCTCACCAGCATCATCATAGTACTATTCATCATCATCAATTACTATTCATCATCATCAATTACTATTCATCATCATCATATTACTATTCATAAGCATCATGTTATTATCATCATATTACTATTCACCATCATCATCATGTCATCATCTTCATCATATTACTACTATTCAACATCACCATCATGTCATCATCATATTACTATTCACCATCATCATCATGTCATCACCATCATCATCATCATGTCATCACCATCACCATCATCATCATGTCATCATCATCATATTACTATTCATCATATTACTATTACTATTCATCACCATGATGGTGATGATGATGACATGATGATGATGGTGATGATGGTGGTAATATGATGATGATGATATGATGATGGTGGTAATTTTTGTTATGTTAATTTATGTTATGTTATGTTAATTTATATTAATTTATGTTAGTTGAATTTATGTTAATTTATGGTATGTATTGTTAAAATGGTTTATAAAGTCCAGAAAACAGGCCCAAATACAAAACAGAAGCATAACACAGCCTCGTCTGCTGAAACTAATCTACTATGTGTCAAGATACACACGTAATAGCCGGAAAGATGGACACCACAAATATGAAAAAAGCCTAATCCCTTCTTTCGCCTGATAATGGCTGTCAGGTATACAGTCTAAGTGATTCGTCAACTTGTACTCAACTCGACCGAGATGTGACCCTGACCCCAACCATAAAGTCACTCACTAGAAAAATGGATAAGAACCAATACAAAAAAACATTCAGTTTCCTGATGCTCTAAATTCTCTTATGTGAAAAACTGTTTTCCATAGTCTAACACTGAAAAAAAGAAAAGAAATCAAATCGAAAAAAGCAAAATAGGATAGCATATGGAGGAATCCGGAAACATAATCATTTTGGATTGGAAGCTACGCATTTAAATCAAACCGTTCGTCGCCTCCGTCCGTCGAATTTTAGGGTTCCGTCCGTTGCATTTTAGGGTTTCAGTCTGAGACTGAGTCGCCTCCGTCCGTCGCATGTCACTGTCGCATCTCTCGTGTTTTCAATCTTCGGTTCGTTTCAATCAGTGTTTAGTGATTTGTGGGAGATAAAATCGGGATTACAGTTTTGAGTTTGTTTTCTATTTCTAATTTGCCCTCAAACACGTATTAATTAATTAATAAATACAAATTTTAGATGAATTTAAGCATAATCTTAACCGTTTATTAGACTGATCGGACGGCTATTATAATTTCTTATTTCTCACCAGATTTGCACTTCTCATCAGAACCGCACTCAATAATATATGGAGTAATTATCAAAAAAAAAAATATGGATTATAATTATTTGCCGATTTAAAACTTTAAAAAAAAGCTCAAATTAAAAAAAAGTTCATTAATAATGGATGTTTGATTGAGTTTAAATTTATGTTATGTTAATTTAATTTGTGTTAATTTATGTTATGTTAGCTGAATTTATGTTAATTTGTGTTAATTTATGTTGTGTTAATTTATATTATGTTAATCATGTCATCATCATCTCATCATGGCATCATCATCATCATCATCATCATCATCATCATCATAATCATCATGTCATCATCGTCATCATGTCATCACCATAATTATCATCATGTCATCACCATCACCATCATCATATATCTATTCACCATTATATTACTATTCATCATCATCATCATATTACTATTTATCATCATGACTATTCATCATGCATCATGTCACCATCATCATCATCATCATCAGTATATTACTATTCATCATCATCATTTTAATCACCATATAACTATTTAGCATATTACTATTCATCATATTACTATTCATGTCATCATGTCACCATCATCATCATCATCATCATGTCACCGTCATCATCATCATCATGTCATCATCATCATGTCATCATCATCATGTCATCATCATCATGTCATCATGTCATCATCATGTCAACTTGTCATCATCATGTCATCATCATCATGCCATCACCATACCATCATCATCATCATGTCACCACCATCATCATATTCATCATCATCATCATATTACTATTTATCAGCATCATTATATTACTATTCATCATAGTACTATTCATCATCATCCTATCACCATCATCATAATCATTACTATTCATAATATTACTATTCATCATCATCATGTCACCATCATCATCATATTACTATTCATCATCATATTACTAATCATCATGGCACCATCATCATCATCTTACTGTTTATCATCATGTCATATTACTATTCATCATCAACATCATATTACTATTCATCATCAACATCATATTACTATTCATCATCATCATATTACTATTCATCACCATGATGATGATGATGACATGATGATGATGATGATGATATGATGATGGTGGTAATTTATGTTATGTTATGTTAATTTAATTTATGTTAATTTGTGTTAATTAATGTTATGTTAGCTGAATTTATGTTAATTTGTGTTATGTTGGTTTATATAATACAAATTTAAACTCCAGAAAACAGGACCTAAATATGGAAATCAATTCAGTAATATTTACAATTTTATAGATTAAGATAGTGTGCAAACAAAATTTTTTTATTGTACAAAATAAAAATCATTGATAGTTATTGATTTGCCATTTGGACAGATGAGAGTAAATTTCGCGTCGTATGGTTGGTTTTTCGAGGCGAATTATAGGCCGCTTTGACGAACTATTTTGTAATGTTGGTTTCGCAGCGACAAATTATAGATCACTTTTGACGAATTTTATATTTTGCACCCGATATCAAGTTTGCACCTGATCTTTTCCCCCAATTTCATATTTCAAATTACATATATTTTATTTTTTTGGTTGGAAGACTATACGCGATTATTCTCCTTGTGTAATTCCTGAGAAATATAAAGAATTTGGAATCTTTAATAAAAGATTTAATGAATAGACGTCCAAGAAAATACGTGCACTACAGTAGAAGCAAAATTTATATTAGGAAATTGATTCAATCAAGCATGTATCATAATCATAACCATGCTAGTATTATATCTTCAATAATTATTATCTATAATTCTCCTCATTTTTGTGTAGGATTGTTATTCATCCCTTATGGAAATGTTTTCACCTCACCTTGGTGCGAACGTGTTGTTCGTCTTTCGTGTTGGTGTTATTTGTCACTCGTGGACGTGTTATAGATGCTGTTGCCTCATCTTTTCCTTCGTGGAGGTGCTGAGTTTCAAGCTTTTGCTCGTGGGTTTCAAATTAAAGGTGCCTTATGACATGTGCTTCAGTAGACGCAATTCAAGTATCAAATCCGGATTGGTACCGTGCGTGGCCCGTGCTCTAAAAAGTCAAGTATTCATATGTACCCGATTTAGTTATCATGCAATATGTATAAAATGTATTCGTATCTATCTGTCTGGTGAAGAGAGAACGGAAGATAATGTATGATGATAGATATGTATAAGATGTAAGAAACTTCGTATCACGTTTTGTATTTACATTTTGTAATTTACATTTTATTCATACTTTATAAACACATGTACCATTTTCTTCTTATCGTTGATGGATATTAAAATATATGAGTGCGGTTCAGGTAAAAACCATTACTATTTATGAAAACTAAAAACCAAATTTCAAACTAACACATGTTCAATTTTGTCGAAATCTCATATATAACACGGAGGGGCATTATGGTCATTTCACATATCTCGGAATGATCAGACTTAACAGCAATGATCAGACTTAAACAACAATGATCAAACTTAAACATCAATAATATGACTTGACTTGGAATGATCAGACTTAAAACATCAATATCCATACTTAAACATCAATGATCAGACTTAAAACAACAATATTCATACTTAAACAGCAATGATCAGACTTAAACAGCAATTAGCAGACATAAACAGCAATGATTAAACTTAATAATCATACTTAAAACAGTAATGATCGGACTTAATTCATCGATGATCAGACTTAAACAGCAATGATCAGACTTAAACAGCAATGATCAGACTTAAACAGCAATTATTAGACTTAACTTGGAATAATCAGACTTAATAATCAGACTTAAACAGTAATGATGACACTTAAACATCAATGATCAGACTTAAAACAACAATGATCAGACTTAACTTGGAATCATCAGACTTAATAATCAGACTTAAATCAGCAATATCCAGACTTAAACATCAATGATCAGACTTAAAACAACAATGATCAGACTTAAACATTAATGATCACACTTTAACAATAATGATCAGACTTAACTTTGAATGATCAAACTTAATAATTAGACTTAAAACAGCAATGATCAGACTTAAACAACAATGATCAGACTTAAAACAACAATGACCAGACTTTATAATCAGACTTAAAACAACAATATCCAGACTTAAACATCAATGATCAAACTTAAACAGCAATGATGAGACTTAAAACAGTAATATCCAGACTTAAACAACAATATATCTAGACTTTAACAACAATGATCAGACTTAAAACAACAATGATCAGACTTAAACAACAATGGTCAGACTTAAACAACAATGATCAGACTTAAGTTAAGTCCGGATATTACTGTAGCAATTTTTAGGACGATTATACCCTCGTATCTGTTATGTATTTTTAAATAAGTCCGTTTTAAAAAATTTATTTATAATAAGCGCCACGAATTACGATTGGTCGAAATATACACGTGGCAATATTTATTAGTTTTATGTATAACCGTGGTTTGTATTTGATCCGTTTCCAAAATATATATGATGATATTCTTATCATATAGGAGTAATACATATACATTAGTTTTTGAAGCTCTATCAACGTGTATCGACCAAATCCAAAATTGTTTGGTACATTTAACCATAAAATCTTGGTACATTATTGACATTTGAAGTTTGGAGGTCGAATAACACCTCCATTAGTACTTTCACGGTGGATGATTAATACATCCACGCGTGAAGCGTGAAGAGAAAGACATCTTTATAAGATGTAAGAAGCATTCATACGCGAGGCGAGACGAGAGAAAGGAAGAGGAAGAAAAACTAATTCTCACAAGGCGTGAAGATAAAGGTTATGAGAAAATATGCTATTTGGAGGATATGTCAAATATTCAAGTCACTCAATGACGCCCATTTACCATTAAAAAAATGATTGTTTTACATCTATATTTTCTAACAAATAGGAAGAAAAAAAAACTAACTACAATCTTGGCTTCAACTCGTGCAAAAAGGAAAATTGATCAAGTCTTGAGTTGCATCCAAATCTCACACTTCCATTTTCATTGGATTGAATTCCAAATATATTTTTTGGTAGTTAATTTTCATTGATTCCATTCTCAATTTATCCATCCATATACACTTAGGCACCGGACGGTGCCGTATAAAAAAAACCTCGAATAGGGATGCACATCTGGTCCGGACCGGAATTTTTCAAAATTTTGGACCGTGGACCGGACCGGGGTATATATAGACCGGGACCGGATTGTGTGTAAAAAGTGGACCGGATCGAATACCCTTAATTTTACGGTTCGGATCAAATCGAACCAGAATTTTATGATCCGAACCGAACCGGATCGAAATTTTACGATACGAATCGCCGATGAATCGGAATTCATGAAAAGTATGGACCGTGGACCCGGACCAAAATTTTACTGTCCGATCTTGAACCGACCCGTAAAATTCAATCCGGTTTGGTCGATTTTCCGATGCAGTCTGAAAGTGTACATCCCTAACCTCGAACGTTGTTAAGATAATTAAAATACCAACAACCATGATTGTGTAAAAACAAAAAAGAGATAAAAGATCCAACTAATCTCTGAACTAGTAATGAAAGACCAGGGAATCCTGACATCAGTTAGGAAAATGGACAGCCACAAATATTACAAACTAAACATTTGTTGCCTCCCAAAACTCAGATCCCCATTCATTCACTGATTCATAATAGAGCCATCTTTCTTGTTACTGGCGCGATTCTATGTTTAGTGTTTCATCAAGCCAGGAAAATGCCTCATTAACCAAATCAAAGTCCGCGTCCACAATGATCTCCTCCTCGTCGTTAGACAAATCTGTTAAAGTGTCCGTAGACAGTAGTTGGGAGTTCAAGCCACTATTACGCTCAGATGGGAACACAGGCTCTTCTTGAAAAGTGGAAAGGAGCTCCTTTTCCTCCAGCGTAATATTACTCTCTTCTTTGATTTTCTCCACAGCTTTATAATGGTTTGGTCTAGCGGCTGAAACTGAGACATTCAACACGGACGAAGGGGATGGTAAAGGGGAACTACCAGCCATGTTGTCTGAAGTTGGAAAAGTTGCGGATGTATTGACAGATAATAAGCCCCTCTTTCCTGCAAGTAACTTCTCGTACTCCCTTTGTTTTCTCAAGTAAGCTTCTCCTGCTTCTTCAGCGGTCCCAAACGTTCCAAGCCATACACGAATTTTTCTGAAAGGATCCCGGATTTCAGCAGCAAAACTTCCCGATTTTCTCTGTCGCACTCCTCTAAAGTTTGTAGAAGAGGAACAACCAGCCGTGTTGTCTGAACTTGGAAAAATTCTGGATGCATTGACAGATAATAAGCACCTCTTTTCCGCAAGTAACTCTTTGTACTCCCTTTGTTTTCTCAAGTAAGCTTCTGCTGCTTCTTCAGCGGTGCCATACGTTCCAAGCCATACTCGAATTTTTCTGAAAGGATCCCGGATTTCAGCAGCAAAATTTCCTGATTTTCTCCGCCGCACTCCTATAAAATTTGTAGAAGAGGAACAACCAGCCGTGTTGTCTGAAGTTGGAGAACTTCTGGATGTATTGACAGATGTTAAGGGCCTCCTTTCCGCAAGTAACTCTTTGTACTCCCTTTGTTTTCTCAAGTAAGCTTCTGCTGCTTCTTCAGCGGTGCCATACGTTCCAAGCCATACTCGAATTTTTCTGAAAGGATCCCGGATTTCAGCAGCAAAATTTCCTGATTTTCTCCGCCGCACTCCTATAAAATTTGTAGAAGAGGAACAACCAGCCGTGTTGTCTGAAGTTGGAGAACTTCTGGATGTATTGACAGATGTTAAGGGCCTCTTTTCCGCAAGTAACTCTTTGTACTCCCTTTGTTTTCTCAAGTAAGCTTCTGCTGCTTCTTCAGCGGTGCCATACGTTCCAAGCCATACTCGAATTTTTCTGAAAGGATCCCGGATTTCAGCAGCAAAATTTCCTGATTTTCTCCGCCGCACTCCTATAAAATTTGTAGAAGAGGAACAACCAGCCGTGTTGTCTGAAGTTGGAGAACTTCTGGATGTATTGACAGATGATAAGGGCCTCTTTTCCGCAAGTAACTCTTTGTACTCCCTTTGTTTTCTCAAGTAAGCTTCTGCTGCTTCTTCAGCGGTGCCATACGTTCCAAGCCATACTCGAATTTTTCTGAAAGGATCCTGGATTCGAGCAGCGAAATTTCCCGATTTTCTCCGCCGCACTCCTATAAAATTCGTAGAAGAGGAACAACGAGCCGTGTTGTCTGAAGATGGGAAAGTTCTGGATGTATTGACAGATAATAAGCCCTTCTTTTCCGCAAGTAACTTCTCGTACTCCCTTCGTTTTCTCAAGTAAGCATCTGCTGCTTCTTCAGCGGTGCTATACGTTCCAAGCCATACACGAATTTTTCTGAAAGGATCCCGGATTTCAGCAGCAAAATTTCCTGATTTTCTCTGCCGTACTCCTTTAAAATTTGTAGAAGATTTACCCTTAGATGGATCGGTAACCAATTGGAAATTATCACTAATCTCCTTCAGATCATTCAACGCACTTGGGTCACCATTTTTGTCACCTCTGACCCAAAGCTCATGAATACACTTCTTGCCTGCTACCACCGGCCTCCTCTGAGAACCAATCACCTCACTTTCTTCATCACAAGAGGAGTCAAAGTCAGTAGCGAATGGATCACTACAACTGATGCGAACTTTCTGAATCCCTCTTGGTGGTCTCATTTTCTTATTTAGCCTGTCAGACACAAAAAAAAAGTAACATAAAAATTCAACAAGTCTGATTTTGCAAATCCAAATCCATACAATTTTACAGACCACATCATCATCATGTCCATGTTCAAGATCTAAACTCCAGAGATTCTGAACACCACAAAAATCACAAATGCTTAAACCCCTCACCCCTACAAAAATAAAATAGAGAAAGAAAAACACTTATTTCCTCCAACGCCAGAACAAATGAAAACCAAACCCTATTAAACCTAAAATCTCCAACAAACCCTAGAACAGCAAACCTAATCCCAAAAGATAAGCACAAATAGACAGGGAAATCACAAAGACAGAGAAATGGAATGTAAAGGCAGATATGATTTTCAATACTAACAAATCATACCCAACAAGTAACATCTACTGTTCCAATTTTTCTCTCCCAGCATCACATATACCCAGATGAAGGATCACCTCTGGCTCTGACGACTGACCTCACCTCCACGACTCGGGATCCGGTGGACGACGTCGTTTTGATACACTGTACGAATTCATTTTCCTTGTTTTTTTTGATACAGAAAATCATTTTCCTTGTTTTAAAAATCTCGTGCTTTTAGTGTGTTTTATTTTATTTACTTGAATGACGAATTTACCCTTGATCCCATTCCAGATTACGGTAACAAATAACATTATGGTTGAGATGGAACATATCTGCTCTCACAACCAAACAGCCCATCGCGAAATCCCCAATACTCTTCACTTCATTTTGGGCTGTTTGATTGAGCTCAAATTTATATTATGTTAATTTAATTTATGTTAATTCGTATTAATTTATATTAATTTGTGTTAAATTATGTTATGTTAGCTTAATTTATGTTAATTTGTGTTATGTTTAATCATGTCATCATCATCATCTCATCATGGCATCATCATCATCATCATCATCACACCATCATCATCATGTCATCACCATCATTATCATCATGTCATCACCATCATCATATTGCTATTCACCATCATATTACTATTCATCATCATATTACTATTCATCATCATGTCACCATCATCACATCATCATCATGTCACCATCATCACATGACATCATCAACATCTTGTAACCATCATCATCATCAAGTCACCATCATCACATCATCATCATCATGTCATCACCATCAACATCATCAACATGTCATCAGCATCATCATGTCATCATCATCATCATCATCAGCATCCTCATCATCATGTCATCATAGCATCATCATCATCATGTCATCATCATCATGTCAACTTGTCATCATCATCATGCCATCATCATACCATCATCATCATGATCATCATGTCATCACCATCATCATCATCATGTCACCACCATCATCATATTACTATTCATCAACATAGTACTATTCATCATCATCATTACTATTCATCATATTACTATTCATCATCATCATCCCCATCATATTACTATTCATCGTCGGCAACATATTACTATTCATCACCATGATGATGATGACATGATGGTGATTATGATGGTGATGATGATGATGATGATGATGGTGATGATGACATGAAGAAGAAGAAGATGATGATGATGATGGTGGTAATATGATGATGATGATGATATGATGATGGTGGTAATTTATGTTATGTTAATTTAATTTATGTTAATTTATATTAATTTGTGTTAATTTATGTTAATTTGTGTTAATTTATGTTATGTTAGCTGAGCCCTGTTTTCTGGACTTTAAATTTGTATTATATAAACCAACATAACACAAATTAACACAACATAACATAAATTAACACAAATTAACACAACATAAAGTAACATAAATTAACACAAATTAACATAAATTAACACAACATAACATAAATTAACATAAACTAACACAAATTAACATAACATAAATTTAAGCTCAATCAAACAGCCCCAGAGTTGTTTTAGAGTTTATATGATTACTTAGTTAAAATGCGTATCATCTTTTATCAAAAATTGTGGCCAGTGAAAGTTAGTCACTCACGTTAATATTAATTTAATAACAGTTGGTGCTTCCCCAAATCAGGAGCTGCAGATGGGCTGGAAAACAGTTGGTGCTTACACATGTTCTGAAAAAGAAGGTACATTCTATTCATTCATTAGCAGATTAATTGGCGTTGCATTTAAAAATCGTAACAGTGTTTCCATTGTTAATAGCATTCAAAATGCGTAACATTTGTCTATCACGTGCATAGTATCACATTTACACTTGCTGCTGCTCATACTAATGCATACTACATAAGATGTTTGGACATCTTATTTGAACGCTTGCAGTTGTTTCTACGCATGTTACATTTTGTTTGATTAAACACATGTTACATTTTTGAACATTGTTAAAATGTAATTGTAAAATGTGTAGCATACAAAACTTAAATGTGTAACGTCCAATTAAAATTCAGAATTATTTCGCTCTAATGACATCAGATGATTGATATGATACTTTTGATTCTCATGAGATTTAGTACGTCTATACATTTCAGTTTGGGTAGCTTACACTTTCAATTATATTCTTGAATCTCAATGCAGGAAGTAAAACAAGATTCACAAAGGTGGAGAAAGAGAGCAATTCTACTCATCTACCTATGGAGATTTGGTTGAAGCCCAAGCAAAAACCAAGCAACTCTAGTATGAACTTGAAGGAGCTCTCCAAGCCCCGGAAAAATTTCAGTGATGTAGTCCCTCTACCTAGTGTAGATTTATAAGTCTCATTGTTGTAGTCCCTTCTCCAGAAAAAAGGATGATGTTGCAGATTTTATGTTACGCATTTTGTTTCAATTACTACACATTTTCGTGATGGAAACATCAGAACAAGTATTTGTCATTATAAAAATACGTAAGATTTAATGTAAATGCGTAAGATTTAAAATAAAATATGTAAGTTTCCTGATAAAATGCGTATGATTCCCATGAAATGCGTAGCCTTAAACTTAAACGAAATGGTATATAAAGTTCCATATAAATGGTATACCAAGTAACATTAGGTATAACAATGGACGCATAAGTCCAAAAATCCACCCTCAATCGTTCAACAAAGAGCGTTACAGCTCAATCATTTGTAATCCAAATTGGCAGCTGATTACAAGTCTTCCACTTGATCAAAATTTCAGAAGCAAAACTATAAATCTTTAAGAACTACGAAATTAATTTCAGTCAACAACATTCAGACACTAACAAAACCAAAAGCCCAAAACTACAAAAGTTCTCAACGTTCTCAAATTCTGGCATTTAGCTATAACCTCAAAGACTCTCAAAAGAACACACACACAAAAAATGAAAAAGGAATCTCCTTTCCACTTCAACAGACCACTTCACAAGCTCGCATATATGATAAACCTCTGCGTCAATCTACAACAATCTGTAAAATACTTGTCATCTCCAAAAAAAAACCTAACCCTAAATCCCAATTTGGGAACACAGTAAACAATTGGGATTTGATCCAACGGTGACGGAATTGGATTCTAGAGTGGCTGTGTCGGATCTGGATGGCGACGGATAGATAGCAACAGTGGCTGTGTCGGATCTGAGTGGCGGCGACTGAAGATAGTGGCGGAGACTGCTGAAGATCGTGACAACGACGGTTGATATCGGCAGCGGCGGCTGATGATAGCAGCGGCTGTAGAATGGAAAAAAAATTGCAAAATTTCTCATCCTCTCAAAATCAAAATCAAAATCAAAAATTTCCTATCTGCACATCCTCTCAAAATCAAATAAAAAAACAGATCCGACAATTTAGGAAATTAACTAAAATTATTAACAATAAAATGACGCTTAGACTCTTATTTAGAATTTTAATCTGAAAATTAATGCAAATATATTAGCTAAATCAGGACTGTTTAATGAGTAATTCGACGCTTATTAAAATTTATTATTTTTCACCAAAATTATCATTTCTCACCAAAATTATCATTTTTTATTTGATCCTAACTCATATTATTGAAAGGGATCCGTTTGAAAGGATTTTGTTGTCGAATAAGATTTACGGCTAAAATTTTATTTTTACTCATTGATTTGTATTTTTTTTATAAAGTATGTCTTTGCCCGAATATTTTTTCTAAATAAACAATATTGTATACTCATTTTCTACAAAAATTGAAGATTGCGCTTAGAAAATTAATTTAAGCCCCAATCTAAACTTATTTTTATAAATTATAGTAATCAACAACTAGAAAAAGTATTATTAAAAATCAGAAACTAAAACTTTATCAACAAAAAAAAAAATCAGAAACTAAAAACAAAATTGAGTGGTACGAACTATGAGGAAAAAAAAAGGTCACAGACAAGTCTCAACTTGCAGGCTGCTGCTGCTGCTCTCCGAAAATCTCAACATTTTCCGATTCACCCACAAGTAAAGATGAAATCTTTGTCATCTCCGCAACCCGCTCTCCGCATTTAGTATCAATTTCTTCCATCATTTTCAGTTTTCACACCCTCTAGGTCCGGATTCGACACTTCATTAGGGTTTTGGTTTTGCTGAAAAAGGTGTGAAATTTTAATATGGGCAACTGCTGTAGATCTCCGGCTGCCGTCGCCAGAGAAGATGTAAAATCGAATTACTCCGGCAACCATGACTACGGCCGAAAAGAAACCGGGAAGAAGGCGCCGATGACGGTGCTGAACGATGTGTTTAAGGAAGCGATCGAGGATAAGTATCTGGTTGACAGGGAGCTGGGGAGAGGGGAGTTCGGAGTGACTTATTTGTGTATAGATAAGGGGACGAGGGAGCTGCTGGCTTGCAAGTCGATTTCGAAGCGGAAGCTGAGGACTGCTGTGGATGTGGATGATGTGAGGAGAGAGGTGGCGATAATGAAGCATTTGCCGCGAGATCCGAGCATTGTGAGCTTGAAGGAGGCGTGTGAGGATGAGAGTGCCGTGCATTTGGTGATGGAGTTGTGTGAAGGTGGAGAGCTGTTTGATAGGATTGTGGCAAGGGGTCATTATAATGAGAGAGCTGCTGCGGCTGTTACCAAGACGATTGTGGAGGTTGTGCAGCTTTGTCATAAGCATGGTGTGATTCATAGGGATTTGAAGCCTGAGAATTTCTTGTTTGCAAATAAGAAGGAGAATTCACCTTTGAAAGCTATTGACTTTGGGTTGTCCATATTCTTCAAACCAGGTTGAAATTTTTACGATTTTTTCTAAATCCATTCCTACCTCATTAGTTTTAAGTTTTTTTGTCCTTTCAATGTCACAGGTGAAAAATTCTCGGAAATTGTTGGCAGTCCTTATTACATGGCTCCAGAGGTGCTTCGACGGAACTATGGACCCGAAATTGATATATGGAGTGCAGGGGTTATTCTTTACATCTTATTATGTGGAGTTCCTCCCTTCTGGGCCGGTAATATAATTCATGGATGCATTCATATCCATATATATAAATCGTCCACTTAGCTTCTTCAGTAACTAACGTACTATTAGCTTTGAGTTACCACTCGGATTCTTGCAGTTGGCAAGAAGAGTCTATGTTTACATGAACCTGGATTTGCTGTATCTGATTCTGAGTATTCTATTAATATGAGCAAGGGCTTTTATCTCGCAAGTCTTTATGTCACATTGCTGCTGCTTTATGTTTCTAATCAAATTTTTTTCAGCAAGGACTACAAGTATATTTGTCCAGTGAGTCTTAAATCTGGTTAAAAATCAGTTGTACATATGTATCAGCATCGATGGTGCATGCTTTGTTTATTTTACTGCAGTTTCCCAACTTAATCTGACAAAATTAACTTAATTATAGAGTCGGAACAAGGGGTTGCCCAAGCCATTATCAGAGGACAAATAGATTTCAAACGTGATCCCTGGCCAAATGTGTCCGAGAGTGCTAAAGATCTTGTACGAAAAATGCTGGAGCCTGATCCCAAGCTTCGTTTGTCTGCAAGCCAAGTTCTTGGTATGTACAATTTGACAATAAGATTTGTTACTCTCTATACCGAATGTTACACATCAATATTCAGGAATCATACATGTCTGTAAAATTATTTGGATATACTTTGTTTTATGATCAAAATAAATCATTTTTCTATTTGCTAAATATGTTGTTCCTTTGTCATTATTTATCAGTATTTACTCCTACAAGTTGTGTACTTCTCGGAGTTCACATCT
This sequence comes from Rhodiola kirilowii, assembly GCA_033675215.1. Classification (NCBI taxonomy): domain Eukaryota; kingdom Viridiplantae; phylum Streptophyta; class Magnoliopsida; order Saxifragales; family Crassulaceae; genus Rhodiola; species Rhodiola kirilowii. The sequence continues at coordinate 8,691,802 of CM066203.1, read as the reverse complement.
GATCATGAAATGGACTTGCACTGTACATACTGTTATACTTGTTACTAACACATGCTCGATGCTTTACTCTGTATATAGAGCATCCCTGGCTTGCAAATGCCAAAAAGGCTCCAAATGTTAACCTTGGAGATGTTGTAAAGACAAGACTCAAGCAGTTTTCAATGATGAACAGATTCAAAAGAAAAGCCTTGCGGGTTAGTTTATGTGGACGTATATTCTTATTGTATATCCTTACATTGACAGATTAAATGTCTGACATTAAGTGTGTCTTTTTATCTAAAGGTTATTGCTGATTTTTTATCCGACGATGAAGTAGAGGACATAAAAGAGATGTTCAAGAAAATTGACTCTGATAATGATGGGATTGTCTCGGTCCAAGAACTCAAAGTTGGGCTCCAAAAATTTGGATCTCAGCTGGGAGAAAATGAAATTCAAATATTTATTGAAGCTGTAAGTATTGTTGTCAGTCTTTTGATTCATCTACGCCATTGCCATCTATCTTAAATTGGGTCAAGTGCTGCAGTCTTCAGAAGGACAACATTCATGTCTTCATATATATTATTTGTCTCTAAAATTAATTGTCTACATTATATACGGTCTTCATCCTTAGTCTGTTAATTTATTTACAGGTGGACACAAATGGGAAAGGAACTCTGGACTATGGAGAATTCCTGGCTGTTTCTCTCCATATTAAGAAAATGGCAAATGATGAGCATCTTCACAGGGCCTTTTCATACTTCGACAAGGACAAAAATGGTTTTATAGAACCAGATGAGCTTCGGAATGCTTTGATGGAAGATGGAGCAGAAGACTGTACAGATATTGCAAATGATATATTTCAAGAAGTTGATACTGACAAGGTATTCATTGTGCTGATCCCCTCGATTTATTTTTTGTAAGTTTAGTGTTCTTCTAATACTAGTAAGTCAACTGATGCAGGATGGAAAGATTAGCTATGATGAATTTTCAGCTATGATGAAAACTGGTACTGATTGGAGAAAGGCCTCACGTCACTATTCGAGAGGAAGATTTAATAGTCTAAGTGTGAAGCTCATGAAGGATGGATCCTTAAATTTGGGCAATGAGTAATTAGTAACCACGGTCAGATACCTTTTGTTACCAGATCATTTGTCTCCATATCTCGACCCAGCTTTCCTTGTGTTATTGTTTGAGTTACTGATCAAGATGGGGGTTACAGTGGACGATGACTGATGGACCATGTCTAGGTAAGCAATTGGAGTTTAACCAAATCCATTTCATTGATTAAGTGTAAAATACAATCCACTGTATCCCATGCAGTACGCATGAATGATTATGTTTGTTTCTCACGTTAACATTGTAGCTCTGTGTGTGTAGTGTTTGTATATCATTGTTTAAGAAATCCGAAGAGTTTCCTCCTGCGTCTTGGGCCACAAATCCTAAAATGCAAGTAATATGGCTTGCTATTCAATATATGAATGGTCTTTTTATAGAATGAGTATCACATATGAGCAGCACAGACTGATACCGTTCTAGCACTCTGCTCCACAGATTGTATTAGCATTGTCATTTACCAACATACTACGCTTTCTATTTCTATTTATCAAATTATGATTACCGGTCCCTCTAGTTTCGGGATTATATGTACGCCCTGCTGAATTGGGCACGACAGAGGCAAAGGGTATGTGAAGTCAGGTACATCATAAGGCTCTGCTGAATTCTGTTGTAAAATTCGAGGGATTGAAACAAGGATGTCTAGAAAAAAGTGGTAAAATGACCTTGTCGTTCAGCTGTTTGGCTTTGTTGAGTATGGCTAGAAATCATGAAGTTCTGATATTACAGACTCTGCTATGGTCAATGTTTTATAGCTGTTTCTATTGCTTCTAGCAGAGATTGAAGTAGATGAAATTGCTCAAAGCAGACTGATGAAACGCATAGATAAAAAGAAGCATTTGAAAGTTAATATATAATAAGAGGACAATAAATACTACAGTTTTGAAGGAACCTTGCCAAATTCAGTACAATCCAATGTTAAATGTAAATGAGCACAAAGTCGCAACAACATGGGTTTTGTTACAATGTTGCAGACAGTGATTATACTATACCGCCTCCTACAGTGAGTTACTGTCTGTTTCTTTTGATGCAAGATGGGCACTTGTATTGCTTGATGCTCTCTGCTTTGGCAGGGGTTATCTTGACACACTTTCCATGGTACCACCTTTCGCATATGTCACAGCCAATCCAGAACTCATCAGCATTGTAGTTCCCACCACAGCTACCACAGAGGGTCTCACTGTGTTCATCTTCATCTTCTTCGTAACTCTCATCCATTAATTTAGGGGTGCTCTTAACTTGTCCATCAATTGTTCGCTTCACATACATTTCAAACAAGACCATTAGATGACTGATTAAAACCAAATACTAACAGCTTTCAACCAGGGCACTAATAAGCAGTAATAGTATGAAAGGTAAAGATAAATCACTGAATTGTTGGCCTAAATAAAATTGTGAATTGCACATGACAACCCTTTGCACCTTAGTTGCAACTCGAGATTTGCTTCCACTATCTGCAGTAGGCTTATCTTTGGCAGGCTTCCTCTCTGTGACAATCTCAAAGAGGGTGGGTAGATCATTCATCATGGTAAATAGGCGCTTCCTGCAATTGAAAACCCATATTCAGAATAACCCACAACAGAAATCTCAATGAAGAGTGTTCTAATTCCAAAAACATAGCGCAAGCAGTACTGTTAAACCTGGAAGTTTCCATTCATATCGATGCAACCCATAACGATGGGAGGAAATAACTAATTTATAAATCCTGGCTGCTTCAAAATACCTCATCCAAAAACTCTTAAACTACATTATGTGATTCACATAACCTACCCGATATGTTGGCACGCATCAATTTTACCACCGAAATCTGCCACATTGGCAAATTATACAATTTCCTTTAAAGTAAAAAGAAACTTAATAAAACACCACACCTGCTTAGGTTTCTGATTAACCATCCAGCCTTTATGGTTGTTGAGACATAAAATCGATACCTTCTTTGGTGTTTATCTTTAACCAGCAGTAGACCCTTTTAAAACTACGATGCATAAAATTGTTGTTGAAACCGTCTTAGGAAGGAAAGTCAGCTCATTGAAAAAAGGTTTTGTGGAGTTGCACTAGGTTGATTGGTATAAAATACAGTTTGTTGTTATCCAAATTTCGTGTAGAATAATCATACTGGTAAGTGAACTAGGTTGAATTAGGTGAGGGTCACACATTTTTCTTTCTTCAGACACTTACGAGCTGTCTCTGAAACCCAGCTCAATGGATCATCAGTCAGCTGCCATATTGAACAAGAGAGAGAATACAAGAATCATATGCTTAAAAGCTTATCTCATTGTGGAAACTTCCGAGATATTATTTTTTAACACACAAAAAATTATCTGATTCAAACTGATTATAATAAGTAATGAATTATTGTTTCATGTTGAACATTTGTTATCAGCAACTAAGTTCTTAGTCGCCAATTCTCACAGCAAAAGGTGAAGAACGAAGGAAGCAAAGAAATATACCTATCATTGCGGTTGAGTCGGGCACCGAAATAAAAGGCTACGGAGAGCAACCATGAGTCACTGTGAACCGCTACCAGAGATAGCCAATCCTTGCGGTTCATCCCATCTCTTGCAAAGTTGATTCCTAAAGCTGGCTCGGGAAGTTCAGGCGGCACCTCCTCAGCAGGAAGCGTTACTTCCCAAGTTTCATTTGAATGTCCATACAGACACAAATTCTCTTTCTCTGCAAAAAAACAAAACAAAACACAAAAGCGTTGCACTTAACTTAAAAGCTCTACATACTAAAGCCACCAACCAAAGAAAAATGCAAGCTGCAACTTGCAACAACATTAATTTTATCAACTTGAAACATTTATTAAACTATAAACTCGTAAAAACAACTACTCAAAATTGTACTTTATTCCACCAAACTGCAATCTCACCTTTTAGAAAAAACAAAATTAATAAACAAAAGATTTACCTGGGTCACAGAGACCATAAAAATCATTCACATCTGCAAGCAGAAATAAAAACGTCAATTCACCAGAACAAATAACATATTAACAATCCTCTAAAGCATTAAAATTTGAGTACCGGTAGTTAAAGCACGGACAATTCCGGCACGGCGGCTGCTGAAATCCTTGAAGATCTCCTCAACAGTCCTCGGACTAGAACCGATTTCCATGAAAAGAAGAGGCCGAAACGGTCCGATCTGTTGCGAAATTCGGGGTTTTGGCTACAGATCGACGCTCTATTAAGCTGAAATTGGGAGTGGGAGACAGAGCAATAACAAAAGATCGGGAAGAAAGTGAAGATAGACCGAGAGAGAGAGAGAAATGCATGGAAATTCGAGAACAGGTTTCTGACGAAGAAACGGAGATTAGAAAGGGAAACAACAGTAGAGGTAGAGGAGCTTTTTGTATATTTCAAAACTTGAGGGTTTTTTTTGTATAATATATGTTTCTTCGCTCAACCCCAGGGTCGATCGCTTTCCTTCATTATTGGTTCAATTTTCGTATATATCCTTGAAGTTTATGGATGGGTGTATTTCAGTCCTCTAATTGAATTACTAGCTCTGTTACATCCACATTATTGCGAGACATAATTAACATTGTTACAAAATTAGTACTGTATAATATACAATATTGGGACGAAGTGAGGTTAGCCCAGTGGAAGGCACTCACTGCTACCTGGAACCAAAGGTCCCGGGTTCGAGTCACCCAGGGTCTTTCATCAGACTGTTAATGAATGCTCACTTTGTGTTTGAAATATGATGATGATTACACTGTAAATATCAGGCGGACCTTCTTGATGACTCTATTGCAAACTGGACAGGTACCTCCTGCCTCCACAATCCTGCATGAGGTTAATTTCTCTGTAAGAAGAATAATGTACAAGTGTAATATTGCTGCACTCCAATGTGTTCAGTTGGTACCTTATTGAGCAATCGTAACAAGCTACACAGTGGCCACATGGAAGGAAGAAGCAGTCTCTGGGAGCATCAAAACAAACTGCACAAAGGCGTTTTGTGATGGTGAGATTCTCGTTATCGACCGCAAGCTTTCCTTCGAGGGTGCTACTTCTTGGGCAGTCTTCAAGGTCATCCTCATCGTTGGAGAGGCAATCATATGATGAACCCCAACTTATTACATCGTCATCTTTACTAGTAAGTAGAGGAGCTCTTGAAGAGGCCATCTCCCCAAACCGAACTCCAGACCTACTTTCCCGCACAGTTTGGAACTTTGTCAGTAAGTTGAAAGCCAATAACATGACCAAAGTCATTCCACCTATAATGAGAAATGGAGGAATAACTTAGCAATGGCCATTTTATCGTTAAAGTAAACAAAAATGGCTAAGCTTACCAACTCCAGCAATATAAGTGATCCATCTTGGTCCATAAGATAGCCTAACGACCCACTGCTGCTCCTCACCGCTAGTGCCCTGGTACATCAAAGAATTTAATTTGTAATTTATAATCTAGTAGCTTGACAAGAAAATCCAATGCATGTGCTCTCTATAGACTCAAATACTTCTAATTAACAATTTGTGCAATTTGATAGGGTTCTTTTGCAATCTTCTAATATTCTTTTGAAGTTTAAACACACCGACACCATAGCAAATTAGCACTTCCTAAAAGGCTTATCATGCATCTTCAGACAAATTTTGCTTTCTTACATTTTGGGCAAGGAGATATGTACAGAGTTATGCATAACCAGAAAAAACTGAGGCCTTCAGTTGCAATGTAGTTTATATTCATGACACAAGCCAGAAATCTCTGTTGAATGGAACAATCTATTGATATAACAAGACGAAAGGTCAATGATACTTCTTCAGTCCTCCATAAACTCAAAATCACAAGTCTATACCTGATCCGGACCAGGTGTGGTCAAGAGCGCCTCATTTCCCTTGGGAAAATACAACTGTAAACTACAATCTCCGCGACTCAAGGGGCAGCTATAGTAAGCGCCTGTAGTATTGTACTGCAAAGCCTTTATAGTAATGTTCAGTTGCACCTGTTTAGCAGTAGAATCCGGAAATAAAGACCAATATAACATAAGATCGCAGCAAATGAATGACTTAGCACACCAATTTGTCATGTATATGATTGACAAAAGAGTTTTCTAAAAAAGAACAAATCTATTTAACAGTTAAACAAAATCTGTAGTTAAACTTTAACTACATCATTATCAACAACAGAAAATACCTCAACTGCATCAGAGTTCATATTTCCCAAGGCAACATAGTAATCAGCAGGCATATAGATGTTTTGTTGGATTAAACCTTCTCCTGTAGCAGAAAAATATTATTCTATAAAGTTCAGGATAAAATTCAATAAGATTGTCTTATATTAATCAACCATACCATTTACAAGATTCCATGACATAGTGGTATTAGGGTAAGTTGGATCCTCTAACCATTGGTTTAGCCCTTCATTTCCTGAAAGAGATGATATGTCACCTTCAGAATAGATCAACTTAGGAGCACAGAAATGTCTAACTTTTAGAACAATAGAATCAAACTATTCAGCAGCTTATCAGAATTGGAAAATCTTATACATGCCATGCTCTGTTTGTTTCCTGGCTCCTTCTAATATCATATCGTGAAAAGATTCATGATATAGCAAATAATTCGACGCAAAACTCGTTTCACAGAAACAAAATTGAAATTTTGGACAGGGACTATCAACTTATTAACAGGCGGCGCCTTTGAGAGGCTAAATATCCACCATGGTTCATAAATTGCTAGACGTTCATATACCAGTAACTGCAATACTGAGTTTTTGTTGTTGTTGCCAAGTATGTGATGTTTCCTCACTCTTGTCTTTGAGTTGGAAATTCTGGAGAGAAAGGAAAAAATTGTAATTCAGAATGTACCTTGAGCGATCACAAGGTAAACATACGAGGAGCTCTCAACATTGTAGGAAACCGTAATTTCCGCTCCTTTATTCAGATAATATATCCACTCCTGAAGTAGACAAAATGTGGTCAGTCTACCAGTCGGTACCATATCGAAATAACTGAAATGAGTACATTATAATCTTGCCTCATGCAAATATGGTTGCACAGATGTGTTGTAAGCTTCATCCCAAGTTGTAACTACATTAAGTGTGGGGGTTTTATAGAAACCATATAGCATCAGGCCCGGCATTGCATCTAACTCTTGCACCTATGATGATCAAACATAAAAAAAATTTTAAAAAAAAAACTCAGAACATACCGGTCTCACATATGAAACTAAACAGAAAATAAGAAATTTACCTTCACATTCTGCACGAAAATGGGGTTGGGTTGCAACAAAAGGGAGCAATTCGGCCCGAGAGTTACATCAGAAGAACCATAAACCCCCAAAATCAGAGTCATGGATACTGTTGCAACAAAACCAGAGTCCATCATTATCAATGTTTGGGTCAAATCTGTCATATTTCCAAACCCTAACCTCCATTAAAAGGAGAAAAAAAGAGGTTACCAAAAAACCAAAAGGTCACCACTACAAGAATGCAGCTCCAAGTATCATCACGAATCACCGTTGACTCGTCAACATTGACAGCCGCAGAATTATCCACATAACTAATCCCAATTTCCGGCCTCCCTCCATCTTCCTCCTCCCTCACTTGCGACGAAGACGCAGAGGCGTTGCCTGAGAACCTCGCCTCGCTGACCTCCACAAATGGATCGGTCAGATAAGGAGAAAACGAAGCCGGAATGGAATCGCCGCGTCCATGAATCTCACTCTCGTCCTCCATTCTGAAATCCAATAAAGATGCGAAATTTGATACGAAGTTGAAATTGAACTGTGAGAAAACAAAACCCTAAATTGGCTTTTGGGGGTCGGAGTGACTGACCGTAAGAATTGAGAATAGGATGAGAATCCATGAATGCATGTGGTCTTCACCGGACAGTCGTCGTCGGGATTGAGTTGTAGGTCGTCGTCGAACTGGTAGTTGAGATGATAAACTCGGTAGATACTTCTGCATCTGCTGGCTTACCTGTCTCAAGCTACCTAAACGCTGTCGTTTCCTCCATCTTCTATGTACGTCATCTTTGCCTCCCACCCAAAATTGATTTTCTTTTTTCCAATTTTTTTATTGTGGGTTTATATAAATCAAATACTAAACGAATACATTTTCTACATATTACATTAGGACTTTTTACTATTCGTCGGTACATATGAATATGGCACCTTTATCTTAAAAACCCACGAGCGAACACCTGCACGCAACCATGAAGACTTGCGACTCTACAGAACACAACACATCCACCGGGGACGTACAACACCTCTGCGAAAAAGGAATAATACGTACACGCGTATGCCGGACGAAAAACTTCAAACCACTAGGCCAAATCTCCTTTTAGCTTCTTTCTTCCTTTTTTTTCAATTTGACATCTTCCAAAATTTTGTTAGCTACATCAACCACTTGACTTGTTTGTGCAATTGTGAATTCAAATTATAGAACAGCTTCAGTTCGATGCCCTTGTGAGTTTTTTTCTTTTCTTATCGCCCCTTCTATTTGCGAAGACCTGTATAACCCTCTCTGATTGCTTGCATCTGTTTCTCCACATCCTGCATACTCATCCTGTCTTTGGGATTTTGCTCTGAACATCCAAGCCCAATGTTCAAAACTGCTATGACACATTCTTCTGATGTAATAAGTTTTCTCTTCATGTTCCTTGCTCTGGATCTTCGTGTTGGATTCATAGCTCTTTCCTCTATTCTGTGGCTGTTTTCTCCTCTTTCATCATCCTCTGCATTGCCTTCTTCCTCGTCGAGCTTCAGTGAAGAATCAACTATAGTCATGACGCTGTGAGGCAAAGCGGTGGCCACAAAACTGTGGATGCTCAGTCCTTCTCTAAACATTTCGTCTGTAGGACTTTTTCCAGTAAACATTTCCAGCAACATAATTCCGTAACTATAGACGTCTCCCAGTGTAGTAACTTCACCACCCATGCCATATTCTGCAATTAAGTTCCCGTTCCGATTTTTAAAAATTCCAATTTTTAAAAATTCGGTGGAGAGAGTGAATTAGGAAAATTGTGTAAGGAAGTTTTTTTGCTGTAGATTTTTTTAGAACTTTCAGTAGGTCCAAATTCTCCAAAAACTAAACAGTTAGAAATATTTTTGTTGTTTAATTTGCTTAGGTGCAGGAAATGTTCATACCTGGTGGAATGTATCCAATGGAGCCTTTAAGCCCCGCTGTGAGGGTAACAGACGTCAAGTCATCCGACGCCTCCATGAGAAGATGAGCAAGCCCGAAATCTCCAACATGTGCAGTCAATTCCCCGTCGATGAGTATATTGCTTGGCTTAAGGTCACAGTGGACTATTGGCGGATCGCAAGCGTAATGCAGATACTCCATTGCACAAGCTACATCAATTGCCACATCAAGCCTTTGTACAAGACTTAGTCTCTTGATTCGACTGTTCTCAGCAACTCTTGGATGCAGCCACTGATCAAGGTTCCCGTTGGACATATACTCGAACACCAGACCTTTGAATTCATTCCCATGTTGATCTATACTCGAACATAGCGTTATGATCTTTAAAAGATTTCGATGCCTTATGTTTTTCAGAGCCAGGCATTCGTTGATAAAGCTGCTGGACGCGCCTTTTTGTTCCAGATTGAGTACTTTCACTGCAACAATTTGGTCATTTTCAGGTATAAGTCCTTTGTACACTGAACCAAAACTTCCTGCGCCGATCAGATTCTCTGCAGAGAATCCGTCAGTTGCTTTATAAAGTTCCATGAAAGAAATACCATGTCCCAAATCGGAGGAAGATTGTGCATCTAGAGGCCTTTTCTTTCTCTTGATCAGACAGCAAGTTACCAAAGCACATAACAGAACTATAATAACAGAAGCTGTAATGGACATGAGTATCAGTATCATCTTCGTCGGCCTCGATGAACTATTGCTTTTGTTGCGACAAGGTTTTAAGCTCAACTGTGGGATGCCACCGCAAAGCCTATTATTCCCGAGGACTGAAAATGCACTTGCATTTGAAAACAGTCCTGATTTCTGAACTTCACCGTAAAAGTCATTAAATGATAGATTGAGACTCTTAAGCGAACTGAAAAACTCAGGAATCTTCCCTGTCAAATTATTACGTGAAAGATCCACCTTTGTCAATCCATTCATCTTTTCCATAGTCTCAGGTATGGTCCCTTGGAGAGAGTTACCTTGCAGAAGCAGCCGTTGCAGTGTAACACATCCACCAAGCGCGCTTGGTATCTCACCTGACAGTTTATTATCAGCCAGATCCAACTCCAAAAGATTTCTAAGGCTGCCCACTTCAACTGGTATATATCCTGACAAAGAGTTATTGGACAAAGACAAAGAAATCGATAGTGAAGAAATACCAAAAATTTCCTTTGGCATCACTCCTTGAAAATTGTTACTAGAAAGATTTAGCACCAGCAACTTCTGGCACCTGCTTAAAGCTTCTGGAATATATCCTTCAAGCTTGTTATTTTGTAAAAGGAGTTCTGTCAAAGAAGTCAAGTTTCCTATGGACGAAGGTAATGGCCCCGAGAGACTGTTGCCTTGAAACTTCACTTCTGTTAAATTTTTAAGCTGGCCGAGTGAATATGGAATTTCCCCAGTAAGCGAATTGCCTTGCAACTGTAAGTTCGCCAAGCTGACAAGGTTTATGATCCCTGGAGGAATACTTCCATGCAGCAGATTTGTCGAAAATCCTAAAATCCTGAGCTGGGTTGATAAGTTGGATACTATTACAGGAAACTCTCCTCCAAGTATGTTTCTATTAAAACTCAACTTCTGCAGCACAGTACAGTTCACCAATGAATTTAAAAAATCTATGTCCCTGTGATTCCCTCCTCCAAGTCTGTTATCATCAAAATTTAGCCACTCAAGACTTTTTAACATTCCAAAAATTGGCACGCCTCCGGTGAGACTGTTCTGAGCAAAGTCCAGCACACGAAGATTGCTACAATTTGATAAAGATACAGGAATTGTGCCAGTAAAATTGTTGACACCTCCAGCAATAATCTGCAAGTTTGGTAACTTAATGCCGATATCTGATGGAATTTCCCCATGCAACTGATTTTGAGTCACAGAAATGAAGTAAAGGGTGGAAATGTTGTACACTGACGGTGGAACGACGCCTGTGAACTCGTTCCCATAGAGCTGGAAGAAGCCGAGTTTCGACAACTGACCAAATTCATTTGGTATGCTTCCAGTAAATCTGTTTAATAACAGAGACACTATAACCAAAGACGACAAGTTGCCTATCCATGTTGGGATTTTTCCAGTAAGATTATTTCGACCAACACCCAAAACTTTTAAGTTTGAAAGCCCCCTGATGTCATCGGGTATTATGCCAGAGAGAGAGTTAATTTCTACATTTAGCACTTCTAGTGATTTACAATGGCTGATATTCGTAGGGATCGGACCGCTGATCTGATTCTGCGTCATGTTGAGGTGCCTTAGAAGGACTAACCGGCCTATTTCCTGAGGGATTTCACCAGAAAAGGCGTTGTTCTGTAAATTGATCCCAGTGAGAAATGACATGTTACCTATGGAAGGAGATAAGGAGCCGGAGAGTCCCAAGCTCTGCAGGTTTAAAATCATCACTCTTTGATTGGAAGGGTTGCATGTAATGCCTGCCCAGTTGCAGTAAATGGTGGAATCATTCCACAATCTCATCACTCCAAATCGATCTTGGGTTATCCTGTTCTTGAAATCCATCAAAGCCAGTTTGTCAGAGGCAGTCGAGATCGCTGCAGTTGAGCATAACAAAATCTCCAAAAGAAGCAACATCTGAATCCTCATTTTGCACAATGTTGCACAACTCTACCTCTGTTTGCATCCAAGTATTATCATTTTAAAAGATGAAAAATATCTAAGATGCAACTTGGGCGAGCAGAATTAATGAAGCTGTCTAGCTAGATCATCTGCATCTTCGCTGGATCATTTAGGTCCACAAGGAACACATTTTTAGCTAGCATGGTCCCAGCAAAGTAATAGCGCATAGGTTGCCAATTCAATCACTTCAAAATTATCGAGCTCATTTAGTGTTAGGCTGCCAACGCCAACTGATGTTGATTGGATCGAACTAGATTTATACCGGCTCTGATCCAATCCGATTCAATCCTATGAACCAAAGGAAATTAACTGGCCGTGAGTCATAATGTGTGCTTGCATTACACATGAGTGATTTTCCTCACGTTGTACGTACTCCCTGAAAATGAATTGATATTCTTAAGTAGCATGCTAGATAGAAACATAACAAAGTGAACTAGTAGACAGAAAAAGAAGGTGCGGTCTACATGGAAGCGGTGCATTTTTGAGCTGGGGTTGTTATTGTTTCTTCTCCTTTACTTATAAACAGAATGCAGAATATGGCAACAGAAGTCAGGAAAACATACTCTGAGAGATGTCTTACAATCTTCAATTATCAGCAACTTTCTGCATAGGAAAACAAAAGTGGAGAAGTGAAAGGAGTAAACTGTAGAAACCACCAACCAATAAGGAACAAAATAATTGGGAAATATTGACATTAGAAGTAATTGCCAAACAAATTATGAAGAAGAGGGAGGGCATTGATAAAAAGAGAGCAGAACCATGAGAAACACTAGAGACAGGCTTAATGAGATGATAGTAAACATAAATTACTCTCCTCCCTCTAACATCGCACGACTTCCGCTGCGCCTTTAGAAGCCGAGAACGACTAATTTACCCTCCGCAGCTCGGGGAAGAATCTTACCGGTCCTTTTTCAGCACATGCGCCTTTGAAAATGGACTTGATGGCGGAGGGTTTTCTAGTCGATGTGGCGAAGTCGAGGCGTTCGCAGAGGCAAAAGGAGACAGAAGCTGCCGGCGAGCTGCTCGTCCGGATGGAGGTCGCAGGTTGCAGTGGGATACGGAGATGCGAGGTGGCTGCTGTAATGTCTGTTCGGCTTCCACCGGATTCATGGCTGAGAAACAATTTAGTCAGATTTAATGGAAGCAGAAGAATGCTGCAAACACATGGTTGCAGAGAGCTGCTGAGACTGAGAGTGCTTTAAGATGATTCATATGACTGAAAATCGTTGCGGTTGCATGGGGAGAGGAAAGAGAAGGAAATTATTCTCTTTCCGTTATTTTCAAATGACCATTCCACCCTTGGAATTTGATGCACGGAGGAAGTTCCACATGAAATTTTAGTGAACAATGTTTGAATGGGGAAAGCAAAGGAAAAGAGACACTTTGGCTTTAAAATTTATTTCCTTTATCTTTCAAATTTTGAAGAATGTAAAATCTAAGATTACTTGGTACGTGGAGAGAAAACAATTGCAGAAGAGGAGCCAGCTCAAGCAGAGTGGTTGGTACCTTTTGAATCAAATGCCATGAAAAGCTTATTTCATTCTCGCTACTGTCTGCTAGTCATTAATGGCTCTTCTCCTCTTGTGTTGAACTACCCTGCTTCATGAGTATCTTGGTGTTTCTTGGCCCATAGAAAAGTAATTGAGCCTGGCCCATTGAGGATCTCATGATATAAATCGCATCCATTATGCTTCTTTGCATCATGGAACTTATTGCAGGAAACTGCGAGCAGAACACGCATCACAACATCTGCAAGGAGTGGTGCATCAGTTATTTATCTTCTCCTTAGTGCCAAATAGACATTTCGTGCCGCAATGAAATTAATTATGCCTTGTAGGATGCAGGGTAATGTGCTTCCTCTTAGTCTCAGGATGCACTAGGTCGGACACTGCATGGATTTTTTCGGCTATTGATGGAAGCAGCCTGACAGCTTCAAGGTATACATCTGTTGCAGGTGAGGCAGGGCAGTCTTCTTTAGGAAGCAGAGATGCTAGTTTTGTAAATAAACTGTGAACGGTCTCAGCAGCTGCATTCAGGCCAGATAAAGCTTCTCTACATTGAGTGATGGTTTCTTGTTCGTTCAATATGTTGGGATCACGCTCTGCTGTGCCTAGTTGATTCATGCGACTTGAAGCAGAATCTTTTTTGATGGTGAGGTCTAGGGATTCAGACTGAAAGAATCTGAAATCAGCATTTGGTAGCTTCTCAGCCTTAGTCATCAAAGAGTCTTCCTCCTGCAAAGGAGAGCGGACATCAACCCAAACTCCATTCAGACTAATACCCAAAAGTAAATTGACAACCTCTAGACTCTCATAGCTAGCAAAGTAGCAAGGCAAGGTGGCAGCATATATTTGTGCTTATGTTACCATTTTCTTTGACGATAATAAATAGTGGATCTAAACAAATAGATAGCAAAATACCATTTATAAAAATTAATACCTTCTCAGGTAAGGCTATCTGGGCTTGTTTACCAATAACGTCAGGTGAAAATTTTCCCAATGATATACAAGAAACAGCCTTTTCAGTACAAACTTCATCCCTTGAGCTGGTAAGCGTCTTGCAGCCTTTGATATGATTCCGTTGAACACTAAATCGTGAGGAGTACCTTTTCAAGATTGAGGATTGTTTTTCCACCTAAAATGAGTCGGACAGCATAGTCAGCATTATGCATATGCTACAGGTTCAATAAATTTAGTACACAGCAAAAATCTCAGAAAAGTGGATTTTAAAAGCAACATGCAGATACAAAATCACTTCAACTGCCAAGCTACAACAGTACAATTCTCACCCCACATCACATACAAAAATCAAGAATTGTAAGAGCAATAGTTTGTTTTTCATATGCAAGACCTTGGTAACAAAAAGACATCAGTCACATCACATAAAACCACTTGATATATTTCGGATAACCAACAAAATGAACCATGAAAAGGTTTGACATATACGCAACAACATGAGCTCTAAGAAATGAATAGTGAAAAATTATAAAGACATCAATCTGAAAACTGCTGACCTTCCTTACAGCTGACAAATTACTAAAGTGTAGTTCAAACAAACTATCTGGCTGATGCTCAGCTTCAAAAGCTAATTGCACCTTGTTTTCTTTAGCAGAAGGTGTCAGCCTCTCTACCAAATTATTAAGGGTACCATGATGTTGATCTCTGCGCACAGGACTGCTGAAAATGTCTATTTCCTTAACATCATTAAAACATTTTGCATTCCCATTGAGACTGTCCTTTGAGAAACGGTCAGTTTCTTCTCCTGGATCAGATGTGCTTTGTACTAAAAGGGAAATCACAAAAAGAAATAGTTTCAGAAAGCTTTTGAAAAGAAAAATAAGCATCTATATATGATTGGATGTACATCATAATCAACTGATAAAAATTGTACAAATAAAGAACTTCAAAGTATTCTTACACATAATCATTGAAGATAGTGGCATTATTGAGTTATTACGACGGTTGCCAACTTCTGGAGAAACTAGATCCAAGCAAACAGTATGGATTGTTTGCCAACGCTTCTTTGAGAATCTGCTCAAAGTAATAAAAATAAAAAAATCAAATTGTTAATTTTTTACTCAGGAGATAACAAAACTTAAGCAAATTACACTGATATGATACACAACAACCCTAGAGAAGTAACTATAAATCAACTCATAACCAAAAGTCTGTGAAGTACAGAACCACTAATTATACTTACCTTATATCTTCTTCAGAGATTATATAGGACTGGCTCCGGCTGTTGCAGGTATCAGTACTAGATACACTATCAATAATCCTCTTGATATCTTCAAGACCAAGATCACGAAAAGTTTCTACTTCATTTGGCAAAGAAGCATTGACTTGATCATGACTAGCTAAAGGAGTACTGCACACATCTGCACTCTATTTCAAAAAGAGGCAAAGAGTCGTCAAATCAAAACATGAGGTTCAAATTGAGTGCGTAGTGTTGCAACACTTGCAAGTAAGATTGGTTAAGTTGCACATCCATTGGGTATAAATAACTTAGTTCACTCTCAAGAGTCAAATAGAAGTATTTACCTGTGATAAAATGGTTTCAGTAACGTGTGGTACAATCTCCGAGCTTACAACTTCCTTCTGAGCCCATTTTGGAAGTCTTGAAATGCTGAATCTAAATGCAGATGACTCATGACATCCTTTGGGGAAAAAGAGCTTACTTTTGCTGAAACAATTTCTGTCTTCAAATGAGATGTTCTCCTGATTTACGCCATCATCTTCGTGAACTAAAAATGCCCCGCGAGTCAGGGGTTGGACAATGTTTAATGGGGACAGTGGACTAGAGATTTCTTTCATGCGCTGCATCATCTTTTCAGACAAAGTTGTTGGTAATTTCCACACAAAGATACAACTATCACCACCTACCTAAAGCAATAATCGAATACGAAGAAGCATAGTCAAGAGATGCTTGTATTCAACCAGGGCAGAAAAACATTGATTCTGCAGAAGAAAGGGCACACTTCTAAGTAGAAAATACTAACTGATACAATGTGCTTGCAATCTGGCAAGAAGGTAATTCCGGTTATAACTTCACTGTGGCCCATTGCTTGTGCAACTAACTCTCCATTAAGATAATCATATATGCATATCGTCTTGTTAAAGTAGGAGCAAAGTAGGTAACTACAGCTTGGATCCATTGTCACCTGCAAGAGAACAACAATGATTAAAAAAAAGATTGTTCTTACTTTGCAAGCTAAACACAAGCCACTCACTTTTATTGGATCACCAAAGCCTTCATTGCGCTTGAAAGAATGAACAAGTTCTCCCGACGAAATGTCAAAAGTGCATATATTTGTACCCTACAGTTACATCAAAATCAAATTCACAGCTTCAATTTTGGCAGTTAATAAAACTTTCATAAAGTAAATCTATCGAAGCATAACAAGTGCAAGAAGTTGCACCTGTCCAACTGTCACTGCAAACTCCACCATTGGATCAACAAACATGTCATACAGAACTCCTAAACATGCCTTCTGGTTTTGACGGCGCAAAAGCTTACAATCAGCGTTTGTCATGTCAACGTCATGGAATACGAGAGACCTATCACAAATGAGCAGATGTTGACCATATAGTCACGCATATGAATGAAGGTGATGAAATATCATAGTTATCTTATGGCTTACCCATTAGCATCACCACTGATTATTCTATTGCCACTAGAAGCCAGTTGCACGGCAGTCACAGGAGTAGAATGATCAATGCTCCCAATTACGGCAAAGTCTCTGTTGCAAATAGGATGTGTCAACTGTTTAGGTTAAGTTGACTTCGGAGCCATGCACACAATGCAAACAAACAAAGCACAATTTACAAGTTTTTAAACCTATCAACATCATAAAGATGGACAATTCCATCCCGGCCTCCTGAAGCAAGTAAATAACTGCCTTTAAGATTTTCGTTAGGCATACTGCCTTCCCGATTCAGTGAGCTAAAAGTCACAGACAGAACCTCGGCGCCATGTGCATCCTGCCAGTATACAGGTTTCTTGCTATTAGGGGCACTCAACAATAATTTCACAGTTTACCTACCTCTTACTTCTTTTAATATACATTCAGCAAATGGTTTACCTGAATGCATACACATGTAGATGTATGAAGGTTATAGATCAGAAGGTTTCCCAAAATATTGCCTGCAGCCAGATACTTTCCATCCGCACTAACTGCCATTGACCGAAATCCTTGCTTGTTAACATCTGTCTCTACTGCTTCGCGTTCAAGTATTCCAGAGCTTACTGTAGTGGGACACGATAAGCCCAATTGAAAAATAAGTACCCAAAGTGGATGCGTATATGGAGTACAAGAAGAAAGAAATACCTAACATTGTAGTATTTATGGTTTCACACGTCAAAGAAGAGTCTGTTCTGATTACATCAGATAGGATAGACTGAAAGGTGAAATCCCATATTCTTATGGTTCCATCACCTGAGCAAGTAGCAAATGAAATTCCACCAGTACAACCTTTGGCTGCACACGCTAATGATGCATTGTGGTCGTTTTCGCAAGACAAGGTCTTGATGTCCCATATGCATGCACTATGCGAAACAAGCACACAGCATCTGATCGGCTGGTGACATGACAGACACAAACAATTTTACAATAGACTCGGTAAATCTATTTACAAAGAATTATCTAGTCTTGATCCAAGATCGGCCCAACATAATTACAAAAACAAAAACAAAAAAAACTACGAGTGACTAGGAGATTTGACAAAAAAACTAGAATGAATACCAAAATCTTACATAAAATCACCTTGCATGCATCGTGCACATCCCAAACGTAGAGGCTGTGATCTCCATAGATAACCACTGCCAAAAGAGAATATTGAAGTATCTGTTGTAAGTGACATATTACTACCATTGTATTCAAAGAACATCATACATGCTTACCTAATTTTTCAGAAGCTGAAAATTGACAAGCAACAGCATCAGGAAAAGTGGATCCACACTTAGCTTCTGTGTGTGTTTTATTGTCATAACCAAGGGTATCAGTTCGGTCGTGTCTATTCTTATCCGATGAATAGAGTAGCTCTCCAACATATGCCAGTGTGTCAATAGTGAAAAGTTGTACTATACCACTATTGCATGCACAAGCAATCATGATTTTGGATGCTGACAATGCACAACCCTTCTTAACCTGGCCAAAGGAGGTGGAGCCATGTACCTTTAAGTTCACCGACTTCTTAACTACGAATCCAGGGCTTAGTTGAAGTAAGACGCCTGATGTGTTAATCAGTTAATGAAGTTATTAAATGGCTAAAGACAACAATATCAGTTTCTTAGACGAGACAAACCTTACCTGTATCAGTCAATGCAAACATGGAAGAAAATCCACTGTCCGTTTTAGCAGAGTCACCAGCAGTCAAGAGTGGACATGATACGGATATGAAAGAACTTCCTTTCTGATTAGCAAAAACAACAGGTTTTCCAAATATTAATGACCCCGCCCCAGAATTGGAGTTGGGCCTTGCAGATGACCTGATGCTACAAATTTTCAAGTGATTATTTCCAGCAATGACTACAGATTTTGCATCTGACGTGAAGCCAACAGAAACAACAGCAAAAGTCGATGAATTTGCTTTAATCTTTGCAATCAGTGTCCGACTCAGCCAGTGCCAAAGGCAAATATAGCCATCATTGGTCGATCCAGCAGATACCAAGTGCTTCCCTAAATACAAGCAGAAGTAAGACATCTAGTATCTACTCTGACTCTTTTTTTTCTCTTCCAAATGTATGTGTAAGCAAGAAGCAAAAACTAACCATCAGGAGAAAAAGCAATGCTCAAAACCCCATGTTGATGACCTTTCAGATCTGATATAAAAGAAAGAGCTTCACCATCCCATACTAACACAGATGCTTGCTTACCAATCTGCAACAACAACAAAACACTTTCATCTCCTGCATTTTCGATTCTGTCTAAGTAAACACATATCGATTTTTAGCGACTGAAAAGGCACATCCCAACCCAGAAAACCCTAAATTAAGTGATTACCTCTCCAGCCGCCACATACCGCCCATCCTGCGAAATAGCAACGCAGCTCAACGGCTTCGGAAATCTATGAGGCACCATTAAGTGCGACTGCGTCCCCAACTCCACATTATAAACCACAGCCACACATCCCGCCGTGTAAACGCACCTAGAGGTCTCAAAATTGGAAGCCAATCCGTTCCCATTCTTCACCGTCAGTCCGATAATCTCCTCTAATTCAAGCTGGCACATTCAAACCAAAATCAGCAAGGAACCTTTTCGAAACGATACATCATTGTAACAACTAACAAGCCTCATCTCGAGACTCACCTTCGGGATTGAATCTGTTTTCTTCAGCTTGCGTCGTGGTTTCATCTCGAGTGGAATCTCTAGTTGAAATTGTAGCTGTGTGTCCGAACTCCGAACGATCGATCGACTAGTGATGACTGCTTGCTGAAATTCGTATGGCGATACGAAGCGGGGAGAAGCATGTAGGGTGAAAATGAAATGAGAATTAAATAATAATAAATAAATTTCAAAAAAACAAAAATAACGTGCCGTTTAATGCGGCCACCAATCCAAAATTCAAAAAAAAATGTTATAGGAAAGGAAATGAAGGAAACAATTAGGAGCTTCCGAGAAATAACCTCAAGTAAAGGGCCTCATCCGCTATTTCTTACATTTTCAACGTGTTGATTACGTGTATGGCACGTGTATATTAAACGCGGCGTTTAGTGGTGCTTGATATTCCTATCCATATGTGTTGGATCAGGAAGCTAAATAGCTAATAGACGTTGACTCCAATCAATCAGCTTTCTCTTCTTCAAGATCTCCACTTCCATCTCCAGCTTTTCATCAAATTGTATCCATTTGGGCAGCATTATCAACAGAAGGAGTAACTATCTGGACAAATACAACACAAGAGCCAGATCAGTCTTAGTATGAAGTTCTTGCAGAGAAGACACAAGGCCTTGTTTTGACTCAATTTAGCTTGGAGACTGACAGAAAATTACAACAACAAAAAAACTGCTGTTTTATAAGGGTGGATTGGAGCTGGGGACAAGAAGCTTGTGCAGGAATCAGCATCTCTGGAACTGAAAATTTTGAGACAGTTTCTCAGTTGGGGTATGATTAGATGATTTCATTTTTCATGTTCAAGGAGTGTTTATCATTGTTTTTAAGGTGACCCACTTAATAAAATTGATCAAAGATTGTGTTTTTGGGCCATTGCGTAGATTTGAGGAGCTCATCTATTTTGGGGATTTGTTTCAAGCAAGACACTGGTTGTGCAAAGTTATGAACTTTAGGAGCTTGGAAGAATTCTGGGCTTTTTATGTGACTCAGCACTCCAAGCTATCTACCAGACGCTGGCACTTTGCAGGGACGCTTACTGGCATGCTTTTGCTCATTTGTTCGTTGATGTTCAGCTGGTGGATTTTGCTTCTTGTGCCTGTGTTCGGTTATGGCTTTGCCTGGTATAGCCATTTCTTTGTTGAGGGTAATTTTCCAGCCTCCTTTGGGCATCCATTTTGGTCCTTCTTGTGTGACCTCAAGATGTTTGGATTGATGCTAACTGGCCAAATGGATAGAGAGATCAAGAGGCTGGGGAAGAGACCGGTACTGCACGTCTTCTGATTCTTCTTCAGAATTCTCTTATCAGCCATTTCAGAACGCTTACTTGTTGTTGGTTACATTTGTACTACTGGTTTCATATGGGGATGAGCTGATGGAAGAGGTGTTCCATTAGCAATTCAAGAATAAATGCAACTTGTGCCGATAAAAAGGCTTCTTCTATTATTTGATTTTTCATTTCCAATTCTTATTTCCTGACTGATATCTAATAGTTCAATACAGCTAACATTACAAAAGCCTTCGATAGACATTTATCAAGATGGTGCTGGACTAGCCAACAGCAAAAAAAGTCTGGATGAGAACATTTGAGAAAGAAGCATTCTTTCATCATGTAAAAAGAATGCAGTGGTGGACATTGCAGCCGATCAATAGGTGACAAGACAGCTACCGAAGTTAAGCAACCGAGTAGAACTTGATGCGATGAATTTGACTGATTCATGGTGAAGGCCTACCTATTCAAAGTTCATTTCTGAAGTACCTGCGGAAATAGACTAGTTGGTTAATTCAAAAAATGAGAAGGCTGGTAGAACTGGCTATACTAATATAACAAAAACATATGATAACCAGTAATATCCAAAAGCGAAT
Organism: Rhodiola kirilowii; assembly: GCA_033675215.1. Taxonomy (NCBI): domain Eukaryota; kingdom Viridiplantae; phylum Streptophyta; class Magnoliopsida; order Saxifragales; family Crassulaceae; genus Rhodiola; species Rhodiola kirilowii. Next base: position 8,670,270 of record CM066203.1, on the reverse strand, counting down.
GGCTACTGTGTTGAAATTTACCAAGGATGAGCTTACATTTTCACCATTTAGACCATCAAGCTAGGAACGTCTGCTGGATATTGGTTGTTTAAACTTCCATTTGATCCCTCTGCATACCTCAACACCTCGGATATATCTGCCTTCATGTTGTCGTGCTTTTGTTTCAACTCTGATGAGCTTAATGACTCTAGAAGGAGCTGTTTAATTTGTTGCTGAAGAACCTCCACCTTCTTTGTTGCCTCCAAACTACGTGACCTCTCAGCCTTGGCAATTTCCAACTTTAGCAGTTCAATTTTGTTCCTAATATCACTTGAACTAGCAATGTCTTTGATCTTTGCAGTAATTTCTTCTGTCAGTTCATTCACCTTGTGTTTAACGTACGTCAGTGCAGGCTGACTGTCGAGGCCTTTTAGTGTTGAGTTAACAACCTGAACATCCAGATTCAAGGACTTGAGACCAGCGGCCAGCTCATTCTCAATATCCTTTTTAGTCTTAACGATCTTATCTCGCAGATCATCATCCAAGTCCTCAATGCTGGAAACCCCAGAATGCACAACATCAGCCTTCAAAGCTTCAATCTTCTCCGTCAGGTTATGTGTGTCCAGAGCTGCTTTAATTTTTTCATTGATTTCCTGCTTCAGTGATGCTGCCTTTTTCTCCTTCTCAGAGACACTCTTAGCTTTAGAAATATCCTTCAACAAATCAAGCTTATACTTCAGGGTGGAATAATTAGGGGCCTCAGGCAAGCTCTGATTTAGTTCTTCTGTGAGTTTTTCAATCTTATTTTTTAAAGATGGAAGCATTGGTTGGTCTTTCAAATGTTTTGCTTTCACATATTCTTCCCTTAACATCACAAGTTTGTCCTGGAATCCGATAGCTTTCACTGCTTGGGAGTATTCAATGTCCACTTCCTTCTGTAACTTGTCAATCATACTGGTCAAAGCTGAGTCTGATTGCTCTGAGGACCCCTTCACATTCAATATTTGCTCTTTCAGTTTTTCAACCTCGACTTCTAACTCCTCATTTGAAGGCCTACTCACAATAGGAATTTCCTTCTTCTTCATGTTTACTTTTCTTTTCGGGTCTATAGGAATGCCTTCTTGAAACCCACCAATCTTACGGAATTTTAGCATGCGATGCTTTAGGAGCTCTTCTGTATCCATTTTCCGAAGTTCCTACATCAAGATAAATCATAATTCTAAGTAATTTATCAGGCAATTTGTATATCCAAAATCAAACGTGGTGATTTGCACTCACATCCATTGTTTCATTTATAGCTTTCTTAATTTGCTGGGAGGTCCAAGCTGAATCAGCATGTGCACCACCGAGTGGCTCCTGTGGGGTAAACAGGTTGGACAGTGTCAATGATGCAAAGGTTGCCTTGAAAAATAGAACTGGCCGTAAAATCATCCGACATTTAGTGTAGCCTTCTACCAGTGTTCTAAGGGTATTTAGCTTCATAATCAATGTTTCATGATAGAATTTTCCAAGAGAAGAAAATGTAACTCGCCATTTTATGCAAAGCCCGTAGAACCCATAGTGGGAATAATTAATGGAATGAGCATCCAGGGATTAAGTGACAGTTAACAGGATTAAGTGACAGTTAACAGAGTAAAGTCTGCAAAGTCATTTTTTAATGTCCTTGTAAAGGCAAGGTGTTTAGTATTTTGCAATAACACGCAGTAGAATTATTTTGGTAAAAAATCTACTTACAGGGATGATACCATCTGCAATTTGTAGCTTGCACAGTTCGCCAGCAGTTATCTTCAGCTTCTCAGCTGCCTGCAGAGGACACATTATGATTACAGTGTCTTACCGTATTCCTACCTAGAGATATTTGGTAAGGAACAACTGTACAAACCTTTGGAGAAGCTTTTGCACTCTTCCATAAGATTGCTGCACATGCCTCTGGACTGTAAGTTGACAAAAACAAGTTAGCCTTGAGCATGATGCATCTAAAATAACTGATTGAAGAGCATGCTGTTTAAGGACTGAAACAAAAGTTGAAAAATAAGCATAGATGATTGTTCCGAATAGAGTAGGTAGGCCAATATTTACAACAAATAGTTTACAATATAGTCGTTGTGTATTATTTTATTTTATTTTGATTCATAAGTGGATTTTAACCACCGAAACTACACCTACCACAACCTTTTACTCTAGCTTAACGCTTCACTGTAAACATAAATAGCAAATACAGTTACACTGCTTTTTAACAAAACACTACTATCTTTGTTTCGGAATTGCTTTGCTGTTAACTTGAGACTCCCCTGCTCAGAAAAGGTTGTTGCCTGTCATCCTCTTCCTTCTCTATTCTGATCAAACGGTGATATGTTCTCTAACTTAACACTACTAGTCGTTGTGTATTATCAATGTTCTCTAACGGTGATATGTTTTAGACTGGATGTGCAACAAACCGAAGTCCAAAAAACATTTATGTTCAAAAGAAAATAGTTGAGTGATAATGATATGACACTGGTTATCTTTCACTTTCATTCAACATGTAAAGCTAAAAGAGGAAAGCGGGCTTTTCAAGACTCATCTAAATAGCAAAGCATTCATTGTAGTTGCAAACAAGATGTGATTTCATCAATACCTGGCAACATAAAACACTGCATTTTCAAGCATAAGCAACTTGTTGGCACATCCAATTGCCAAAGCACCGCCTGAGCCTCCTTCTCCCATGACTATAGAAATAATTGGCACTTTGAGACCAAACATGGTCCTCAAGTTATGAGCTATTGCTTCTCCCTGCAATTTTATTTTACAGTAAATCAATGAGCTATTGTAGGTAGTGGCACATTTTTTTAAAGACTCAGCAAACCATATACCTGACCAAGCTCCTCGGATTTAAGGTCAGCAAATGCTCCAGGAGTGTCGATAAAAGTAATGATAGGGAAGCCATGGTGATCAGCATAATACATCATTCGCAGAGCTTTTCGGTAACTATAAATAGAATTATAATACGAGTGATATTCCATTGTTTCTTCAAACAGTTTGCAATGTATTGATATATGCATTGGCGAAGGCATACCCATGAGGAGTAGGCATTCCAAAATTGCGCTGAATATTCTCTTTTGTATTTCTGCCTTTTTGGTGTCCCATGAACATGTACCTTCGACCATCTATCGTCCCAATGCCAATGACAAGGGCTGGATCATCATAACCACATCTATCTCCATGAAGTTCCACAAACTGTTAATAAACACGCAACAAGAATCACAAGAAGTTACTTTAGTAATGACAGTTACGTAAAACAAAACTAACAATTGTATTGAGACATTGGCGAAGAAGAAACATAGAAACGAGCTGTTCATAAACCTTCTCAGTGATATTAAAAACATGATCAAGAAAAGTAGGCCTGTTTGGATGCCTAGCAATATTCACACGCTGGATGGGGGTTAGGTGTGTGTATAGATCCTTCAATGCCTGCAAAAAAAAAAATCACAGTTGCAAAGTAACTAAAACCTCATGCCAGAGCTTGCCACTTGTCAACTCCCAATGGAATTTTGAATTACAATGACAGGGATAAATCATCAGACCTGGTGATACTTGTTCTCTAAAGAGATAATTTGATCGCTGAAATCCAGCCCAGTTTCAGCAGCCATTTTCCGCACCTACACCACACTCAAATTCATGTACTCATAAGTCCTTAATAAACTAATTCTCTTTTTGGAAGTAATAACTTAAGTGTTGTTGGCCTGAATAGCATACATCGTTAATCTTCTTCTGAAGACTCACGAGTGGCTTCTCAAATTCCAAAGTGACAGGCTTTGGTTTCTCATTCAAAGATTTGAAATGGGATAGATGATACAGTACTCCACCCTTGACATTTGGACTTGCTTCATCAGGCCATGGGTATTCGTACGTCTTGCCCTTTCTAACTATCTTTGCCCCCAATATCACATTTCTCCTTCCCTTGCATCCTAATCTCGACCTACCCATAGAATTTAAAGGAACTCCAAATACACCCTTACTTAAACTACCAAAAGTATCAGAGGCCGAGTTTCCTCCTAGTGCCACCACACCATGAAGCGTAGCAGACATTTTTAACTATGCAACGTACACCTACACCCCCTCAAATCACTCTGCGTAAGCATCAAACTGAATCAGAACCGCCACACAAACACACACATCACTAAATATAAAATAAACCTATAAAGAAAAGCTACTAAACATTGTAAAACAAAACACTTCAAATACGTACAGCTATATACAAAAACACAAATCACAATCATATTCCAATCAAGTGCTTAAGGCTTCCTTCCGGATCAAGCTGTGTCTGATTAAGAATAAAAAACTTTCAAATTACCAGCAGAGTGACCAACAGCGGCTCGCAACAAACAGTTAATCATACTCAACATAAAAAAACAACAACTCCAATGCACTGAACAGATTAAGCACTTTATTCCCAACTCCATAATTCAAATTCCATTCTACATAGGTCTCAGAAAAACAAACAATAATTTTCAATGTTGATGTAACTAACATGCATCAACGATTCAATAACTGTTTACGAACAGGCAATGTATATTAAAGCTAATGACCACAATACCTGCAGATGAAACAGATTTTTGAGGGATCAAAAGTGGCCGATTGGTGCTGAGGGAAGCGGATTTGCAAGCGCGGATGTTGAGAAGTAATGCGGAGGGATATGAAGCAGCGAGTGGCGCATTGTGGAGATCGCCATGTATTGGTATTTTGCTCAAATGTCGATGTTTCTTAGGCTTTCTGATGGAGATCGCACTTTGACGAAAATACCCTTCTTCTCCGAATTGTCCGTTGATAATTTGATTATGGCAAATCCGCTTCGAACATTAAAATTAAAATTCGGATTATGGCAAATCCGCTTCCATAAAAAAAACTGATTATGGCAAAAGTAAAATTTTAAAAATCATTATTTTAATATCAACTTCGAACAACTCCAGCCCAAAATTCAAACAAAAAAACCTCCAAATATCAAATCAAACCTCTTAATCCCAATAATTTCAACCAAACCAGGCAGAAGCAAAATATATTAATATATTAATCCAACCAATCTCAGCCGTCCATCCACCCATCCCGCTCCTCCATCTTCTAAATAGGAAAAAACCCTAACGTCCAATCTTCCTCAATAATTATCCATCTCGATTCAAATCTCAAATCTCTCCGTCTCCATTTCCATCCTCACCCTCTCTCTCTCTCTCTCTCTAACTCTCTGATCCGTCACCATGCGAGAGATCCTCCACATTCAGGGCGGCCAGTGCGGCAACCAGATCGGATCCAAGTTTTGGGAGGTAGTTTGCGCCGAGCACGGGATCGACGCCTCAGGGAAGTACTATGGCGATTCAGAGCTGCAGCTTGAGAGAGTGAATGTCTACTACAATGAGGCGAGTGGTGGGAGGTTTGTGCCGAGAGCGGTGCTTATGGATCTGGAGCCTGGGACTATGGACAGCATCAGATCTGGACCGTATGGCCAGATCTTTAGGCCTGATAACTTTGTTTTTGGCCAGTCCGGTGCTGGGAACAATTGGGCGAAAGGACATTACACTGAGGGAGCGGAGCTGATTGATTCCGTTTTGGATGTTGTGAGGAAGGAAGCCGAGAACTGTGATGCGTTGCAAGGTAGTTTATACTCCTTGGTCTGATGTTGTTCTTTTTTTTTCATACAAGTGATGCTTCATTTGTCGTTTTGTAGTCAGTGGCGGATCATTCTGCTGTGGTATTGATCAGTGGTAGTGCTGTAGCGCTCTGATACAATGTTAATGATCTGCTCATGGTTGCTTTGGAAGTTGAATGTAGATCTTTGATTTTGTAGGTCCATGGACTTGATAATATTAGGGATTGTTAGAGTGGATCTGTTCTAAGCATTTCCACGTTGTTGTGTACTTGAGGTTCTAGCTGTTTTAATCTTATTTGATAGTTCTATTCGGTCCTGCTCTTAATCTTATTTGTTTGTATCCTTTGTAAGGTACATATGATTTATTTGTGCTGATTTTTTGTTTATTGATCGGCCTCTTATAGGTTTCCAGGTCTGCCATTCACTTGGAGGCGGTACTGGATCAGGCATGGGTACACTCTTGATATCCAAGATTAGGGAAGAGTATCCAGACAGGATGATGATGACTTTCTCCGTGTTCCCATCCCCTAAGGTCTCTGATACTGTTGTCGAGCCCTACAATGCTACATTGTCGGTTCACCAGCTTGTTGAAAATGCAGATGAGTGTATGGTGCTTGACAATGAGGCTCTTTATGATATCTGCTTCCGTACCTTAAAGCTCACCACACCTAGCTGTAAGCAGTTAACCTTTTTCCATGTGTGCTCAATATTTTTGATGATTTTTGACGTTTTATTTAGTATTCGGATGCTCAGTTAGAAAAACCATGAATGATAACTTGAATAATGTGAAAAAATATCTTTATGATCATTGCAATAATCTCTAGTTCATTTTTATTTACTCAAGAGCTATAACTATAGATAATTATTTCTTTGTAAAAAATTAATTTGTTTGAATGTGCATAAACTGTAAAAAGTCTTATTATCCAAGAACATTTTTGCTGTTAGGTCTGTTATTTAAATCAAGCATCTTTTAACATATGCCTGTCCATACTACTTTATGTCCTCCTATCCTCGGAAAATCACTAATCAGTTCAGCAATTTGCGTTTTTTTGGCTCTCTTTTTTCCACCGCTGAATGGTGTTTTGTCACATTAAAAATAACAGTTGTGTCTATCACAGTCAGTATATTGCAATTGTTTTTATCTATATAACATAATTGCCCTTGTTTGAAAAGAAAGAAGAATTGTAGTTGCAGCCTATTATAGTATAATGCAGCTCTGCCATAGATTTTAAATTTTAATTACACATGGCAAAAGATTTATAAACTTTTCTCCTTACATTCTTCATTGACAATTTTCTATTGTTTTGCTCCAGTTGGTGATCTGAACCACTTGATTTCTGCTACAATGTCTGGAGTTACTTGTTGTCTACGATTCCCTGGACAACTGAACTCTGATTTAAGAAAGCTTGCTGTTAATCTCATCCCCTTCCCTCGACTCCATTTCTTCATGGTTGGTTTTGCACCTCTGACCTCACGTGGATCCCAGCAGTACAGTTCCCTCACTGTCCCTGAGCTCACTCAACAGATGTGGGATGCAAAGAACATGATGTGTGCTGCTGACCCACGCCATGGCCGCTACCTAACTGCGTCAGCAATGTTCAGAGGGAAAATGAGCACCAAGGAAGTTGATGAGCAGATGATCAATGTGCAGAACAAGAACTCCTCCTACTTTGTTGAGTGGATCCCAAACAATGTGAAGTCTACTGTCTGTGACATTCCTCCTACTGGACTTAAAATGGCATCCACATTCATTGGCAACTCAACATCCATTCAGGAGATGTTCAGGAGAGTGAGTGAGCAGTTCACTGCTATGTTCAGGAGGAAGGCTTTCTTGCATTGGTATACTGGGGAAGGCATGGATGAGATGGAGTTTACCGAGGCGGAGAGTAACATGAATGATTTGGTCTCGGAATACCAGCAATATCAGGATGCTACAGCTGATGAAGAGTATTACGAGGATGAGGAGGAAGAACACGATGAGTAAGAATACCAGGCCATTTGCTAATCCGTGCACAAGATATCCATTTGGACTTCCAGCCAGTATGGGCAATATCTCAAATCATGTGCATGTTTAGATTAGATTTGGCTATGGATGTTTTGTTTAATTCACACTGTTAGTGCTATCAAGTATGTGCTGTTGAAGACTGCTGATTATGCTCAATGTTATTTTGATTTTGGTAAACCTGATCTTTCTAAAGTTTGCAGATTGGTGCCAAGACATGTAGCTGTTTGTTTGTACAGTATTGATTATTGAAGCTCCCTCGCCCGATCACACAACATGAAAATACCAATAAAATAATAAATATTTTCAATCTGTTTACATCAAAACTGCTAGCTACTGAATATATTCTAGTAATTTAGTTAGTCTGTACACGTCAAATTCAGTATGCACATCAACAGCATCATTCATTTTCAAAACTCTTTTAATATTATTTGTACAAAAGAGGTTCGAATCAAACCGGACGTATCAAGACACCTACATCCTCTCACGTCTCCTGTTCTTAGTTGTCCACAACAGAGATCAAGGCCAAGCATTAAACCACAACCACTCTATTCACAAACACAAACCTACTATATATAACACACCATTGATGCACTTCCAATCTCATCTCAATCACAAAAGCTTCTTCTCATAAGTAGCTTTTGTACATTGTGATCTCACTATCAACTTTACTTCTTCTTCTTATTCTTCTTTCAGTCACTCTTCAATGGCAACCACAGCCAAGCTCGCATTCGCTCTCTTCTTCGCTTCTTCTCTCCTTATCCAAGCTGCTCTAGGTAAAAATTGAAATCCATACAAATTTTAAATGCTTTTAGCCTATTTGATGATCCAATGATGAGATTTTTTTGTGTGCAGCGGAAATTACATGTGAAACTTTGTCGAATGACAAGTGTGCATTTGCGGTGGCATCATCCGGCCACAGATGTGTTTTGGAAACCTACACAACCAGAGGAAGATTCAGTGAGTATCAATGCAAGAGGTCTGAAGTGAAGGCTGATGAGCAATTGGCAGGATATATTGAGACCGACAAGTGTGTCAATGCGTGTGGAATTGAACGCAAAAGCGTTGGAATCGGTTCTGATTCTCTGCTTGAACCTTCTTTCATTGCCAAGATTTGCTCGCCTGAATGCTATCAGAATTGTGCCAACATTGTTGATCTCTACTTCAATCTCGCAGCCGGTGAAGGTAACTAAAATCAAGCTACATTTAAAGATTATTTTTGGTTCAAAATGCATGAAGCATATAATTTTTTGCATTCTTTGATTTGCATTTGAGGTTTCACAAATGTTGTAGGTGCTTTCTTGCCGGACTTATGCAAGGCTCAAAGCGGCCACCACCGAGCTATGATCGAGCTTATGAGTTCCAATGAAGCACAAAAATATGAGGACGATGCTGCTTATGCTCCGGCCCCGGCTCATTGGATCTAAGCGTCAATTACTTGACTTGGGAATTTACATTTTGTTACGGCGATTAAACATTCTGAAAAAATGAAGATATATTTCAATAAAAGAAACAAAGGGCGCCCCTGATTTTTTTTTCTTTCCTTTTTTGCATTCAAAATTATATTTTGAGATGATATTCAAATTTATACATGAAAATATCGTGTTTTTTTAAGGGAAAACGACAAAAGAATTTTTAAAATAGCATTTTTTGAAAGATTACTGTCCGAACTATTTAAGCGACAATTTCGTGGATTCCAATCATATGTTATTATATTTGTATTTTTTTTTCTTTTTAACTAACTTAAACTAGGTCGATAATCTTTTAGTTCTCATATCATTTTGTGTGAGTTTTTATAAGTTAGTGAATCCTCATTTTAAAATGCAAAGAATCAATTGAAAATTTCTAAATTTATCCTTGAATTGTCATTTCTAATAACTCGAATCTTAATTTAACCACCAATTAGTTTATTTTTGTTTGATAATGGAGTATAATAACTAAGAATAATACAATGCATATAACGTCTTATCATTTAAAACATATAAATATATATATATTGATATTTGAAGCGTTAGTAAGGCATCTTGACCGGATCCGAAATCATAGAGTACATTTCTCCACTTTTGAAGCGCAGGCCGGATTTGACACTTTTACCATGCATGTATCCGCACATCTACCCCAAATCATCATTAGTACATTCTCGGCACTTGAAGCTCAGGCCACCTTGGATAACTTTACCGTTGTAAGACACGAAACGTACATCTTGATGGCCGGAGAAAGCATCACGCGCAAGACGTGAAGAGGAAAGCATCCAGGACGTAGAACGTAGGACGCATCCACGCGCGAGGCGGGACGAGGAAAAGAAAAATGAAGAGGAAAAATCTTACAAAATTATGAGAAAAATGATGCCCCTAAGATTGAAATCCGAAATGTAAAGAATCGTATGTGACTCATTAACTAACAGGCGATCATCCTGTTGTCAACCATCAATTAGTTGAAGCACCATTTTTATCATTATCACATCTTGTTTTTACATGAGAATCGAACCCCTCTTTTTTCTTCTCTTTTTTTTTTGGAGTCATCACCGACATATTAGAATTCCGGTTCGAACAGGTTTGGTTTGATCATCCTGGACCCCCAATTATAGTAAGCACTCTTAGCACTATCACACTTATTAACAATTTCAATTGAGCTATTAGACCAATTGAGCCAGATCATACATTTGGAAATAAGCAATGGAATCATTAAATGCTTCATGTACAATGTTTGACACGACATTGCGTTAGCTTATTGGATAAGCATCATAGAAATCAAAAAAGCAAATTCGCCATTTTTGTCCACAGAATTAAATTCCCAAGAAGCTTCCTTATTTTACCACATTACATTTCTCTTATCCCCAACAAAAAAACAATAAACAAAACTTCGATTCAAAGCAAACAAACACAACCAAAGCTAAGCAAAAAAAAAACATTATAAAAGAAAAAAAACATATTTCATCAACAACAACAAGGCATCAATCAATCGCAGAGATTTCAGAAAAAAATGGTGAAGGACAGGAAGATAGGAGTGGCTTTGGATTTCTCGAAGAGCAGCAAAACAGCTCTAAAATGGGCTATTGACAATTTGGTTGATGATCTTGACACCCTTTTCATCATCCATGTCAAGCCTGCCTCCTCTGATGAGTCCAGGTTCTCTCTCTGGTCCGCCACCGGCTCTCGTAAGCCCTTCTTTCCCATTTATATTCACAAAATATTAACTCAAAAATAAAAATTCAATCTTTAGAGTCAAATGTGTTCTAAGATTCAATTTTATGTTTTTTTTTGTGATAGCTTTGATTCCTCTGGTGGAGTTAAGGGAGCCAGAAGTGATGAAAAAGTATAATGTGGAGAATGACATTGAAGTGCTGGATATGCTTGACACTGTTTCCAGGCAGAAAGAGGTGCCATCCCTGTTGTTGTTTATGAAATTTATTTGGACAAGTCTGATTGATTTGAATGCATGTTTTTTATTGAGGATTTTGTGGAATTAAAATGATGCAGGTGACAGTGGTGACTAAATTGTATTGGGGAGATGCTAGGGAGAAGCTTTGTGAGGCTGTTGATGATCTCAAGCTGGATTCTTTGGTCATGGGGAGCAGAGGCCTCAGCGCTATCAAGAGGTAATCAAATTATCAAATGTCAAATTTACGCAATAAATCTAAGCGGATTTTGCCCCTTTTTGTTAAAATTGATTAACTCAGTGTGCTCTAAAACTTGAATTTCATAGCAAAACTATACTAAGGTGTAGACTTTTCATTGAACTAAATTGATATATTTATCATTTTGGAAAAGTATTGGACTTTTGGTTGAAATTGATAGACCCGTGTTGTTAGAATCTTCAAATTGTTAACAAGAGTAAATTAAGTTGCAAACTTTTTTTTTGACAGAACTGTGAATCTCTTCTTTGTTTGGTTGGCTCTGGAATGAGTTAGCAATTTGATACCAAATTTTATGCCAGAAAGCTAATTTCAGTTAGAAGTGATTAACAAGTTGTGCTTGAAAACTTGAATGTCATCGCAAAACTATGCAAAGTTGTAAACATGTTGTTAAACTTGATTGGACCATTTCAAATAAAATTTGGGTGTCTCTTTTGGTTGAAATTGATAGAATGTGTTACAAACAATATAAAGCTTCCGACTTTTCGTTGAATATGATAGACCCATTTGGTTACGGTCTTCAATTTGTCACCAAATGTAAATAAAGTTGCGGACTTTTCTGTGAAACTGAACTGCTTCATTTGGTTGTAAAAGTACGGATTGGGTTAGCAAATTGTTGATCTGATTGATGAATTTGGGAACAATGTGATGCAGGATCATTCTCGGGAGTGTGACGAACCATGTCATGACACTGGCAAACTGCCCTGTGACGATAGTGAAAGATGACAAGGCTCACAAGCCCTGATCCGAAGCACAAGTTACAGCACTGAGCCTCAGCGCTTGAAATGTTTTATTATTTCTTACTGTAAATGCTGGCTCAAGTTGAAAATGTGGGCTGATGATGTAACTTTGGGATGATATTTATTTTGAGTTATGCGTGACTGGGAACTTTGTGTGCGTGTTCTTCTGCGTCAGTGCATGTTTGACATGTTCATGTTATTTGCTTGGTGATGGTGCATATTGGACCCAGTAGTTATTAAGATGTTTGTTTCATTGGCGGTACCGTTTGAGCCCCACTATGTGGTGTTTCTCGAGCTTATCCAATATTAAAAATGTATACAAAAGAAAATACTTTTTTTTTTCATAATGGGTTTATATCTCATATAGCACATATAAAGGAAGGAGAGCGCTCGTTTGAGAACCCTTAAAAATTGAGAATTTAAATATCACCATTAGATTCTGATACATTTTTAAATCTGCATGGGACACATGTCCAAAAAGAAAAATTAAAAAAAGATGACTTTGATTTTGCATTAAATACATTTTGAAAAATGCACATGGAACACGTGTCACCGCCAAAATGCATCTTGCATTTTGGGAGGTGAAGATTAGGGTCTCAAGTTCTCGAAATTTAAAGTGGTTCTCATTTGAGAGCTTCTCTACAAAGGAATATATCGCATACAAGATATTTCTAGAGTACATGTATATTTCAAGCTTATTTGAGCACAACCACGTAAAGGGCATCACTTGGATTTGAACTTGAGTCACTCGATGAAGTGCAAGCCATATCTGCTCTTGTAACTTTGAAATCCACGAATGAACAAACACCTCCATGGAAGGACCTTAGTGCTCAAACGCCCACAAAGGATGAAGAAGAAGAAAACATCCACAAAGGACGTAGGTAGAGTCTGCTTCATAGGTGACGTTTAAAAACGATAAAATTGGTTTCACTCTTTTAGCAAAGTTTGATAATTGTGATATGTTTTTTTTTTATATTGAGCTTTAAGCTCTTGAAAGTAGTATTTGCTCTTTGGCTAGATAGGGACTTGAATCCGGATGGCTGTATACCTGGGGGAGCCCTCTTCCACTGAGGTACTCTTCGCCGTGATATGGTTTTGTACGCAGCAAGTGGGCATTTAAGTTGATCCCTATCAGCTCTGGAAACTTTTTTGTTTTGTTTTGTAAAATAACTGAAATCCAGACTAAAACATAGAACCACCATTTATGTATTATATCTACAACTATCAGAGTACCAGGATCATATAATGTCCTGGCTGCCTGAATTACTGCATCATCATATTCACAACAAAATTCACACCCCAAGCACTAAATCAATCTCATCTCATCTAGTTTCTAAGCTTGCTTCCAAGGAAGACACCGTAGGTCAGAGCACTCCATGGACCATGTGCTCGTACACAACCCATCTGGACCGTCGCAGCACTTGCATACAACCCCTAGAGTTCCCAGCAACCCTTTGTAATGCTTATGTCCATCTGCTTGTAATTAATTCCAAAGCAAAACATCAACAAATGTTGAAATGAATTCAATCCGATTGAACTCTACCTCAATTCTGATTTGAAAAAAAAAAATCTAAATTTCATCATTTTCTTATTCTGTGGGACAGCAAAAATGAACATATCTCAACAAATGATTCTTACCGTTCTGATATTGAGATGATGAAATCGGCCTAGTCGCATCGGCAGCCTGCTTGGAGAAAGAAGATGAGGCAAGCAAGAGCAAACAGAGCAGCAATGAAGGCTTGAATGAGCTCATTTTTTGGGCAAGTAGTTGAGAGCAGCAAAGCTGATCACCTTAACTATATACTGCTACATATGACATAGATAAGCAATTATTAAGTTAATAATTGTTTGCTATCAAAAAAAAAAGTTAATAATTGTTCATAAAGTGGTTCTAGAAGAGTTGGACAAGACAAACGATTTGGTTTGGAGTTTTCTTAATCCTGACCCAATGCGTGTTTAAAAATAAGCAAGTTGTCTGGAAGCTTCTGCTCTGTAGGGAAAAAAATAACATACCAAATCCAACAAATCTTACATAATAAATTTCTGTTGTAGTAGACAAAGCTATTTTTATTGACTAAAGGAGCTCTCTTTGGTCCCGCCTGCCTTTGGATTTAATATCTACACGACCGACTTCATAAAGTGAGAGGGACATAATGAAGTGAATCAATCTAAACATCCAGAAGATGAATATAAATTGCTGTTCAAATGAATACGATATTACTAGTAGGAAAAAGACATCAATCACATACCACTTGCAACAAAAAAATAAAAAATCACCAGATTAAAAAACAAGACAAGTGGCTGCAGTTACAAGATCAACGAACAATTCACAACTGCAATCCTTTTCTTCTAGGCAAAAGAAAGAAAGTGATTTGGATCAGAGTGGCTTCTCCCTCTCCCTGGCCTTTTGCAGTTGCCTGTACAATATTAAAGGATGAGACTTCCTGACCTTCTATTTACATATATGTAGAAAAGCGCACAGATTATTACTTCACATTAACAATCTCTATATACACTGAAGCTGTTCATTTCTATAGTTTGTTTGTCTGGAAATTGTTTGAGCAATATTTTATTTGGATTGCGTCATGAGCCTAATATCATGTTAAATTTTTTGTAGTTCATTTAGCCTTTCTTGATTTAAAAGTCTATACTTTGTAAGTCAGGATTTTACTATAGAATTTTCATATACCAAATTAAAAGAACTTCAATTAACTCAACTCAGCATGATCTAAACCAGTCAAATGAAACTTCCAACTATGCTGCTATGTTGCATGAACCATACTCTTCCTTGAATTGCTGAAAACAATACATGTTGATGTTCCCAAAAGGGTTACAACAACAGACAAACACACAAAACTAGTACTGTCAGGATCAGGAAGTGCTACGGCTACCCAATTGAAAATGCAAAACTGATTTCAATACCCAGCATGATACAGGGTGTCATTGAAACATGCCTTATTCAGTGGACTCACTTGTCTGCGCGCGCATGCTGGTATAAGTCTTCATGAGATCCGGCACTTGGTCTAAATATTTTGTAACATAATTCTCTACAAATTTCTCCTCTGATATTCTTATCACCTGCATTGACTTCAAATCATCCTTCAGCAAGTTCTTTGACTTCAACATGCTGAACACAAAAACCCGAGGCTTGTACCGGCTCTCAATGCCATACAGGAGGAACTTAGGATAAGCAATAATAACCGCCTGACTCAATTTCATAGTGTTGACGATAAAATCAGTAACAGCCCTGATCTTCTCTTCGGAGCAAGCCAAGCAAAATGGATCACGCACAAATGCAGATACAATCTCCTCATCAGCCCATCCTAAACTCCTAAAGATGTCGAATTTCCGATTCCAAGTGGCTTCTGACATAGCAACCCTCACACACACTGCACGGATAAAAAGGGGAGAGCTCGGCTCAATCCCCAGTACCTTAACAGCTTCAATCGCTTTAGCCATCGTATCAGTCTTTTGGAGAGCAGACCTCGGTTGGTTGGTAATCATCAATTGGATAGCATGGAGACTAACACCTTCACTGATCAGCAAGTCTATGTTAGGCTGCACATTCAAACTGAAACTGCTAGTAAGCAGCCACGAAGAGCGCTTCAGAGCCTTTTCAATGTTTTCAATTGAACCCAAGTACTTCATCAGCAGCTCCAGAGATGGCTCCAGTTGATTCTTCACCCCGCACCTAAAAATCTCAGGATTCGAAACAAGCAAATCGATTAGATTCGATCCCTTTAAATAACTCTCATTTAAAAACTGCATCTTGCGCCTCAAACTATCCAATCGGAGTGTCAGAAGTTCTGGACGCTTCACGACCAGCTTCTGTAGCTGAGCATCTGAGAATCCATGTTCTCTGAATAACGAGATTATGGCACTGAACCGTTCCAGATCCCTCTTCTTGATGCCGATCTTCTGAGCGGCGGAGATGGCCGTCGCTTTTGCCAACCCGCGTGTGTTGACTAGGTAGTCAACGGTGATTTTTGACGGAGGCTCTGAGATCGAGGTTGCGAAGAATCGCTTCTGTATCGAGCCGAGCAGATATCTCAATGTAAATATTTGCATTTTAGTAACTGGAAGTTTCGCCGGCGATTTACAGATCGCATAGAGTTTTGGGGATTAGGGTTTTAGATGAAGGCGATGCGGAAAGATAAGTAATTTACAATTACACCCCTCATGTATAAAAGGCGCCGCCGTTACTACTTTTATAAAGATAAATAAACCATTCTACCGGATAGCGTTGATTATAGGGGTGGGCAAAAACAAGTCCCCATGTAAAAATTGTATGCACCCTATCGTAAAAGTGTGTTTGGTTAATCATACCGTTTTTTCAAAAAAAAGATTTGTCAAAAATCGCACCGCAATCAAATAAAGCGGTGCGGAAACGGTTCTTTATCTCAAACCACCCGATTTAAACAGCACCGCACCGCACCGCATATATAATTTATTATTAATTAATTAATCTAATAATTAAATAATCAAAATTATTTTTTTTGACACAATAATAATCAAAATTATTACGTTTAAAAAAACAAATTATAATTTCCCAACCAGATTACGTTTAACAATCACAATCATATGTAATGCGGTTTTTAAACCAAACCGCACCGCACCACATAATGTGGTGCGGTTCATATTTGGTTTTTACTTATGTGGTGCGGTTTGCGATTTGAAAAATTTTCAAACCAGATTATGCGGTGCGGTTGCGGGTTTACTCTTAAACCGCACCAACTCGCACCGCGCCCACCCATAGGCGATTCAGATGCTGATATGACTTTTTTAAATTAAGACGATATATCTAATATTGGCTTAGGGTAAAATAACGGAAAATTTTCCAATTTACACTAAAATTGAGTTTCAGTTCCTATTCTACACACTTTTTAGATTGGTTTCTCAATTTACACTAGTTTTGTAAGCCGTTGTTGCTCACAGCGTCTTAAGCCTAGTGGCGTTTTTACGCCAAAATAAGCAGTCATGTAACATAATATCGCCAAATAAACCTAAACCATTGTCCCCAACATCGTCTTAAGTTAAGACGCTGTTAGTAACAGCGTCTTAACTTATTTGTAATCACATGCATGCATCTTTGGTACTCTTGTATTCATGTGTGTTACCTGTGGAAGCATATATTACTAACAGCGTCTTAACTTATTTGTAATCACATGCATGCATCTTTGGTACTCTTGTATTCATGTGTGTTACCTGTGGAAGCATATATCTACTCCTTCATGCTTCAATTTTCTTCTCATTCATTTGCAGGTCTCACTGATCCTGTAGGACATGTCTCTGAAAGACATTCATGAAAACTCCAGGTTAATGAGCTTGAACTCGAAAAACTCCAGGTTAATGAAACAACAAGAAACCAGCAACCTGCAACCCAGCTATCCAGTTATCCAGTTTGAAGACGACGGCATTTCTTGCTCCGGCGTCCGCCGCTTTCCGTTTTTGTCGTCTTCGGACAAGTCTAGAGTGGACGACGTCGTGTCACGAAGCTCTTGTTTTGTTTGTTGGAAGTTGGATTGAGAAACTGGGGTTTAAGTAAGTTGAACGAAGCTGAGATGGAACGGACATGGATGAGCCGGAGCCACGGAGTGAGATATTGAGCGACGTGAAGTTTGCTGTAATTGTGCCGGTCCCAGTAGCGGCTATGACTGCTGGCTTCGCTTGCTGAAGCAGCCATTCGATCATCTCTGATAGGATCGTGGTTAGTAAGTCAGAGACTTGACAAAGGTCGGGACTGTAAAGAACCTAATTTTGTATGCAGATAATTACTCAAACTAAGTACACAACGGAATAAACTTAAATAGCTTTTATTACTATTTAATCTGTACACTCAGTGGGTACAAAACTTGCCTATTCAGTATAAATCAACCTAGACTTATACAAGCAAAATCTGACTACTTCCCTGACTGTCTCGTCGACGTCGTCGTAGTCTCCGGCACCTCCGTTGCTTTCCGGCACTGATCAAGAACAGCTTGATCTCACTGAATATCACTCGCACAGCTCGCTCGATATTCACTCTGGGAAACCCCACTTCGAAAGCTCTCTCGGATGTGTGTGGAAGGCGCGCGTCACTGAAGAGCTTGATCTAGCTTATATAGGTTCTTCAGTAACTGCCACAGATCATGGCTTGTAACTGTCAGCCCATGATCTCCTTGACGTGTAGTGGGGACGTGCCATCACTCCATGATGTCTTTGACTCCCTAGTCAACTGCTCAACTGCTCCGTTGACCTCAACTACTCAACTACTCCGTTGACTTGACCTATACCCAGATTCTTGGTTGATCAGAGACTTCCGCAGGTACTCAAGTCCAGCATCACGTCCTTGAATGCTCCAGTACGTTCCTGACTAACAGAAACTCAAGCAAACCATTAAACCGGTTTGTATATCATCAAAAACATGTGAGGCCAATGCCTCAACAATTTCCCCCTTTTTGATGATGACAAACCATTGAGAGAGAAATGCTAAAACCGCACTTAATAGATGTAAAACATGCACACATGCATCATCGATTGAGAACCTATTCCCCTTGGGAACATATTCCCCCTAAGTTCCTGCACACTCAGAAACTTGATAAACATCCTATTAAGTCAGATCCCTACACAGGCATTTCAACTCAGGAACCTCAGATTGAATTCCTCCTCAGTTGATACTTCTAACCTTCCCCCTTTTGACATCATCAAAGAAGAGTTAATCAACATACACAGCAGTCAAGAACATGAGTAAAATCTTAAAGTTCAGAGTATCGAGTTAAGGCATTCATAAAACTTCGAAGATAAATTAGATAATCATAGCACGCATGTTGAACAGAATTAGTTCACACTCAGAAACAAAAGGAAATGACATGGTGGGATAGCAAGGATTGGGAAATCTCATGATAGGAACTGATCTCGGCATTCTCAGAGCAAAGGAGATCATCTTGGGGACCGAAGTCCTTTGACAGAAGCACAGTCGTTATGTACTTAAGGCAATATAAATTTATAAGACCGCACTCTTGACTTAACTATTTTTTAGGTAGTAAGCGGTAAGTACGGGTCGAACCCAAGTGAATTAGGGGGATAGGTTGTTCCTTTAAGACTATACTAGCTATGGACGTGTGTTATGTTGATTGAGGTTTTAGCGCGATTGACTACACTACTGTTTTTGGTTGTTTTTGGGTTTTTTGTGCGGAAAGTAAATTACAGAAATTAAATGATTAATTACAAAGAGGGACTTACAGTGGGTGATGCGCGATTGTTGATTCCTCCTGTATATGAGTGGTTGATGGTTGCATGTTGATCGAGCAGTTATAAAAGTAAATACAAGGGGGGGGTTTAATAGTTGTGAATAAAGTATTCGGTTCCAGGTATTCTTGTATTATAACATGTTTATTAATTTAGTAAATCTTCTAAGTATTCAAACGATGAATCGAGGCTAGTCACAGCTCAAGATTTGCAACATCGGCTAAATCACACTTGTTCTATTTAGACTAGCGCCAATACCTATTTAAGATATGCTAGCCTATGTGCATCCATAAGATCTCCAGTCACGGTTTCACAAATGATTTTTAAGATAATCCGAACTCCTCGGATAAGTTTTGCCAGTCACGGCTTCCACTTACCGAGTATGATCGCGAATCCCCACAGAAGAGCTTTGCCAGTCACGGCTTCCACTCAACCTTGGACATTCTGACTTTATATATGGCACATAGAACAAGTATTGAATACAGAGAAAATAGACTAAACTAATTAAAACATTAAATAATACAAGATTATACCTTCCGCCGAATGAGGAGTTTAGCCGCGCCTATCCATGGAAGAGAAGCGCATAGCAAAATACCGTAACTTTATTGATCAAAACCAAACTTACAAAAGTATTACAAATCTAGAGAGAGAAGTTGTGATTTGTGGTGATGATTTGTGAAGAGGAGAAGCCTCTTATTTATAGGAAATGGGGAGGAGCAATGGAGGGTGAGACGGAGGTGCAAGTGTTTTCTCATCAAGGGAGGAGGAGGAGAGAGGAAGATGTGGTGGAGAAGGGAGGACACATGACACAAAGCCATGGTCTCCTCCACAAGCCGCCGGTTGTGGGTTGTGAAAGGGGGAGGTTTTCTCCCTTGCTCACCTCTTGCACAAGTCTTCAAGTCATCCAAGGAGGAGAAATGAAGAAGCCACCCCATGAGTCACCAAGCCTCCCAAAGCCGCCGGTCATCCTTGCCCAAGGATGAGATTTTGACAGTTTTGTACAGTCTTTACAAAACTATCAATTCAATTTTGCTCCGGTCTGACTTTGATTATTCCTCGGTTGGATTTAATTTGAGTAATCCTTGGTCAGAATCTTGAGATTTCTTCGTTCAGCGTCTGATCTTGACTTCGGACTGACTCTTGTTATCTTTTCAGCGTAAAATCCTCTCCTTAGCGTGTTTTCTCTCTAGACTCCAAAATGCCCTGCAAATGTATTTCGGCACTAACAACCAGAAGTTAAATAGACAAACAGTCTAATTTGGTGGGTTTTACTGTGTTTTTGATTCGTATAATTGTGGTCCATCATCCTTCACAGCTTCTCAACCAGAGTTATGAGTGCCTCCTGCACCTCACTGATCGCTTCCTTCATTTCTCTTACCTCTGCCTTAAGACCTCTCAGGTCCCTCCGAATATCAACGATTCCCTGCTCCAGAAGTGCCCATTTCTGATTTCCATCATCTTGAGATTCATCCTCATCTTCCTCCTCAATGTCCTTCAGGACTGGTTTAGCTTTTGGCTTAGGTTCCTGAACTGGAGCTTTGATCCATCCTTCCACTTGGTCTTTAACCAAGTTCATCTTCCTGAACATTTCAGGATCAAATTCCTTCACCACCTGCTCCTCATCAGATACAACCTCATATAGGTTATGTTTCTGAAGAACCTTCTTAATAACCCGAGAGTACCCGATCTGGGTCAGTGACTTCAGATGATCCATCTGGTAGATCATGAGCTTTGGCAGGTTGATTCTTTCCCTGCTCAGCAGCTTGTCCAGGACCAGAAGATCTTGATGTTGAACATAGGAGGGCTTCACTCCCCTCTGCATAAAATTGCTCACTAGCAATTTATGCATGATTTTGACGGTAGGTTCAATGCACTGAGTGCTTATCCCCATCCCTTTCTGAACTGAATCCAGTTGACAGATCTTCTTCACCAGTTGCTTCTTATCGGCAACGTCCTTGGGCCAGACACTTGTTTTGCAGAAGTGGCTGAAACCCTCATGCTGAATCCCCAACAACTCTGCCAGCTCAGTACTTGACAGAGTGAATTCCTTCCCCCTGAAATTCACAGCCAATGTTGGCACTGGTTCATCAGTCAGCTTCAGATCTTTGTAAAAATTGGCAACCGCTTCAGGACATACGAAGTCCTTTATCTCGCACAGGTTCTCCCAACCTTGCGCTTTCAACAGGTCAAGAACCTCTTTCAGTCCTTCCTCCAATAGAAACTCCGCGGAGCACTCCATCTCCAGTAGTATCTCTTTCCCAGACTTTGATTTCCTTTGTCTTTTCACAAGTCTTGCAGATTCTTCCTTTACTGCTTGTTTCCTCTTCTCAGTTTCCCTTGTTGATTGAATTCTCAGAGGCAGTTCTTTCTTCGTCCTCTTGGAGACTCTTGGAGCCGACTGAACTATCTCACAATCTACTTCCTCAGCTTCTCCAGTTTTGTTGAAATCAGCAAGTTTGCCCATCTCCACCAACTCCTCTAACAACTGATTTGCAGCAGACATATCTGCTCCTACCGACGACACATCAGCCATGGGAATTTCTTCCTTCTCTTCCGAACAGCCAAACCAGTAGTCAGTGTTACCAGACTCGGCGACCCCTTCTGGGTCCTTCACAGGGACCGCATCGACAAAGACTTCCTCTTCCTCTCCTTCCACAAAGCTACTATCACATGCACACCCTCCTTCTTCTAGCACATTAACAACTTCTACACTACTAACGATTCCAGATACATCAACTCGTTCCCTTTCACCAATACCTCCAATCCCAGCACAATATTCAATAAACCTCGCAGATTTAGGGTTGTAGATTGAAATTATGGAGTTCGACTTACTTGGTTTAAGTAGTTCGGCTACCGCTTTCGGAACTACATAGTGGACTCCCAGAATGGTAAAGGTCTCCATTGCACTGTCAGACATGTCGATGTTACTGGTGCTTGAGTTGGATGCCATTGAAGTTACTTGCGACTTGAGAAGAGGCGACTGGAGAAGACGATTTCGGATTTTCTATTTTAGGGTTTCGATTTCACAAGTGAGAGTGGTGAGAGACGGTTGCGGACTTCAAATCTCTTTATATTCACAATCCCGTCATTATCTCCTATTAGCTCGCGTGCACGTATCACCCTAAACCGTCCGACTTCCAACGCTATAACGGCTACTTTGTCTTTTCACCATAAATACATCAGAACTGTTTCCTTCATATATCAATTACCTCTTTAAGTTCTGCAGTCCCAGAGACATTCGATCCTTTACTGAGAGAATGCCAGACCAGTTCCCTGGCCATGGATTTTTACAAGGGACATTGTGGTGGATCGACTTACCATAAGGGTATATAATGTAAAATCACCACAATTCAAGTCACTCAATCACACATATATATAATCATGTCTGGAAGGTGTATAGCAGATGTTCACTCATGACTTATACTAGGATAAGGTGGTCTCATTTACTTACTTCATGGGGCTATTGGCAACAATAACCGGAAGTAATGTAGGGCATCAAGAAAAGACATGTTCAACCATGCATGTACTATATCAGATTTATCAAGGAAGTAATAGCACACACATTACTAGCAACTCAGGGGACAGGGACTTTAACAATTCACTCATGTAACTGACTGACATGCATGTTCAGAACTCTATCATCTAGTCAATCACTGAGAGAAGGTTCGAAGTACCTCACCGTGGGCTCATCAATCCAAGTTCCATCCTTAGCTTTTCAAAGGCATCCTTGTGTAGGGACTTGGTAAATATATCAGCAACCTGATCTTCACTTCTGCAGAAATTAATAGTGACTAGTTCCTTTTCTACACAGTCTCTAAGGAAATGATGTTTAGTTTCTATATGCTTAGATTTGCCATGTTGAACAGGATTTTTAGCAATACTAATAGCGCTAGTATTATCACAAAAAATAGGAACTTGATCAAAGTGTAAGTTGAAGTCACTTAGCTGATTGCGAAGTCATAAGATCTGAGCGCAACATGCTGCTGCTGCAATATATTTAGCTTCGGCCGTTGATAATGCCACAGAATTCTGTTTCTTCGATCCCCATGACACTAAGCAAGATCCGAGGAACTGAGCCATCCCAGATGTGGATTTCCGGTCAGTCCAATCTCCTGCGAAGTCTGCGTCTGTGAATCCTTCTAGCCTGAGGGACTTGACCCTTGGATACCACAAGACTAACTTCTCAGTACCCTTCAAGTATCTGAGAATTCGCTTCACTGCCTTGACGTGTGACTCTCTTGGTTCAGCTTGGAACCTGGCACACTGACAGACACTAAACATAATATCAGGTTTCGAAGCAATTAAATAGAGTAACGAACCTATCATCCCACGATAGATCGTAGCATCTCTCTTCGGTGATCCATCATCCTTCACCAGGGACTCATTCGGAGAACTTGGAGTGTTCACATTCTTAGAACCTCCCAACCCGTACTTCTTCAAAACTTCACTCAGGTACTTCTGTTGTGAGATCTCAGTACCATTCTCCAGTTGTCTAACTTGAATACCAAGAAAGAAAGTCAGTTCCCCGACCATACTCATTTCGAACTCGTTCTCCATGAGTTTTGTGAAGGACTTCACAAGCTCGTCACTCGTGGATCCGAAGACTATGTCGTCCACATATACCTGCACAATAAGTAGATGTTTATTAGTCCTCAACAGGAATAATGTCTTATCTACCTTACCTTGCTCATATCCGTGAGCTAGCATATATTCCTACAGGCGCTCTTACCACGCCCTTGGTG
This sequence comes from Rhodiola kirilowii, assembly GCA_033675215.1. NCBI lineage: Eukaryota > Viridiplantae > Streptophyta > Magnoliopsida > Saxifragales > Crassulaceae > Rhodiola > Rhodiola kirilowii. Next base: position 8,646,326 of record CM066203.1, on the reverse strand, counting down.
CTTGTTTTAAACCATAGACGACCTTGTCAAGGACATACACACAGTCCTGACGATCTGGATCCTCAAATCCCGGAGGTTGTTCCACGAAGATTTCCTCCTTGAGATATCCATTCAGAAACGCCGTTTTAACATCCATTTGATGAAGCTTAAAACCGAACTGCACCGAGTACGCTATCAACAACATGATAGCCTCCAATCTTGCTACCGGCGCGAAGGTTTCCTCATAGTCAATGCCTTCCTGCTGGTTGTATCCCTTCACAACCAACCTGGCCTTGTTCCTGACTACTTCGCCCTTGGAATTCAGCTTGTTCTTCAGGATCCAGCGGGTGCCAATCACCTTCCATTTCTCAGGTCTTGGAACAAGTCTCCAAACCTTGTTCCTCTCGAACTGATGCAACTCATCTTGCATCGCTTGAATCCAATCTGGGTCTTTCAGTCCTTCTTGAATATTCTTCGGCTCAATCAATGACACAAAGGCATTCATGACTGTTTCCCCCTGAACTGCAGCATAACATACGTAATCGCGAAGTGCGCTACTCGGCTGTCTGACTCAAGTACTTCTCCTCAACTCAGTGACCTCCTGAGTTTCTTGGTGTCCCTCAGGTTCACCATGGACTTCACCAGCTTCAGGGACTTGTCCATTCACTTCAACTTGCTCTCCGAGTTCTTCAACCTCAGGAACTTGAGCAATGGGTTGTTCAGGCGTTTCCAGATTCTCTGGAACATCAACTACTGCAACATCCCTCAGTCGAATCAGCTCAAAATTACCACCTTCTTCGGCAGCATGAACTTCAGGAACACGTCCAGAGTCGTTACCCATGGACTCTTCGTCAAATATGACATGTACGCTTTCCTCAAACAGTTTGGTCCTCTTGTTGAATACTTTGTAGGCCTTACTATGGAGACCATATCCTACAAAGATTCCTTCATCACTTCTTGGATCAAACTTCCCCAGTTGATTCTTCCCGTTGTTGTGGACATAGCATTTACTCCCGAATACTCGAAGATGCGAAATGTTGGGTTTCCGACCCTTCAGCAACTCATAAGGAGTCTTATCCAGGATTGGTCTCAAGTAACATCGGTTGAGAACGTAGCAGGCCGCATTCATTGCTTTTGCCCAGAAACTTCTAGCCAATCTGCTTTCAATCAGCATCGTTCTGGTCATGTCCTCCAAGGTCCAGTTCTTCCTCTCAACTACCCCATTTTGCTGTGGAGTCCTCGGCGCTGAGAAATTGTGATCAATTCCCTGATCACTGCAGAAGTCAGTAAACTGTCTATTCTCAAACTCGGTACCGTGATCAGATCTGATATTCTTCACCTTGAGACTGAATTTTCTTTCAGCGAGCTTCACCCAAGTCTTGAAGCAATCGAAGACTTCATCCTTTGACCTGATAAAAATCACCCACGTGTATCTTGAATAATCATCAACTAACACATACACGTATCGATTACCTTGACGAGACTGTACTCTCATTGGTCCACACAAGTCCATGTGTACTAGGTCAAACGCCCTTGCTGTACTGACTGCATTCTTTGAGTGGAAAGATCCTCTAGACTGCTTTCCTTGTGTGCATGCACTGCAGACTTGATCAGGTACTTCACTGATCTTCGGTAATCCAATTACCAAATTCTGATTGTGCAGCCTCTTCAATAATCTGAAGTTCACATGTCCCAACCGACGATGCCACATCTCAGATTCATCTGCTCTTGAAGACAGGCACATATATTCTTCCGGATCAAACGATGGGTCAACAAAATACACCCTGTTAGCACAGTTCCCACGGAGAAGTACTTGACCTGTGGAGATACTCTTAACAAAACAACCATCAGCTGTAAAAACAACCTTGTTTTTACCTCCACGACACAACTGAGAAACACTAAGCAAATTAAACTTCAAACCATTAACTAAACTCACGTTATCGACACTAACCTTGCTTGATAAATGTACCTTACCTGATCCAATGACTTCACACTTACTTTCATTTCCAAAAGTAATGGAGCCACCGGAATGACGTCGTAGAGAGGAGAACTGTTCCATCTTCCCGGTCATATGACCCGAGCATGCACTATCAACTAGCCAGGAACCTGTTCCTCTCTCGACCTGCACACGAACAATCAGTTCTTAGCAACCCAAACAAGCTTAGACTTTTTGGGTTTAGAAGGTAAGATAGATGAGTTTTTAGGGTTAGAAACATGAGTTTTTGGAACAGCTTTTGAGTGGGAGAAGTCCTTGACTTCTCTTGAGCTTGACGGGTCGTTCACTGTTCCAGGTTTTCCACTCCCCTTGGATCCTGAGGATGTTCCAGACTCGGAGCTTGATGCTTCTGACAATTTCTTAGAAATTCTCTTCCGTCCTATGCATTTTCTCCTACTGTGTCCTTCCTTTCCGCAGTGAAAGCATACTTTTTGCTTTCTGAAATCTACATCCTTTGACTCAGAAACCTTCTTCTTCTGTTTCTCAAAGTTGATAGGGACTGGACTGTTCCTTCGCTTGAGTTTCTCCCAAATATGATAACCTTTTCCATATGTTTTTGACTCATCTAAGTCAACCTTCAGTCTGGGAGTGTTTCTCTGTTAAACCTATCATTGCATAGGTTTTGCAATAGACACTTCTCCATAGCCGAGACCAGGCTTGGTCTTTGACTTCTGCTTCTCCTTTCCTTTCGGAGAATCATAGAACTGATCATCTGTTCCAATTGCCCTTTTTCCTGCTGCTTTCTCAAGTCACTGGATCTTTATGGACAGTTGATGATTCTCCTCGAACATCGATTTCATCTGTTCGTCTTGATCAGCCACGATAGCCTTCAGCTCCTCAGCCTTGAGAACAAGTTTCTTGATAACTGCAATGCACTAAGAGCGTGAGTAATAACCGGAATGTGAATCATTAGAACTTACTTCTGTAGATGATTCCTTGGAGGATGTCTTCCTAGACGAAGAGGTTGACGATGAAGTTTCTGAACTTGAAGTACTTCCTTTCGCCATCAGACATACGTTTCTTCTCAGGTCTCCCATGTTGTTGTCTTCATCTGAATCTCCCCAGGCAAACATGGCTTTCTTCCCTTTGTTATCCTCCTTCTGATTCCGCTCAGTCCGAGCCTCATCATTTTTAAGCTTGTAGCAATCTTTACTGTAATGACCCTTCTTCTTGCAGTAGAAACATTCCACGTTCTTCTGGTTATTTCTGTTACTGGATTTCCGTCCCGAGTCCTTGTCGTCTGTTACTCTGAGAGCCTTGGTCATCACGTTCAGTTCCTCTGTCCTTAAGGATTCCTTTCCTTTGTTTCTGCGGTAATCCTTTCCTTTGAACTTCTGGTATCTGGAATTCTCACCTACCAGTGCAATTTGTCGAGCAGCCTTCTGAGGTTCTCGACTTTCCAGTTTGACATCTTCAATGGTCTTGTTACTATCCAACGCAGCAACCAGTTCTTCCAGGGAGTTCTCCTTTGTAGTCCGAAGTGCAGCCAATGTCCTTGAGATATCATCCCACTCTGGACTCAATCCTTGCAGAAATCTGTAGGTGATTTCCCAATTCTTATATTTCTTTCCGAGGTTATTGAGTGTAGACAGACATCCTTGAAATCTGGAATGATATTCGTGTAAGGGCTCGTTCATCACTTGTCTCAGGGAGTTGAATTCGGATTGAACAGCAAGAATTCTGTTTCTCTTCACATCCTTGGATCCTTCATAGATTTTCTTGAGAGAATCCCAAATGTCACTTGGATCCTTATGCTGAATGACCTTCTTCAGGTCTCCAGGTTCCAAGGCGTTGTGAAGAACCCGTAATGCCCTTGCATTTTTCTCGATTTTCTTGTAATCCTCCGTTGTGTACAGAACCATTGGTTTCAGATTTGTCTCGCTACCCTCCATGTAGACATACTGTTGTCCTTGTTCAATGATTTTCCAAACTTCCCCGTCATATGCCATGACGTGAGCTTCAAATCTGGTTGCCCAGGTCTCATACTCGCCCGGCTTCAGCTTCGGAGGATTTGAGAACGAATCTCCTGACATACCTGCAGAGCTAACCAAAATCTAGAACCTTGCGGCTCTGATACCAATTGATAGGATCGTGGTTAGTAAGTCAGAGACTTGACAAAGGTCGGGACTGTAAAGAACCTAACTTTATATGCAGACAATTACTCAAACTAAGTACACAGCGGAATAAACTTAAATAACTTTTATTACTATTTAATCTGTACACTCAGTGGGTACAAAACTTGCCTATTCAGTATAAATCAACCTAGACTTATACACGCAAAATCTGACTACTTCCCTGACTGTCTCGTCGACGTCGTCGTAGTCTCCGGCACCTCCGTTGCTTTCCGGCACTGATCAAGAACAGCTTGATCTCACTGAATATCACTAGCACAGCTCGCTCGATATTCACTCTGGGAAACCCCACTTCGAAAGCTCTCTCGGATGTGTGTGGAAGGCGCGCGTCACTGAAGAGCTGGATCTAGCTTATATAGGTTCTTCAGTAACTGCCACAGATCATGGCTTGTAACTGCCAGCCCATGATCTCCTTGACGTGTAGTGGGGACGTGCCATCACTCCATGATGTCTTTGACTCCCTAGTCAACTGCTCAACTGCTCCGTTGACCTCAACTACTCAACTGCTCCGTTGACCTCAACTACTCAACTGCTCCGTTGACTTGACCTATACTCAGGTTCTTGGTTGATCGGAGACTTCCGCAGGTACTCAAGTCCAGCATCACGTCCTTGAATGCTCCAGTACGTTCCTGACTAACAGAAACTCAAGCAAACCATTAAACCGGTTTGTCAATCATCAAAAACATGTGAGACCAATGCCTCAACAATGTCGCCATCCGTTTTGTGACCCATTTCGCGAGTGAGCTGAAAGACTCTGGCGGCGTAGAGGGCTGGCATTCGGATCCTTCGACCTCGGCCGTCAACTTTTGTATGTCTGTCTTTGGTGGAGGTGCGTTTTGGCGGTGCAATTGGATGGGCACTTAAAAAAATTATAACGGTGCAATTTGGTCCAAAAACACCTAAATTGAAAATTGAAATAGTCCAGACCCCGATTTGAAATCGTTCGACAGTCCAGGTAGTCTTTTGGTATTTTCCCATCATTATAAACTGGAAAATTTCATTGAAATTTGAATTTCCATTATATGCAATCTTGAAATTTCATTCTCTTACTACTTTTATAAAGATTAATAAACCGCTCTCCCGGACAGACTTTTGTTCCTTGTGGCAAAAATTTTAGAAACGTTGCTTACTTAGATACCGATGCGGCTTTTTTTAATTAAGACGATGTATCTAACATGGGCTTAGGGTAAAATAAGTTCGGATTTCGATTTCAGAATCATCCTATACTTGTAAGTCATGATTTTACAATAGAATTTTGGGAAAAGTACAAAAGGGTGGTATGAACTACCACCCTTTTGCAAAATCTTATCCGAACTATACACATTTTCAAAATCTTGTCCAATTCTAATTAATGGGCCAAATTGCAATTCTGAATAATACAATGAGCACCCAAACCTTTCAAAAATTATGTAATTGAAATATTTTTTTGGTTGGACCAAATAAACCAAATATGATTTTGAAATGTATTTGGGTTATCCACACAAAAAAATTGATTGTACTCTTCCCTAATTTAAAATTTATGTATTTGATTTGATTAAATGCATTTGGTTCGATCTAATAATATAATTATAAATCAATATACATTTTAAATTGTTTAAGATTTACAATAATTGTTTTTTTATAATTACAATAAATTGTTAACCGCATCATGATTTATAGCCTAAATATTTAAATATACAAATTTCGTTCTTAACTAATTTATATATATTATATATGCAAATTTCTTTTTTAGTTTGGTTTCGTTAAACGATTTTAGTTTGGTTTCTAAACTGGTGAATGCAATTTGTATATTTAAAAACGAAATTTGCATATATAATATATATAAATTAATTAAGAACGAAATTTGACCACTTTTCACCTCTCTGAAAAATCGTTAAACGATTTTAGTTTGGTTTCTGAACCGGTGAATGCATATATTCTGATGAACGAAATTTGTATATTTAAAAATTTAGGGTATAAATTATGGTGCAGTTAACAATTTATTGTAATTATAAAAAACAATATCGTAAATCTTTAGACAATTTAAAATATATATTGGTTTATAATTATATTATTAGATCGAACCAAATGCATTTAATCAAATCAAATACATAAATTTTATTTCAAATATATATATATATTGGTTTAAAATATATAGGTCGCGCAATCAAAAAAAAATCAAATACATAAATTTTAAATTAGGGAAGAGTACAACCAAATTTTTTTTGGATAAACCAAATTCATTTCAAAATCATATTTGGTTTATTTGGTCCAACCAAAAAAATATTCCAATTACATAATTTTTGAAAGGTTTGGGTGCTCATTATATTATTCAGAATTGCAATTTGGCCCATTAATTAGAATTGGACAAGATTTTGAAAATGTGTATAGTTCGGATAAGATTTTGCAAAATGATGGTAGTTCATACCACCCTTTTGTACTCTTCCCTAGAATTTTCATATACCAAGAACTTCAATTAACTCAACTCAGCATGATCTAAACCAGACAAATGAAACTTCAACTATGCTGCTATGTTGTATGAACCATACTCTTCCATGAATTGCTGGTTACAACAACAAACAAACACACAAAACTAGTACTGTCAGGAAGAGCTATCCAAGTGAAAATGCAAAACTGATTTCAAATTCCAAGCATGATACAGGGTGGGTGTCATTGACATGCCTTATTCAGTGGACTCACTTGTCTGCGCCCGCATGCTGGTATAAGTCTTCATGAGATCCGGCACTTGGTCTAAATATTTTATAACATAATTCTCCACAAATTTCTTCTCTGTTATTCTTATCACCTGCATTGACTTCAAATCATCCGTCACCAAGTTCTTTGACTTCAACATGCTGAACACAAAAAACCGAGGCTTGTACCGGCTCTCAACGCTATACAGGAGGAACTTAGGATAAGCAATAATAACCGCCTGACTCAATTTCATAGTGTTGACGATAAAATCAGTAACAGCCCTGATCTTCTCTTCGGAGCAAGCCAAGCAAAATGGGCCACGCACAAATGCAGATACAATCTCCTCATCAGCCCATCCTAAACTCCTAAAGACGTCAAATTTCCGATTCCAAGTGGCTTCTGACATTGCAACCCTCACACACACTGCATGGATAAAAAGGGGAGAGCTCGGCTCAGCCCCCAGTTCCTTAACAGCTTCAATCGCTTTAGCCATCGTATCAGTCTTTTGGAGAGCGGCCCTCGGTAGGTTGGTCATCATCAATTGGATAGCTTGGAGACTAACACCTTCACTGATCAGCAAGTCTATGTTAGGCTGCAGATTCAAACTGAAACTGCTAGTAAGCAGCCACGAAGAGCGCTTCAAAGCCTTTTCAATGTTATCAGTTGAACCCAAGTACTTCATCAGCAGCTCCAGAGATGGCTCCAGTTGATTCTTCACCCCGCACCTAAAAATCACAGGATTCGAAACAAGCAAATCGATTAGATTCGATCCCTTTAAATGACTCTCATTTAAAAACTGCATCTTGCTCCTCAAACTATCCAATTGGACTGTCAGAAGTTTTGGACGCTTCACGACCAGCTTCTGTAGCTGAGCATCTGAGAATCCATGTTCTCTGAAGAACGAGATTATGGCACCACACCGTTCCAGATCCCTCTTCTTGATGCTGATCTTCTGAGTGGCGGAGATGGCCGTCGCTTTTGCCAACCCGCATGAGTTGACTAGGTAGTCAACGGTGCTTTTTGATGGAGGCTCTGAGATCAAAGTTGCGAAGAATCGCTTCTGTATCGAGCCGAGCAGATATCTCAATGTAAAGATTTGCATTTTAGTAACTGGGAAGTTTCGCCGGCGATTTACAGATCGCATAGAGTTTTTTTTATATGAGAGATCGCATAGATTTTTGGGGATTAGGGTTTTGGTTGAAGGCGATGCGGAAAGAAGAAGTAATTTACAATTACACCCCTCATGCTGACATGCTATCTATATTTGGTACTCCCTCTGTCCCCATTTGTTTGTCCACTTTCCTTTTTTGGTGTCCCCTAATGTTTGTCCACTTTCCTTTTATATACATAACTCAATAATCAAATCAATCTTCTCTTTCCTACCAAAAAATTATTTTAATTAAGAAAATTGTACTTTCCTCCACTTTCTCTCTCTTATTATCATTTATTTACTGTACGGGACCCACATTCACATACACTCTCCTTCACTTTTTCTCTATCATTGTCCTTTATTTGTTTTTCTTAATTCCCGTGTCAATTGTCCTTTTGGACAAACAAAAAGGGACGGAGGAAGTACATACGAGTAATAAACTTATACTGTACTTGCTATTCAGCCCGTCATAGGCGTTTGAATTTCAATTTGACACTGGGAGGCAACAAATCAATTTGAACGATTTGTGGAGTTTTTTTGTGTGTGTGTGTCTTACTTTCAAACTCAAGTTACATAATGATGCGTTCGAAACGGAATTTCAGTTTTTCCCTATTTTAAAAAAATATCGATTTGAGAGACAATGATTCTATATATTTATATATTATGTAAATATAAATAGAAAAGCACTCAAACGAATCTCCAAAGATCAATGAATTTTAATTCTCTTCTTTTTTATATGTACGAGTTTTGCACGTAGTGCACGAAAAAAATGTAGCAGCTTTGCAGCTTTGCAGTGCGCTTTTGTTGTTTTCATGCAAAAACATTGAGTACGAAATGACAAAACATACTATATGTTTTTGTACATTAAGTGCATCCAATATAAAAAATAGGTTATTCACGGATCCGCCAATTTATGTATGTAATAAAGTGTGGTTGAGGAACGTTCAAATAAGGCACCGAAATTAGAATGAGGCAGTGAGGCACGATCTAAGCCACACATCTACCCCGTGCTTTGTGAGCGCGTCACGTGTCCCACTACAAAAAATCCATCGAAAGCAAAAAGTAAAAACTATTCATATTCTCTGTCACATCATCAAAATGAGTGGCTCACAATATGTCTCACTGCCTCATTCTATCAACACTGCTTCAATCGAATGCTCCCCAAATATGGCTTATATAAATATATATATACAATGACCCATATTTTTTTCTCTTTTTTTTTTAAAATCAATTAGATAAAAATATATTCATCACTGAATTTACTCATTAAAATATTTGTTAATTAGACTTGATGTAACGAAACTCGTGGTATAAATCGTGGTCCCTTGAAATCGAAAAACAAAATTCGATTATTAATATTTTGCTTCCAAAATAAATTATTATAAATATTTTTCATTTAATGAGTCCGGTTCCTTCAAACCGGTTTCATTTAATTGAGATCAAGTTCCCCCAAACTGGTTTGACATATGACAAATAAATGCATATCGTTGGGTCCACGTAGGAAAAAAATATGTTACGCATGTGCTTACTCATCAAATCGGTCCACTAAACCAGTTGTTATTCAAAATTCAAACAAACCGGTTCCTCCCAAATCAGTGTTATTCAAATATGAACAAAAATGGTTTCTCTCAACCCGGTCTTTTTGAAAAACAGGACAAAACAAAAATTAGAGTTTCGAACACGATAAAAATGAAACTTGATTTTGAAAGTAGGGCAAAAAATAAAAAAAAATCAATTTATGAAACGACGAACCACATTAGTGTCAGGTTTCACTTGTCAATGTAGAAAAAGCTAAAAGTTAAAATTGGTTTGATTATATTATCAACCCTTATGTTCATAAAGTTTGTATAAACCAGCATGTACGTGATGATACTCGTGATACTAAGGATCATATTACACCTATAATATTTCGTGGACCTCGGACAAGAAGAGGTGAACATAGCGTACATACCGACGCCTACACTTCCTGTGGATAGGGGCGGATCTACTTAGGCACTAATGGAGGCATCCGCCCCCCACTTATTTTTCAAATTTTGATTATTACTTATTAATTAATGTGATAATTTCAATAATTATGATGTTTTGCCCCCAGTAAATTAATTAGTTCGCCCCCACTGTCCAAACATAACTTTGTTTAAATATATTAATTTATCTAATTAGGAAAGAAATCTAATTATTTGATGTTATAATTTAGGCTTAAATAGTTGGTTAGACATATAAAACCTAATTAATAACTTGATAATTTTGTCATAAAATAAATATATTGCAGTAAGATACAAATATGTTAGTCAGATTAACATATATTTATTTACAAATAGTGTTAGTTTGACCATAGTACATTACTCTTGAAAGTAAAATTATTTGCCCCCATTCAGAAAAACTTCTGGGTCGCCGGTGGAGCATAATGCACGTTCAATAATTGTGTCCAGAGATCGCGAGCGCGAAAGCTGAGCTACGAATCAGCAGCTAAAATCTCCGAGAGCTTGACAGTTCTAAATCCAATCCCGAAATGCGGAAGAAGTTTCGAAAACGAATTTTATATACTACGGCTTCAGCAAGAAGAACCCGATCACTAAACGGGTCGGGCGATCTTGACCCGCTCTGGACTATATCATTTTGCTAATTAACCCAACACTGTAACATCAAAAACATTTATGTAAAAAAAAATTGTAGTATAGTTATCATATAAGATATTTATACAATGCAGCAAGATATTCAAAAAACCACCGCCAGAAGAAAATCAGTGTGAAACACAATGCTATCAGCACAAGTTAATGTGCCGATGAGCCGCTATCGGAAAGGCTTTTGACTGTAGATTTTCTTCTAGTAGCACGAATGTAACAAACAATAGCCACCAAAAATGTGGTGCCCAGACCTCCTAGGATCACCCCACCACCAGCAATCGACGGGTCCACGCCACGGCTGCGCTTCTTGGAGTGGCTAATTTCCAGCTCTCCAACTGGACCTTCGACGTCTAAGTAACTTGGACCCTCCGCTGGCTTCGAGGCTTCTTCGTCCATTGTTCTCATCACAATCATGCCTCCGAATTTTCTGTTCATGGATTGGAGATTAGAGTCACCAGACAAGAAGGCTTGTGATGATGGTATGTATAATAATAACTCTGCTAATATTATGCAGAGTAGAATACTTCTGGCCATTTTTTGGAACTAATCAATCGGCTGCAGATGGACTTGATCGAAGCGGCAATGGATGATTTTGAAGTTGTCTGTATTGAGAATAGGCTGCATTGAAAAGAAGATTAAATAGGGAATTCACATGAGTTGTTAGCAGAATCAATGAATTGTTAAGTAATCGATAATATTGTAATGTGATTTGTTTTTTCATTATTAGGTTGTCTGTTGAGTAAGGGAAACGGTAGGAGCATGCACGTGTGGTGAGATTTGTATTATTGACTACAACAAATATACAGCTGGTATATATATAAGCATACTTCTCGAGACATGAAGAATCGTGTCTAAGTGAATTTCCAAATGTTAATTTTTATGACGCCTCCTCTTTATATCAGGTTAGCTCTGTAAGCGGCAAGAAGCAGTGGCACCTGGTAGCAAGAACAGCCTAATTAAGATCATCAGCAAGAGCAAGAGTTAATTAAGTGAAATGCTGGAGAGGGAGGAAAACATAAGAAATTTCCAGGAGGATGGGAAGAAGAGACCGCAGAAGGCTCCAAGTTGATAAATTAAGGTGCAGCTGTCAGTGAGTGTCTCACTGTCTGTAGTTGTTGGATTATGTTAATCAGAGAGTTATTGATTTGATTAAGTTGATCATGTTTTAACGTGGTCTGCTGCTGGCTTAAGCAGCTAAATGCCAGCTTATGAACAACTGATAATATGATTTGCACGTGGGGTGTACAAGTCGTTGGGAACTAACTGCAAAGGTGGTGCCGTTGACTTAGTGAAGAAGAGAAAGTCAAAAAAATAGAAATTGCACCAGCCGGGAATCGAACCCGGGTCTGTACCGTGGCAGGGTACTATTCTACCACTAGACCACTGGTGCTTTTCTGTTCTGTTTTCGGACATAATTATTAAGGAATTTACTAACAGCGCGTGACAGCTTAATCTTCGACTTAAATCTCTATCGGCAATTTCTCTTAAACCCTCCGAAAATGGCATTTGGCTGCTTGCTCCGCAGACTGGCGATTCGACGCGCAGTAGCTCCCAAATTATTCAAAGGCGCCGCCTTCGCCGCCTTAAACTACATAGACGGCCGCTGTGTTAGCGGCTTTCATCTTCCTTCTCTCTGTAATTTCAGCTCAGCTGCTTCAGTGCCATCTGAGACTGACGGAAGTTTGAGCCAGATCATCAACCGTGAGATTGAGTCTGCTATGAAAGAGATTCATTTTGACTTGGTGAGTTCCTCTGACCTGCATAAAGTTCAATAATTGGTTAACATAGTTTTTATTCATGGAATATGTATTTTATTTTATTTAGTATTTTGATCTATAATGAGATGATGAAGAATGTGATTGTCTTTCTCTTGATCATGAAACTATGTTCAGGAAGCGGAGAAGCCGTTTGGGTTTCGTTTTAAAATCGAAGACAATCCTGGAGCGAAAACTTTGTCACTGAAGCGGAAATTCAGAAATGAACAAATTACTGTGATAGTTGACTTGCCGAATGTCACAGCTGATGTGAAAGAAGGAGATGGTGATGACCAAGATCAGGTTAGTGTTCCATTGACTGTGATTGTCGAGAAAGGTCTCAGCTTGCGGTTGGTGTTTGGGCTCACTGCTTATGTAGATGAGATTGTAGTTGAATATATGGTAACTAAGAATCTGAATATCACTAACCATGGAGTTCCTTATGAAGGCCGGGACTTCAGGTACGCAGCTTGATGGAAAAAAAAAATTCTCATGTTTTCAATCGTCTTTTGTTGATTGGGAGATTTGCTGGAAACTATTGGCTAAGAAAAATTCTAAATATAGGGATTTGGAAGAAAATATGCAGAAGGCTATATTCGAGTACCTTGCTGTCCGAGGGATTGGACCTAATGTGACAGGCTTCTTGATTGCGTACATGATGACAAAAGGGGGAACAGAATATGTGCAGTGGCTAAAGAATCTCCGACTGTTCTGTCATTAGGATACTATTTGTATTTTTTGTGAACTTAAAAGGAGCTACAAATGGCTAGTGCAACATTGTGTGGCCATGACTATCTCCTCTGAGCCCTCAACAAGATCAACAACATCAGATGCAGCCTCCATTAGAGACACAATGTATTTTTTAAACATTGGATTACAGTTTTAATATCAATGCAGCCGTGTTTCTTGAGCCAAAATAGAGACTCCCTAAAGTCAGCGTAAATGCGTTAGCAATGCAGCCGTATTTTTTAAACATTGGATTACAGTTTGCAGAGGCGTGAGAGAGTTGTGATTTGTGAAATGTGAATGCCATTGACAAGGTTAATGCGTTGGCTATTGAGCCGAGTTCTCCAATGTTTCTTCATGCCTTATGAGCTGTGTTATCTATGAGCCAAGCCAACTGGGATAGGAAAATGAAATTTTTCAAGAGTTTGGAATTAAGTGAGAAAGGACATTATGTCTGTATTCACACGCTACCCTCTCTGCTTGACCTTGTCCGAGGAGAAAATCACAGCCTCGTGGAACTTTTTTGTCAATGAAGTGAAGTGCGATCGGTCCACAATCGTTGCCAACCCAAAGTTCCTCATGTACGAACTGGAGAAAAGGGTTCGCCCTAGATTTAACGTGTTCAAGACTTTGAAATCAATGGGCCTGGTGAGTGAAAAAAAATGCAATTTTCTTATGTGCTGCAGAAAAGTGATAAAGATTTTGTTAAGAGATTTATAATACCAAATCAATAACTGCTGCCTCATTTGATGGATATCAATCAAGTACAGCCCCGGCCATAGCAAGATTGATATCTGACAGATGGTTGAAGTTAAAAGGCTATTTGCTGATGAGTATCAGAGTAAGAGTCACTCCATAAAATTCATCAATTCTTGAGTTTTTTTTGATGGGGTGTTAGGGGTTAGTGTTGTTAGAGATACTTGAACCTAAGCATCCTTTGTACTGGGTGGATGTCTCTACCACCAGGACACATCACTACGCCCTACCTTTTGATTAGGACTGTGATGTGAGTGTTTTGGAGTGATGTATTATGTTTTTATCTTGTTGTGGAATATTTCTATATGCCCTTAGGCTGTTTATTTCTTCAGGTTCATTTCTATATTTTGTTTGTCTAGAAATTGTTTGAGCAATATTTTATTTCGATTGCGTCATGAGCCTAATATCATGTTAATTTTTTTTAAAAGTCTATACTTGTAAGTTATAAGTCATGATTTTACAATAGAATTTTCATATACCAAGAACTTCAATTAACTTAACTCAACATGATCTAAACCAGACAAATGAAAACTTCAACTATGCTGCTATGTTGTGTGAACCATACTCTTCCTTGAATTGCTGAAACAATACATATTCCCATAGAGTAAAGATCACATGAGAAGTATATGTTACGGTGAGAAATGATAACTGTTAATGACCATTATATTATTACTCTAATGACTATTATTCAACCCTAATTTATTCACACAATCGTCGTTTTAATTACAATTAAGGGTAAATTAGTAATTAGCTTAAATCATCGTTAATCAATCCCACGGTGTTCGGCTGGCCACGATCGGAATGAGAACCTTCGTCATCGCCCATGGAACTGCTCGGAATCGGACAATTCATCGGCATCAGGTGTTTTCCAGTCGACGTTTTCATTTTTGGAAAAGATGAACAGTAATCAGACTTGTCGCGTCCAACCTTAACATTAGCGCCGCGCCCAGCCTTTACATTAACTTGTTAATGTCTTCTTTGGACGCGACTCGCGTAATGTGAGCGAGGGGCGCGCGGCCGTGCTACGAATAATCCTTTGAAAAGCTACGAATTATAATTTATAATTCGTAGTAATTATATACAAAATTCTTAGTATTCTATTTGGTACCTTTTCAAAGGATAATTTGTACTTTTGCAAAGGATAATTCGTAGCAATCATGTTTTGGTACCTTTTCAAAGGATAATTCGTAGCATCTCAAGTGAGCGCGCCCAAACAAGACATTAACGATGCGCACAAAGAAGACATTAACACATTAACAAGTTAATGTCTTCTATGGGCGCGGAAAACTTAATGTCAGCGTGGGGCGTGCGACACCTTTATCTTCCCAGGGAAATCGGATTGGACTGATATTCCTTCGGCGATAGGGTTGATTAGCGTTATCGACTGATCGGAGAAATCAACTAATTAATGACGTCGACTGATTGGACTAATGGGCGATAGGATTGATTGTTGTCGACCAATCGGCGATGGAGTTAATTAGCATCGTCGACTGATTGGACTAAACTACCCTTAATTCGTTTTTAATGTAATAATTAGCGTGATTAGATTTGATTTAGATTTAATCAGGACCATTAATTAAACGAAATGTAAGGATGAGATTAGTTCTAATTTCTCATCATAACATACACTTCTCACAGGAACCGGATTCTGTTCCTAAAAGGGTACAAACACATAAAACTACTGTCAGGAAGTTCTACCCAATTGAAAATGCAAAACTGATTTCAAATTCCCAGCTTGATACAGGGTGTGTCATTGACATGCCTTATTCAGTGGACTCACTTGTCTGCACGCATGCTGGTATAAGTCTTCATGAGATCCGGCACTTGGTCTAAATATTTTAAAACATATTTCTCCAAAAATTTCTCCTCTGGTATTCTTATCACCTGAATTGACTTCAAATTATCCTTCAGCAAGTTCTTTGACTTCAACATGCTGAACACAAAAAACCGAGGCTTGTACCGGCTCTCAATGCTATACAGGAGGAACTTAGGATAAGCAATAATAACCGCCTGACTCAATTTCATAGTGTTGACTATAAAATCAGTAACAGCCCTGATCTTCTCTTCGGAGCAAGCCAAGCAAAATGGGCCACGCACAAATGCAGATACAATCTCCTCATCAGTCCATCCTAAACTCCTAAAGATGTCAAATTTCCGATTCCAAGTGGCTTCTGACATTGCAGCCCTCACACACACTGCATGGATAAAATGGGACGAGCTCGGCTCAGTCCCCAGTTCCTTAACAGCTTCAATCGCTTTAGCCATCGTATCAGTCTTTTGGAGAGCAGCCCTCGGATGGTTGGTAATCATCAATTGGATAGCGTGGAGACTAACACCTTCACTGATCAGCAAGTCTATGTTAGGCTGCACATTCAAACTGAAACTGCTAATAAGCAGCCACGAAGAACGCTTCAGAGCCTTTTCAATGTTTTCAATTGAACCCAAGTACTTCGTCAGCAGCTCCAGAGATGGCTCCAGTTGATTCTTCACCCCGCACCTAAAAATCACAGGATTCGAAACAACCAAATCGATTAGATTCGATCCCTTTAAATGACTGTCATTTAAAAATTGCATCTTGCGCCTCAAACTATCCAATTGGACTTTCAAAAGTTCTGGACGCTTGACGACCAGCTTCTGTAGCTGAGCATCTGAGAATCCATGTTCTCTGAAGAACGAGATTATGGCACCGCACCGTTCCAGATCACTCTTCTTCATGCCGATCTTCTGAGCGGCGGAGATGGCCGTCGCTTTTGCCAACCCGCATGAGTTGACTAGGTAGTCAACGGTGCTTTTTGACGGAGGCTCTGAGATCGAGGTTGCGAAGAATCGCTTCTGTATCGAGCCGAGCAGATATCTCAGTGTAAAGATTTGCATTTTAGTAACTTGCAGTTTCGCCGGCGATTTACAGATCGCATAGAGTTTTGGGGATTAGGGTTGGCGATGCGGAAAGATGAAGTAATTTACAATTACACCCCTCATGCTGACATGCTCTCTAATCTCTATATTTGGTTGAACAAGTAAAATCGCTCGATTTTATGATAACAATACATTTTATCGTAAAGTTATCGATAACTCTGCGATAAATATGGATTATCTCAAGTTCCACCCGAAATTTGTATTATCTTTTTTCAATTTTTTATTTGTGGTTTAATTTACCAACATATTATATGATATTATATGTATGCAATATGGGTCTCTATAAATAGAGTTCGGAAAATTAAAAATATTGATATATTTTATAAATTTTTTTATTTTATATTCTATGATTTATCATATTTTCAGTAATTTAAAGTTATATGGATTTAATTAATTATCTTCAGGCAATTAAAATATACCATTTATCTATTACTATTCACGAGAATTTATAGTCAATTAGAGCCGGCCAAGTATCCCTCACTATCCGTGAGGAAACATGAAGAGATACTATTCAAAAGGAGAGAATCTCAATCCACATTCTAAACTTTTACTTACTATTAAGCCCGTCATAGGCGTTTGAAATTTGAACGATTTGTGGAGTTTTTTTTCTTCTTCTTTTTTCGCTTTACTTTCAAACTCCAAGTTTCATATTTATCCTGTTCGAAACTCCAATTTTAGTTTTTCCCTTTCTTTATAAAATATCGATTTGAGAGAAATCGGTTTCGTTGATTTTCGAATAAAACCAGTTTGGGAAAAACCAGTTTTATGAGTAAGCGCATACGTCGCATGTTTTGGTTGTACGTGAACCCAACAATATGCATTTGTTTATCACATGTCAAACCGATTTGGGGAACCCGGTCGATCTCAATTAAATAAAACCGGTTTGGGGATCCGGATCTCAATTAAATGAAATCGATTTGGGAGAAATCAATTTCATTAATTTCACTAAAAAGAAATCTGTATAAAATTGAATGTGAAAATGCATATCGTATAAAAATTGATACATGTCATTCCAATCTAACTAATTAGATAGACATCACACTACTACAGAACAACTATTATGCATCGGTTTTTTTTACATTATGCATCGGTTTTGGATCCGATGCATAATAAAGCGTAGCATAATGTCCAGACATTATGCATCGGTTCATAAAAAACCGATGCATAATATCTGGACATTATGCAACGGTTTTTACTTGAACCGATGCATAATGTCTGGACATTATGCATCGGTTTTCCGCTGAAACCGATGCATAAGATCCAGACATTATGCATCGGTTTTTCCTTAAACCGATGCATAATGTTCAAACGCGACTAGACATTATGTAACGGTTTCTTTGAAAACCGATGCATAATGTTAAAAAAAATGGCAGATTTGGCTTTACAAAAAGCTCAAATCCACCTGAAACACATTATCAATAATAAACCCTGCTGTTCCAACTTTCAAATACAATACAGCTTACATGCTAAACATCATTTCACTGAATTTCAATACAATATCATTCATACACATATTTTTGTCTCTTTGGTACAAATACTGCATTCAAATCATACATAACAAATGTTGTCCAAGTTAATGTCCTATACCGCGAAATGAGTGGTCATGTAGTCACGTAGGTAGCCGGCGATTTCATCCCGAACTACAAGAAGCTTGTCGACTTCGTATGACTCCGCTCCATTAGGGAAACAGTACTACAAAAAAACAAGAGAACTAAGTTAATAATTAAAGAGTTACGTCTAATCAACGATTAACGTGTAAAAAGCTAAATCAACACTTAAAGAGTTAAAACAAGAGAAGTAAATCAACAATCAACAATGAAATAGTTAAATGAATAACATATGCATCGGTTATATATAAAAAGCTCACTTGGCTAATGTCTTCAACCTCCGCACCATTATTAGCCCGTACATATGCTATAATGTCCCGAATAAAGTGAAGGACATAATAACCACAAAAATAGCTAGGTGGTTGTCTTGGACACTACACAATATCAAGAATAGCAATTAACATACTTAATAAATGTATGAAATATTTAATAAAGATGTGTAATTTGTGAATACCAAAACTGTCGTCCACTGTACTTTACGTGTACTCCTCGGTACACATCCTTGGTAGTATCGATCTAAGCCCCTGAAACATACACAATAAGGTAATTATTAGTGACTTTCAATACAAGTTATAAGATAAAAGTAATTTCCAAACTTACATGTCCACCAACTCTTTTGCATCAGCGCGTATAGCCTTCTCTTCTGTAGATGAATCAAGCCAAAGAACCTTATGTTGTCTCGGAATAATGACGCATAACATCCAATGCCACCTAAAAAAACACACTAACTTAAAAACAAATATGTTCAGAAAAAAGTTAACAACTTATAAAGTAAGGGATTGAACTCACTCAATGGGATCAACATAAGGGAGAAAGTAGCAAAAAACTTGGTCTTTATCTGGCATACTCAATCTTCCTACGAACGTCGCCAATCTCTCGTTTTTCTCTATGGTTGGGGTCATCAATGACGGAATAAAAAAACCAAACTTGATCTCCGAACGAACCATCTGATCGTGCAAATGACTACAAAGTAGAAACTTGTATTAGTTACACTAATTGCAAAAAAATGATTAAACATATAAATATTACCATATATACAACTCAGATGCTGCGTTCCCTAACGCTTTAAACGTTAATAGGTCCTGAACTTCCTCGTCACAGACGTAGATATCGTAGTCGTCACCGAAGACCTCAGCTTTGGCATGTACTTCAATCGTGTCTCTACCCAAAGCCTTCCACGCCTCATGTAGAAGTCTACAGTCCACGGACATCGCATCTACGAAATCATCGCCAGTAAGTGGCATAGACTCGTATAAGTGTATGTCATATGCCTGCATGTTATATTTCCGTGAAGCTTAAATATCTTTTTTTATTTGTAATATAACACAATGAAGCAAATGAAGTTATAATGTTCGATGGTCTCACCCTTTTATCGACAACGACTAAGTCTTTCGGCCAAGCCACGTGATGGTTAACTGCTTGCTGAACATTCAAGAGCTTTGGATGGGCTGTTGGCAAAGCTGCACCTCGACCTTCCAAAAGTGCTTTATCGACCTTCACCTTCACGTTATCTTCGGGTATCGCTCGAAAGTTAACAAACCGGCCATTTACGCATCGACCGATAGCCACAAGCTGTTTGTCACCTTCAAGTTGCCCCTCAATGTACAATAGGCTCTTCAGGCCACCCTGTGAGTAGCAGTAATAATTTGTAAAAAAATTGTAAACATACACATAGAGTATTACATATATTTAACCTATATAAATAATAAATTTCATAATTGTAACTTGAACCTCTGGTATGTTCTTCCACGGGTCTGAATCATTGGGACAATGATGGCTGCAGTGGTCGGACGCATCTCTTCGAATAATATTACTTGAACTGGGCGTGCCACCCGAGGAGGTGGAGATTGGTAACCCAACCCTCCACGGAATGTGTGACCCGACTCCTCGGGTGCGTCCTTTGGGCTCCGGAGTCCCAATCGCCTCAGTAAGTATGTCATGTCGTCGATTACGAGACGAGAACTGTCCTTGAGAGGAGCTCTCCACTAACTCATCATATATAAAACAATCATTGCATCAAAGAAAATTTAGTGTATTATATTAACTATTGCAATTGACATAAAAATTAACTTACGATCTTTGTTGCCACTCGCTGGGATGCCTCGGTCACGTACTCGTCATTTTTGTTCCGGCGTCCCCTCTTCCACAACTCATGTCTCTCTATAGTGACAGAAGATTGCACCTCTTCAATTGCGCCCTGCGCAAATAACTCGGCAATCTTCTCAGTTGTCAATTTTTCTTCAAGTTTTCTGTAGCCTCCTCGACCAAGTATGTGTGCATACACATTCTTCTTCACAAGCTCTTTGTTAGTCTCTCTTAACTTTATAGCATTTTCAGAGAGCCTCTGCTCCTTAAATATACTCCAAGTATCTGCTTGAAGATACTTATACTCACCCATAGGATCTTCATTTGCCTTGGCACCGTGGATGTAATCTTTTGCCAGTCTTGACTTGAAATTCTTCCATATGCTACCAGCAACCTTCATCTCATGCTTTTTATGCGGCTCGCATCCATCAAAAATTACCTAAAGTTACATATAACAAGTTATAATTCATAAAAATAAAATCAACTTCGCTGACAAATACAAGTGTCAATTAAAGAAATACTTACAGTTGCATCTCTCCACAAAGTGACCTTATAATGGTCAGGAACCTTCCTCCAATCGTTAAAGGTGATAGGAATTCGAGAACGAGCCACCATACCCAAGAAGCTCCTCCAATTGGTTCCATTTTTTCCTTTGGGATTCCCCTTACTATCGAAGTTGACCGTAAGCTTGGTACGAGCCTTTGTGTGTTGCTTAATCAACTTCGCCATGTATACAGGGCCTTTCTTGTGGCTCGGTGTGCGGGCAGAGACACAAAAATCATCCTCCGCACCGCTGCTGCTGCTGCTAGCCATGATTCTGTAAAAGAGTCACATTAAACGTCAGATTAAACACATTCCACATATGAATACATAAATGAAGACGATAATTAAACAAATAAAATGGCGTGTGATAACGAAATAACTAGCATATACAACATACACACAAATTAAGTTTCTTTATCAATCCATATTACTTGCACAAATTAAGTATATATTTATACGCACAGATTAAGTTTCTTTATAAATAAGTAGAGATTTATACGCACAAATTAAGTTTCTTTATCAATCCAAATTCCTTCGCCGTGATCTTCTCGCAATTGTATTTCATCATCAACTTCGCTGTCGTCGTTGTGTACTGGAACTGTCGTACAAACGGGTAGGCAATCCACATTCATCTCTTCAGATGTACCACTGATTAACTGTTGTTTTCCATTTATCACCACATACTGATTGTTGTTCGAAGGGTCTTTGACGTAAAACACTTGTCTTGCTTGTTCGGCCATAATGAATGGCTCATCCTTAGATCCCTCTCTTCGAAAATCGACAAATGTCATTCCAAATTCATCTATATGAACCGCCGAATTGTTAACCCATTTACATTTAAAAACGGGTACTCGAAAGTTTACGTAATCCAACTCCCATATTTCTTGGATAATCCCAAAGTAATTCACAGGCACAGATATTGGATTCCGATCTCTTGCGCTAGAAACATGAGTGGTTTCGGTAACAAGTGTGACACCACTATTTTGCACAACGGTGTGCTCATCTTGATATTTTGTTTGAAAACAAAATCCGTTAATATCATAAGCTTGCCACGTTTGTACAATAGTTCTTGGGCTTGCCATAAGCCACTTCACCACGTCATCAGATTCTTCTTCCGAGTTGGTCTGATTATTTAATACCTCATTACTCCTTAGCCATTCACAAAATGATCGACTGTGTTCTTTTTGCAACCACTGCTCAGATTTGCCTCGGTATGTACTCCTCAGCATGTTCATGTGATCCTCGATAAAAGGTGATATTTCAGGTATATGTTGCAGTACATAGAAATGAGCTTTCGTTAACTCATCAAATGACTTAGGCATCATTTGATGTCCACTGGTGCCTTTTCCCAAGAATCGATCAAAATGACGTGGCCTTGGAACCCCAACCGCAGATGTATTTCCGAGAAAGTTAGTGCAAAATTCAACAGCTTCTTCAGCTATGTATCCTTGCACTATACATCCTTCGGGACTTTGTCTATTCCTCACATAGCTTTTAAGAACCTTCATATACCTCTCAAAAGGATACATCCATCTCATATGAACTGGTCCAAGAATTCGAACCTCACGAACCAAATGAACAGTAAGATGCACCATTATATCGAAAAAGCTGGGTGGGAAAAACATTTCTAGTTGGCAAAGTGTAACAACTATCTGCTCTTGAAGTCCATCAAGCTCTGATATATCAATAACCTTAGCACATAAAGAGCTAAAAATGAAGCAAAGTCTTTGTATGGCTGTCCTTACTTTGGGAGACATTATACCTCTGATTGCAATAGGCAGAAGTTGTTGCATCAATGTATGACAGTCATGAGATTTTAAGCCATTCAACCGCAGATCTTTCATTGAAACCAAGCTGGCAATATTTGAAGAGAACCCATATGGAACTTTAACTCCCTTCAGACATCCGCACAAACTAGTTTTCTCGCTCTTAGAGAGTGTGGTGCACGAAGGCGGTAAATATGTACGTTGCCCTCGAGATTCAGGTGCTAATTTGGTACGAATATTCATCTCCAGCATATCAAGTCTTGCTTTAATTCCATCTTTTGTCTTTCCAGGAATGTTTAATAAAGTACCAAGCAGACTTTCACATATATTCTTTTCAACATGCATCACATCAATACAGTGTCTGATGTCAAGAGAATGCCAATAAGGGAGATCAAAGAAAATCGACCGCTTCTTCCATGGAGCACTTTCGGTGCGCGAATATGGTTTCCTGAATCGATTTGTAATATTCTGTATTTTTTGAAGTATTTCAGTGCCAGAAGCCGGTAGCGGTTCGATTCCGTGCTCAGTCTCACCATTGAAGGCAGCTTTCTTTCGCCTGTAAGGATGATGTCTCGGTAAGAAACGTCGATGTCCCATATAAACCATTTTTCGACAATTACTTAAATGGCGTGCATGTGTCCCTTCCCCGCATACAGGACAAGCTTTGTACCCTTTAATGGTATATCCGGACAAGTTTCCATAAGCTGGGAAGTCATTGATCGTACACATCAGCATAGCAAGCATATTGAAATATTCTTGCCTCGATGTGTCATATGTGCGTACTCCTTCATCCCATAAAAGCTTCAAATCATCTATCAGAGGAGCCAAGTATACATCAATATCATTTCCAGGTTGCCGAGGACCCGATATCAACAAAGAAAGCATCATATATCTACGCTTCATAGTTAACTTGGGAGGTAGGTTGTAGATAACCAAAATCACAGGCCAAGTACTATGCTGACTACTGAGATTGCCATGTGGATTCACCCCATCAGTAGAAAGGCCAAGCCGTAAATTTCTAGACTCTGCTCCAAACACTGGGAATGTATTGTCTACTTTAGCCCATTGCAGTGAATCGGCAGGATGACGCATTTTCGTATCAACAACACGTTTCTCAGCATGCCAACGCATATTATTGGAATCTTCCGTGTCAGCAAATAATCTCTGAAATCTGGGGATCGGTGGAAGATACCATAGTACTTTCGAAGGAGTGCCTTTAGATTTACCTTTCGGTTCTTTGTTTAACTTGTAACGAGAAGCCTTGCACACTGGACATTCTTTCAAATCACTGTAGGCATTTCGATATAAGATACAATCATTGGGACATGCATGTATTTTCTTGTATTCGAGGCCCATGGGACACATAACCTTCTTAGCCTCGTAAGTACGGTTAGGTAGGGTGTTCCCTTCAGGAAGCATGTCTTTCACCAGCGCTAATAATTCGGTAAAACTCTTGTTGTTACATCCATTTTTTGCTTTGAGATTGAACAACTTCAACGTTGCCGATAACCTTGTATATTTGGAACACTCTTCATAGAGTGGTAATTTGGAATCATTCCTCAACGACTCCAAAATATGTGGCGTATCCTCAAAGTCATTAGCGACGTTGTTAACCATCTCAATTAGATTATCCTCTTCCCAATCATCATTATCCTCCGGCAAGCTTTCTACGGGTGGAGGCTCAAAGTTTTGTTGTTCACCCTCCCCATGCAAATACCACACCGTATACTGTGGGTTAATCCCCTTTAACAAAAGGTGTTTACGTAACTTCTTCGGTTTGACCAATTTGTAATTCCAACAACTCATACACGGACAAAAGACACGTTCAATGTTGTTTCTAGACGCATAAGCCGACGCAAACGCACAAAAATCCAGAATCCCTTTCTCGTACTCATCACTCAACCTATTACCGGACACCCACTCTCGATTCATTATAAATCCACTACATGAAACGTGTAAATATTATTAGTTACATAATACTAATTTACACGAACCAACAAGTACAGTTGAGTGAATTACAAGCACTTCAACAATTAAAATGTAGTAAACGAGTTACATAAACTTGCGATTTACCTTATAATAAAAGCTCGCAAAGAAGAATCTTAATGGTGTGGCCGTTGTGCAACAAGTACGGACTAGAGCTACAAACAACGAGAACGAATTAGTAAACAAGGAAAAATGAATGGAAACATAAGTAGTGAATTAGTTTAATCGTGATGTTTACCTTGAAATAAAAGCTCCCGAAGAGGACTACAATTAGATGGAGAGGAGAAGTTTTCTCTTGCAAATCAATTAACAATGACTACATGTAGTTAACGAACACAAGTTAGAAATGAAGCACAAAATTCATTAATAAGAATCTAGTAGACGCACTAAACATCATTTCATCCAAAAAATGGATTCAACAAGCCTAGCCAAGACCCCCAAATCGGATTACATGTCATCATTAACCCTAAACACACACAAATTGAACAAATAGAGCAGCTCAGTCGGTGGGATTTGTACCTGGGATTTGTACCATAAATTCAACCCTAAACACACACAAATTCAACACCCTAAATATCATACCTGGGATTTGCACAAGAAGGCGTGGCGGTAGGAATGGAATCGAGCAGCTCAGTCGCAATGGAAAAGCGTCGAAGGCGTCGTCGGAATGGATTCGAGCAGCGTCGTCGAAGGCGTCGAATGGAATGAAGGCGTCGTCGAAGCAAAATCGAGCAGCGTCGTGCGAATGGAATCGAGCAGCGTCGGAATCGGAGTCGTCAAAGTTCACAGGTGCGAATTCAAAGGAAGTGAGACGGAGGGAATTGAGCAGCTCAGTCGAAAAAACCTAAGTTTTTATTGATCTTATGCATCGGTTCTGTTAAAACCGTTGCATAAGGTAAACAATATGCAACGGTTCTAAGTGAACCGATGCATAAGGTTTACAATATGCAACGGTTTTAAGCGAACCGATGCATATTGTTTACCTTATGCATCGGTTTATCTGAACCGATGCATAAGGTAAATAATATGCATCGGTTCGCTTAAAACCGTTGCATATTGTAAACCTTATGCAACGGTTTCCCCTAAAACCGATGCTTATTAACCGAACCGATGCATAATACAATTTTTGAACCGATGCATATTGACTCTCCTGTAGTAGTGTCAACACATACACATCGGTTTCTATTATATAATAAAAAATAGACAACCATTCTATAAATTATATATTATGTAAATATAAATAGAAAAGCACTCAAAGGAATCTCCAAAAATCAATGAATTTTAAATTTCTTCTTTTTTATATGTACGAGTTTTACACGTAGTGCACGAAAAAATGTAACAAAATTCGATTATTAATATTTTGCTTCCAAAATATATCGTTATCAATATTTTTCATTTAATTAAGACTGGTTCCTTCAAATCGATTTTATTTAATTAAGATCATGTTCTCCCAAATCGGCTTGACATATAGCAAATAAATGCATATCTTTGGATCCACGTAGGACAAAAATATGCACGCATGCGCTTACTCATCAAACCGAATTTTATTTGAAAATCAAAAAAACCAGTTCCTCCCAAACCGGCGTTATTCGAAAATGGACAAAATTGGTTCTTCTCAACCAAGACTTTTGAAAAACAGGACAGAACTAAAATTAGAGTTTCGAGAAACGGCAAAAATGAAACTTGAGTTTTAATAGCAATGCAGCCGTGTTTCTTGAGCCAAAATAGGGACTCCCTAAAGTCGGCGTAAATGCGTTAGCAATGCAGCCGTATTTTTTAAACATTGGATTACAGTTTGCAGAGGCGTGAGAGAGTTGTGAACAAGGTTAATGCGTTGGCTATTGAGCCGAGTTCTCCAACGTTTCTTCTTGCCTTACGAGCTGTGTTATCTACGAGCCAAGCCAATTGGGTTAGGAAAATGGAATTTTTCAAGAGTTTGGAATTAAGTGAGAAGGACATTGTGTCGCTACCCTCTCTGCTTGACCTTGTCCGAGGATAAAATCACAGCCTCGTGGAACTTTTTTTGTCAATGAAGTGAAGTGCGATCGGTCCACAATCGTTGCCAACCCAAAGTTCCTCATGTACGGACTGGAGAAAAGGGTTCGCCCTAGATTTAATTTAACGTGTTCAAGACTTTGAAATCAATGGGCCTGGTGAGTGGAAAAAAATGCAATTTTCTTATGTGCTGCAGAAAGTGATAAAGATTTTGTTAAGAGATTTATAATACCAAATCAAGAACTGCTGCCTGATGGATATCAATCGAAGTACAGCCCCGGCCATAGCTAGGGGTGTGCATTCGGTAAATTACCGAATTTACCGTTACCGAATTTACCGATTCATTTTTACCGAACAATGCTCAGCCCTAGCCATAGCTGTGAAAGGTAAAAACAAATGCTCAGCTCACAGCTAGCAAGATTGATGATATCTGACAGATGGTTGAAGTTAAAAGGGTATTTGCTGATGAGTATCAGAGTTAAGAGTCGCCGCATAAAATTCATCAATTCTTGAGTTTCTTGATTAGGACTGTGATTGTTTTGGAGTGATGTATTATGTTTTTTTTCTTGTAGTGGAACATTCTCTACTCTATATACACTGATGCTGTTTATTTCTTCAGGTTCATTTCTATAGTTTGTTTGTCTGGAAATTGTTTGAGCAATATTTTATTTGGATTGCGTCATGAGCCTATTATCATGTTAAATTTTTTTAGTTCATTTGAATTCTAGCCTTTCTTGATTTAAAAGTATATACTCGTAAGTCATGATTTTACTATAGAATTTTCATATACCAACTTTAAAAGAACTTCAGTTAACTCAACTCAGCATGATCTAAACCAGACAAATGAAACTTCAACTATGCTGCTATGTTGCATGAACCATACTCTTCCTTGAATTGCTGAAAACAATACATGTTCCCAAAAGGGTACAAACACACAAAACTAGTACTGTCAGGAAGTTCTACCCAATTGAAAATGCAAAACTGATTTCAAATTCCAAGCCTGCCACAGGGTGTCATTGACATGCCTTATTAAGTGGACTCACTTGTCTGCGCGCATGCTGGTATAAGTCTTCATGAGATCCGGCACTTGGTCTAAATATTTTATAACATAATTCTCCAAAAATTTCTCCTCTGATATTCTTATCACCTGAAGTGACTTCAAATCATCCTTCAGCAAGTTCTTTGACTTCAACATGCTGAACAAAAAAAACCGAGGCTTGTACCGGCTCTCAATGCTATACATGAGGAACGTAGGATAAGCAATAATAACCGCCTGACTCAATTTCATAGTGTTAACGATAAAATCAGTAACAGCCCTGATCTTCTCTTCGGAGCAGGCCAAGCAAAGCGGGGCACGCACAAATGCAGATACAATCTCCTCATCAGCCCATCCTAAACTCCTAAAGATGTCAAATTTCCGATTCCAAGTGGCTTCTGACATTGAAACCCTCACACACACTGCATGGATAAAAAGGGGCGAGCTCGGCTCAATCCCCAGTTCCTTAACAGCTTCAATCGCTTTACCCATCGTATCAGTCTTTTGGAGAGCGGCTCTCGGTAGGTTGGTAATCATCAATTGGATAGCGTGGAGACTAACACCTTCACTGATCAGCAAGTCTATGTTAGGCTGCATACTCAAATTGAGATTGCTAGTAAGCAGCCATGACGAGCGCTTCAGAGCCATTTTAACTTTTTCAATTGAACCCAAGTACTTCATCAGCAGCTCCAGAGATGGCCCCAGTTGATTCTTCACCCCTCTCATCAAAATCACAGGATTCGAAATAAGCAAATCGATTAGATTCGATCCCTTTAAATAACTCTCATTTAAAAATTGCATCTTGCGCCTCAAATTATCCAATTGAACTGTCAGAAGTTCTGGACGCTTCACGACCAGCTTCTGTAGCTGAGCATCTGAGAAACCATATTCTCTGAAGACAGAGATTATAGATCCGTATCGTTCCAGATCCCTCTTCTTGATGCCGATCTTCTGAGCGGCGGAGATGGCCGTCGCTTTTGACAACCCGCATGAGTTGACTAGGTAGTCAACGGTGATTTTTGACGGAGGCTCTGAGATCGAGGTTGCGAAGAATCGCTTCTGTATCGAGCCGAGCAGATATCTCAATGTAAATATTTGCATTTTAGTAACTGGAAGTTTCGCCGGCGATTTACAGATCGCATAGAGTTTTGGGATTAGGGTTTTTTTGGTTATTAACCCAATTGCCCCTCTTTCAAAGTCAAAACACTCCTTTATACTTTTTGAAACTCAAATAATCAGAATGCTCTTATTTTTTTATATTTTTGGTTTCCCAAAAATCAAGAATGTCAATTTGTAATATTCTTGATTTCCCCAAAACCGGGAATATCAATTTTCAATATTCCCGGTTTCCCTCAAACCGAGAATATATCAAAACATGCCCTTTTATTCGTCCACGTTTCATCCACGCATGCCCTAAACTCATCACATAATTCTTATTTATGTTCCCGGTATGAGGAAAACTGAGAATATTAAAAAATTGACATTCCTGGTTTTGGTGGAACCAAAAATATAAAAAAGGGGCATTCTGGTTATTTGAGTTTCAAATGGGCAAATGGGTGTTTTGAGTTTGAAAGGGGGACAAATGGGTTAATAACCCGTTTTTTTATAGAAGTGGGGATATGGTTTTAGATGAAGGCGAGGGTGGGTGCGGTGCGGGTTGGTGTGGTTTAAGTGTAAATACGTAATTGCACAGCATAATTTGGTTTGGAAATTTTTCAAACCGCCAATCGCATTACAAAAGTAAAAACCAAATATGCACCGAACCACATTATGTAGTGCGGTACGGTTTAGTTTAAAAACCGCATTACAAAAGTTTAAAATTTTTATTTTTTTTCCTTCTCATATAAAAATAAATCTCAAATGTCCCTTGTTATTTTTCTGGAGCTAGGGATACAAACCTGAGGTTGTAAAGCATGAATATACTCTCGAAATCCTTCCCCATCAACGAATGAAAATGGTAGCTCATATTTAACTATCATCTTTTTATTTATTTATTATCATTGGGGACATTGCCCAAGGCATGACTCGAACCCGGGACCTTTGGTTCTGGGACATCTTTAACTATCATCTTGATCAATGTAAACTTAACAGTTAACAGCATCAAAATTGTACGCTCCTACTTCAAGAGTACCTTTGTAATCAAAACTTATATGCTTCTGCTACAATTATTTGACTTGTTTACCTGCAACAACAAAGCTTCAAACATTAAAATCAGATGTTATAAATAATGCTGAAACATTCAAATGACAAAAAATGTAAAAATCAAACCCTAAACATAAAAGCCAACCAAATTTAATTAATTTTTGTGTTTTGGGCATGAGATTGGGCTTGAAATTATGATTTGTTTTTTTAAACGTAATAATTTTTATTATTATTGTGTCTTTTTTTGGAAACCCTAAAATCGGAGACGATCGCATCCAGGTGGGGAACGTCTGCAATCTTCTAACGTAACCAGTAGTGATGGAATTCAAAAATTAGGGTTTATTTCAAAAACCCAAACGTTCGCATCGATGGTGGCCAAACAAGTGCAACCTTTGTTTCCGCCCATCGATCTTCCTAATTAGGGTCTGGACCGTGGCAGGGTACTATTCTACCACTAGACCACTGGTGCTTTTCTGTTTTGTTTTTGGACATAATTGGTAAGGAATTTACTAACAGCACGTGACAGCTTAATCTTCGACTCTATCGGCACTTTCTTTCTTTCTTGATAAACGGCGATTTCTCTTAAACCCTCCGAAAATGGCATTTGGCTTCTTGCTCCGCAGACTGGCGATTCGACGCGCAGTAGCTCCCAATTTATTTAACGGTGCCGCCGTCGCCTTAAATTATCAAGAAGGCCGCCATCTTCTGTTTCTCTGTAATTTCAGCTCATCTGCTTCAGTGTCTTCTGAGAGTAAGGAAAGTCTGAGCCAGATCATCAACCGTGAGATTGAGTCTGCTATGAAAGAGATTCATTTTGACATGGTGAGTTCCTCTGACCTGCATAAAGTTCAATAATTGTTTAACATAATTTGTATTCATAAAATTTGTATTTTATTTGATTTAGTATTTTTAATATAATCTGTATTCGTAATTTGTAATGTCTCTTTTGATCATGAAACTGTGTTCAGGAAGCGGAGAAGCCGTTTGGGTTTCATTTTAAAATCGAAGACAATCCAGGAGCGAAAACTTTGTCACTGAAACGGAAATTCAGAAATGAACAAATTACTGTGATAGTTGACATGCCGAACATCACAACTGATGTGAAAGAAGGAGATGGTGATGACCAAGATCAGGTTAGTGTTCCATTGACTGTGATTGTTGAGAAAGGTCTCAGCTTGCGGTTGGAATTTGGGCTCACTGCTTATGTAGATGAGATTGTAGTTGAATATATGGTAACTAAGAATCTGAATATCACTAACCATGGAGTTCCTTATGAAGGCCGGGACTTCAGGTACGCAGCTTGATGTAAAAACAAAATTCTCATGTACTCAATCTTCTTTTGTTGATTAGGAGATTTGCTGGAAACCATTGGCTAAGAAAAATTCTAAATGTAGGGATTTGGAAGAAAATATGCAGAAGGCTATATTCGAGTACCTTGCTGTCCGAGGGATTGGACCTAATGTGACATGCTTCTTGATTGCATACATGATGACAAAAGGGGGAACAGAATATGTACAATGGCTAAAGAATATCCGACTGTTCTGTCATTAGGATACTATTTGTATATTTTGTGAACTTAAAAGGAGCTACAAATGGCTAGTGCAACATTGTGTGGCCATGATTATCTCCTCCGAGCCCTCAACAAGATCAACAACATCAGATGCAGCCCCCATTAGAGACACAATGTATTTTTTAAACATTGGATTACAGCAATGCAGCCGTGTTTCTTGAGCCAAAATAGGGACTCCCTAGCTAGCAAGATTGATATCTGACAGATGGTTGAAGTTAAAAGGCTATTTGCTGATGAGTATCTCGCCCAATAAAATTCATCAATTCTTAGAGTTTCTTGATTAGAACTGTTGAGTGTTTTGGAGTGATGTATTATGTTTTTTTTCTTGTAGTGGAACATTCGCTATATACACTGATGCTGTTTATTTCTTCAGGTTCATTTCTGTATTTTGTTTGTCTGGAAATTGTTTAAGCAATATTTTATTTGGATTGCGTCATGAGCCTAATATCATGTTAATTTTCATATACCAACTTAAAAGAACTTCAATTAACTCAACTCAGCATGATCTAAACCAGACAAATGAAACTTCCAACTATGCTTCCAAAAAACTATGCTGTTATGTTGTATGAACCATACTCTTCCTTGAATTGCTGAAAACAATACATGTTCCCAAAAGGGTACCAAACACACAAAACTAGTACTGTCAGGAAGTTCTACCCAATTGAAAATGCAAAACTGATTTCAAATTCCCAGCATGATACAGGGTGTGTGTCATTGACATGCCTTATTCAGTGGACTCACTTGTCTGCGCGCGCATGCTGGTATAAGTCTTCATGAGATCCGGCACTTGCTCTAAATATTTTATAACATAATTCTCCAAAAATTTCTCCTCTGATACTCTTATCACCTGAAGTGACTTAAAATCATCCTTCAGCAAGTTCTTTGACTTCAACATGCTGAACACAAAAAACCGAGGCTTGTACCTGCTCTCAATGCTAAACATGAGGAAAACAGGATAAGCAATAATAACCGCCTGACTCAATTTCATAGTGTTGACGATAAAATCAGTAACAGCCCTGATCTTCTCTTCGGAGCAAGCCAAGCAAAATGGGCCACGCACAAACGCAGATACAATCTCCTCATCAGCCCATCCTAAACTCCTAAAGACGTCAAATTTCCGATTCCAGGTGGCTTCAGACATTGCAGCCCTCACACACACTGCATGGATAAAAAGGGGAGAGCTCGGCCCGATCCCCAGTTCCTTAACAGCTTCAATCGTTTTGGCCATCGTATCAGTCTTTTGGAGAGCAGACCTCGGTTGGTTGGTAATCATCAATTGGATAGCATGGAGACTAACACCTTCACTGATCAGCAAGTCTATGTTAGGCTGCATACTCAAATTGAGATTGGTAGTAAGCAGCCACGAACATCGCTTCAGAGCCTTTTCAACTTTTTCAATCGAACCCAAGTACTTCATCAGCAGCTCCAGAGATGGCCCCAGTTGATTCTTCATCCCTCTCATCAAAATCACAGGATTCGAAATAAGCAAATCGATTAGATTCGAACCCTTTAAATGACTCTCATTTAAAAATTGCATCTTGCGCTTCAAACTATCCAATTGGACTTTCAAAAGTTCTGGACGCTTCACGACCAGCTTCTGTAGCTGAGCATCTGAGAATCCATGTTCTCTGAAAAACGAGATTATAGATCCGCATTGTTCCAGACTCTCCTTCTTGATGTTGATCTTCTGAGCGGCGGAGATGGCCGTCGCTTTTGCCAACCCGCATGAGTTGACTAGGTAGTCAACGGTGCTTTTTGATGGAGGCTCTGAGATCGAGGTTGCGAAGAATCGCTTATGTATCGAGCCGAGCAGATATCTCAATGTAAAGATTTGCATTTTAGTAACTGGCAGTTTCGTACTGCGATTTACAGATCGCATAGAGTTTTGGGGATTAGGGTTTTAGATGAAGGCGATGCGGAAAGATCAAGTAATTTACAATTACACCCCTTATGCTGACATGCTATCTAAATTTGGTACATTATAAACTTATACTTACTATTCAGCCCGTCATAGGCGTTTGAATTTCAATTTAACACTCGGATGGAGGCAACAAATTAATTTGTACGATTTCCGGAGTTTTTTTTTGTTGCTTTTCTTTTAAACTCAAGTTTCATATTGGTCCGATACGAAACTCGAATTTCAATTTTCCCTATTTTTAAAAAAGATCGGGTTTGAGAAAAATCGGTTTCGTTAATTTTTAAATAAAATCGGTTTGTGAAAAATCGATTTTATGAGTAAGCGCATACGTCACATGTTTTGGTCATACATGGTTAACGATATACATTTGTTTGTCACGTATCAAACCGATTTGGGGGAATCCAGTCTCAATTAAATGAAACCGGTTTAGGGAACCCAATCTCAATTAAATGAAATCAATTTCATTATTTTCACTAAAAAAATCTGTATAAACTTGAATGTGAAAATACATATCGTATAAAAATTGATACATGTTATTCCAAATTGACTAATTAGAGAGACATCAACATGTACACATCAGTCTCTATTATATAATGAGAAATAGACAAAGATTATATATATTTATATATTATGTAAATATAAATAGAAAAGCATTGAAAGTAATCTCCAAAAATCAATGAATTTTAAATATCTTCTTTTTTTATACTCCATCTGTCCCAATTTTTTCTTCTCATTTGAGTTTTGGCACAGTTTTTAAGAAAAATAATAAAGTAGGTTATTGTGAGTGTGATAAAGTAAGTGAGATAAAGTAAGTGTGAAGATAAATGATTAAATAAGGTGGTTGTGAGTGTGATAAAGTTACCCAAAAAGGAAAATGGGAAGAAAATTTTGGGACGTCCAAAAAGAAAAGTGGGAAGAAAATTATGGGACGGAGGGAGTATGTACGAGTTTTGCACGTAGTACACGAAAAAATGTAGCAGCATTGCAGTGCGCTTTTGTTGTTTTCATGCAAAGACGATGAGTACAAAATGACAAAACACGGTACGATATATTTTTGTACATTAAGTGCATCCAATATAAAAATAGGTTATTTGCAGATTCTCGCCAATTTATGAATGTAATAAAGTGTGGTTTATATAGATATATATCGGATTTAATCAATAAACCAATTTTTATTTATTTATTAAATCAATTAGATAAAAATATATTCATCATTGAATTTAATCGTTAAAATATTTCATAGTTATATTTGATGTACCGAAACTCGTGGCAAATCGTGGTCCCTTGAAATCGAAAAACAAAATTCGAATATTAATATTTTGCTTCCAAAAGAGAAATTATTATCAATATTTTTCATTTAATTTGGACCGGTTCCCCAAACCGGTTTTATTTAATTGAAATCAAGTTCCACCAAACCAGTTTGACATATTACAAATAAATGCATATCGTTGGGTACACGTAGGACACAAAGTATGGCACCCACGCGCGTACTCATCAAACTAGTTCGAAAATCAAACAAATAGGTTCCTCCCAAACTGGTGTTATTAAAAAATGGATAAAATTAGTGCATCTCAACCCGGTCTTTTGAAAAACAGGACAAAACTAAAATTAGAATTTGGAGCAGTGAAAAAAAAAATGAATCTTGAACTTGAAAGTAGGGCTAATTTTTTTTTCAATTTGTTAAACAACTGGCCACATTAGTGTCAGTTCAGTTGTCACTTGTCAATGTAGAGAAAGCCAAAATTGATTTGATAAAGTTTATATAAACCCTCGACGTGATGATACTCTGCACATCATATTACACCTATAATATCTCATGGACCACGGACAAGAATAGGTGCACATAGCGTTCCGACACCAACACTTCCTGTGGAGCATAATGCACGCTCAATACTTGTGTCCAGAGATCGCAAGCGCGAAAGCTGAGCTACGAATCAGCAGCAAAAATCTCGGAGAGCTTGACAGTTCTAAATTCAATCCCAAAATGCAGAAGAAGTTGCGAAAACGAATTTAATATACTACGTCTTCAGCAAGAAAACCCCGATCACTAAAAGCATCCGCACCTATTCAGCAACTCCTAGAATGGAGAAGGTGCTAAATCAGCACCTCCTAGATAAGGACATTGTGTCGGTATTCACACGATTACCCTCTCTGCTTGACCTTGTCCGAGGAGAAAATCACAGCCTCGTGGAACTTTTTTGTCAATGAAGTGAAGTGCAATCGGTCCACAATCGTTGCCAATCCCAAGTTCCTCATGTACGGACTGGAGAAAAGGGTTCGCCCTAGATTTAACGTGTCCAAGACTTTGAAATCAAATGGGCCTGGTGAGTGAAAAAAATGCAATTTTCTTATGTGCTGCAGAAAAGTGATAAAGATTTTGTTAAGAGATTTATAATACCAAATCAAGAACTGCTGCCTCATTTGATGGATATCAATAGAAGTACAGCCCCGGCCATAGCTGTGAAACTGAAAGGTAAAAACAAATGCTCAGCTCCTACCTCCTAGCTAGCAAGATTGATATCTGACAGATGCTTGAAGTTAAAAGGCTATTTGCTGATGAGTATCAGAGTAAGAGTCGCCCCCATAAATTTCATAAATTCTTGAGTTTCTTGATTAGAACTGTGAGTGTTTTGGAGTGATGTATTATGTTTTATTGAACTTACAAGAACTTCAATTAACTCAACTCAGTATGATCTAAACCAGACAAATGAAACTTCAACTACGCTGCTATGTTGTATGAACCATACTCTTCCTTGAATTGCTGAAAACAATACATGTTCCCAAAAGGGTACCAAACACAGAACTAGTACTGTCACCCAATTGAAAATGCAAAACTGATTTCAAATTCCCAGCATGATACAGGGTGTCATTGACATGCCTTATTCAGTGGACTCACTTGTCTGCGCGCATGCTGGTATAAGTCTTCATGAGATCCGACACTTGGTCTAAATATTTTATAACATAATTCTCCACAAATTTCTTCTCTGATATTCTTATCACCTGCATTGACTTCAAATTATCCTTCAGCAAGTTCTTTGACTTCAACATGCTGAACACAAAAAGCCGAGGCTTGTACCGGCTCTCAATGCTAAACCTGAGGAACTTAGGATCAGCAATAATAACCGCCGGACTCAATTTCATAGTGTTGACGATAAAATCAGTAACAGCCCTGATCTTCTCTTCGGAGCAAGCCATGCAAAGTGGGCAACGCACAAATGCAGATACAATCTCCTCATCAGCCCATCCTAAACTCCTAAAGATGTCAAATTTCCGATTCCAAGTGGCTTCTGACATTGAAACCCTCACACACACTGCATGGATAAAAAGGGTAGAGCTCGGCTCAATCCCCAGTTCCTTAACAGCTTCAATCGTTTTAGCCATCGTATCAGTCTTTTGGAGAGCAGACCTCGGTTGGTTGGTAATCATCAATTGGATAGCATGGAGACTAACACCTTCACTGATCAGCAAGTCTATGTTAGGCTGCATACTCAAATTGAGATTGATAGTAAGCAGCCATGACGAGCGCTTCACAGCCATTTTAACTTTTTCAATTGAACCCAAGTACTTCATCAGCAGCTCCAGAGATGGCCCCAGTTGATTCTTCACCCCTCTCGTCAAAATCACAGGATTCGAAATAAGCAATTCGATTAGATTCGATCCCTTTAAATGACTCTCATTTAAAAATTGCATCTTGCGCCTCAAATTATCCAATTGAACTGTCAGAAGTTTTGGACGCTTCACGACCAGCTTCTGTACCTGAGCATCTGAGAATCCATATTCTCTGAAGAACGAGATTATAGATCCGCATCGTTCCAGACTCCCCTCCTTGATGTCGATCTTCTGAGCGGCGGAGATGGCCGTCGCTTTTGACAACCCGCATGAGTTGACTAGGTAGTCAACGGTGATTTTTGACGGAGGCTCTGAGATCGAGGTTGCGAAGAATCGCTTCTGTATCGAGCCGAGCAGATATCTCAATATAAAGATTTGCATTTTAGTAACTGGAAGTTTCGCCGGCGATTTACAGATCGCATAGAGTTTTGGGGATTAGGTTTTTTTTTATAGAAGTGGGGATTAGGGTTTTAGATGAAGGCGAGGGGTGGGTGCAGGGAGGGTTGGTGTGGATTAAGTGTTAATTCGTAATCGCACCGAATAATTTGGTTTGAAAATTTTTCAAATCGCAAATCGCATTACAAAACTAAAAAACAAATATGCACATGTTGTACGTTGCCGTGCAATTTGGTTTAAAAACCCTCATTACAAAAGTTTAAAATTCATTATTTTCTATTTTTCATATAAAAATAACTCTCAAATGTCCCTTATTATTTTTCTGGAGCTAGAG
The DNA here is from genome assembly GCA_033675215.1 of Rhodiola kirilowii. Taxonomy (NCBI): domain Eukaryota; kingdom Viridiplantae; phylum Streptophyta; class Magnoliopsida; order Saxifragales; family Crassulaceae; genus Rhodiola; species Rhodiola kirilowii. Next base: position 8,608,633 of record CM066203.1, on the reverse strand, counting down.
ATACTAACCCGAGGGTGCTCATCTTTAATTATCATCTTCTTCTCTTTTTTTAACATTGGGGGACATTGTCCACCACATGACTCGAACCAGGAACCTTGGGTTCTGGGACATCTTTAACTATCATCTTGATCAATGTAAATTTAACAGCATCAAAATTGTACGCTCCTACTTCAAGAGTACCTTTGTAATCAAAACTTATATGCTTCTGCTACAATTATTTGACTTGTGTACCCGCAACAATAAAGCTTCAAACATTAAAATCAGATGTTATAAATAATGCTGAAACATTCAAATGACAAAAGTTGTACAAATCAAATCCTAAACATAAAAGCCAACCAAAATTTAATTAATTTTTGTGTTTTGGACATGAGATTGGGCTTGAAATTATGATTTGTTTTTTTAAACGTAATAATTTTTATTATTATTGTGTCTTTTTTTGGAAACCCTAAAATCGGAGACGATCGCATCCAGGTGGGGAACGTCTGCAATCTTCTAACGTAACCAGTAGTGATGGAATTCAAAAATTAGGGTTTATTTCAAAAACCCAAACGTTCGCATCGATGGTGGCCAAACAAGTGCAACCTTTGTTTCCGCCCATCGATCTTCCTAATCGCCAGTATGGAGTAAAAGATGGGAAACCGATGATTAGCTTCACCGCAGCGGAGTTACAGCCGGGTATTAGTCGTCTTCAATATGCATTAGTGGCCAAAGTTCACTGCCTGCAGATCGACGGTCACAAGAGGATTAGGGAGTTCTTTTCTCAAACATAGAATCTACAACACAACGCTACTATCGGTAATTGGCTTGATGGGCGGCATGTTCTGATTATCCTTTAATCTGAAGAGGATGTTACTAGGGTTTTATCGAGCCCATGGAGGAAAATTGACCATTCGTTATTTCGACTTTTTCGGTGGACACCGGATTTCAGTACGAGGAAGGAAAATACGAAGGTGACGGCGTGGATTAGGCTTCCTAATCTTCCTCCAGAATTGTTTGACGCTGGTTACGTAAAACAGGTGGTGTCATCCTTTTCCAAGTTTTTGGATCTGGATGAGAGGACAAAAACATTCACTGCTCCTAGCATGGCGAGGGTGTGTGTGGAGGTTGATGTGTCGAAAGAAATTCCGGATGAAGTTTGGCTTCAACTAACTGAAACGCGTGTTGTTCGTCAGGCCATAGTGATGGAGGGTAAGTTGGCATACTGCGTCAAATGCCGGCTACATGGGCATGACTTAAGTGCTTGAAGAAAAAGAAAGGAGATCCAGGGTAGTCGGGGTGCTGAGGGTGTCATTCCCAATCAAGGCACTCACAATATCCCTGTCCAAATTAAGCCGCTCGGAGAGGATACGGGTTCCTAAAAGGAACTTACTATCCAACCCGGGTTAACAATCTTGGATGCTCCTTCACAGGGTGATGAACCTGGTCCTGAAAACAAGAAGTTGGGTGAAGCAGATAATACAGGCTGGCAGCATGTAAAAAGAAGGAAAAAGAAGAAGCAACCTCTAGTTATCAATCAAAGGAACAGAGAGGAGAAAGTCCAAGAGAGAACTAAACAGGATGATGGAGTTGTTGAAAAAGAAGAAGGTGAAATCATTGCTAAGAACTCTTCCTTGTCGTTGGATGAAAAGGCAGATCAGTTGGTGGTGGGAAGCCAGTCGTGCGTGGTTGCCAATACTGAGAGGATTACCGAAAAGCTGCTGTCCAATGGCCAACCTGTGGCCGAATCCGCAAGTATTCACGTTTCTAAAAAAGAGGCTCGGAAATTGACCAGAGAACAAATCCGTGATGCTCTTAAATATGCTAGTAATCCACGTACAGCGTGGAGCACACAACGTCTCTGCATCTCTTTGTGATGGTTAAAATCATCAGTTGGAATGCTAGAGGTATTGGGAATAGAGGTACTCAGAACCACCTCTAACATATTATTTCTTCACACAATGTTAGTATGGTAGCACTATGTCACGACCTAAAAATTCGTGACACGCAAGGCCGAGCGAGATGCTAACTGGTTGGACTTAATGGGGGTAGCGGAGCAGTAAACATCAAAGGTACGCGTCTCAGGTGCTTGTCTATCTTATGGGGGATTGACTTGCTATCTGGACGCCATACTGGTTGGGAGCTGTTCCCGCTCCCCTGATGAGCCCATGGGAGGGCGAAACCAGTAGGCATCGGAAACGGATAAGGCTGTTCCTCGGGGCCGTGGCAATTATGGGGAGGCCGCAAGGCTGATCCTCGGGAGAGCTGCAGTCTTGGGGAAGCCGCACGGGTATCGCCTCTGCGCCAAAACTTTAAGCCTCTGACACATGGTATCAGAGCGAACTAGTGTGCTAGCAATTCGGTTCGCCAAGCGCTCTCAAAGCCGCGCTGGTGAGTCCGCGGGGGTGGATTGCACAAGTGGTGTCCTCCAAGGCGTGAGGACGAGTAGGCAGGAAACCATGCGAAAGTTCGCCAAGCACTCTTTACCACGATTGCGCCTCGCTGGTGAGACCACGAGGGTGTTCGCAAGTGGGTCCAAGGACGAGCAGGCAGGGAATTGCACACTGTGATCCTGGCACAAAGGGCGGCTTAAGAGTCCACCCATGCACGAGGGCGTGCACGAATTGGGTGGGGGAGAATGTCACGACCTAAAAATTCGTGACACGCAAGGCCGAGCGAGATGCTAACTGGTTGGACTTAATGGGGGTAGCGGAGCAGTAAACATCAAAGGTACGCGTCTCAGGTGCTTGTCTATCTTATGGGGGATTGACTTGCTATCTGACGCCATACTGGTTGGGAGCTGTTCCCGCTCCCCTGATGAGCCCATGGGAGGGCGAAACCAGTAGGCATCGGAAACGGATAAGGCTGTTCCTCGGGGCCGTGGCAATTATGGGGAGGCCGCAAGGCTGATCCTCGGGAGAGCTGCAGTCTTGGGGAAGCCGCACGGGTATCGCCTCTGCGCCAAAACTTTAAGCCCGTGACAACTAGCAGTCCTGGAGCCTAAAATCTCTGGAACTAATATTCGTAATGTAGCTTGTAGTATTAGCATGGCCAACTTTTGTCAGGGAGACACCATAAATGGTCATATTTGGATTTTCTGGAGGGAGGATATTGTCATGCTTGATACCCAATGGAGTAGCCAGCATGTGACAGTAAAAGTGGATACAGCTTTGGGTGCTTCTTGTTTTAGCTTTGTCTATGCTTCTCTTTCCACTTCAAGGAGTCAAGAGCTGTTTGAGGAGTTGGCGTGTTTCAGTGATGTTGTTCAGTTGCCTTGGTTTGTCCTAGGGGACTTCAACGTCATAGCTAACTGGAATGAGAAGCAAGGGGGAGACAGAAGATGGTGCGATGCATGATTTCAACAGTTTTCATGTGGTGGCTGAGTTGAGCGATATGGGGTTTGCAGGCAATCCTTACACGTGGAGTAATAATCGGGAAGGGGGGGGGGGGGGGGGGGGGGAGGATTTGGGAGCGCTTAGACAGAGTTTTGGGTAGTGAGGTAGCTTGCGTGGCTTTTCCTCATCTGGCAGTCAATCACCTCGCTCGTATTAGATTAGATCACTGTCCACTTCTCCTTGATTTGAATCACACAGAACGCATGAAGGCCATGTTTCATTATATGCGCATGTGGGAGGATCACCCCGCTTTTGATGAGTTTGTTAAGAGGAATTGGGAAGGCCTCCTGCACGTCAATCCTCTGATGAACTTTGCTTTAAAGCTTAAGCGTCTTCGGCAGCTGCTAACAGTTTGGAACTGGGAAGTGTTTGGTGACGTGAGGAGAAAGTTGAGAGATACCCAGGTGCAGATTGATTACTTGGAGGGTTTTCTGCAGAACCAGTGGGATGCTCGGGTTGAAAGAGACCTTGTTGAGTGTCATGGCAACTATGAACAACTACTTGGCCAAGAGTTGGCCATGCTTAAAGAGAAAGCGAGGCTTAATTGGCTGGTGGATGGAGATGGTAATACTAAAAAATACAAAAAGAAAAAGAAAAAGAGATGGTAATACTGCCTTGTTCCATGCAGCGCTTAAGGTGAGGAGGTATTGGAACAAGGTGAACATTCTAGGTGAGGATGGTAGTGTTCTCTCCAGTGAAGAGTTGGGTAAAAAAGCGGCAGAGTACTATCAGGAGTTGTTCAGTCAGCATACTTCTCCTTCTGATATGTCTCATTTTGGCCTTTTTGGCCCCTGCATTTCTGAAGAGGAGAATGCGGACCTGTGCAGGGCTCCTTCAATGGATGAGGTTCATGGTGAGCTCTTAGAGATGGATGGTTCTAGTGCTCCTGGTCATGATGGGTTCACTGGGAGATTTTATGTCCATTTTTGGGAGATGGTTAAGGATGATTTGGTGGCTGCTGTTGAGGGCTTTTTTCAAGGTTTACAGTTGCCTGCTATTGTTTCCTCTACGTTTATTACTTTGCTTCCAAAGGTTGATACTGTCTCTGATCTTAACTAACTTCGGCCTATTAGCTTATGCAACTTCTTGCATCAGATTATTTCTAAAATTCTGACTTCCAGGCTTAGTCTCCACTTGTCCAAACTGATCGGTGAGGAACAAGTCGGCTTCTTGAGAGGTAGAAGTATTCATGAAAACGTGGCTTTGGCGTATGACCTCACTCAGGACATTAACCTCGTTCTAGAGGAGGGAATGTGTTAATTAAACTCGATACGGCAAAGGCGTATGACAGGGTATCGTTGTCCTTTATTCTTAATATTTTCCGTGCTTCTGGGTTCTCGGAGGCTTGGTGCGACCTTATTTACCGCTGCATCAGCAATTCCTGGTATTCTGTCAAGTGGGGAGGTAAATGTCATGGCTTCTTTAAATCTTATTGTGGGGTGAGGCAAGGGGATCCCCTTTCCCCGAGTCTCTTTCTTATTGCCATGGAGTGGTTTTCTCGATCATTGAATGCTACTGTTGAAGATGGTCGCATTTATAGGTACTATTCCGGTCCTCATGTTCCTAGTATCACTCACTTGCTCTTTGCAGATGATCTTCTAATATTTACTAATGGTTCCAAGAGATCGATGGAGAATCTTATGTGCATTATTAATGAGTTTTGTCAGAGATCAGGGCAACGTCTCAATAATGCGAAGAGCTTGATTTTCTTTCCTAAGGAATATCCTGATGAGAGGAAATCGATGCTTCTTCGGACCACAGGTTTTTCTACAGGTCACTTTCCAGTGATGTATCTTGGCGCGCCGTTATTTGTGGGCTGTGCAAAGATCGAGTATTTTCAGTATTTGGAAGACAAAGTTAAACGGAGAATTGGCGGTTGGATGAAGAACCTATTATCCATGGGAGGCAAGATTACCTTGATTAACTCAGTGCTTAATTCTACCTCTTTGCATTGTATGGCCGTCCTGCCTGTTCCCAAGACCATTCTGGGTAGACTCACGAGACTATTCCGTGACTTCCTTTGGGATTGAGGAGATGAAGCTCATAGGCATTGGGTTAATTGGGAAAAGGTGTGTCGGCCTAGAAAAGCTGAGGGGTTTGGCATCCTTTCTCTTCGTGATCTAATGTTATCTTTCCACGCTAAGATGGCTTGGAAGTTTGTGGTTGGGACCTCCCTTTGGGGAAGGTACATGAAGGCGAAGTATGATATTAAGGAGAAGGGCTCTGCAGTTTGGAATAGCTTTGCTCACTTGATCCCCAACATCAAGGAGAACTCCATATGGCATGTTGGCAGAGGCGAGATTATGGTGGATACTCTTTGTAGCTATGTAGGCATTTCTTGTCCGGATGAAGCTCGGGGCTTGCAGGTTCGCGATAATGAATACAAGACCGAGTTACTTAACGCTATTTGGGAGCTTATGCTAGGCACGTTCAGCATGCATACCATGCTTTAACCTTTTCTGACAAACCAGAAAGATTGGTGTGGATGGGAAGTAGTTCTGGTGATTTCTAAGCAAAGTTATTTCGAGAATCCTTTAGGACTCACTATGCAGTTTGTCCTTGGGGAGGGGTGATTGGGCAGAAATGGATCCCCTCGAAGGTGTCAAGCTTTGTTTGGAAGCTTTGTTGGGGAGGGCTTCCTACCGATGACAAGGTGATGAAGTTGGGTATTAATCTTGCCTCTCGCTGTGTTTGTTGTAAACGTGGAAGCGAATCCATCAAACACCTTTTCGTTGAAGGAGTTTGGGGCACGGAAGTCTGGAGGTATCTAGCTTTGGTTTTTAACAAGCCTACTGTTCGGGGAGTGGAAGGGTTCAAGAGAGTATGGATTTCAAAGGAGCCGAGTAGCATTGTTGAGGGGTTGCAAGTGGGGATTGCGTGCATGGCTGCATGGTACATTTGGAAGGTGAGGAATAATATTATTCACGACGATCATCCGTATGATTTTAGAAGAGCATTGTTCAAGTGGATCTTTGACATGGCACACCTTATCAATCTGCAGCATAAAGAAGAGGAGAGTGGTGTCATCAAGTTCCTGGGCACTTCCATGCCGGTTGCTCGGGCGCTTCAGGGTCGTTGGCTTCATTGGTCTCCTCACCTTGTCGGTTGCACGACGTCAGTAGCTTTGGCGAAGGTGGAGAATCGGTGTTGGGGTAGCATTATTCTAAGGAATGCGAGAGGGGTTTTTTCCAAAAGGTGTGGTGCGACATATCTCGGCCCCTAGTGCTTTTGAAGATATTCTCCAAATCCTTGCTTCTGCGATTGATTTTTGTGCCTTCCATAGGCAGGACCTTGCCATGATTCAATGTTCTCATCATTTCATGAGTTGGTTTGTGGAGGTGAACCCAGTTATACCATGGGACATGACTTACAAGAGGCGCGCTCTCCTCAGTCATTGTGGAAGTGTTATCCTTAAGAAGATTTGTCATATGGTGAATATTGTGGCTATTGCTTACACTGGTTGGTATCACTATTTCGACAACTTCTCCTCCCTTCCTTTAGCGGTTCGTCGGGCGATTAGAGCGGATATGCATGGTTTGGTGGTCTTCTGTCCGACGGAAGCTTGCGATGTTCCTAGAGGCATGCATACTCGAACTATGGATGATGGCATGATCGGTGTGCCTACAATGCCTTGAGTTTCGTTGTGTCTTTGTGTTTTGTTTAGTGCTTTTGTAAAGGGGTCTCCCTTCCTTTTTTTCATTGTCGTCTAGCAGGTTTGCTTCCTTGTATTAGGACACGGGGCGGGCATCTTCGCTCCCTTTAATAATATTCAAAAGCCGGTCCTCCTTCACAAAAATATATATTATTATTGTGTCAAAAATAATAATTTTGATTATTTAATTATTAATTATTTATGTGATGCGATGCGGTGCGGTTTAAATCGGGTGGTTTGAGATAAAGAACTGCTTTCGCATCGCTTTATTCGGTTACGGTGCGATTTTTTACAAATCGATTTTTTCCAAAAGCAGTGCGGTTAATCGAACACTCTTTTGGCGGTGCGGTGCGGGCGACTTTTATATTCGGATAGATTTTTGCCCACCCCTAAAAGGTGATGCGGAAAGATGAAGTAATTTACAATTACACCCCTCACGCTGACATGCTATCTAAAATTTGGTACATTATGGCGGCCATAGCTGTGAAAGGTAAAAAACAAATGCTCCCAGCTAGCAAGATTGATGATATCTGACTGTTCTGACAGATGGTTGAAGTTAAAAGGCAATTCGTTGGTGAGTATCAGAGTAAGAGTAGCCCCATAAAATTTATCAATTCTTGAGTTTCTTGATTAGGACTGTGATTGTTTTGGAGTGATGTATTATGTTTTTTTTCTTGTAGTGGAACATTCTCTACTCTATATACACTGATGCTGTTTATTTCTTCAGGTTCATTTCTATAGTTTGTTTGTCTGGAAATTGTTTGAGCAATATTTTATTTGGATTGCGTCATCATGTTAATTTTCATATACCAACTCAAAAGAACATCAGTACCCAAGTCCCAAGTTGCCATCTTTTGAAGTTTTCTTCAGAGAGAGGTTTCTCTCTGGAAGCTTTGCGAAGGCGGGTAGAACGCGACTTTGGTTAAGGCGGTCAAAGGCGAGTTTTCCGGCGAACGTGGGGCCTCCAATCTTTCCTCTCTCCCTCTCTTCGGTCTCGTTGGCATCCCTCAGTCAATCGGTTTCGGTTTGCTGGTAGGGGTGTCTTCGGCGGGCGCTGGGAGTGTTTGAGCTCTCTGACGTTGCGGGATGGTGTGGAGGAAGGGGCGGAGGTCGTTGATTTTGGTTGTCTTCTGTAGATCGGGATCGGATGGGAGAGCTGCTGGGCTGGTTGAGCTTTGGGAGTACCTTGGCTTGATTCGGTGGCAGATTCCTTGTAGCCGGTGTGCTGATTGTGGGCCGGCGTTTAGCCGGCGGGTTGAGGCGGGGCGGCTTAGGCCGGTTTTTGTGTGTAGGTTTTCGTTTAGGTTGTAGTTAGGCCGGTTAATCCGGGTAGTCGGGTTACGTCCGGGTTTCATAGGCCGGTGCTGACCGGGTGGAAGGGTGGGCTGAAGAAATCAAAAGTTTGTAAAAAAGTGGCTGGGTTGTAGTTTTTATTTGAGGCTTGGCTTCATCCGTTTGGCCACCTTTGGCATGATGCGACTTTTGGACCTCTAAACTGTAAGGATGTTTCTACATCTGGCAGATGGAATTGCTTGCACGGATCACGCTGTTATGTTTTTCTGTGCTTTATTAGTTTTCATTTCAAGGTTGTTGTATATTCCTTATGTTTCTTGTTGTGTCCTAATTTGTATCAGCCTCTGTTCCATCAAAAAAAAACTCAAAAGGAACTTCAACTATGCTTCTATCAACAACAACAAAAACTATGCTGCTATTTTGTATGAACCATACTCTTCCTTGAATTGCTGAAAACAATGCATGTTCCCAAAAGGGTACGAGAACCTCAGTCAGCACATCCCTCGGTTATATGCAATGATGATTGTTTAAGCATTGCTCACAACAACAGACAAACACACAAAACTAGTACTGTCAGGAAGAGCTATCCGATTTCAAATTCCCAGCTTGATACAGGGTGTGTCATTGACATGCCTTATTCAGTGGACTCACTTGTCTGCACGCATGCTGGTATAAGTCTTCATGAGATCCGGCACTTGGTCTAAATACTTTATAACATATTTCTCCACAAATTTCTTCTCTGATATTCTTATCACCTGCATTGACTTCAAATTATCCTTCAGCAAGTTCTTTGACTTCAACATGCTGAACACAAAAAATCGAGGCTTGTACCGGCTCTCAATGCTATACATGAGGAACGTAGGCTCAGCAATAATAACCGCCGGACTAAATTTCATAGTGTTGACGATAAAATCAGTAACAGCCCGAATCTTCTCTTCGGAGCAAGCCAAGCAAAGCGGGGCACGCACAAATGCATATACAATCTCCTCATCAGCCCATCCTAAACTCCTAAAGATGTCAAATTTCCGATTCCAAGTGGCTTCTGACAATCCAACCCTCACACACACTGCATGGATAAAAATGGGAGAGCTCGGCTCAATCCCCAGTTCCTTAACAGCTTCAATCGCTTTAGCCATCGTATCAGTCTTTTGGAGAGCGGCCCTCGGTAGGTTGGTAATCATCAATTGGATAGCATGGAGACTAACACCTTCACTGATCAGCAAGTCTATGTTAGGCTGCATATTAAAATTGAGATTGCTAGTAAGCAGCCATGACGAGCGCTTTACAGCAATTTTAACTTTTTCAGATGAACCCAAGTACTTCATCAGCAGCTCCAGAGATGGCTCCAGTTGACTCTTCACCGCGCACCTCAAAATCACAGGATTCAAAACAATCAAATCGATTAGATTCGATCCCTTTAAATGACTCTCATTTAAAAATTGCATCTTGCGCTTCAAACTGTCCAATTGGACTTTCAAAAGTTCTGGACGCTTCACGACCAGCTTCTGTAGCTGAGCATCTGAGAATCCATGTTCTCTGAAAAACGAGATTATAGATCCGCATTGTTCCAGACTCTCCTTCTTGATGTTGATCTTCTGAGCGGCGGAGATGGCCGTCGCTTTTGCCAACCCGCATGAGTTGACTAGGTAGTCAACGGTGCTTTTTGATGGAGGCTCTGAGATCGAGGTTGCGAAGAATCGCTTCTGTATCGAGCCGAGCAGATATCTCAATGTAAAGATTTGCATTTTAGTAACTGGGAAGTTTCGCCGGCGATATACAGATTACATAGGGTTTTGGGGATTAGGGTTTTAGATGAAGGCGACGCGGAAAGATAAAGTAATTTACAATTACACCCCTCACGCTGACATGCTATCTATATTTGGTACATTATAAACTTATACTTACTATTAAGCCCGTCATAGGCGTTTGAATTTCAATTTGACACTGGGAGCAACAAATCAATTTGAACGATTTGTGGAGTTTTCTTTTTCTTTTTCGCCTTATTTTCAAATATTGATGGCGTTCGAAACTCGAATTTCAGTTTTCCCCTTTAGTTTTTAAAAGATCGGTTTAAGAGAAATTGGTTTCGTTGATTTTCGAATAAAACCGGTTTACGAAAAAACGGTTTGATGAGTAAACGCATCCGACGTCCGTGGCATGTTTTGGTCATACGTGAACCCAACGATATGCATTTGTTTGTCACGTGTCAAACCGATTTAGAAAATCCGGTCTCAATTAAATGAAACCGGTTTGGGAATCCGGTTTCAATTAAATGAAACCGATTTCATTATTTTCACTAAAAAGAAATCTATATAAAATTGAATGTGGAAATGCATATCGTATACAAATTGATACGTGTCATTCCAAACTCCTAATTAGAGAGACATCAACACATAATCGGTCTCTATTATATAATAAAAAATAGACCGTGATTCTATATATTTAAAAGGAGCTACAAACTTTAAGGTTAGGTTTTCCTCCCTCTAAGTGTTGTCTGCACTCTGCACTTATGAGGGCTGTACTCTCAGCCTGTTTGGGTCTGAGCTTAGCTGCTTTAGTTTTTTTAATTTTAGTTTAATTTTTAAGTCTCAGGAGTTCGCCTCCTGTTTTTCTCGAAGGGCACGACGGCGCGTCATTTGGATATGTAGTGTCGGCCACTGCGGTCAGCCGGCCAACTTGTTTTGTATGCCTTTTTTTAGGCGTGATGCCCCTCGGGGGCAGCTTATTCCTTCTGTTGCCTTGTTAGCACTTGTATTAATCAAAAAAAAAAAGAGAGCTAGAAATGGCTAGTGCAATGCAGCCGTATTTCTTGAGCCAAAATAGAGAATCCCTATAGTCGGCGTAAATTGAACACTCTACAAAGAAAAGCTTCCGGAACAGCCTGAACCACCAATTTGACAGTTAACTTGAGGTCAGACATGGATATTATTCTGTCAGTTAATTACTGCCAAGTAAGATCAAGCGTTCGTGGTTTTGAATCCATGATTCTGCCTAGAAGCGTTTTCAGCAGTTAAATCTACATAACTATTGTTTTAAGATTGTCAGAGGCATAGGACTCTGCAAACTGTTTTAACCAAGTGTACACAAATAAAACATTTTGTTTTACACCACTACAAGATCTATATGATTTACAATCCAATAGACTCTGGACAGTGAAGATGACATCAGAATCCATTTAAAGAGTCGCTTTATCAGTTAAGTGGCCGCTGTCAGCTGCAATGCGAATCCCCCACAATGTAAGCTAATAGGAAAAACAGCAGCTCCTACACATACATATAAAAGCCGATGATCAGAAAACCGGATCTCAAGCACAAGCCACAATACGATTGCAACTAATTTGAAAATCAATTCAAAAGTCAGGACTGAAAATGAGTTACTAGTGCCTACCAAAAGAAGATCTACAGCTCACTGTAATTCCGCCAAACTGCACGAAACTCTTCACGGAATGTGTTGAGACGCGCCTTTAGATTGGGTGTTCTAAAGCTTGCATGGAGAAGTGTAGCTGATACGCAATATATAATTAGGTGGGATCACATTCGACTCTAGAGTCAACTATGTGGACTGGATAGTTTAAGAAAAATAATCCAACTTACCAAGAATGCCGATGGTGAATGCCCAGAGAACAGACAAAAGGCCACATGAAACAAACCATAGGATGAAACTCGCTGCAGGATAGAACCATTTTTCATGTAAACAAAACAGTCTGATATGAAATTCTGAAATATATTTGAGAATAATTATTTACACAATAAACATGTTGTTTCTACCAGTGGAAAATGCCAAAACAAACAGCCAGCGAGGCCTTCCACATATATGGATAGCTCGTTTTGCCGAAGGACGCCCTCGAATAACGGGTCTACAAATTATAGACAGGGTTACACACCGAAAAGAAATTCCGCTATCACAAAATATCACCAAATAAACTTACGTATGAGAAGGTCTCATCTTTGCTGCCAAATGTGGGGAAAACCGCCTCACTGTTCTCGTGACTTTCTCACTAAATGTACCTGCAAAGCTGTAAGACGAAATCTAAGTTTCAAAACAGACTCGTTTCTGGGAAACAATTTGATCGCAGATCCTAGCTTCAGTACAAACTATACGAACTTTAAGGTATTTAAGCAAATTGAAACCAAAAGCAATATACAGCAGTGCTACAGGTTTCATCAACCTATGAACTCCAGTGGGAGTTTGGGACATATGAAGATAGGAGAAAATGGGGCAAATTTCAAATCATGCTACCTCTTTTTTACATCTCAAGTTTATATGATAACACCTAGCCTCAATGTGAAGCCCCTGACACTATCATAGCTAACAAAAAATTATATTCTAGAAAGTAATCCTATGACCATTCTTCATTTATGCAACTATAGGTATCTTCATACTGTCATGTAAAAGTAGGACAGTATTGACACTGAAACTATTTATACATAAATATAATTTTCATTAAGACCGTAAGTGAGTCATAAATAGATAAAACAATCAGCAGTCATACTCTGATGTACATGAACACATACCTGTCGTTGAGAAATGCAATGCTCACTGCAGTCAATGCAGCAGCCACTATTGAAAGAGGCCTCCGAATGAAGCCGAGTCCTAAAACCAACAGCACATATAAAAAAGCATCTCCATATAGTACTAAATTAAACACACGGTAGTTGAGTGTAAAAGCATTTTCTTGGTAAAAAATACTTCATGTGCTCACTTACCAATTACCAAGATAATCAGCAAGAAGTAATTTGTCCGGTAACTGCAGCACATACACAAAACACCATAAACACACATTACTCAACAACTGTTTAACAAAGGAAAGAAGCCCAGAAAAGCAAACAGACTCTCTATTTTGATCTCAGAGTGATTAGAAAAATATCATAAATGCATAATCAAAACCGAACTGGTCTAAACTCTCATAAAACAGTAACCACTTGGCAAAGAATTCCACAATTTAAACTCATATGTATAAATCGGGACAAATAACATAAGTAAGCTTTACTAGATAGTTTAAAAGAATTAGATCAAAAGTTTAAAACTACGACATACAAATATTGAATTCACACTTGCAAGAAACCGAAGCAGATCGGATGCATATCCAATCAAAAACATATATCTCTAACGATCTGGGAGCTATGAAACAAAGGAGATGGATTAAACAAGCATACTAGTAGAGATTGCATTTGAGGCGGCTGTTCCATTTGGAGTAAGATCTGGGAAGGGTGAACCGGGAGAAAAATTCGGAGAGCGGACGCGGCGGCGAAGACCAGTCGACTTCGCGGAGTGCGTCGATTAAATCCTCAGCAGTCACGTTGCCCCAATCCATTGCTTATACTCAGTTCCACGAAAACCCTAGAAAGACGATCACTGAATCCAATTTTGCTAACGAACAAGAAAGCACGATCGCCGACGCCGAAAAATTAATTCGAAGAAACCGAGCGAATCAGCAGAAATCGAACCAGGCGATGTGATTAGAGAGAGATTGGTTTCTGGGAGATGAAAAGATCAGAAAATTGAATTATACTTTCGATGAAAGAAAATGTTTGGTCGTCGATACACGGCAGATTAAAATTCAATAATACCGAATTAATACATGGATATGTTTCTTTCATTAGTTAAGCTAATATCAACCGGCGTCGTTTTCAGTACGACCGACATCGTTTCATTAGCACTGTTTCCAAGACGGCGTCGTTTTACCACAAGGCTGCACCATTTACATAAATCTGGAGATGCACCATTTTCAGTTTTGAAGCAGAACAGAAAACTGCAGGGATCGAATTCGAAAGATTTGGTAATTCTAGTCCTGCTCTGAGCATTAAGCTAAAGTTAAAAGAAGCATTAAACATGACATGTTCAGACACAGCAAAGATATGATAACTTCTGAAACAACTTCGACAGTATCACTTGTAACATGTTACAACTCATTTTTTCGTATACTGACTAGTCTATACAGGAGCCAATTTAGCATAATGGCAGACACAGGCAAAATTTACGACCATGGAATTGATCAGGAATACATTTTAGAAAACTAGTCTAGTGTACGTGTACCCATGCAGTATATCCCTAACCCATCAATCATTTGTTCACTCTTTTTAAGTTTAAACTAGGACTCGATGTCGAGGATACTAATATGGGTGGATAGGGATGCACAGGTACTAATAACTAGTCGAGATGTTTGCTAGAAGAATCTTCAGGGTTTCATAGGTCATGAACACAATGCCTACGCCAGGTACAACTTTGTAATATTCCGGCAGGATTCCTCTATACATTCCGCGTAGGCCCTCACGCCGGACTATTTGTGCAAATGTGGCAAATAAGCCACTTTGGTAAACTCTGGGACGACCACATGCCCCTTCCAATTGCATCCTTCGCCTTACCAGATCTAGAGGGAATGTGGCTGGGAAAAGAGAGGAAACACGGGTGAAAAATAAACAAGGTTCAAGAGAAGTGAAAACACATCACCACACAAAGAAAGGAGATCAATTACTTAACAACTACCATGTCAGTACTGTTTACAATTAATATCAATACCCATAATTAAATAAAAGGGAATAGAGAAACCAAGTCGCTTCAGAACATAAATCTCAAAGTATACACAATGGTCCATATTTGTAGTTAATAATGTATTAATAGCTACCATTTAGGAGCAAGTGTGTGTAAAGAACATGTGATTTTCAAAAAGGCAAATGAAAGAAACACTACAAATAAACATGGCTCCGTACACATTTAGACAGCCAAAATCAGGAGAAAATATTTTGCTTCACAGGAACTTCAAGATTCAGAGTAAATATTAGTCATAGAACACTGACCTGTTGATGACGCAATTCCTGATAGGCTACCACAAGCGAGACTGACCATAACGTTGGAGTCATTTGGCCTGGTGTCAACCTCAATGTTTATAATTGACTATTTTGGTGAACAGTACGTAACTCGACTACTTATCAGAAAAGGGATATAATACCTATGAGCAAACCATTTAGATCTCAAAGTCTCGTATACAGAAAAGCTTATCGCTATACTTGGACCTACACCCTGCAAGTTTTGAGGGAATTTCAAAGTGAGGTTATTCATCATAAGTTCACTTAAAATATAAATTTCGTACCAGTAATGTTGCTCCGAGTCCTTTATATAAGCCCAACATGCCTTCTTCTTTACATATGGTCTGGAAGGCATGAGCGATACCGTTGTAGTATATTACATTTCTCTGTAAAAAGAAAAAAAGGTTTGATTAGAATAAAATACAGAAATGCTATAAGTTCCTCAAGCAGAGAACTTGGCTTTACCACTGAAAGCTTTAAAATAAGCGCCGACAAAAGGCTACAACTACAGCGATGAGATGCACAATGTAGTGTCTAATTCTAATCAAGATTTCAACAACCCAAAATATTTTTCCTTATATTCAAAATGCACATACCCCAGGGTACTTACTATCGACTTCAACACACACATAGGGAAAGCATATTAAATAGCTCACTACTTCACCAAATAAAGTCCAAAAAGCCATCTCAATTAATGCTTATGAAATATTAAGGTTACCTGAGCAGCCAGCCGCGTCCTGATCAAGTCCAATGGATACGTCGCAGTTGCAGCCGTTATTCCAGCCAATCCACCGCCTACGAAATGCACAGACATGTTTGCAGCTGTGCTTCCCTGATAGTTCTCCAAGAAGGGAATTGACAGAAAAAACTGGAACCAAAAAGTGGCAAGTGAATCAACAGACATAACACGAGTTGAATCCATGAAGAATGGGATAACTCCAGGAAGTGCATAGGACAAAGAATCGAACTTACATTTTTATACCGTTCGTAGGCATAAAAATTGACAGAAGTATAAGGGAGTCGATGAGCAATAGTAACTAAATTTCCTTTCCAAAATGCTCTGAACCCTTCTTCATGAATGATTCTAGATGCTTCCTGCCATATGCAAGCTTTGTGCAGTGTTGTGCCTTCAGAATGCATACCTTGAACCTACAGAAGTGTATAGTGCAAGGCAAAGAAATGTCAAAAACCACAAAAGCGAGCGTCATTGTGACCTTCAACAACTAGGAGGCAACAACCATGGCACAAAAAGTAGTTGTTTCATATTTTTACTCCCTTACATTCCAAATTGAACGTTAAATACAACTTCTAAACAGTGACCCATAATCAATGTCATGGCCAATCCTTACATCTCTATTGTAATTCCCTACAAGGATGCAATAAACCTCATTTAGCAATGAACAGAAAATCGCTATCTAAAGCACTCACTTCTCTTAAACCCTTAACAGTCTCCTCATAATTATTCCCAATTGGAAACTAATCACAAACCTGAAAGAGAATAGTAAGCCGAGCCAGTGGCGCAGTACATGTCTTGCTAAAAGCGCCGGCAATTCCGCCGGCAAGAAGCTGATTCACTGTACCAATATGCGACTGCTGTTGCTGCGGCTTCGGCTGGTGCTTCAGGAACTTTCTAGCACCGCCTTCAACATGAGCAGAATTGACGTTTAAACCCATCTGCTTTCCGTCGACCATGACAGCCATATTATACAGCCGAATTCGAAGTCAAGATCGAATCTTTCCGGTTGAAAATTATTAGGGCTTGGGAAGATGTTGAAGAAGAAAAACCCTAATTGATGAGTTTGGTTAGTGAGGGGAAAGGTAGGAAGCTCCTTCGGCTTGGCACATGTATGTTTGTGCCTGAGGAATGGAATATGCTGCGGCCTTGTTGGGATTTTTGTTTATGCAATTTGATTCGAGTGGTTTCGCGTTTCTGAAAAGGAATTAATATTAATGAAAAAGCAAATATTGCAATGAGAAAATAATATAATTTCGTAAATTTTGTTGTTTATTGAAAAATTAATTTACAATTTATGTTGTTTTGATAGTGTGTTTACACCTCATACAACTCAAGCACTATAGGCACCTCCAATGAACATGCACCCTCCAATTTCCACTCATCCATGAAGATTGGCGAAACAAGCAACACTTGCACCGGAGAAAAGCACACATCCACAATTGACGAAGAACAGCTCCACGAGGGAGAAACAACGCGTCCACGCATAGTCGGGACGAAAAGAACCCCTCCACGTATGGTTAATTTCTTGATGACGAATTATAAATTATTCGCGACAAACTATGTCGTACTTTTTGGTTTTTCGGTAACGAATTATAAGCTAATTTGACGAACTTTACATTTTGCACAAAAAATTGCTTTGTACCTAATGTTTACTCTAATAATCAAATAAACTCGTATTATTATCATCATTAATGTGCATTTATGAATCAAAAGATCTCATATAGAAACTGGAAAACAAATCACCATCAATACATTATTATTATTTTCACAATACAGATCACGCTAGGCTACAATAAGCCGATTAAATCCCAATTCAACAGGCCACACTGATTAATTCATATCTGATGTAGGAGCGTTTAGGGA
Organism: Rhodiola kirilowii; assembly: GCA_033675215.1. Taxonomy (NCBI): domain Eukaryota; kingdom Viridiplantae; phylum Streptophyta; class Magnoliopsida; order Saxifragales; family Crassulaceae; genus Rhodiola; species Rhodiola kirilowii. Next base: position 8,590,912 of record CM066203.1, on the reverse strand, counting down.
TCCGAATTGGTATTTTAGCTTTATTTATTTGTTTTAGTTTTTAGCAGCATTATCTTTTAGGTAGCATTATCTTTTAGGCAGCATTATCTTTTTAGGCAGCATATCATTATCTTTTTAGATTTCCTTTCCTAATTAGGTTTAGTCTTCCTTTCCTAGTTAGGTTTTATGTTTTCTTATTTAAACCCACCTTAGGGTTTCAGTAATGTATCTTATATTCCAATCAATAAACCTTTGGTTTTTCATTTTTGGTGGATTCCAAAACTTTCTTGGTGGATTCCAAGCTTTCCTGATGGATTCCAGGCTATCCCCGAATTCATTGCTGGTGAATTCATTTATCCGATTTTCCCGCTGCGTCAGTTGGTATCAAAAGCAGGTCTTTCCCTGTCTCTCGTCTAACTTGATCAGATGGCAGATCAACCCGTACCCAGAGCAGATTTTGAGAGGGTTTATGCGGGTTTTACCGCAACCCTGGCTGCATTATCAACCCAGTTGGCGGAAGTGGTCAACAAGAGTCGTCGTGGAGACATGAGAGGAGAACTGAATAGGGTTCCGCAAGGTGAGAACAATCGTGCGACTATCTTTTATAATTCGAGTTCGAAAAAGAAAGTTGATTATGATGATCAACAAAATAATTATGATTATCAAGTGAAGAGTGACATTCCATTATTTTATGGAACCATGGGAGGACAGGAATTTCTGAATTGGCAGTTCGAAGTTGATGAATTTTTCGACATCATGGGTGTCCCAAAAAATATACAAGTTAAGATGGCAGCGATGAGGTTGAAGAGTGTAGCTTCCGTGTGGTGGGACAAGCTCGTTATTCAGAGGCAACGGGAAAGAAAAGTGCCAATTAGATCGTGGAGGCGAATGAAACAACTGATGATAGAGCAGTTTTTGCCAAAAGATTTTGAACCGACCCCGTATGAGAAGTATGTCGAATGCGGTCAAGAAAAGAAAACTGTGACGGGGTATACGAATGAGTGTGTGAAGCAAGAGCTTCCGAAGCCAAATCCGAAGAAGGAAGAGGTTATTGTAGCAGAGAAGGCGTTGGAGAAGGTTGATGAGCTAACGATGCTGAGGATCATGCCTGATAATTCTGAGGAGAAAGGTAAAGAGGTTGAGCCGAAGAAGGAGGAGGTTATTGTGGTAGAGGGGGCGTTAGAGGAGATTGATGAGGTAGCGATCCTGAAAATTGTATCTGCTGATTTTGAGGAGGAATGCGAGGAGGTTGAGAATGAAGTTGGTAAGGTTATTAGCAGTACCGAAAATCTAATTTCTCCAAAATCGGGACCTCGTGAGAAGCCATATGCACTCGGTGAGGTGAGCAATCCTTCTTTTGTTACAGCCCAATCAAAATTCATGGAGTTCAGTTCAACAGGGTCAGCTTTATATGACAAACCCCTCCACCAAGTTGCTGAACATGATTCAAAAAGTGATACACTTAAAGTTGGGAAATTGGTTAGGAGTGTCTGCGATGATAACCCGAAGCAGTGGGACTTATCCTTGCCTCAGGCCGAATTTGCATACAACAGCAAGGACCCTGAAATCAGTACAACGGCTGAGAAAAAGGTTAGGGAGAGTATAGTTGTCAAGAAAGCTGTTAAGGCTAGATTGAAGACTACGAGGAAGAAGAATAAGAAAAAGAAGAAGGTTGTTGCTGATAAGCGCGAGAGAGTAAAGACTTATAAGGAAGGTGATGATGTAATACAGCCTTACAGGCATGATCCATTCAAGACAGATGAGGTCATACATTTAGAGAACTCGGGGTCGAGTTTTTTTGAAGTGGAGGAGACTGATGTAGGAGCGTTTAGGGCTCCGAATTGGTATTTTAGCTTTATTTCTTTGTTTTAGTTTTTAGCAGCATTATCTTTTAGGTAGCATTATCTTTTAGGCAGCATTATCTTTTTAGGTAGTATATCATTATCTTTTTAGATTTCCTTTCCTAATTAGGTTTAGTCTTCCTTTCCTAGTTAGGTTTTATGTTTTCTTATTTAAACCCACCTTAGGGTTTCAGTAATGTATCTTATATTCCAATCAATAAACCTTTGGTTTTTCGTTTTTGGTGGATTCCAAAATTTTCTTGGTGGATTCCAAGCTTTCTTGGTGGATTCCAGGCTATCCCCGAATTCATTGCTGGTGAATTCGTTTATCCGATTTTCTCGTTGCGTCAATATCACACGGAATATAATTTAAGCCCTCTAATTTTGCGGGCTGATGTGACTCTAACCATTCAATTAACGAATCAACATCCACTACAAGTGCAATCAGATTGTGGGAAATTCAAACGTAGAGAGCCAATTAAACACTTTGAAATCCAGATACCAAATTACCAATGCAAATGATATATACAAGGGTGGAAGATGATAACTTACGTGGAGGTGGATCTGACGCACTGCTGGTTTGTTGGCTGCTGTTAGACATCGCAGCTATAAAAGTCTTCAAGGAAGAGATGGATGAACGATTGCTCTAAATTGTAAAATGGACTATAATACTACATAAATAGATGAACACGTCGGGGATCCCACACTCAGTCACCAAAAAAAATTAATTTGATATGACGAAATCGAATGCCCACTGTTTGAATTAAAAATTGATAATGTCAATTCGTCAATAGCGTGGTGTAAACACATAACTGAATTTATAAGATTTAGAATTTGAACCCCACCTTTGAGGTGCACTTGTCCTTTGTGTGAAGGAGCATTTTCAAATAATTTTGCTGGCACCACTCTTCCAAATTCCAACCGGACAGCTTTGACACCGTTCAAAAATATGAATTGGACAATCGGACAACTAATCCTCCAGTTCAATAGCCCTCTAACGTTCTTACCAGCTCTGGCCAAGTCTCGCCAAAGCGGGTTTATTGCTGTCGCCTTCTTCTAACACTTGCCATTCATGATCTGCTGGAACTGCAATTGGATTGTGGTTAATTCGAGCATAGCGTTTTGAAATCTGGAAACCAACAATGCATGGTGGAAGAAATCTTTTGTGAAGTTGAAACATTTTGGAATTCAGCATGACCATCATACGACCATCGTAGGCGTTGTATGGTCCTACGATGGAGGTCTGTTAAACTTGTGAGTTTCAAAGTTATAGGTGTGTTAAGATGACATGTGCTTCAACGAATGACTCAAATACAAATTCGGGATGGTGCCCTTTGTGTGGCCTGTTCTTGATATGCTATATATATGCGATGTATTCTTAGATATGTTAGATGCACAATAAAAAAACCATTTTAACAAATCAGCTTTTTAATGTATGAGGTAAACTTGAGACGAATTCTTCCTTTATATCAGTAGTTATTCAATCAATTTTAATTATTATTATGGAATAAATTATAAATCACACAAAATTTGGATTAATTTTAATTTTCCGAATTAATTGGAGCCGTTGGATTAGCAAAATCAACCGTCATGATTAGATTATAGTTTGTATGATAATTGAGGTTTCCACCCGAACCCTATTGAAAAATTAATTTACAATTTAGGTTCAAATACAAAATATTATTATTACTAATATAGGGGAGCAATCAATTTTCTCACAATTTTGTGAGATTTTCTTATTCTTCCTTTTATTCGTTCCGCTCGCGCGTGGATGCTTCCAACATCCATCGTAGATGTTTTTCTCGTCCCGCCTCGCGTGGATGTTTCCTACATCCCTCGTAGATGATTTCCTCGTCACGCCTTGCGTGCGGTGAACGTTGTAATTTTTAGGTACAAGTCAAAAACATTTATATTGACCGGTAAGTACCGGGTCGTCCAAGGAGCAATTCTAAACTTATGAGCACTATTCGATTTCGTTCCGATAAGTCTATCCTAATTGCGGAAGTTTGATTGGTGAAGTTACTAAAGAAAATGTATATAAGCAATGTAAATAAACTAAGGGATCTAGAGATAATGTCACTACCAAGGCAAAAGGTGTACTCTAGGGAACTACTTCACTCATGTGTGTTTTAAGACTCCAAGAATTCGATTTCATGCAAAAACAATCATGTTAGATGATTAGATTAAGGCGTGCGACTATTAAATCAAATTCAATCGCTAGATGTTGTTACTTGATTTAAGGGAGAGGCACCTCGCACGTGAGCTTCAAACGCTAGATATTGTTAGCTCACGTCCTACTCAAAGGTTCTCAATCATTAGCGCTAGCTCAATGATCAATAGCCAATGAGCGGTTTAAGATCAAACCTATCTCAATGCTAAAATGAGTCACGCTAGTGATTGTCATCACGCAAGGGTGATTCTACTTTCATTCTAGAACTCTTAGTATCGCTCGCTAGAGCACTCAACCTCATATTCATGTTTTTAGACCACTTAGGCATTTTATCAAACACTTGGTGGGCATAGAGTTGGCATTAGTTCAAAGTAGATTCACAATCATCCAAACATGTTATTCTAGCATTTGTTCATAATAGATAAGGAGTATTAACACACATGAGGTCCATAGGACCCTAGAATACAAAACACTACTCACAAATCATGTTCATAGACAAACACAAATTGTATTGAGTACATAGATGAAAACACAATGGAAGGAATAAACCAAAGTGTAGATGATCTTCTTCCCCCTTTGGATCTTCAATCTTCAATGGATGATCCCCCTTGAAGCCTTGGTAGCTTATTCTCTCTAGAAACCCACAGTTTTTCTCCCCCAAAAATCAGCCCTTTGAAATACCTTTCCAACAAGCTAAAGATCAGCCAAATCGGACATCGGATGAGCCCTATAGGTCCAAAACAAGACGCAAAGGTCAATATGCTCGGAAATCCATATTTTTGCTCCGAAACTTCGGTTTTCTTCGAGAATTGATCTTTTTGAACTCGGGGACCATAAGGTTGGTTTCTAACCTGAAATGGCAATCAAGTGGGTCAAATGGCATCGAAAGAGCATCGGGAATGGGCCAAAACTCTTCGTAAATGGATGGATAAATGAGTCGAGAATTCGACTCATCAAAACACTCCACACTTAGAGTTTGATCGTCCCGAGCAAACAATAGAATCAAGCCAAAGAGAAACAAATGGTGAATAGCAAGTCATTATGTTCAACGCCCATTTGCTCCTATCATCCATTAATGTCTCAAACTTTTATTACTAACTACTCTAACACATATTTACAATCTAACTCCTTTTCGTAGGTGTGACGAGTGCATTTAGCATATGCACCAAGCTTTTAAACCCCTAGGCTACCCTAGTGGACGAGTTATAGTCTCGTGAGAGTTTTCAGAAATGGGAATACTCACAAATCCCAAAATGCACTTATCCCATAAGAGTGAAAGCAAAAGTGTTCAACCAAGGCTATGATTTCTCAAAACAAAGTCCTCACCCCACGCTAGGATTACCGTCACATTATCATCAAAAGAACTTTTGAACCATTTAAGTATCCTATGAGGTTGTGCATTCAAGATCATCAATACTAGAGCTTTCAAATGTCTCATCCAAAAGTCTACTCATTTTCAAGGCAATACAATAGAAGTGAAGCTTTTAGTTTGCACAAAAAACGTCAATCGCTCGCCTATGCTAGCTAGGGCTAGTCCACGGGTTTGCGACATGGAATTCATTCCCAAGTTTTAGGCGCTTAAGCCGTAATCCATAAGGGAAGAGGAGTTCGACACTATGAGTTCTTAAAAACAAGCATAAACCAAATGTATACTCCCGTGCAAGCACATGGGTCGTCCAAAAGTCATTCTAACAAGTACACATGCAAATGATGAATCCCGCACAAACGAAAAATGGAGGAAAAACATAGAGCCAAGTTTTAAGTGCTTCTTATTTTCTTTTTGAAACAGCCTTTGGCCTACAAATGCTTTCGAGGGGGGACTTACCTCCCTAACCCCCGGCATTTGTATGATTTTTTTCACAAAACTTCTCGTGTACTTTGAGAAAGTTTTTAGTCGGGGCTTTGCCCTCTTTGACCGCAAACATTTTTTTTCTTTCTTTTTTTTGAATGGGGCTTCGCCCTCTTTTGACTCCACACTTAAAACTTGACAATATGTTCAAAAAGTGTATGGAATGTGCGGGAGTCAAACATAAGCATGACACTAAATTAAAAAACTTAAGTCACCAAGGAGCAAACAAAAGGTCTAAGATTTTCGTGGAAATTTTAAAAATGCTTGCTAAAACTTGTTCCAAGGTATTTCAACGAAAATACTTAGAGAATTAGATAGACAAGAGATAGCAATGATATTGATTCCCAAGAATGCACATTCGTAGGACTAGGTCGGTTCTAGGTTCAAGATCCAATAAATGTGACGAATAGGCTAGATGTGATTTATAGGGATCTAGAATCGATAGTCACAAGCCTATGTGGTTTCAACACTCTCATGTTAGGGATAAGGCACAAAAGATGCAAGTGTCCATCAAAAAATGATATGCAAGGCATGAAAACATGTGAGCATGTGAACTATGTGACAACACCCACTCCACACTTAGAATCAAGCTTAGTCCCTAAGCGCAAACAACAATGAAAATGAGATAAAGGCGCATAGGAACTCCCCTCGTTTGTAGATTTGCCCCATCAAGAGAAAAGACGCTAATGTGCAAGACGTGATTGAACATGGTGTAAATAACTCCCTTGATGACAAGAAGACATGAGAGGTTAAAAGCAACAAGTGACATACAAGGTAATACAAGTATGAGCAAGTAAGCTTCACTAGTTACATAATAACGTCATGGCATAAGATTAATACACCTCAAACAAGGAAAGTAAACTACATCCTTCATAATATGCACATGAGCACTAGGGGCAACATCATTACTCATTGATAAATCAAGGGAAATGTGAAAAGTGGAATTTGAGTGAGTAGGACTCACTCCACACTTAAGATCTCACTCTCAAAAGACAACGCACATGCCACACTCAATATTCAAGTCACATTCAAGTCATGCAATGATCATGCCAAACAATTAAGCTTAAGAACATGAATAGACAACTTACAAACCGGGTTACCTCCCGTGAGGGCCTAGTTTTTCCCGTCTTGGCAAAGACGTAGCAAAGCGCCCCATAGAATCACTCGTGAGAAGTCCTTTGCTAGGATCCCTTCTCACGGGGCCTTGGACATTTAGGGTGTCAATCCACCTTCAAATCCCATTTGAATTCTCGTCCATCAAGCCTACGATGGACTTTCAATTGTAAGTTCGACCCCTTCATAAGTGTTGAACCCTTTAGAGCTAAGGGGTCATGGGAGCTCCTTTTGAATAATCTTGCAAAATATGGCACGAAGCTCCCAAACTTGTCTCGAGACGTCGTAGTGAAGAAAGGGTCCTCAAAACTTGTCTCGAGCTTGATGGGCACACCCTCCTTTAGTTTTTCAATGATGTCCTTGGGTGCCCAATTCTCAATCTCCCTCATTAAACTTTCGTCTCCTTGTATGCGAGGTGACTCCCTAGTCACGTCCATAAATACCTCAACAAAGTCTTCATACTCTTGGAATCCTTTTTGTTCAATATGCTCTTCCTCTATCTCATCGCCTTCAAGAGATTCAAGCTCGCCTAGCATCGGTGGAGGTGAGGGCGTCCCGAGGGTGTAGTCTTTTGTGCTTGAATCGTCTTCATCTAGCTCTTTGATAGCTTGGCCGAGCTTTTCAAAAGAGCCATTTGATAATTCATCATCACTAGATTCAAGGACTTCTTCTTCGGAAACCTCTTCTTCTCTATCCAAGTCCCCATTCTCCATTGCTTGTCGCGCCAATGCGCTTTCCAACACTTTTCTTTGAGCTAGGAGTTCATCCATGCGTTGGTATAAAGCTTGGAAAGCTTGTTGCGTGTCTAGACGATCTTGGGCAACTTGTGCTCGGTAGGCCTCTAGATCAACTCGTTCGGCCTCTTGACTAGCTTGAAGCATGGCAATCAATTCAAGGATGGAAGGTCCACTATTAGGTTGAGGATCCAAGGGATATTGAGGGTGGGAGTCATCTTCAAATGAGTATTGGCTATCATCCGGATAAGGAGGGTATGAATGTGTCGGATAGCCATGATCTTCCCAATAGGCATTTCGATGCTTCTCCTCTTGGTCATATTCTTCATTGTGAAAGACTTGTTGTTTGTATGAGTCCATCCTCGCAAAACAATAGAACAAAAATTAGCAAGAGATATGAGTGTATAGAATGTACAAAAGAAAAGAAAAAATATTTACAAGAATAGTTCAAATCTCACAAAATCTACTCTAGTGCTCTAGTTAATTCATTGCTCCCCGGCAACGGCGCCATTTTGAACGTTGTAATTTTTAGGTACAAGTCAAAAACATTTATATTGACCGGTAAGTACCGGGTCGTCCAAGGAGCAATTCTAAACTTATGAGCACTATTCGATTTCGTTCCGATAAGTCTATCCTAATTGCGGAAGTTTGATTGGTGAAGTTACTAAAGAAAATGTATATAAGCAATGTAAATAAACTAAGGGATCTAGAGATAATGTCACTACCAAGGCAAAAGGTGTACTCTAGGGAACTACTTCACTCATGTGTGTTTTAAGACTCCAAGAATTCGATTTCATGCAAAAACAATCATGTTAGATGATTAGATTAAGGCGTGCGACTATTAAATCAAATTCAATCGCTAGATGTTGTTACTTGATTTAAGGGAGAGGCACCTCGCACGTGAGCTTCAAACGCTAGATATTGTTAGCTCACGTCCTACTCAAAGGTTCTCAATCATTAGCGCTAGCTCAATGATCAATAGCCAATGAGCGGTTTAAGATCAAACCTATCTCAATGCTAAAATGAGTCACGCTAGTGATTGTCATCAAGCAAGGGTGATTCTACTTTCATTCTAGAACTCTTAGTATCGCTCGCTAGAGCACTCAACCTCAAATTCATGTTTTTAGACCACTTAGGCATTTTATCAAACACTTGGTGGGCATAGAGTTGGCATTAGTTCAAAGTAGATTCACAATCATCCAAACATGTTATTCTAGCATTTGTTCATAATAGATAAGGAGTATTAACACACATGAGGTCCATAGGACCCTAGAATACAAAACACTACTCACAAATCATGTTCATAGACAAACACAAATTGTATTGAGTACATAGATGAAAACACAATGGAAGGAATAAACCAAAGTGTAGATGATCTTCTTCCCCCTTTGGATCTTCAATCTTCAATGGATGATCCCCCTTGAAGCCTTGGTAGCTTATTCTCTCTAGAAACCCACAGTTTTTCTCCCCCAAAAATCAGCCCTTTGAATACCTTTCCAACAAGCTAAAGATCAGCCAAATCGGACATCGGATGAGCCCTATAGGTCCAAAACAAGACGCAAAGGTCAATATGCTCGGAAATCCATATTTTTGCTCCGAAACTTCGGTTTTCTTCGAGAATTGATCTTTTTGAACTCGGGGACCATAAGGTTGGTTTCTAACCTGAAATGGCAATCAAGTGGGTCAAATGGCATCGAAAGAGCATCGGGAATGGGCCAAAACTCTTCGTAAATGGATGGATAAATGAGTCGAGAATTCGACTCATCATGCGGATGCTTCCTACATCCCATGAATGCTTTCCTCGTCTCGCCTCACGCGTGGATGTGTTCCTAGGTTTTATTTTTTATAATGGTAAAGGTGCCTGATGATGCGGCCTGTGCTCCAAATGTTGAAGAATGTACCAATGATTCAGGGGTAGATATGCACAGATCCATAGTGAAGGTGCCGGACTTCATGTGCTTCAAAGATATGGATATATGTACCAAATGACTTCAGGATCCCGTCGAGTGATAGCGCTTCAAAAAGACCAATATATACACACGTACTATGCATTGAAATATTATAAATTGTTGTATTGTACCCCTTCTTCAAAAAAAAAAATAGGGGAGCAATCACAAATAAAGGAACAAGCTTTATTGTAATATAAAGCTTTGTCAACAACAAAACTTACACTTCTGGTGGTGAGCTTTAATTTCTGTGCCTAATTTTCTGAGACACTACTTGCGATTTTTTAGGTTGACAGTAGAAAATATTCATCAGGACTTTATCAACGCATTCGAAGAATTCCTCCCTCCATCTCGACCAAAAAATTAGTGGCATGATGACAAGTCCTAACCCAAGTGCATAACCAATTTCAGTTGCTATGAATATGTCTCTATATTTATGAACTTCAGATTCAGATGTTGGATTTGGTGGACTGCTCACGCTCACATTGCCACAACTTGTGTTCAATGGCTCCCCGCACAAGCCTTTGTTTCCCTTAAAGGAAGCCTCCGTAAATGTTTGAAACTGTCTTCCCTTTGGTATCATTCCCTCAAGGTGATTGAATGATAGGTTTAAGAATGAAAGGAAGTTCAAGGAGGCAAGTTGCTCTGGGATCTTCCCACTTAGCTCATTTTTTGATAAGTCCAGTGATTCGATATTGTACAAGTTTCCAAATGAAGGTGGTATTCGTCCACTGAGGTAATTATGTGCCAAGTTTAATGAGTAGAGAAACTTGAGCTCTCCTAGCTCATGTGGAATGTCACCTTCAAACTTGTTGTCAGAAAAGTCCACCAAGGTGAAAATAGTTGAAATTTTTGTCAAGTTCCATTGATGACCTTTCACTATTACTGAAACCGTATTCGGAAAATACACCGCAAACCTATTGTAGCTACCGTCAGAAAGCGACCTTGAGTAGAACCGATTATATTGTAGATGACCTGTCTCAGAGCTAGAACTCTTATCAACCAGCATTGCTTCCCAGCTTAGTATCCCTCGTGACGGCAATTTCCCAAGAAAGTTATTGGATGATATATCCATAATTTGTAGCCTTGACCAGTTGTAGTTGTGATTTAAACATTGAGTGTTGCCATATAGGGAATTGGACCTCAGAATATGAACAGTTAACATGGTAACATTAGTCATCCAACAAGGAAACATGTCATGCAGTTTGTTGTACCCCAAGTCTAAGGCTTCCAAACGGTCGCATCTTCCCAGTGACTTTGGAATTTCTCCTTGAAAAGAGTTTTGACCGAGATCCAATGTTTGTAGTACACATGGTGATGGAAGTGTATCAGGAATAATACCACTGATATTGTTCTTACGCAAATTCAGAACTACAAGATTTGGTAGTTGGACCAAGCACTCTGGAAGTGCACCACTTAAGAAATTGTTTGAAAAGTCCAAAAGTTTAACAAGTGTAGCATTGCAGATTGATACAGGTATACTTCCATGTAGCTTGTTGCTTGAAAGAGAAAAGAACTGCGCATAAAAAACAGAAGAACCGATGGTTGAGGGTATGATGGAATCGAACAAATTTTTTGACAAATCCAAATATTCAATGCCCTTCGGTATGTATGTTAGGGAGTTTTCCAATAAGTTGATTGAAGCTCAAGTCTAGAACTACCAAACCCCCGCCGAGTTCTTCCCTGCCCAGAAACTCTAGCTGGTTATGAGAAAGATTAAGATTCAAAAGAGTAGTCATATTCCAAATATGATCAGGTATGTGGCCACCAATTTGGTTATTAGAGAGATCAAGATTCCAAAGTCTGGATTGGTTGGTTAGGAAATGAGGGAGCTGTTTCAGGTTGCAAGAAGCTAGTCCAAGTGAACTGAGTTGGATTAATGAACCCATATAAAACGTACCACTGAAGTTATTGAAGGAGAGGTCGAGAACTTGGAGGCTGTTTAACCCATAAATGAAAGGTGGAAAGGACCCTTGAAACTCATTATCACCTAGATCAAGTTCCTGTAAATGAGATGAGGAAGCCGTGATGTTGGATTCATCCGTGAATCCTGTGAAATGGTTTCCTTGAAGATTTAACGTCACAAGTGATGGTGTTTCGAACAAACATGTCGGTATGCTTCCACTTAGATTGTTCGACCATAACGTTAATTTTTTTATCCGAGGTAGTTGTTTCCAATCAGTTGCAAGAATAGATCCGTTGAGGTGATTATAACGCAGATCCAAAACTGTAAGATTTGTTGACCTTGAAAATGATGGAATATGGCCATCCAAATTGTTGTTCGGCAGGCCTAAATAGACAAGGTGCTCAAGTTGAGATATTGATTTCGGTATCTGTCCAGATAAATTGCAAGACCCAAAGTATAAATGAGATAACATCTTGGCTTCACCAATGGACTCGGGTATTGTCTTCGAAAATCTTGTCCAAGCAAGTAGTAAGGTCTCAAGTGAGCTGTTCCTGAAGGTGATCGATGGACTAGCTTCTAAATTATCATTCATCGACATATCCAGAAATCGTAAGGTTGGAAACTGAAGCATTGTATGTGGAAATACTCCATTGAACTCGCAACCTCTCAATGTAAGGGAAGTTAACTTCTCTAAGGTTGCGAAGACTCCATAAGGAATTGCACCAGAGAAGTCATTATAACTAAAATCAACAACTGATAGATGTGTTAGATTCTGAAAAGAATCATGAATAGATCCTAACAATCCACAATAACTTAAGTCCAAAACTTGCAAACGAGGAGCTGAAGATGAGAGAGCTTGACACCATTCTCTTGATTGTGATGACAAGTCAATTCCACGAAGACGAAGTTCTATGAGATTCGATAGATTTCCAACCAACATGAACAAGTTTGGATTCTCAACCTTTGGAGAGTAACAATAATATGAGAAATCAAGAGAAACTAACCTGGTCAAATTTGATATTTCTGTGGGAATTTGTCCAATGAAGTATGATCTGGACATGTCGAGGTTCATTAAATTAACAAGCCTTCCAATACTAGACGGAATGACTGTGTCTTGGTACATATAAGAAAGATTGAGGCTGGTAAGACTCGTGAGATCGAACAAGGGACTAGAGTCATTAAACCCGCCTGATATACCTTCATCGCTCAAATCAAGACCTGTTACAAACGTGCCGCTGCATGTCACACCAGGCCACAAACAACAGTCTGTGCTCGAATTCCAATTTGCAAGCTTTGAAGATTTTCCATAATCAGCACGGAACTCACTTATCACTAGACTATGCTTGAACTTGAGGAGCACTGATTTGTGGTGCTCCAAGCACTGTCCTCTGACCTCGTCAAAAAAGAAAAAAGCAAAGACCATTATGATGCAGAATAGCCATAGACGTAGGAGAAGAGATGGGGATTTCATAATTTTGAAGCACTTGTAAAAGTAGATTAAACAGGATGTAATAATATAAATAGCTGATGGGAACAAACAGTTTCATCTTGTCAAGTTGTTTAATTAGGAAGAAGGATCATGACAGCCACAAGGGAGTATGGATTCATATAATAATAATTGAGTCTTGCCATATCATGCAAGAAGGCCGGCCGGCCGGCGAGAGAAAGATATGATTCTTAAGTGTGATGACTCAGAGTGTGTCTACTTGTGTTACGTTGACTTGAAGTCATCCGTGGATCGATAAAAGGGTCAAGGTTCACTTGTGTCGTCCAAATGAATGCCGCCGTTTCAAATGTGCTGCCGTAGACACGTACACATGAAAGTTGAATGCCACCTCGTTTACACTACTGTGAGATAAAACTTAATTAGACGACGTTGATATGGATGTGTAGTGAAAGTACTACTCTATTGTGGGTCGGTTAAAAAAAGATAGTGGAGTTGTGTGTGTGGTAGTTTTAGATCATGGGAAGTTAGTATAGTCATTATAAGCAACTTTGTATTTTACTTTTGGATTAATGCAAAACCTAAAAAGCTTCCAAGAGGATTTCTCCGTTCTAGAACTCAAGTAGAGCATAATTGCATATCTATATCTGCCAAAACTATACGTATTAGGTAAGTTGGAGAAATTGAGTTGAATATCGATCTATATGAAGTAGATGGATTATTCTTTAACAGGGTGTCAAGAATATTCTTTTGTCTTTTTAACTTATTAGAGGAGTAGAGAGTAGAAAAGTCAGATCCTTGTGGTGCTATATCCATTTGTCACCCTCAGTATATATCGTTTGTCGCATGTCATGGAACTTTTGTACCTTTCATATATTCATTACCTAATACTGATGATGATACGTCGTACCTGACAACTTGAAATATATATATTGTCTGTTGTATCTTTCTCAGTGCCTGTTATGTTCCAGCCTAGTTTAATATGCAGATGACGCAGAACCAGAGACGACCAAATATTTGCAAATTAATTTTCTAAATTTTTTGGATCAGTGAGTTTCCACTACGCCATTTTGTCGCTTATGTTACTGACCAAAAATAGCCGCGCAAAGACTTTTTCAGTCGCATAAGGTCTTATGCGACTGTAGTCAGTGACATAAGGATTAGTCGTATTACGGATGCGACATAAGTGAACTTGCGACTGACTAATGTACATCAGTCGTATAACATATGTTAAGCGACCCACGTACGACAGCCGCGCAAGGAGGTACATCAGTCGCGTTAGAATATTTGAGTGTCAATTGCAGAGCACGAATTACTTCAATATGTCTGACGCCTAAGTAATTCTTGTACAATGTCAGTCGCTTTTATGTGTTTTTATTGCTAGTACAACGTGACGCGTAAGGTAATTTTTTGTTAGAATGAGTCGTTTAAGTATAGTTAATGTGATTTTTTCTGTCGCATAAGTTTTATATCACCATAATATTGTACTAGGTTGCAGTCGTGTAAGATCAACGAAGCATTTTACAAATTCACGTATATTCCGAAACCACCTGTTTTAGCAAATGGTCTAAATTGTTACACAATAAAGATAGAAACAGTTTTTCCAGCAACAAAAAGGATCACAAGTTCAACGAGCAACACAAAACATTACACAAAAGTTTGGTTTCAAATGTCAAGCATGCACGAAACTAGGAGACACCCATATCAAAGCTCGCACCATCAGAGACATTGCATCCATGCCCAACAACCCCCACTCCCTGTCGGATCATTTCTTCAAGTGCCTTTAGCCGATGCTCAACCACAGCATCCCTTCTGACAGCCTCTTCTCTTGCCTTTAAGAGCTCTTCCTTCAGCATGTGGTTAGACGCACCGCCTCTAGGGCGAGGAGGCCTCCTTATATTACCACCTACACCGGACACCTGAGTCCCTTTCTTTTGCCCAACAACCTTATAAATAATTTCCAGTTGTTTGTCTGTTGGAAGGGCTTCATCATCAGCAACAACGCTGTCCGGGTCATCAGAATCATGGTCATGGTTATGGGTGAGCAACTTGACTTCGGCACACATTTGCTCCTATGTGAAATTAGAAAACAATTTATAAAAAAGAACATCTAGATGCGTAAAGAAACCAAATACTTAAATATAGTTATAAACTTTCATCTTCGTGAACAAATAACTTGATATATATTAATAATATGATAAAACCACATAACATTAAAAATCATAACCAACACATAACATAAAACACAATAGATAGTGACATTACAGAACACCAATCCATTTTCAGTGAAACACTTGAAATTAGTCCTAGTATAAAATCTGTGGCATTAACACTTTGAAATTGTACAACAGGATTGAGTAAGTTACCACTAAAGGACCGCTTTCAGTCTCCTGTGAATAAACCTCCTCATACGCAGCAACATAGGGCGCTTTGTGTCCCTTTTCCAGATGCTTTAATGCTCGGATGCAGAATGGAGTTTTACCAGAATGATGGTTCATTTTTTTTAGCCTAGCGTCTTTCATTCTTGCAGATATAGCCTACATAACAAAGGAACAATTAGTAAGACAAAAAACAGTGAAGTTAATTTTTTTTTAAACCAGTAAAGGATAAGTTACAAAACATAACCTGCTGACCAGGCTCCTGAAAGTGCTGCACAAGCCATTTCCACTCATCCTTTCTATGCATGAACTCCTTGGGGGTCTTCTCTCCATGGGCCAAATAGTGAGAGCGGCAATCTGATTTCCAGTCTTTATAGCGACTGTTGGCTGTCCTTGTTATAAACTCCCAGAGCAAAGTGTCATCCTTGGGTAGGAAGAAATGTGTCTACAAAAAAAAACATTAAAGTAAACATGTAAGTATACACCCTCTGTAAATAAAGAGTTCGACAGTAATGCTTAATTATTACTAAACTAATTAAACTCACGCTTAGGTAATTGCCGACTATCTCCCAGTGCTTGGGGTCCAGTTCGGTATATGTTGAGGCTACAATTGGCACTTTCTCCCTTACACAACTCCCAATCTGATGAGTCACCATGCTGCGAATCTTCACACTAACAGGCCCATTAGCCTCTACAGAGCATTCCACTTTGATCCTGGTCCCGAGCCTGTGGACCAAGTCTGCTATCTTGGCGCCACAAACCACACCTCGGCGCTTTCGCTTCTTGCCAGGTTCACATCCATCAGCAGTTTCTGTGACATTTGAATCACAAACCAATATCAAAATACATACCAATATGAAACAATAACGGACTAATTCATCAAAACAGCAGCATAAAATGAAATTTTGAAGTAAAATGCATAATATTACCTTTGGATTTGGACTTCTTGCAACGGATGCTCAAGGGTTCTTCAACCGGTTCATCAGTAACCATTGCTTCAATAGCCTGAGGGCCTTCATCATCAGGGTCTTTATCAAGAGGGTCTTCATCAACATGGTGGTCTTCTTCAACATGGTTGTCTTCTTCAACAGGGTCCTCATCAACATGGACTTCGTCATCAGCAGGGTCTTCATCACCAAATTCTTTGTCAGTAGATGCAGGGGAGGGTGTAAGGGATGGATATGGGGCGGAATGAGTTGAACGGGGCGGTAGGGACGCAGAACTAAGTGTACGGGTGGGGTATTTAGAAGTGAGTACGGGTGGAGTGATTTTAGGGTTGGAATCATGAGTGGGTGCTGGATTAGCAGTGGGTGGAGCGATTTTAGGGTTGGAATCATGAGTGGGTGCTGGATTAGCAGTGGGTGGAGCGATCTCGGGTGGTATATCATCAGTGGCAGGTTTGTGTACTCGGAGCTTCGAGGAACATCTAGGGCTTCGACGGAGTTGGAGTTGGATGGATTTAGTTTTCTTCTTGGGAGTAGTGGCCTCCATGTGCGGCGGAGCAGTCGTCGTTGCAGTCTCAACAGGTGCAGTGGCCTCCTTGCGCGGCGGTTTCTCTGGTTTGGCAGCTTTCGTCTTCGTCACCACCTCCGCAAGCTTCATCGTCTTCGTCACCGCTCCTCTCTTCGCTGTCGGCTCTGGCGTGTGTACCTTGGCCGGCATCCTCTTAGCAGGCGAACGCAACTTCATTGGACGATTGCTGCAAGCTTCGACGACATCCCCGAGGGTCTTCTTCTTTGGAGGCATTGGAGCGCGGAGAGACTGATCGAAGATGAGATGCGGCAGTATGTGTGGAATGAGAAGAAGATGGGTGAAAACCCTAAGTAAAATTAGCGCCCAACACGTCGAACTGTGTATGACACGTGTACGGATTTGATGCAGGTTATCTTTATGCGACGGACCAACTATATCAGTAACATAAGTTTGTTTAATTCAGAATTTGAAAAATATATTTGCGGAAAAAAATTTCATAAGTCCCGCCCAGGCAAATAATTTTCCCAATTAATACTGCAGGTCTCATAAGTGACTGATTTGTATAAACTCAGTCGCCTAAGTTCAAACAGATAATATCGAAATACAAAATACATCTATCAATCCTTACACCACGAAACATAAAACATTCATAACTTAAACATCCAAAATATACTGAAGCACATTGACTAATCAGATAGATCATTCCCATACTCCTCATCATCAACTTCATCACTTCCCTCATGATCACTTTGGTATTCTTCTACTTCACTTTCTTCATCTTCTTGAAAATCACCTTCTTCATCATCTTCATCCTCCACAGCAGCATCATGATCAGTTTGTATGTCGAAGTCATAGTATAAAGCAGTATTTGTTCTTGGCAGCTCCAACCCTTCGTCATATTCATCTTCATGATCAATATCATTGTACATGGGTATGTTTGTTATATCATCTTCTTGGTACGCTTCGTCTGGAACTTGTGGTCTTCATCATTCTGAGCTATGCAAGAACTGCCATAAGTACCTCTTTGAGCAACGACATTGACAACTTTCCAATTATCTCCGAATTTTGGATCTTCCACATAGAACACTTGTTGTGCATGTTTTGCAAGACAATACGGAGCATCGTTATACCAAGTGGATGAAGTGTCAATCGATATTATTCCATGGTCCACCTTAACATTTCCCTCTATCGGATCGGTGTTAAACCACTTGCATTGGAAGATGATTACCGGTAGTCCTTCAGCATACTTAAGTTCGATGATCTTTTGAAGAACCCCGTAGTACTTAACGTTTCCTGAAAAGGTAATAAAATATCGGATTATTTTAAACGAATGAAATGTCCACAACATGTATGACTTAACATTTAGAAAATATAGTTTCTTACCGGCTAGAACCATAACTCCACTGTTTTGGGTCTTCAAACCTTGGTCCCTATCCCAAACAACAAATTTTAGGCCATTCACGATACAATGTGTGTAACAACAATGAAACTGTGGTTTGCAAGCTAGGATGTGAAGCTCTTTGGAATATGAGGCATCTCCTTCATTGCTTAATTCAACCATCTGTACATAAGTAATTAATTCATTACGGATCTGTACATAGAGGTAAACGTAGCAGTCAAATAATATTCGTGAACAAGTGCTTACCAAATCAAGCAAATGTGAATGGAAATCATCAATTTTCGAATCATTGTCACCATTAGGATTTGTACGATGGAAAATGTCAACATGTCTGTTAATATACTCTCTGGCCTCCTCACAATTCTCCATGACACACCAGTGCATGACATCGATGGCATTGTTGTCGAACTGCATCCTTCTAAGATAACCCATAGGCTTTATGACGTGTGAAACAACTGATATGTTCCAATAATCTTCCTCAACCTCCTCATGATCTGATTTGTCCCCAATTTCCCCCATGTACAGTTTGCAATACATTACACATTCTTGGGCCACATACTGCTCAGCAATGCAACCTTCCGGATACCGCGTGTTCCTCACGTAATTCTTGTATTGACCAAGCTGCCTGCAATAAAAATAAAGTACATTTAAATTAGTAATTAACACACCTTAACTATATATATGTCTAAAATGTAAATAAATTACCTTTCCATGGGGTACATCCAATTATAGTGTACCGGGCCCTTAAGCAAAATCTGATCCGGTAAGTGGACCATGAGATGTACCATAATTGTGAAGAAAGACGGTGGAAAAATGCGCTCTAACTGACACAAAATGTGAACTATGTCGACCTTCAGTCGATGCACCTCTTCCTTTTCAAACTCTCTGCAACAGAGTCTCCGAAACCAGTGCGACAGTGCTATAAGAGGGCTAATAACATTCGGGGGTAAATAAGGTCTAATACAAACTGGCAACAACCGCTGTAACATAACGTGACAGTCATGTGTCTTCAAGCCTATAAACTTTTTGTTGTCAAGATTAATCTTATTCTTTAAGGTTCCTGCATATCCAGATGGATACTTAACATCTTTGATCAGTTCTAAGATCTCCAACTTCTCACTCGGAGTGACAGTGTAAGGTGCCTTACTCACCTTCTCTTTTCTCGAAGTCCCAGAGGTTGTTGGCTTAAACCACAACTTTCTTCTTACCCCTAGCTCTTCCAACCCTTTTCTTGCCTTTATATCATCCTTGGTCTTCCCTTCAAGTCCAAGAACCGTGCCAATTATATTATCAAAAACGTTCTTCTCAATATGCATCACATCAAGTGAGTATGGCTGAATCAATGTATGCCAATAAGGTAACTCGTAAAATGAAGACACATGTGTCCAACAAAGCTTCTCACTTGTAGCTCTTGGCTTAAACTGTGGATGTAAGCTCAAAGTGGGGTATTCATGACACATAATCTGATGGAATACTTCAGGTCCCGATAGCAATTTTGGTGGATCCCTAAACTCAACCTTCCCATTAAATCTATTTGCTGCAAACCTCCAAGAATGATCTTTTGGTAGCCATCTTCGGTGTCCCTGATATGACATCCTTCCAAAAAGATGGGTGGCATCAATTTCATCTAGACATAAAGGACATGCTTTATACCCTTTCGTCTTAAGGCCTCCCAACATCCCTAGACCTGGGAAGTCACTAATAGTCCACAAAACAGCTGCTTTCATAGTGAAGGATGACCCATCATGCCGGTCATAGGTACAAACACCTTGTTCCCATAACTCCTTCAACTCATCAATAAGTGGCCGCATAAAAACATTTAAGCACTTTCCAGGAGACTTCGGTCCCGAAATCAACATACAAAGTATGTTCATCTCCTTCTTCATACATATATGGGGTGGCAAATTGTAAGGAATAAGAACAATAGGCCATGTGCTGTGAGAGAGGCCCGATGCTCCAAAAGGATTAAAACCGTCAGTTGCTAATCCAAGTCTCACATTTCTAATCTCACTTGCAAATTCAGGATAGTCCTTGTCAAATGTTTTCCATGATTCCCCATCTGCAGGGTGTCGAATATACTCATCGACATTAACCTTTCTTACAGCGTGCCATCGCATTTGCCCTGCAGTGTGTGGTGTCATATACAAGCGCTGCAATCTTGGAGTCAAAGGGAAATACTTCACCGTCTTCTTTGGAACGTCGCTTCTACTACCACGCTGCGCGTATCTTGACTCACCACAGACTGGGCAAATAACATGATCTCGAAACTCTTTGTAGTATAATATACATCCATGCTCGCAAGCATGGATGGTCTCATAACCCAACCAATGCTCTTCAAAACTTTTTTAACATCTTTATAAGTACCAGGGTAGATGTTATCGCGAGGAAGAATTTCTTTTGTGATTTTTAGCATTTTGTTAAACCCTTTGTCCGACAGTCGACTCTCCACTTTCATTTGCATTGCCCTCAG
This sequence comes from Rhodiola kirilowii, assembly GCA_033675215.1. Classification (NCBI taxonomy): domain Eukaryota; kingdom Viridiplantae; phylum Streptophyta; class Magnoliopsida; order Saxifragales; family Crassulaceae; genus Rhodiola; species Rhodiola kirilowii. The sequence goes on along the minus strand of CM066203.1, from coordinate 8,570,210 downwards.
AATTGTTTCAAGAACATATTTCTCACAATTTCTGTACAGAGGAGTTTGTGCTTCGCCTATAAGCTTGTGATAGCTTTCATAAGCCCTCCAACTCCCTGAATCATCATCAAATGAATTCATATTCATATTATCATCCTCTTCATCCAAATGTCTAAAACGAAACTGATCTTCAACCATCTCTATGGCTGGGTTTGTTTGATCATGATGCATCGTCCCACCACCACTTGATTCTCCATGATTCTGATCTACAAGCCATTGTTGTCTCAATGTGAACGCTGAAAGTTTGTTACTCTGTTCACCATGTGATGTCCAAGTAGTGTAACCGTTCATAAACCCATAATTGATCAAATGCACAAACATCTCTTTTGATGGAATTTGTCCTCTAACCAACAAGCATCTTCTGCAAGGACATAAGTGAGTATTTTCTCCAGTTTGTTTAGCAAAATCACAAAACTCAACAATCCCTTTAATGTATCGTTGATCACCCCTTTCTAACCCCATCCAACTTTTATCCATATTCAAAACCACCTTCATAAACAATAAACACAAAACATTAATCACTGTGAATGCATCGTCTCAAGCTCAAGCACGGCTGGGGAGCTATAGAGGAGGAACATGATGGAATTTATATATTATGCCAAGCAAATACGAACTCATGAAATTACAAAAACGAATGTCAAACATATTAATCACTACCAAAAACGAACTCAAATTACAATTAATTTGTGTGCATACCTGAATGTTTCCGCCGGCTATGGAGCTCCAGAGATGGTTTCCGCCGTGGGTGAGAAGAACCAGAGAAAACTTGTAAGAAAAAGTGGGTGATGAAGTAGATCTTCGTTCATTTAATGCGGTATACTTATGCGACCGACTTTGCATATATACAGTCGCTTAAGACACTAATTGCGGATAAGACACGGTCAACTCCCGTACAGTCAACGATTTTCAAATTCGAATATCGTATATGGCACTTATACGTCTTACATCGGTTCAGTTACATAAGACGGCGTCGTATAAGATCCTTTAAGTAACAGAGTTAGTCATGTGACATAAGATGGTGTCGTCTAAGATATGTTAAGTAACAAACTTAGTCATGTGACTTAAGGTGGTGTCGCGTAAGTGTACTTGTGTAACTAACTTATGTGTGCGACATAAGATATAGTCGTATTAAGTTTGTTGTGTCACAGACCTGTATTACTCAGTCACATAAGGATACTTATGCGACTGGCTCTTATGTCACTGTCACAAAATATGTTACATAAGCGACCAATTGGCGTAGTGTTCTTTTATTAGTATTTTTAACCGCGTCTTTTATCTGTTTGATTATATGCTTGTTCAGCAACTTGTTGGAGTTTGGGAAGAAGCTGAATTAATGTTGGTTTCCTCAATATTAAAATCAGTATAATGAAGTATTCGGCCTATTAATTAGGTGGTGTAATTTGTCATTTATTTAAGCTTTTCCTAGAAAACCTTCTTCTTTTTTTTTGCATATCAATATCACATTTAAAGCTCAATATGGTGTTAGGATTTTGTGTGTGATGGAAGAATAGGAAGATGGAACTGAATTTGATGCATCTATGAATCTTTTTCAGGATTCTAACAACCTGAATGCACATGCACTCATCATATCAATGTACGTCCGTGCACTCTGGAACTTTGAACATCAAATGCTTATTCTTGTTCTTATTTATATACCATGATATATATATATATATTTTTTATTGATAGTGGTTGGATGACTCCTTGGCTGCTTATAATGAAGTTTGTGGTTCTCATAGTTGACCTCAGGAGTCAAGGTTACAATGCTGCAATGTTGGAAAAAGTGCACATCGTAGAATAAGACCACTTGTAGCTCTAAATTTTGAATATTTTGGACTGATTTTAGTTAAAGTTATGGGCTTATTGAATTTTTTGGGCTGATTTAGTTAAAATTATGGATCTATTTGAATTTTTATGGGCTACATTTTTTTTGATACGGTAAATACATGTATCCAAAAATTGAGATACATTTTTTTTGAACGGATACGAAGAATCCGTGTATCCCAAGCGTGTCGTGTGCCGGATACGAATACGATACGGGTACGTGACTATTTTAGAGTATCGGTGCAACCTAGGTGCTGACTACTTTCCCAATTCTGTATTCTGTCCTAATAGGTTTCCAGAAATTGAACAAGAACATAAAGGATTTTTCTATTTGTGTTCTTTCATATGTTTTCCGACCTATATACATCAATTCAACATTCAAATCGGATAATCCGCTTTAAAAAAAACAACTAAAAAGGGTCCATTGGGAATTTTCAGGTTTTCTGCCGCGCGCCCTAGGGTAATTTTAAGTCCGCGCCCTAAGACCATTCCAGCCCCTTAAAACTGCCTTTGGGCACATACAGCTAAAATAGTCTTTGGGCGTGATACTCACTGACTTGGACACTCATGTAGCGCTCAATTTCATTACGATAGATTACCCTAAAATCCCTAAATGGTTCTCAGCCATTTGCAGGTAATAAATGATTCCTCAAAGTAGCGATCACAAATGATTACTTTTCGAAATCTTTGAAATCCAACTTTAAATGGAAGTTAACATGGATTTAGTCACTCCAGATTCCAGAATCTCAGCATTGTCTCATCAACTGAGAAAACCACTTAAGCCTTTGTTTGCCTAAAAAGTTTTCCAAGCACAAAAAGTAACATGATATTTTCACCTTGCATCTTGCAATGCATGCTCCGGTTTCAGGTTATAATCCATACACTTTCTGTTCTTCAATTAATGTTCAGGTGGATACAGCTACTGGAAAGCATAATGTTTGCCGGTAACAGCTTCTATTATGAAGTTGCTCATTTGGAACATTGTCTAGTTTTCAGAATTAAGATTATCCATTAAAACTAATCAGGTTTTACGAGAAAGAACAGAGATGAAATACAGATCATGTTGGGATATATAATAAGCCGATAAAAATAATATCCTAATTCGGCAGGCCAGTACACTGATTTATTTGGATTTCATTTTGGCCTAGTTAGCCCGTGCTTGGAGTATATGCAACTTTCCCAGCATCATCCACATAGAAGCGGACTCGGTCATGGCGCAAATCAAAGGTAACGGCTTCACCTTCACGAACTACTTCATAGTAAGCTACATGTGGTTGTGGTTCTTCTTCCTTTATTATTTTAAAAGCCTCGGCTGCTGTCATTCCTACCACCACATCTGGCCAAGCCGTCTTTGCGGGCTTCTGTGACTCTTCGAATTCAATTAACCAACCAACATCCACTGGAACTGAAATCAGATTATTGTGGGAAAGAGAGCCAATTAAACATTTTGAAATCTTGTGCTAGCAATGATTATATATACACGGGTGGAAGATAATAACTTACTTGCTGGTGGAACCAATGCATTACTGGTCTGTTGGCTGCTGTTAGACATCGCACCTATAAAAGTCCACAAGGAAGAGATGGATGAACGATTTGCTCTAAATTGTAAAATGGACTATCTTAAATAGATGGACATGTCAGAGATCCCCAAACGCGAATCACCAAAATAGGATAAAAATTAATTTTGATATGACGAATGCCAACTGTTTTAATTATGAATTCCAACTACTAAATTTTATTTCAATCTGAGGTGCACTTGTTGTTTGTGTGAAAGAGTCTTTTCAAATAATTTTGCTGGGGCGACTCTTTCTTAACAAATGTATCCAACCAGACAGTTTTGACACGGTTCAAAAATATAAATTGGATAATTCGACAACCAGCTCTGTCCAAATCTCGCCTTCGCGGGTTATTGCTGTCGCCTTCTTTTAACCTATGTAGCACGGAAACCGCGAAACCGCAAATCCAAAAATAATGAAAAAAGAAAGTACTAAATATATATTAAATATATAAATAATTTATGATTTTTTAAAATAATTAAATTTTAGTTTAAAATAATTTAATTTATCATTTTTTTCATTTTTTTTCAAAAAAATTCTAAAATAAAATGCAAAATTAGGTTCTTTAGAGGTTTCCTAGAAGTTTCCGCAAACCCGGCCCAAAGCATAAGACCACTAAAGCCATTGCTTTAGGCCCCCAAAAAAATGTGGTCACTAGCTTAAAGAAAAAAAGCCCCCAAAGAATTGTATATAGTCTAAATGCATGTCATGCAAGCCCCCCAAATTTAGAACTTAAAATAATATAGTAAAAGGGCCCATAACAATTCAGCATTTCAGCCCAAAAAATTTTATATAGTCTAAATGTGAGTTTTATAGTAAAAAAAAAGCCTCATTTTAAGCTTTGTTGAATAAAAACTTAGGTTGAAAAGACCCCAAATTTATCATAACATGTACAATTTAATATTAAAAAGTCCTAATAAAGAAAAAAGGCCCCCAAAATATTGTTCAGTTAAAGAAAATATTAAAATACCTCCTATATTATATATTATTTATAATATTTAATTATTAAAAGGCCAATTTTTTTTTCTGCTTGAGGCCCCCATATGTCTAGAGCCGAGCGTGAGTTTCCGATTTGTTGACCGTTTCAGAAACGGTCAACTAAGATTTTCAGAGGTTTCCTAGAAGTTTTCGATTCGTTGACCGTTTCAGAAACAGTCAACTAAGGTTTCCGGAGGTTTCCGAAACCGGCTTCACCCATGTAGAGGTTTCCGTTGCTACATAGCTTCTAACAATGGCCATTTCTTCCTTTATATCAAAGCAAAACAGCAGAACAAATACCAACAAACGCAAGAATTATATGAGATAACAGATAGTAAAACATTCCAGATATAAACACACAGCAACATTAACCAACTCTGTTATAAAGCTTGAATCACTCTATTGGTATTGGGGACCAACGTTGCCCTATTTGTGAGATGGAAGGCAGGGGGGAGAGACGGTTGTAAAAGCAAAGGACGGAAGGGAGAGAGAAGAGTTTTTTTTAAAACTGACCCAAATGAGTTTCGGGATTTCAAAACTGACTCACGCGAGTTTCACATTTCAAAACTGACCCATTTTTAATGAAACTGGATTCCTAGGAACCGGTTTTCTAAATACCGGATCCTGGGGATCCGTTTTTCTGTGTTTTTCAAAAATCGGATCCCCAGGATCCGGTTTTCTTTGTTTTTCAAAATACCCGGTCTGATGTTATGTGCGCGTTCAAATGAGAGAACCCCACGTGTTGAGTTTGCACAGAAAATCGGATCCTGAGGATCCGGTTTCATTAAAAATGGGTCAGTTTTGAAATGTGAAACTCGCATGGATCAGTTTTGAAATCCCAAAACTCATTTGGGTCAATTTTAAAAAAAAACTCGAGAGAGAAGCAAACTTGAATTAACAATTAGTTTTGAGTGGTGAAAAAAGATGGGTGTTGGGATTTTTGTTTATGCAATTTCAATTTGATTTTTTTATATAAGGAATTTCAATTTGATTTGATTCTAGTGGCTTTGCGTTTCTGAAAAGGAATTAATATTTAAAAAAAATTGAGAGACGACACAGCAAACAAGTTCTTCAAAAAAAAAATCAGCACCTAGTACAACGCATGATCTACTTGTAATTTGATTGCAAGTTATTTTGGCTTTTGAACTAGTTAGCAGATGGCAGGAGTTTCGGAAACTTTGCCAGCATCATCCACAAACAAGCGGACTCGGTTATTGCGCAAATCAAAGGTAATGAGATCATGATACATGCTTGGAAGGTGAAATGATGCGTCAATAGAGTTTATTATCATTAGTTAAGCATATTTTAATTACATGTGGCTGAGTATAAAAGCACAGCTTGTAACAGGGAAAAGAATATCAATGAATTAACCAATTTCTATTCCTCTTCTCTATCGTTCTTCTCATCTTCTCCTAAACCCTAATCCTCATCTTCCTCTTCTCCCCTCAAATCCTTCATCATTGTCTTATTTTCTGTTGCAGATTATCATATCTGCATCAGATCACCTACACGAAGTACTGGGAGTGTAAGCTCCATGTAGTTCTTCCTTGATCTTTTTTTCAGCCTCTGCTGCTGTCATTCCTACCACCTCTGGCCAAGACGTCTTTGCGGGCTTCTGTGATCTTAACCATCCAAACTAACCAATCAACATCCACTGGAAATTCAAACGTAAAAGTCAATTGGACATTTTGAAATCCGGCTAACAATGATACAAGGTGAATATATAGATGATGACTTTACTTGTATGATGTGGATCTGATGCACTACTGGTCTGTTGGCTGCTGTTATACATCGCAACAACAAAGTCCACAAGGAAGAGGTCGATGAACGATTACTCTAAATTGTAAAATGAACTATATAAATAGATGAACAAGCAACTTCATCTACAAGTTGTTCATGATCATGACAGAAAACTGGTGTTGAAATTTTCATTCGACGCGTATTCTTGTAAGTAGTTCTCAGACAATTTTCATGTAATAAATGATTGCTCAAAGGGTGTCACAAATGATTACTTTTTTTCAAAACATGACATCCAACTAAGATCTCATGATATATATAGAAAACTGGAAAAGAATTATAACTATTAATACAATATTATTATTTTCACAAATACAGATCATGTTCGGCAATAATAAGCCGATAAAAGCCAATTCAACAGTCCACACTGATTTATTCATATCACACGGAAGATAATTTAATTGGATTTCATTTTGGCTTTTCAGCTAGTTAGCCGATTTCGGGAGTTTGGCAAACATTCCCAGCATCATCCACAAACAAGCGGACTCGGTCAACGCGCCAATCACAGGTAACGTATGAACCTACAGGCATTACTGGAGTGTAAGCTTCAGGAAATTCTTCCTTGATCTTTTTTTCAGCCTCTGCTGCTGTCTTTCCTACCAGCTCTTTCCAAGTATTTCTTGCGGGCTGCTCTAACGGTATCCTCGGTCCAGGATCCCCTGGAAGTGTCATCAGATTGCGGGAAATTTAAAAGCGGAGTCGATTAAAATCTGGCTAGCAAGGTGTGTAAAAGATGATAACTTACTTCGTCGCTTGGATGCACTACCAGTCGGTTGTCTGCTATTAGACATCGCAACTACAAAGTCCACAAGGAAGAGATGGATGAGCGATTACTCTGAACTGTAAAATGGACTATTAAATAGATGGACAATGTCAGGGATCCCACACGCAATCACTAGAAATAAATTTATTTTTGGGTTGTCAACAGGGGCGAATCCAGGATTTGAAAATTACCAGGGCTTGACGCATAAATTTTTTTAAATGATACTAGCTTTTGAACATCATTCTACTGTTATAAGAACCTCAACACACTCAGGAATAACAAACAACAAGCTGTCTAAATACTCAAAAAAATACTTTACCATAAGACATTAGTTTTAAAATGAGAAAAGTGACATGCAAACCTTTTACTTTTGTATAAGATTCGAAAAGTATAAGATGACCATCTCAACATGGATACAATATAGGAAGACTCTAGAAAATACTGACCAATATAAGGATCAGGGTGTCGGAACGTATTGTATGTTGCTTCAGCTTGATCAATCACTCTATCAATTGTGTCAGGATCTTCCTACATTTTGGGGAAACTTCTTATATCAGATAATTTAGCAAAGTTTCACTATGACTACTGTTATCTACATGGTAGCATCTACTAAACAAAAATATCATCATCATCATTGACTACAAAACAAGAACAGATACATACAAAATGATCATTCAGAAATAAAATACTAAAGCAAGAACCTTTTTCTTAGAGGACTATTTAAACTAATCTATTTAATACTTCAGCTTCCTAAAGAGATAACTACCACTACCTGCTGGAATTGATAAAAATTCTGCTCAAGAGGACATTGATGCGAAATCATAAATATAAAGTGTCCTTACGAAGCAACCAACATGACATGCTGCAATGAAAATATCAATTTTGCCCTTATTTGGTAGACAGTGAAGCAATATATACATAAAAACCAGTGACTGTATGTGTATTCCACTCCACCATTTTAATTTGATGCCCACTTGACATTGCAAGTCCGTCACAACTCACAAGCATATATTAAGCGCATTAAGGAATTTCTCCATATCATGAAACGACTTGAAGTTAGTCCTATCAGCCATATTATTAAATCACAAACTGGATCCAAAATCTCAATGTCAAAAATCAAAAGCCAAAGATGAGGACAAATTTTAAACATTAAACCAGAAAGGTCAATGAGGGATTATTGAGTATAACATCATACCACATGTCTGTTATCCTCGAACTTCTCGCGCAGGTCCGAAGCCTGAAAACACCACCAACCAAAACACATCAAATCCATAAATACACATACAGAACATAACCAATCGGTAAACAGAAGAATAAGATGAGAATGCGAATTAGGGTTCGTACACCCTGGTAGAAGATATGCCGATGCACAGCCCAGTTAAGCGTGTCCTTGAGTGCTCTCCGGTACAGAATCCTCACTCGCTCCTTCTGCGCCGCCCCTCGAGCCACATACGCCGCGATCCCTCTCATCGCAGATTCGCCCGTCATCGATTCCCAATCGTGCGCAGGTTACAGCTGAAATCTCAAAAAAAAGAAAAAATTAGGCCCATATTCTATCCGGACTGCAGCCCGACCAGCCCACCAGCTGCATCAGCTCGTGCACTTGTCAACTTGAAATTTATTAGTTTGGAGGAGCGCTCCGTTGAGGACACTCAAATAGTGTGAGGACGTGAGGACACATCTGATCCTTTGAATCCATTTTAACCAATGCTCCATATTATGCCACGTGTCTCACTCAAATATAATTGTTTTATTAAATTATTTAATCTTTTTGTTTGAAACGCAAGGTGAAGGGCACTTTAGACATTTTGTTCGTTTCTCTCTCATCAGATGTCCAGTCCGTTTCTCTTTCTTCTGTTCGGTCTCGAAATCAATTCTCGATTTCTCCATTTTCCTTGTGTTTTTGAAATTGTTCGATTTGCGATGGCGATCGATCTGGAAGGCTGAGATTCAAGTCGTCGGCTCCTCATCCCGCATCGGACTGCAGCCCGACCAGCCCACCAGCTGGATCAGCCCCTGGACTTGTCAACTTGAGATTTATTCGTTTGATAAGAATGTGACAATCCTGCCGACCTCTACTGATTGATTTGTTTGATTTTTTTTTGATAGCACCACAAAGGTTACTGAAAAGAAACAGGAATAAGCTGCTCCCGAAGAGGCACCTCTCCTAAAAAAAGCACGACTTAATATATAGTTCTGATCGGACCGATCGCAGTGGCCGACACTAAGTAAAACGGATAACGCATCGCGTGCCCTTTGAGAGAAAACAGGAGACAAGCTCCTGAGGCTAAAAACCTAAAAAACTAGAACAACTCAAACCGAAATCGGCTGAGACAATAAAGCTCAGACCGAAAAAACCGGCTGAGAGAACTAAGCTAAAACTAAACCTAAACAAACTAAACTAAACTGAAATTAACTAAAACTAAACTAAAATCCAAAACAATCACAGGCGAGCAACCGGAAGCTTCAAAGCCGGACCGAGCCGAGATCCCAACCACCGAACGATCCAACCGCCGCCCACTCAGCAATCCAACCTCGAACGGTCGACACCACCACTTCACCGCCACACGCCACCACACTCGCCCCAGCCACCGCCCTCCCAACCAGTCGAGGAAGAGAGATCCGCCGAAACCGCCCGCCATCCACCAAGCCTTCAACTGAGCAAAACCATCGTCCGTGCAACAACAGATCCCCACCCCCAACAAGCCAACCACGCCATCCACACCCCCACCCGACCACCTTCAACCGAGCGGACCAAATCGAATCCCGAAAGCCAACCCTCCCACCAGCACATCATCGGCGCACCAAAACGGTCCGAAATCGAAGCTCCAAGCCCCGCCGGCGGGCGAGATCAGAAAGCTTCGGACGACTTCTACAAGCTTCGGGAGGTTTCGTTCGAAGAGAGAGGATGATTTGTTTGATTTTAAAAATAAATAATGTAAATGGCGAGTTGTCGGTTGAAAATTCATAAAAATTCGAGAATCTCAAAATTTAAATGTCACCGTCGGATCAAGTTGCATCTTTAAATACGGAGGTGACACGTGTCCCACAGTCTTTTTTTTCATTCGTTATGCATTTTCGAGTGTGCAAAAATTGAGCATTTTTAAAACTATATAAAGAAGATGAAAATACATAACGAAGAGATTCTTAAAATTGTCAAAAAGAAATTCTCTTTTAAGCACTTCTAATATCAACTACCTAATATATGTAAATTTGAGGTGCACTTGTTGTTTTTTGAAAGAGTCTTTTTCATGTAATAAATGATTGCTCAAAGCAGGTGGTCACAACTCTTAAATGATTACTTCTCCAATCATGGCATCCAACTTTGAATGGAAGTTGGCATGGATTAGTACCTCCAGAATCTCAGCATTTTCTCATCAACTGTGAAAACCACTTAAGCCTTTGTTTGCCAATATTACCTAAAAAGTTTTCCAAGAATAAAAAGTAACATGATGTTCTCCTGGCGGTTTCAGGTTATCCATACACTTTCTGTTCTTCAATTAATGTTCAGGTGGACACAGACTGCTACTGGAAGCATAATGTTTGCCAGTAGCATCTTCTATTATGAAGTCATTCCTACCACTTCTGGCCAAGCCGTCATTGCGGGCTTCTGTAACTCTAACCGTGCAGGCTTCCGTGACTCTAATTTTGCGGGCTTCTGCGACTCTTCGAATCCAATTAACCAACCAACATCCACTGGAAGTGAAATCAGATTGTGGGAAATTCAAACGTAGAGAGCCAATTAAACATTTTGAAATCTGGCTAGCAATAATTATATAAATGGGTGGAAAGATGATAACTTAATTGCTAGTGGAACCAATGCATTACTGGTCTGTTGGCTGCTGTTAAGACATCGCAGCTGTAAAAGTCTTCAAGGGATGGATGGATGAACGATCAATCTAAATTGTAAAATGGACATGTCAGAGATCCCAAACGCAGTCACAAAATAGGATACATGATACGACGAATGCTAACTGTTTTAATAAAAAACAACTTCTTTTTTTTTCGAAAGGAAAAAAAAAACTACTTAATTTATGCCAATTTGAGGTAAACTTGTTGTTTGTGTGAAAAAGTCTTTTCAAATAATTTTGCTGGGATTACTCTTTGTTAGAGCATATACACTGGTGAGGAGAAGTAACATCCCTCACCCAACACTTCATTCTCTATTCTCGCAAATAAATACAAAAAATTTGTATTATGTTGTAGGAGAAATGTTAGTATATACACTGGTGAGAAGGTACTACTCCTCACCGGTGTATTGCTCTTAACAAATGTATCCAACCCGACAGCTTTGACACGGTTCAAAAATATAAATGCGACAAACAACTCTGGCCAAGTCTCGCCTTTGCAGGCTTATTGCTGTCGCCTGCTTCTAACACTTGCCATTTCTTCCTTTACATCAAAACAAAACAGTAGAACAAACACCAAAGAACGCCGAAAATAGATACTAAATCATTCCAGATATAAATACACAGCAACATTAATCAACTCTGTTGGGCCAAGTGATATAGTTCAGTAGAACACTCCCCCTGTATGCTAAGAAAGACCCAGGGCTCAAGCCCTCATACGTCATACTAACATTTAACATTACTGACAGATACAAACAAACTCAACCGAGTTTCATCATCCAAAAAAAAAAAAACTCTGTTATAAAGCTTGAATCACTCTATTGGGGACCAACGTTGCCAAAACTTGGCCCTATTTGTGAGTTGGATGGTGGACCTAGGAGCAACGGGGGAGCCTCTTTTTTCTCAGTGCTGCTGCTTCCATCTGTGGATGAACTATTAGCAGCCCAAGCTCTGAGGGGTGGCTCAAAATGCTTGCTGGCAACATCAGGCGGAGGCGCATCTTCCCCTGGAAGAACAAGAAGGCCTTGTTCTCGCAGAGAAGATGGCTCATTATAACATGTGCTCCAGAGGGAGTCCACAAGTTGCCTTTCCTCCCTAGCTGCTATAAGATCATCTGATGACATTTCAGCAATGTTTTTTATCCGTTCTTGTAATACTTGTTTCATCTTTTCCTGATCCTCGCCCACACTCAATTTTCCACTCTTCTCATCCTTAGCAAGCTGAAGGAGGCCTTTGAGTGCAGCTTCTCGAACTTCTCCATCTTCACTTGAAGCAAGGTGCAGCATAATGCGTGGAAATCCAAGTTCACTTACTAAATGACAGTCTGCATTGTTTTCATGCAGCAGATAATGTATCAAGTTAAGAGCTTTCCTGCAACAAATAACACATTCTTTAAGATTAACTGTCACGAGAGGAGGAATGGAGAATATAGAAGCTGGTTGGTAATATGAAAGGTTACCTTTGGAACCTCACACTTTCAGAACTGAGAGCATCTCTAAGACCTGCATAGCCGTTTGCAAGTCGAAATGCTGCAATACCAGGCTTATTGTGCCGAATGAGCGCTGCAACCAAAATAATGTGAGGTTAGATGCCAACAAAAAACGATATTATATTATAAGTTCAAACACGTCATGTGATGCAAGTTATTGCAGCTAGGAGTCCGAATTATAAGCATCATTTCAAAATGCATGAGTACTTACAAGATATAGCACCAAGCGCCTTGGTTCTCACTGTTACATCAGGATCAGAGGTGAAATTGGTGAGAAGAGGCTCAAAGCCATTCGCTTCCATTACCAACTGCTGACTCCTAGGATTGTTCTGAACAATGGTAGTCACCACATCAGCAGCCTTGGCTCGGATATTAGCATGTGTGTTCCTCAAGTAACCAAGTAGAGGTACCAAACCTCCTATAGAGTGAAGGTCTGCCCAATGTTAAGAAATTACACAAGTGATCATGGATAAGAAACACTAAACACTGCAAGGGAAAATAAAATAACACAGACATACAACTAAAGAATTCATTTTATTAAACCAGAATCAATACATCAGTTTCCTGACCACAAACTTTGATCGAACTCCCCAACAAAAATAAGATACTTTGACGCTAAAGCCTCATGAACCACAAATCTCAAACTGACTCACACATTTCTGTACACACTGGAATTCGGTACCAGCACTTGCATACACAAACACAGATTACAATTTCACAGAACCATTCAGGCACTAAATATCAATATTCAATAGAATAAAATAAACCAACTAACATAATAATTAATAACGATACGAGCAAAAGGCAAACTAGTGCCACAGTAGCACAGACTAACGAAGCACATTAAAAGTTTGAAATGCGCAAGCCACTGCCATAGAACATTAGTTGAAACCTCCTTTAGCATATTACTTATTTCTTGAATCTAACTTTCTAGCCTACACAGTACATACAGTTAATCACTTCAATTGTGCAAATTAGAACATGTAAATGTCATGCCTTTCCATTCCCTCCTCAGTTTATTAGCAGATATACAACAAGCATGGCAATTTAAAAGCTAAAACACTCTACTCACCATTAGCCATGTCAATGGACTCCACATGCTCCTGCAGCTCATCCAGCATATCTAAAAAGACATATCAAATTCCACCAATTGTAAAACAAAAAAATTACAAAAAAAAAGAGAGACCTTCAGCTACATGAGTGATTAATCACAAACCTTCCAAGTCAGAGGGAGTAACTCCTTGCTCCTCCAACACCTTCTCCGGCGTTTGCATAACCAGACTTATCTCTTTCATCCGCTTCACCACATCTACAGTCTGAGCTTGCATAGCTTCCATAAACCATCTCTTATCCTCCTCGCTAACATCCCAAATACACATAAATTACACGATGCGTAATTAAAAAAAACTTAATAATAATAATAAAAACGCAACTGTTACTACCTCAAGTTCCTTGTGGGACGCGTTCCGTCGGAGTGCTTGATGCTCCATTTGAGCAATCCATCCCAGTTAGGTCCTTCATTCGCCATCCGTGAAATTTTCGATTCGAATCAAAACCCTAGAAATGTCGAAAGTGATATCTGAAGAAGCAGCTGAAATCCCAGTTTGTTATTTTTATAGCCGTGTGAATCGCACGCTCGCGAGGGTTCTGGAGGCTTCCGGAACGTTGCGAGATTTGACAAGTGTGGTTCGAGGTCGGCGGACTGGTGCAAGAGGAGAACTGAAGAAGAATCAGTGACGAACACGCAACGCAAACATGGACGTCGTTTGTTTTTTGGGCTTAAGGCCCAAACAAGGTTTCATGCAGATCTGAAACAAATGCTTAAGGCCCAAACAAGTTTCAAATTATCAACTCACAAGTCGCACAACAAAGAATTGAATAAGGGCGAAGTGAGTTGTCATGGTGGTATGGAGTTTCTCTGGGTTCGGGTTCAAGTTCCTATCAGTGCATCAAAAAAAGAACAAATGCTATTTTCTGAACTTTAAGTTCTCATAAAAAATAAAAAAAACAAAGAATTGAATATTCCCTCGCCCTACTGAAAGATTCCTCAGCTCGTCACCACTCACCACATAAGTCATATCATAGCACAAATTACTTTTAACACGGCTAGACCTGGACCGCGTCAAATCTCGCACATGGTACAAACGACACCGTATCATCCTTTCGGGCCGGTCAAACCGCGCAGTGCCAGCTACCCACCTTTGAATACAAAAGTCACGGCTAGCGCCAAGTCAACGTGTTGCGAACACTTGTAAACGACGCCGCATCACTCCTCTGGCTCTGGCTACACGCTTTCCTGAATAAATAAATTAGTTATAACTATAGAGTTTTTTAATTAAAGAAAAAGAAAATAAAAAAACGTCTTCTCTCTCTCCGCATTCACACGCTTCTTTCGTCATCGGTTTCTCGGAAAGCTTCAATCTTTCTTCTCCATCGGTTTGAATTTTCTTCGCAAGATTGCAGCGTTTGGTGATAAGAGAATGAATCAGATTTGATTTCGGAATTGCATCTCCATTTCCCATCTGAAAGATCGATACTTTTGAATTTATCTGAATATTTATTATTATCATTTTCTTGGTTTCATCGATCTACGAAAGGAAAGTAATCGAGGTCGCGGAATTAGGGGTTTCGATCGTTGACGGAATCGATGGCGTCCAGCGGTTCATCGGTCTGGTGCTACCAGTGCAGAAGATTCATCCGAGGCTCGACTGGCCAAACGGTCATCTGTCGGCGATGCGGAGGCGGGTTTGTTGAGGAAGTTGAGAGTCCTCCGATGTCGCCGCAGCCACGGAGATTCCCGGCTGGAGGGATTTCAGCGGACAGCTCGCCCAATTTGAGTCAAGATTCGGGATCTAGGTTGCGGCGGAGTAGGATGAATGGTGGAGATCGGTCGCCGTATAACCCTGTGGTGGTTTTGAGGAGGCCGGATGGTGGTGATGGTGATTCGGCGAATTACGAGCTTTATTTTGATGATAATTCCGGGCTGGGGTTGCAGCCGATGCCTTCCAATGCGGCGGAGTTATTGATGAGTTCCGGGTTTGACCGGCTTTTGGACCATTTGTCTCAGTTGGAGAATAATGGAGTTTGGAGGTCTGACAAGCCACCTGCTTCCAAAGCGGCAGTTGAGTCTTTACCTACTGTTGTGATTGGGGAGTGTCATATGGCTGCCGAGTCCCATTGTGCAATTTGTACTGAGCAGTTTGAGCTTCATGCTGAAGCTAGGGAGATGCCTTGCAAGCATATTTATCATTCTTCTTGTGTTTTGCCTTGGCTTGCGCTTAGAAACTCGTGTCCTGTCTGTCGACATGAATTACCTACTGGGTCGCCAGGAAGTAACAGGGATGATGAGGCTGTGGGGTTGACCATATGGAGATTGCCTGGCGGAGGGTTCGCGGTTGGGAGGTTCACTGGCGGAAGGAGAGCTGGTGAGGCTGAATTCCCATTGGTGTATACTGAAATGGATGGCGGGCTTAACATTGGTGGTGGTGGTGGTGGCGGTGGCGGTGTGTCCAGAGGGGTTCCATGGACATCAAGAGGAAGTATGTCTAGAGAACAAGGTGGGTTCAGCGGTGCTGTTAGAAATTTGTTCTCCTTTTTTAGAAGAAGTCGGAGGAGTTCAAATGGGGTATCGAGTCATGATGAATCTGTGTTGATGAGAAGAAGTCAATCCACTTCAATCTTCGGAAGAAGACTGTCTAGGCGGGGTAATAGCCAAGCATGGACACTGTCTAGTTGAGATATGAGCGATTTGGTTCAATAAAGTGGTATGTTGAATGGATTCTGCCGCTGGAGATTTCTAGGCGCATTCTGTTTGTTGTGAATGATAATTTTAAAAGTGTGCTGATAATGCCGGTCAGGTTATTCAATGTGTAGCTTTACTCATTGTATATAATTTTTTCCAAGAATGTATAATGACACTCATTTAATTCTTTTGGATCCTAGTTGTCTTTGGATGATTCAGTTTATCAATGGATGTGTTTGTGGTTCAAGTGCCTCTGTGCTACTATGGTTGCAATGCGGTTATGCCTGTTTGAGTTGTCGTCTATAGAATTACTTCATTTTGAAGTTTGAACTTTCAACAAGCTATTTGTTGGGATCGTATAATTTTCTGAACAGATGATGAATCAAAGGTTCAAAAGTATTCTGAGAAATTCAGAATGACCGATAACCATTATGTCGCGTTATTGGTATAGATGTATAGCAGGACTACTTGGCATGATAAATATAATGTTGCTGCTTATTTATGGAGCACATGCTGCAGGTAAAGGTATGGTATTCAGCTTCTACTTTTAGATATGATTGAGTAAATATGGTTTTTATACTCCTGGTGGTCCTTTTACAAGGGACTACGTTTTGAATTATATCAGGTGATTTCAATTTTCAACTAGGATTTTGTTCTACCAGAAAAGGAAGAAATATTGTCTATTGTCAACCTCGCCCGGTAAGCAGCAGTGTAGTCATTTCGCTCGCTTATGAATCCTTTGCGCAAAATATCAAACTGTTGAGGAAGCAAACTGAAATCATTATTATGCCAGAGCTGCACTGAACATTTTAGTTCACCCTGTTGGAAAATTTTTCTAGGTTGCTTTTGTTTGAAAATAAGCATATGTCTTAATTATTTTTTATTTTCAGGAATGGTTGTACATTAGCAGGCTTGACTTACGGAAGGTAAGAAAAAAATTTCAACTCACTTTTTCATTTATTTTCAGGAATGGTTGTAGATTATGGATGACCTGTTTCAGATTTTACGTATCCAAGAAATAATTTTCATTTATTTTTTACAGTAACGAACCAGGAGAAAAACACTTTTCTAACCCAAACTTTTATTTCCCCAATTTTCCAGGAACCAAACAGGGGTTTCACTTGCGGTTGCAATATCAGACAGTTTCCTGACATGTACTTTAGGGACTGATTTTTATTATTATTATTAAAGGATCAAAACTCTGATCCAGGCCTCAAACAACCGATGTGCAAGAGCACTACAACAGATGAGCAAGAACATTACATGGAACCTAAAAGCACAAAGACCCAACAATAAGCGCTCAAAAGCCATTGCCAACGGCCATGCATAGAAGGCCCTGTCACCCTACACTTGGAGGCCAAAAGGAGAGTGAGTGAGTCTAGCTAGACCGGACAAAAGAGATCAAGACCAAGTGAAATTGGTGTCTTTCTTTTTAGGACAGAATCGAGGTGAAGAGCGAGACCTTTTTTTTTTCCGATGACGGGTTTTATTGCATAATTGGCATCCGGGTAGGAACCTGATCACATAACTCTTTATCACTATCGGTCAAAACATTGTTAGATTCCTTTATAGGAAAACCCGAACCTTCCTGCTGGACCTTTCTATTTTTCTTAAGAAAGTCGTCCAATTCTTCGGAAATAATGTCATCGTCCTCGCCCCTGTCAAGAAATGCATGTAAATGGTTTGAACATCAACCATACCACCAAGCTTCTCACAATAAAAAAAATTCACCGCCATAAGAAGACATTTTTTTATTAATTTTCTCCGGTATTTGCAATTCACTGCTCTGTATATCCTCGGTACGATCCTCCTACCTTTCCACCACACCACCTTTTTGCATACAACCACTGTTAGTCACTACCTGATTTTGATTATCTTTGAGATCAACCGATGCCTAGGGACTGATTGACACAACATGACACAAGATTGACGACTACTTGCTTCTTCTGTGCCGTAAAGTATAAAACAAGGTTAGTTTTTTTTTCGAGGGCATTCATTCAACTTTCAATTGTCTAGGGCAGCACATTTGAAACGGCATTCATTTGGACCACAAGTGAACCTTGACATTTTTATCCACGGACGACTTCAAGTCAACACCTACTCTGTGTCATCACACGTAAGAATCATCTCTTTCTCTCTTCTTGCATGATGGCAAAACTCAATTATTGTATGAATCCAAACTCCCTTGTGGCTGTCATGATCCTTCCTAAACAATTTAAAGATGAAACAGTTTGTTCCCATCAGCTATTTATAGTATGAGCATACATCTTGTTTGTTCTACTTTACTTTTGCTTCAAAATTATGAAATCCACATGTCGTCTCCTACGTCTATGGCTATTCTGCATCATAATGATGTTTGCTTTTTTCTTTTTCGATGAGGTCAGAGGACAGTGCCTCGAGCACCAGAAATCATTGCTTCTCAAGTTCAAGCATAGTCCGGTAATTGATGAGTCCCGTATCCGTGTGAAGTCTTTAAAGCTTACGAACTGGATTTCTAGCACAGACTGTTGTTTGTGGACTGGTGTGACCTGTAGTGGCGCGTATGTGACAGGTCTTGATTTGAGCGATGAAGGTATAGTAGGTGGGTTTAATGACTCTAGTTCGTTGTTCGATCTCACTAGTCTTACCAGCCTCAATCTTGCTATAATGTACCAAGAGACAGTCATCCCATCTGGAATCGGAAGGCTTGTTAATCTGATGAACCTCAACTTGTCCAGATCATACTTCATTGGACAAATCCCCATAGAAGTATCAAACTTGACCAGGTTAGTGTCTCTTGATGCCACATATTGTTTTGGTCTCAAGGCTGAGAATCCAAATTCACGCATATTGGTTGGAAATCTGTCAAATCTCATAGACCTCCGTCTTAGTGGAATTGATTTGTCGTCACAATCAAGAGAGTGGTGTCAAGTACTCTCATCTTTCGAATATGACTTTTCTTTCGAATCTTAATCTTTCTCACAACCGGCTAGAGTTTTTGGGCACGGAAGAACTCGGCAGGGGTTTGGAATTTGTAGATTCAAGCTCCAACCAACTTCCTGGAAAACTCCCTAACATACAGCAGGGCATTAAATATTTGGATTTGTCAAGAAATTTGTTCGATTCCATCATACCCTTAACCATCGGTTCTTCTGCTTTCTTTAAGGGGTTCTTTTCACTTTCAAGCAACAAGCTACATGGGAGCATACCTGTATCAATCTGCAATGCTACAAATGTTATAGTTTTGGACTTTTCGAATAATTTCTTAAGTGATGCACTTCCAGAGTGATTGGTCCAACTACCAAATATTGGAGTTCTCAATCTGCGCAATAACAATATTAGTGGTACTATTGTAGGCACTAAAAGTTTAAGGACCAAATCAAAATTATTTAAAGTATAAATGGGCCGGCCCACAAGGGATATTTGGGTCAAATCTACAAGCCCGGTTCATGAGTTAAACTCAACCCAAAGCACGGGCCCAATCTCAAGCCCACTAGTGAACTCTATAAATAGAGCATTTCACTTCACAAAAAAGGCATTCTGACATTCTGAAATTTGAGAAGAAAGCACAAAGAAGAGTGCTCTCAAAAGAAGCGTCAGCCGCCAGCAACCGACAAGTACGTGCCGTCTGCCTAAGCATCCCAGCGCCATCTGCCAGAGCATCCAACCGCGACGCAGATACGTGAGACCAAGTCCCCGCGACCCTCACTTCGCAGCGCAGACACGTGAGACCAAGTCCCCGCGACCCTCACTCCGCAGCGCAGACACGTGAGACCAAGTCCCCGCGACCCTCACTTCACAACGCAAGACACGTTGCACTACGCCTTCATCCGCACACATCAAGCTGAGTAGACCAAAGCAAGCAACACCGTAGAATCAGAGGAAGCATTAGAGATTACGAACACAACTTCTGCTCTCAAGCATAAATCATTTGTAAAACTTTATTTTGTATTCAATACGAAATATTGTGACCTTACAAATTTTGGTGAACCCGACGTGAAGATCTCTACCTCTCATCCCTACGCTAAAGCTAAGATGTCTGCTCAACCTACCAGTCCGCAAACTGCCAGGAAAACTTACGCCACAACGGTAGCTCAACCAACCAGCATCTGCACAAGAGGAATGACTCAAAGGATGGCTGTCAATGCCGCTGCTGCAAGCTTACGAGCTTCTCAAGTGCCAAAGAAGGGACGCACATATACTGTTGCTTCCATCATTGCTGCGGCTACGGCAGTGATTGCCTCCAACTCCCCACAACACAAGGGAAGTGCGAGAACTGACGGAACACCCTCACCAAAAGCGAAGGTTGCTCTACCAAAACAAGCCGAAACACCCAAACCATGTGTAGCTTCTGTCATGACCATAGGCACCAAGACCATGGAGGAGCAGATGCAAGAACTAAGAGAGATGCTTGAGCTAGTCCTGAAAGACAACCAGGAGAAGAACAAGAAACTTGAAGAACTCCAGAAAGAGGTGGTTGGGCTCGGGAAACGAAAGGTTGAAGAAGTCAATCTGACGGCTGAAGATGATGACACTAACAAGATGATCCCTGTAGAAACCAACAAGAACGGAGGTGTTGCATGCAACGAAGACCAACTTCAAGTGCTGATAGCCAACGCGGTCAAGAGCCAGCTAGGTGGAGATTCTTCTGGTGGTACACGCTGTGCCAAACCCTACAGCAAGAGAATAGAGGGTCTGCGCATGCCACATGGATATCAGCCCCCCAAACTCCAACAGTTTGACGGAAAAGGAAGTCCAAAGCAACATGTCGCCCACTTCATCGAAACGTGTAACAACGCGGGGACTGAAGGGGATCTGCTGGTCAAACAATTTGTGCGATCTCTAAAAGGCATTGCTTTCGATTGGTACACTGACTTGGAGGCAGAGTCTATTGACAGCTGGAGTCAGATGGAGGACGAATTCTTTAACCGATTCTATAGCACCAGAAGGGTTGTCAGCATGAGTGAACTGACAAACACAAAACAATGGGGAGAAGAACCCGTGGTTGACTATATCAACCGCTGGCGTTCATTGTGCCTTGAATGTAAAGACCGCATCAGCGAGACATCAGCTGTAGAGATGTGCATCGATGGAATGAACTGGGATTTGCTATACATCCTTAAGGGTATCAAACCTAGGAATTTTCAAGAGTTGGCCACACGCGCACACGATATGGAAATCACCGTGAAAGGACATGGAAGGAATCACCTATCCTCGTCAAAGGCAATCATCGATAAGAGGGAATGCAAGAAGCCTGAAAGGGTCAACAAAAATGCTCCGAAAGAGGCCATGGCCATCAGCACCAACGACGCTCCTGTAAAGATATCATCAAAACCAAAGCAGGAGAAGAGGAAAGAAGTCACCTCAAAAGACTTCAAGCGCACAAAGCCTACACTGAGGGAATTACAAGCCAAGAAGTATCCATTCCCTGACTCTGATCTGTCAGGCATGCTCGATGACCTGTTGGAGAAAGGCATCATCAACTTACCAGAAGCAAAACGCCCAGATGAAGTCAACAGGACTAATGATCCTAAATACTGCCGCTATCATAGATTGGTTAGCCACAGTATCGAAAGCTGCATCACTTTCAAGGAGCTTATAATGAGATTAGTCAAAGAAGGGCGCATCGAGCTCGACACAGATGAGACAATAGAAGCAAACCACACCTCTGCGACGACTAGTTGCGACTCACTTTGCAAGCCACAAGAATGGTGCATGCAACAAATCCAATTTGGCACCTTTGAGCCAACAAAAGTGTGGATATCAAAGCCATCTATTGAAGCTGAATCGAAAAAGTTGAGATGCGATTATGATCCAAAAAGAATCGAAACTTATGGGATTATGAAAGAAGTCGAATGCATGGAGGATGATGAAGGATGGACTCTTGTAACTCGAAGAAGAGCAAAGAAGCAAGTCAGTCCACAACCAGAACTTGTCCGCCGAAAAAAGAAGCAGGTGACCGAGAAGAGACCACGTCAGATGGAGGATTCCTTCGGTAAAGTTGGGGTCAACACAACCTCAGGGGCAATAAGCGAAGAAAGTGAAGAAGAACACAAAGCTGAGCAGAGGAATGAATCTCCAACCACAAAGACACAACCACCTTCGGATCCTCAAGATGACGCTGATGTGCTCGATATCCTGGAAACTCTCCCTAAACACGAGCAGTGGGAGCAGATTTTCTACTTGCCAGAGGAATCACGACAACGAATAGCAAAAGCACTCCTACATCCAAAGCTAAAGGAGGACGTCATCAAAAATGCAGAAAAGCTAAGAAAAAGTCAAGCCGAATGCACCTCATGCAACACGACCTTGGCATTTTCTGACGAAGATCTTCTTCTTGGATCCAAGCCTCACAACAGACCTCTGTATGTTACAGGCTACATCCGAGGACAAAAGGTGGGAAGAATCTTGGTGGACGGGGGATCTGGAGTAAACCTCATGCCAAAAGAAACCATGGATTTATTGGGAATCACTATGGACGAACTCTCTAATAGCCAGCTTTTAATTCACGGATTCAACCTAAAAACTAAACGTGCGATTGGCATGATTCGTGTTAATCTAGCGATTGAAGAGCTATCAGCCGATACCTTGTTTCATATCATTGACGTTAGAACTTCATTCAAGTTGCTACTCGGTCGACCATGGAAGCATGAGAACGGAGTTGTGGCATCAACTCTTCACCAATGCTTGAAGTATTATCGCGACGGTGAAAGAAAGATAAATGGTGACGTCAAACCATTTACCAAGGCAGATTCGTTTTTTGCAGATGCTAAGTTCTATGAGGAAAATGGTGTGTCAAGCGAACTACTGCCATTGGTCATCCCTTCCACTAGCAAGAACGACAAGGGAAGACCAGCAGACCAAAATCGGCCAAAGATAAAATCAGAAATTAAACCAGAGGCCAGGAGCAGGGCAGGTGTCATGATACCTACACAAACGCAAAGACCGACTCCTGAAAGCACACTTCCTATCTTGCGGTATATACCTATTTCTCGACGTAAAGCAGGACAAAGACCCCTGGAAGACTGTCAAAAATCAGAGACAAGTTTTGCAGACCAAAAGAAGGTCAGAAGGATGGTCAAACAAGAATGGGTGGCCAAAGTAGTCATTCCATTAACCAATGCAAATACGACAAAGGTTCTGAGGCCCCCGCTAGAAGGATTCGTTTCGGAGTCAATCGAACCACATGAAAGGAATGTAAGTTTGAAGGGAGAATTTGGTCCAAACGCCTATAAGTTGATGGAGAAGTCAGGATACAATTTCAAAAGACCGGCCATGCTCGGAGAAGTGATCGAACCTCATCCTTATAGTATCGCCCAGATTCATGGAACGGCTCACAAACACGCTGGTCTGGGTCACAAGCCTCCACCACCTGTGAAAATTTCTATTCGTCATCAAAAAGATGCTACATCAACTCACCAAATCACTGCAGATGAAATCGAAAACAATAAAGAGGAAGACATGACTGAGTATGATATAGCGACATCCTTTCACGTAACAGCCGAAGAAGTTCCAAATAAAGTCGAAGAAGTAGAGGCTGATCAAGCTCCGGAGGTACTCGAAGATGGCGGGCAGTCAACTGTTGATGACCTGAAAGAGGTGAACCTCGGAACCACCGAAAATCCACGTCCAATATACGTTAGCACCCTGCTAACCGAAGAAGAAGAGGAGCAGTACCTCAAATTATTGGCAGAATACAAAGATGTTTTCGCTTGGAACTACACGGAGATGCCAGGGCTTAATCCGAAGATAGCTTTGCACCGTCTAGCGATCAAAAGGGGGGTCGGACCAAAGAAGCAGTCCCAACGGCGATTTAGGCCAGAGCTGGTTCCCGAAATTGAGAAAGAAATTAATAAGCTCATCGACGCAGATTTCATTCGTGAAGTTAAGTATCCGACGTGGATAGCCAACATTGTTCCAGTAAGGAAGAAGAATGGGCAGCTGCGAGTGTGCGTGGACTTTCGAGATCTCAACGAAGCATGTCCAAAAGATGACTTCCCCCTGCCGGTTACGGAACTCATGATAGATGCAACAACCGGACATGAAGCTCTCTCCTTCATGGATTGTACGGCTGGATACAACCAGATACACATGGCGCCTGAAGACCAAGATGCTACGGCATTCCGAACCCCAAAAGGGATCTTCTGCTATAAAGTCATGCCTTTTGGCCTAAAAAATGCAGGAGCCACATATCAGCGTGCGATGCAAAAGATTTTCGAGGACATGATGCATAAAACGATAGAATGTTACGTCGATGATGTGGTGGTCAAGTCAAAAGCCAGGAGTGACCATATCCAAGATCTTCGTACGGTTTTCGAAAGACTCCGAAAGTGCCAGCTCAAAATGAATCCGCTTAAATGTGCATTTGGCGTCACATCGGGGAAATTCCTGGGCTTCGTAGTCACACACAGGGGCATCGAAATAGACCAGACAAAAATCAAAGCTATTCAAGAAATGCCCGAACCAAAAAGCTTAAAAGAATTGCACGGATTACAAGGACGACTGGCTTACATACGAAGATTCATCTCTAACCTCGCAGGGCGTTGTCAACCGTTCAGTCACCTCATGAAAAAGGATGCTCCATTCGTTTGGGATGACAAATGTCGCAGAGCTTTTGATAGCATAAAGAAGTACTTGTCTACTGCACCAGTGCTTGGGGCACCCACTCCAGGAAAGCCACTGATACTTTACGTTGCCGCTCAGGAGAAGTCGCTTGGGGCAATGTGTGCACAAGAAACCGACGAAAGAAAAGAAAGACCCCTCTATTACTTAAGTCGAACTTTGGTGGGAGCTGAACTCAATTACTCTCCAATCGAAAAGATTTGTCTTGCATTGGTATTCGCAGTACAGAAGTTGAGGCACTATATGCAGGCACATACAGTACACGTAGTTTCCAAAGCTGATCCCATCAAGTACATACTTTCAAGACCAGTCTTGTCAGGTCGACTAGCAAAGTGGGCTATGCTTCTCAAGCAATATGATCTAGTGTTTGTACCTCAGAGGGCAACAAAAGGGCAAGCCATAGCGGACTTCTTCGCTGACCACCCAGTTCCTGCCGAATGGGAGTTTTCCATCGATCTTCCAGGCGAAGACATATTCTACATCGATGTGCTACCTCCATGGCAGATGTTCTTCGACGGAGCTGCAAGACGCGATGGAGCTGGAGCTGGAGTTGTGTTTGTATCACCAGAGAATCATCTTCTCCCCTTTTCGTTCACACTCACTCAACTATGTTCAAACAACATGGCGGAATATCAAGCACTTCTCCTGGGACTTCAAATGGCCAGACAAATAAGAATCGACGAAATGGATATCTATGGAGACTCACAGCTAGTAATCAATCAAGTACTTGGTGAGTACGAAGTCAGGAAGGATAACTTGATCCCTTATCATAGACATGCGACACAACTGCTTAACGAGTTTGACTCCATCAGTATAGGACATGTTCCGAGAAGTGCCAATAAGTTGGCTGACGCGCTTGCTAACCTCGCAGCCAATTTGGCACTGGGGGCAGAAGAGACCATGTCCATTCCAGTTTGCAATCATTGGGTAGTCCCGCCGTTGGAGGAAAACGAAGAAAACATGGAGTCGTCAAACGTCGTATATGCCTATGACATCGAAAAAGAAGATTGGCGTCAACCTATCATCGACTTCTTGGATCATCAGAAGTTGCCAGCCGATCCTAGACACAAGGTAGAAATACGCCGACGTGCCCCAAGGTTTATCCACTACAAAGGGACATTATACAGACGCTCGTTCCTGGGGCAATGGTTAAGGTGCTTGAGCGAAGAAGAAGCAGTGGAAGTTATGCAAGAAGCTCATGCCGGCATTTGTGGTGCTCACCAGTCTGGTCCGAAACTTTATGATCGCGTCAAGAGGATGGGGTATTATTGGCCAACCGTTGTGCAAGACTGCGTAGATTTTGCAAAGAAATGCAATGCATGTCAGTTCAATGCAAATTTCATACATCAGCCTCCAGAGCCTCTACATCCGACAGTTGCATCATGGCCTTTCGAAGCATGGGGACTCGACGTAGTAGGACCAATTAATCCTAAGGCATCCAACGGACACACGTATATTCTTGCTGCAACCGACTACTTCTCCAAGTGGGCAGAGGCAGTGACGCTACGTGAAGTAAAGAAAGAAAACGTGGTTGACTTCATAACAAAGCATATCATCTACCGACATGGCGTTCCACAAAGAATTGTAACCGATAACGGAAAGCAGTTCTCTAACAAACTCATGACAAACCTCTGCGAAAAGTTCAAATTCAAGCAATACAAGTCGTCGATGTACAACGCTCCTGCAAATGGACTGGCCGAAGCATTTAACAAGACTTTGTGCAATTTGCTGAGAAAGGTGGTGGGGAGATCAAAACGTGATTGGCATGAAAAGATCGGTGAAGCACTGTGGGCGTATCGAACAACATACAAGACTCCGACCCAAGCAACCCCGTATGCTCTAGTATATGGAGTGGAAGCAGTATTGCCACTTGAACTTCAAATTCCATCCATGCGCATAGCCATCCAAGAAGGACTCAGCAGTGACAAAAACGACAAGCTACGCTTAGCGGAGTTGGAAGCCCTCGACGAGAAGAGATTGCAAGCACAACAAAGCTTACAATGCTACCAAGCAAGGCTTTCACGTGCATTCAATAAGAAGGTGCGTCCCCGCTCCTTTCAAAAAGGAGACTTGGTTCTGGCAGTAAGAAGGCCAATCATCACCTCACACAAGACGGGAAGCAAGTTTAAAGAGAAGTGGGACGGTCCCTACGTGGTGCAAGAAGCTTACACGAATGGGGCATACAAGATCGTGGATCAAGAAGGATTACGTGTCGGACCAATCAATGGAAAGTTCTTAAAGCGCTACTACTCCTAAAGCTGCAGATCGACACTCCTGGCCCGCAAGAGTATAAACTGTGAACGGCTAAAAAAAAAAAAAGATCGACACTCCTGGCCCGCAAGAGTATAAACTGTGAACGGCTAAAAAAAAAAAGATCGACACTCCTGGCCCGCAAGAGTATAAACTGTGAACGGCTAAAAAAAAAAGATCGACACTCCTGGCCCGCAAGAGTATAAACTGTGAACGGCCAAAACAAAAAACAAAAAAAAAATGAACTACGTTGACTTGATCTTGCAAAGTGTCACGCACGTGACTTTGTAAGTACGTAGGTAGCTTGAGTACAAAAAAATGTGTTCAAGTGCAGTCTCTAAAAAAAATAACAAAGTAGTTTGACGGTTCTAATGCATGACCGCCTGGATAGCCTTCTTGCATTGATCTAACTCACGCTTCACCTTCACCAAATCATCAGAGCTCGCTCGAAAAGTTTTCAATTCATCTAACTTCTGTTGAAGTGCACCGGCGCTTGACTCGGCCGCAGCAATTACATCCACTTGGCGGCTTTGCTGGTGTCTTATGCTCTCTGCCTCCTTATGCAAAGTTCGTAATTTGGCTTTAGTTTCCTCTATTGCCTGCGCCACTACTTCTCCCTGTCTCTCCAAACTCTTGCTAGTCTGGAGGGCACCCTTGAAAGTCACTCGAGCAGAGCATAGACTGTCCTCAACCGTAGAAATCTCACGGGCATGATGGGTGGAGTTGTTAACAACACGCTGCTGGACTACAAGGAGTGTGGCAACACTCTTTACATACGCATCAACGGCCGCCTGAAGAATGTAGGTGTCATCGCCAACATTTTGAAGACTAGCAAGGAGGTGGGTAACACGCACAGCTACATCGGCGACTTCTGCGTATGGAGCTTCCATTAGGTTCTGAAGGAGAACCCTCACGAGCTGGTCAGTCATCTTGACGGTTTGGCATGAGGAAGGTGAAGCAGTGACACCCCCAGAGCTTGGTACTTCGTTGCCCTGCGGTCGTCCGGAAGAAGATGAAGCATCGGAGACTTGTTGGCTATGTTGCACCGACCGTATAGGGCTCTGTCCTCCATTATCGACAGGCGTCTCATCCGTGGCATCACCAATTGGCACTGGGACGACAACCCTCCGAACCTCTTCAATAGCAGAATCAGAATCTTCACCCTAAAAAAGGGAGGGGCGACACACAAGGATACTGCTCAGAAATAGGGTATATATATATATATGAAAAATGAAGTCGTATCAAAAAGTTGGGTACCTGGCCGAATAGATGCTGATGCACTTGAGCTTTTCGCCCCTCATACACGCAACGATGCTTGTGGTTAGCACCTTCGCCTCCATCACTGCCATCGATGGCCCGCTTTCTTGGTCTGTCGGTATCTATGGCCTTCTTCTGAGAGGCAGGCATGGGCTTGATCACCCTATCGACAGTCTCAGGCAACATATCAAGAGCTACTGTTTTGTTCTTCGTTCCATATTTGACGCTGGACATAAAAAAATGGATATTCTCTCGAAGGTCGTTTACTGTCACCTTCCCCCACCATTGTTTAAAGCTAGACGTGGTCATATCCCCCCAATTCAATGAACGTCCGGGAAGCATCAATTTAGTTTGACTATCCTTGAAGAGAAGTAATCTAAAATGCTTCAATGCTGTGGCATAAGGGATGAAGCCATCATCCGCATCGCGTGGAAGTATGCTCGGAATGTCTTGATAGAAACCGAACTGCCTGCTGAAACGAGTCGGATGATAGGGTTCCAGAAAGAAAGAAGCCTTGGAACGCAAGGGGAGGTAAGCAGTACGAAGTGAAATGATGTAATTAAACTTCAAGACATCCAACTTATCATCACAAACAAGCCCGCATCGATTCCCCCGCAGCACAAGGCTAGAGGCCTTGAACGAAGAGCCGTCATGAATCAGATTGCGAGCTTCGACGTCGGTAAAGAATTTTGCGCTTCGAGAGCCTGAATACCGGACCATGAGAGGGCCAGGAGGTATACCATCCATTGCGTGATGCGAACCGAAATAATGGGCCAACCATCCGTACAAGTAATGTGAAGGAAATGCTGAACCAGAAGAAGAAGGCTTGTCTGCATTCACCATCTTATTCAAACCATGATAGATGCTAGCAAGCACTGGTGTCGCCAAACTGAATGTTGAGCCCTTCGCCATATGCACAGCTACTTCGAAAGTACCAGCCCTGATCACTGGGTCCCCTGCTTCGGGTAGTACAAAGACGCACAACCAACAAGATAAAAAAGCTGCCAGATAAACCGTTTTTCTCTCAGAATCATCAACTCCAAGATCATCAAAGACGGTCATCTCCCCGGACGCCCACTCTAGCGGTTTGTGATGTATCTCTCCTCTCGGATTGTGGCTGCTTTTCGGCCGACTGTCTGCTCTACGAGCTGGTTCTCTACCCGGCTTGCTGTATGAACTCTTGCACTTACACCAACACTGGACCCATTGCGTTGCACGAACCACATTCCTTGACTCAGGAAGGGATGCAAGAGAGCAATAGGCGCCAAGAAAACACTCGAAGGCTTGAGGGATAGATTTGGCCTTGTCTCTATTGTCTCTCATATTCTCCAAACTTGGCACAGCTTCGTCGTACCTACGCCCTGCTACTGGAAGTCCACCAATCTCGTAAAGATCCCAGAGCGAGAGCGACCACTCGCCTGCCACCGTGTGTAATGTGTTCGTGGAGGGACACCAACTCTCACAGAAGGCACGCACTATTTGGGGTTCACGATCGTACAGATACAAAGAAGCATATACAGCATCATAGATGTTTGCACTCTTCAAACGTTCGGAACATCGCGCTATCACATCTTCAGTCCACTCCCAGTAAAGAGGAATATAGGTAAAGTCTCCAATGATCTTCAAACAATTGGGGCTCCACCGCACAATGCCCGCGGCGATTCTTCGACCAAGTAAAGAGGGTCGAGTATCTTCCGACTCCTTTTCCTTCAAAAGACTCTTGAGGAGGTAAGCAGGCCCACCATGCACTACATCACGAAGGGGCAATGTTAGCTCGGGCGGAAAAATCTTCTTCATGCCACCTAAATTCGAGCCTGTATCCGGGCGCAACATCGACGGGAACACATGAAATTTCTGCTTTATGTTGCCTTCCATAGCCTTTGAGTCAGCCGCGATGTTCAGAAACAGCTGGCCATTCTCCTCCGAGTCCGAGAAGAGCACCATTGCGCCTGCCTTCTTTGGGTAGAGACTTGTATCGCAGCGTGAGTTCGTCACAAAAAATGAAACGACTATGTCAAAGAAATTAAGACAAGTGAGAAATTCCCAGGAAATTGGAGGAGTCACAAACGGTCTCACTTAAAACCCAATCTCCTTAGACTCGTAAGTCTTGGTGACAGAATTCTCAAAAGCTTATTCTTCTTGACACAATGAATTCAAAGTGTGAAACTACCCCCGATGGAATGCAGTCTTACGCAAAGAAGGGTAGCGAGTTGGTCTCTCAACGACAAGCCAAAGTACCGTCAACAACAGCGCGTCAATGTCAGAGCAGTAAAATCGGCAACTTTTAATTGGAGAGGGCCTAGTCATGGAAAAAAAAAATTATTTCGAAGTCGAAGCTTGGCTGCATGGCAACAAAAAAAAACGTGATTGAAGTTGATGCAAGTGCACGGCCAAGTGATATATTTCAATGCCTTACTACACGTGATTGAAATTGATTGAAGTAATTGAACACAAAGTCACGTTTGGATAGCAGTTTGAAGTAATTGAGCACAAAGCCACGTTTGGATAGCAGGGCCAAGTGATATATTTCAGTACCTTACACGTGATTGAAATTGAAAAGCACGTTCGAAATCCCTTTTGGACCCCTGAGACTCCAGCCGAGGATGATTACAGCAAGGAAGTTGGTGATGACGATCAGGATCAGCAGCAATTAAAGTTTGTAAAGCCGTGGATCAGGTTGAGCTTGAATTCCAAGTTGATGAGGAATCGAGCAGCGAAGGCTAGGGTTTTTCAGAACTGATCAGAGGAATGAGGCTCTCGATTTTGGGATGGCTTGAACTCTTGACTTAAGGCTCTATTTATAGAGAGAATTAGGGCTGCCGATTCCTAAAGATTATGCCCAAAGATTATCAAACAAAGTAGATTTAGGAAAGATTTCCTAATCTCATCTAACCGACTTGGCTTTATCTTTAAGCTAACTTAGTTGGCAAGTCATTCTAGAAGACTCCAGAACCGCCACGCACGGAATTTACTGTTCATCCCGAAATTACTGTTCATCCCGGAAATTACTATTCACGGCCTGAAATTACTATTCATCCCTGAAATTACTGTTCATCCGGGAATTACTATTCACTGCCTGAAGTTACTATTCATCCCGAAATTACTATTCACGGCCCGAGCAACAACCACCAATGCGTAGGCTTCTTCCAGATGGATCACCCACACCATTTCAACTCGTAAAAAGAAGGGATCAATAGAAGATAGAACTTTTCATTTGAAGCTCGAAAAGATGTCATTCGCCAAGTTGGAAAACGACAAATGACAAACTAAAAAAAATTACGTGGAAGCTCTTACGACAAGTTCGACATTCACGAAAATCTCAAGTCAACCGTCAAGTTGGAGAACGACATGGTGACTCAAAAAAAATTATGTGGAAGCTCTTACGACAAGTTTGACATTCACAAAAATCTCAAGTCAACCGTCAAGTTGGAGAACAACATGGTGACTCAAAAAAAAAATTACGTGGAAGCTCTTACGACAAGTTCGACATCCACAAGACTCTCAAGTCAATCACTCACGATCACGTCGCGCTAAGACACTCAAAATTGTGTCGCACAACATAATCATGAGGGGGTAATTTGTAGGCACTAAAAGTTTAAGGACCAAATCAAAATTATTTAAAGTATAAATGGGCCGGCCCACAAGGGATATTTGGGTCAAATCTACAAGCCCGGTTCATGAGTTAAACTCAACCCAAAGCACGGGCCCAATCTCAAGCCCACTAGTGAACTCTATAAATAGAGCATTTCACTTCACAAAAAAAGCATTCTGACATTCTGAAATTTGAGAAGAAAGCACAAAGAAGAGTGCTCTCAAAAGAAGCGTCAGCCGCCAGCAACCGACAAGTACGTGCCGTCTGCCTAAGCATCCCAGCGCCATCTGCCAGAGCATCCAACCGCGACGCAGATACGTGAGACCAAGTCCCCGCGACCCTCACTTCGCAGCGCAGACACGTGAGACCAAGTCCCCGCGACCCTCACTCCGCAGCGCAGACACGTGAGACCAAGTCCCCGCGACCCTCACTTCACAACGCAAGACACGTTGCACTACGCCTTCATCCGCACACATCAAGCTGAGTAGACCAAAGCAAGCAACACCGTAGAATCAGAGGAAGCATTAGAGATTACGAACACAACTTCTGCTCTCAAGCATAAATCATTTGTAAAACTTTATTTTGTATTCAATACGAAATATTGTGACCTTACAACTATTCCTGGTACACTTCCATCATCATGTGTACTACAAACTTTGGATCTCAATTCTAACTCTTTTCAAGGGAGAATACCAAAGTCATTGGGAGGATGCAACAGTTTGGAAACCTTAGACTTGGGGTACAACAAACTGCATGACATGTTTCCTTGTTGGATGACTAATGTTACCATGTTAACTGTTCTTGTTCTGAGGTCTAATTTGCTATACGGCAACACTCAATGTTTAAATCACAACTACAACTGGTCAAGGCTACAAGTTATGGATATAGCATCCAATAACTTTGTTGGGAAATTGCCGTCACGAGGGTTACTAAGCTGGGAAGCAATGCTGGTTGATAAGATTAACAACTCTGAGACAGGTGATCTACATTATCTTCGGACCTACTATATGTGGGTGTCTTCTGGTGGCGTTCACACTAGGGATTTTTATTTTAGGAACACAGTTTCAGTAATAGTGAAAGGTCACCAATTGATTTGGACAAAAATTTCAACTATTTTCACCTTGGTGGAATTCTCTGACAACAAGTTTGAAGGTGACATTCCACATGAGTTAGGAGAACTCAAATTTCTCTATGCATTAAACCTGTCACATAATGATGGATCGTTAGGTTAGCCAACTATATGAGGGAGATCCCAGAGTGATATCCCTCAGACAGATGGCAGCGGAAATTAACTCTCGTACAGGAAATATGAAACCAAAAGTAAATACTCACGATTTATAGTGGAAACCTTACTGCAACCTTTGCAGCAGGCTGAAAACCACTTGCCTTCTGGACAGCTCCAGAAGGGCTTCAAGATCCGTATTATTGACAAAGGAATATACTTGTAGTTCGTTACACTTGTCTCACACAGTGACAACTAACAGAACTACTCAATTCGAAAGGTCAACTAATACGATCTACTCGTCTGCACACAGCAGTACCTTGTCAGCTCACGGAAGTTTAAAACTCTGCAGTCTCCGAATGCTATCTCCAAAAGCCGCACCTTCACTTGAATGCTCTTCCTTCTTTTATAATGTCTTCAAGTCGGCTACACAGATCTTCATCGCAGATCTGATTGATATCTCACAGCTGTGATATCACATATATACTTGCCAAAGTTGGCGTCGATATTCCTGTCGTATATACTTAAATCTCCTCATGTATATATTTGAATTAATGCATATATTCTTGTATCTTCAGTGCATATCTCCGTGTATCTTTTCCCAGATCCGATCTGGTCATAAGTCGGTTTGTCTCTCACATGGAACACACCTCTCTCGCGGCTTCGCTCTCTCTCAGAGATGTCCAGTGAGCTTACCTGTCAGACAGTGATTTCTGCATACTCAAGTGCATTATTAGTTAAGTGTTTGTTATCATCAAAACACAAGGGTCCAACAAATTCCCCCTTTTTGATGATGACAAACACTTCTTCACATATAAGAAATCACATACAGCAATGATACCGGAACCACATCTACATTTCCTTTGGACAGCTAGCAACCTCAGAGTTTATATTCACTAGAGAGTCTAGCTAGTACAGTTCCCCCTCAGATAGACATCCGCTGAAATTTTAGTACTGATTTTTTCCCCCTTAGTGTATGCACATATAGTTCTTCCCCCTTTTGGCATCATCAAAAAGATATGCAAATAAGAACACAGAGTGATGGAAAGAAAAACATTTCATTCATGCAGGCAAGAGGTAAGTGTGTCATACAGACACCACACATGCTGCAAGGAATTCAAAAAACATAGAGAGTTTAAACATGAAATTAAAAAAAAGTTTCAACAAAAAGGGGCTAATGTGGGTGGGGATAGCAAGGAAGGGGAGATCCATGAGACAGTGCAGACTAGGGCACAATCGTGAATGAGTCCTTCATCTGGTTCACAATCTCTGTGGCAAGGTCCTTCATCTGCCCTGAGAAATCCTGGACGGCCACGGACATTGCCCCTGAGTCAACAGTTATTGCTAGCTCCAGTTCAATCACCCTCTGCTTTACGAGCTGCAATTCAGACTTCACCTCGACCAGCTCAGATTTGACCTCCTTTAGCTCTGCACGAAGCACTGTCAGCAGAGCCAGCACCTCACTTAAACCCTCAGAGGGGGTTGCCTCAGCACCGCTGACAGGAGCAGCAGCGTTTATAGGAGTCACATCCTTGACCTCCTCATCCTCATCTTCCTCTGCCACAACTTCCTCCTCCACAGCAGGAACTGTCCACCCAACTCCCTCAGAGTATTCCAACCCCAGCTTGGTAATGTGATCATCACACAGTGCATACGAAAGCACTCTCTCCGACTCCGGTTGATAAACATCCCAGTACACCAGTATCTCCTTCACAAACCCTGGAAAGGGTAATCCATTAGACGGATTGTTGCTGTTATTTTCCATATGCTTCATCACCTGAAAGGCCAAATTCACTGGCTGCTTCTGCAAAATTTTGTCGACCAGCAGCAGATCCTGGAAGGTGACCAGATTATGTTTGGCCCGTCTCGGGGAGATATTTGATACAAGGATCCTGTGAAGAATCCGAGGGAGTACGTCCATGTGAGTGTTTTCCCTCTGGCCCTTTGCCGTGACATCTAGCCCCAGTCGTTCAAACACCTCTGCCTTGGCCACAGTTCCTGGCCACGTTCCTTTGGAGTAGGTGGCATACCCGCCTTTCGGTACCCCTAGGACAGTGGCCAGCTCCCTCGTGCTGACTGAGTACGACTCACCACCGATGACAGCCAACAACTCCCAGTTTCCTTTTCCTTTC
Source organism: Rhodiola kirilowii (assembly GCA_033675215.1). Taxonomy (NCBI): domain Eukaryota; kingdom Viridiplantae; phylum Streptophyta; class Magnoliopsida; order Saxifragales; family Crassulaceae; genus Rhodiola; species Rhodiola kirilowii. Next base: position 8,535,120 of record CM066203.1, on the reverse strand, counting down.
TCCACAACTTGTAGTTTGGAATAGAACTCCCTCATCAATTTTTCATCCACAATAACAGAATTTCTAAACAACGCGCCCCATCCTTGAGCCTCCAGTAGATCAACAACCACTCCCAACCTCTTCTCCAGCAACCATTCATTGTTCAACACCAACTCGTGAACGAACCCCTTCCCGGCTTCCTCCGACTGTTCTGCGCTTCCATCCGACTCAGCCTCACCTTCAACTGGTGGGACGGAGGACGTAGCAGTTCTCTGGCTTTTTCGAGCAGATGGAGTGGCGAGCGTTCTCGGACGTTTACCCGCTGATCTAGTAGCCACTGAGGTTTCCTTTTTGCCCTGGCGCTGAGAGGAAGAGTCCGCTCGCAGAGTTTCCAGGCGTTCCTCGAATCGGACCACTTCATTGGCCACAGTAGAGTTAGTCGGACCAGAGTCGGTTGGCGTGACCGACTGGAGAATGGTTTCCAGGTTTTGAGGGTTAACTCCACTTGCAATCAACTTAGCAGCCATGGCGGCAGCTTCAGCGGAAGAGAGATTCGACTTAGGGTTTGAAGACGCCATGGATTTAGGGTTTCGAAACTTCAGAACTTTCGTGAGAGAGAAGACAAAGCCTGAGAGTGGTGTGGGAATAGTGCGCTCTCCTTACTCTTCTTATACCGCAACAAACCCTAGCGTTCAAACGACACTGTCCTTTGTTCGAAGCGTCGCCTCCTCTCAATAAGTAAACCGCCTTCAATTTTGCAATTTCCACCTTTTCTTCCCTTCCAAAAACGGTTCAGCAATAACTCCTTGCCAAAAACAAATCCGACTGAACAGGCATGCTCCAACAGACAGGGGAACGACACGTGTCATCTGAAAATAAACGTGTCTCCTCATAAAGGCAACCGACGCGACAATACCCTGCTGCAGAAAACTGTTCACCTTTCAATTCAACTTTACGTCTTCCCGACGCCAAGACATCTTTACGAAAGGATGATTAACTGCCCAGCTTCACACCTGTCACAGAGATTGTTTCCCAGTCGTGGGGATCTATCCACGGTGATACCTCAGTCTTACTGTCTCATGGGTACACAAGGTTTTGGTATGATGTGCTGATTTACCCAAATGGTACAAATAACATCACACCCAATCAAGAAGAAAATAATATCATCCAAACAAATCATATTGGTTTCATACCTCATGTGGAGTGACTCCAGAAAAGGTAGTGCATCAACGGGCTCATAGGAGCGTTCCACACGAGGATAGGCTAAGGTTGGTCTAGAGTACCTCCTTGGTTTATATTGTGGGATCAAACATGGAGGTCTCTTTTGGGCAGAAAGGAATCATAATTTCATGCTTTTTGGTCCCTAATGCAGTCATCAATCTCATAGCAAGCATGCATGAGTGCATTATGAACACAGCCTACTTTTTCACTAGCACAGAACATCCATGTTAGACTTTCCATCAGACGTGACTTATATGCATCTAGTCTAGCCAATCACTGAGGGAGTAACAATTTAGCATAGTATTAAGGGAGAGAAACCATACCTAGTTCCAGCCTCAGCTTCTCGTAGGGTTCTCTGTGCAAAGCTTTTGTGAATATGTCTGCAATCTGTTCCTCAGTTCTGCAATATTCCATCTCAATTGTTCCCTTTTCTACGCAGTCACGCAGAAAGTGATACTGAATTTCTATATGTTTGGTACGAGAGAACTGCACTGGATTTTTAGAGATGTTAATAGCACTAGTGTTATCACACAAAATCTTAGCACAATTTGTAATGACACCATAGTCACTTAGCTGTTGCCTGATCCACAGCAGCTGCGCGCAGCATGCAGCAGCGGCGATGTATTCCGCCTCAGCGGTGGACAGCGCAATCGAGGACTGCTTCTTTGAAGCCCAAGAGATGAGGCATGGTCCTAGATATTGAGCCATCCCTGATGTGGACTTCCTGTCTATCTTGCACCCAGCATAGTCAGCATCGGTGTATGCCTCCAGGCGAAGATCTCCTCCCCTCGGGTAGAGCAAGCATAGATCATCTGTTCCCTTCAGATATCTGAATATCCTCTTCACTGCTTTCACGTGGGTTTCTCTAGGATCAGCCTGAAACCTAGCACACAGACAAACACTAAATAAGATATCGGGTCTGCTAGCAGTGAGATATAACAGTGAACCGATCATTCCCCTGTACAGAGTTGGATCCACTCGAGGTGAGGACTCATCCTTTGCCAGGGTATCGTTCGGGGACATTGGTGTGGCACACGTCTTGGCAGATTCCATCCCAAACTTCTTCAGAATCTCCTTGACATACTTTTGCTGATGGATTCTGGTACCTTCCTCTCCTTGAGCGACTTGAAGTCCTAGAAAGTACTTGAGTTCCCCTACCATGCTCATTTCGAACTCACTCGACATAAGATCTGTAAACTTCTTGACAAGTTTAGGGTTAGTCGAACCAAATATGATGTCATCTACATATACCTGAACAACCAGAGTGTCTTTCCCTTCCTTCAGAAGGAAAAGGGTTTTGTCCACCTCTCCTCTGACGTAACTGTGGGATAGCAGAAACTGTGACAGTCTCTCATACCAGGCGCGAGGTGCCTGCTTCAGCCCATATAGTGCCTTGTCAAGGATGTGGACATGATCAGGGTGAGTGAGATCCTCAAACCCTGGTGTCTGGCTTACATACACTTCTTCCTTCAGAACTCCGTTCAGGAAGGCTGTTTTTACGTCCATCTGCTGCAGAGTAAAACCATGGTAAGTCGAATAAGCAATTAGTAGTCTGATTGCTTCTAACCTTGCGACTGGGGCGAATGTCTCATCGTAGTCTATCCCCTCTTGTTGGTTGTATCCTTTGACAACAAGGCGGGCTTTGTTTCTTACAACCACTCCCTTGTCGTCCATCTTGTTTCTGAAGACCCACTTTGTTCCTATCACATTCTTGTCTTCAGGCCTGGGAACCAGTCGCCACACTTTGTTTCTTTCGAACTGATGCAGTTCCTCTTGCATGGCATTGACCCATTCTGGATCCTTCAGCGCATCAGCAACCGTCTTTGGTTCTGCATGAGAGACAAAAGAGGCGAATCCACAGAAATGACATAGTTCGTCTAAACTTACCTGGTTCTGCGATGCGTAACATTGGTAGTCCCTTGTCCAGGTTGGGGGCTGAGTAACTCTCCCACTCCTTGTGGTTCTGGGTTCTTCTGCGGTCCCTGCCTGAGGAGGGTTATTCGCAATCACTTCCTCATTGGGGGGTTCTGCATTAACCTCTATCACTTGTGCTTCTGGACCCTGCTCTTCAGCTAATATTTCTGTTGGTGGAGCTTCGGCTGGTTCAGCAGGTTCTTGAGCAACAGTCTGAATGACCTCTGGAGCTGGTTCTTCAGTCCCGTTTTGGGCAGGTACCCAGTCGGGATCAGACCTGTCAGTAAGCTGAAGTTCTCCATCATCCTGTGAGGAGGGATCTTTCACAAGGTGTCCAGTCATAGCGCGCTCATCAAAGGTTACGTGAATGCTTTCTTCCACCCGTTCCAACCTCAGATTGTAGACCTTGTATGCTCTGCTATGGCTTGGGTATCCTACGAACACGCCTTCATCGCTCCTTGGATCAAACTTTCCCAGATTTTCCTTTCCGTTGTTGTGTACGTAGCACCTGCAACCAAACACTTTTAGATGAGCGATGTTAGGCTTTCTTCCTCGCAGCAGCTCGTAAGGTGTTTTTCCTATCAGAAAGCGTAATGATGCCCGGTTCAGTATGTAGCTGGCGGCATGTACTGCCTCGGCCCAGAATCCCTTGGGAACACCACTGGCAATCAGCATTGTCCTTGACATGTCTTCCAATGTCCTGTTCTTTCTCTCTACCACACCATTCTGCTGAGGCGTCCGTGGTGCTGAGAAATTGTGGTCTATCCCAGCTGTCCTGCACAGGGAAATAAACTGGGAGTTTCGAAACTCGGTTCCGTTGTCAGTTCGAATAGATACTAATTTCTTACTCAACTTGTTTTCAATTAGCTTCAGCCATGACACAAACTCAGAGAAAGTTTCATCTTTAGAGCTCAGAAAGATGGTCCATGTATATCTGGAATAGTCATCCACGATGACTAAAATGTACCTGTTGCCTCCACGGCTAACGACGTTGACTGGACCGCATAGATCCATGTGAATCATGTCCAGAGGAGCTGAGGTACTCACCGATTGTTTTGTCTTGAACGAAGTACGTACCTGCTTACCTGTGGCACAGGCGCTGCATATCTGATCAAACGAGCTTTCCACTTTTGGTAGACCAATCACTAATTCATTTTGATGGAGTTTATGAATCAGCCTCGTGCTTGCATGTCCAAATCTCTTGTGCCACAGCAATGTATCATCAGTGATGCTTGACAGACACAGCTCCCCGTCTGGGACGAATTCTGGGTCCACTGTATAAATCTGATTCTCCCGGACACCTCGAAGAATTATTTTTCCTGTCTCAATGCACTTCACAACACAGTCGTTAGAATTAAATATCACTTGGTTTCTTCCATGTTGACACAATTGTGATATGCTCAATAAGTTGTATCTCAAATTTTCAACCAGACTTACTTGTCGAATTCTAATGGTTTCTGAAATTCTTACCTCTCCAGTAGCTACTACCTTACCTGAGCTCTTGTTTCCGAAGATAATGTTGTCTCCGGAGTAGGCTTGGAGTGAGATGAACCATCCTGGATCCCCCGTCATGTGTTTGGAGCATCCACTGTCCAGATACCATGGCTTGCTCCTCACTCCACCCTGCAAAAAGAGAGGTCAGTTTTTACGAACCCAGACAAGCTTGGGCTTACTGGGCTTTGGGACAGTTTTGGCAGCAGAAGGGAGCTTCGAGGGACGAGAATCATTGTCATCCATGAGGTTGATTTTCATCCTGGGGGTTCTTCTGGGTCGTCCGTGGATGGCTGTGTCATGGTGAGAACGAACCCATTCCGGTCTGTTGTCCCCCTTTTTAAGAGAAGCCTTTCTCCTAGGAGTAGGGGCGGTGCCGGCCTGTCTCTGATGGCTGTGATTCTTTTCGTTTACTTCTTTCCATTTCTCACAGCTGGCTCTGTAATGACCGGAGTGTCCGCAGTGCCAGCAGACACGGTAGTAGAGTGTACCAGTTTTCTTATGTTTCTTTACGTGTGCTGGTATCCTTCTCTGTGCCTGAGGGTCGATGGAGAAGGATTGACGATTGGAGCTCATCTTTTTCCATATTTCAAATGCCTTCCCAGCTTGGAAAGGATCAGAGTCTCTGTCGTGGAGATAACTGTCCTGAGGAGATGAGGCTGCTCTTCCCGACTGTCTTGTGGGTTCCATCTTTCTCTGCTGAAGGGATCCCTCTCCGACTTCAGTCATTGGTTCCTTTCCTTTGGTACTCCTTCTGTTTTCTCCCTCCTTATTGGTTTCTTCCATATACCCAAGTCCGGGTCTGGCAAACCTTCTGTTGTAATCTTGTTTTACCTCCTCGACCTTTTTGGCTTCTAGTTCTCTAAGCCAGACCTTCTTTCTCTCCGATTCCTTTTGTCTGAGATCTGCAACCGCCTGACGGAGCTCCTCGTTGTCCAACTGGAATCTGTCGGATTCTGCAATTGACCGTACCTTCCTGGTATCGTCAATTCTTAAGCTACTCAGTCTGTCACTTAGATCACTGATCTGTGTGTCCCTTTTGTCACAGGTGGGGCATTTGCAGATGTGCTCCTCCATTTGTCTCTCGAGTTTCATAGCTTTGGTTGACCAGAGACGATTGTTCTCCATGTCATCGTCATGTTCCTCGTTCATGACCTCAATCTGTTCCTTGAGGCTAGTGATCTTCTTTAACAATTCGGCGATAGTTTCTGCAAAGTCAGATTCACTGAATACTTGATCTATGAAAGAGTCAGATTCATTTACCTCATCGTTTGCGGAATTCGCCATCAGACAAGGCTCCTTGACGAGCTTTCTATCACTTTGTTCCTCATCAGAGTCACTCCATGCTGCAAACATGGCATGGGCTTCCTTTGGGGCAGGTGGTTCCCCCTTTTTCTTGCTGTAGCAGTCTTTAGCGAGATGTCCCTTTTTCTGGCAGTGATAGCAGATTCTTTCTTCCTTTGCTCCAGCCTTTGTCTTGCCTTCCTCTGAGGAGGATCCCTTGTTCCACCTTTGACTGTTTCGTCCTCCGCCAGAGTTGCCTCTGTTCTGCGTTCTGCCTGTGTTTGCCATTTTGAAAGCCCTAGAGAGAAGAGCTATCTCCTCGTCCTCTCCTTTAGATGGCAGGCTTACTTGAGCTATGTCTAAGGCCTTCTCAACTTTAAGCGCTATAGCCTGAGATTTTCCAGCTTGTCTCCGGGCCATTTTCCTCTCGGCTATTCCAGCTTGGCTTTGCAGATTCGCCACGAGCTCTTCCAGAGTGACATCTTTGATCCCCTTCTGAGCTTGGAGAGCAGTAGTCACTGTGTCCCATCTGGAGCAGAGAGCTTGCATGAACTGATGAGTTACTTTCCACTGAGGGAGTACCTCATCCAGGGAGTTCAGCTGCGCGACGATGACTTGAAATCTGGTGTAGAAGTCATCCAGAGATTCGTCCTTGCGCTGTTCGACAGATTCGTAATCCTTTGTAGCAGCTAGGATTCTGTTCCTTTTGATGTCCTCGTTTCCCTCGTACAGTCGAGCAAGTCCATCCCACTGCTCCTTTGCAGTCTTGTACACAGCCATCTTTACTTGGTCTCCTGGGGAGAGGGCCATGTTAAGAACCTTTTTGGCCCTGGCATTCTGCTGGAGAGCTTTGTAGTCATCATCAGTGTACTCGTCTTTCTCTTTCTCTTTTGGTTTATTAGGATCTGTCACATCCAGAATAGGGAAGTTACCCTTTTCAAACACTCGCCACAGCTTCCCATCCAGGGAACAGACATGGGCTTCAAACTGGTCCTTCCACCAGTCATACTCTCCCGGACTGAGCACCGGCGGCTTCCAGAACGAATCGCTTCCGTTAGACATGATTTCCTGCAAGGCTAACACACAATCTAGAGCTTCCCGGCTCTGATACCAATTGATGGATCGTTAGGTTAGCCAACTATATGAGGGAGATCCCAGAGTGATATCCCTCAGACAGATGGCAGCGGAAATTAACTCTCGTACAGGAAATATGAAACCAAAAGTAAATACTCACGATTTATAGTGGAAACCTTACTGCAACCTTTGCAGCAGGCTGAAAACCACTTGCCTTCTGGACAGCTCCAGAAGGGCTTCAAGATCCGTATTATTGACAAAGGAATATACTTGTAGTTCGTTACACTTGTCTCACACAGTGACAACTAACAGAACTACTCAATTCGAAAGGTCAACTAATACGATCTACTCGTCTGCACACAGCAGTACCTTGTCAGCTCACGGAAGTTTAAAACTCTGCAGTCTCCGAATGCTATCTCCAAAAGCCGCACCTTCACTTGAATGCTCTTCCTTCTTTTATAATGTCTTCAAGTCGGCTACACAGATCTTCATCGCAGATCTGATTGATATCTCACAGCTGTGATATCACATATATACTTGCCAAAGTTGGCGTCGATATTCCTGTCGTATATACTTAAATCTCCTCATGTATATATTTGAATTAATGCATATATTCTTGTATCTTCAGTGCATATCTCCGTGTATCTTTTCCCAGATCCGATCTGGTCATAAGTCGGTTTGTCTCTCACATGGAACACACCTCTCTCGCGGCTTCGCTCTCTCTCAGAGATGTCCAGTGAGCTTACCTGTCAGACAGTGATTTCTGCATACTCAAGTGCATTATTAGTTAAGTGTTTGTTATCATCAAAACACAAGGGTCCAACACATAATTACCTTATCGGACGAATACCACCCTCATTTGGAAACTTGTACAATATTGAGTCACTGGACTTGTCGAAAAATGAGCTGAGTGGGAAAATTCCAAAACAACTTGCCTCCTTGAACTTCCTTTCAGCCTTGAACTTGTCATTCAATCAACTTGAGGGAATGATTCCAAAGGGAAGGCAGTTTCAAACATTTGCAGAGGCTTCTTTTGAGGGAAACAAAGGCTTGTGCGGGCAACCATTGAACACGAGTTGTGGCAGTGTGGACGTAAGCAGTCCACTAAATCCATCATCTGAATCTGAAGATCATAAATTTAGAGACATATTCATAGCAACTGAAATTGGTTACGCACTAGGGTTAGGACTTGTCATCATGCCACTAATTTTCTGGTCGAGATGGAGGGAGGAATACTACGAATGTATTGATAAAGTCCTAATGAATATTTTCTACTGTCAACCTAAGAAATCGACATCATCTCGGACAATAAGGCGCACAAACTAAAGCTATTGTTGTTGTTTGTTTTTTTTTCATGGTAAAAGTGTTAGTTGTTGTTGACAAAGTTTTATATTACTCCCAACGTCTCATTATATTTGTTCACTTTTCCTTTTAATGTCCCTTAATGTTTATACTATGTATATTTCGTGTGCTTTGTATCCTGAATTTCTTTTGGTGTTGTAAATTAAAGTTGTATCATTATACTGTTTTCTTGATAACAATAAATGTAATCTCTCCTTAAGCATTGTACAGATTGTCTTTTTCGACAAACAAATAGGGACGAAGAGTACAATATTTCTTTCTTCTTTGCGTTGACTGAGTTTAAGTCAAAGCTCTTTTTCAAACCTGGAACAACATCACAGCCATATCGTCACCCGTCATATTAACAAATCCGTGCCGATAAGGTGGATAAGATAAGAAAATCTAAACAGATCAACGGTCGTCTGAACAAGCAATTGCGCGGCGAGAAAGGCAGCACGTCCAACTACAACCCTCGTCAATGGCCGCCGCGACACGTGCCCCTCTACCTTCCACAACCGCCTCTGCGCAAAGTCTCCGTCGTCAATCGCCTAAATTCAGCAGCAGCTGCTGCAATCTCCGAGTCAACAAGTCGGGTCAAGGTTTGGAATTCATCAGCAGCTGCCGCAGCTTGAGCGCTTCGTCGTTGTCCGCATTTTCTGCGGGAAGGGTTTGTAAGGGTTTTGAGAGGCGTGGACTTGCTGTGTCGGCTATGGCGGAGTCGAATGTCTCGACAGTTCTTGTTACTGGCGCTGGCGGTAGAACAGGTGAATTTGTCACATCGTAGATTTTGGAGTGATCGCGTTGTAATTAGGTATTTGCTGGTTTTGTCGATTAATTAAGGGTTTTGAGAGTGCATTGATGATTAAATAGGGCAAATTGTATACAGAAGGTTCATCTGTATACAGAAATGCTTGTAGTTTTACTGTTGTTGATCTTTGTTGTTTTTGTTATGATTATATAGGGCAAATTGTATACAGAAAGTTAAAAGAAAGGGCTGATCAATTCGTCGGACGGGGCCTGGTCAGAACGGAGGAAAGTAAGGAGAAGGTGGGAGGCTCGGAGGATGTTTTCGTTGGTGACATAAGGAACATTGAACAGCTAGTTCCTGCGGTCCAGGGAATTGATGCTCTTATCATTCTGACTAGCGCGGTACCTAAAATGAAACCAGGGTTTGATCCATCAAAAGGTGAGAGACCAGAGTTCTATTTCGAAGAGGGACAGTTTCCTGAACAGGTAATTATAATTTCACGGTGTGGACGCAAAGGTACTAATTTTTGCAGTACTATCTCCTAACATATTTTTGGAATGTTATTGCACATCAGGTGGACTGGGTTGGTCAGAAAAACCAAATTGATGCAGGTAAAAGTTTTTAGTTTTACTGATGGGATCGTTGCATACAAATTGAGGTTGCTGAACTCTTTGTTGTGTTATTAGCTAAGGAGGCTGGAGTGAAACATATTGTTCTAGTTGGCTCAATGGGAGGAACTGACATTAGCAACCCTTTAAACAGCATAGGAAATGGAAATATACTGGTCTGCATTTCTATCTTGCACTAATTAGAATGTTTCATGTATGTCGTATGGAAATTTCATAAATGAATAGGTGGCAAGTGGCATTAGCCATTAGTACAGTCATTACATGGCCTTCTATTAAAAACATTTTCCATGAATCTGCTTTTGCGTTGCTACAAAGATTGAAATATATAATCTACATTCCCATTAGTCGATATAGATTAAGTCCCCACATTCCCATTGCTTGAATTCTTGTTGGCATTCATCCCATTTACAAATGGAATTAGTTCCACGGGATGTTTAGACATTGATCCTCATTTGGATCAACATATTTGTTACTCATAGTTAAACCTTCTCTTTCATCTAATTGTGCTCACAGGTCTGGAAGCGAAAGGCAGAACGATACTTAGCTGATTCAGGAATTCCCTACACAATTATTAGGTTCATTATGAATTTCCACTAACAAAATAGTGATTCATCCATCTTGGCTTCTTTTTTTAAAAAATGTAAAATACAAGTAGTTCGTGCTGCCATTTGCAAGTTTGAGGACTTCAAAACTCATGATTGTGAAACATGATCAGGGCTGGCGGCTTGCAGGACAAAGAAGGTGGCATCCGTGAACTACTAGTTGGGAAAGACGATGAACTGCTCAAAACAGACACTAGGACAATCGCTAGGCCTGATGTTGCTGAAGTTTGTATTCAGGTGCTTCGATAAACAACTGATTGCTTCTTCTGATGATCACCTAAATTTTCTTTTGCCAGTGCTGTTTAGTTAAAATACGCTTGCATCTTAATTTACCAGGCACTGCTACACGAGGAAGCTAAATTCAAAGCATTTGATCTAGCATCGAAGCCTGAGGGGACCGGCACTCCCACCAAGGATTTCAAAGCTCTCTTCTCACAAATCACCACCAAATTTTGATAAACGTCGATTTACTCTCTTCCAATGTGTTATCAAAAATTATTTACGGACCGACCTGTTGAAACATTATGAGGAAAATGAGAATAAAGAACACACCTTTCCATGGACTTGTTCACATTTTCATGTACTGAGCTGGGAATCATGGCGAGTGGTGTTGGATCGTTAGGTTAGCCAACTATGTGAGGGAGATCCCAGAGTGGTATTCCTCAGACAGATGACAGCGGAAATTATCTGTAACACAGGAAATTATACGGAAAGTAAAGACTCACAGATTTATAGTAGAAACCTTACTGCAACCTTTGCAGCAGGCTGAAAACCACTTGCCTTTTAGACAGTTCCAGAAGGGCTTCAAGATCAATGTTATTGATGAAAGAGTATGCTTGTAGATTGTTACACTTTGTCTCACTCAGTGACAGCTAACAATTCTACTCAACTCAAAGTATCAACTAACACGATCTGTCTCGTCCGCACACAGCAGCACTTCGTCAGCTTCGGAACTGGTCGCTCTTCAATCTCCGATCGTTCTCTCAGAAAGCTCGATTTGCTCTCTCCAAAAGCTGCACTCCGAACTGAAGACTCTTCCTCTTTTTATAGTGTCTTCAAGTCGGCTAAGCAGATCTTCCATCAGAGATCCGATTGCTATCTCGCAGATGTGATATGGTTAAGATATTTCCATATCTTAACCCTGTCACATATTTACTTACCAATTCTGGCTTCAATCTTCTCTTCGCATATACTTGACATATCTCCGTGTATATTCTTGCATTGATGATCTTAATCAAATATTCCACTTCGAGACTTGTATATCTTCAATATATATATTTTCCCAGATCCGATCTGCTCGTAGTGTCGGTGTGCCTCTCACACAGAACACATCTTTCTCGCAGCTCTCTCTCAGAGATGCCCAGCAGATCTGATCTACATCAGAGATTCGATCTCCATCAGATATTTGATCTCCATCTTGCAGATTTGATTGGTTAAGATATTTCTATATCTTAACCCAATAAATCATTCCCTTCCATATCCGGCTTGTATATATTCAGCACGTACATCTTGAGTATATTCCCAGCTCATATATGTATCTTGAGTATGGGCCCGTTCTATAGGGATTGGATTTGGGGTGTTGGAAGATTAGATTAGATTAGATTGTGTTGGGTGAGATTGGGGTGTGTGGGAAGAGATTGGGGTGTGTTGGGTGAGATTGGAGTGTATTGGGTGAGATTGGATTAGATTGTATTAGATTAGGTGAGTGGAGAGTAGATTAAGTGAGTGGTTCCTACATTAAAAATAATATTATAAAAATGTTAGATATTTAGATTATGTGAGTGAAGGTTAGTTTAGGTGAGTGGGTCCTAGTTTATAAATAATATTATAAAAATGTTAGATATATGTGAGTGGAGAGTAGATTAGGTGAGTGGAGATTAGATTAGATTAGGTTGTGTTGGGTGAGATTGGATGAGATTGGGTGAGATTGGGGTGTGTTGAGTGAGATTGGGTGAGATTGGATTGTGTTGGGTGAGATTGGGTCGGATTGACTCAATCCCTATAGAACAGGCCCTATATCTTGTACGGATATTTCCATATCATATCCTGAGTATATTTCAATCTTGGGTCTTGATATATCTCGAATATCTCCAGCTCGGATCTTGATATATGTTTGCTGCTGAGCTTGATCTCGTCTCTCACGCAGATCTCATCTTTCTCGTCTCTCACGCAGATCTCATCTCTCTCGTAGCGCTGAGCTCTCTCAGAGATGTCCAGTCACGTTTCTCTCAGACAGTCTGGACCCTGCGACTTCTCAGACAGATTTGTGATTTCTGCACACTCAAGTCAAATATTAATTAAGTGTTTGTTATCATCAAAACACAAAGGGTCCAACAAGTGGTGACTACAATCTACAACTACACAAATATTGAATGGCAATCACAATTTGGGTCAAACGACGCCGTTCATACCACATCAGTGATCGGTTGACTCCGCTGTTTACCAGAACCAGTGGAGTTTGGCGCGCACTTGGAAACCCTAGCAACCCGATATGGCCTTTTCGTTTCCTCTAAACCCTAGCTACCGACTACAAGCTTCAGCGACGCTTTGTCCCTGAAATTCTTACTACAGCTCATCCAAATCTGCTTCTTATAGGAAGTTCGGAGGCTGTGGAATTCTCAGTCCTCAGAATGGTCAGTTATTATCTTCAATTTGGTAACCTTAGCTCCAGATTCGGGTAATTACCTAGTCTTTTGACTATCAGGTGTCGTATTGATTGTTTTTTCCTCTACTAGAGTCGTTATTTTGGAATACGATGCCCGATTCTTGTTGTCAGTGCATCAGATGAAGATTCTGGTCAGACTGGAATGGGAAAGTCCATAAGTTGGGAGTGAAGGCTGCATTACACTTGACAAAAAGATGCAGCCAGTAGTGTCACCAGTGATGAAACCATTACACTTGACAAAAATTGTGTAGGCTGTATTCGTTTAGTTCCAGCGTCACTTGCGGAAATTCCTGACACCTACTTTAGGAACCAATTGATGACATGAAAAAAGACTGATGACTACTTGAAGGTTGTGTGGTGCACTGGTGCCGTGTGAAGTGTAAAACGAGGTTAGTTTTTTTTGGGGCATTCAACTTTCAAGTATGTTGAGCAGCACATTTGAACCGGCATTCATTTGGACCAAGTGAACCCTGACCCTTTTATCCATGGACGACTTCAAGTCAACACAACTAAACACTCTTGAGTCATCACACATAAGAAGTATACGGAGGCTTCTTTCAAACATTTACGGAGGCTTCTTTCAAACATTTACGGAGGCTTCTTTCAAACATTTACGGAGGCTTCTTTCAAGGGAAACAAAGGCTTGTGCGGGCAGCCATTGAACAGGAGTTGTGGCAATGTGGGCGTGAGCAGTCCACCAAATCCATCATCTGAATCTGAAGAGACATATTCATAGCTACTGAAATTGGTTATGCACTAGGGTTAGGACTTGTCATCATGCCACTAATTTTCTGGTCGAGATGGAGGAAGGGATACTACGAATGCATTGATAAAGTCCTGAAGAATATTTTCTACTGTCAACCTAAGAAATCGCTAGTGTCTCGAAAAATAAGGCGCAGAAACTAAAGCTCTCCTAAAGCATAAGGTTTGTTGTTGACAAAGCTTTATATTACAACAAAGTTTGTTCCTTCGTGTTTGCTCCCCTGTAATTTTCTTCGAAACTTATAGTTGAAAAAGTTGTAAATTGCAGAAGGCTTGTCACAGTATTGTTCAAGTCGAGTATAAAATCCTTAAAAGGAGGAACAAAATTTACTTGAATTCTTATTGGCATAGTGTCTCCCTATTTGGAAACGGAAATAGTTCCACGTAAAGTTTAGGCATTGAGCCTCAGTTGGATCAACATATTTGTTATTCATATTTGTACAACATATTTGGTTTACATAAGTTTCTAGTAGATAGACACTTCATTAATGTTGAGTAGTCTGTTTATTTGGTAGTTGTTCTACGTGGTTTTGCTGCTATTGGGCAGTGGCAGGGTTTTTTTATGTGCCAGCATCTGCTAGTGTTCTTGCTTTGCTGCAGCTGCAGTTCAGCTTTGTCTTGCCTTGTTTCAGTTGTGTCTTGGGATTAGCTAATCAAGTAATCTTGTAGGTTCTTTTTCAATGAATATCTGATTCAGGAATTCCCTACACAATTATTAGGTTCTTTCTGAATTTCCTCTAACAAAATTGTGATTCATCCAGCTTGGCTTGTTTTTAAAATGTAAAATACAAGTAGTTCGTGATTGTGAAACATGATCAGGGCTGGTGGCTTGCAGGACAAAGAAGGTGGCATCCGTGAATTACTAGTTGGGAAAGACGATGAACTGCTCAAAACAGACGCTAGGACAATCGCTAGGCCTGATGTTGCTGAAGTTTGTATACAGGTACTTCGATAAACGATGAATTCACAGCACTGGTTCTTTTTTATTGTCGCCTAAATCTGCTTTTGCCAATGCTGTGATGCTAAAATACACTTGCTAAATTTACCAGGCGCTGCTACACGAGGAAGCTATATTCAAAGCATTCGATCAATATACTTTCTCGCAAATGTGTTGTCAAAAATTATCTATAGAACCCGAACAGATGAAACATTATGAGGAAAATAAGAATAAATAACACATTTTCGTGTACTGAGCTGAAAACGACGACGTTTAGTACCACATCAGTGGTCGTTTGACTCCACTCTTTACCAGAACCAGTGGAGTACGTTGGCGCGCACTTGGAAACCCTAGTGAACCCGACATGGCCTTTGGCCCTTTTCGCTTCCTCTAAACCCTAATTACCGATTACAAGCTTCAGCGACGCTTCGTCCCCGAAATTCTTACTACAGCTCATCCAAATCTGCTTCTTATCGGAAGTTCGTTGGCTCTGGAACCCTCAGAACGGTCAGTTATCATCTTCAATTTCGTAACCATAGCTTCAGATTCGGGTAATTACGTAGTCTTTTGACTATCAGGTGTGCTCTTGATCGTTTTTTTCTCTACTAGAGTCGTGATTTTGGAATACGATGCCCAATTCTTGTTGTCAGTGCATCAAATGAGGATTCTGGTCAGACTTTAGATGGGGAAGTCGATAATTTGGGAGTGAAGGCTGCATTAGTGATTTTGATGTTTTATAAAAGTGACTCATTTTTTCTTCTTAGAAAAAATTGTTCTTGAACTTATTATTGGAATGTGTTCTGTTGGCAGCAATAAATTGACATTTCATATTATAACCTTTAATATCATATCAGGAGAAATCTCACCTTTGTTGCCCAGGAGTTGCCGGTATGTTCCAACCTGCAGTGAAAATTCGATGCAAGCGTATAAGAAATATGGGGTGATGAAGGGGACAGTGCTGACAGGTTGGCGCATTTGTCGGTGTAATCCTCTTGGTATGTCATGCACTCCTTTTGTTACAGATGGAAAATAAATGGTAAAACGGCATCAAGAAATTGTGCTTGCGCACCTGTGTAATATATTTGAAGCTGGACTAAATAGTTATGACTTGATGATTGGAAGCATTATGAAAACTTCTGATTCATTGTAGGTGGGACTGGATTTGATCCCCCGAGATGGTTTGATGAGCCATCTCCTGATGAAGATTAGACTGTTTAAGCATTACCTATTAGTGAAGTTTTGAACCCCCGTGACTGTTTAAGTGAAGTTCTCCAAGTGGCGATTCTAATAGGTACATGCTTAAGTGAAGTTTTCGTCCATATCCACATGTTTGTAACATTTCATTTAGAACTTGTCTTTATGGTTTTTTGTTTGATCCAAATGTATGATGAATGGACAACATGCCTGTAGCCGAGAAATGATGACTTCAGATTTTGATTTAACTGAAGTGTATGTCCTGTTGAATATGAATTTATTTTGAAGTATCATCTTACGTCAAGTATCCAGGTAATTAGTTCTATCAGATTTTGTTTCGGTTTCGTAGGATGTAAAGACAAATCAAATCACACTTTAGCTTTCATATTTGTGTCTTTTTGTTCATTTCGTGCACTATATATCAGTTGCCATGAAATGGAAACACGCAAGGATCTTCATTGTTATACAATGGATCATACTGACAATCAATATAGGGCCTGAAGTAAGTGGACACTGTATGGTAACTTTGCGTTTCCTGTCAACCAACCACGAGGCAGATATACTTTTCATAAAAGCGTAGACATTTATCTAATATCTTATTGATTGCTGTGGAAAAGGTTGGGTGATTGATGAATCGTATCTCGTAAGCATTTACCCTCCATAAGTAGCCGGTTGTCAGAAATCTTTCATACAATTTTTTTCAGATGGTCAAACATCTCCCTTGGCGTTACGTCTTTCCCTAGATCTTACTTCCTTATATTTGTTATGAGCCTATTGGTATACTCTTTTGATTTTTCTTCTCTCGTAGGTAGACTTTCCTGAATATTTTCATCATCTAGCCAGTGAGGCCCCACAAGGCCAGTCATTGTGCCGTGCCAAATCAGGGTTCATCGACGGTCACCTTAATATTTGTTTCGTATTAATGTATTTCAGGACAGCCAAGATTGACAGGAGACATAGACATAAACAACTGAATGCATTAATGTATTTCAGGAGCTTCCCAAGGTTATCATTTCTTGCTGGTCTTCCATTGTTAGATTTAAACAGCCAAGGATTAGGGCAGTTTTTTAAGGAAATCTTATCTTTACTTTCTATGTTCTTATATTAAAGTGAACCACCGGACAGTACTTTATCTTTTATGGAGTTATGAGGTTCCTAGAAAGATTATGATAGACCTTTATGCAATTACAGAATCAACATTTGAACCAACTTGAGTTGTATCATTCGAAGTTCTTAAAAAATGCTGAGTGAAATAATAGAAAAGATACATTTCAACCACATTTTACTTATAGTTATGCATAGCATATTTGTATGTCATGTTAAGACAAGATGTAGAGAGTTTTTTTTTTGCCCTGTTTTGAAATTCAAAACTCGATTTTGCCCTGTTTTAAACTCATCTATCGATTTACCCTGTTTTTAATAAAATCGGTTTGGGAATCCGGTTTGACTCATTTTCAATAAAATCGATTTCTTCCAAACCAGTTTGGTTAATTGAAAACATGACAAAAGACTGACAACTACACTTGAAGTTTGTGTTGTGCCGTGAAGTGTAAAACGAGGTTAGTTTTTTTTCGAGGGCATTCAACTTTCAAGTGTCTAGGGCAGCACATTCGAAACGGCATTCATTTGGACCAAGCGAACCTTGCCCTTTTATCCACGGATGACTTCAAGTCAACACAAGTAGACACACTCTGAGTCATCACACGATAAGAATCATCTCCTTCTCTCGTCTTCTTGCATGATGGCATAGACATAGACATTAAAGTGAATGCATAGACATAAGCAACTGAATGCATCAATGTATTTCAGGAGCTTCCCAAGGTTATCATTTCTTACTGGTCTTCCATTGTTAGATTTAAACAGCTCTGATAAAGTGTTGTTGTTTAATTGGGCAGTTTTTGTTAAGGAAATCTTATCTTTACTTTCTATGTTCTTATATTAAAGTGAACCACCGGACAGTACTTTGTCTTTTATGGAGTTATTGGTTCCTAGAAAGATGGTGATAGACCTTTATGCAATTATTGAATCAATATTTGGACCAACTTTCTGCAATTAGCAACTTGTATCATTAGACGTTCTTAAAAAATGCTGAGTGACAAAAATAGAAAAGATACATTTCAACCACATTTTACTTATGGTTATGCATAGCATATTTGTATGTCCCTTGAAGTGTAATGCAGGGTTAGATTTTTCTGGACATTTGATGAAGAGGCATTCATTTCAGCAGGACCCAGTGGAACAAGACAGTATCTCTTCCCATGTTCATTCATATAATATCTCAAGCTCATTGGAGGAAACCTTGACATTTTTATCCATAGACGACTTCAAGTCAACACAATTGGATCGGAGTGTCACGATGCTGAACAACTTGAACACATCCTATTTATTCTACATTAGCTGGGTGCTTCAAAACTAAGCAATCCTAGTGTCTTCTTCTTTGACAATGGCTGCTCTGCACTGCATCATGGTGATTGTCGCTTTTATTTTCAGTTTCAGTGAGGTCAGAGGGTATTGCCTAGAGCGCCATAAGTCATTACTTCTCAACTTCAAGCATAGTCTAGTGATTGATGAGTCTGGTTATGGAAAACCTTCAAAGCTTGCAAATTGGAATTCGAGCACAGACTGTTGTTTGTGGCCTGGTGTGACATGCAGCGGTACGTTTGTAACAGGTCTTGATTTGAGTAATGAAGGCATAGTTGGCGGGTTTAATGACTCTAGTCCCTTGTTCAATCTCACAAGTCTTACAAGCCTCAATCTTGCTTGGATGGTCCAAAATACAATCATCCCGTCTGGAATTGGAAGGCTTGTTAGTCTGATGAACCTCGACATGTCCAGATCATACTTCATTGGACAAATTCCCAGAGAAATATCAAATTTGACCAGGTTAGTTTCTCTTGATGTCTCATATTGTGATAATCTCAAGGCTGAGAATCCAAATTTGCGCACGTTGGTTGGAAATTTATCAAATCTCAAAGACCTACGTCTTGATAGAGTTGACTTGTCATCACAATCAAGAGAATGGTGTCAAGCACTCTCATCTTCAACGCCTCATTTACAGGTCTTAAACTTACGTGATTGTGGACTGTTAGGACCTATTCATGATTCCCTTCAGAATTTAACACATCTGTCGATTGTCGATATAAGTTATAATAACTTCTCTGGTCCCATTCCTTATGGAGTCTTCGCAAGCTTGGAGAACTTAACTTCCCTGACATTGAGAAGTTGCAAGTTCAATGGAGTTTTTCCACATAGAATGCTTCAGTTGCCAACCTTAAGAGATCTGGATATATCGTGGAATGAAGATTTAGAAGCTAGTCCATCAACGATCACCTTCCAGAACAGCTCACTTGAGACCTTACTACTTCACGGGACAAGATTTTCGAAGACAGTGCCTGAATCCATTGGCGAAGCCAAAATGTTATCTTATTTAGACCTTGGGAATTGCAGTTTATCCGAACAGATACCAGAATCAATATCTCAACTTGAGCAACTTATTTCTTTGGACTTGTCATACAACAATTTGAATGGCCATATTCCATCTTTTTCAAGGTCAAGAAATCTTACAGTTTTGACGATGAATCATAATCAGCTCAACGGATCTATTTTGGCAACTGACTGGAAAAAGCTACCCCAAATGGAAAGATTAATATTAAGCTGGAACAGTCTAAGCGGAAGCATACCGACATGTTTGTTTGAAACACCATCACTTGTGGATTTGGTTCTACAAGAAAACCATTTCACAGGATTTACGGATGAATTCAACATCAAGACTTCCTCATCTCAATTGGCCAATCTTTATCTAGGTCACAACCACTTACAAGGACCCTTTCCACCTTTCATTTATGGGTTAAACAGCCTCTATGCTCTCGACCTCTCCTTCAATAACCTCAAAGATACGTATCGTATGGATACGGGTTCATTTATTCAACTCAGATGGCTTCGCCTAGCTTCTTGCAACCTGAAACAGTTTCCTCCTTTCTTAACCAACCTATCCATACTTGAGAGTCTTGATCTCTCGGATAACCAAATTGATGGCCACATACCTGATCATATTTGGAATAGTGCTACTCTTTTGACTCTTAATCTTTCTCACAATCGGCTAGAGTTTTTGGGCGGGGAAGAACTTGGCAGGAGTTTGGAAGTTCTGGACTTAAGCTACAACCAATTTCATGGAAAACTCCCAAACGTACGGCAAGGCATGAGAAGTTTGTTCGGTCCCACCATACCCTTAACCAATTTGCGGTTCTTTTCTCTTTCAAGCAATAAGCTACATGGAAGCATACCTGTATCAATCTGCAATGCAACAAATGTTGTAGTTTTGGACTTTTCGAATAATTTCTTAAGTGGTGCACTTCCAAAGTGCTTGGTCCAACTACCAATTCTTGGAGTTCTCAATCTGCGCAATAACAATATCAGTGGTACTATTCCTGATACACTTCCATCACCATGTTTACTACAAACATTGGATCTCGGTCAAAACTCTTTTCAAGGAGAAATTCCAAAGTCGCTAGGAAGATGCAACAATTTGGAAGCCTTAGACTTGGGGTACAACAAACTGCATGACATGTTTCCTTGTTGGATGACTAATGTTACCATGTTAACCATTCTTATTCTGAGGTCCAATTCTCTATATGGCAACACTCAATGTTTAAAACACAACTACAACTGGTCAAGGCTACAAATTATGGATATGGCATCCAATAACTTTCTTGGGAAATTGCCGTTACGAGGGATACTAAGCTGGAAAGCAATGCTGGTTGACAAGAATTCTAGCAGAGGTGATCTACAATATAATCGGCCCTACCAAAGGTCGCTTTCTGACGGCAGATACAATTGGTTTGCGGTGTATTTTAGGAATACGGTTTCAGTAATAGTGAAAGGTCACCAATGGAATTGGACAAAAATTTCAACTATTTTCACCTTGGTGGACTTCTCTGACAACAAGTTTGAAGGTGACATTCCACATGAGTTGGGAGAGCTCAAACTTCTTTATGCATTAAACCTGTCACATAATTACCTCAGTGGACGAATACCACTTTCATTTGGAAACTTGTATAATATCGAGTCACTGGACTTGTCAAAAAATGAGTTGAGTGGGAAGATCCCAAGACAACTTGCCTCTTTGAACTTCCTTTCAGTCTTAAACTTATCATTCAATCGCCTTGAGGGAATGATTCCAAAGGGAAGGCAGTTTCAAACATTTACTGCTGCTTCTTTCAAAGGAAACAAAGGCTTGTGCGGGCAGCCATTGAACACGAGTTGTGGCAATGTGGGCGTAAGCAGTCCACCAAATCCATCTTTTGAATATGAAGATCATAAGTTTATAGACATATTCATAGCAACTGGAATTGGTTACACAGTAGGGTTAGGACTTGTCATCATGCCACTAATTTTCTTGTTGAGGTGGAGGAAGGGATACTACAAATGTATTGATAAAGTCTTGATGAATATTTTCTACTGTCAACCTAAGAAATCGCCAGCGTCTCGGACAATAAGGCGCAGAAACTAAAGCTCAACAGAGTAAGAAGTTGTTTTTAATGTCCCTTAATGTTTGTATTACTTATATTTCATGTACTTTGTATCCTGAATTCCTTTTGATTGTTGTAAATTAAAATTGTACTATTACACTATTTTCTGAACAACAATAAATGTAATATGTACTTTTTTTTCTCTCCTTAAATATTATACTCATTGTCTTTTTGTACAAACAAATAGGGACGTAGAGAGTATAACATAGTTTCTTTCTTCCTTTGCGTTGACTGAATTTAAGTCAAAGCTCTTTTTGAAATCTGAAACAATATCACAGCCAATTCGTCAACCGTCACATTAGCAAAACAGTGCCGATAAGGTGGATAAGATAAGAAAATCTAAACTGATCAACGGTCGTCTGAACAAGCAATTGCACGGCACGAAACACAGCCCGTCCAACTACAACCCTCGTCAATGGCCGCCGCGATACGTGTCTCTTCACCTTCCACAACCGCCTCTGCGCAAAGTCTCCGTCGTCAATCGCCTAAATTCAGCAGCAGCTGCTGCAATCTCCGAGTCAACAAGTCGGGTCAAGGTTTGGAATTCATCAGCAGCTGCCGCAGCTTGAGCGCTTCGTCGTTGTCCGCATTTTCTGCGGGAAGGGTTTGTAAGGGTTTTGAGAGGCGTGGACTTGCTGTGTCGGCTATGGCGGAGTCGAATGTCTCGACAGTTCTTGTTACTGGCGCTGGCGGTAGAACAGGTGAATTTGTCACATCGTAGATTTTGGAGTGATCGCGTTGTAATTAGGTATTTGCTGGTTTTGTCGATTAATTAAGGGTTTTGAGAGTGCATTGATGATTATATAGGGCAAATTGTATACAGAAGGTTCATCTGTATACAGAAATGCTTGTAGTTTTACTGTTGTTGATCTTTGTTGTTTTTGTTATGATTATATAGGGCAAATTGTATACAGAAAGTTAAAAGAAAGGGCTGATCAATTCGTCGGACGGGGCCTGGTCAGAACGGAGGAAAGTAAGGAGAAGGTGGGAGGCTCGGAGGATGTTTTTGTTGGTGACATACGGAACATTGAACAGCTAGTTCCTGCAGTCCAGGGAATTGATGCTCTTATCATTCTGACTAGCGCGGTGCCTAAAATGAAACCAGGGTTTGATCCATCAAAAGGTGAGAGACCAGAGTTCTATTTCGAAGAGGGGCAGTTTCCTGAACAGGTATTTATAATTTATTGGTGTGGATCGAAAAAAAGGTACTAATTTTTGCAGTACTATCTTCTAACATATTTGTGGAATGTTATTGCACATCAGGTGGATTGGATTGGTCAGAAAAACCAAATTGATGCAGGTAAAGTTTTTTTATTTATACTGATGAGATCGTTGCATACAAATTGTGGTTGCTGATTTCTTCCGTGTTATTAGCTAAGGAAGCTGGAGTGAAGCATATTGTTCTAGTTGGCTCAATGGGAGGAACTGACATTAGCAACCCTTTAAACAGCATAGGAAATGGAAATATACTGGTTTGCAATTCTATCTTTCCTTAAATTGTTTCATTTACGTCTGTATGGAAAATT
This sequence comes from Rhodiola kirilowii, assembly GCA_033675215.1. Lineage (NCBI taxonomy): Eukaryota > Viridiplantae > Streptophyta > Magnoliopsida > Saxifragales > Crassulaceae > Rhodiola > Rhodiola kirilowii. The sequence continues at coordinate 8,512,225 of CM066203.1, read as the reverse complement.
TCATAAATGAATAGGAGGCATCAGCCATTAGTACAGTCATTACATGGCCTTCTATTAAAAACATTTTCCATGAATCTGCTTTTGCGTTGATACAAAGATTTAACTATTTAATCCACTTTTTTTTAAAGTGACCTGAAATAAAATTTTCCATTAGTCAATATATATTTAGCTCCCACTACGGTTAAAAATTTTCCACGTGTGTTCCTGCCAGCACATGTGAAAGAAGTGGTTCTATTTATTTTGTTAGCAGAAACACATGTAAATTTAAACCACGAAGTCCAGTAAATAAATCATCAATGGAAGATCAAGATTTGCTTGAGTTCTTCTTGGCATACATAGGTCTCCTCATTTAGAAACGGAAGTAGTTCCAATGTTCACGCATTGAGCCTCAGCTGGATCAACATATTTGTTATTCATAGTGAAACCTTCTCTTTCATCTAATCTAACTGTGCTTACAGGTTTGGAAGCGAAAGGCAGAACAATACTTAGCTGATTCAGGAATTCCCTACACAATTATTAGGTTCATTCTGAAATCCCTCTAACAAAATAGTGATTCATCCATCTTGGCTTTTTTTTACATGTATAATACAAGTAGTTCGTGCTGCCACTTGCAAGTTTAAGGACTTCAAAATTCATGTTTGTGAAACATGATCAGGGCTGGCGGCTTGCAGGACAAAGAAGGTGGCATCCGCGAATTACTAGTTGGGAAAGACGATGAACTACTCAAAACAGACACTAGGACAATCGCTAGGCCTGATGTTGCTGAAGTTTGTATTCAGGTACTTTTTTTCCCCTCGTATTCAGGTACTTCGATAAAAAACTGATTGCTTAAACAACGGATTGCTTCTTCTGATGCTCACCTAAATTTGGTTTTGCCCAGTGCTGTTAAGTTAAAATACGCTTGCATCTTAATTTACCAGGCACTGCTACACGAGGAAGCTAAATTCAAAGCATTTGATCTAGCATCGAAGCCTGAGGGGACCGGCACTCCCACCAAGGATTTCAAAGCTCTCTTCTCACAAATCACCACCAAATTTTGATAAACGTCGATTTGTTCTCTTCCAATGTGTTATCAAAAATTATTTACAGACCGACCTGTTGAAACATTACGAGGAAAATGAGAATAAAGAACACACCTTTCCATGGACTTGTTCACATTTTCATGTAGTGAGCTGGGAATCATGATGAGTGCTCCCCACAATCTACAACTACAAAAAATATAATGGCAATCACAATATGGGTCAAACGACGCCGTTCATACCACATCAGTGATCGGTTGACTCCGCTGTTTACCAGAACCAGTGGCGTACGTTGGCGCGCACTTAGAAACCCTAGCAACCCCATATGGCCTTTTCGTTTCCTCGAATTCCTAACTACCAACTACAAGCTTCAGCGACGCTTCGTCCCCGATATTCTTACTACAGCTCCATCCAAATCTGCTTCTTATCGGAAGTTCGTAGGCTTTGGAATTCTCAGAATGGTCAGTTATTATCTATAATTTCGTAACCTTAGCTCCAGATTCGGGTACGTAGTCTTTTGACTATCAGGTGTCGTATTGATCGTTTTTTTCTCCACTAGAGTCGTGATTTTTGGAATACGATGCCCGATTCTTGTTGTCAGTGCATCAGATGAAGATACTGGTCAGACTGGGATGGGGAAGTCAATAATTTGGGAGTGAAGGCTACATTACACTTGACAAACAGATGCAGCCAGTAGTGTCACCAGTGATGAAACCATTACACTTTTGTGTAGGCTGTATTTGTTTAGTTCCAGCGTCACTTGCGGAAATTCCTGACACAGTACTTTCGGAACCAATTGATAGCATGACAAAAGACTGATGACTACTTGAACGTTGTGTGGTGCCGTGAAGTGTAAACCAAGGTTAGTTTTTTTTTGGGGGGCATTCAACTTTTAAGTGTGTAGGGCAGCACATTTGAACCGGCATTCATTTGGACCAAGTGAAGCTCGACCCTTTTATCCATGGACGACTTCAAGTCAACACAACTGAACACTCTGAGTCATCACACATAAGAATAATCTCTTTCTCTCGCCTTCTTGCATGATGACAAGCCTCAATTATTGTTATGAATCCCAACTCCCTTGTGGCCGTCATGATCCTTCTTAAACAACTTGAAGATGAAACTGTTTGTTCCCATCAGCTATTTATAGTATGAGCATACATCCTGTATATTCTACTTTACTAGTGCTTCAAAAATTATGAAATCCCCATGTCTTCTCCTACGTCTATGGCTATTCTGCATCATAATGATCTTTTCTTTTTTCTTTTTTGACAAGGTCAGAGGACAGTGCCTAGAGCACCACAAATCATTGCTTCTAAAGTTCAAGCATAGTCTGGTAATTGATGAGTCACGTATCCTTGTGAAGTCTTCAAAGCTTATGAATTGGATTTTCAGCACAGACTGTTGTTTGTGGCCTGGTGTGACCTGCAGTGGCGCGTATGTGACAGGTCTTGATTTGAGCGATGAAGGTATAGTAGGTGGGTTTAATGACTCTAGTCCGTTGTTCGATCTCATTGGTCTTACCAGCCTCAATCTTGCTATGATGTACCAAAAGACAGTCATCCCGTCTGGAATCGGAAGGCTTGTTAATCTGATGAACCTCAATATATCCGGATCATACTTATTTGGAAAAATTCCAACAGAATTATCAAACTTGACCAGGTTGGTGTCTCTTGATCTCTCATATCCTTCATATTCTGTGGCTGAGAATCTAAATATGCACATCTTGGTTGGAAATTTATCAAATCTCATAGACCTTCGTCTTAGTGGAAATGGCTTTGACATGTCATCACAATCAAGAGAATGGTGTCAAGCACTCTCATCTTCAACGCCTCTATTACAAGTTTTAGACTGCAGTTATTGTGGACTGTCAGGATCTATTCATGATTCCCTTCAAAATCTAACACATCTATCAATTGTTGATTTAAGTCATAATGACTTCTCCGGTGCAGTTCCTTATGGAGTCTTCGCAACCTTAGAAAACTTAACTTCCTTGACATTGAGAGGTTGCGAGTTCAATAGAGTATTTCCACATACAATGCTTCAGTTTCCAACCTTACAATTTTTGGATATGTCGTGGAATGATTATTTAGAAGCCAGTCCATCTATCACCTTCCAGAACAGTTCACTTGAGACCTTACGACTTCATGGGACAAGATTTTCGAAGACAGTACCTGAATCCATTGATGAAGCCAAAATGCTATCTACTTTAGACCTTGGGCTTTGCAATTTATCTGGACAGATACCAAAATCAATATCTCAACTTGTGCACCTTGTCTATTTAGACCCGTCGTACAACAATTTGGATGGTCATATTCCATCTTTTTCAAGGTCAAGAAATCTTACAGTTTTGAAGATGAGTCATAATCAGCTCAACGGGTTTATTTTTGCAACTGAATGGAAAAAGCTACCACAGATGGAAAGTTTAATGTTAAGGTCGAACAATCTAAGTGGAAGCATACCGACAAGTTTGTTCGAAACACCATCACTTGTGACGTTGGATCTACAAGGAAACCATTTCACAGGATTTACAGATGAATCCAACATCATGGCTTCCTCATCTCATTTACAGGAGCTTTATCTTGGTGATAATGACTTTCAAGGGTCCTTTCCACCTTTCATTTATGGGTTAAACAGCCTCAAAGTTCTCGACCTCTCCTTCAATAACTTCAGTGATACGTTTCATATAGATGCAGGTTCATCAATCCAACTCAGTTCACTTGGACTGGCTTCTTGCAACCTGAAACAGTTCCCTTCTTTCCTAACCAACCAATCCGGACTTTGGAATCTTGATCTCTCTGATAACCAAATTGATGGCCACATACTTGATCATATTTGGAATATGACTACTCTTTTGAATCTTAATCTTTCTCATAACCGGCTAGAGTTTCTGAGCAGAGAAGAACTCGGCGGGGGTTTGGAAGTTCTAGACTTGAGCTCCAACCAACTTCATGGGAAACTCCCTAACATTCAGCAAGGCATTAAATATTTGGATTTGTCAAGAAATTTGTTCGATTCCATTATACCCTTAACCATCGGTTCTTCTGTTTTTGGTATGCGGTTCTTTTCTGTTTCAAGCAACAAGCTACATGGAAGTATACCTGTATCAATCTGCAGTGCTACAAATGTTTTAGTTTTGGACTTTTCGAACAATTTCTTAAGTGGTGCACTTCCAGAGTGCTTGATCCAACTACCAATTCTTGGAGTTCTGAACCTGCGCAAGAACAACATCAGTAGTACTATTCCTGATACACTACCATCACCATGTGTACTACAAACTTTGGATCTCAGTCAAAACTCTTTTCAAGGAAAAATTCCAAAGTCATTGGGAAGATGCAACAGTTTGGAAGCCTTAGACTTGGGATACAACAAACTGCATGACATGTTTCCTTGTTGGATGACTAATGTTACCATGTTAACTGTTCTTGTTCTGAGGTCCAATTCGCTATACGGCAACACTCAATGTTTAAATCACAACTACAACTGGTCAAGGCTACAAATTATGGATATAGCATCCAATAACTTTGTTGGGAAATTGCCGTCACGAGGAATGCTAAGCTGGCAAGCAATGCTGGTTGATAAGAACTCTAGCTCTGAGACAGGTGATCTACATTATCGTCGGACTTACACAAGGTGGATGTCTTATGAAAAGAACAATTATGTGGATTTGTATTTTAGGAACATGGTTTCAGTAATAGTGAAAGGTCAACAATGGAACTGGACAAAAATTTCAACTATTTTCACCTTGGTGGACTTCTCTGACAACAAGTATGAAGGTGACATTCCACATGAGCTAGGAGAGCTCAAGTTTCTTTACGCATTAAACTTGTCCCATAATTACCTCAGTGGAAAAATACCACTCTCATTTGGAAACTTGTACAGTGTCGAGTCATTGGACTTGTCGAAAAATAAGCTGAGCGGGAAGATCCCCGGACAACTTGCCGCGTTGAACTTCCTTTCGGTCTTAAACTTATCATTCAATCACTTTGAGGGACTCATACCAAAGGGAAGACAGTTTCAAACATTTACGGAGGCTTCTTTCAAGGGAAACAAAGGCTTGTGCGGGCAGCCATTGAACAGGAGTTGTGGCAGTGTGGGCGTGAGCAGTCCACCGAATCCCTCATCTGAATCAGAAGATAAATTTGGAGACATATTCATAGCAACTGAAATTGGTTATGCACTAGGGTTAGGACTTGTCATCATGCCACTAATTTTCTGGTCGAGGTGGAGGAAGGGATACTACGAATGCATTGATGAAGTCCTGAAGAATATTTTCTACTGTCAACCTAAGAAATTGCTAGTGTCTCGAAAAACATGGCGCAGAAACTAAAACTTACCTGAAGCGTAAGGTTTGTTGTTGACAAAGCTTTATATTACAATAAAGTTTGTTCCTTCCTTTGTGTTTACTCCCCTGTAATTTTCTTCGGAAACTTATAGTTGAAAAAGTTGTAAATTGCTTAAGGCTTGTCACAGTATTGTTCAAGTCCAGTAAAAAATCCTCGAAGGAAGAACAAGATTTGCTTGAATTCTTATTGGCGTAGTGTCTCCCCATTTGGAAACAGGAATAGTTCCACGTAAAGTTTAGGCATTGAGCCTCAGTTGGATCAACATATTTGTTATTCATATTCGTACAACATATTTGGTTTACATAAGTCTCTAGTAGATAGACATTTCATTAATGTTGAGTAGTCTGTTTATTTGGTAGTTGTTCTAGGTGGTTTTGCTGCTATTGGGCAGTGGCAGGGTTTTTTTTTTTTATGCCAGCATCTGCTAGTGTTCTTGCTTTGCTGCAGCTTCAGCTTTGTCTTGCCTTATGCCTTGTTGCAGTTTCAGTTTGTGTCTTGTGATGAGCTAATCTTGTAAACTTGTAGGTTCTTTTTCAATGAATATACACATTGCATTGCACCTCCATAGTTAAAACATATCTGATTCAGGAATTCCCTACACAATTATTAGGTTCATTCTGAAATCCCTCTAACAAAATAGTGATTCATCCATCTTGGCTTTTTTTTACATGTATAATACAAGTAGTTCGTGCTGCCACTTGCAAGTTTAAGGACTTCAAAATTCATGTTTGTGAAACATGATCAGGGCTGGCGGCTTGCAGGACAAAGAAGGTGGCATCCGCGAATTACTAGTTGGGAAAGACGATGAACTACTCAAAACAGACACTAGGACAATCGCTAGGCCTGATGTTGCTGAAGTTTGTATTCAGGTACTTCGATAAACGATGAATTCTAAGCCTGCTTCTTTTTTATTGTCGCCTAAGGGGCTGTTTGATTGAGCTTAAATTTATGTTATGTTAATTTAATTTATGTTATGTTATGTTAATTTATGTTAATTTATGTTATGTTATGTTAATTTATGTTAATTTATGTTAATTTATGTTATGTTATGTTAATTTATGTTATGTTATGTTAATTTATGTTAATTTATGTTATGTTATGTTATGTTAATTTATTTTAATTTATTTTAGTTTATACCAACCTAATATTACATTATCATCATACCATCATCATGTCATCACCATCATCATGATCATCATGTCATCACCATCATCATCATCATCATCATCAACATCATCATCATCATCATCATGTCATCACCATCAACATCATCATCGTCATCATGGCATCATCATCATCATCTCACCATCATCATCATCATCATGTCGTCATCATCATCATCATGTCAACTTGTTGTCAGCATCGTCATGATGATGGTGAATAGTAATATGGTGAATAGTAATATGATGATCAGCAATATGGTGGATCATGATGGTGATGAATAGTAATATGATGATCATGATAGTGCTGAATAGTAATATGATGAATAGTAATATGATGAATAGTAATATAGTGATCATGAATATGGTGAATAGTAATATGGTGATCATGATGGTGATGAATAGTAATATGATGGTGAATAGTAATATGATGATCATGAATATGGTGAATAGTAATATGGTGATCATGATGATGATGAATAGTAATATGGTGATCATGATGATGATGAATAGTAATATGATGATGATGCATGATGCATGTTGTATGATGATGATGCATGATGATGTATGATGATGATGCATGTTGTATGATGATGATGCATGATGATGATGATGGATGATGGTGATTCATGATGATGATGATGGTGATTCATGATGATGTATGATGATGATGGAGGATGATGTATGATGATGTATGATGATGTATGATGATGATGCATGATGCATGTTGTATGATGATGATGCATGATGACGTATGATGATGATGCATGTTGTATGATGATGATGCATGATGATGATGGATGATGGTGATTCATGATGATGACTATGCATGATGCATGATGATGATGCATGATGACGATGAAGATTCATGATGCATGATGCATGATGATGCATGATGATGTATGCATGATGATGATGCATGCATGATGATGATGATGGATGATGATGATGCGTGATGATGTATGATGATGATGACGGATGATGTATGATGATGTATGATGATGATGGAGGATGATGTATGATGATGATGCATGATGATGTATGATGATGATGATGTATGATGATGCATTATGATGATGGTGATTCATGATGACGATTATGCATAATGATGATTATGCATGATGTATGATGACGATTGATGATGCATGTTGCATGTTGCATGATGATGAGGTATGATGATGATGACGGATGATGTATGATGATGTATGATGATGATGGAGGATGATGATGATGCATGATGATGTATGATGATGATGATGATGCATGATGATGATTGATGATGCATGGAGGATGATGTATGATGATGATGTATGATGACGATGATGATGTATGATGATGATGTATGATGATGATGATGATGCATTATGATGATGATGGATGATGGTGATTCATGATGACGGTGACATGATGCATGATGATGATGATGCATGATGATGATGATGGTGATTCATGATGATGATGATGGTGATTCATGATGATGTATGATGATGATGGAGGATGATGGAGGATGATGTATGATCATGATGTATGATGATGATGCATGATGCATGTTGTATGATGATGATGCATGATGATGTATGATGATGATGCATGTTGTATGATGATGATGCATGATGATGATGATGGATGATGGTGATTCATGATGATGATGATGGTGATTCATGATGATGTATGATGATGATGGAGGATGATGTATGATGATGTATGATGATGTATGATGATGATGCATGATGCATGTTGTATGATGATGATGCATGATGACGTATGATGATGATGCATGTTGTATGATGATGATGCATGATGATGATGGATGATGGTGATTCATGATGATGACTATGCATGATGCATGATGATGATGCATGATGACGATGAAGATTCATGATGCATGATGCATGATGATGAGGATGATGGATGATGGATGATGATGACACGATGGTGATGATGATGACATGATGATGATTATGATGATGACATGATGATGATGGTGGTGGTAATATGATGATGATATGATGATAGTGGTAATTTATGTTATGTTAATTTATGTTGTGTTAATTTATGTTATGTTAATTTATGTTAATTTATGTTATGTTATGTTAATTTATGTTAATTTATGTTAATTTATGTTAATTTATGTTATGTTATGTTAATTTATGTTAATTTATGTTAATTTATGTTATGTGGTGTTAAAATGGTTTATATAATACAAATTTAAAGTCCAGAAAACAGGGCCTAAATCTGCTTTTGCCAATGCTGTGAAGCTAAAATACAGTTGCTAAATTTATACCAGGCGCTGCTACACGAGGAAGCTAAATTCAAAGCATTCGATCTAGCTTAGAAGCCTGAAGGGACCGCCGGACCGGCACTCCCACCAAGGATTTCAAAGCGCTTTTTGCACAAATTACAACCAAATTTTGATATCATCAATATACTTTCTGGCAAATGTGTTCTCAAAAATAAAAATGCGTTATCTATAGAACCCGACCAGATGAAACATTATGAGGAAAATAAGAATAAATAACACATTTTCATGTACTGAGCTGAAAATCTCGGTGATTACAGCTACAAAAAAAATATATATATATATATATATATATATATATATATATATATATTATATGGCAATCACCAATTCACCATATCGCTCAAACGACGACGTTAAGTACCACATCAGTGGTCGTTTGACTCTGCTCTTTACCAGAACCAGTGGAGTACGTTGGCGCGCACTTGGAAACCCTAGGCAACCCGACATGACCTTTTCGCTTCCTGTAAACCCTAATTACCGATTACAAGCTTCAGCGACGCTTCTTCCCCGAAATTCTTACTACAGCTCATCCAAATCTGCTTCTTATCGGAAGTTCGTTGGCTCTGGAATTCTCAGAACGGTCAGTTATCATCTTCAATTTCGTAACCATAGCTTCAGATTCGGGTAATTACGTAGTCTTTTGACTATCAGGTGTCCTCTTAATCGTTTTATTTTTCTCTACTAGAGTCGTGATTTTGGAATGCGATGCCCAATTCTTGTTGTCAGTGCATCAGATGAGGATTCTGATCAGACTGTAGATGGAGAAGTCGATAATTTGGGAGTGAAGGCTGCATTAGCGATTTTGATGTTCTATAAAAGTGACTATTTTTCATTTTTTTCTTCTTAGAAAAAATTGTTCTTGAACTTATTTTTGGAATGTGTTCTGTTGGCAGCAATAAATTGACATTTCATATTATAACCTTTAATATCATATCAGGAGAAATCTCACCTTTGTTGCCTAGGAGTTGCCGGTATGTTCCAACCTGCAGTGAATATTCGATGCAAGCGTATAAGAAATATGGGGTGATGAAGGGGACAGTGCTGACAGGTTGGCGCATTTGTCGGTGTAATCCTCTTGGTATGTCATGCACTCCTTTTGTTACAGATGGAAAATAAATGGTAAAACGGCATCAAAAAATTGTGCTTGCGCGCCTGTGTAATATATTTGAAGCTGGACTAAATGGTTATGACTTGATGATTGGAAGCATTATGAAAACTTCTGATTCATTGTAGGTGGGACTGGATTTGATCCCCCAAGATGGTTTGATGAGCCACCTCCGGATGAAGATTAGACACGCCAAGTGGCGATCCTAATAGGTACATGCTTAAGTGAAGTTTTCATCCATATCCACATCTTTGTAACATTTCATTTAGAACTTGTCGTTATGGTTTTTTGTTTGATCCGAATTTATGATGAATGGACAACATGCCTGTAGCCGAAGAATGATGACTTCAGATTTTGATTTAACTGAAGTGTTTGTCCTGTTAAATATGAATTTTTTTTGAAGTATCATCTTACGTCAAGTATCCAGGTAATTAGTTCTATCAGATTTTCTTTCGGTTTCGTAGGATGTAAAGACAAATCAAATCACATTTTAGCTTTCATATTTGTATCTTTTTGTTCATTTCGTGCACTATATATCAGTTGCCATGAAATGGAAACACGCAAGGATCTTCATTGTAATACAATGGATCATACTGACAATCAATAGAGGTCCTGAAGCAAGTGAACACTGTATTGTAACTTTGGCATGTATACTTTTCATAAAAAAATAGACCTTTATCTAATATCTTATTGATTGTTGTGGAAAAGGTTGGGTAAGTGATGAATCGTAAGCATTTACCCTCCATAAGTAGTCGGTTGTCAGAAATCTTTCATACAAAATTTCAGATGGTAAAACTTCTCCCCTTGGCATTATGTGCTTCCCTAGATGGTCATATTACTTCCTTATATTTGTTATGAGGTGGGACTAGGGACATCCCCTTGGTATATGCTTTTGTTTTTTCTTCTCTCGTAGGTAGACTTTCCTGAATATTTTCATCATCTAGCCAGTGAGGCCCCACAAGGCCAGTCATTGTGCCATGCCAAATCAGGGTTCATCGACAGTCACATTAATATTGAGCTGTCATAGAAGCCGATGTCCCTAGTCCCACCTTTTCTATGACTCCCTATCCGTGTAGGATTGAGCTGCTGACATATGTGTATGAATCTGTCTTTAAAGGCGTTTTACCTAATGGATAAATTGTAAGGTTATTCATATATCCTGAAATCCATCTATTTCTATCCTGCTTTCAGTTTAATAGTTGTTTGGTTAAACCATTGTTGTGCTGATAAGGGTTACAACATATATCACGTATAATTCTACTCGTTCGACGACAAGAACTAACTCTTTGGATTGGATTACTGTTATTGCCTATTGGATGAGATCAGGTACGCTAAAAGGTAAACAGGGAAGGACAAGTTCCATTATGGTGACTAATACTAACGCTACAGGTTTTCAGGTATTGGATTTCTGCTTCAGTATGATACTAGACAAATATTATGGTCCTGATGGAAAAAGGCACTATGTTCACATTATTTAGACGCCAACTTTTGGCCAGAATAGTTTCCATCAAGGATTAGGACAGCCACCCAAACCAAGATTGACAGGAGACATAGACATAAGCAACTGAATGCATCAATGTATTTCATTTTCAGGAGCTTCCCAAGGTTATCATTTCTGGCTGGTCTTCCATTGTTAGATTTAAACAGCTCTGATAAAGTGTTGTTGTTTAATTGGGCAGTTTTTGTTAAGGAAATCTTATCTTTACTTTCTATGTTCTTATATTAAAGTGAACCACCGGACAGTACTTTATCTTTTATGGAGTTATGAGGTTCCTAAAAAGATGGTGATAGACCTTTATGCAATTATTGAATCAATATTTGGACCAACTTTCTGCAATTAGCAACTCGTATCATTAGAAGTTTTTAAAAAATGCTGAGTGAAAAAATAGAAAAGATACATTTCAACCACATTTTTTTTTGTGTGTGGAGAAAATCATTTTACTTATAGTTATGCATAGCATATTTGTATGTTATGTTAAGACAAGATGGATCAAAGACAAGGAGAGTGACTAGTGGAAAATGAAGACATATTTCATCTTGGGCATTATTTGTTTACAGTGTGTTTCCTGAGGACAAGCTAGTTTGTAAATGAAACATTGCCTACAGTTGCAGACTTCCTAAGAAGAATAGACGTCTGTACATGCTGAATTACCGTGTTATTACTACCTCACGTCGTCCCTCTAGATAAATTGGTTTATGAATATACTCCATGATCTCAAAAGTCTTGCCATATGGTGCTGTATATACACCCTTGAATCTGCTGGCTGGATTGTGCTTGAGGCAAGCTTATGAATTAAATTTTAAACTGGTTTCCAAGAGGAAAGGGCATATATTGTTCGTCCTTTCCATCCTTGAAGGAACCACTGACCATCTTCATCGACCACAAAATCCTTATGGTAGATAGACTTCACTCTATCTTGAGCTATCTTCATAATTTCTCTATCCACAGGTAGCTGCCTAAATCCTGCCCTAAGTTGACGGACTTGCCACTGCTTGTATGTTTCTGGACGTTCAATTCTCTCCCATCCCTCACAAGCTATAACATTAAGAGCTTCCCTACCTAAGATCTCTCTCTCAATCAGCATTCTTTCAAGATATTCACGTGGGACATTTGTCTCAAGCATGTCAAACAATGCAGAAAAATGAAACAATGCCTCCCTGAACCTGGTAACGAAAAATGGGGCATTATAAGCACCGTTAACAATCCCAAGGATGAATATCTCAGGAGTGATCTTTCTCACCAAGTTCAGCACTATACTTCTAGCACTGTTTGCTGCTACGGTCTCGTCGTGTAGATTTTGGAATCGATAGAGCGAATTAACTACAAGCAGCTCATCTTCTTGAATCTTCAGATCCTCTTCTTTAATAGTTTCCCATTTCTTGGCTATTGCATTGAACTCGAAAGGTACACCAAACCTCTCAGCATAACCTGCAATGCGACGACCTGTCTCCTCAACTCTTTCTGCTGGCCTGAAGCCAGGTTGTGGGAAATCTATACCAGTAATCCTAACTTTTGGAGGTCCTCCTGGTCTCGATGATATCCGTTGAAGGAATGTGGGCCACTGAAAACCATAAAGAATCCCAAAATCGATAATGTGAACCCTCATTGAATTAGTGGCCACGTTCCTGATTGTTCTATTTGAGAAGAAATTTGAAAGCTTTCTGAACGGGCAAGCTGCAAGATACAAATGGTAAGCCTTCAAGATATCAGCAGCAGATGTCTTCTTACTTGTGAGGCCTTTGTAAATTTGACTACCTGTACCAGCCAGACGTGCCTCAAGGCCATCGGCAAAACAATGAGCCAATCTCTGATTTCCATCTCCAAATGGAGAAGCATGTTGCTTGATTTGCTTCAGCAGTTCATAGGCACTCCTGCTATCATCAGCAGCAACTGCTTGGGCACAGTTAACCAGAAGAGTTCGCAAGTCTATCACCTCCTTTTTCCCATTTTGTTTTCTTCCACGACCCTTTCCAGTGGTACTAACAACGGCTTTCACTAGATCATTCTGCTGGGTAGCTTTGGTAGTTCCACTCTGCAACGAACCACGAAGTGTGGACAAGGGGGATGTTGTGCTGCCTCCACTGCATAGCAGAACCTCATCAAACATCTCAGACTTCACATTGGACTCCACATACACTGCTGCCTGCTTACTGCTCCTCTCTTCTAATTCATCTTCCTCTCTATGGGGATGTTTCCTTCCCCGTGACCCATTAGACATGTGTTCGCCACCATTCTTTGTCTCTTCTTTGACCATGATACCATTGGTTGCATTTCCTGATTCAGTATAGGCCGACCCTTTCTGTTCCAAATTCACAAGTAAGTTTGCAGATGGCGGAAGAAACTTGTTAGCTTCTTCAACGCCCTTCTTGAACTGCCAAATAGGCTGGCTTTCCTTATAAATATCAGGTACCCGAAGCATGCTACTCGGGGAGTCCGCCGCCATCCCATTTACCATCCCAAATGCTCCATTTGAAGATGTAAATGACGACTGAGAAGTGGTAATAACAGGAAGCACTGGTTCCTGACTGTAATCATACTCGCCATGATATCTGTTCATCGATCCACCACCAACCGGGTAGTCATCGCTGTAACCAGAACTACTAACATAGTTTCCATAATTTTGGGAAAAAACAGCATCCGGGCTTTCACTGTTCTGATAACAGAAACTTTCAGGCAACTGATGGAGTCTCGGTGAAGGAGGATATTTCTTACCGAGGGCCTCATAAAAAGGCTTCTCTGCAGCTTGAAGATCTAAAGAATCCTGCAACATACAAGTCTTATCCTCCATATCCTCCTCCATAAGCATTTGATTAATATACTTCAAGACCACATCAGAAAAATCCTCTTCCTGCGAGTCCTCCTCATGACTAGCACCCGAATACTGCACAGAAGCCCCTGAGCTGCTGCTGGGCGTTTGATCACTTTCCAAGTAGCGAAAATCCCTAAATTGCTGTTGGTTCAAGAAAACCCCTCCATACATAGCTCCGCCAATTACACTCCGATCCAAACCAGAAGACGAAGCCTGGAGATTATCCAGATGATTATGATTATGCCTGTTCGAAGAACCTATGGATCCTCTCAGTCGCGGATCCATTTTCCACCAGGCAACTTCAAAATCACCTCAACCAGCCGAATCCTGCAGCTGAAAAAAGAAGACCGAGGCTTGTGTTCCTCAATTCAACTGGAAAAGAAAACCTAATTCGATAACCGCCAGATTTGTATACAGATTTAGACCTAAAGATCAGATTTCACACTTCAAAGCAAATTAGACAATCCAAATAGACAACGCAGTTGAAATCGAGTATTTAGTTCCACTTGTCAGCAGCGAACCTGGTAGAGAGAGAAAGAGACGACGAAAGAAGAAGACTGTGATGATGCGCTTTGTTGCTCCTCCATTCTTTTCGGTTGTTGCCCGCTAAAAAGGTTGAAGAGAAGAGTCAGAAATCCAAGAGCATGTGCGAATCAGCAAATCTTAGCCGTTCACTTTTGCAATAAGAATCAACGGATGTGATCACCATTATGATGAATTTATTTTATAAAAAAAATAAGATTCTTGATTTAATTTTAATAAAAAAACATAAAAATTGTGTGACACAAAATTTCAAACTATGACTCAGTGAGTGACTGTGCTGTGCCTTCTTTTATTATAGTACTAGGAAAGAATCTAAACAGTACTTATAACTGAACTGAAACAAAGGCTCATCTCTTTCAGTTTTGTTGCCTTTTGCAACATGGAATTTTACAACTACCTTTTCCGATTGGCATTTCGTGTAGTTAACCAATGTGTTGTATCGTCCGTGGTTCCTCTTACACACATAAATTAGTGTCGAACCTAGTTTGGCAGCAACCTCCCTTTTGTAATATTGTACGTTTATGAAGCACGCCGTTGCACCTCGTGCGATGCACGCTGATCTTTGAACGCCTGCACCTCACTGCCACATATATAGTATACATCAGATTCCTCCATAATAATGACCATCAGAAGCTGCAAAATTAGCAAATAGGTCATACGTCAAATGTTTATGATTTATCAAAATCAAAGCGTTACTGTAAAAAAATAAGCGTTAAGCACACATTAGAAAGTGAACGAGTCTAGTCATACTGAATCATGCATTTGAAAAAAAATATGGAAGTGACAAGACAACGAGAAAGATTAAATAGAATGTGATTCGTCTGTCGTCAAACATATAATTAAAGTATATAAAATCTTTTAAGGTTCCACTCCAAGTCTCGCAACAATCAAATACAGAATTTCTTGCTGGTTAATTTAGCAATATAACTATATAAGATGTACTTTGGCATCAATGAGATAAAAGTTGAAAAAAAATGGAACCGAGGGCAAATGAGATCGCTTACCGTTGTCTTTCATATTAATCCGCAATTGGAATCTGGATTATCTTTGACAACAGTCGACTTTCCTTTTATAGCTAAGTCATCAAAAGTGAAGGCCAATTGTTTCTCCACAGACCTGATAACTGAAGATCTTTGGGTTCTTAATCTATATGGAGGAGAGACATTATAGGCAGGACTGTCACAAATCCTTTTATCACGAGGCTCGTAGCCAGATCCTTCTATATCACTGTTAGCAATGTATCTATCGAGAATTGGTCCGCTGTCAACTTTGCTACTCTTGTTTGTGGAGGGAGGAGTAT
This sequence comes from Rhodiola kirilowii, assembly GCA_033675215.1. Taxonomy (NCBI): domain Eukaryota; kingdom Viridiplantae; phylum Streptophyta; class Magnoliopsida; order Saxifragales; family Crassulaceae; genus Rhodiola; species Rhodiola kirilowii. The sequence continues at coordinate 8,496,140 of CM066203.1, read as the reverse complement.
TAGCATCAATCCTCCTTTTTCTTATAATGGAAGGAGTATTTTGGAAAGTCTTCGCAGCATTCTTCAGAATAGATTCTGGACTCAAAGAGGCTCTATCCTTTGCAGAAGGCGGGGTGGCAAAACTGACAGGTGAAGATGCCTCATGAAACTTGAACTGACCATCCTTGTTGAAGAGATCAGAATCTGATGGAATAAAACTTTCAACGGTTGGTGGCTCATAATACAATGAACCATATGTTAAAGTTTCAAACTGATGCAATTCCCTAACAACTGAATCTGTGTCTGGATAGCTGCGAGGTGTGGAGTTCTCAATCTCCAGCATTGACTCCATATTTGTATACCTATATCCTATACCAAGGGATTGGTCCTTGCATCCCACCACTTCACAATCAGAAGATTCATGTGATTGAAGAACTGGCCTCTGTGTGTTTTCTTGCAGGGCTGATGACTCAAACTGTCCTTTTGCATCTTCCATGTTGCATAACTCTGTTGTTCCAGAAGTTGATTGAGCAAGTGAATCCGATTCTCTCTTAGAACAGGCAAGATCCTTCTTAGACGCAGTAGACTTGTTGAAGTCCTTAACTCCATTAGGAGCGCCATTTTTGGAAGCCGGTGGAAGATTTCCTGTAGCCAGGTAAAAGTCCAGTTTCTTCTTAAGTGAACTATTCCAGTGATTCTTTATTGAGTTATCGGTCCTGCATAAACAACTACATGAGTCAAAAGAAATGCCTTAAATCGGAAACGACTATAATACAGTAGGCAAACTCCTCGTTTACATTTGTACATCATCCAAAACACAAAGGAATCTGGAGTGCTAGCAGGTGACACACTGAGCCACTTATAAGTTAAATATATACATATACTTAATTCTGTAAAGTAGATCTACTGGCACATATATGTTATAAGTAGTACTTTCTGCACCTTGAATTATTGTAAATCGTGTGCCTTAAGTTTCTGAACCAATGAGGAATTGTTAGCATTGGTGCATAGTTGGGAAGTTTAAAAGCATTTTTTTAGTTTGGACATCTCTCTAACATGAAAAGAAAAAAAAAACTCGAGTCACCACTTTTACCTCTCAAATTTTAAGAATCATTATATAACAGTTAATTTGTAACAGCAGCACAGTTAATCGTATTTATTATTTAACATCTGAATGGTCTAGCAGAGGGGCAATGATATAGAATGGTAGAATATGAAACAGGCATATAAATGAAATGAAAAACAATTTCATTATGAAATGGAGTTCTGTTTTCACTAAATCTATTGAAATAACTGCTCTCACTCAACACGATGGAGGTTCTCAAAGCCTTTTTATAGCTCCATATATTTCACGAAGATAAATGAATAAAAAGCACATACCTTCCAGGTAACACCTTGGCAATTTCAGCCCATTTGTTTCCGTATACGTGGTGAGCATCTATCAGGGAAAGTTCTTCCTCCTGTGTCCAAGCATCCTTTTTGATGTATGGATTCAAATGATTATGCCACCTGCAGAAACTCAGTGTAAGATGTAGTGAACAGTTTTCAGTAGATACCAAGTAAATTTAGTTGGATCCAACACTATTGTCATTCAGACACATGATAGTTAATAACTAATATTTGTTAGAGACTCAGTGCTTCCAGTTCAAAAGAAAAACAGAAATTAACACCAGCACAAGCTTAATACACATGTCAGATGAAAGAGGAGATTTGAATTCCTTTACATTATAAGCGGGCTAATGTTCTTGTTGTTGTAATAACTAAACCACCCCCAAAACATGTTTTTGATTATCCATCCATTTGATGGAATTCATTGCAATGATCAAGGTGCACATAGAAACAGAAATACAAGAAAACAATTTGAATTCATAGGGTCAAGAATATCTTCCTATACAAAATATATGATAAAGCGATGCATGGAGACCCCATCACTCCACAACCACTCCGCGCCTCACGAAATCGCCTCCAGGGGTTCATCACTTCATATGTAATTACACTTTTCATCTAAACAACAGTAATCATCAGTTTACACAATGTCAAAGTTTACCTCTCTCGGCATTGCTTCCCTATTCGACCTGGCAAAGATTTTGCAATGACAGACCACTTTGTGGGTCCATATCTTGCTACTAACTCTATGATTTTATCATCCTCCTACAGATAAGAAAAACAAACTTACAAGCTGAAACCTGAAAGGAGGAAAAGTTATTTTATAGCAAACGAAAGCGTAATAGAGGCAGGTTGACTGCTAACCTCTTGCGTCCACGGTCCTTTAATTAGTTCGGGGTTAAGAACTTTCTGCCAACGGTGAAGGCACTGGACTTCAGAACGATCAGGAAAAAATTCAGCTGATGTAAATGCATCACAAACCAATAGTCAGATCACTTCTCGGTACAAGTATGAAAAATTAACAATCATTCAGCACTCTATCTCAGAGGTATCAGAAACTAATTCCAAGTCTCCATGAGAACCAGGTGCTGGTACAGTCGAGAGACAGCATAGAACATAACAGAGAAAGATGCAAATGATACCTATTTTCTTCCAAGATTTCCCCTTATAAGCTGCAACAGCATTTCTTAAAGTCTCATCCTGGTGGAGAACAGAAAATTGATGCATCACTTCTCTAGTACAAATTAGGCTCTAGCAAACTCAAAACATCTGAGTGGTATTATAGCCATGGGGATATGGCATGATAACTATTAAATGATCAGAAGTCTGACCTCCTGCTGTGTCCATCCTCCCCTTGCACGCCTTATAGGTCCAGTAGTCCTCCTGTAAGTGAGATTGCAAGATCAAGTCTAATAGAGAAAACGTCTTCCAGTGTGCAATGCAGTCGTACAACATTTTCCGAAAATCTAAGTGATGTAACAGTCTATCCAAACATTTCGAGCGATAAATCAGCTAATACTCTTAATCATGTGTAACTTCAAAAAAAGAAAAATGCAATGTCTCAACTTTTACCTTTTCTGTTATCAATGCTCTTATTTCATATTGTAATAATTCTAGATAATAAAAGCATAATTTAATATAAAGTTCCTTCCTTATATAACCATACCGCTGAGATGGTGATGTTGTCGCTGGGCTAGATACTCCTGGAGACCTGATAGTAATGCTACAACTTCCTTCAGAAATAGAAGAGCTTGAAGAAGCTAATGACTGTTTATTCTCAAGACATATCTCCTCTACCTTCAAATCACCCATTTACTCCTTAGCTCAGCTCCAAGGCACAATCATCTGATACATGAATACAAACTAATCAACAAACCGAGATCACATCAAACACATAAACCCATAAATTCCAATCCCCAAAGTCAAACCCCAGATTCCAACATCCAAATTCTCCTCCTACCAACCACCGCACACGAAGTCGAACCCCGAGATCATCAAATCAAGCCCACACACCCAGAATCCCAATCAGACAAAACCCTATTTAAAATCCCCCACCCACACACACAGACACACGCGAAAAAATATTACGAACCACATCAAAGATCAAATCTTGACTCTCAATTTCACAAAATTGGACACGATAACGGCTAATCAGTAATCGGAAGAATTCAATAAGTCAATCAAACACGCGCCCAGAAACAAACAGCTCGCTCGAAAACAATCAATACCAGTTGAAATCAAGCTGCCGGATGGATACACAATCGAAGTGGAGGCGGGAATTGAAGTCGAGGTAGTCGGTTAGATTAGGTTTTCCGCCATTGAAATCAACATACGATGGTTTGGTTTCTCTCTCAGGTTTCGAAATTTTGTCGCCCGTTGAAAGAGAAGAAAATAGAAAAAATAGAAAATAAAAACGTACATGTTTCGTTAAGTTACAAACCCAACCTAACCCTATTCAGCGCCGTTATTTATAACCGATATCCATTATCGTTAAACGAAGCCAAGGTAATTGTCTCCGTCAGTTAGTTGACAGCGTCTAAGATTTGACGGAAGGTTAAAGGGATGAAAGTTTAAGCAAGTAACGGTACAATTTTATTACTTTATTTTGTGCAAGTAATTTTACCATCTTTTTTCAAGCTCAAAACGACAACATAGCACAGTATAAAACGACAATCATCATTCACATAAATGAATACAAATGAAATCTTTGACATTGCACATAGAAGAAATACAGCATCATTTTAATGTCTATTACAAAAGATACGGAACAGTTTTCAGTCGGTAGTGGCCTTTCCCGAATTGAGCTCTGCGAATCTGAGACCAACACGCATGGAGTGCTTAAGGAATTTCTCAGCACACCGGCGGACACAAGTTTCCTCTTGCTTGCCAAGGGTTTGGCGTTGAAAATTGTCGACACAGTCAGTGAAGCATCTTTCCACCAGTGAGTTGTACATCCTCAAACTGCATGAGTTCCAAAAATTAATTTTCGTAGACCACGGTTTTTATATATATACATACAGCGTTTACCAGAACACACAATGAATTGGGGGTACAAATGCTAATGAAAACAAAAATGCAACTAAGACTAAGTCACACTGCCACCACCGACACAAAGCATATATTAAAATCCACGTGTAAAATTAAAATATACAGTATAGCATCTATTGAATTCATACCATCATCAAAATAACCAGCAGTGTGTTGTGTCTGCTAGCCAATACAGTTATCAAGAGCAGGAAAAAGTGCATTTCAAAAACAAACAAACAAAAAGCTAGTAGATTTGGTCTTCAATGTCTCGCCCTTGTGTTACAAAGGTTAGTATGAACAACTATCTCAACAGCCACCACAAATTTTCAATACTTCAAACTATGCTATGATTAATTTATTTCAAAATTTAACCCCAAAATAGAGAAATTCATATCTAGAACAAATAACTATGAATCATGTTGGGGTGCATTATGATTTAGTGATAAGTTTGACCAATATAAGAGTCATTTAAATCATCAACACAAGTAAGTAGAATGGAATGAACCGAAGTGGAATTATGAAGATTGAATCTTGTCTGCATTATCCTTTCTAAAATTTGAAACAGCCTGAAGATATAGATACCATCGCAAGAAGATATTACAGGAATAATCACAAAATTGGGAGCAACCCTAAAGTGGACATTAAGGCTAATGCCTCAACAGCTACAGCTTATTAATACTATTAGTACCAAAATGCCACGCCAACATCAAAGTAGAAGAAGAAATAATTTGAGGAAAAACCTGTCACGGATCTGCAACTGATCAATCATTGTGGCCATTTTGACCTGATCTTCCTCGGTAAGAGAGCCTAAATCTCCGAGCATGCTTTTGTCCATTTTGATTAGCCACTCGAGAATTTTCCAAGGGTTTCAAAGTTGGGAACTGATCTCCCGGTTTGCTCCGACGAGTTACCACTGCGAGCTCTAAAACCCTAGAACGTAGTACACGCGTCCATGTTTTTTGTTAATTCCGAACTGGCCCTTCAAGACCTCTATTATTTTGTCAAAAATCGACTTACATAATTACATTGGGTTGAATACTTACATCAGTGGATTCTCCTGGGAAAAAAAACACAAATCCGGGTCACTAGTCTACTAAGATTATGATCCGTTAGATTACCTTCAATCAACGACTAGAACATAAAAATCACCTTATCGCGCGGATCGCAGTATTAGAAACGTCGATAGCCTCTCTAATCTAACGGATCATATTGCATCTCGAAAAGCACACTCCCCATATAAAAACCCAAACCACGACACGCAGATACAGCAATCGTCAACAAAGTTGGAATTCATCAAGTACAAAAATGTCGGGACGAGGAAAGGGAGGAAAAGGACTGGGAAAGGGAGGAGCAAAGCGTCATAGGAAAGTCCTCCGCGACAACATACAAGGGATCACTAAGCCGGCTATTCGTCGATTGGCGAGAAGAGGAGGCGTGAAGCGCATCAGCGGGCTGATCTACGAGGAGACTCGCGGAGTGTTGAAGATATTTTTGGAGAATGTGATTCGCGATGCGGTTACGTACACGGAGCACGCGAGAAGGAAGACGGTCACAGCTATGGACGTTGTGTATGCGTTGAAGAGGCAGGGCAGGACTCTTTACGGATTCGGAGGTTAATTGTGTTTGTCGGGTTACCATCAGCTTTCATACGACTAATTGTTGGAACAACTCTTTCCACCCCCGTAAGAATCAAAATCACCACCATTTATCAGCGTAGTACTACGTTTGCCTAACATTGAAATTTCCAAAATCAATTCCTTAAACCTATTTTCTGAATTAAGCATCGAGATGGATTTAGAGGCTTCAGAGAATAGATTTAAAGAATTAGTTTTTGGGATTTGTTGGTTTCGATTCTTCTAGGTGGAAAGAGTTGCTTCGATAATTAGTCTAATTGGATAAATATGCTTTGTATTTTTTTGTTGCAATCGAATCAAATTGGATAAATTTATGTTCTCATCAGTTTTTGGATTCGACCATTGAAATTTTCTTGCTCGTACATGGATTTATGTGTTTAAACCTAATTCAATTGAATACAGATGTAATCAAGGGTTCATTATCGAATATATTTCCTGATTGTAGTTGTGACGGTGATTAGACGGGTTGAAATTACCATTGTTTGCATGAAACTGTTTGGGCCATCCACATTTGGGCCTGCACATCTGTGGATATCCAGTTTGTGCGGCTTCACGCTCACTGTTTTATTTGATTCCAAACACTTACAATATTTCTTTTGATCGAAAACATTGATTCTACTCTCTCTGTCCCAAAATTATTTTTTCATTTGAGATTTTGCACAGTTTTTAAGAAAAATAATAAAGTAAGTTATTGTGAGTGTGATAAAGTAAGTGTGAAGATAAATGATTAAATTAGGTGGTTGTGAATGTGATAAAGTAAGTTATTTTGGAAATGAGAAGAAAATTTTGGAACGTCCAAAAAGGGAAGTGAGAAGAAAATTATGGGACGGAGGGAGTAATATTCATTGCATACTTATAAGTACAACGTTTTTCTAACTATTAGAAGGACGTGCACGCAAAGAAAATCGACCCAAATTGAATTTGAATTATCCGGCTATCTGATACTCTTAGTTTAAAATTTACAAATTAAAGCATCTGTAGAAAGTAAGAATCTTATCAACGACTTCATAATAGGATAAACTTTATTAATTTTGGCCCATCCAGAAAGTAATACCCGCAAACATCCACGGGAGATGAGAAAGTGAAGAACAATAAAGTACAATGAGTAATGTTGTACCTTTGATCTTGTGAACGAATTAAGCAAAGATCAACCCCTTGTTAGCCCATTTGTGTTAAAAGTGTCTCTTTACCATCCTTATGATTAATGATGTTTTTAACAAGTTCGTTTCGAAATCCCAAGTCTTTGTGACGTGCATTTAAAAGTTAGAAACGATAATGTTTTCTATATAAGAAGTTGCCACTAGAGACAATAATTGTGTGATATATATCCTTGTTTAGTTGTAACAATAACATGGCTGGCTGAATAGTACTACTTATGTGATTGGGAGATTCTATCCATAAATACAGGAGGACTTTATAATATAGTTTTTAACCGAGTCGCAGCAAACGATGTTTAAAATAATTGTTACATGCATTATTGTTCAATCTCTGATATTAATAAATGCAACCAAATTAGAAGTAGAAGTTTATAACACTATAATATTTAAGCAACCGTCATTTAGACCTCAAAAAACCCGATTAAGAAAGTCCCACACTCCCAACATGGCACATTAATATTGATTATGTTAATGGAACGTTGAAACCACTCGTGTGAAATCTGTGGGATATGTAGATATAAAATAGACATATCCATTCATGTAGAACAAATATTTTTATGCTGATAATTGAGTCTGACTTTGTGGATTAATTCAAATTTAATTAGTGTAGCTCAACTCTGTACATTATTTGATATTTTGTACTACATTATCTCACCAATTTGTGACTGTATTTGTAGATCGGAAGTGAAATAGACATATCCATTCATGTAGACAAAATATTTTATTGCTGATAATTGAGTCCGACTTTGTGGATTAATTCAAATTTAATTAGTGTAGGTCACTATAAATTATTTAATATTTTGTACTACATTGTTTTACCAATTTGTGACTGTCATTGTAGATGGGAAGGATTTAACGATATCTTATTCTTAAGATGTTCATATTCATTTTTATCAACAAAAAAACAAGATGTTCATATTCATTATTTAAAAAAAATCATATTACACACTACTTTTTGACCCAACAAAATAGACGGACGAGAACGAGATAATTTGTTTTATATAATGATCCACTCGGCCGTGATGGAGTCTTTTTTTATAAAATAATTAATCCTTTACTTTTTGGCTTATACTGTATATCTTCACCAATTTGCCAAGGAAACAATTTTGACATTTATGTCCAAGTTTTGTCATAGGTTAATATTTAAATGAAACATACGTGGCGATGGCGTGCGGAGTACATGGTACATAAATACTAAAAATTCACCAATCATCAAAACTCGTACATAAATATAATGCGAATTTGTAAACTCCAAATTTCTAGTACTATATTTATCCCTTTTGATTTTTTTGTCATAAAGTGAAGTTTTTATGCCCTATAATTATAGACTGAGGATAACTGGATGAGCGATAAAAGGACAACAAATAGAGTTGACTTTTAAATTCGAGCACTCAATGAATCATTCATTTTCTTGTATTCTATTAATGGAATCTCGACACCAGTTTTTTTTTTGATAATTACAAGTGTGGCAACAACAGGAACAAGGTGCTCCTGAAGGGCATGTCTCCTAAGAAAGGCACGATCAAATAAAATGTTCTAGTAGACCGACTGCAATGACCGATACTATATGACCGGATGATGCGTCGCGTGCCCTTTGAGAATAAACAGGAGACGAGCTCCTGGAAGTTAAAAACTAAAACTAAGATCTAAAACAACTCAGGCCGAAAACCGGCTGAGAGAAAAAAGCTCAGACCGGATACCCGGCTGAGAGTAGCTAAACTCGAGGAGGTAACGAGAACCTTGGAGTTGCTGAATAATCATCCAGATTGGTCGTTCAGACTCGTTCCCAGGGAGAATAACACCTGTGCGGATACTCTGGCAAAGCAGGCTAGAAGATTTAAGTGGTCGTGGAAGACAATGACTGCAATTCCTAATTGCGTTAAGTCTTGAAGGTTTTCTAGCTCCTTTGTTTTAGTATATTTTGGTTTCCTAGTTCTGTCTTAAGTGTCCTGTTTCTCCTGGCCTGTAGGCCTTCTGTTTTCTTGTTTGTTGGGATCTTTGGTCCCACCTCCCCCCATCGAAAAAAACTAAACTAAACTAAATTAATCTAAACTAAGCTAACAACCCGGTACAACCGGTCAAAAGAGTCGACGCCGACAACACACCACCCAAACAGCCGGAGAAGCCCCAGCCCTCATAGGATGACAGCCATCCACCCCCGTGACCACTCGCCTCCACACCGCACCGCCCGTGACGAAGGCCAACCAAGCAAGCCAACCTGCTCCGTCCGCTGAGCCATGACCAACGCCACCACCAACCAACCATCCGCCAAGCAGAAAACCAATCAACGGAGAGCTTCCGCCCGATGTCCACCACAGCTCCAACCTGCCGTCCGATAGTCTGCCGCCAAATCCGACATTAACCTGAACATCCGACCCAAAACAAGCACCGGCGACCCGTCGGAAAACCCCCATCCATGACTAAATCCGTCCACGCCACCCCAATCAAACCCCAGACGAGACCAGAAATCAGTGAAGAAGGGAGGAAAGACCAGCCATGACCGAAGGCCATGGTCGCCGACGAAAGAGATCGAAAAACGTCAAGTGTCTTCGAGAGTCTTCTAGGGAGTGTTTCCAAAGCGGAATATTTTACTTACTTAGATCAATCATGAATCTCGACACCAGTTGGAACAAAAACAAAAATGGTATATTCATTGCATCAGCTAGCATGACCTCACACTACTATGCAATGATGTAATTTAAATTGCAAATAATTATACTTTCATAATTACCAGTAACCAAATAGAAATAAAAAAAATTAAGGAATCCAGGTACTTGACAACATGTATAATTGTATACTCTATCATCTCTTATCCACTTACCCAAATACATTCTTAAATAATTTCATTAATTAATCATTTAATTTAAGATTAACAGCATCATATCCCTCTGGGCTCTGGTGGCTGGATTCCTGAAAATCGAATCTTTTCCCAAATTGAAGGAATAATATTTAAATGATCATATCTTAAGTACCACATAGGATCTGCGCCCCCAACTTCAAAATAATAAAAGCAAGCATGTGACAAACTATCTTATTCAAGTATTATTTCGTTCTTCTAAGTTCTAATAATAAAAAAAAGTATTATTTTGTTCTATCCTTTTACATTCAACAATACTTCAAACTCGATCCTATATCTGGAATTGATCCGAAAAGATTTTAAATTATTAATTTTTTTTATCGCTTATACTCTTGTTATCAGATTACGCTGGTAACGAAAACTTATAAGTAGTTGGTCAAGCAAAATCAGATACTGAATTGCATCTGCAAACTTATGTGCATGTGCATCTCGTGTCCATGAATGTAACGTCTCGGCTAGAGCCCTAAAAATAGGGCAACGATGAAAATTCACCGTCCGTGGCTCCGTGCTCCGTGTTGTTGTTAAAGTCACGTGCAAAGCACATGATCCACTACTTGTTTACACGTCGTTGACCTTTCAAAGTCCCCCATTCACTGTAGCAGTAGGTGCCCCATTATTCATTATTGTTGGCCATATACTTTTTTTTTATATTGGAGTAGGCCATATACTTATATAACAAAACTTGTCAACTTAATAAGATATTCATCATATTAAAATCTTAATAAGATAAAATAATTCGTCTAAAAAAAGAAGATAAAATTATGCCAACACGACACGGGGTGGTGGATTTTTGATTAATGAGTTCATCCTACATGGTTAGATGTTTATACACTGGGTTACAGTCTTAGATGTGCGTTGTGCACGGATTTATGGTAAAAAAGTGTCAAATCTGTTATATGCTTCAAGCGACGGATATATGTGTACCATTGATTTCAGAATCTGATCGAGATGTCAATATATATGTATTGATTCATTACATCCTCTCTGTCAAATAAAAAGAAAATAAAACTAATAGTTATAACAAAGGATAGAATTATTTAAACACTGCTGTAATTTAATAAAAAGTTGCAGATAATTCAGTTTTATAGTGACACGATTGACGGCGTAATAATTAATCTAACCGATCTCTTGATTTACATAAATTTTGAATTCAAATAAATTTCATCGACATTATCATAATTTTAAATAACGGAACCAATATCTAAAACTCTCAAGGAGTATTTCCCAGCCAATCCAACCATCCAGAGACACGTGTCCGAACGAGGTGCCCTATAAATAGTAACCAACTTCTCCACGAGATCCTCACTCTTGCTCCTCCCTCTGCATCTCGCTCATAAAGGTTTCAATCTGCACTCTGCAGAGAGAGAGAGAGAGAAATATATCAACAATGCCGGTCAATATAACGTCCATCAAAACATCCTCCAATGGAGCCTGGCAAGGCGACAATCCGCTCGAATTCGCGTTTCCTCTCCTCATTGTTCAAACCGTTTTCATCCTCATACTCAGCCGCCTCCTCGCTTTCCTTCTCAAACCACTCCGCCAGCCCAAAGTCATTGCCGAGATCGTCGTAAGTATTTATCCCGATTTACTGCTTATTAACACCTTACGTGGTTTCCGTTACTTACTGAAAATATGTTGCGGTGCGTTTCTCTGATATTCTGATTTTGTGCTTATTTTTTGAAGGGCGGGATTCTACTAGGTCCGTCGGCGTTCGGCCGGAATCTGGAATACTTGCACACGTTTTTCCCTAAATGGAGTCTACCGATTCTCGAATCAGTCGCCAGCATCGGCCTTCTCTTTTTCCTCTTCCTCGTCGGTCTCGAGCTCGATCTCAGCTCTATGCGCCGCAGCGGCAAGCGCGCCGTGAGCATCGCCGCGGCGGGAATTTCGGTGCCGTTCATATGCGGGATCGGCGTCGCCTTTGTGTTTCGGAAGACGATCGACGGAGCAGATAAGGTCGGTTACGCTCAATACTTGGTGTTTATGGGAGTAGCTTTGTCCATCACCGCTTTTCCTGTTCTCGCTCGTATTCTGGCCGAGTTGAAGTTGCTGACGACCTCAATCGGGGAGACCGCAATGGCTGCCGCCGCATTTAACGACATAGCCGCGTGGATTTTGCTGGCCCTCGCCGTTGCCCTTGCCGGCGACGGTAACGGCGGCTCGAGCAAGAGTCCTCTCGTCTCCGTCTGGGTTCTCCTTTCAGGTACTTGTCGAACCCTAATCGATTTCAAAAAGAAAATTGAACCGATTTCGTATTTTAACCCACGGTTCAATTGGAGTTTTCTCTGACTCGGGAGCTGCTTGCTCTGTTTATTTATTTTTGCAGGAGCTGCTTTCGTGGCGTTCATGATGATAGTGATCAGGCCAGGCATGAAGTGGGTGGCTAGCAAGTGCTCACCCGAGCAGGACTCGATGGACGAGTTCTACATTGTCCTGACGCTTGCCGGCGTGATGGTGTCTGGATTTATAACTGATGTTATAGGGATCCACTCGATATTCGGAGCATTTGTGTTTGGGCTGACAATACCAAAAGGAGGGGATTTCGCCGACAGGTTGATTGAGAGGATTGAAGATTTTGTTACGGGGCTTCTTCTGCCGCTCTACTTTGCATCGAGTGGATTGAAAACGGATGTGACAAAGATCAAAGGAGGAAAGTCATGGGGGCTGCTTGTTTTGGTCATTACAACCGCTTGTGCAGGGAAGATCTTTGGCACGTTTGTTGTGGCGTTGATGTGCATGATGCCGGTTAGGGAATCGTTGACTCTGGGGCTGCTCATGAATACCAAAGGACTGGTTGAGCTCATTGTGCTCAACATCGGCAAGGAGAAGAAGGTACCTATACCTACCTTAATATGCCTTTTTAATATTATTACTTCATTGACCCACTTGCTATATTGATTTTGCATGTTTGTTTGAATGGGTACATGGTTCATACTTGAGGATTATAACTCCAAAAACATTTCTTTCCAAGTTACTTTCACAAATTGACAACCTAAAAAGTCTATGCTCACGTGTCACGTGTCGTGTTTTGAATGAGGAGTAATAGTCTGATGCTTTCCTGTTTTTTTTTCCTTGTTCATATACTGCACCTTCAGTTCAAAACTTCAACTAGAATAAATAACCGTACAAATTGTGAAAAAAAAGAAAGAAAAAAAAGAGTCCGAGTTTTTTTTTTTTGGGATAGAAAAAGAGTCAAGAGTTAGGATAAATGAAGCATGAACGTGAACTGATAGTGTTCTTTACTACTAGTAGATCAGCTGTCAAGATTGACAATATATTACTGTAATATTATTTTATGATAGAAAGAGTCGTTTGTGTCACCAGCCCATTTGATTCGTCTCATTAGGTTGCTTCAAAAATCAAAAGATTTGAATATGTTATATTATAAACTAAGTATTCATTTACTAATCATTCGGTTTCAGGTAAGTTAGCAATTACGTATAAAATGAATGGTTGACTTGAGTATGACATAATCAATTATTTTGTGACAATAATACAATTAATAAGGATAAAACAATGATTAGCAGTTTGTATAGATCCAATCTTATATTTATTTATTTTCTGTCCATGCTCTGTCTGTAACGCTCATGAGTCATGACATTTTGAAATCTATAAGTTGTCTAACAAATTGATGCATTAGTTGATTATATTAGATGTGTATCTTTTTTCTTTAGATTAAGAAATAACCACATGTGGTGCTTAATGACAGTTAACATTAATGTGTGTAGGTGCTTAATGACGAGGCATTTGCCATACTGGTCCTAATGGCGCTATTCACTACCTTCATGACAACACCATCAGTCATGGCCATCTACAAGCCTGCGCGCAGAGGAAACACTACTGTTCCGCGTGAACGAAGGAAGCTGCGAGATGTTAATAACGCATCTGTCAGCTCCCCTAACACCAAGGATGAGCTCCGTCTCCTTGCTTGCGTACATGGTCCGGGCAATGTCCCTTCCCTCATCAGTTTCATTGAGTCGACTAGGAGCACCACAAAAGCCAAACTCAAGCTCTACGTTATGCATATGGTTGAGCTCACAGAACGTACCTCCTCCATTATGATGGTCCAGAAGTTCAGGAAGAATGGTTTGCCCTTCATTAGCCGTCGCTACCGCCGGGGCGAGGTCCACGACAGGGTGGCCATGGCTTTCCAAGCTTATGGGCAGTTGGGTCAAGTGTCACTAAGACCCAGTACGGCCATTTCTGCTTTGAGCACCATGCATGAGGATGTTTGTCACGTGGCAGAGGAGAAGCTGGTAAGTATGATCATTTTGCCATTCCACAAGCTATGGATGGAAGGAGAGGCGGTGGATAACATGGGCCATGGATGGAGAGCAGTCAACCAGAGGGTCCTCAAGAATGCCCCGTGCTCGGTTGGGATTTTGGTTGACCGTGGCTTTGGTGGTCAGGCTCAGACACCTGGACCCAATCCAGTTTCCAGTCAGAGAGTGTGTGTTCTTTTCTTTGGCGGACCCGATGATCGCGAGGCCTTGGAATTGGGTGGCATGATGTCCGACCACCCAACTGTGAAGGTGACAGTGGTGAGATTTGTAAATAGCATTAGTGACGATGTCGAAAACAAGAGGAGGCAAGTAACCCTGAGGCCTTCCCCTCACAAGTCCACTGATGAAAGCTACTCATTTTCTGTTGCCAACGTCAATAGAGAGTTTGAGAAGGTACGCGTGTCTATTAAACATTTACTATCTATTGCAATGGATGATGCTCATTTCTGTTTCTTGAAATGTCCAGGAACAAGACGATGCTGCTGTGTCGGAGTTCCGAGCCAAATGGAGTGGAATTGCAGATATCACTGAGATGGACTCGTCAAGTGTTGTGGATTCAGTGTTGGCAATAGGACAGAGCGGGGACTATGACCTAGTAATTGTAGGTAAAGGAAGATTTCCATCAACAATGGTAGCAGAGTTGGCGGACAGGGAAGCAGAGCATGCAGAACTGGGGCCAATCGGAGACATGTTGGCTTCGGCAAACCACGGCATTGTGTCGTCAGTTCTGGTTGTTCAACAACACGATTTAGATCACATGGTGGAGACAGCAGTTTCGAAAGTACTAACTGGATACGAAGACAGTGAGATTGTTTCAGATGCATCTACAAATGTGTGACAAAGAAATCACGGGAAGACAGTATATAACACTTACAAATGGCACTTGGTACATGAAATTGTATATGGTTTAATTCTATTTGTATTTATGGGTGATGTATACAGTGCACTGTTAATCAATAATGATTTCATCTCTGTTCTGACATGAAAAAACAAATGCAACAGCGTTGTTTCTTGTTAACTCTGAAATAATTTGCAAGACCCATACACTTCTTCAAGCATCAAACTCTTATATTATAGGAGTATTTTATAGGCCCCGGTCAGGCATCTCATTAAATAAAATAAAATAAAATAAAAAATAGAGTGGTCAGGCTCAGGCAGGTTTTCAGTAGTCAGTACAAAGAAGTCGAATTCGTGTTGTAATAGATTTTTTAAGTGTCATAAGTACATGACGAATATTTTCATAAAAGATTTGACAAATAATTTCATAAATGGGACTAATCGAGATGGCTCGGCCCAATTTAAAACCATACGCGGTCCGGCCCACCTTATAAAGCCCGCTGCGATGTCACCCTTGATCTGGTCGCGACGAGAACGAAGAGAGACGAGAATCGACGATCATGAGGAAGTTCGATCCGTGGCCGATTTTCTTCAAACGCGAGTGGAACAGAAACTGGCCGTTCCTCGTTGGATTCGCCATCACCGGAACCATCGTCACCAAGATGTCGTTGAGTCTTACTGGTGAGCGTCTCCCTTTCTGTTGGTCCGATTTTATTTATGGGATTTGAGTCTGATGTTGTATTTATTTGCAGAGGAGGATGCTAAGAACTCGCCGTTCGTTCAAAGGCATAAGAAGTAAGTAGTTTAATGTGTATGTCTCAATTGATGTCAGGATTCAATCCCTACAGGGCTTTATTTATCTTGGAATTAGATTGAAAATCAGTTAAGTTCAAAAATTATTGTTTCTTTTATTTAAAATATTCATCAAAACGAACTTATTTATGGAATATGAGATGTTTCCTAGATCATTATGGCTTTTCCATAGTGTGTGTGTGTGATTGAATGGAGGTAGTAACTAGTAAGTTTAGGGTTGTATGTCAATTATTCATTTAGACCATCTTCATTACATTGGGATTTGACATAATTATGTTTTCAAGAATAGATTTCATTCCTTTTTTACTGCCTTATTTTATTCATCCATGAGCAATTATTGCACTGTGTTTGACTGTTTGTACCGTTCCTTTGTCTGTGTTCCCTGATAACATGTAAGGAGTCATTTTCTCTTGTATTATATCCGCACGTAGTTTAATTAGGCCCTTTATGCCTCATTTGGATCTTTGAAATTTTGAAAGGAAATGAATGGGTTGGGAACAGGAACTGATTGTGACAAGTTATCCATGTTTGTTTCTTATTGGTTGTATATTTAACCATGGAACATTTTGGAACATAATAAAGAAGAAAGTTCTTTAGTTTTTCTTTTAATTCATCTTCAATTTTTCTTCTATAAAAGTTTGAAGGTCAATCAAGCAAAGAATATCATTCTTCCCTCTAACGTCTGTCATCCCTTACATTCTCTTAGATTCAAACAAGGCGCCATTACTCAAAGCTATTTGTTTTGGTTTATGTAGTTGTAGTATAATTTGCATAAGATAAGGCTCGGTAATTTGAGCATCTCCATATTAAACGACCCTGGTGTCAGTTACTATTTTTTTCATTTATAATAAGCGGCATTTAATCTGTTATTCGGTGTTCGCTTTCAACACTGCCTTTGAACTTGTTCAGAAACTGCAGTTCATTGTATGATTTATTCCTACGATAATTACCTTTTTATACTGTCCTAATAGTGCTCTAACATGTATCAACTTTTCTATAGGTGAGTGCTGATCGCTTATGCTGAGATGCTGGGCAAGAGTGCCGGTGTAGCTGGCAACGTCTCTTCTTCTGAACTTGTTCCTCCAGATGTAAAGTTTTCAAGTTGAATAATAATACCTTGGGGATGATATGTGATTGATGCCAGTATGTTGAGATTTACAAAAAAGAAATGGTTTGATATGCTAGAATATTTGTTTTTGTCTAATGAGCCGTTGTCATGTTGCTTGATATTTCCAATTTAGCCATCTGAGACTGATTTGGTATCCTTCTCCAACTTCAAGAGCCCAATTACAAAGGAATCTCTTAATTCCAAATGTCACACAACAGTCGACGAAATCAAAGAGTAGATTAGTGAAAAGCAGGGACCAGACAAAACGATTATCAGTCCCTCTTGAATAAATTGGGTAAATATTAGATTGCAGACGCCAGACAAGCACACGGCACATACAAGTTCTAAAAACAAAAAAGTCCAGAAAGACCAAAAACAATGCTTAATTCAAAGAGTTTGATTGATAGTGCCCCGGGAGACATTGACCTTGGAAATGGGAGCAGGAATATCATGTCCTTGGAAACTTCAACGTCCATCTAACTTCAAACAATTCACTCATGCACTGGAAAATGAACAAAGAGCAAGGCAATCCACAAGCAAGGTATATATTTTGCTCTCAGAGTACGCGGCTGTTGAAAACTTCAAGGCTCATTTCAGTTGGATCGGTTGCTTGCAACTCAACCTGAATTCCATCAAGTTCCCTCTTAAAACGATCTTTGGAACTTGCATAAATCATCTTGTTTCTGACTCTTGAAGTATCAGGCGACCTAAACAACTAACAAATGAGTATGACTGGAAGCAACCTAGAGACAAGATGGCGGGTAAAAATAATGGAGACTCAATAAGATCCAACTCACCATGCGATGAAGAATATCCTGCTTTTTGGGACGCTCTCTTGAGTAACAAAATCATAATCAAACACAGCATAGCGACACTCATTTTCAGGTAGACTAGCCGTAAAATCTTCGTAGGTCTGCACTGGCTCACCTAGCTTTTCAACAATAACTTCCTTCGACTTCTCCTCAATTTTGTACACAATGAAACGGTATGTTCTTTTCGCTTTAAGCTCCATGAACCTTAACTTACAGTCATCATTGACAGCCATACCAGATGCCGCATTAGCCTGCAAACAAAACACTCAGTCAAGATAACATATCGTCATATGCTGCCCCCCAAAGTTTTCTAATCTTGTAACGTGTGATATTGCAGAAAGAAATAGCTTAAATGAAATACAGAAAACAACAAACACCAAGACTAACAAATATGAGGTACAAGAGGATTTTTTTTTCCCACCAAATCCTAGCTCTCGCCCCATACTGATACCTCAGTCAGACTCTTAAAAGACTGAATATTACATGATTTGTGCATGTAAGACGTTCGATTTATTTAGTAGTATAAAGGATTCGTTTCGCAATACATAAGAATTAAAAGGACACATATAAAAGTAGGCAGTAGGGCTGGTAACATATGCAAAACCAAACACCATATGCCACTGACTATGATGAAATGGATCTATTATAAGTCTCTTTACCCTTCCTATCAAAATTAGAAACTATAGTTGGCTATTGAGAACTCAATCAAAGATAAAATGATATAAAACATGATCATGTAGTTATTCAATGATACCACTCAAGTATATTCCCACTACTACATAAATTTAGGTTTATCCAGTACAGCTTTTGCATTCCATTACAATCAAATAGGACTATCATTTACATAAATGGATTTATCAATAAACGTTCTTTAAACAGAGATCCAAAGGCTCGAGTTAAAGTAAAAAAAAATTCAGATCTGCAGATTAACAAATAAATCACCCCACGCGAAATCCTAAATAGAAAGTTCAGACAACATATTGACCTCAACTTGACCTAAAATTCAACATATAGTCTCAGATCAAGAACAGATCACGCATCTATAAGAAAAGCAAATCATCAAGATGACCAGATCAATCACTGTAATCTCAGTATCAAATAAAGTCCACCTAAATCGTCGGAAAGACTTAAATTCATATAATTCGAACAGATGTCAAGCCCTAAAGCCGTCAGAAACGAATCAGAGAAAAACACTGACCATGTTTGTTTGGCTGTCGATGTTCAGCGGAGACGTTGTAGAGATCTCTTCCGAGAGAAATTCGATTTTACTATTCGCGTTTGAAGGAAAATGGAGCTGGAACGCAACCCTCTTTAGTCTTTATGCGGTGTCCCTTTTTTGATTCGGTGGTCGCGTGAGTATGTAGAATCGTGTTTTTTTTGTGAGTCGTACAACCAATTAAAAAGGGACACGTGTCGTGTTGACGGGGCTATGTCGACGGTTCAAACTGAAATTTAATTTTAAAAAAAATTTGACCTTTGTTACAGTTTGACTGTTTATTTTCGACCGAGTGAAGTTCGATTGGAAACTGTATGGTTTTAATGATAATTTATTACATTCAATATTTTAGGAAAGTTTACCTTCCTCTTTTCACATGTTTCATATTTAGAGTCAGAAAAAAAAAGAATCACATAAACAAACTTCAAAAGGGTAAATTGACGAATAAAAAAGAGAGAGGGTAAATTGACACATTAAGCAATGACCAGCCCCAGCCCAGTAGGATAGAAGTCTTATAGCAAATTGTCACAAGATCTGATAGTGCATACCAAGGACCATACAAAAACACAAACAGCTATCTGTCCTCCCCAAATATTTGGGTAAATATTAGATTTCAGATGCTGCCAAGGATGAGACACAAAAAGATTTAAAATAGCAAATCCAGATGTATCAAAAACCAATGCATAATTGGGAAGAGTAGGTTAATAGTAGCCCGAGAGAGATGGACCTAGGAAATGGGAGCCTGAATATCTTTGGAAACTTTAGCATCCATCCAACTAAAAGGGCACCCAAATCAACAAAGTCGAAATTTTGTATTCAGAGTACGCGGCTGTTGAAAACTTCTAGGCTCATTTCAGTTGGATCAGTTGCTTGCAGCTCAACCTGAATACCATCAAGTTCCCTCTTAAAACGGTCTTTGGAGCTCGCATAAATCATCTTGCTTCTGACTCTCGAGATATCAGGAGACCTAAACAAATATCAAATGTGCGTAACTGGAAGCAAACCAGAGATTTAAATGACAGGTAAAGATCATCGAGACACAAACTCACCATGCAATGAAGAATATCCTGCTTTTTGGGACGCTCTCTTGGGTAACAAAATCATAATCAAACACAGCATAGCGACACTCATTTTCAGGTAGATTAGCAGTAAAATCTTCATAGGTCTGCCCTGGCTCACCCAGCTTTTCAACAATAACTTCCTTCGACTTCTCCTCGATTTTGTATACAATGAAACGGTATGTTCTTTTTGCCTTAAGCTCCATGAACCTTAACTTACAGTCATCATTGACAGCCATACCGGATGCCGCATTAGCCTACGAACAAAACACTTGGTCAATGAAGGGAAAAAGAGAAAAATCGCGAAGACAAACAAATAAGAAGTTCATCTCACCAAATCCCTAATTCCATCCCACCCCATAGTAATACTGATAACACAAACCCAAAATATATGAGATACTGCACAACTTAGCATGTAAGAGGTCTGAAAATTTGGGATACATATATTCATTTCTGAGAAATAAGAATTGTAAGAACAATATGTAATTAGTGTATAGTCCTGATAAAATGTATGAAACCAAAAATCCTACGCAAATGATTAACTGACTACGATGAAATGTATCAATTACAGACATCTTTACCCTAAGACATCTCCATTAGCAACTATAAATGAATATTAAGAACTAAATACAACAAATGCTTCTTCTTATTAGAAAATCTTTTTGACAATACAAAACATGATTATCTGACCTGTTCAATGATGCCCACCAGACATATTTTGCTACTGCAATAAAGCAACTTATATTTAAGCTTATAGTACTGCTTTTTTATGAAATCTGATGCATTAGTGATGATATGATCGCACCAAAAAAAAAGTACTGCTTTTTTACAATATATTATAATAAAGTAGGACCATCAAATACACATTTGAAATTATCAATCAAAGTTTACAGCTAAGAGCAATCATCAAACTTTAAATCAAAAAAATTCAGATAAAAAAAACAGATCCTCACATTTCTCATAAATTGAATATATGTCAAATCCTGAAACCGATAGAGACAATCGAGTAATACACTAACCATTTTCGCCGGCGGATGTTCAGCGGAGCGGATTAGGCAGGCGAAGTAGAAAGAAGCGGAGACGACTTCCGTAGAGAATTTCGTTCGACCGAGAGACAAATTCGATTATGCGAATAGACGCAGCCCTCTTTATCCGGTGCCTTTGGATTTTTTTGATTCAGTGGTCGCGTGTGTATGTAAGAAAAGCGTGTCATGAATTAGACAACCAATGAAATATAGGCACGTGTATAACTGAAGGACAAGTCATATTTATTTTTTAGTTTTTAAAAAATAAACATAATAAAAAATCCAGAAAAAACAAAACGATGGAAATAATGTCAAATTGGATTTCAGCTTCGTTAAACCCTATTAGGGTTTTGGTCGATCGTGGGTTTGAAGAATAGCCTTTGCTTTCGGATTACGTCACTAGGTCAGTTATTATTATCAGTTTCTTCTCAACGGATTGAAACCCTAAAACTACCCAGCTGAAAAAATGCTACATTCATGTATCACCCAGCATCTCACCTTCAAGCTCCCCAACATCACAAGCTTCAAGGTTTGTATCTTTAATTTCCCAATTGGCAGCTGAAAATGATTTCTAGGGTTATCTTTAACTATTTCTTATGGCTAGTGGCAGAAAAGGAGGAATCTTGGAGTGTGTTGTATCTCGTCAGGTATGGATGATGCAGCAGTCTGCATTCCAGCGGCTCCAATTTTTCTCCCAGATGGTCCCTGGAAGCAGGTCAATAGAAGGTTCTTCAATTCAATCATTGATGCATATAGCTGGTAGAACTGGATGTGTAATGAGATGTCTTTTGTTTTGTTCTTAGATTCCTGGTGGCGTCACTGCTGCGAAGGGGTTTAAAGCTGCAGGAATGTATGCAGGACTGCGTACTGGCCAGAAACCTGATTTAGCGCTTGTTACATGTGATGTGGATGCAAAATCTGCTGGTTAGTTGTTTAAAGTATTTGCTGTCCTGTATACAGTTTCAGACTATTAATTTAATGGCTGTGATGATCTTTTGGGCTTTTTATTTGTGCAGGGTCATTTACAACTAATTTAGTCGCGGCTGCACCAGTTTTGTACTGTAAAAAGGCACTAGAGACGTCAGAAACAGTATGTTTCTAATTTGGCCTCGTGCAAATGGCTTATTAGTATGCTGTGTTTTTCTTAATAGTGGTTTTCTGTGGTTGTATTTTCATATTTTTATCAATTCGTCTTCATTCTTTTTGCTTGTTTGTATAGGCTCGTGCAGTTTTGATAAATGCTGGCCAGGCCAATGCTGCAACGGTGAGATTATATTTTCAAACAGTTGTCTTCCACTTTGTACACACAAGGAAGGCGCTATAAACTAAATATGTGGTAACTACGTGCTTTTGTTAAACTGTTTTTTTATTCTTTGTAGGGTGATGCCGGATACGAAGACGTCATAGACTCTGTGAATGCCTTGGCTAAAGTATGCTAGTTTATACTTATAGTATCACTGTTCCATTTTTTTTGGTTTCGTGTGTGGCCTCCAAAATGTCTTGATATTATCACAAATGATGCGCTATTGCAGGTACTTCAAATAAAGCCCGAAGAAGTTTTGGTTGAGTCCACTGGAGTCATTGGCCGTAGGATAAAGAAGGTAACTGATGAAGATGCCTGCCCTTTTTAAATCTCAATTTTGTTACTATCTAGCATGACCTTTACAAACTCATATGAATGCCGGGCTTGATATTGAAAATGCTGTCCAAATGCAGGATGCTCTTCTCAACTCACTTCCTCATATTGTCAATTTATTATCTACATCTACTAAGGGGTAATTCTCAAGTACCTGATCAACGTGAAGTCTATTTCTATTCAAAAATCTGTTTATTATGGATGTGGTTACCCTGTGGAGCTAATTGAAACATAATCATACTGGGTATGTTATACCTAAAATTCGAGAATATTTAAGAATCTCATCAGCTGATGCACAGGGCAGACTCAGCAGCAGTTGCAATCACCACAACTGACCTAGTTAGCAAAAGTGTAGCAATTGAATCAGAGGTATGATCTTTGCATTTTGTTAGTGTAGAGAGTTGGAAAAAGTGGAACACTTGTCTATTCACAAGGGCAGATCACAAACAAGGGAGTTCGTTTTGCGTCATTTCTAATGTAATGTTTAAATTTGACATAGGTCGGAGGGAACACTGTTAGAGTTGGAGGAATGGCAAAAGGTTCTGGGATGATTCATCCTAATATGGCTACCATGCTTGGTGTATGTTTCTAAAAACTATTCTGATGATAATTTGAAAGTTTGAACAAAAGTCATTTAGCTAAGTTGTTTGCTCCTTACTAACTACAGGTAGTAACTACTGATGCGGATGTAACCACAGACATTTGGAGAAAGATGGTGCAAGTTGCTGTAAATAGAAGCTTCAATCAAATTACTGTACAAACCTCAACACGTGCTTTTGTTTCTCTTCTCTCCTTGTCTTTTCATTTATATCGCAGTAGTTGCTCCATAGTGTACATTAAGTTACAGATTCAATTTTTGAAGTGGGCTTGTACTGATTTACCATCTATTGATATCAAGGTGGCCACCAGGGGATTCAATGTTTTAATTTCTGTTGGTTTTGTGCATCTTAAATTTAAACGACTCGGTTCTTTTTTCAGGTGGATGGTGATACTAGTACCAATGACACAGTCATTGCTTTAGCTAGTGGGCTATCTGGGGCATCCAGAATATCTTCTTTGAATAGTTATGAAGCAAAACAACTCCAAGCATGCCTTGATGCGGTACATACGCTCGGGAATGTTCACATTTAGTTATTTTGGCTACTAGATAGCTGAGCATGTGTCCTTTGTCATGCTTTCAGGTTATGCAGGGACTTGCCAAATCAATAGCATGGGATGGTGAAGGAGCCACTTGCTTGATAGAGGTGTGATGTTCACATTCAATACACATATTTGTGCTTTGAAAGTTCGATCCACCTCGATTTCTTTGCTCTTATAAGAAGAGGGCATATTCTCACATATCCCATTTTCCGTCTAATATTTCTCTCTCTCAAGTGTTGTCTCCAGGCTACTTACTAGTCTTTCACAAGTTTTTTCTTTTTCTTTCTCATTTGTTAGAATTAAACATATTGTTATGGAATTTGTTCAGGTCACGGTATCTGGTGCCGGTTGCGAGGCTGATGCAGCAAAAATAGCAAGATCAGTGGCATCTTCTTCACTAACCAAGGTAAAGCGTACCATCAATGCTTTCATTCTAATAGATTCCTCTGTATTAAAAAACTTAGTATAACCAACCATTATGTTGTTGTTAGGCTGCTGTTTACGGAAGAGACCCGAATTGGGGCCGCATTGCCTGTGCTGCCGGCTATGCTGGGGTACAGTTTCACCCAAATGATCTACGAATATCTCTTGGAGATACACTTCTTATGGATAGAGGGCAACCCCTTCAATTTGACAGGTCTTGCCCAAGTTTTAATAGTATTCGCATAATAAATACTTGTAATTCTTCTATTTTCATGCATCTGGTTGGAAGTTTTTTTTTAATATTGATGGTATGTTGATGCACAACGCTCATCAGGGACCTGGCCAGCAACTATCTCAGGAGTGCAGGTGAAGTCCATGGAACTGTTGTCATTCAAATATCTGTTGGTAAGTTCACGCCCCTGGTTTTGAGATGATTGCGTAGAACGAGTCTGTAGTCTGTCGATGCAGCCTAGCATTTCCCTCGAGCTTAGCTGATTCTTTTGAAAACAGGTGACGGCCCAGGAACTGGACAGGCTTGGGGCTGTGACTTGAGCTATGATTATGTCAAAATAAATGCAGAATACACAACGTAACGCTTCCAGATTTGGAGATTATTTAGAGACTGTCTGGTAGTGGTACGAAAATGGATTGACAATCTGCCACAAACAATTAATTTATTTTCCAATGTATCCTACTTGTTTTATTAGTATCAAACTTCTACAATTGGTCAAACAAGAGTATGCCCATGAAAACCTTATGCTCTCGATCAGAGGCTCAGATCCCGGCTCATTTTTGTTACTTGGTATGAGTGATGAAAATATTAGAATTCAGATAAGCTGAGGGCATTAAGGGCCCGTTCTATAGGGATTGGATTTGGGGTGTTGGGAGATTAGATTAGATTAGATTGTGTTGGGTGAGATTGGGGTGTGTTGGAAGAGATTGGGGTGTGTTGGGTGAGATTGGGGTGTATTGGGTGAGATTGTATTAGATTAGGTGAGTGGAGAGTAGATTAAGTGAGTGGGTCCTACATTAAAAATAATATTATAAAAATGTTAGATATTTAGATTATGTGAGTGGAGGGTAGTTTAGGTGAGTGGGTCCTAGTTTATAAATAATATTATAAAAATGTTATATATATGTGAGTGGAGAGTAGATTAGGTGAGTGAAGATTAGATTAGATTAGATTGTGTTGGGTGAAATTGGGTAAGATTGGATGAGATTGGGGTGTGTTGAGTGAGATTGGGTGAGATTGGATTGTGTTGGGTGAGATTGGATCGTATTGACCCAATCCCTATAGAACAGGCCCTAAATAGAAAGCAAATTGAATGTATGATTCGTTATTTAGTATTCCAAAATGGAGTTTAATAATCTAACTTTAGATCGGAAGTGAAAAAAGCAAGAAGAACATAATAAGCTCTGGAATGAATCTCACCTCAGTAGTCTAATCAGAGGACTGAAAAATTAAGATAAAATGGATGCGACCATTTACTGATGCTACAGTCAAAGTGCCTCAAAATGTTCTTCCATTGAAAAACCTTGATTGTGGTGTTTGAACAACTGAGGAAGAAAATGGATGGTGCGGTTCGAAAGCGTACACACAGTGAGGCCCTTTATTCAGATAATGCGAGTGAAAACACAAATTCAAAACTTCGTCCTTGGACTTCTCAAGGTCCCGCTTATGGCATGCTCAGGTAATTGAAACGTCAAGATACTGTTACTTGAGGAGCAGCACTCATTACCTGAAGAGAATCAAATGAAGAACACAATTAAAGCAGAAAGTTGCACGGCGATCACAAATAGAAATTATCTATCGAACAATAGTTTAAACTAAGGCAGTTATGGCTTCATGAGACAACTTTTCCATAACAAAAATTTCCAACATCAACAAGAAATGCATGTTCTCATTTCGCAGAAAAACTTTGCATTCGTCAGTGGCATGTGAAGAAACTATATATCTAAAATTCATATCCGAAGAGAAGTGCTACATCATTTGTCCACACTAAGGATTACAATGAATGATATGACAAAATTAGTTATCATACTTCACAAAGAGTACTTCATCAGATTTTATTCAATCAAAGAAGCTTCCATGCATCTTTCTGCAAGCATATCATCTTCCACTATCCAGATAAACAAGGTATAAGACGCTCAACAATGAAAATTCAGAAAATGTAACACACTTGTTATTAACTAATCCCAATGCATAATTACAGCAAAGGCAAATCGCAATTGCTTTTCCTACCGTTCAAGCACAAACGGAATATAATGGAAGCGAAGGAAGACTTCTCCTCTGAATAAATAATCAAGAATAGTTCGACTCCCATTCAAATACCACTTACCTACTTCAATGAAGTATTAGCAAACACATTCACCAAACAATTAACCGCTCTAAACTAACATTCAGTATCCAAACACCTAGCATCAATCAATTATACAAACTAGCTTCTGCACATTTATATAGAACAAAGCTATACACAAACAACTTACAAGCAATCTTACAAATTGACCGAAGCATAACCCAATCAAAAAACACTAAATAACTCGATTTAATCAGATATATACCTACTAAAATGTTTTGGAAAGTCATTTTTCGCAAACACAGTACCTTATCGAGCAGGATTCAAACCCCTATGAACAACTCGACCTCCACCAGACTCCACTCCATCAATCAACTCCTTCAACCCCAAATTCACAGGCTTCTCCTCCTCTTCCTGCACTTCTTCAACCACCTGCTCCTCTTTCTTCTTTTCCTTAGATTTAGCCGGCAGCCTCTCGAAATAATTTCCATAAATATACTCCGGCGTATACCCATTCTCCTCATCAAACATCATAATATGACCGTGCCACTCCCAAACTCTGTAATCCGATCCATCATCCACATGGTTTCCCACGCAAATATGATGCTCGCCGATGCTCACAGCTTGACCCGAATTCGGCTTCAGCGTCTGCGTGTCTCCGCTACGAATCAGCCGAATCAACTGCTTTTCGAGCCTGGACTCTTCCTTGGCGAGCTGAGACTTGTGAGAGGCGCTGTGTTCGTCGTCTTCGTTTTCGTAGTCGTAATTTTCGTCATCATCAGAGGAGAGGTTCGAAATGGCGTCGAAAAGGAGGTCGTCGAGGGATAAGGGGAGGAGTGGGTTCGGTTGGCGGATTTGGAGGCGGCTGATTAGGTTTTGGAGGAAGAGATGGTCGACGCTGCTGGTGCCGCCGATGCCGTTGTTGTTGAAGGAGCTCATCTTTTTTTGCAGATGATAAATTTTGAGAGGAAAGGGTTTTAGGGGTTCAACGTAGTTGCGGAGATAGGGTTTTGTATATCTTTTCTAATTATTTATTTTTATTTCTGATGATATTTTATTTCTTCTTCTCTTTAATCTGAATATATATAATACGTCAAAAAAGAAGAAGAACTCAGTCACCACTCACCAGCTAATTGTCCAACGTTTCTGGCCTGAAATTCGATCCTTTTGATTCGGCACATCACAGTTTGTATTTTGGATCCTAAACAATCAGTTTCAATTTGTACTTTAATTAAAATTTTAAGTTTTAACCTTTCAAGGAAGATTTAGGATTCTCAGTGTACAATTACATTAAGAATCACCAGCATTGTACATTAAGATGAGCAATATCCAGTGGAGGTTTATCATCATATGTCCTCACAAGGTGACTATCAGATTAGGGTTGAGATCAGAGGAGCGCTGATCCATAGAATACCACTTCAGCAGGGCCGGTCATGTAAATGTGATTATCTGCCTCCCTCCACTCAATCTCCAGTGGTCCTCCCGGAAGATCCACAGTGCATTGCTGTCACAGCATTATGTAGAGATTTCGAGTTATGTTTTAAGTAGGAGCTGATATGACTTTCTGTCACTAAGACGCAAAAATGAGTAGAAATATATGTTAGCTTACTCTAGATGCGTGACCCTCCAGCACTGCGGCCACCACCAAAGCACAAGCGCCAGTACCACAGGCTAGGGTGGCTCCTGCAGGCCATTGGATCAATGGTTAGTTTGTAAGTCATTAAGGCAAATTAAATATCTGTTGTGGGTCTCTGACATTGTTTAAACACTCTATTGGCGTACCTGCTCCCCGTTCCCAAACGCGCATTTTCAAGTGAGTAGGAGATAAAACTTGGACAAACTCTGTGAAAGTCCATAAGCAATTCATTAGTATATCTTATGATTTTGCCCACTATGTTTAAGCCAAATCCAGCTTCAGTAATATCGTAAAAGGATCTATATCTTTTGAATGTTATCGCTATCTAACATGTAGCAATGTAATCATATTCATGTATCGGTGTTTATATGAATTCATTTGTGCAACTCCCAAGGAACACAAATGAATAGAGTACCATTATAAATGAAAAAAAGCATATGATGATGGTATGAAGGAAACCATATAACTGAGTTAAGCTGACACCACTTTATTGCATAACTAAGCAATCAGCAAAAATAAGAAATATGGCATCTTCAACATCAGAATGCCAAATACCCAAGCTGTCAATCTACATCCATGATGAGGGCATAGATAAATTACCTGTGTTTGTCCGAGCCGGAAATACATTATGATGCTCAAATTTAGGACCAATTTCAGCTAAATTCAATTCATCAACTTGCAATCCCTGTAGAATTCATACAAGGAAGATCATCATTTCATAACAATGGAAGTTAGTACATTGCATATACCAATAAGCAAAATTTGACAGTTCACGTGTTAATTCAATATGTTTGAGGTAAACATGTATCCTGCAAAGTGCAAACAAGCACGGCTAGTATAGAGATCAATCACTTGTTTAAACACTCTAAATAGCATTTTTCACGAGAAGCCTTAAAATGTTTAAGTAACAACACTAAAGTTAATAAA
Organism: Rhodiola kirilowii; assembly: GCA_033675215.1. Lineage (NCBI taxonomy): Eukaryota > Viridiplantae > Streptophyta > Magnoliopsida > Saxifragales > Crassulaceae > Rhodiola > Rhodiola kirilowii. The sequence continues at coordinate 8,466,889 of CM066203.1, read as the reverse complement.
ATGTGTGCAGGTTATGGAATAGACACACACCTGGCCTCCCTTAGTGCCAAAAGTAATGCAATGAGGATTCCCCATACTAACACAAGTCACATTCCAGATGGTTCCATCCACGTCCAGTTCAGCTTTAACAACAGACTCTCCTTTGTTAGCAGGCAACTTTGTAGGTACATCAGCTGCTCGAAGAATTGGTTCGCCCATATCCACTCGAACCTGCAATGGCACGCCAATGAGAATAAAATCACAGTCAAAGCTTCTATCTTTACATCTGGTTTTAAAAGTAAAAAACTTTTTGTACCAGAAATAAAATTGTAGTGGAATCATGCAGTTGCTTTTAGGTAAAATTAGAAATTACACTCCCATTTCAAGATGTTCAACAAAGTCAGTAAATAAAAGTCCAGGGACAATAATGGGGCATCTTTCTGCATTTTTTTCACTTAATAAAAGTTCCATTTATTAACATGCACAAAAGTGGAGAGAGTGTGACAAAACAAATTGAGGAGAGACATTCCAAATGCCCGCAACAGATCTGGGTTGGTGCCACATAATACCCGCGAGCAGATGTAACAAACAGCATAAGGAAGTCCAAATTAAGTAGTCATATGATTCATTTTGAGAAGTACCTTGCCATCCTCTAGGATTTCAGGGACAATAAGACCCGCTCCAGTGTGAATGGTGAAGCTGAAAAATCAGGGAATGACTCTCCATAAGGTGAAATAAATAAAAACATGTACCTATTTGGGAATAACTCTGTCTTCCATAAGCATAAATGGCAGTATTAGAGAAAGAGAATCAGAAACAAGAATATTCTACAACACAAGCATACCTGTGTCTGCCATTCAAATTTTCAAGCTCAGCAATGAATCTAGCAAAGCATCTCACTCCATTACCGCACATCTAAAACCATTAGAAAACAAAAAGAAAAACTCAATGAGGAACACTCTGATACAGAATCTCATCATTAACTCAAACTTAATGATGTATATCAGCAGCATGCTGCATCTCATTCAACCTATCATCTCACCAATATCAAAGCAGTGTATCAATTACAAGCGAAAGGAACTGACCTCTGGCTCGCTACCATCAGAGTTGAATATCCTCATGGTATAGTCAGTACCATTAACTCCAGGCATTGCAAAAATGACACCATCTGCCCCAACCCCAAAGTTTCTATCACACAGTTTTACTGCTTCCTCTGGAGTAATCTTGGGCTCAGAACTGGATCTATTATCAACCTAATCACTCCAAAATCAAAATCTATCAAAATCCAAACTAAAACACCATCGTCATACGATGATACGAATCACTTTACCAGGATGAAGTCATTTCCCAATCCATGATACTTGACAAATTGCAGAACCCTACTAGATCCCCGGTCAAAATTGGATAGCTGAGGGAACTTACTGGGAGCTTCGGTCGCCATTGACGAAGAAGCCGCACAGATTGAAAAGTTGCGAGTCTGAAAAGAAACGTTTCGTGTACAAAACTTCAATTGAGCGGAAATTGACCAACTACGAGGAGCGATATCGTTAAGTGAGGGTTTGACGAGCGTCGATCGAGAACAAGAAGGTGCGGCGGCGAAATGCATAGCTGCTGTTCTCTCTCGTCCGAATAAGCAGACGGCGGCGGCGGATTAAATAGTAGTGTTCTGAGAGTAAACGATGCCCTCTGTTTAAGTTACTTTTGAACTTTAACCTTAAAATTTTAAGCTGATTCCTTACTTAAATTCTTATAAGGAATCAACTTAAAATGCTTGATATAGAGAAGCATAAAATGCGTGAAAGAAGTCTATTTGTTAGGTTAAAATCAAACTGTACAAGGGTGAAGAATGCTACAATATCTGACGTTTCTGGTTATATGTTATCTAGTTCGAGTTCATCTTCAAGGTCATCACCCTCTTCAAATAACTTTAAGAACCGAGCTTGGTCTTGTTCCCTTTTCTTCTTTTGCCAATACTTGAAAGCCCCGACAGCTCCAATAATAGACACACACGAGACAACAAAACTGACCAAGATAATAATAAGTGCATGACCTGTATTTCCACCGCTGTGAGACTCAGGCTTGTGATTGGAATCTGCAACGAAATACATGAATTGAAAAAAAATGAGATACTCCTGAATCTATGCTTACCAGGCTCTCATGTAAATAAATTATCAGTTTACTTGGAGGTTATATAATAGCTACCGGCATTACTATCCACAGAACACATTGTTCCTACTTAAATTACATGCGAAAGATAACATACTGAGGTCTAAAATTTGCAACACTGATTAAAATAACAAGGCTGAAGTGATCAGATTAAACCGACTGGCATAATGAATGTGACTTCGTATGAAAGAAAGTCCCTGGATAGTTAACTGAGTAATATAGAACACGGCTCTATAGTAACCTCACTATTTTCATGCCAAAACTGCTATGCCTTAATTCTGGATTCATGCCATCTAACAATTACTAGATGAACAGCACTTTTTGATGTGTTAATTTGAAAAAAGGTGGTGCTCCAAGGAGGCCTAGTTCAATGTTGAGAGTTCTAATGAAAAACTTCGATAAGTAGCAATAGGCATGAATTCATCTATGCTTTGAAATGGGCTTATGTCAATAGAGAGGCTCTAGCTTGCTTCATTTAAAGAAAATTGGTATGTCATACTCATACCAGCTAATTAATGATAAAGTGCTCACCGCTAACATCAGGTATGCACTCTGGACAAGAAAACGTAGCATTGAACTCCTTTTCTTTGAATCGAACATACTTCCTGTCCGGGTTATAAAAGTCAGAAGGGCAAAATTCCCACTCTTCAAACACATCATCTTTTTCTATAATGTCTTGTTCGTAGAATCCACAACGTTTGCATTTTGTATTTGTGAAGTTTGTGAGAGGCTGGAAAAAAATCATATTAGGAGTCAGAAGAGTTAAACTTAAGTAGAAAACATATCTGATTAGGTTACAATATACATGGATGCATTGGTACAAAGATTACTGTTGATGTTGAAAAGAAACATCAACCGCGTGTTTTTAATTACAGTAGAGAAATACAATTCTTTTAACCATATAAAACACCATAAATTCAATCCCAGCCTAATATTTTTAAGTCAAAAATAAATTTAGTGGCATCCTATTATAATATATGCAAAAAACTTGCATTTCCGGAGTGAAAGCAAATTTCATGTACATCACTATCTTTCAGTAAATGCAAAAACACTAAACACAATAACATCATTGAAAAAAAAATCAGACTAATTATCAAAAGCTATTTAAGCGTTTACTACCTGCCATGATTCTTCACCCCTGAAAGTATATAAAGTATGTTTCTTTTTGATGTCGGGCAAAATGGTTTTGTTCTCCCCTCCACACTTGAAATAGACGGTAGGTTCTTTTCTAAACCACTCATGAGTCGTAAAAATCTCAATAGAATCAAGCGTCACAACTGCGGAGGATATCAATCCTAGAAAAACAGATAGTGGCCAATAAGAGTTTGAAATGAAGGGAGTATTAGATAAATCCCAAGATAAACATATACACAAGATCTAAGTGTACATGTATGACACAGATTTTCCTCCCATTTAGGAGGAAGGATGGTGACACGTTTCCTAAATCCATATCCACACAACTGCATGATCAAAATGCTTAAAGCATTGCACACTGAACAAATTCAAAAATGAATCACTATCCATATTTGGGAAAACAGTTTAATTTTTTTGCAAATCCACTTTGTTTATAACATCATGGATAAACCCTCAACTCATATCGGATTTGACCCATACTGCATAAGCAACCCTCGAAACACATAAATACAGCACTATTTCTACCTGATAGAAGTAAAACACCTTAGAAGCACGAACTGACACCTAAACTAGAAGATACAATGACTGTCATTAACTTACCAAAATTCCCCAAAAGGCGCATTTAAGGAAATTTTTATGTCTGGCAAACTTAACACTGCAACAAGTTCAGTTTTACATTACCACTGGTAACAGTACCCACACTAGAAAAGGAAATTTTTATCTCTAATGCCAAAACATCATATTGCAATTATTGACTATTTTAGCTCTCACATAAATCCAGCAACGATGATATGCAATTAGCCAATTACACAATTAAAAAAACACCTAAACCAAAAACATAGTTTTCCCAGCTAGCAATGAATCCAATAACATCATCCAACACAGCATAAAATAAATATTATCGCTTCCTCGTATATACATACCAGGAAAGCAGCTCAACATGATCAAAATCCCAAATATCATATCGCCAAAGCATCGACTCCGCAACAATGGGATCAATGGCATATTCTTCAAAAACTCCACCATCAAATCAAAAAGTCCTCACACTCACCAATCCGGACGATCGATAGTCGACACCTCTCGACAATTCCCAAATTTCAATTTTGAAGCCAGAGGATTCTTCCATTGTCGTGTAAATTCATAAAGCTGTCTTCGTATATGACACGTGTCGTGATCGCAGCGACGTCAAACCAACTGGTCCGATTTTTGACGGTCTAATTAAATCGGTTCAACTCAGAGCTGGACGTTGAGGGTGGAGTCGTCGACGACCTGAGATTACGTTGCACTTTCCACTTTACTTGCTTATCACTTAAATAAGTTTAATTAAAAAAAAAGAACTAAGCAAAACAGTACACACGACACGATGGACAAATTCACAGGCTAATCAAATGCTAACTTCTTAACCTTTTGGGCCAGAAAATGTAGTTTATAAACGGCCAGTTTTAAGTGGGCCTCGTCGGACAATGCAAGCCCATTTCAAAGCTGCGTGTATCGTTTTTCTTCCACGCGAAAATTAACGGTCACCAGAAACCAGAAAATTTTCCACGACTTCAACGCGAGATTTCTACGGCTTTCGGAGGTCGGTTAGAATTCCATGGCGGCTTCTCTCCTCACTGCGATCGACTGTAACTATCTTCGTCCATACAGGAAAGCCGATGGTTTTGATATGGTCAATTTTGCTCTAAAAAGCAAACAGAAGGTATCATTAGCTCAACTCTACTGGAAGAGACCAAGGACGGCCTTCGCGTCGTCTCCAAGTCGAAGATTCGTTGTCTCTGCTGTTGCAGGTAATTTTTTTAGCTGTTTAATTTTGTATCCAAGGTTCGATTTGTTGAAAAATGTGTCCGGTTGCTTAGTTGATGGAGGCGAGGGTTTTGGAAATTCCAATTAGCTGAGATGGTTGCTGTTGATCCAGAGTTGAGTTCATTTTTAGAGTCTCGTTTTGATAAGATTTTTCTTACGCGAGGGGATTGTTTCTAGCTAGAATAAGATTTTGCTACTTCATTAATGAGTGAGATGTATGACATCTCAATCATTATCTTCAGGAGCCGAATCTTCTACTCTCAACGAAGATACCAAAAACTTACTTGATACTGTTCAAGTTTTTGGTCTTGATGGGAAGGGGGTTCCAATTTCTGATCTGTGGAAGGATAGAAAAGCAGTGGTGGCATTTGCGCGCCATTTCGGGTATTATTATGTGATTTACGAATCTGGGGTCTTCCTTCTTTTTTAAAGAATAGAAGATATCACTCACGACCCGTTTAATGTTGGTTGTTATTTCTTGTAGGTGTGTACTATGCCGTAGAAGAGCTGATTTTCTTGCTGCTGAGAAGGTAAGATATCATTACAGGCTTGGAAGTTATTGTCAATATGCAGAATGGGATCTAGTATGTAACTTTTGTTTTTTATATGATAATAAAGTAACTATTGTCTCATTATATAGTAAATGGTTACACATTCACATTTCAGTATTAACCCACAGGAGTCAGGCATTTAAATGTGAATCTGGCTTCAGAGGGCTTTACACTCCCAAGTCCCAGTCTCCCACTATGAACTGATGAAGTATTAATTTTCAAATTTTCACAAGAGTTCTTATGTATTACAGGATAGAATGGACGCATCTGGTGTGTCACTTATTTTGGTTGGACCAGGTAGTGTTGAACAGGTACCTGCCTGATCTTCTACAGTGTGAACCTGGAGTTTGCTTTTGCGCCTTCTGACTTGTTAGCCTAATTGTTTAATGATGCAGGATTGCTCCCCCATGTTGCTTTCTCTATATTTATATTTCTTCTTTGTAACTGGATGGATTCACTAAGGCCATATACTTTAGGGCAATAATCACACTGATATGTAATCTGTTTGCAGGCTAGAACTTTCCATGAGCAAACCAAATTCAAAGGAGGTACGTTAATAAGTGATGGGTGGTTCTCTAAATCCGAAGCCTGTTTTTTGCGTTTTGTGTTTGTTCTTTCTCTTTTGGAAGGGTGGGTGTAAGCAACTGATTACACCAAGCTATAATTTAAGGTCCTTAGTGGTTCTCACTGAGTTGTTACATTGTTAGTATATTTTTCTTGTTCCAGAAGTTTATGCAGATCCTAGTCATGCATCATATGAAGCATTACAGTTTGCATACGGTGTTTTCAGCACATTTACTCCCAAGGTTGGTGCCTTGTCGTTTATCTCATATGAAATAAAAGAAATGTCTATTAAAGGATATCCAGGCTTTAGGTTCGAATGACTTGCGCTTCGAAACATAGCATCAACTGAATAAGTACTCGATGCTCGTCCAGGAATTTTTTTATGAGGACTTGATAATGCTCATTTTGTGTCTCTGACATGTCAGGCAGGATTGAAAATAATCCAGTCATACATGGAAGGTTATCGTCAGGACTGGTCACTTTCTTCTGAAAAGGACACAGTAGCTAAAGGAGGCTGGTATGTCTATATGATCCACTTAACAGTTAATCTAGCAGATCGAAATTCTTTAAAAGTAGGATAGTGCTTTCTGATGAAAGTTGGAAGCTTCCCATCATCCCATAGATCTAGAGTTGAATAAGGGTGCAAATGAATTTGTGTGTTATTGAGAGCTTTGCTGTTCTTACTGTGACTTTTTGTCTCAAGACATAAAATTCCCTCGTGAACAATAATAACCAGTAACCACAAAGGCCTAGTGTTTCTTAAGAAGAAGACATATTAATTGTTACAGATGGACATTTTTTCTTTCCTGGTGTTGTCAATTGCTGTTTTGCTAATCTCACTTCTTATGTTGGGCCTTGTATCTTGTTCTAGGCAGCAGGGTGGCATACTTGTTGCAGGTCCTGGAAAGAATAACATCTCATACATTCACAGGGTTCTCATCTTTAAGTTCCACGATTGTAAAATTTGTGCAACATTTCCTGTGAGCTAACCACAAGCTTGTCTTAATGCAGGACAAAGAGGCTGGAGATGATCCCGACATTCGAGAAATACTGGAAGCCTGTTGCTCATAATATACCAAGTCCTTAGAAGCTAGTACCTTTTACAGGAGAGCCCCAATTGAAGCCTTGTACTCTTTGTAAATCTGTTATAGCTGCATGACCGGGTACAATACAATTCTTCGAAAGTCGAAATCTTGTGTTTCTTGTCCCACACCGACCATTTTAGATTCGTTCTTATGGTATAATAATAAAATTTTGATGAACAGTATCGCCGAGCTCAGTAACGAGGGCTTGTGACCGAGTGGGGCAATAATGTGGTTGGATGTGGGCTGGGCTTACTAGGTTGGACATGAGTGGTATCAGCTAGTCCGTCCGTTCCAAGATTGGAAATGGGCCGAGATCTCTCGCCGAAAGGCGGGAGGAAGTGACTCTTGAAGCGGAAGGCAATGCGCCAGGCTGGCTTCACAGAGCAGCGACTACTTCCCGCTCTAGTCGGTGGAAGGATAGCGGACTGGTTCCTCTCAGCCCAGTAACACCTGCTAAGCCCCTCTCAATCAGACAACCACTTTTTTGGCCCCCTCGTCCTCTATATGCCTACTGTCCAGCCCCAAACACGTGTCATTGACGGCTCACTTCAGTCCATCGCGCTTCCCAGATTAACACCGTACACCAGCCAATCAAATAGCAACTCAACTCTAATCGAGTAATTGAACGGCTGAGATTAAAGACGCAACTCAACTCTAATCGAGTAATTGAACGGCTGAGATTAAAGACGTACATAAGCGCTTTGGGATGCAGTGGATCGTACATATAGCTAAATCGACGGAGGAAGATGCTCGAGTATTTCTGTCCACAAGTTAGATTCACTCTGAACATCAAATTTCAACCATCGATTTCTCTCTCTCTCTTGCCGCTATTTGCTTCTCTGCGGTTCAAGAGAACGACTTCGACTATAGGGCTATTATTCTTTTTGCGTGAACAGAAATGGAGGACGCGTTGGGGAAGAAGGTGAGGAAGCCGTACACGATCACCAAGTCGAGAGAGAGCTGGACTGATGAAGAGCACGACAAGTTTTTCGAAGCTATTCATCTGTATATTTTCTTCTTGCTTTTTTGTTTGAACAAATACTTTATTTACTCTTGGTTCATGTGCTTCATTCAATTCGTGGCTGTACTGCAATCATCGGAAACATTTAGTTTTGGCTTTTTAAGACTTTTGGTTTTGGCAGGATTTTCATTATACTGATGCTGTTAGTAAATGATTCAATTTAAGTATTGAGCTAAAGTGCTGCCAGTGATTCAAGTGCCTTATGTTGATAGTTAGGAACTGAAAGTGTATTCAGATCATCTGATATGGCTCAACTTAAAGTCTGTTACCTGAACTGAACTAGAGGGAACAATTTTCAACTAACCTGTTTTGGATGTTCCCAAAATCCAGGTTTGATCGTGACTGGAAAAAAATTGAAGGCTTTGTAGCCACCAAGACTGTCATTCAGGTACAATATATCTATATGATGTCTTAGGCCAACAATTATGATGATCATTGTCGAAAGCTTTGTCTGATAGATATCTTTTATTTGATCATCTAGTACATTTATCTGATAGAGCAGGACTCCCTGCCTTACTTCTGCAGATCCGAAGCCATGCTCAAAAGTACTTTTTGAAGGTCCAAAAGAATGGAACAATAGCACATGTACCACCACCTCGGCCCAAGCGCAAATCTTCTCACCCTTATCCACAAAAAGCATCTAAAAATGGTTTGTTCTCTTATTTTATGAATTATTTTATGACAGCTCCTGATCTCAATGACTTTATCAGAGTGATAATTTGGGCATCTTGACAAACTATCTATTCAATTGGCAGTTTTAGCGCCCCTACAAGAACCTATGGTCTACTCCTTATCTTTCAATAAGCTTCCATCTGGATATTCTCTATGGGATGACACGCCCATCCTTACAAACTCCGGATCAAGTGACATTGTGCCATCTCAAGATACTGATCTCAGTGGAATCGAAAGCAAGTATATATCATTGATCTCTATTCTAAATTCTTACTCCAGTGATCTTTCATTACTTATTGCTCTATACCATCACCCTTTCAGCTGAAGTGGCTGTGCCCAAGGGGGTTACAGCGATCGGTAATAGCAGTGCTAGTGGTAGTGAAAGCTCAAGAAGTCTTCCAAGCTGTGAAGGACCATATCAAGGGAAACAAGCCGCGGTTGTTCATGGTAAGGAAACATAAATGCAAAAACTCATTCTTCATACTTATTTTCTTCACAATTTTTCTTTTACATTTCCTCGATGGCTACTGGCTATAACTATAACCAATGTTACATTTCATTGCGTTAATCTCACGTCACTCTTTTGTTAATGTATGTCGGTTGGAATTTTTTTCTTTTTTTCAGGTATACCAGACTTCGCTGTAGTATATAACTTTATTGGGAGTGTCTTCGATCCAGAGTCCAAAGGTCATGTGCAGAAGCTTAAGGAAATGGATCCTATAAATGTTGAAACTGTGAGCAAAACTTCTACTATTATGATAATGTCATTTTGTATGATCCTCCCTGAACATATTAATGTAAAGGGCTGTTTCATTCCAAGGCCATTCCTACCACCAAATTTTGATTGTCATGGCTTATTCACAGGTTTTGTTACTGATGAGGAATCTGACTGTCAATTTGTCGAGTTCAGACTTTAAGCCAATTGTAAGTCACCATCTTTCTTGTTTCTACTCATTCCTTGGAAACCTCAATTATCTGCAATTTGAACTTAATCAATAGGCCTTGGATATATTTTTGCGTGTAAAAGCTATAGGTGCATGATTAGCTGCGAACAACTCTAAGCAGTCCACTTTATTTGATTGGTCCAGAAAACGGTTTTGGCGTCATTGTGTGACAACCATGCTACATTTGTTGACCCTGCAGTAGGAAGTGCCGAAGTCCAGGACACTGATACTGTCTCACTCAGCTGAGTAATAACTTAAATCTCCACTTTGGGTAATTTATACTACCCCTCCAACTTTGCTACCACTTAGTTTGCTCTTGGCTCTTCCACGACTCTATTTCAGAGTTTCCATAACTCTATACCTTTCCTGATAAAAATGCAGAATAATTATTGTTGAGCAACAGCTGGTATTCCATAACTCTATACATAGCACGTACTCGAATCGAACTATGGAACCACAGCATGTGAGGGCAGTTGGAAAGCATTGAAAGAAATACTCTTCGAGCAGAGCGCCACTCTATGATTCTCCAGTTGGCTGTATATTTTGTGCTATGTCTCTTCTATGTGCATAGCAAGTGCTGCTGCAGATTTACCCAGACTGTACAGCTAAAATAGTGTGCATATCTGTAGGTATGACCACAATGAATAATGATGAAGACAAGGCTCAACTTCTAAAGCGCATAAATACTCCATCCAAAATTCCATAATTTGAAGAAATATTGTCCTTCCATTAAAAGACATGGCGCACTGCTCACGTAAAGAATTAACTACTTAAAGAGCCCAGGTTCGACGCCCACCTCATCCTAACCCACTAACCACACTAACCCCAAATCAAAAAAAAAAAAAAATTCAAAAACATGTTCATCAAAAAGAAATGTCTTGTACTTTGTTGCTAATAATTCCTCTGATTTAACAAATTAATTTGCAGTAACAAGAATTACAGATGCTCATGATTTGCAATTAATCTATGTATAATTTCAGAGAGCATGGAAAAAAGTTGTCAATAACAAACTTTCTTATAAAAACAATTGTTTCATAAACTGGTTCTTGAAACTCAAAACAAAAATAAATAAGCTTCCAGCTTTTAAGACCTTGGCTTCTCCTTCTTCTCCTTGAAGAGAGCAAGTAGTGAGACACCAGAGACCTTCACGACCTTGAATCTAACTCCGGGAATATCTCCCACAGCATGCCCTTTACGCCCAAATCCAGCAATCAACACCTCGTCCTGCAATGAGGTTATTAGTCAAAGACTTATTCATGTATATCATACAAACCCGTATGGATAGAAAATAAGGGAACCCTTACATTTTCTTCAATGTAGTTCAAACAACCATCATTAGGCACAAAGGCAGCAATCTTCTTTCCGTTCTTGATAAGTTGGACTCTAGCGCACTTACGAATAGCAGAGTTAGGCTGCTTGGCCTCAATACCACTGCACAAGAAAATGGTACAAATTAGGATTACAATTTAAATCCACAAGAAAAACTAACTGGAAAGAAGACATGAAAGTGAACTCAATCAAAAGCAATATCTCACATTTTCTCAAGCACAATTCCCTTAGCATGGGAAGATCCAGCAAATGGCTTCTTCCACTCATTACCAAGATGAGACTTCTTGTACTGCTTGTCAGCCCACCTTTGGTTTCTCCTGTGGGACTTCAGTTTGCGCCCAGCTCCCATACCACGTGTCTTCCTGTTCATATTATGCATTGACATCATAAACAAATTTCTAGTCTAAATACCACTAGGTCTAGGTGTAGACAACTCAGCTACTTCGCGTTAGTAATTCACGGTGGATTTTGAATATATAACATTATATAATTCATAAACTGAATCTTGTTGCAAATTCTCAAACAGAAACTGGTTGCAATATCTAAATATTACATATTTGCAGGTTTCGTAAGTGAATAAAAGCACGATAAAGCTACACACTGACTTCTACTGAAAAATTTAACATTGACACAATTTACAATAAGCGCTTTCTTCAACATTTACAAAACGAAACAACAACAATTCAACAATTTCCAAACAAAACAAGTTGTCTAGAAAACCTAACGAGTAAACAATCAAAATTAAACAAATAGCGAAAACGATAGAAGATCAAAAATTAATCAACAGGTTTTACCCCATGATTGTTGGATGTAACCGAAGTTGCTGCCGCAGGTGAGTGACTGAGATCGGAGCTCCGCAGATGAAGAATAGAGTAGCGCCTTGCAGCTTGAAAGAAAACCCTAGCAGAGCTTTATATATGATTTATATGGAGGTCTGATGGGCTCCGGCTTGGCCCAATTTCCGATATTTCGACCTCGAAGCCCACTCTCGAGAAATTCTTCTTTCTTTTATAGGAGTAGCTTAATTGCAAAAACATAAATTGTCCTACCGGCTGATTTCAAATTGGGTATCAGACTTTTTTAATTTTTAATTTAGTGATTTTTGCATCAACTTGTATACATTTTGTTTACGAATTTGATGTATTTTTGAGGAATTAAAGTCCAAAACTTATGAATTTGGTTTTATGGTTAACAAATTTTGTCAACTTTATTTTTATCATGGTTGGAGATATGATCAAGTTATTAATTAATTTATATAATTTAGGTTATTTTGTGGCTTTTTTTTGGAATTATAAATACTAATATTTGATACATTTAGGATAGGGTCATATACAAAGTTTCATTCTGGTACAAACTCAGAACTAAAGAACCGAGTGCCTAAGCAAGCTCTCGGCATCTTTCACCGATAAACATCCGGCAATGCTATGTCTGCGGTGCTTCTTCACATATTGGATGCTCATTGATTCATCTTCTGAACCGCCTATGCTCCGTCTTGCAGTAGCTGATAGTGAATTCCTAATAAGTTTTGTTGACGACCAGTTTTTTTGGCTGTCCCATTGTCCGGCTGACATCCAGCTCCAACCCCATTCGGAGTTATAGCCTGGAGGTATGAACATGGGATTTGAGATCGTTGAAGAACAACTTCTTAGTGTCTGCTGAAAAAATAGTTCACATATCAATACTATGGCAAAAAAAAAAAAGATGAATAAATAAATTGATGAGCCTTGAGTTTTTTTGATGTCATTAACCTGATGATTGAAAGCGTAAGCTAGTGCCCTTTCTCGACGCGCAGCTGCCATTTGTTTGCTCATTAGCTTTCTTTCAGTCTCATCTTTTGATTTCAGGCTGTCATCCCATTTATGCCCCATCTGCGCGTATAGTTCCATATTTAGTACCCAATATTTGGTAGTGTACTCAGGGAAGCCGGGAAGAAATTGTATACCTCAAGCTCTTCTTCTTCTGCCTGTTTCAGTATTAGTTGTCTTTGGAGTGCTTGGTTTTTCTCCAACATCCTGATTCTTCTTCTAGATACGATCTGCGACTGGAAATGAGTCAGTGTCTGAATGCGTTGGACAGTGTTCATCATCTGCCGCATCACAGCTGGACCTTGCGCTAGTGATCTTAACCTCACAAGTCCTTTTAAAGCCCTTAATGCTCTCCTTGACTACAACACAACACAATTTGATATGAACTTAACTTCTTGAAAGAATACGAAATTTTAGTTCATTTTGGAGTCTCGTACCATGTAACCACGAAATGCGGTTTGTATCTTGACTGCTGCGAGTTCTTCCTCCTTTGATCTTCCAGATCCTTCAGAGAGATTTGCATTCGATGCTGCAATGACAGTCGAGCCAGGGTAAGCATGCTTGGTTTGTCCCTCATCTCTTGCATCCATACATTTGATATCAACTTCTGAAGCTCCACTTTGGATCAGCTTCCCATTTTTCGATCCATGGATTTTCTGTGGGTCAAAATCAAGACACTGATTATCTAAAACACATCAAAGAAATCGAAATATTCTTCAGCAGGCAAAAAATGTTCAAAGGCTTTACCTTTTCCCTTGTCCTAAAAACTTTCTTAATAACCGAAAATAAGTGCCCTTTCCTCCCCATAAGTATACACTTCCTCAAATTTAAGCTCCAAGTTCAACTGAACCAACCAAAAATGATCTTGAGAAAATGAAATGAAGAACAAGAACAAAATATGCTGATGAATCAGAACCATATATGCTGAAGATAGTAGCGAAATACTTGAGCAACTGAGAACACAAAAAAGATCAATAATTGAGAATTTAGGCTTACAGCTTACTGTGTATGAGAACATGTTGTTTTCTGACAGGCCAATTTTTTGTCGGAGAAATGTGACAAAAGACATACAGCAGTGTCTACAAAAATCTTTAGGTAAATGAAATTGTTCTAGTTAGAGTTAGGTATGAGAATTGAATCTTCACCTGACCCGTTTGGAAAAACGGGTCGAACCATACCTGATTACTGATCCGGGTCAACCAAATAGAGAAAGAAAACGAAATATATCTCATATATGCTGAGCTGTTCATCGATCGGAGATTCAGATCATGGCGGTGGTTGTGGACTGTCGGAGATTCTGAACTCGGTGGCGTCTTCATCCATGAATCAGAAGTGATCAGGCGTTGATATGAGAATGCCGCTGCCGGAGGTGACTCGGACTTTTTCATTTTTCGGATTGAGGGAACCGCGTAAGATCGAGGAGGATAACAAAACCGAGCTCCTGCCGTCACTGATTTTGAAAACGGATAAGGATGTGTATAGGCCGGGAGAGACTGTGGAGGTGACAATTGAGATCGGTAACCAGGCGTCCGATGGATCGTCTCTTCTCGTTGACCGGCTTGGTGTTGAGTTGAAAGGGATTCAGAAGCTTGACGTTCAGTGGTTCACCACGCACAAGCCCTTGCCTGGTTCTAAGCAGCGTCGAGGTTCTAAATTGATCCTTTTTCTTTTGCGTTGACTCGATTGGTTAAAACATTTTTGCTTCCATTGAATTGTTAAGATGTTCTTAGGAAGCTGAGTTCTCATTGTCGGATGGAAATGTGGCACTGCGAGGAGCTTAGGTGTAAGTGTGACAGATTTGAAAAGAAAAAAAATAAGCTGAAAGCAGAAGCCTTCAGTCTCTCATTTTATCATTCATAGACCATAGTGTATACTGTTGATGGGAGACATTAGATGGTGACAATGTGATTTCGTAGTTCATGCGTAAACTCAGATAGTTTATGGTTTGTGAAAGCGCTAGCTATAGGTTATCTGAGCTACTTTTTTAAAGATAGTATTCGTTTATCTTTCAGGGTTTCATTACTAGAGGGCATTAATCGTTTCCTTTTGTTTATCCATGATTACTAAGAGATAGTAGACAATCTTGGATAAGGGTCCAAGACTAGACTGTCTGATGATCTTTCCTGTAATAACAATTTGTAGTCCTCCATTTTCAAAATAAGAAAATAAAAAGGGGTAGGGGTTTTGGCTTTCCTTTCATTTTTTTCACTCGGATGTAAATAACTCCTTGTTGTCACAGGATAAGTAACTGTTAGTACTCATGACGAAGCTACGTGACTATGGAAAGAAGTGCCGTTTTGGTTCGTTTATGGCATTCTTCTTGATGTTACATAATTCTTGCAGGTGAGCACTTGTTCATGGATGGCACAGCTCCATCATTGGTGTCAAATCAGATTGTTTCTCCTGGATCCACTAAAACATGTAAGAAAAACATCCTATCTGTCACTTGCCTATTTGCTTGTCTATTGGGAAAAAGAAGTCTCATTAGGAGCCAAACAGGATACATGTAAGATGTCGTATTCCTAGTTTTCTACACATGAACGAAACATGTTCCGATCTCAGACAAAATACTTTAAAACAAGTCCTGGCGACACCTACCATTTGCAGTCTCTTAATCCTCATGAAACTGTTAGGGAATGCTATGAGCTGGGAGGTGCCTTCACCAACTTCGTGTTTTTAACGTGCTAAATGTTTTACATACCATGTTGGTGTAAAAATGTTAATACCAATACGTGCTAAGTGTTTTTCATTCCATGTTGGTGTCAAATTCTTCCATGTAGCTAAAGTCAACTGGATATCGATTTCTGGGTAGGCTAAACAGTCTGTTAACAAGTACATGAACACAAACCAAGCTTTACTGAAAAGTAACAGTGACTGATGGTTTAAGTAAGTCTAAGAAGGGAGACTTAGCACGCGAAGTTAATTGCTTATAAAATAACTATAATATGTACTTTTCCGCGTCTTCGGATTCCTATATTTTTACAGGTGATTGGTTGTTTGTCTGATGTTACTCAACACCTTTTATAAATTGTTACCTTATTTATTCTTCAGATATTGTGCGAACGTCGTTGCCTTCTATTATACCACCATCATACAGAGGTGCTACTGTTCGTTATCTCTACCATGTTAGAAGCACACTGTCTGGGAAATGGTTGATGTTGGAGAATGAAAATTCTCGCCGAGACTCCATGAAAGCTTTCAATGAACTGGTTTGTCTCCTCAATCTAGCATGCTGCCTCTAGAAGTTATCTTCGGTAGATGTGGATCCTTGAGATGCTTCAAGTGTTGAAACAAATTTTATAAAATAAGTTGGGACATACTACTTTGCTTATTTTGAAAGGCACCGTCACCACTAGCGTTGGCTCTTCCTACGTGCTGTTACACTAGCTTACAGATCTCAAGAAGTTTTCAAAGAAAAAATAAATAGGTTTTCATTTCTGTGAGATCTTCTACATTAAACATTTCTATCAACGTAATCTATGTAGTACCCGTTCTATGGAGACATGTATGCTTTATTTATATTGCGGAGTGTCTTGTTTACGGAATGTAGTCCATAAGCTTGTGTCTGCTTCTACCATTAAATTTCATATATTTGCTAACTTTTCAGTGAAATGAATATCGATGATTATGATAAGTAGTCTGTTTTCTACTTTTCTTAATTATTGTTGTGATCGTTGTTTCATTCTCACATTATCAGTCCTGCAATCTCTTCAGTGATTACCCTAGTCAACACTCAACGGTGCATTCTTTCTTATAATTATTACCAGGAGGCTAGAATTCCTTTACCAATTTGGATCACCCAAAAAATGAACGGCTTACCAGATGACAGCTGGAATGAGGGTAATTCGGAAATTCATATTCTTAAGAATTCATGTGCACTATAAATTATTCAGTGCAAAATGTGTGTCGTTTTGTTCTATGTTTATGCAATCTAAATCAGTAATTTAACGAGCGTGGTTTCTTTGTTGTATCAGGTATCGTTCCAGCTGTTACTATCCAAATGGATTTATATTGGAAAGAGATAGACAGCGACTCTGATTGGGTAAGCTGTATATATAAATATAACAGCTAATACAAAGATGGCTATTTGTCAAGAGATTGCAATCGGGGGGAAATCTTGTGGATACTAATGGGTTGGATGCTTTTGCTATCACGCAGATCAGAGCAAATGACCTATATGATGGATATGAGGATGGCTATGAGAGTTCCAGAGATGAAAATTCATCTGTTTCGTCCTTCAACGTGAAGGATCCTATTCACAAAACCTTTGGCAGTTCAGTATCATTGCAGTCATCTATGGCACAGTCTTCATTTAGAGATGTCCCATCCCTTGAAGGAGGTCGTCCTAGTTTCTCTTCTCTAGTGGCACCTCCACGGCTATCAGTTGCTGAGGTCTTGCAGGATTCAAGTGCAGGTGTGTTAGCATTTCGTAGCATTTGTATGATACCATTCTGAACAGAGTACAAAGATGGTTGTAAATATTTTGGGTGGAGCATCTGTCATGACGGAATTTGTTACATATTCCCCAGTGAGTAGAAGCGAGTAGTTTTTACTCTGAGTCAATAAATAATCTGAGTTGAAGATTGTTTACCCTTCTGCATGTAGATGTTTCATCAGCTCATGTATCCGCAGCCGTGGTTTCTCCAACTAGGCGAAAGAAGAATAGTCATTCCTTCTCTGTCAATGAAGATGATGTTGGCGGACACTCAGTTCCTGAAAATACTGAACCGGCAGCATGTAAAATGCTACATTCATAAATGCTTGAAAATGACCTCTGACTTACGTTCTTTTAACTCACATACCACAAACATTCTTTGCAGCAGAAGCTTTTACTCATGGAAGGTCATACAATATCCGGCTAGATGATCAAGTTTTGCTCAGATTTTGTCCCAAGAACTCTGACTCAACTTATTATTTTGGGGATTGGGTAACTGTCTCACACAAGTTCATGCTGGCTCTCTTAAGTTGACCTCTGATGACCTTTCATGTTACAGATTGGTGGGACTCTTACTTTTTTTCATGAAGAGGGGGCTAGAAGATGCCTGGAGGTAATCAAACGTGGCATACAACACAGCTTTTTATCTGCAGTGCCTTTATTTCAATAGAATTCTTGTGTCTTCCAGGTTTCAGTTACTTTAGAAATGTCAGAGAATATAAGTCGGCAATTTGTACATCATTCAAGGAGGAATTCTTTAACAATTATGAAGGTATGTCTACGATAGATTTGAGCAGCAATAAAAGCCTCTTTCTCTATTGTCATTGGACTATTGGTCCATATATAATGATATTGGAGAATGAGTCTTTAGGCTGAGGGGTTATTACTTGTTTGTGTTATCTGTTATGGATCACTATCCTCGCAACATTCTTCTTTAGCCCTTGGACTTTTTCATCAGCAATAGTGGCGATCAGACACTGTCACGTGTTTCTAATATCTTGAATATAGGCTCAGCCAAAATGATCAGCATGAATTAGTTTGTGCTATAGAGAATATCATCCTGATTTAATTCTAGAAATAGTTAATACAGACATGAGTAGAGTGTAGAGCTACCTGTGGTGGCCTTTGGACTTTGTGTGGACTGTGGGTTTGGGTCATTAAGGATTTGTCATTTGTGATTTGCCTGGTCACTATCTGCATTCTGATACCACATTTTTCTTTTTGTTTTCTCCCAAAATATTCAGATTCAGAGCGACCATCATGAAGTTGTATCTGATATAGTGCAGACTAGTTTTCTTTTCTCCATTCCAAGCGATGGGCCTATGTCCTTCTCGACGCCTCATGTTTCGGTGCAATGGTCTCTTCACTTTGAGTTTTTTACCACTCCAAAAAATGTTGACTGGACCAGGTGAAGTTTAACCACGCAAATCAATACAGTGTGCCTGATTTATATTAAACTATAACCTGCTCACCAAAAGACAACAAGAATCAACAACTCTTCCTTTTGGTTATCAGGTACGAACATCCTCTCATGATAGAAGGACGAGACAAAACTGAGTGGGTTCTTCCGATAACTGTATATGCTCCCCCTCCAGCAGCCTCTCGACCTCATAACAAGTCGTTGTTCGTGGAGCCTCTCTGGGTGCGCACTTAGACGATAGTAAGCCAAAAGGTTCACTTGATGCCTGATGCACCATCAAAGCACGAAACAAAAGCAGTGCTTTTATTCTCAGTGTACCAACTAGTCTTGACTCTCTCTGCAATTTTGACACATCCACATAAGTGAAACTTGTTAATAGTTATAACTTGATGCATCTGGAACATTTACTTGTTTAATATGGGTCTCCTCATTTCTTCTGTAAATAAAATAAAATATGGATCCGCAGGATAGTACACGTCCACATAGGGATGCTCAAATTGAGATCGGATCGGATCGTAAAAATTCCAGTCCGATTCGGTCCACGATTCATAATTTTCATAAGTTTCGGTCCATCGGTTCGGATCGTAAAATTAAGGGGAATTGATCCGATTCGATCCACTTTTCACAAAAAATCCGGTTCACGATTCGGTCCCGATTCATATATATCCCGATCCGTTCCACGGTTCAAAATTTTAAATAATTTCGGTCCAACAGTCCGAACTGAACCGATTGTGCATCCCTACGGGTCCACAAAGAACATATGCTAATGGGCGGAGTCGAACCAGAGTGGTCAGTGGAGAGTTTAAGCTAGACTCCTTTCCCTTATAAATACTCTAATTGAACTTATAAATAAAAAATTCCATCAAAAAAAAAAAAGAACTTATAAATAAAAAAATGCATCTGAATGGAACAGAATCTGAATTCGGAAGAAATCACAAGCAGCAGATAATTCACAACGCTGCTTTAGTAATCTGATTTCCGGGCTCAAAATTGGCACTAGGTTTATCCAGTCGGAGAGTGAACGTTGCAGATTGATTTCTTAGCCCGCCAATAGGTCTGTTACTCGAATTCCAAAAACCCTAATGTCATGATCAACTGCTGTACTGAACTGAGTTGATTGTGATGAATTCGAGTTACGGGAAGACGTCTCCCTCGTCTGCCGCTGGTGCTTCCTCGTCCCAATCGCCTGGCCTCAAAACCTATTTCAAAACCCCTGACGGAAAATATAAGCTTCATTGCGAGAAGACGAATACTGCTGGCTTTCTCCAGTACGCACATGGCAAGACGGTTACTCAGGTTTTCTCTTTCTCTAGGGTTTTGTTCTCGTGATCGGTTTTTGTGTCTCAAGCATTTTGCAGCAAGTATGTATTGTAACTTAGTTTTATGAGACAAGTGATTAATCTCGATCGGGATGTTGATAGGGTCAACAAGCTTTGTTGTATTCATGCGTGTTTTGGTTTATTAGGTAACTCTTGCTCCTCTGAAGGACAAACAGGTCTCTCCATCCATGCCGGTCCCATCTTCAAGTCTCAGCACGAGTAGTGGTGTGAGATCAGCTGTGAGGTTTTTAGGTGTAGGAAATGGTAGTCGAGCTCTTAGTTTTGTTGGTGGCAATGGTGGGAATAAAATTGCTAATGGGTCTGGAAGGGTTGGATATCTTGGTACTACCAGTTCCAATGGTGTGTTGGGCAACTCAAATTTTGATGGAAAGGGGGTTTATTTAATATTCAACGTTGGTGATGCTATTTTTGTTAGCGACTTGAACTCACAAGATAAGGTAGTTTGTTATTTTCTTCCGATTTCCTTTGTTTTCCTATTTGCTTTGCTTGTGCTTACACAGTTTGTTAAAATGTAGGATCCAATTAAATCAATACACTTTAGTAGTTCAAATCCAACTTGTCATGCATTTGACGGGGACGCGAAGGATGGGCATGATTGTCTTATTGGCTTGAGTTCTGGAGCTGGTACTTATTTAGCTGGATCATGGTCAAGACTTCAAGTTACTTTCCATATGAATTTCATATATTAATTTTGTTGATCTTATACATTCTTCAGTGTATTCAGTGTCACTGAGACATCAATTGCAAGAAGTGGGGAAGAAGCTTGTTGCTGCTCACCATTATAACAAGGATGGTTCTGTTAATAGTAGGCAAGACTGCTTTCCCTCTTGTATCCTTTTATATTAAATGCGGGTTTAACATTAGTCATATTTGAGTGTATACGTAGCATGTAATGGAGCATGATTATTCTTTTTAAAGCTTTCTCCATGTTCATTTATATTGGCACCCGTATATGCTGACCATTTCTTTGATGATAATGGCTGCAACTCTGCAAGGTATAGTTAAACGATCAATATTGATATAGTAATCCCAGTCTAAACTCGGTCTAGTGGCATATCAACCGTCTTGACTTTCATAAGCCTCAGGCTGAACATCTTAATAGTTAGTCTGTCATATGGAACACACAAAAAAAAGAAACTAGCTATGGGTTGCTGGTCAATGAGTTGCTGCATCTACCCATTCAAAAACTTTTTTCAAATCTTTTTACATTATGCTACTAAAGTTCATATAACGGTTACATTTTAATAAAAAAAAAGTATAGGCTTTATTAGGGCTGCGCTAATTTGTTAGAAAACTTCAGGATATGATTTTATCACAATCAACATGTGCACTTAACTGTTTGCATAACAATCTGTATATACCTCAGATCGTACTGATTTTGTCAACTCTTTTTGCTTTAAACAGCCCATGCAGTAGCCTTGCATGGGTTCCTGGAGGTGATGGATCTTTCGTAGCTGCTCATGCTGATGGTAATCTGTATGTATACGAAAAGGCAAGTACTAAATAATTGACATTACTAGCTATAACTGTCTTTCTTTCATTTAGTCATACATATATATATCTTTTTGTAGAGCAAAGATGGTGCAGCTGATTCATCATTCCCTATTGTTAAAGATCAAACCCAATTCTCGGTCGCTCACGCGCGTTACAGCAAGGTTCTCTCTTAGTCTTCACATTTTCCTTATGTGTACATGTTAACCGAATGAAATCAATTTCTGTAGTGATATGTATGTCATGGTGCTATCACGAGAATACCTCAAATTCTCAATATATGCACTTCTTTGATTGTTCATGGTAAATATTGATCTAATCTCATTGAAGAACATTTTCTGATTTTAAAACTACCAATAGGCAGGCTGTGGGTCCCTATCCTCTTTTCACGGGATCCTGGCAAGTAGATGTATGACGGAGTTGAAGTGCCGAATAGGTGACTAGGTTGTGTATTTGAAGGATTATACTAGCTGAACTACTTGCGTTTGTTTTCCATATAGAGCAATCCTGTCGCAAGATGGCATATATGCTTGGGATCAATTAATAGCATTTCATTCTCAAATGATGGGACGCGCCTAGTCACTGTTGGAAGAGATGGTACTCATTCGTTCATATTACCTGGGCAATTTCACTATCTCGTGCGGGTATTGTAATTGTGGCATAGATGAGTTAATTAATAATGAACGCAGGTTACCTGCGAATATTCGACTACGTGAAAGAACAACTTATCTGTGGTGTCAAAAGTTATTATGGAGCGCTATTGTGCTGTGCGTGGAGGTAACTCAGCTTTGCATGACCCACAGTTATCTTTTCATCTACTCTAGTTGTTTATGAAATTATACTGTAAAATCTGATATTTGTCAGCATGGATGGGAAGTACATTCTGGCTGGCGGAGAAGATGATTTGGTTCTAGTTTGGAGTATGGAAGAAAGGAAGGTGATAGCATGGGGGGAGGGACATAATTCATGGGTTTGTTTTCCTGAACTTCCAGTCTGATATAATTTTTTGTTGCACTTATTAGGCATTATCTACTGAGAACTGTTGAATGATTTTACAGGTAAGTGGAGTAGCTTTTGATTCGTATTGGACGTCTCCTAATTCAGAGGGTACAGGAGAGACCATTATGTACCGTTTCGGATCTGTTGGCCAGGTATGCCAGAAACAATCTTAGTAAGTTAGAAGTAATGCAGTCATCATCAGTTTTATACTGAGTTGTGAATTGTGATGATATATTGATCGTTCATAACTCGTGAACTTGTTTCCTAATGTGTGTACAATGATATTGCATATTAAGTCATTTATGCTCATACGTGCTTGTTTATAAGATGACTTTCAAAGCCTAAATCTTAAACTATGCGGCACGTTACTACCCAACATGAAAGGGCACTGTATTTGAATACTGTGCACCCCTTAGTTTCATGTTTCTTGTTTGTGTGTTCATCTTATTCTTTTATTTACTTGTGTATATCTCTCTTATTTTAAAATCTCCCCTCAATCAATTGATCTCCCTTAGGAATTGAACAGGATACCCGGTTGCTTCTCTGGGATTTGGAAACAGATGAAATAATTGTTCCATTGCGTCGGTCGCTTCCTGGTGGATCACCCACTTTTAGCACTGGAAGCCAATCATCCCACTGGGACAATGCTTACCCTGTGGGTACTTTGCAACCAGCTCCAAGCATGCAAGATGTACCAAAGCTTTCCCCGCTTGTTACTCATCGTGCGCACACAGAAGCCCTTTCTGGCTTGGTATTTTCACAGGACTCGGTTCTCACTGCTTGTCGAGAAGGGCTTATAAAAGTCTGGATCAGGCCGAGTGATGCAGAAAGCCAACCCAACAGCTTGGAGACGGTATAAGCAATAAGTTGAAGGATACTCAATTGCCTGCAAAAGCTGTGAATTGTAGTTTCATTATATCCTGAAAGCACGTGTCGATAGTGAAGTCCATCAAGGACATTCCCTGACTTACTGAAGTTCTCTGTTTGGAAATGGTTTTCATATATTCGCATTTTCACCGGAGGATAAATGGTCGGAGAGTTAGCGTCTAGGCGGAATTAGCATCAGGTAATCATGAGTAATGCATTTTTATTTGGATCAACACAGGTTGAATTGTTCATTGGCTTTTCAAAAAGGTATTAGAGTTGTATAGAAAGAGAGAAATGGAACTTTTTCCAGAACCAATAGTATATGAATAATGATGGTCTCTTATAATTTTAGAAACTGCTGTTCTGAGACACATTTCATAAGCATGAACCCCATTTGTATTCTCAATGTCTTGTTGTTGTACTACTACTCATCAATGTCTTGAAAGATTGGCAGAATGCAATGAAGGCGAGGAAGGATTCACAAAGAGTATAAATCTTAATACATTTAGACAAGTAGTTTCAACAAGCACAACACTCCAGAGTTTCTCTATTACTTTATAACTGGCTTCTGTTCTACACTTTCATATGCAATCTAACAAACCAATGCATGCTTCTATAATCACGTACTGGACTTTTATAACTGGCTTCTTCTGTTCTCTACTCTCTCCCCACCCTATGCAAGCTAATAAACCAAAGCATTACTCAATGGACTCGTGTTGGCCGGCAACTGGATGATGCCTCTCAGCACCTTCATGTGACAGTTGAAGATTCATTGGTGGTGCAACATCTTGAGCATTGTTGTTGCGCTGGTTCCGCCGACCTGCCCTCCACTTTTTAATAGCACGCCAAGCTGGACCTGCACCCCCACTGATTCCCATAGCAAAAATCGCGGCCATGATGAGGGATGGGAGTGGTTCCAAGCGAAGCTGTTCAAACAAACACATATATGCCATTTCGTAAGGCTTCCCTCGATGCTAGGACACATCATACACATTTGACAACAGAGACATGAACAAAAAAACACACTTGCATAAATAGAATGACTTTCAATTTATTTTCCAAGTAAAAACTGATTTTTTTTTCTTGTATCCGTTACTTAAACCATCCTCAGTTAACTGCATGATAAAAAAAAAGAAACTAAAGATTCTATATCTGGCTCAACATGTCATGAAGAAAACAGAAACCAAGAAAATAATTTCTTACCAGATCATAGAAAAAGTGAGCAATGACTGTGAAAATAAGAAGCTGAACCATCGCATACGTCCACACATACTTCCGTTGCGCTAATCACACAAACACACACACACAAATAAAATGTGAGTAAATATCAGAATATAAGAACTTCAGAGCTCATTTCAAACTAAGTCTTTAACTGTACCAAAAGCCGAGGCTGCAAGTGATGTGATAAGACCCAATATGCAGGATGGTAAGATGGTATATATTTCGTCAAAGTCCTCATTGCCTTTTCTCAACTTCTGTTCAGAGGAATAAATAAAAACGAAATGAGTATCTTATAAAAGGTGCATCACTCATTTCATAAATCAACTTACCCGAAGCAACGCTGTCGACACAAAATATCCTACTATGCTGGCAACAACCAAAATTGGAAATTCATGCCATAGCCTGCAAAATATGGGAAGACTTAATCAGCTAATGTTGGTCACACATTCAAATTTTACGAATCACATAAAACGAAGGAATCTTCATAAAGAAAAAATAGCGGAAATATACTTGCCTATCAGCGTAAATCATTGGGGGTTGCTGTAGGCTACTGAGATCAATGGCACGCATTCTTCTAACCTTAACAGTGATGTTTTGAACTTCTTCCCTGCAAATCTCACAAGTCTTATTACCCCTTAAGTTAAACCATTTCTGACTGCATTGCCGGTGGACCAACGCTAGATCGCCTTTGCAGTTGCATTCCAACTTGAAAGTTTCTAGCTCTTCCCCTATTTCTTCGAAGCAAATTCTACATACGGCTTCTTCTTCAGTGATATCCTCTTGATCCTCTTCGCCTAATAGCAGAAGACTCATACTATTAGTCAAAGATTAGAACTGAAATATCACATACACAAGTTATTACGAGATACCATTATCTATTGAAGAAGCACTTGCTAATCCGGAATTCCTCTCAGTCATTATTCGCTTTGGAACAACACGAAGTACCCTTATATGGCCATCTATTATGGTACCATCAGCGTAGTTCACAGGCACAGAATGTGAACGATAAATGGGTTGCTGTTCTCCAACTCCCTGTAAGAATTTCCAGATCAGTACAAATCAAATATCATTTAGTCTCCTGGATAAGAATCATATATACTTAACATGTAGAACAATGACATACACCAAGCATATCCTTTTAATGATGAGCTAGCAAGATGATGGTCTATTTGTGATTTAAGCCACCTCTCACCACATAAACAAACTCTTTACTGGTAAGTTACTGGTAAGCAGCGAATGCATAGATACAAAGAATATTAATAGTAAAAGGGATCCCTAGGAGGATTGGCGCTTACATTTGAATTTAGCGCAACGTAGTGGTCATCTGTAGATTTTGAATTTGATGGCTGAACTAAGCCAGAAGGCATAGATGCTGCCCTGATTATTGGTGTCACCAGCTCCGAAACTGAAAGTGACTTCGCTAGAAAAGGAGACCTTTCTGTTGGAGGGGGTTGTAAACCTCCAAGTGCTAAGATGGCAACTTCCTCCATATTAAGAGTACCACTCGGAAATTTAGGTTTTGGTTTTGGAGGTAGGCCTCGAGAAGCAGTTTTAGTATTAGATGATGAACAACCAGCATACGCCACAGATGTAGCGCCCAAACAGTCATCTTTTTTAGGAGTAGGGCTGAGATTTGAAGGAATGTCTATCCTCACAAATTCGTCTGATTTAGTCTGAGTTGACAGTAAGCGCATCTGAGGGACATTGTCTTCTTGCATAGAGTGCTGACCGTGACCAGGTGGGGTTTCTTCAACAATATCCAATGAATCTCGTGCCTGTAAAATGAAGCAAAAACTAAGAAACATAAGTGATACAACACACCAGATGGACACGAGCAAAATCAAAGCAGTGTCAAAAAAATCAAATCAAACCCTACAATTAAGTAATTGATGGTTACTCTTAGAAAATGAAGCAACAGACTTGACTTGACAACTATATACAATAAGATCTGAGTAGTTTCACTCTGTCAACAGCCCTATAAATTCAAAATTATTGAAATCGAACAAGACAACCCTAAATCATAACCAGAATTTAAAGAATTGTCCGAGGATAGAGCCTGAAAGCATCAAGAAACAATGAAGAACAACTTGAAAAATCATAAAAGAAGAGATCCACATGAGCTCAAATTAGCAACAAATCAGAGAGTCCATCACCATCAGCACTAAAATTAAAAGACGAAATAAAACCAAAAAAACAGAGCAAAAGAAGAATCAGAAACACCACCCACCACTGTATGATCAGAAGCACTTTGAACAGTATCCGACGAAACCAGAGGGTCACTAAATACTACAGATCGTTTCTTCCTGACACCCATCGTATGAAAACTGAAACCCGAGAGCAGTCAGTCAAACCAAAAAAATGGAAGCAGCGGAATTGAGTTCTGGAGAAGAAAGACTTGAGATTTTTGTTTGTGGATTTGGGGTATCCAGAAAAAACATCCAACTGCCTGCTGCTGCTGCTGCTGCTGGGGTGAGGTAGTTAGCTAGGAAAGAAAGATGGCGTGATGGAGTTCTGGGTTTGTAATTAAAGGGGGAAGAGGTTGTTATGTCAATTTGTCTTTTACTTGTGGTGTTAGGAAATTCTGGTTGAAAAATAGTTTGGAATCATTCACATTCATCTTGCGTTGTCGTTTTATTATCTTAGTATGTTTGTGTTCCACATACGAGATACTTTTTGCAGGGACCACACAATACTACGTACTATCTTTGTCCAACCAACCTGTAATCTTGTCATGCCCATAGGATGATAATAAAAGTTTCTCTTCTTTTTCTTTTTCTTTTTCCTCCTTCCACACTTGGATCTTCTACCTAAAATACTCTTTACACAATTTTAAATCCTATGATCTTATAATCCAAGGGTCAAATGCGGAGGAGCACCCTCTCGCTGGAAGGAAAGTGTATCAAACACATATTTGATGCCGGCTCTAACTCTATTAGAACTTTAGAAGCAGGTTGGTCATACGCAACGCAACTAGTACATTTTAGGGTAAATGAGAATGCATTTTTCCCAAGATGACTTGTACATGAGGAAACTCCAGTAAGAAAGGAATACGCAAAGTCCACTGATTTAAGGAAACCAGGCCACGATTACAGAACCTAAAAAAAAGAGATGGACGCAATCACTGCAATTACAGGTAGCTCTTGTTGACATAGACATTCAAAATAGTCAACCAACTATCTGGTTACAAGCATGCTACTAACTCTAATTACTACCGAACACATGTCACCCAGAATTCCAAGTTAGTTGTAATCTCTTTACATCCAACAATAACATGGATAATGCAGGAGTAGGTGAAATCCAAATGGGATAAGATATCCGACCTATTACGGATCGGAAATTTTTAAAAATAGGTATCGTCATCCAGCCCATCGGAATTAAAAGTATACTGCACTGGACCGAACCAAAACACCTTAAATTGACTGTCCAGATCAGAATTTCTTATGGCTAGAGTCGGACCAATGGACCGAAATTTTTTAACAATATGGACCGTGGACCAGATCGTACCATAAAATTTTGGTCCGAGTTTATGGCGATAATTTCTCATCAGCCAAAATCCAAGTGCATACATAGTAACAATAAGCTGATCCACTAGTACTTGACAAACTACAGTTTGCAGTGATCATTACATGGCTACATACTAACATTCATCGTATTCCTGTACTGTGAACATTAGGATATTCAACAATTCGACACATTAATCTTTGCCAGATAACCTGATAAAAGTGTATCCACAGTCCCTACATGTGCCGATGCTTGGAAAGACGAGTTGAAAGACCAAGGCATGATCACAAATGATTTAACAAACGCATCCAACGGTCTTGACCACACAATGACATGCAAATTGCTAGTGGTGATACAGACTCCGAGCGTTGTTTCAATCATGCTACACAGCTAAACAAAATCTAGTAAATTAGATGATATTACTAAAGCAGTGAATCTTCAATAAACTCCATAATTGAATACTAACAACAAGCTCTTCAAAGCTCAATTCACAACTTCACATAAAGTTAAAGCAAACCTTACCTCATACATTTCACTCGAACAAACCCTGTCAATTAAATACAGAATTCAGATTCCATCATTCGTCAGCAAAAACAAAAACAAGTCTCAGTCTACATCAAACTCAATAAAAACAATAGAAACTCTACCAGGAAGTGCCAAAAAGCAATGCATTGCAAAGCAAAATGATGATCCAGTTCTAATGATCCATGAAGATGTAAAGCAGCATGACAACCACAAATAAGAGTAAAAAACACAATCCCAACATCATAAAAATTGTGCAATAGATTCATGAAATTTAAACTATAAGAGGCGCACAACTCCTCACTCATTCCTCAGGAACCTCGATATCACCATCATCGATTTCCTGCTGCACATCCTTGGGATCTTTTCCATCCACAGTGCATCCAACCGATACACAAGTTCCCAAAATCTCCTTCACAGTACCCTGCAGGTCTTTGGCCATAGACCTCGGCCTCATAACCTTCGCAATCTCGATCACATCATCAATGGAGATGTTGCCATTGTGCTTAATGTTCTTCGTCTTCTTCCTGTCGCGCTCCGGTTCCTTAAGCGCCTTGATAACTAGAGCAGCAGCGGACGGCACGACGGACACCTTAGCCTGACGATTCTGCACCGTAAGCTTGACGGTGACTCTGAGACCCTTCCAGTCCTTGGCGGTCTCCTTCGCGATGTCTTCTCCGATCTTCTTCGGCGACAAACCGAGCGGACCGATCTTCGGAGCGAGTGAACTGGCGGCACCGACCTCTCCTCCGGTGACGCGGACGAAGATGTCGATGACTTGTGATGGATCGAACTTGGGAGGCATTTTCGGTGATATCGGAGCTGCCGCTGCGGTTGGAGATTAGGCAGCTCAGAAAATTTTGGATTCATATATTGCTGAGATTTTAGGGTTTTTGGTGAAGCAGTTTGACTATTTTGACCTTGGGTGTAAATTGGGCTGCTAATGTTTACTTGGGTTTGTTTTACTTTTACGTATACGGCTTTCCTTTTAAGCCTATTTCTTTATTTTAATGAGAAAAGTAGCCCAAGAAAAATAAATCGATTATTTTATTTACTTCAATATTTTATTTAACTTTAGGGTAAATTATAAAGATTTTGGATCAAATAAAAACGAGGATTATATATAAAAACTAAAAATTCAATTAAATATTGTCACGTGTATCATTCGATCACTCATAATAATTTGATCATTACAAGTTAAATCTGATTATTCCAAGTTAAATCTGATCACAATGATTTGAAATATAGGATATGTGGAATGACTATAATATCTCTATGTGTTATATTCGAGATTTCAACGAAATTGGACACATGTCAACTTGAAATCTGGTTTTTAGTTTTCATATATAATCGTGATTTTTACCTGAATCGCACTCAACTATAAAAATATTAATTTTAGTATCGCCTCATTTTAAATTAGAAATCAGACTTTTCTAATTTTTAATTTAATAATTCTTGCATCAATTTGTACATGTTTTACCGAATTAATCATATCTTTAATCGAATTCATAAGTTTTTACTTTAAAATTCCTCTTAAATTCGGAAACAAAATGTATGCAATTTGATAAAGAAGTGTTAAATTGAAAATAAAAAAAAATCTTAAACCTAATTTGAAATCATATGATAGCACAGATAATGCTTTTATAATTCATTCGTAAATTTAAATATATACAAAATTAAAACTTTTAGAACCTGATTTTGTTGTGAGTCTATTCTTTCTAAACCTTCTCCCACTTAAAGTGACAATGATACATTCAGACATGTGTGCGAAGTGAGAACTTCGATTTTACACGAGCTGTTGAGACCAAGATTAACACATCTAACTACAATTAATGAGTGGTTTCCAGTTGTCACGTCTAACTTAACTCCAAAATCCAAAATATATGCAATTTGATATAAAAGTAGTTAAATTGAAAATCGAAAAAGTCATCTACTTAATTTAAAAAAATGAGATGATAGCCAACATAATACTTTTGCAATCCCTTCTTAAATTTAATATATAAAAAATTAAAACTCTTAGAACCTGATTTTGTTGCGAGTCTATTCTTTCTAAACCTTCTCCCACTTAATGTGACAATGATACAATTTCAGACATGTCTGCGAAGTGAGAACTTTGATTTTACACGAGCTGTTGAGACCCAGATTAACACATTTAACTACAATTAATGAGTGGTTTTCCAGTTGTCACGTCTAACTTAACTCCAAAATCCAAATCAAACACCCCGTCATTATTGGATTCAGATCGGGTGCTGCGCAGCTAAATGCTGCCAGCCCCCCAAACGACGCCGTTTTGATTTCATGTTTAATTTAGGGTTAATATAGGTAAAACGACAGCGTTCTAAGGTACATCACGACTTCCCTCACGTGACGCTCACTAACGGCGCCTTCTCCTTCTCCGTCATCCTTATTCGCTCAATCCGTAGTTTCTCTCCCGATTTGATTATGCGAGATTCGCGGACGAAATCTTTAGCAAATTCGAAGCAAATCAAATGGAAGCAATTCAATTTATCATTTTACAGTGTCGCAAGGTATTCGATTTCGCAGCAACATGGATGGAATGGATTCACAATCTCAGTTCGGGGTATCGCAAGGTGTTCAATTTCCCAGCAACATGTAAGTAATTATTTTTACATCCAAGTGATATTGAGTATCGTCGTATTGTGGTGATTATCAATTCCTATAAATTTTCGTATGGAGTTTTCAGTTGAACAAATCAGTGTATGTTTCGTTAATACTAGAAAAAGTTACATTATTTTTTACATGATGTCTAATTTTACAGGGAAGAACTGGGATACATTCCGAAGTTAGGAATGGATTTTGACTCTGTAGAAGATGCCTGGGAGTTTTGGGTTGAATTTGGAGCACGAACAGGATTTACTCCCCGTAAATTTTACAGTCACATGAGCAAAATAGATCAATTACCGTCAAATGTAGTATATGTATGTAACAAGGAAGGAAAACGCAAGGAAGACAGTGGACTTGAAACAAGGAAAAGAGGTCGAGCTGAAACAAGAACAAATTGTGAAGTTAGGTTTGGAATTCACAGAACACCAACAACCTTTGGAAAATATCGGATTTATCGGTTATGCTTGGATCATAACCATTCACTGCATACCAGCGATACAATTCATATGATGCCTTCCCAACGCCGTATTTCAGATATCCAAGCAAATGAAATAGAATTGGCTGATGCATCAGGCATACGAGTGAAGCAGTCACATGAATTTATGAGTAAAAGAGTAGGCGGAGTAGAATGCACTGGATTCATTGAGGTAGATCACCGAAATTTTTTACGGACTAGAAGACAACATGATTTGATTTATGGTGATGCGGGGAGTATTTTAAGTTATTTTTCTCGGAAAGCAAAAGAAAATCCTTTCTTTTTCTATGATTTACAATTAGACAGTGAAGAACAGATCACAAACATATTTTGGGCTGATGCACGGATGAGAATAGATTATGGGTTATTCGGAGATGTTGTGTCATTTGATACCACATATTCAATAAATAAAGAAAGCAGGCCGTTTGGTGTATTCATTGGACTTAATCATCATAGGTCAACTGTTATTTTTGGAGCTGCAATTCTATATGACGAGACTGCTGCATCATTTGAATGGTTGTTTGAATCATTCTTGAATTGTCACTGTCAGAAACATCCGAAGACATTCTTTACAGATCAAGATGCAGCAATGATGAAGGCAATAAGAAGTGTAATGCGAGATACGTATCATGGGCTATGCACCTTTCACATAATGCAAAATGGTATCAGACACTTGGGAAATTTAATGAAAGATGGATCTTCATTTTTATCTCATTTTCAGGAATGCATGTATCGCTACACTAGAGAAGAAGAATTTGAACGTGCTTGGCATATAATGCTTACTAAATATTCTGTCCAAGGTAACAAATGGTTACTGTCCATTTATAAACTGAAGGAAAAGTGGGCAAGTTGCTATATGAAAAATGTGTTTTCACTTGGTATGCGAAGTACTCAACTTAGTGAAAGCTTTAACGCAGAGCTAAAAAGACATTTGAAAAGCAGCTTCTCCATGGTTAGATTTTTCAGAACATTTGAGGATATTGTCCATTCGAAGAATCATACAAATTTGAAGCTCGAATATGACTCAAGAGAAAAACTCCCAATGGTGACCAACAAGTTTTCTCCATTTTCTGTACAGATGTGCAACATCTACACTCCAACAATTTTTAAGTTGTTTCAAAATGAAATTAGTAGTGCTTCTGCTTATACAGTTACGAGCCGTGCTGAGACGGTTGGTCAGTATTTTCTAAAAAGTGCTATTGATGGGGATGAAGCGGCTGTGACATTTAGTCTCGATACTGGAGATATTTTATGCAGTTGTAAGAAATTTGAGAGTTGGGGATACCTATGTCGACATGCTATTCGAATTCTGGATTTACACTTCATATTCAACATTTCAAGCAAATATATACTTTCAAGATGGAAAAGGGATGCAGTTACTCGTCAAATAGAAGACAAAAGTGGGCATGACATTCAAGAAAATGTTCACTTGGATGTTAGTGAAAGATATAGACACCTTTGTCCAAAATTGGTTAGATTAGCTGATTATGCTGCTCAAAGTACAAAGGGGTATGAATTTTTACTGAGTCAGATTGACAACCTGATGAAAGCTGTAAAAATAAAAGGTGAAGAGCATGTTCTGATAATTTCTCCATGTGATTCATCGCCTCCCTTCAACTATCAAGGGCAAGATGTGAAAGGACTTGCTAAAAAGGTACGGAATCACAAAGGTGATAAAAGATTTAAACCGTGGTTTGAGAAGCAAACTAAGAAGAAGAAGAACGAAGGAAAGGACAAACAACCATTCGATATATCTGAAATTCAATATATCAAAAATGGAGTAAGTTTTCTTAAATACTTCATTGTGATTTGCACAGTATACTATTCTATATTGTTCGCGTCATATTTTATATTAATTGAATTTCTCGCTTGATAGGTGGTTGAGATGCCTGCAAACCTAGCATGGTTGAGTGAAGACAGAACAACAAGACATGTAGAAGAAGAGCATGTAGACATAGTTCCTGCTACAAAATAATAAGAAGATGTAGGCAGGGAAATAGAGTTTTTATTTAAATCAAACTTGTTCCTACTTATTTACAATAACTTTGAATGTATACATCATTCACAAATCTACTTATACATTGCGTCTCCTATTTCTATAAAACAGATGTTTTTTCTTCTTCTTGTCCTTGCTTCATGCTCTTCTTTTTTGACTTGCATCTTTTGATTTGTTTTTTGCAATCTTATTGCAGTGACAGCATTATCTGCAGGCAAACAAAACTTAGATCATAAGAGAATGAATAAGCTAACTGACACATGTATTTCATTATTCAGTGTAACTAATTACACATGAAGTTAATAAACAATAGATGTAACACTCAGAGAGAAAGTTTATATAAGTGATTTCCTGTAACTTGATTGCAGAAATCACATAAGTTGACACACTAACATAAGATATATAAAAGAGTAGCCATCAGTGGTTGAAAATGCATGAGCCTCTTGAATATTCAGTCCGATGTCCGAGAGCAATGAAGTTAACTGAAGTGAAACACATGTAGTTGAATGTTGCTGCTAAGTGCTAATTTTCAAGTTTTCCAGCTAATACACTCTTTTCCATTCCATTCCAATCCATCATTTCCATACAAATCTATAGCTGCAAAAAAGTACAAGACATCATAGATACAATTAAAATCACAATATGGATCTACCTCGGCAAGAAGCTTTGGTCTGTCAATAGTAGAAAAAGTGATTTCATGCATAGGCCTGCTGATAAAATGGTCAACAGATATGAACTTGATTAACTACCATGATAGTTATGAAGCAACTCTCAAGAGAGAAAGTGATGTCCTCAACAAGTAACATATAAGTACATAAGCTACAATGCAAATATCATAAACTGAGTGACTACCTATAAACCAAGTTACAAACATCTGCGAACGGATGCACACAACAAGCTAGACATATGGTCAACATAGGGTAAAATATGCAGTGACGCATATCATCAAACAATAGGGCATGTGTGAACAAAATACAATATTTTGGCAAAAATTGGAACTTCAAAACACTGGACATATGGTCA
This sequence comes from Rhodiola kirilowii, assembly GCA_033675215.1. Taxonomy (NCBI): domain Eukaryota; kingdom Viridiplantae; phylum Streptophyta; class Magnoliopsida; order Saxifragales; family Crassulaceae; genus Rhodiola; species Rhodiola kirilowii. The sequence goes on along the minus strand of CM066203.1, from coordinate 8,431,921 downwards.
ACATAATGATTTGACCTTGTACCTGAACCAAAATTGAATTCAGGAGGCTGTCCACAGAAGGCAAGATGACGCCAACAAATTAGATGTCCTCGAAACGAGTCTTCAACTCCAAATTTGGAATCACACCAGATACAATTGATCAGTCTCAGATATGCCTTCAGCTCGTACACGTCTTCGGCTCGTCGACTTGCAAATCGCCAGGGGAGAGAAACTACGGATTGAGCGAATAAGGATGACGGAGAAGGAGAAGGCGCCGTTAGTGAGCGTCACGTGAGGGAAGTCGTGATGTACCTTAGAACGCTGTCGTTTTACCTATATTAACCCTAAATTAAACATGAAATCAAAACGGCGTCGTTTTGGGGGCTGGCAGCATTTAGCTGCGCAGCACCCGATCTGAGACAAAAAGTTTATTTTAATCTTTGATTTATTTATTATTATTCTGGTGAATTTAGGCCTCAGCATTTAGGCTTAGACCAAAATAAGCCTTAGGGCGGTCCTAATCCGATTATAGTCCTAACCCGGCCCTAGTTCTATGCCCTATTATGATCCGATCTGAAGGTTTTAGGGTCGGATTAGAGTTTCAATTATTAAGACCGGGCTGAAATACGAGCCCGATTTAAAATTGCATATTCTTGACGTTCTTGATATAAAAAAACTGTGTTTTTTTATTAATAAGTAATCCATTTATGACCGAAATTAGTTCGAACCCGACCCTAATATGCAAAAAAGGAGGACTAGGATTCACCTAAAATCCGACCCGGCCCTTTACCGACCCCTAGGTGGATTTATGGCGCAGAAAAGTCAAGTTGGTTTGGAATACTGACTTGAAGCTGCCTTCTCCTGACTTTCGTCTTCCACTTTGTTACTTTACAAAACAGCAGTCGTTTTAAGGCACCTCGACTTGGGTTTGTGCTCTTCAATGATTCATGCGATTTGTCTCACCCAGTTCGTGTGACTCAGTCAAAAAGGTGAGATTTTTCTTCAGTTTTTGCAGATTTTGTGGTGGGTTTTCTTTCACTGAAAATTGCTAGTTTAAGGTTTAGAAAACTGGGCTTGGATTTGGTGTTTATGTTCACACAAAAATTTCGATAAGGGTGTTTATCTTCAATTAGTTTGTATTGCATTTGAGTACCTGTTTTGGTTGTTTCTGAGTAAGCTTTTGTCAAAAAAAGGAGTAGAATTTTCAAGTTCATTAATTTAGTGACTTTCAGTTGCTCAAGCTGACTGTATATTGTTTGCTGGAGTTGCTTGAAATTGAATATGAAATCCTGAATCACAATGATTGATGTAAATATGTTGTTGTGAATTTCAGCTGACCCTCCCTTGTACTAATTCATGTAATTGATTTGCAGTGATAAGGCTGTTTTGAATTTGATTGTCTCAAAGAATCGGGAGTGATGAAGTGTTTTTCGTTCACCTTGGGTGACAAGAAGGATGATTTCAAAACCTCAAAGTCCTTATCAATGAAGTCTAACACATCCACGTTCACTGAAAATGAGATGAGGAGATCTGGATCTGGTTTCAACTCTCAAAATGCATCTGACACGAGCATGGAGTCTATGGGGAGGTCTTCATTTCTCAGTTTTTCTCAGCGGTCTAGCAATCTTAAAGTGTTCACATTTCAAGAACTTAAGACGGCTACAAAGAGTTTTAGCCGGTCTGCTATGCTCGGAGAAGGTGGATTTGGCTGTGTGTATAGAGGACTGATAAAAAGCCCTGAAGATCCAACCAAGAAGATGGATATTGCTGTAAAGAAACTCGGTGGCCGAGGACTCCAGGCAAGAACCTAATCTCTGATTTCAATGTTTGTTAGAATTTCGATATTAAAATCAGTAGATTGATTCTGCACGATTCTTCTCTAAATGCTAATAAATCATTGCCCTGTAGGAATTATATCCAGAATTAACATATCATATTTTTACGTTTGATAATATACGTTAATAGACTTAAGTTGTTGTAAGGTTGTCGTCATTGCCCATACTGTTGTTGAAGACAATATATTTTACCATGTAGTCGTTGAACCTTTCATTGCGCAACAGGGGCACAAGGAGTGGGTGACAGAGGTAAATGTTCTTGGGATCGTTGAGCATCCAAATCTTGTGAAACTAGTCGGTTACTGTGCAGACGAAGATGAAAGAGGAATGCAACGCCTGTTGGTTTATGAATATTTACAAAATGGAAGTGTTGAACACCAACTATCAAGTCGAACGGAGCCACCTCTGACATGGGCTATGAGACTTAAAATAGCACACCAGTCCGCTAGTGGCTTAGCTTACCTCCATGAGGAAATGGATTTCCAGGTGTGTTTTTTTAACCCCTTTTCACATCGATGGAGTTAAGTTGTGAATGCTTCGTAGACTTTGTGCATCTCTTTGACTGGATGCAACTTGATGATATTTTGTAGATCATCTTCCGAGATTTTAAATCTTCAAACATCCTGCTGGACATGGACTGGAACACGAAGCTGTCAGATTTTGGAATGGCAAGACTAGGCCCGACGGATGGACTTTCCCACGTCTCAACAGCCGTAGTAGGAACGATGGGGTACGCGGCCCCTGAATATCTACAAACTGGCCACCTAACGTACAAGACGGATGTCTGGAGCTATGGTGTTTTCTTATACGAGCTAATCACAGGCAGGCGTGCACTTGATCGCCACAGGCCTAGGAGCGAGCAAAAGCTCCTTGAATGGGTGAGGCCATACCTTTCGGACCCAAAGAAATTTCGTCTGATAATAGACCCAAGGCTCGAGGCGAAATACACTCTTAAATCAGTCCAGAAGTTAGCCATCATTGCCAATCGCTGCTTGGTAAAAAATCCCAAATCACGTCCAAAGATGAGTGAAGTGGTAGAGATGATTAATCGGATTGTGGAGCCAAATGTGAGCCCTCAACTGCCTTTAAAGATGTCATTGCCAGTAGAACCCGAGGACAAAGAAAAGAAGAGTAACAAGCGAACCAACTCAGATTTAGGAGCTAGCAGCTGGTTTTCTCGCATGTGGACTCCCAAGCTTCTCCGCACTTGTTGATCAGTCTTTGTGTCGATCAATTTCCAGGTTTGGTACCTTTGTTTTCTACCGTCTTCAAAACTGAAAACATCAAAACTCGAAGGAGAAAGTGTAGGCAATAGGTGTGTACAGAGAGAGGCTGGAGAAGGAAGCTTGCATCCATCTGCATTCTGTAACAGATAGTGTTGTGTTGTGTTGTGTTATGTAATGTTTTTTGTTTTTTGTTTTTTTAATTAAGTTCCGCTATAATAGACAATGAATTCACAAGTCCCAAGTGTTGAATATGTTAATCCATGCATGCCCTCACAACTCCTCTCCTCATGACAAGTGTCCCATATGCTCCTCCCTTCCTCCTCCCATCTCCACCCTTGATGGCAAACCAAGTGCCACCCATCTCCACCCTCCATCTCCAAACTTGGCCTCCAAGTTTTCTCCTCCCATGGCTATAAAAGGAGAGCTCCTCCTTCTCATTTGGATCATCTCACAATCCTCCATCCTCTCTCTATAAAGCTTTGCCTATTTAGTCTATACTGCTAGCCTGATCTTTGTGTGATTAAATTCACATTTAGTCAGGAAACCAGTACTGGCTAAGTTTGTATTTCTCTAGCTTAATTGTACGAGTGTATTTCCGTTGAGTACAATAAATCAGTTGTTATCTTCCTTTACAGTCCACCAAAATTAGTGAGAATTGTGTGCCATTATATTGTGATCCTGGGAGGATTAGTTATTAATCCTACATTTGGCCTCAGAGCGAGTGTTGCGTACAAAATATCAGGAGCGGTATTTTAGTATTGTGGTTCAATTATGTCGAACACAATTCCACTTCAGATACCGAAATTCAACGGGCGGAATTTCAAAAATTGGTCTATCCAATTAAAGGCTTTTTTCCGGTCCCAAGATTTATGAAGTTTGGTCGAGACGGGCTACACCGAAGTAGTCGGAGAGGCTTTTGACAAGCTTGAAAAGGAAGATAGAGATTTATTGGCGGATACTCGTAAGAAAGATCAGAAAGCGTTATTTGCGATCTTTCAAGCTATGGAGGAACCGATATTTGAAAAAATATCAGAGGCAGAGACATCCCACAAGGCATGGACTATTTTAAAGAACGCTTACAAAGGCGATGAAAGAGTCATGCGGATGCGTCTACAGACACTGAGAGGAGATTTCGAGTCACTACGAATGACTGACTCGGAAAGCGTGTCAACATAATGTGAATGGGTTCAAGCGGTCGTTAACAATTTGAGAGTTAACGGGGAAGCGCTGGAGGAACAACGAGTCGTCGAAAAGGTATTACGCTCGTTACCCGTTAAATTTGAACACGTCGTAGCAGCTATTGAAGAAGGAAACGACACATCAAAGATGTCGATTGATCGACTCATGAGTTCGCTGGGTTCACACGAGCAACGGATAAACCAGAAGGCGAACGGCTCTAGTCAGGAGCAGGCTTTGCAAAGCCGAGTCGAAGTACGAACTCGCGGAGGTTACCGTGGAGGTCGAGGACGTGGACAAGGCCGAGGAGGAGGCCGAAATTATAACGGTGGACGAGACCAAGCCAGTAGCAGCAATATTCAGCAAGCTCGAGGTGGTGATACTGGAGGGCGTGACAAGTCCAGAGTCCAGTGTTACAAATGTCAGAAGTTCGGACACTACAAGTCTGAATGCCGAGCAAATGAGCGAGTGGAGCAAGCTTATGCTTCCGAGGCGCATGGAAACATGGTTCTAGCGTGCAAGACGAAGGAGACCTGTGAAGGCTACACAGACGTGTGGTATCTTGACTCCGGATGCAGCAACCATATGAGCGGGAGAAAGGAGTTATTCTCTCGCTTAGACGAATCCGCTCGTGCTGAAGTCAGTTTTGGAAACAAGTCGCAAATCCAAGTCATGGGCAAAGGCGACATCCAAATTCAGACAAATGACGGTACATACGTAACTATTACAAATGTGTTTTATGTACCCGGGTTATGTTGGAATCTACTTAGCTTGGGGCAACTCTCGGAGAGAGGTCATTCCATTTCTATTCGAGATGGCGTTTGCACAATTGAAGGCAAAGACCGGAGGATCGTTGCAAAGGTCCCTATGACAAAGAATCGAATATTCCCGTGGATTCTTAAGAAGGGAGTTGAAGTGAACTTCCAGACGATGGTGAGAGACAGCAGTTGGCTGTGGCATCTCAGATTTGGCCATTTAAATTTCAACGGACTGAAATTATTGGCGACAAAGAAAATGGTGACAGGACTACCGGCGATTCAGATTCCTAGTCAACCATGTGAGGCGTGCTTGCGAGGGAAGCAGCACAGAGAGCCATTTCCAGTTGGAAAGGCGAGACGAGCGAACCAACCATTGGAGCTGGTTCACACGGATCTATGTGGTCCAGTGGAGGTAGAATCTCTTGGCGGAAAGCGATACATGATGGCACTTGTTGATGATTTTTCAAGAAAGACTTGGGTCTATTTCTTGAGAGAAAAGTCGGAGGCTTTCCGGACGTTCAAGGAATTCAAGACCTTTGTTGAAAAACAAAGTGGTTACACCTTGAAGACGCTGAGATCAGATAGAGGAGGAGAATTTACTTCAAATGAATTCTCAAGCTATTGCAGAGCCGAAGGAATCAGACGGCAGTTGACTGCAAGCTACACACCTCAGCAGAATGGCATTGCTGAGAGGAAGAATCGCACAATCTTTGAGATGGCCAGAAGCATGTTAAAGGCCAAGGAGCTACCGAAGCCTTATTGGGCAGAAGCGGTATCTTGTGCAGTGTTCTTACTGAACCGATGTCCCACGAAGGCGGTTCAAGGAAAGACTCCAGATGAAGCTTGGAGTGGTGTGAAGCCGGATGTATCTTGTCTACGAGTATTTGGGTGTATTGCATATCCCCATATACCAGATCAGCGACGGAGGAAGCTGGACGACAAGAGTAGGCGATGCATCTTCATCGGGTACAGTGCTGATACGAAGGGTTATAAGTGTTATGATCCTGACATGGGAGAGTTGATTATCAGCCGAGATGTACAGTTTGCCGAAGATGAGACCTGGGATTGGTCTCAAACGGATGCTAGAGAACCTCGTGTCGATATTGAGGAGGAGCCTACAGAAGATAGGCATGCGCCAGTTGTTGATTCACCTGAGAAATCAACTGAGTCAAAGTCTAGCAGTTTACCACCACGACAGAGAAGACCACCAGTTCGATATCATGACTATGTGGTCTATCGAGATGATGAGCCAGACACACCTGATGAAACTATGGTGAACTTTTGTCTATTTGCAGATTGTGATCCTATAACATTCGAGGATGCAGCAAAAGACAAAGGGTGGATACAAGCTATGGATGCGGAGATAGCTTCCATTGAGAAGAATGATACTTGGGAGCTGACGACTTTACCTGTTGGTAAGAAGTCGATTGGAGTGAAATGGGTGTACAAGACGAAGTGCAGACCCGACGGTCAGGTGGACCGGTTGAAGGCAAGGCTAGTGGTGAAGGGATACAGGCAGAAGCCTGGTATCGATTACTTCGAGGTATTTGCACCAGTTGCTAGAATGGATACCATTCGAATGATTATAGCACTTGCAGCACAAAACAGGTGGAAGATACACCAGATGGACGTGAAGTCAGCATTCTTGAATGGAGTTCTAGAAGAAGAGGTGTATGTTGATCAGCCACCAGGCTATGTGCAGAGAAGGAAAGATAACAATGTCTACAAGCTGAAGAAAGCACTATACGGACTGAAGCAGGCCCCGCGAGCATGGTACGCGAGGATTGATACGTATATGCTGGAAAACGGATTTCAGAAGTGTCCTTACGAGCATACACTCTACATCAAGATGAGTACTGAAGGACAGATGTTGATAGCATGCTTGTATGTGGATGACTTGATATTCACAGGAAGTTCGGAGGAGATGTTCATCGAGTTCAAAGAAGCGATGACTCGTCAGTTTGAGATGACTGACATGGGACTGATGTCTTATTTTTTAGGCATCGAGGTTGAGCAGGCGGACAGTGGAATCTTCATTTCACAGAAGAAGTACGCCAAAGATATTTTGAAGAGGTTTAAGTTCGAGGGAATGAAGGCGGTCAGAACACCAGTTGCAGAGAGGATGGAGATGATGAAAGAAGGTACTGGAGAGCTTGTGAATCCCACATACTTCAAGAGTATAGTTGGAAGTCTACGATACTTGACTTCAACTAGGCCAGATATAGTGTACGGAGTTGGACTTATCAGTCGGTTCATGGAGAAACCGCAGCAGTCGCACTTGCTAGCAGCAAAGCGTATACTCCGATATATCAGTGGTACTATTGATTATGGGATTATGTATTCTCACACAGAAGAATTTTGTCTGACAGGTTATACAGACAGTGATTGGGCCGGTGATGTGGAAACTCGGAAGAGTACATCAGGTTATGCTTTCTATCTAGGAGATGAAGTGGTTTCATAGTCATCAAAGAAGCAACAGGTTGTTGCTCTTTCTACAGCTGAAGCGGAGTACATTGCAGTGACTACCGCTGCTTGTCAAGCAGTCTGGCTTCGACGGATATTGGAAGACCTGAAACATAAGCAAGAGGGCCCCACGAGGATTATGTGTGACAACAAGTCGGCTATAGCATTAGCCAAGAACCCAGTATTTCATGGCAGGAGCAAGCATATTGGGATCAGGTATCACTACATTCGAGAGTTGGTCAAAGATGATGAGATTGAGTTAGAGTTCTGCAAGACTGATGAACAAGTTGCAGACATCTTTACCAAGGGTCTCTCAAGTGATAAGTTTGAGTTATTTCGACATATGCTTGGAGTTGCAAGATCATGGATCAAGGAGGAGTGTTGAATATGTTAATCCATGCATGCCCTCACAACTCCTCTCCTCATGACAAGTGTCCCATGTGCTCCTCCCTTCCTCCTCCCATCTCCACCCTTGATGGCAAACCAAGTCCACCCATCTCCACCCTCCATCTCCAAACTTGGCCTCCAAGTTTTCTCCTCCCATGGCTATAAAAGGAGAGCTCCTCCTTCTCATTTGGATCATCTCACAATCCTCCATCCTCTCTCTACAAAGCTTTGCCTATTTAGTCTATACTGCTAGCCTGATCTTTGTGTGATTAAATTCACATTTAGTTAGGAAACCAGTACTGGCTAAGTTTGTATTTCCCTAGCTTAATTGTACGAGTGTATTTCCGTTGAGTACAATAAATCAGTTGTTATCTTCCTTTACAGTCCACCAAAATTAGTGAGAATTGTGTGCCATTATATTGTGATCCTGGGAGGATTAGTTATTAATCCTACACCCAGCTCATGTCATTCGATGCATTCAAGGAGGTTTGAATCGTCGACCTCTTAGTCATTCGACTAAAACTAGGACCGTTACACCACAATCTTTTATGCTATGTAATGTAATGTTATGACTGACAATTTAGTCCAAAATTGTCTTTTGAAATTTTTCAATGTATATCTTATTACTTTTTTAAATAAAAAAAATACACGCGGACTTATTTAAAAATACATAAAAGACAGGAGGGGTATAATCGTCCTAAAATTTGCTACAGTAAAATTCGACATTTCGCTACAATACGTTTTTAAGTTTGATCATTTTGAATAAAATTTGACTTTTGCTACAGTAAAATTCAACTTTCGCTACAGTACGTTTTTAAATCTGATCAACATGCGTTAAGTCTAATCATTTTGAATAAAATTTTACTTTCGCTGGTGTAAAATTTGCATCAATTTAAAGTCTGATCATTCTCAATTTGTAGTTTTTTAGTTACCAGTTTTAAGTATGATCATTCTCTCTTTAAGTCTGATCATTCTCAATTTGTAGTCTTTTAGTTATCAATTTTAAGTCTGATCATTCTCTCTTTAAGTCTGATCATTCTCAATTTGTAGTCTTTTAGTTACCCGTTTTAAGTCTGATCATTCTCAATTTTAAGTCTGATCATTAACATTTTTTAAGTCTGATCATTCTCTCTTTAAATCTGATCATTCTTAATATTAAGTCTGATTATTACCAATTTTTAAGTCTGGTCATTCTCTCTTTAAGTCTGATCATTCTCAATTTGTAGTATTTTAGTTACCAGTTTTAAGTCTGATCATTCTCAATTTGTAGTCTTCTAGTTACTAGTTTTAAGTCTGATCATTCTCTCTTTAAGTCTGATCATTCTCAATTTTAAGTTTGATTATTACCAATTTTTAAGTGTGATCATTCTCTCTTTAAGTCTGATCATTCTCAATTTGTAGTCTTTTAGTTATTAATTTTAAGTCTGATCATTCTCTCGTTAAGTCTGATCATTCTCAATTTGTAGTCCTTTAGTTACAAGTTTTAAGTCTGATCATTCTCTCTTTAAGTCTGATCATTCTCAATTTGTAGTCTTTTAGTTACCAGTTTTAAGTCTGATCATTCTCAATTTGTAGTCTTTTAGTTATCAATTTTTAGTCTGATCATTATCTCTTTAAGTTTGATCATTCTCAATTTTAAGTCTGGTCATTAACAATTTTTAAGTCTGATCGTTCTCTCTTTAAGTATGATCATTCTTAATTTTAAGTCTGACTATTACCAATTTTTAAGTCTGATCATTCTCTCTTTAAGTATGATCATTCTCAATTTGTAGTCTTTTAGTTATTAATTTTAAGTCTGATCATTCTCTCTTTAAGCTTGATCATTCTCAATTTTAAGTCTGATCATTAACAATTTTTAAGTATGATCATTCTCTCTTTAAGTTTGATCATTCTTAATTTTAAGTCTGATTATTACCAATTTTTAAGTCTGATCATTCTCTCTTTAAGTCCGATCATTCTCAATTTGCAGTATTTTAGTTACCAGTTTTAAATCCGATCATTCTCTCTTTAAGTCTGATCATTCTCAATTTGTAGTCTTTTAGTTACCAGTTTTAAGTCTGATCATTCTCGCTTTAAGGATGATCATTCTCAATTTGTAGTCTTTTAGTTATCAGTTTTAAGTATGATCATTTCCAAGTTTAGGTCTGATCATTAACCACTCGTGGACTAAATTGAAAATAATATTATTAGGTTTATACCCCTCCGTGTGGAATGACTATAATACCCATCCGTGTGTTTGTTCGGGGTTTCGAATAAATGGGACCCGTGTCAGCTTAAAATTCGGTTTGTAGTTTTTATATATAATTTGGTTTATACCTGAACCGCACTCTGTGTATTTATTGATAAAATTTTAAAACAATCAAAAAATAGATAAATTTTTAGAAATAATGTTTTTTCTTCAGTTTTTCAATTTCCCTCAGTTAAAGAATTTCACATTATAATTTAGCCCCGTTAGTTGATACATGAACAAAAGGCCCCATAAGTAGCTTCTGTTAAAATCATCTGGTCGACGACGTCGAGTTTGGCTTGTCTTGTGCGCGCCGACATCATGCGGGTGAATGCTGTCGATTTTGTTTTTACAAAATTCAATTTTGGTTTTTGAGCTTTAAACCATAATTGAACCGATGTGATCTTCCGTTATCTTTAAGGAAACAGTTTCCTTAATTATCGAAACAGTCCATGTTTATCTTTTGGAAACTGTATAGTCAATGATTATCAACATGAGTTATTTTCGGAAACAGCCAATGATTATCTTCACGATATCTTTGAAAACCGAATAAGTTCAGACTTGCTGAGGAAGTCAGTGGACTACTATATAAGAAGCGTCTGCGCTTCAGTTACAAACACACAGAAAAACGCAAACAGTTCTCCTCCTCATTCGTATTTGTCAGTCAGTCGGTGTTGATAGCCAAAGACACAGAAAGGTTCGATCGACAAAGCTTAGTGCTTAAGTTTGTTACCGAGGATCGTTTCATCCCGGGAAGCATACTGCCAGAGAGTCCCAAAGCACGGTAGGGCGGCAATCTTGCTTTAAGGACAGCGTCCAACGTGACTCGATCCACCATTCGGTTTGTAGTATTCCAATTAAATTTCATACTGTTTATGTTATTCTATTGAATATTATCTGTTCGTCAATCAATATTGCATATCTGTGTATTTAACAGTAACTTCATTGATATCCGCCTGTTATATCAAATCTGTTCATTATTTCCAACATTCTTGCGATTTGCGAAACCCTCCCTTGTGAAACCCTTCGACCGAATCGACGATGAATAATCGCGAAACTTTCAAGTCGACAACCATGGACAACCCCTCCGGCGAAGAAATCGAGTCAACAACCATCGACCGAATCGACGATCAGTCGACCCTCCGCCAAAGAAATCAAACCTTGTCTACGGTATGTTTCCTATCTACGTTCTAGGGTTTGGATGCGTTTAATCGACAACCCTATTAGAAATTGAACCTTGCTGTTTAATCGACAACCATAAACGCTTTTAGGGTTTGAACGCAAAATAGCTATTAGATGCGTAGCATAATACGTAGCACTATCCAGTTGTATCTTTATTGTTCTTTCATTTGATCAAATCTTGTTAACATCGCCTGTTTATTTGGTTTCTTTTAGGTCATTGATGTTCTTCACCCTGGAAGAGCTAATGTATCAAAGGTTAGTATCAACAAGATATACTTCAGGTCTTGATGGGAGATGAACAGGTCCTCTTATTTTATTTTATTTTAAGCAAAAATGGAAAATTCATCAGTTTAAGGTTTGCCAGATTTGGGGAGTGCTTGATTTATATGGGATTAATTTTGCAGGTATTTGATATTTCGGGAAGTGATGACATCGCTTATTGATTCAATACGAGGGTGTGGGCTGAGTGGAGCGAGGATTGACAAGGAGGAACTGAAGAAGAAGTTGCTGCTGCCTTTTTCTCTCCGAAAAGCGATGCTGCTGCTGGAGCGGGACGGGTCAGTGATTATGGCTAAGGATCCTGCTGCTGGAGCGGGTCGGGTCAGTGATCCGTTCGAAGGTGATGCCGCCGGTGAGAAGGCGCCGGAGGCAGGGCCGTACCTGTAGTATGGACAAGTGGGGCATCCGCTCGGGGCCCATTCTATGTGGGGGTCATCGGTATGATAATGCACTACTTCACACTATTACTCTATGATAATGCACTACTTCACAAGTTTTATTTCGAGGTCTGAGTCGTTGTACATGTTTTTGATCAATGATATTTGTTCTATGGAATCAAACTCATTTTCTTCTCAGCCAGAAAATGATGAACTTTGATCTCAGAATAAGATGTACCAATCATAAGAATTATCAGTATTTTTAGCTTATGATGGGATCATATCTCTGCTTCATTTCTTGAAGATTTGTGTGTCATGGATGAACTTGTTCCAATTAGAATGTGATGATCCACCTTCCATTATACCATTCTCCATCAACTTCTTGTACTTTTGAATCTGCACTCTCAACTCATTCCCCAATTCTCCAAAAATCAAGTTCCTGACCTTCATTGACACTTCTTCTCTACTGACCTCCTCCTCCTCCGTCGCAGATAGGTTGACGCCGATCCTCCAGTCATCCACCACCAGTTTCCTGTTACTAGGCTGATCAGCCATTATTGGAAAACACAATAATGGAACTTCACACCATACGCTTTCGAGTATCGAGTTCCATCCACAATGAGTCAGAAATCCTCCAATCGCCGCATTGGACAAAACTTCAGTTTGAGAGCACCAGGAAACTAGTAGTCCCTGATCTTTGAGTTTGATTCCACTTATGAATTCTGGTGGTAAAAATTCAGTCTCATGTGCACCCACAATATCGTCCCGAATCACCCAAATAAAATTCACCTCACTTTGCATCAATCCGTAGGCTATCTCTGCGATATCGTGCCTAGTTACACGAGCATAGCTCCCAAATGAGGCATAGAGAACAGACCCTTTTGGTTTTGTACTTAGCCACTGCTCACAGTCTGACTCAGACCACAAAGCTGAGCTAGCTTGTTGTTCAGACTTTGTTGAAAAAAGAGGTCCAATTGGGTAGAAAAATGGCTGGCGAAATCGGATAAAAGAAATTGTATCAGTTTCAAATTCTTGGATTGTATTAGCCAGGATGAAATCTGCCTTCCTGACATCTTCAAATGCTGTGAAACCAATCCTGTGAGCCATAGTAGTTGTATCACTTATTGGATCGTTAGGTTAGTCAACTATGTGAGGGAGATCCCAGAGTGGTATCCCTCAGACAGATGGCAGCGGAAATTATCTGTAACACAGGAAATTGTACGGAAAGTAAAGACTCACAGATTTATAGTGGAAACCTTACTGCAACCTTTGCAGCAGGCTGAAAACCACTTGCCTTCTGGACAGTTCCAGAAGGGCTTCAAGATCAATGTTATTGATGAAAGAATATGCTTGTAGATTGTTACACTTTGTCTCACTCAGTGACAGCTAACAATTCTACTCAACTCAAAGTATCAACTAACACAATCTATCTCGTCCGCACACAGCAGCACTTCGTCAGCTTCGGAATTGATCGCTCTTCAATCTCCGATTCGTTCTCTCCAAAAGCTGCACTTCATATTGAAGACCACTCCTCTATTTATATTAGTCTTCAAGTCGGCTGATCTGATCTCTATCGCAGATCCGATTGCTATCCAGCAGATATGATATGGTTAAGATATTTCCATATCTTAACCACATCACATATTTCCCTTCCAAATCTGGCATGTATCTTATCTTCGTATATACTCGACATATATTCAGTGTATATACCGATATTAATTCTTCTCGTCAATTATCCAACATATATACTCGAATATCTCTTGATTTGTATCGAGTATATTCTCGCCGAACCGATCTCGTCATAAGTCGGTTTGTCCCTCACACAGAACGCATCTCTCTCGCAGCGCTGCTCTCTCGTAGAGATGTCCAGCAGATCTGATCTACATCAGAGATTCCATCAGATATTTGATCTCCATCTTGCAGATTTGATTGGTTAAGATATTTCCATATCTTAACCCAATAAATCATTCCCTTCCATATCTGGCTTGTATATATTCAGCACGTACATCTTGAGTATATTCCCAGCTCATATATGTATCTTGAGTATATCTTGTACGGATATTTCCATATCATATCCTGAGTATATTTCAAACTCGAGTCTTGATATATCTCGAATATCTCTTGCTCAGATCTTGATATATGTTTGCTGCTGAGCTTGATCTCGTCTGTCACGCAGATCTCATCTCTTTCGTAGCGCTGAGCTCTCTCAGAGATGTCCAGTCACGTTTCTCTCAGACAGTCTGGACCCTGAGACTTCTCAGATAGATTTGTGATTTCTGCACACTCAAGTCAAATATTAGCTAAGTGTTTGTTATCATCAAAACACAAAGGGTCCAACAAATTCCCCCTTTTTGATGATGACAAACACTTCTTCACAAATAAGAAATCACACACAAAGCACATCAGCAATTTCCTACAGGTGCTAGTTATTTCAGAGTTTATTCAGTTCAATTTTCATTTAGCTCTAGCAGAGCGCAGTTCCCCCTCAGATAGACATCCGCTTAATCTGTGGTACTGTTTTTCCCCCTTAGTGTATGCACGTAGTTCTTCCCCCTTTTGGCATCATCAAAAAGATATGCAAATAGGAACATAGAGTAATGGAAAGAAAACACTTCAGTCATGCCAGCAAGTCATAAGTGTGTCACACGGACACCACACATCCAAGCAGGGAAATCAAAATGCACAGAGACATCTAACATGAAATTCAAAAAGAATATATCAAGGAAGCAAGGAGAGATGTGGTAGGGTTGGCAAAGAGGGGGGTCCATGAGACAGTCCAGACTAAGCATCATTCTGGGACGGAACCTTCAACTATTCCACAATCTCTGTAGCAAGGCTCTTGATCTGCGATGGGAGCCCTTTAAGCACAGCTGCCACACCACCCGAGTCTACCTCTACTGTCACCTCCAAGGCTGCTAACCTCTCCTTCACATCCTGCAGCTCAGACCTCACTTCCTCCAATGCAAACCAAACTCTCTGCATCTCAGTCAGAGCTTCCTGAACCTCAGTCCGAAGCTCCTTCAACAACGACATCATCTCGCCCATACTATCAGAGGGGAGAACAGCTTCTTCACGCACAGGAACAGAAACGGGGGTCACTTCAACAACAACTTCTTCTATAGGGGACAGGGTCGGGGAGCGCGGAACAATCCATCCTTCTACTGCAGAGTACTTCAGACTCAGCTTGAGGATCTGCTCATCACCAGACTTCAGTAATCACGCTCATAAGTAGGAGTAAGAAGAACACCAACTGCGCTACAGGGCTCATGATCTTCTTCTCATAATGTGTGTGACTCAACTGAATACACTAACCATCACCAAGACTGATCTTGCAGCACTCGTGGACCATTGTCCAAACATCACGTTTCTATCACGCAGCGGCAGGGCCTTCATCATACCCTCTCTTGGGTTTACTCCCAAAGTTACTATTCTTGTCATTTTTGAACATCTCAAAACTGTCATCCGGCATCCTTCACAACTTCTTGAGTTATGAATGCCTATTGCACAGCATCATGTTATTTGCTGACCATCTCAACGTGCACACCTTGCTGACCATCTCAACCATCTCAACATGCACAATTTTCCATATAAGTCATCAACACAGCATCTTGGCTTGGCATCACTTTCCTTCAACTTCTGAACAGTTCATCAGCTCAAGGATAGCCTTCCCCGTTCATTCTGAGGGAAAGACTCAGGTCAGCATCATTCTTCACATCATCAACTGCATGAGAGTGACCTGCACATAGCTAGCCACCCATCTAACATGGTCTTCTCTGCTTCTTCATTCCTCTATCAAAGGAAGTCTCCTCGACGAGATTTCATCATTATTTGTCTTTTTCGCGTACTCACAGAACTGTAGTATTGTCTTCTCCACCACAAGGCACAACATTTCAAGCACACAAGACTTACTCTCTAAAGCGTGGAAATCACCCTCACACTACCATTCATCATGGGCTCAAAATCTTCAACACTGAATTCAAAAGTAGGAGAGCTGCCCTCACCTTTTCCTCACCATAACTTTTTCATCTCAGTAATTGCTGCTCCATTTCAGCAGCCTTAAAGATGGCAGCAATCTCCATTTCCATAACTGTCACAGAGATTGTTTCCCAGCCAAAGTTGAACCTTCCAAAGTGATAACTCAATCTGACCTGTCTCATGGGTACGCAAGGTTTTTGGTATGGTGTGCTAACTTTACCCAAATGGTACAAATAACACCACACACAATCAGAAAAAAACAAATAAGATCATCCAAACACATTTTTATCATCTTCATACCTCATATGGAATAACTCCAGAAAAACAACACATCAACGGGCTCATAGGAATATCCCACATGAAGATAGGCTAGGGTTGGTCTAGAGTACCTCCTGGGCTTATAATGTGGGATCAACTATGGAGGTCTCTTTTGGGCAGAAAAAAAGATTCAGAATTTCATGTCTTTTGGTCCCTAATGCAGTCATCAGTCACATAGCAAGCATGTATGGCTACATTATGAACACAACTTACTTTTTCACTAGCACAGAACATCCATGTTAATCTATCCATTAGACGTGACTCATATGCATCTAGTCTAGCCAATCACTGAGGGAGCAACATATGAGCATAGCTCTAAGGAAGAGAAACTATACCTAGTTCAAGCCTCAGCTTCTCGTAGGGTTCCCTGTGCAATGCCTTTGTGAATATGTTCGCTATCTGTTCCTCAGTTCTGCAATATTCCATCTCTATTATTCCCTTTTCTACACAGTCTCGTAGAGAGTGATATCGAATCTCTATATGCTCAGTGTGTGGAAACTGCACACGATTTTTAGAGATATCAATAGCACTAGTGTTATCACACAGAATTTTAGCACAATCAGTAAGAACACCATAGTCACTTAGCTGTTGCCTGAGTCATAGCAGCTGCGCACAGCAAGTAGCAGCAGCAGTGTATTCCACCTCAGCGGTGGACAGTGCAATTGAGGACTGCTTCTTTGAAGCCCAAGAGATGAGACACGGTCCAAGATACTGAGCTATCCCTGACGTGGACTTCTTGTCTATCTTGCAGCCCGCAATCTGATCATGCGATATGTAACACTGGTGGTCCCTCAGCCTTGCCGGTGGCTGTATAACTCTCCTATCGCTTGTAGTCCTGGATTCCCCCTCAGTGCCCGAAACATCCCCTGTCCAGATATCAGGGTCAGGGCCTCACTTCTGCAAGAGAGAGATTAGTTTTTACGAACCCAGACAAGCTTGGGCTTACTGGGTTTTGGGACAGTTTTAACAGCAGAAGGAAACTTTAAAGGACGGGAATCATTATCATCAGTGAGATTGATTCTCCGCCTGGGAGTTCTTCTGGGTCGTCTGTAGATGACTGTGTCATGGTGAGACCGAACCCATTCAGCTTTGTCTTCCCTTTTATGAGGAGAAACCTTTCTCCTAGGGACATACGCGGTGCTGGCTTTTCTCTGACAGTTGTGACTCTTCTCGTTGGCTTCTTTCCATTTCTTACAGTCTGATCTATAATGCCCAGAGTGACCACAGTGCCAGCAGACACTGTAGTAGAGACTACCAGTTTTCTTGTGTCTCTCTAAGGGCACAGGTCCCCTGTTTCTCTGTGCCTGAAAGTCGATCGAGAAAGGTTGACGGTTGGAGCTCATCTTCTTCCAAATTTCAAAGGCCTTCCCAGCCTTGAAAGGTCCAGAGTCACTGTCATGGAGATGACTCTCCTTCGGAGATGTGGCTGCTCTTCCCGACTGTCTTGTGGGTTCCGGCTTTCTCTGCTGATGGGAGCCCTCTCCGACTTCAGTCATCAATCCCTTTCCTTTGGCAATCCTTCTGTTTGCTGCCTCTTTGTCAGTCTCTTCCATATACCCAAGTCCAGGTCTGGCAAACTTTCCTTTGCAGTCTTGTTTTACCTCCTCGACCTTTTTGGCTTCTAGTTCTCGAAGCAAGATTTTCTTTCTCTCAGCCTTTCCTTGTCTGAGATCTGCCACTGTCTGACGGAGTTCATCATTATCCGACAGGAGCTTGGCCAATTCTGTATCTAATTCTTCCATTTTAGTTCTGAAATCTATCAGCTCGGTGTCGTCCATTCTCATGCGCCTTAGCTCATCACTTAGATCACTGATTTGTGTGTCCTCTCTGTCACAGGTGGGACATTTGCAGACATGCTCTCTCATTTCTTTCTCAAGTCGCATGGCTTTGGTTGACCATAGATGATTGTTCTCCATATCGTCCTCATGTTCATCTTGCATAACCTCTAGCTGTTCTTTGAGACTCGTAATCTTCTTTAGCAATTCAGCAATAGTTTCTGCAAAATCAGATTCACTGAAGACTTCATTAATAAAGGAATCGGTATCATTTACCTCACTAGCAGTGCCTCGCGCCATCAGACATGGCTCCTTAGCTCGCTTTCCATCGCTGCGCTCCTCATCTGAGTCACCCCAGGCAGCGAACATGGCATGAGCTTCCTTTGGGGCAGGTGGTTCACCCTTCTTTTTGCTGTAGCAATCTCTAGCGAGATGCCCCTTTTTCTGGCAGTGATGGCAGGTTCTTTCTTCCTTTGCTCCTGCCTCTGTCCTACTTTCTTCTCTGCCAGAGTTTCTTCCACCAGACAGACCTCTGTTGAAGTTCTGTGCTCTCCCTGTGTTTACCATCTTGAAGACTCTCGAGAGGAGATCAATCTCCTCATCCTCACCTTTAGATGACATACTCACCTGTGCCATATCCAAAGCCTTCTCAACTTTCAATGCTATAGCTTGAGATTCTCCTTCTTGCCTCCTAGTCATTTTCCTCTCTGCTATTCCAGCTTGGCTTTGCAGATTCGCCACGAGCTCTTCCAGAGTAACGTCTTTGATCCCTTTCTGAGCTTGGAGAGCAGTAGTTACTGTGTCCCATCTGGAGCTGAGAGCTTGCATGAACTGATGAGTTACTTTCCACTGTGGGAGTACCTCATCCAGGGAGTTCAGCTGTGCGACTATGACTTGAAATCTGGTGTAGAAGTTCTCCAGAGATTCATCCTTGCGCTGTTCGACAGATTCGTAATCCCTTGTGGCAGCTAGGATTCTGTTCCTTTTTATGTCTTCGTTTCCCTCGTACAGTCTAGTCAGGCCATCCCACTGCTCCTTCGCAGTTTTGTACACGGCCATCTTCACCTGATCTCCTTGTGAGAGGGCCATGTACAGAACCTTCTTAGCCATGGCATTCTGCTGGAGAGCTTTGTAGTCAGCATCTGTGTAGTCGTCTTTCTCCTTCTCTTTCGGTTTGGCAGGATCTGTCACATCCAGAATAGGGAAGTTACCCTTCTCAAATACACGCCACAGCTTCCCATCCAGGGAGCAGACGTGAGCTTCGAACTGATCCTTCCACCAGTCATACTCTCCCGGGCTGAGCACCGGCGACTTCCAGAACGAGTCATTTCTGCCTGACATGATTTCCTGCAAAGGCTAACACAAAATCTAGAGCTTCCCGGCTCTGATACCAATTATTGGATCGTTAGGTTAGCCAACTATGTGAGGGAGATCCCAGAGTGGTATCCCTCAGACAGATGGCAGCGGAAATTATCTGTAACACAGGAAATTGTACGGAAAGTAAAGACTCACAGATTTATAGTGGAAACCTTACTGCAACCTTTGCAGCAGGCTGAAAACCACTTGCCTTCTGGACAGTTCCAGAAGGGCTTCAAGATCAATGTTATTGATGAAAGAGTATGCTTGTAGATTGTTACACTTTGTCTCACTCAGTGACAGCTAACAATTCTACTCAACTCAAAGTATCAACTAACACAATCTATCTCGTCCGCACACAGCAGCACTTCGTCAGCTTCGGAATTGATCGCTCTTCAATCTCCGATTCGTTCTCTCCAAAAGCTGCACTTCATATTGAAGACCACTCCTCTATTTATATTAGTCTTCAAGTCGGCTGATCTGATCTCTATCGCAGATCCGATTGCTATCCAGCAGATATGATATGGTTAAGATATTTCCATATCTTAACCACATCACATATTTCCCTTCCAAATCTGGCATGTATCTTATCTTCGTATATACTCGACATATATTCAGTGTATATACCGATATTAATTCTTCTCGTCAATTATCCAACATATATACTCGAATATCTCTTGATTTGTATCGAGTATATTCTCGCCGAACCGATCTCGTCATAAGTCGGTTTGTCCCTCACACAGAACGCATCTCTCTCGCAGCGCTGCTCTCTCGTAGAGATGTCCAGCAGATCTGATCTACATCAGAGATTCCATCAGATATTTGATCTCCATCTTGCAGATTTGATTGGTTAAGATATTTCCATATCTTAACCCAATAAATCATTCCCTTCCATATCTGGCTTGTATATATTCAGCACGTACATCTTGAGTATATTCCCAGCTCATATATGTATCTTGAGTATATCTTGTACGGATATTTCCATATCATATCCTGAGTATATTTCAAACTCGGGTCTTGATATATCTCGAATATCTCTTGCTCAGATCTTGATATATGTTTGCTGCTGAGCTTGATCTCGTCTGTCACGCAGATCTCATCTCTTTCGTAGCGCTGAGCTCTCTCAGAGATGTCCAGTCACGTTTCTCTCAGACAGTCTGGACCCTGAGACTTCTCAGACAGATTTGTGATTTCTGCACACTCAAGTCAAATATTAGCTAAGTGTTTGTTATCATCAAAACACAAAGGGTCCAACATCACTAGTCTGAAGGTGGGATAATAAATCTGCAGGCTTGATCTCTTGCACACCGGGAATATAATCGATGACATCCGTGCGATTATCTACTCATCAAAATCATCATATTAGCAAGAACACATTACAAGAAATGAGAATTTGAAATGAAAAATGCACAGTAAAATGAGAGATAATTGAGTACCTTGAGAGCCAAAGTGACCATTTTTCTTTAAAAGTTCCCAATGGTAAAACAAAGTGAAAGAAAGAGCAGACCGAGTCCAAAATGAAATATGCACTAAATTAAACTTGTTAGCAATTTGAGAACCCCAGTTATAAAATGTATCAAGAATCAAACAAGTTGGTCTCGGCTTCGAACATTTCATTAACTGATCCACCAGTTCATCAACATGGGCAGGGAACACGTGAAGCATGCCCTCCCAAAACTGTTTCTGATTTCCTGCGCGATTGAATCCCAAAGGAAAACTGTCTGTCACGGTTACATGGCGGATATCAAGACCGGAGTTTCGTGCCGGGAAAAACATGTCATGGTTTGTATTTGTACTATTTTTGTGAGCTTGGGAGATTTGCTGGTGGGTGAAATGAGTGGTGACAAAAGTGATGGTGAAGCCTTGAGATGCTAGCTTGAGGGCTAGATTCAGCGAGGGCTTTATGTGTCCTTGAACTGGAAATGGTACCACTATGGCATGAGCATGAGTGTTTTCAGCCATCTCAAGTAAATGGTGCTCTGCACAGAAAAGTATAGCTTAGCTGAAGTCCTGTTATGATTCCTTATCATAAGATGAATTGTTGTGTCTAAATAAGCCCAATCTGTCCTAACTATCTCGGTCGTTAAAAATTCCTTATCATAAGCTGAAGTCTTGTTATGATTCCTTATCATAAGATGAATTATTGTGTCTAAATAAGCCTTGTCCTAACTATTTCGGTCGTTAAAAATTCCTTATCATAAGCTGAAGTCTTGTTATGATTCCTTATCATAAGATGAATTATTGTGTCTAAATAAGCCCAATCTGTCCTAACTATCTCGGTCGTTAAAAATTCTTATCATAAGCTGAAGTCTTGTTATGATTCCTTATCATAAGATGAATTATTGTGTCAAAATAAGCCCTGTCCTAACTATTTCGGTCGTTAAAAATTCCTTATCATAAGCTGAAGTCTTGTTATGATTCCTTATCATAAGATGAATTATTGTGTCTAAATAAGCCCTGTCCTAACTATTTCGGTCGTTAAAAATTCCTTATCATAAGCTGAAGTCTTGTTATGATTCCTTATCATAAGATGAATTATTGTGTCTAAATAAGCCCTGTCCTAACTATTTCGGTCGTTAAAAATTCCTTATCATAAGCTGAAGTCTTGTTATGATTCCTTATCATAAGATAAATTATTGTGTCTAAATAAGCCCAATCTGTCCTAACTATCTCGGTCGTTAAAAATTCTTTATCATAAGCTGAAGTCTTGTTATGATTCCTTATCATAAGATGAATTATTGTGTCAAAATAAGCCCTGTCCTAACTATTTCGGTCGTTAAAAATTCCTTATCATAAGCTGAAGTCTTGTTATGATTCCTTATCATAAGATGAATTATTGTGTCTAAATAAGCTCAATCTGAATTATTATGATTCCTCAATGCCGTGCAACTTCCATATGCAAAGTTCATTACTAGCTAGCCCCATCCAATATATGCTGCCATCCAAAAAAAAAAAATCTTGCATATATATATATATATGAGAGTGGATCAAATGAGAACCATCATTTAAGTTACAAATTTCGAATCAACATAATTCGTTAGATCATATAATCTGATGGCCCGTTTAAATTTTTAAGTTACTCTCTCGAGCTTCGCCAAGTGTCCGAGCCCTCAGCCTTTTTTGTTGCCTTTCAGCCGCCTCACCCTGCCAATAAACTCCGCCGGTAAGTCCTCCTCCTCTCGTCTCTTCTCTCCTCATCTGGCTCTTCTCGTCGGCTCCTCTCCAGGCGGTGTCACGCTGTCCGATTGTGTGCCTTCTGCGCCGCCATTGTCGGCCTTGCAGTGCAAGGGTCCGGATCTGGGGCTGGAGGATCGTGTCGGGGCGTTTGGATGACTATTTGGCGGTGGAGGCTGTTCGGTGTTACAGTTGCAGAGTTGAGAGCTTGAAGATGACGATGGATGGTGCCCCTGGTCACCTTGACGGTTGACATAAACTCCAACACCATCAGGGGGTATGTCCCCGGATCTTCTTCTACTACGATTCCGAACCCGCAATCCTGCACTATTTTGAACACTTCGTTGTACAAGCCTAGCCTCCTCAATTCTCCGAGGTTTGGGAATGGAGTGGCCCTAGGGACCACTCCGCTGTTGAGAAGCCGCTGGTGGACTAGCTTTTACGGCTAAGAAAGAGAAAGGTTACAACTTCCCTCTCCCTATTGGTCGAGCCTTTCTTTTTCCTCTCCCATTCTCAAAGACTCCCGTTCTCATGAGTAGAGAAGCAGCTGGCTTCCGGCGTGATGTTTGTATTTTGGGTTGCTGGTGGTTTTGTGGCACATATGCCCATTTTTGTGTTTATAGTTCGTGTGGTTTCTCCTTTTGTTAGTTGAGGAGTTTGCAACTTTCCCACTAGCATGGTGTAGTTGTTTGTGTTTTTTTTCTGGATTTGGTCTTTAGGTTTTAGGTGTCGTCATGTGTAGTTTCGATTTGGCCTAAGCTTAATGATGTCTTGGAAGTTGGCTGATGAGCCTCATCTTCTGTGTGGGTCGGTTTGTCATGTACTGGGCCTTGGTGCTTGGTCTTTGTATGTCATATTGTTTCAATAAAAAAAAATCTTACTTACTTAGGAAATCATATTTTGATTCCTCAATTATATTAACAAATGGCCAACAGGGTAGTGGTTGAATTTGTAAAACACTTGCCTTGCAATAGAAAGGTCAAGAGTTGGAACCTCACCGTGTCATTTTCCTTTGTGGACCTGTTGTTGCCTGTTGTTCCTCCACGCAGGAGGTGTTGTCCGTTCCTTGTGGAGTGTTAAAGACGTATTGAAAATTTATTCGTGTAGTACTTTATTTGTATACGATGATGTAACCCCGATCAAAAAAAATATTAACAAATTTTCATAACCACATCTAAAATCGTCAAAATTATTCAGTAGTGTTGGTGAAGCGGGAGCTGAAGAGAATCGATTAATAGGAATTTGATTTCCTGGGTTAGAAACTTTGGGGGACAATTTGCTGTCCCTAATTAATTGGAAATTATGATTTCAAATTTTGTATTTTATTTCAGAAGGTGCCCGCCCGGTTGGTTCATCTCATTTTCCATGAGGTCTGTGGAGGAAGACAAATTGAACTATGACAGCAATTAGAAGAACTTCATGGGTTAAAGGTTCATACCTTTTTCAGACGAACTTGGTAAAAGAACTTCAAGGATGAATGGATGATAGCAGTCAGGTACCAACGCACGCTACTGAGAGGATAATACATGAAAACTGTAAAAATCAAGATGGAAGCTCATCTTTAGCATAGCGATAAAATGAGATTTATAATATGGCAGCCGGCAGGTCACAAGTGGATTGGGTTTTGCCATGAACTGGAGTTTCTCTTTATTCAACTCTTTTTGAAATTCTTATAGAAATTCAAATATCCATAATATCTATTTAACTTAATATCGGTGTTTGCGGAACTGGTATCATGCATTTTTTTACAATCTCGGTACACGAGAAACTGGAATCATGCATGTTTTACAATCCTGGTACACGAGGAACCGATAAGAGTAAAAATTGCTTATATGGCTCTATTTGTGGCCTACGTGAACTAATCGATATCCGTTGAAATGTGACACATCTATTTTTTTTGTGTGAAAATTACGGTTCCTGAGAAACCGAGATTGTAAAAAATGCATGACTCTGGTTTCTCGTGTACTAGTATTATAAAAATGTATGCTATTGGTTTCTGAGTAACCGATATTAACTGCAATGGGATATTCTGGATATTTGAGTGTGGAATGGTGTATTTTGAATATTGAAAAGTTTAGATGATAGAGAAGCCCCCCAGGAACCTGCAAGGAAGGTATTGAACAAAATAAAGAGAGGTTATTGGATCTGAAACAAAGGATCAGTTATTTAAGATGGTTCGACTTTCGATGAAAGGTATGTTAAATATAAGGTTTATTATATATTGAATGGGTCAATAATTAGTAGTGGATTAATGATTTAGCAGTTAGTCATACCGGGAGTTTTAAGGATGATTGTGTTTGTTAGCCAGGTGAGAATATGTTTCCTTCCTTTGTGTTTTTGCCGGCTACTAAAATTTCTATGGCGAATGGAGCCTGAATACTGAATTTGATCGGTGATTGCAGTTGATTATAGGGAGGTCATAGTTTGAGTTACCGGGTGAATACGTTGAACAGTATATTCAAGCTCCCCCAAATAATTCATTCGGAAGAAGATATATGAACTACAAACATTTATTTGTACTCCCAAATTGTGCACAAGATTAAATTTTCCTTGCATAAACTGTCTAGTGTTTTTTTGCAAGTTCGGTTGAGAGGTGCATTTCAAATGTGCTATTTTAAGTCCAGTGTACAAAAATAACTCCAGTTGAGTCTTTAGCGCATATATTAAAGCCTTGCAAAGCAATCGACTCAATCAGTGCACAATTTCCAGGCACCGGTTCAAGTTTGGTGCCCCTTTTTTTCACTTAAAGGCTAAAGCGCAGCATGAAGCTAGCAAGGGACCGCCGCATAGAAAGACAAACACCAAATAAACCAGTATCATCAGGGTGATTACTAGTAGCACGCTGCAAGATAACATGAAAAGATGTAATATATTAGCTAGCCTATTTCAGAAAATTGTCAACTGGAAAAGGGAACAAAAAAATTAGCTAAGTATTTAGCTTTTTTGTCCACCAGCTAAGTATTTAGCTAGACAAATTTGAAGTTCACGGGACATGCAAAATATTTGTTCTATGGAATCAAACTCATTTTCTTCTCAGCCAGATAATGATGAACTTTGATCTGATAATAAGATGTAGCAATCATAGAATTATCACTATTTTTAGCTTATGATAGGATCATATCTCTGCTTCATTTCTTGAAGATTTGTATGTCATGGATGAACTTGTTCCAATTGGAATGTGATGATCCACCTTCCATTATACCATTCTCCATCAACTTTTTGTACTTTTGAATCTGCACTCTCAACTCATTCCCCAATTCTCCAGAAATCAAGTTCCTGACCTTCATTGACACTTCTTCTCTACTGACCTCCTCCTCCTCCGCCGCAGATAGGTTGACGCCGATCCTCCAGTCATCCACCACCAGTTTCCTGTTACTAGGCTGATCAGTCATTATTGGAAAACACATTAATGGAACTTCACACCATACGCTTTCGAGTATCGAGTTCCATCCACAATGAGTCAGAAATCCTCCAATCGCCGCATTGGACAAAACTTCAGTTTGAGAGCACCAGGAAACTAGTAGTCCCTGATCTTTGAGTTTGATTCCATTTATGAATTCTGGTGGTAAAAAATCAGTCTCATGTGCACCCACAATATCGTCGCGAATCACCCAAATAAAATTCACCTCACTTTGCATCAATCCGTAGGCTATCTCTGCGATATCATGCCTAGTTACACGAGCATAGCTCCCAAATGAGGCATAGAGAACAGACCCTTTTGGTTTTGTACTTAGCCACTGCTCACAGTCTGACTCGGACCACAAAGCTGAGCTAGCTTGTTGTTCAGACTTTGTTGAAAAAACAGGTCCAATTGGGTAGAAAAATGGCTGGCGAAATCGGATAGAAGAAATTGTATCAGTTTCAAATTCTTGGATTGTATTAGCCAGGATGAAATCTGCCTTCCTGACATCTTCAAATGCTGTGAAACAAGTCCTGTGAGCCACAGTAGTTGTATCACTCATCTGAAGGTAGGATATTAAGTCTGCGGGCTTGATCTCTTGCACGCCGGGAATATAATCGATGACGTCCGTGCGATTATCTACTCATCAAAATCATCATATATTAGCAAGAACACATTACAAGAAATGAGAATTTGAAATGAAAAATGCACAGTAAAATGAGAGATAATTAAGTACCTTGAGAGCCAAAGTGACCATTTTTCTTTAAAAGTTCCCAATGGTAAAACAAAGTGAAAGAAAGAGCAGACTGAGTCCAAAATGAAATATGCACTAAATTAAACTTGTTAGCAATTTGGGAACCCCAGTTATAAAATGTATCAAGAATCAAACAAGTTGGTCTCGGCTTCGAACATTTCATTAACTGATCCACCAGTTCATCAACATGGGCAGGGAATACGTGAAGCATGCCCTCCCAAAACTGTTCCTGATTCCCTGCGCGATCGAATCCCAAAGGAAAACTGTCTGTCACAGTTACATGGCGGATATCAAGACCGGAGTTTCGTGCCTGGAAAAACATGTCATGGTTTGTATTTGTACTGTTTTTGTGAGCTTGGGAGATTTGCTGGTGGGTGAAATGAGTGGTGACAAAAGTGATGGTGAAGCCTTGAGATGCTAGCTTGAGGGCTAGATTCAGTGAGGGCTTTATGTGTCCTTGAACTGGGAATGGTACCACTATGGCATGAGCATGAGTGTTTTCAGCCATCTCAAGTAAATGGTGCTCTGCACAGAAAAGTATAGCTTAGCTGAAGTCTTGTTATGATTCCTTATCATAAGATGAATTATTGTGTCTAAATAAACCTAATCTGTACTAACTATCTGATCGTTATCAGCACCTCAATGCCGTGCAACTTCCATATGCAAAATTCATTACTAGCTAGCCCCATCCAAAAAAAATCTTGCCTATATATATATATGGGAATGGATCAAATGAGAACCACCATTTAAGTTACAAATTTAGAACCAACATAATTCGTTAGTGTTATAACATGGTCGATCTGCACATCTAAAGAAAAGAGTGTCATGTGGGACCAACATGTGGGACTGGGGCCCACACCAAAGAAAATGAGAGGAAAAATGAGGGAATGCGGATGTATGTCGAGTATGTTGTATTATAAATAGAAATGTTCGGTGAAGGAGAAATACACAA
This sequence comes from Rhodiola kirilowii, assembly GCA_033675215.1. NCBI lineage: Eukaryota > Viridiplantae > Streptophyta > Magnoliopsida > Saxifragales > Crassulaceae > Rhodiola > Rhodiola kirilowii. The sequence continues at coordinate 8,404,328 of CM066203.1, read as the reverse complement.
CCTTACCTCCTCCTTCTCTCTAGTTATTCAATAACATTTCAGTACATTTGAGTTCTAACGAGTCCCAAAGTTTTCAATATTCTCCAAAGTAATTATAACACGTTATCAGCACGACTCTGTGCCAGCTGAGTAGTATTTACTTTAACCTTTTCTGTTTATAATTTCATTCGTGTATAATATCGATTTACTATATTGGCAGATTATCCCTTATAGTAAAACGATGTGATTTACACCGTACTTAATTATATACATGTATAACATCATTTAACTACAGATGGTCGATTTTTCTTTACCGCCGTAGTAAATGATGTGGTTTACATTTGATCAGTTAACTATTTACATTTTCTTTAAACTAGTTACATGCTTGTTTGATTTATTTATACATCTATTTACTTTCTTAATGTATAACAACATATTATTATGATGTGCGGATTACCGCCCCATAGTAAAGTGTTGTGATCTGCAAAGTAGCTGTCTTTACTTTAAGTACCTTATTCTCTTTGAACTGTATAATTTATTTGATGACATTATGTTGCTAATATTAGTGCCCAACGGTAACAAACGGTAACATGACGTGCCCAACGGTAACAAACGGCTATATTTTCCCCTATAAATTTGATTTCATTCACCATACAAAATCACACTCATTCTCTCTTCTACTACATAAATCTCTCAAGAAAACCTTGCCATAAAATGCCTCGTCAAATGCTAGTTTTTATTTTCATAATTATTTTTGTACTTACTGTTCTTATTTTCACCGGGGATCTAACACCGGATGAGTTTTATAATTGTTTAGCAATACTAGGATTCATGTATGCCTTTTTCTTCTTTACACTATTTGTAGACTTGTATATCTTGAATTAATAAAAATTATTTGTTTTGTTTTAGTTATCAAACATGAGCAACTTTGTAAAGCTCGATTTCGCCCCACTCCTTGTCACCGAAAGTAACTTATTGATGAAAGCTTGAAAAATGAGCATCTCACCGTAGAAAATCCAAGCGAATTGTGGATGAGTTTGAAAGACCGGTATGATCACCAAAGAGATGTAATTCTCCCAAAATACCGCGATGCATGGAACACTTTAAGGTTCCAAGACTTTAAAAAGGTTAGCGATTACAATTCCACAATGTTCAGTATTGTATCCTACTTGAAATATTGTGGGATTACGATAACTGATAAAGAAATGATTGAGAAGACTCTATCCATATTTCACGCATCGAGCATTACTTTGCAACAACAGTATCGCCTTCAAGGTTTTCAAGTTATTAATAAAAAATCATCAGTCACGTCCAACAGGCTCTAAGCCATTTACTGAGGCAAATTTTGTAAGAACCGACAAACCCGAACCCGTGAACAATTTTTAGGGTCGAGGTAGAGGCCGCGGTCGTGGTCGTGGACAAGGACGTGGTCGAGGTAGTTATTACGATAACTCACCTAAGACTATTAACCATCACCACAAGAGGAATCGAGATGAGTGGAATCAAGAAAATTACAACAAATGGGAAAGGAGTTCTAATTCTGCAAATAATCAAGGATCTTCTTGTCATAGATGCGGCATGAAGGGGCATTGGTATAAAACCTGTCGTACCCCAGATTATTTCGTCAAACTCTATCAAGAGTCAAGAAACAGAAAAGAAAAGGGAAAAGGGAAAAGGGAAAGAGGTTAACCTCATCAAAAATCCTTTAAATGAATTTGCCCATTTTGGAGCACCTGATTTTCATAATGATCTTGGTGACACTGATGGTGACTATACTACTGCAAAGGGGACAAACTATGTCGACCAATATCCTATAAAAGAATACACCCATCTTGGAGAATCCAATTTCTATCATGGCCTCACGAGAGATTCAAATGAACAAGGAGATGGTGGTAACTAGAGACGAATGCGTAACCACTCATAGAAATGAGGCTAAACAATCTTGTGTTTGTTTATTTTTCTAGTTTTTTATTATTATCACGCATGTATGTTTTACTTTTAAGTTTGTACTAAATCAGTACTATGCTTTACTCAATCCTTAATCTCATGAATTTTCTCGTTTTCCATATTTTCCAGTTAAAAATGGGAAGTGACGAGGCCAATCAAAGGATTAATATTGAAGAAATTTGCATATTCGATTGTGGAACAACACATACAATCCTAAAGGATGAAAGATTTTTTCTCAAAAATAAAACCAACAGAAACTGTTGTGAATACAATATCCGGTCCAGTAGATCTGATTGAAGGGACTGGCATGACAAACTTCACATTGCCAAATGGCACGATGTTTAAAATAAACGATGCATTATATTCGCCAAGATCGAAAAGAAACTTATTAAGTTTCAAAGACGCATATCATCATGGATTTGATATTCAGTCCGCAACTGAAGGTGCCAGGAAGTATATGTTACTTACAACAGATAAATCTGAAAAAAGCACATACTTGAAAAACCACCAATGCTTCCTACTGGATTGCATTATACGCATATATATGCGATTGAGTCAAATGTGGTAGTTGCCAAACCTTCAATGTTAACCTTGTGGCATGACCGATTGGGTCATCCGGGTACAACAATGATGCGAAGGATTATTAAAAATACAAATGGACATTCATTAAAGAATGAAAAGGTCCATCTAAGTAATAATTTTCCGTGCAAAGCTTGTTCCCTTGGAAAACTAATAGTGAGACCCTCACCGGGAAGGTTGAAAAAGAATCACCTGCATTTTTAGAACGTATTCAAGGTGATATCTGTGGGCCTATTCACCCACCTTGTGGACCATTTAGATACTTTATGGTATTAATAGATGCCTCAAGTAAATGGTCACATGTATGTCTATTATCAACCCGAAATGTGGCATTTGCTAGACTGGTTGCTCAGATAATTAAATTGCGGGCACAGTTCCCTGATCATACAATAAAGAAAATCAGACTTGACAATGCTGGTGAATTCACATCCCAGGCATTTGATGATTACTGTATGTCTGTGGGGATAAGTGTTGAACATTCTGTTGCTCATGTTCACACGCAAAATGGTCTTGCTGAATCATTGATCAAGCGCCTTCAGCTTATTACTAGGCCACTTGTAATAAGAACAAAGCTTCCCACTTCGGTATGGGGTCATGCAATATTACATGCTGCGGCATTAATTCGCATCAGACCTAGTGCATATAATGATCACTCTCCAATGCAACTTGCATTCGGACAAGTGCCAAATGTATCCCATCTGAGGATTTTTGGTTACGCCATTTATGTGCCTATTGCACCGCCTCAAAGAACAAAGATGGGACCACAAAGAAGTCTTGGGATTTATGTTGGCTTTGAAATCCCATCCATTGTTAAATATCTTGAACCTCAAACTGGCAATATTTTCACAGCTCGTTTTGCCGATTGCCATTTTAATGAAGAAATTTTTCCAACATTGGGGGATGAAAGAAAATAGCTGGAAAAGGAAATTACTTGGTTTGTACCAACATTAATGCATCTTGATCCTTATACAAAGGATTGTGAAAGACAAGTTGAAAAGATTTTGCATTTACAAGAAATAGCAAATCGACTTCCTGATGCTTTTACAGATACAAAGAGAGTAACAAAATCTCATATACCAGCTGTGAATGCTCCAGTTCAGATTGAAATTCCAAAGGAAAAATCTGAAAACAAAGTGAATCATGAAATCACAACACGCCCAAAATGTGGGAGGCCACCTGATTCTAAGAATAAAAATCCTCGCAAAATTATAGCAAAGGATAGACGAGACGACTCTGTAATGGAGCAACAAATTCCTGTAGAATTACAGGAGCAGGAAAATCAAGAAATTTCAATAAATTATGCTAGCACAGGGATTATATGGAACCGAAATGAGGATATCGATGATATATTCTCATATAACGTGGCCACTGATATCATGAATGAAAATAATGGAGATCCCGAGCCACGGTCGATTACGTATTTTAAAAGTCGACCTGATTGGATTGAGTGGAAAAAGGCAGTTGAAACTGAACTAGACTCGCTTAATAAGCGTAAGGTTTTTGGGCCTATAGTACTCACACCTAAAAATGGGAGACATGTTGGATACAAATGGGTATTTGTAAGAAAGAGAAATGAGAAAAATGAAATTGTGAGATACAAGGCTAGGCTTGTTGCACAAGGTTTTTCCCAAAGGCCCGGTATCGATTTTGAAAAAAGGTATTCTCCTGTCATGGATGGAATCACGTTTAGATACCTTATAAGTCTAGCAGTACATGAGAAACTTAATATGCACCTCATGGATGTCGTTACATCTTATTTATACGGATCACTTGATGCTGAAATCTACATGAGAATTCCTGAGGGTTTTAGGATGCCTGAAGCATCAAGTTCAAAACCTAGGGAAAGATATTCAGTCAAGTTGGAAAGGTCCTTATACGGATTAAAGCAATCCATACGCATGTGGTATAATCGATTAAACGAATACTTATCACAAAAGGGGTATGTTAACGATCCTCATTGCCCTTGCGTTTTTATCAAAAAAAAACGACATCTGGATGTGTAATTATCGTTGTCTATGTTTATGATTTAAATATCATTGGAACAAATGAGGAGATTCACGAAGTGATCTCTTATTTGAAAAGAGAATTTGAAATGAAAGACCTCGGGAGAACAAAATACTGTCTCGGTTTACAGATTGAACACTTGCAGAGTGGAATACTTGTCCATCAATCAAACTACACGAGAAAGATCATAAAGCGGTTCAATATGGATAAATGTAATCCATTAAGTACCCCAATGGTCGTAAGATCCCTTGATGTTAATAAAGATCCATTTCGCCCGTGCGAGGACTCTGAAGAAATCCTCGGTTCAGAAGTACCTTACTTCAGTGCTATTGGAGCACTAATGTACCTTACAAATTGTACTCGCCCTGATATATCTTTTACAGTTAATTTATTAGCGAGATTCAGTTCCGCCCCTACGAAAAGACATTGGAGCGGAATCAAGCATGTGTTTCGTTACCTTCAAGGAACGTTTGATTTAGGATTATTCTATCCTAACAATACAAAACCAGTTTTGATTGGCTATGCAGATGCAGGTTATCTGTCTGACCCACACAAAGGAAAATCACAAACCGGGTATGTAATCACGTGTGGAGGAACCGCAATCTCTTGGCGTTCACAAAAACAGACGGTAGTTGCAACATCATCAAACCATGCCGAAGTCATCGCATTGCACGAAGCAAGTCGCGAATGCGTGTGGTTGAAGTCCATAACACAGCATATCCGAGTCACAAGCGGCCTCTCTTCAGTGAATGATCCAATCACTCTTTATGAAGATAACGCTGCGTGTGTTGCTCAAATGAAGGAAGGATTTATCAAAAGTGATAGAAAAAATCATATCCATCTCAAATACTTTTCGTTCACCCAAGAGCTGGAAAAAGACAAAGTTATGAGCATACAATATGTTCGTTCTGATGAAAACTCAGCAGATCTGTTTACAAAGGCTCTCCCTACCTCAACATTCCGAAAACATGTCAACGACATAGGAATGCGAAAGCTGCAAAATTTATGAGCACATCACGCATGCCAATATGAGGGGGAGCTTCGCGTCGCTGCACACTTTTTCCCTTAAGTTGGTTTTTATCCCAATGGGTTTTTCCAACTAAGGTTTTTAATGAGGCAACCTAAAACGCATGATGTGCATCCCAGAGGGAGTGTTATAACATGGTCTGCACATCTAAAGAAAAGAGTGTCATGTGGGGCCCACACCAAAGAAAATGAGAGGAAAAATGAGGGAATGCGGATGTATGTCGAGTATGTTGTATTATAAATAGAAATGTTCGGTGAAGGAGAAATACACAACCTTACCTCCTCCTTCTCTCTAGTTATTCAATAACATTTCAGTACATTTGAGTTCTAACGAGTTCCAAAGTTTTCTATATTCTCCAAGGTAATTATAACAGTTAGATCATTTAATCTGATGGCCCTTTTAAATTATTAAGTTACTCTCCCGAGCTTCGCCGAGCCCTCAGCCTTTTTTGTTGCCTTTCAGCCGCCTCACCCCGCCAATTAAACCCCGCCGGCAAGTCCTCCTCCTCTCGTATCTTCTCTCCTCATCTGGCTCTTCTCGCCGACTCCTCTCCAGGCGGTGTCACGTTGTCCGATTGTGTGTCTTCTGCGCCGCCATTGTCGGCCTTGCAGTGCAAGGATCCGGATCTGGGGCTGGAGGGTCGTGTCGGGGCGTTTGGACGGTTGTTCGGCGGTGGAGGTTGTTCGGTGTTGCAGTTGCAGAGTTGGAAGCTTGAAGATGGCGATGGATGGTGCGGCTTCCGACGTGGTGTTTGTATTTTGGGTCGTTGGTGGTTTTGTGGCACATATGCCCATTTTTGTGTTTATAGTTCGTGTGGTTTCTCCTTTGCTTAGTTGACGAGTTTGCGACTTTTCCACCAGCATGGTGTAGTTGTTTGTGTTTTTTTTCCGGATTTGGTCTTTAGGTTTCAGGTGTAGTCACCTGTAGTTTTGATTTGGCATGAGCTTAATGGTTTCTTGGAAGTTGACTGATGAATCTCTTCTTCTTCTGAGTGGGTCAATTTGTCATGTACTAGGCCTTGATGCTTGATCTTTGTATGTCATATTGTTTCAATAAAAAAAATCTTACTCACTAAATGGAAATCATATTTTGATTCCTCAATTATATTAACAAATGGTCAACAGGGTGTTGGTTGAATTGGTAAAATACCTGTCTTGCAAGGTATTATCCGTCCCTTATACTTATTAAAAATTTATTCGTGTAATATTTTGTTTGTATACGCTGATATAACTCGATCAAAAAAAAATATTAACAAATTTTCATAACCACATCTAAAATCGTCAAATTATTCAGTAGTGTTGGTGAAGCGGGAGCTGAAGAGAATCGATTAATAGGAATTTGATTTCCTGGGTTCGAAACTTTGGGGGACAATTTGCTGTCCCTAATTAATTGGAAATTATGATTTCAATTTTTGTATTTTATTTCAGATGGTACCCGGTTTGAATTTGGGTTCATCTCATTCCATGAGGTCGGTGGAGGAAGACAAATTGAACTATGACAGCAATTAGACGAACTTCATGGGTTGAATGTTCATACCTTTTTCAGACGAACTTGGAACTTCAAGGATGAATGGATGATAGCAGTCAGGAACCAACGCACGCTACTGAGAGGATAATACATGAAAACTGAAAATCAAGATGAAAGCTCATCTTTAGCGACAAACTGAGATTTATAATATGGCATTGGCAGGTCACAAGTGGATTGGGTTTTGGCATTTTGCCAGGAACTGGAGTTTTTCTTTATTCTACGCCTTCCCAAATTTTTATCTTCAAAATATATGGTCCGAAACTCAAATATCCAGAATACTCATTTAACTTAATATCAGCAGGAATCGGTATCATGCATTTTTTACAATTTCGGTACACGAGAAACCGAAATCATGCATTTTTTACAATCCTGATACACAAGGAACTGGTAATAGTGAAAATTGCTTATATAGCTCTGTTTGTGTCCTACGTGGACCAATCGATATCCGTTGAAATGTGACACATCTATTTTTTTTGTTGAAAATTACGGTTCCTGAGAAACCGAAATTGTAAAAAATGCATGATTCCGGTTTCTCGTATACCGGTATTATAAAAATGCATGATATTGGTTTCTGAGGAACCGATATTAACTCCAATGGAATATTTTGGATATTTGAGTGTCGAACCGATGTATTTTGAATATTTGAATTTTTGAAAGATTTAGATTATAGAGAAGCCCCAGTAACATGCAAGGACGGTACTGCACAAAATAAAGAGAGGTTATTAGATCTGAACAAAGCATCAGTTATTTAAGATGGTTCGACTTTCCATGAAAGCTATGTTAAAGATAAGGTTTATTATATATTGAATGAGAGTCAGGATTAATGGTTTAGCAGTTAGCAGTTACAAAGTTAGTGGAGTCCGTTACTCTTTTGTAAGCTCCTTATAAAAGCAAATTATATTCTAAATAAAGTTAATCAATTTCATCGTATCAATTCCAACAAGCTATTCGTTGGAAGAAATCGTGATTGGGAGGGTTAATTATTGGATGTGCAGTACGACATAACTACGATGGTATTGTACTGGTTCTGTAGCTTGGTCGAAGAAGGAGTGGGTTTTACCTGAGATTTGATAGTCATACTGAAGGATGATTGTGTTTGTTAGCCAGGTGAGAATATGTTTCCTTCCTTTGTGTTTTTGCCGGCTACTAAAATTTATATGGCGAATGGAGCCTGAATACTGAATTTGATCGGTGATTGCAGTTGATTATAGGGAGGTCATAGTTTGAGTTACCGGGTGAATTTGTTGAACAGTTTGAGGCCGATGAGGGTCAGAAGACACTGCCATTGATCATACTGCACCAGTTTCAATCATGCTCTGTTTGTCTCAAATAGATGAACTTTGTATCCTAACTTCATTTACTGAAGGCTCCAACTTTTGTAAGACGAATTTTGTACCCTTTCGGACAAAATAAACCTATATTCAAGTTCTCCCGGGGCGTTCGGTCGAGGCAGGGTTGTAAAAATGAGGCACGTTGTGAGCCACTCATTTAGATGATGTGGCAGGGAATAATGCAGGAATAGTTGTTTGCTTTTTGTTTTTTGTTTTTTGCTTTTTGATGGATTTTTGGTAGTGGGACGTGGTGCGCCCACAAAGCACGGGAGGTTTGAGTGGGACACGTGATTAGCTCAAATCGTGCATCACTGCCTCACTTAAAAAAAGGTGTCTCATTTGAACGCTACTCCAAACTCCCAAATAATTCATTCGGAAGAAGATATATAAACTACAAACATTTATTTATTTGTACATCCAACAAATTCTGCACAAGATTAAATTTTCCTTGAATTTTGGGCTGCCTTTTAGAGAGACGAACTCTTTGGAAGGCGGTAGAACGCGGACGAAGGCGGAAGCGGTTTAGGCGGTCGTAGGCGGACTTCTCGCAGCGCGTGGGGTCTCAATCTCCCCCTCTTCCTCTCTTGCTGGCCTCGTTGGCTCTTTTCCGCCGCTCGGCGTCCTCAGCAGGCCGGTTCAGATCTGGCTGGTTGGGGGCCGTTGACGGGCTTTGGAGTGCTGCGGTTTCAGGCGGGGTTGGCTGGGGAGGAGTGGGGGATAGAGGCTGATGATTTTGGATTTCGGGGGTGAATTTTGGGCCGGTGGAGCCGGATCTGGTGGCCTTGGGTGGCGTCGTGGTGGAGCGGCTTTAAACGGCGTTGTGAGGCTGCTGGAGCTGGGTGACCGGCGGTGTACAGATGGATAGTCGGCGGCATTTCAGGCGGGCTGCGTGGCTGTCAACCGGTGGCGAAGCTGACCGGAATCGTCGGTAGACTAGGTGGAGGGTCCCTATGGTGCCGGTTTTACTGTTTTTTTAGTAGTTTGTTTAAGTTTAGTTTAGTTTAGTTTAGTTTGGGCTAGGTTAGTTTAGTTTAGTTTGATCAAGGTGTCGGCTTCCGCCGGATATGCTGTACCTGTCGGCTTCGGCCGGATGTGTCGGTTTCGGCCGGAACCTGTCAGCTTAGGCCGAATATTTGCCAGCTTTGTCTGGCCCAAATTTTATTGGGCCCTGTTTAAGGCGGTTGTATCCCCTATATTTGACATCTTGATCAAAAAAAAACTGTAAAGTGGTTTTTTGCAAGTTCGGTTGAGAGGTGCATTATATTTCAAAATGTGCTCTTTAAGCCACCTTTTAAGTCTCATAGACCAGTGTACAAAAATAACTCCAGTTGAGTCTTTAGCGCATATATTAAAGCCTTGCAAAGCAATCGACTCGATCAGTGCACAATTTCCAGGCACTGGTTCAAGTTTGGTGCCCCTTTTTTTCACTTAAAGCATGAAGCTAGCAAGGGACCGCCGCATAGAAAGACAAACACCAAATAAACCAGTATCATCAGGGTGATTACTAATAGCACGCTGCAAGAGAACATGAAAAGATGGAGAAAAAAAAATTGTGAGCTTATTGTAATATTTATTAGCTAGACTATTTCAGAAAATTGTCAACTGGAAAGAAAAAAAAAATTCATACGTGAGTTTCACATTTTGCCACCAGAGATTATTTCTGAAGCGACGAGACTGTCTTCTGAACCTAACTGTGTTTCCTTGGAGTGCTGATGTTCTATCAACTAGCAACGCTAAGCGGTCACCTCTGTCCAACACTTTCTCGATGTTTTCTAACATAACGCTCCGCACCTGTTTAAAAGAGGGACCGAGTTATTCAATATGTGATTGGCAGGAGGCTGGCTAGATTCAGTGGAAATGTAAACCTGAGTCATTTCTCCTTTTAATCGGTTTAGCCTGTCAGCATTTGAATCATTGGAGTAATGGTCCATTTGCTGTGCAAGGATCCTTGAGAATTCGTCGTTCATGGCATATGCAGGGGAAGATAGGATGGCACGACCGTAAGTCCTGACAAATCTTTGATGTACATCTTCAAGAAATGCAAAGGGTATTCTTCCTGCAAAAATTGAATTATTGATAAATGCTGTTCCAAAATCCAACAGAACAATTTTGAATGGCAGATTGAACATGAAGGGAATGTGCGAGTACTTACGGCCAAATGTGTCGTCAGCCATGCAGAGAACGGTGAGCCCATCGGTCCGCTTAATGTGGAAAATGTGACGATCCTGGGAATAAGATACATTGCTATCGCTGTCACCTTGTCCTTGGAGCTTGTCCAGAATCTGACGAGCAATGACGCTCACATTGGTTGAACCTTTGCTGAATTCTGCCAAAACCACGAGTCCCCTCGCCACCATCCCATACGAGATCGCCATATGTGTACGGTGGTGTCAGGATTATGGTTTCGGCAGAAACTTCAATGCTTGCTAATTTTCAGGGCAGAGCAATGTAAAAGAAGAATATGTCAAGGTGTTGCTTCATTTCCGTGACGTCATCAACTTATTTACCTACCATTATGACATTATAAATCTTACTTCATAATGCATGTAACTCCTTTTTATCAAACTGGACAATCTAAATACGATCGTATCATGAAATTTGTACATGTTGCATTTGACTGAAAAGACCCAAATATGATTCTGATAAATGAATCCGGAAACTGAAATATTTTAGAGAGACCCAAATGGATCACAAACTAAGACTCATCTACATCTCAACACTGAATGATGGGCTTCCATATAGTCCCCATACAAATCAAATAATATCAAATTCAACTGCATCATCACATGAAATACATGCCTCCATCTACAAAAGAAAATCAAGGGCGGGACGGAAAATTGAACAGAACAACTTATTCCACTAAAAGGAACTATTTATGTTACAGGTCCACCTTGGATGAGGGTGGCCGACCTATTTGCTTCGGTACCAACATCGGGCACTGGGAAGCCGGCGGATACAGGTTCTGCCCAAGATTCGTTAGCTTGCATTTTACCTGCCTGGTAGGAATTTCACTCGTTTACATTGTTTCAAGATGGAAAGGGCTTCGCGTGTCTTCCCAAGCATCAAATTCACATAAACCAGCATCAGATTTGCCTTAGTATTATTTGGAATGGCTGATAGAGACTGTGTTGCAAACTTGTGGGCTTGTTCTAATTCTCCTTGCTTAGCGCATAAAGAAGCAAAATTCACAAAGAGAATTCCTCGTGCTTCATCTGGAGATGGGAACGGGAACTTTCCAGTCTCTGTTGAACTCTTAATAGCTTGGCTACTGCTGTTAGATTCCTCAGGCTCCGCATCTCGTTTGATTTTCCATGGCTCACAATCTTCTTCTCTGTAAGGTAGTACAAAACCAGTCTCTTCATTCATATATTTCAACAATTGCTCAGCAGCTTCTTTTGGTCTACCCAACAAGCAGAGCGCTTCAGCTGCATACACATGACCAAGGAAAACATAAGTTTTGGCACAGTCTGGCATTTCAAGTAACGCTTTTGCTGATGACAATGCCTTGAATGGATTTCCTAATTCCAACTCCACATATGCCAAATCCCCTAGAACAGTTTGCTTAATCATACTATTCTCCCGGGCACAAATGCGTTCAAAATCCATAAGGGAGCTTTTCAAAGTATCACTGTGACTCTGTCCACCCTTTGGTTCCTTCATATCCCCATTTGACAACTTGATATCACCAGCAGCTGATACATCAATCGACTTAACGTCTTCCATGTTGATTTGCGATGGCAAGTTGGACTCTGTAGCTCTTGAGGAATAGTTCAACAAATGCAAGGCATTTAGCAGGCTCTGACGTCCTAAAGAAAGCGATAACTTGATAGGTTTATCTTCAGCCATTTTTCCCCTTTCAATAGAAGACTTCTGTCTACTCTTAACAGCACCATCCTCAACCACAAGCTGCCGCCACTTTCCCCTTCCAATTACACGGACTTTAACTTCTGAATTTTCACAAGAAACCCCATCGGAATGGACCAGTCCCTTCTCCAGCGCGAGTAAACAGCATTCAGCAATCCGAAGCCACAAAAGAGGCTGTTTAAAGAATACCAAGCTTGCCTTCTGAAAACAATGGGCAGCGAGAATAGGTTTCCCACAAGCTAAATACTGCAAGCCACAATTGTAAAGAATAGTGAGAGACTTATCTTGAGGTAAAGCTGAGAGCTTCTTCGGCTTATCCTTGCGAAGAGCTGCACAATTACTTAGCGCCCTGGAAAAGGACAGCGCCGCTGTATGGAATTTGCCAACTTGATAATAAATGCATCCGAGATTATTATTGCACAGGCTAGAAAGTGCTGTTTCGGTTTGACAATTCGATGCGACTAACAACTTGATGGCTTTTTTGTAATTTCCACGAGCATATTCAAACTGGGATTTTAGGAGTAGAGCAACTGTGGAATCCCCTCCACGTGCCAAATTCATTACTTCCTTCATTTCCCGTTTTATTGCTTTCAGGTTTCTGGTTAACAGTAAAAATCGAACCTTGTAAAGCTTCAAGAGTCTGAGATCAATTATTGAAGAGGATGTTGATCGATCAAGCGCAGGTCTTGAATGATCGCTTGAAGTTGATAAACCACCTGCTCTACTAAGATTGTCCCCACCTATGTCCAGAGTCGAGAGCAAATTTTCATAATCTATGGTCTCCTCCGATAGGGTTCTTGACAAATTATTTTCTGATGTATTAATGTTAGCAGTTGCATCCACAACGGTCACATCAGAAGCAGCATGCACAGAAGCAGATTTTGCTGCAACATTTGGAGACTGTTGGTGGCCAGTAATTGCAGCATCAGATGGATTGCCATTGGGTATCGGATTGACATTACAAACTTTCTCAAGGTAACTGATTACATCCTGCCCAATAAGCAAGTAAATAGGTTAGCATATAATTAGACGACAAAACTACTCACGAACTGTATTCCCAAGTCCCAACACAAAATTGCGCATGCAAACTTGTATGGAGCATTGGAGCCTCATCTCATTAAATTTAAATGAATAAAAATACTGGCATTGGCATTATGGTGAAGTTCTCTAGCAAACACTTTACTAAATCCGATGAACGTGTTAAATATGAACATTACATTACATCCCATATAGTTGAACATTATTAATCATAGAACATGTACTACCACATAGCAACCACAATATATGAACTATTGGGTTTTGGCTCGTATTTATTACCATCATAATAGATGAAAAACACTAACAAAGCGGTGGCACTTTCCCTTCTACCAAAGAGGTATATCAAAGAAATAAACAGGGACAACAGAAGCCACACTTTAGGGACAGCTCAGTTCGTCACGATTTATATCACATTTAATTACACATTTGAAGCGCATTATTCCATATAAAGTATGAATACATTTTGAGATGTGTCATGTGTGACAAATAAATCATAATCATAAACACCGAAAAGAGTAGTGAATAGATTTCTATAACACTATTTAATGATGCTCTTGGTAAAACTCTATACTAATCCACTTCAGATGCTTTGTTTGCAAAATATTTCACACTGCAATGATGTTCTTCCATCATAATTAGTCTCATTTTTGTAAACGTATGTTGAACCACTAAGTACATAAAAGCAGAACAAATGATATGATGCACGGGGAATCAAATATGGTCATTGACACATAGCTGAAGCAGATTCTGGACATAAGATGAACAAGGAAATCATTTTTCTTCAATATGAATGATTTTGAATACTTATGCAACAGCACAATATAGTTGTTTTCTATCACCAACTGCTCCTAATTTTATCAAAAGTTGATGTGGCAGTGTATCTGTTTCAGGACATACAAAAGTTCTCCAATAAATGAGGAGCAGGACGGAAACATACATCCAAGATACTGAAACAATAACAAGACAACCTCCTCAATTACTGATGCAATAAACAAAACAACGCAAGTGACCACAGACTGAACTTACTGCAGATTTTGTTGCATCCTCAAATGCAAGGCTAGCATCCAGCAACAACAAGCAAATATGCTTAGCTATACTCTGCAAAGAGGTGACATGACAATACATAAGGCTAAAAGGACAACCATCCGCAATATCAGATTCAAATTATATTTTGATTACCTCATCTATGGGTTCAATATTCTGGTATAATGGTTCTAAAATTGATAGAGCCTTCGCATATTCATGAAGATGATACCATATCAAAGCCTGAACAAACCGAGATTAGTAGTAGCATAGTTTTTCTTAATGTCGTGCAATCATTAGAGTGACAAAAGGAAAGAGAAACCAAGGATATGCAAACCTACAATGTTTAATGACACTACCGAAGTGTCAAATTCACCAGTATAAACACTTGAAGACTCACTTCCGGGCTTCATTGAATTACTCCCTTTAGTTATTGAACCAGACTTAGTTCCAGTATTGTCGCCGGCTTCTGAGGGATCTTCAGCTTTACGAGCAAGATCTTCACTTTGCTTCTACAAGTTCATGACTTCAAACATTATTTACACATTTGGGACAAAAAAAAAGTTATATTTAAGGAAAGAAAAAAGCCTCATACTTTCAACAATTAAAAACCATGAAATAACAATAACTAACAAACTCGCACGTCCACAATTTAATGGTTACAAATGTGTGCCACCAAGGCTGCTAATTGCCATAGCTAATGTCACGCAGTTAACATCAGTAAAGAACAAAACAATGCACTAGTCATGAGAATTAGACTTATTTCAAAATTTGTATAATCAAATACTAACAAAAAGGGAAATCATCCTTTAGATGAAACAGGTTATGCTACGGCATAAGTTTATTTCAGTAGGCCTCTTCATAACATATGTTGATTAATAAATGGAAGGGGTGGTCTAACGATTGAAAAGAAAACGCAACCCCCATATTTCCATATGAATAATATTTCTTTACAGGTTATATCAAATACCTGAATTACTTTCCGATACTTTAATTGTCATCCAGTTACATGAAAATGTTGAGCTTAACAAGACAATCCTAAATATGCACGATGGCACACAAGTACACAACAAATTGGTCAGCCCTCTAACAATGGACAATCAATCCTGAAAAGTGATCCCAAATTTAAATGTGAATTCAAGCATCAATGACGTTTTTAACTCCAATCTCCATTTTCAACAAAGATGCCTACAAGAAGATAATACAGATGCACCTCCTTCATACATTGTTTCACTCAAAAATATGGTTGCCAAGGCTTAGTTTTTATTAGACTGCCTCACAAAATGTCCACATACAGGTTTTATCAGGTCTTAGAAGACATTTCCCCCAAAGTGATAAAAGTGATGATACTGACAAAGTATATTATAAAAATGGTAGATGAAGTTTACTTTTAGTTTTAGGACTGAAATTGATAGTTTAGCAGTTAATTTTTATTGCAAAAAGCGAAAATGATAACAGAGATAACAAAAAAAAAAGACAAGCCAAGCCAAGCCATGCTATAGGATCTGCTTGAGAAAAACAATAGGCAACCAATAGGAATATAAAACCAAACCATTGAATATAAAAGGCACTACCTTGGCATAGCAAAGCTCGTGAAGCAACTTCCTCAAATCATGGCAACCGTCACGGAAAAATTCAGTCACTGCAAGGTTGTGTAGCACCTGAAATATACATGTAGAAAATGCTGTGAGCTGTGTTACACATGATAATTGATAACAGCAGCTACACTTCTACAGCAGCAAGCATATCATATACGAAAGTATCTGGATAGTCTGCAGATATTTAAGATCATCTGATAGTCCATACTCCATACAGCTGGTTACTTATTGAATAATCCGACCAACTACTCTGCTAGCAAAGGCAAATACAATAAACAGACCAAGAGAGGTCCCACCACTATTGAATTTATAATGTAAAATGGATTTTCATTATATGGACAGGGTTTCCTTGGTTGACGCAAATATACGGACGAACACTAAGGTAGCTTCCTTCAGTTTTTTACTATCAAATTGAGGGTCTACTAGTGGAATCCGTTCACATCTTAGATGAACATGTATGCGACATCGAAGCCTCATACTCAGCTTTATAATAATAAACTGAGGTGTTTTCAAATTATAACTTCATATATACAAATACACTTGATCCTAAAGGTAAAAATATCAATGTGATATCCATCTCGGTACTCGATCTAAATTCAGAATGGCATCTCCTAAGGGGGATCAAATACTGGTCTGTCTGGGACGTAAATCTGAAGAAAAAACAGCTACAGCCATACAATTTGATGTATGTACGGATATAGACCGGAATATGGTAATGCCCGCAGCAAGAAATAACAAACAGCAACTGAATCAAACCAAATCAACAAGGGTTCACAAAACATCAATCATCTAAAAGTAGTAACCTTGGGATCCTCTGGTTTCTTCATCAAAAGCTGTTTCAGCACTTCGAGGCATTCCGCATACCTCTGCCCCTGAAAATGCACAGTAGCTTCCTTGGCAAGCGCACAAGTAACACTCAAAACTCCGTCTTCATCCACAGCCTGGCTTTCTCTACTGACAGCAGCCGCTGATGCAGCAACGGCAGACGACGAATCTCGCGAATCCATTGCGTAAACGAGTAGCAGAAACAATCGGAGTTGATCTTTCTGAATATACAAATCTGCTAAATGAGTTAAAAACCCTAAAATTAGAGCGAGTGTGGAGTTTGATAGAAATAAAAAGGAAATTATGAATTCCAATCGGAGCTGGGGTCAGATCGGGGAGATAGTGAAAAACCTAAATCGAGAATTGATAGAGTGATCTGCAACAGCGATATTGATCTTCCGAGATCGAGCGTTCCCCGAATTGTGAAGAAACGAAATTAAAATAGGGAAAATGTTTTTTATTATAATAAAAATAAAAATAAAATTGACTCATGAGTATTTTAAAATTAATTTTAAATATTTTTTCAAATTTATATTATTCTAAACCTAAAGCGTCCGAAGTCGCATTTCCGTCTACCATTTTGAACTTCGAAACCCTGATTTCTCTCCCCTCCCTCATTCCATCTGCTCCTTCTCGCTGACGATCGCTCTCCGTAGATTCCTAGAACCGGAAAGCAGTTTTCGGAGGACCTGATCGGCGTCTCATCAGAAGGGGAGCCGCAGCCTTCTTCAGTAGGTAAGATGCATATCGCTTCAGAAGGTGAGACTGTGTTAAGCGACAAGCAGTGGGATGGTTATATACTTGAGTGCTACGGAAACCTGAAGAAAGGAATATTGACGACAAGTATGAGTGACGCCAGATTCCGATGTCCGTACTGTTACGAGAAGAAGAAAACGGATTATAGTTACAGAGAGCTTATACGGCATGCATATGGCCACGGAAGAGGTTCTAATGGCGGGAAGACTACAAAGAAGGCTAGACACGTTGCCCTTGAGCAGTATGCTGAGAAATATTTAGGGAAAAAGTCTTCAGGGCTCATTTCGACTAAAGAGGCTACATCTTCTAAAGGTAAACATGATGTACATTGCCTTGAAACCAGACCTTCGAAAGACAAGTCGGCTACCACAGCCTATGTAGACAGGGCACAGGTAGTTTCTGAACCTCCTCCAGGTACTGATGCTAATGAAAAATTTGTGTGGCCATGGTTTGGTGTTTTGGCAAATATCCCAACAGAAGTTAAGGGTGATACAACAGTAATGGCAGGTGGTTCGAATACTCGTGATGATTTGGTAAGACAATGCTTTAATCCATTAAAATTTGATCCACTATGGAGCTTTAAGCGCTTTTCTGGTTTTGCTCTGTTGGAATTTGGAAAGGATTGGGATGGGTTAGCAAATGCCATGATGTTTGAGAAATCATTTGAGGCTCAGCACCGGGGGAAAAGAGAGTGGAAATCAAAAGGTAATCAGATATATGGATGGATTGCGAGGCAAGACGACTATGATTCTAGACATATTGTAGGCACCAATCTTAGGAAGCTTGGAGACTTAAAAACCATTACTGAGAAGCAAGCTGAAGATCAGAGGAAGACTAATAAGCTTGTGCTGAATCTGACTAATACTTTGGAAAACAAAGCCGTGCACGTCAAGGAGATAGAAAACAAGTGCATGGAGATAGAAAATGAGTACAAGGAGACAGCATTATCATTGAAGCAAATAATGGCACAGAATGATAAAATGATTGAAGCTTACAATGATGGTTGGTTTAGTTTTCGTTTGTTTTGCTCTCATATCTTCTTCATATTTAAGTTTCTGGAGAATTAAAAAAAAACATATACCAATCATGTGTTGAGATATCATGCTGATTACGATTCACTTTTGTATGTGTCTAGCCATGAGTGAGATGGAGCAAAAGAGACGCGATCAATATAAAAATATTCTCTTGGAACATGAGATGAGGAGAGAAAAGTTAGCTGCTAAGAAAAAGGACCTTATTCAGAAGGAGAAAACTTTGGACAAACTAGAAGCTCAATATGAAAGTGAAAAGGAGAAGATTCTTCGTGAAAAGGAGATGGTACGTTTCTCAGTTTTTTCTTTATGGTTGAAGAACACTAGATTCACATATCTTAGTTTTTCAACTTCATTTTGCAAGTCTATTATTTCGTATCTGAAAGACTCTGATTTGTGAATTTTGCGCCTTAAATGATGCAATTTGTAGGCATACGGAAGTGTATATTTTTGCAAGTCTATCATAAGTAGTGTTAAGACATCAATAATGAACGATTCAGTGCTGTAATGTCAGCTAGTTTAAAGATGAACAAAAGAGGACAATAATGTAGTCTATATGTTTGGAGCAGTAACTAGTAAGTCATATAATCGCATATGTGAAGATGTGGTTCGATGAGGTGGGTTGGCGTAACGAGACTGATGAAACAGAACCACTTCACGTCACGATGTGACTATTTTAGATGCAATATCCTGCATAAATGACCGTGTGATTATTTTTCCAGCTAGAGAACTAAACGAATGGAAATTAATACGATGAATAGCATTTCTCCAGCAAAGACTTGCATCTCCATATAGTAGTCCAAGTGTTGATGTTTTATTCACCATTGTTTATACATTTCTGTTGAATTCCAAGACAAACAAGCCTAATATTCATCATTTACATAGAATGACAGAGCCGCCTTGGAACAAGATCAGGCGGATGAAAAGGTGCTTATATTGGCAGCGGAACAAAAGGTACACCAACTATTATCAATTTTATAATTCAAGTTAAAACAGCTAACTTGCAGTATCTTGTTCATTCATCATTGATATTGTCATTTCTAGAGAGAAATGGAGGCAATGCACAAGAAAATTCTTGAACTGGAATCAAAGCTCGATGCAAAACAAGCACTTGAATTGGAAATCAAACAACTGGAAGGCTCTCAGCGAGTAATGGGAGAGAATGCCGAGGTCACAAAGAAGATTGAAGCACTAAAGGAAGAGCTGGAGGAAAAAAATGAGGAACTGGATAGCATAAATGAATTAAATCAGATGCTTATTAACAAGGAAAGGTCCAGTAATGACGAATTACAGAATGCTCGCCATGAGCTGATTCGTGCTTTAAAAGATCTGCCATCTCAATCGCGTTCTCTTATTGGCGTCAAGAGGATGGGGGAGCTTGACGGTAGAGTTTTCCATGCTGCAACCAAAAGAAAATTTTCAGCAGAAGAGGCAGAAGAGAAAGCAGCGGAGTTGTGTTCGTATTGGGAAGATAAATTGAAGGACCCTATGTGGCACCCTTTCAAGATAATCACCGTTAACGGGAAAGAAATGGAAGTATTCAATGATGAAGATGAGTTACTTAAACAAGTTAGAGATGAAGTGGGAGAAGAGGCTTGGGAAGCAGTGAAGACAGCATTGGGAGAGTTAAATAAGTACAACCCAAGTGGCAGATACCCAATACCTGAGCTATGGCATCGGATGGAGAATAGAAGGGCGAGTCTGAAAGAGGGAGCAGCATTCATTTTGAGGCAGTTTCGGCTGCATAAGAGTAAGAGGACCTGAAGAGTTTATGAAGAATTTATGGAGACAGGAGGCTTGCAGGTATTGAATTTCCTAGAGAATAGTGGGAGACAATTAGGTTTAGTTCAGTTTACCTTTACCACCATCTAAGATTGCTAACTGAGGGATGTATGTCTGAACAGAGAGAGAGAGAGAGAGAGCTCATGTAGTGTAATGTTGATTAAGACTTTGAGTGAGGGAGAGATCCCCTCCAATTTGTAACTGTGATCTGAATGACAGAACAACTTTGAATGCTTAAAATAGAGTAAATTCTATTCCTTTTGTTTAGCTAATGTTGTTTGTCGGAGTCTTGTACCTTAGGTCTTTGTGTTGGTTGTTGTTTTATGTTTTCCCATCAAAAAAAAAATAGAGTAAATTCATTTTGTATTAGTTTTTGATGGAAAATATGTTTACTTTTTGTGAATTTACTCTCGCGATTATCAGATTTAGTATATTTCTTATAGATTTAGGGTTATTTTGATATTTTTGTTAATTAATGATGAAGTTTAGTATAAAAGATATAAAAGAATCAGGTGTAAATGATATATTTTTATAAAAAATACAAACCAATCACAGTCATTGATTTTGTCATTTGGACGGATGAGATTAAATCTCGTTTATGGTTTATTTATTGATGACGACTATATCCTACTTTTGATTTTTTGACGACGAATTATAAACCAGTTTTGACAAATTTTATATTTTGTACTAAAAATGTACTTTGTACCGGATTCATACAAGACTTATCAAATACTCTTTTTTATGGTAAGATCTATCAAATATTCAAACTATAAAAAAAAGTAAGTTCAAATATTTTTTAAATTTTACAATGCTAATTATAATAAGACAATACAGAAGTCAGCGAAATAAATATTAATTAATAATTTACAATTGAACTCAGCGAAATCACGTTAATTTGTAGTGTAATTATCGACTAAATTAACTTGACATTAATATTTCAATTCACTATCATTTTCAACTAAAAAACAACACGTGAACTGAAAGTGGTGGATTGGTTAGTGACTGATTTTTAAGTAACACCGGCCAGCAGCAGCAGTTCGGGAAAAGAAACGCAAGTGTCGTTTGGTGTGCAAACCCTAGAAAGAAAGAAAGAAAGAAAGAAAGACAAAAGGCAGCAAAGCATAGCGCATCTTCAACTACCTGACCTGAAAGCCTGCCTGCCTGGCAATTCATCCCAATCATTGCGCTTCTTCCCATTTCGTCTTCTTCTTCTCCAGCTCCATGGTCCTTCATAGCAGTTTTCGCAATTGAATTTTTGTGAGTTAAACGACTCGTCGCTCCTCAATGGCATCCAGGAAAGGGACCAAATCGAGTGTGGTCACCAGAGCAGCCAACTCTCCATCATCTTCCACCACTACCACCACAACCACCACCAACTCCTCTTCCAAGCGATTTCCGGAAGCTTCTCTTGATTGTCAGACATCACCGGCCACTTCATCAGCTCCTCCACCTCCCACTAAGCTACACCTCATCTCGGAGCCGGTCGATGCGCAGGGATCTAAAGAGAATGTTAGCGTCACTGTTCGTTTTCGTCCTCTTAGGTGATCTGCTGTGTTTATTATGTTCGCTTAGTCTCTTTTTTCTTACCCTAACTTTTGAGGATCACTGATTAGCTTGAGTATCATTTAGCCAACGAGAAATTCGTCAAGGGGAAGAAATTGCCTGGTATGCAGATGGGGAAAGTATCGTCAGGAATGAGCACAATCCATCTATAGCATATGCATATGGTATGCACCACACTGCACTTATATCATATCTATCACTTCTGGCCTACAACATGCTGAAACTTAGCTATATACACATTTCCAAACATTTGCATAACAATCGTCAATCACACAATAAAGTATAAACTCTTGTCATGGCTATTTTTTATGTTGCCCTTTAATGACTGTTCACAAGTTGTCCATCAGTTAAAACAACTTGTACTTCTACTGTACTACCTGCTTTTGTATTATTACATCATAGATGAAATTTTCAGTTATTCAACATTTCAACTGGAATTGTTGTGTTACCTTATATTTAATTTCCATTTCATATTCCCTTGCCCCTTTTTCAGATAGAGTGTTTGGCCCGACAACAACAACTCGGCAAGTCTATGATGTTGCTGCTCAACATGCTGTCAGCGGTGCTATGGAAGGCATCAATGGTAAACAGTTGTCTATGTAACAATTAATGATGGTTTATGGCTTTGTTTGTATGAAATTATGTCTATACTGATGATAACTGGAAAGTAACAATCCATATTGCGACATTTTTAAATAACTTGTAAATCTTCTTGTGCCCATTTTTTACTGTCTTTTGTTTCTTACAGGAACAATCTTTGCATACGGTGTGACTAGCAGTGGGAAAACGCATACAATGCATGTGAGTAAAGTTTATGTTTCTCACAATTTAAATTTGATAACTTCAAACAGCATTGAAGAGATTTCTTCTTTGTTCCCCTTATCTTCGCAACACTTAACTTTGAATCTTCTGGTGCATTTTGCGTGTCTGCTTAGTTTTGGATACAGTATTAGTTGCTTGCTGGGTGCTTCAGCAGAACAAGTTTTGATGATGTCAATTACTAAATATCTTTTTAATAAATCTTTGAGAGAGTTCTCGTTCAGGTATATTTTATGACTAGACATCAATTGATCCAGAATCTGACATTTTTTCATGAATTGACAGGGTAATCAGAGGTCTCCGGGTATCATACCTTTGGCTATTAAGGATGTGTTTAGTATCATTCAAGAGGTACTATTCATATAAATAAAAAATCAGCAGTACATTTTGCTACTTAATGTTACTGCCATTCTAACTTACGTTACTTCCATAGACACCTTATAGGGAATTTCTACTTCGCCTGTCATATCTGGAGATCTACAATGAGGTTAGCGTCTACTGTGGCTACATTTTGTGTTAGCTTATTTTTTTGAAGCAAGTACATAAGCCATCTAATAAGTTGTGGAAGCATATATTATTTTCCTGGCCCATTGAGAAGCCACATAAACAATCCTATGTGTTGCGTAGCCATGCTGCACATATGTCGTGATTTTTTTTAATCTAACGCTTGTTGATATTTACTCACATTTTCTTGATGATATTGCTGCCCTGCCTCTACGTGTTCTTCGCGACAGGTCGTCAACGACTTGTTGAATCCAACTGGACAGAATTTAAGAATCAGAGAAGACTCTCAGGTATAAAAAAATTGTGATCCTATAAACTTTTAGACAGAGAGCATACAGAGCATGTCTACCAGAAATAGCTTATCAATGTATATAGTGACACTGATTAACAGGGTATGCTATTATGACCGATCCTGTATCCTGAAGATTATTGAATAGGGTTGTTTACAAATTTATCAGGGAACTTTTGTTGAAGGAATAAAGGAAGAAGTTGTATTATCTCCTGCTCATGCTTTATCATTAATTGCCGCCGGGGAAGGTATCTTTAGTGCTTACCACATTTTGTTGCCTGTATACCGTCCTAGAAAATTTTGAATGCAAAATAGTCCTCGTGCATTATTAATGTACCTAATTTTCTTTACACTTGTAATGAGGTTTGAATTGTTATGAACAGAGCATCGACATGTGGGGTCCACCAATTTCAATTTGCAGAGCAGTAGAAGTCATACAATATTTACGTTGGTATGAGCTTTCCCTCTTCTGTAGAAATCCAAAATATATGCACAGTGCAACTCCTATTTGTCTGACAAAAAGTGGTGCTCAATTAAGCTTACTTCAACTCAGTGTAAGCTAGAAAGATAACACCCTAACTTAATGTCACATTAAATAGTGAACACAAATGCTTATTTGTAATTCATTTGTTGGAACTGTTAGCCGAACTGTCTTATCTTACAACAAATGCTGTTTTCTGGACACCTTATGAATAGACAATTGAGAGCAGTCCATGTGGTGACAATTGTGAAGGGGAAGCTGTTAACTTGTCACAACTGGTAAATTTTGAATTTTTCTTTAATTTTATGCACTTCTAAAAAAAAGTGTCGTACTACATTTCAGTTGGTTTTATGCTGATTCTTTACTTTCGGATCTTCATTTACGACATATGATCACTTAGTATTTTTTGCGACAAGAAGTTTGTTTTTATGCTCTCTGCTTTTAAATGCAGAACCTCATCGATCTGGCAGGTTCCGAAAGCTCGAAGGCTGAAACAACTGGGGTCCGGAGAAAAGAAGGATCCTACATTAACAAAAGTCTACTCACTCTTGGAACTGTGAGGCATCTCACTTTATGTGCTTTTAACACTAAATTGCTTCATCTTGATTCAAACAAATTTATTTTTGTCATTAACTTTTGACATAAGCACAGCAGCCTTGTATTCTATGTTTCATGAAGTAAGCAAAGCAGTGATGTCTCAATGCCAAAACTCCAGTTTCTCCGCATAGATTTGTGTTTGTACTTTGTAGTGTAACTTTTTTATTAAAATCATTTTTATCTGGGTAAAGTAGAAACAGAAAAGGTGGGAAAAGATAAATGAGGACTGTCTTGCTGGATTTCTGCGAGTTTGATGCTTTTCTTATCACTTCTTACACTATTACTTGACCTTTAGTCGCTTAGATATGAATTTTGTTCACCGCCTCTTCTAATTTGTCGTACAAGGTACGTCATCTTTAAATTTGTATGCATCTTGTTGCAGGTTATATCAAAGTTAACAGATGGAAGGGCTACTCATATACCATATCGAGATTCCAAATTAACCCGGCTCTTGCAGTCTTCTCTGAGTGGTCATGGACGTGTTTCTGTAAGGCATTTCATTTGTTCATAGTTGTATAAATTTTAAAAGAAATCACACATGCCTGTTTTCCTCATGTTTGTAATATTAACTCGACAAATTTGACTGGTGATGCAGCTAATTTGTACTGTTACACCATCGTCAAGCAGTTCAGAAGAGACACATAACACATTGAAATTTGCCCATCGTGTGAAACACATAGAAATTCAAGCAGCGCAAAACAAAGTACGCTGACTTCTGCTGGTGATTATTGGATGTTCGCCCCTCTTTAGCAGTTTGTTTCTGGTTATAACTCTGTGTTTTCACAGATTGTCGATGAGAAATCACTTATTAAGAAGTACCAAAATGAAATACGCTGCTTGAAGGAGGAGTTGGAAGAGCTGAAAAGAGGCATAATAGCGGTTCCCCAACTGAATGATGGTGGGACAGATAATATTTATATCATGAATCAGAAGGTAAAGCCTAGTTATGCCCGTCTTTTCCTAGAAACAAAACTAGTTATGCCTGTCCTTCTTCTGAAACCGTGCTCAAGTTCCATTTATCTAAGGCGTCATCTGCTACATTCCTCTTCTATAATAGATAAAAGCAAAGAAAGAAAAAAAGAAAGAGATTAGTTTATGTTTGACTTAGTATCTTGTTTTTTCTGTAAAGCTTGAAGATGGCCAAGTCAAATTGCAATCAACATTGGATCTTGAAGAAGATGCAAAAGCTGCTCTGCTGGGGCGAATTCAACGATTAACAAAGCTAATTCTGGTTTCAAGCAAATATTCACAATCATCTAGGAATGCCCAACACTCAGGTCTAAGAAGAAGACATTCCTTTGGCGAAGAAGAGGTGATGCTCTCAACGCTGACTAGATATACCTACTCTTCATTTTGATACAATATCTGATTTGTCCATCGCATGACTTGGTTCTTTTTGGGACTGTCGGGCTTGATCTGGATGCTTCCTTATGATATGCTCTTTGATTAAAACTTGTTCCTGCAAATGTCCAGCTTGCCTACCTTCCTCACAGACGGAGAGACTTGATTTTGGAGGAGGAGGAGAATGTTGATTCAGATGCTCCTCTAGAAGGACACTATAAAACTGTTGACGAAACATTGAAGGATGACAAGAAGTCTCGTAAGCCAGGCTTGTTAAGTTGGTTAAAGCCACGGGTATGTACATAATATTGCTTCTTAATATATTTCAATTGGTTAAGTTGGCTAAAATCACTGGTACTGGTAGAATATTAATTTATAACTTATTAATGAACCGGTACGAACCAAAGCAGATTGGTAGTTGTGTTATCAGACCTCAAATTTTAAATTTGGGAAATCTATTTGGATTCTTTCTCTCTACTATCTCAAACAGTATATCTTCCCCAAGCCCCATGGTCACTGCTTAAACTTGTCTAATTGTTTTATCTGACCGAAATGCAGTTTACTTTTAAGAAATGTTACCTTCATATTCTTTGTTGCCTTCATACTCTTTGTTCATGCATGACTTTTGAGGTCATCCAAGACATTGTAGTTCAATGTTCTACTGTTTTACAACAAAAGAATTAGATTATTTTTCGGTTGCACTAATTTGCTCTTTTGTTTTTTGTACTTGCTTTGAGTAAGTTGTTCGTTTTTACTCTGAATATATTGATTACAATTCAAACTATTAATATTGTGCTCACTGAATATTGGTATACCTGTATTTATTTACAAGAAACGAGAAAATGGAGGCACTACGGCTAGCTTCAGTGACAAATCAAGTGGCTTTAAATCTGTTAGTACCCCTTCAACTCCACAAGCAGACAGCATCAACTTGCATCCAGAATCCAGGCTTTCTCAGTCGTTACTCACAGATTGTTCTCCCTCTGGAGATGTATCAGCTGAATGCAGACAGGATACGCATATTCCTGAAGATAGTTTGTTTGGGCAAGATACACCTTCGGTATGAAAAATAAGTTCTCTCTTTCTTCCTTTTCACGGTCCTTTCAGTGTCATCAATTATCTTGAGAAGCATCATTCTTCATAAAACAAATGTGTTTCTTTGCTGGTAAACATTTGGACTTATACTCTAGTTTTGTAATTCATGTGGGCAGTGAGTTTACTATTCAGATTATTCATATTTTTTTGTCTTGCTGGGTGAAAATTATCCATAACAGAACTAATGAAATATTGATATATTTGTATTTCAACAGGATTGTGTAAATACATTTGATCTTATGAGGGAGCAGGAAAAAATTCTATTTGAAGAGGTGGCTCTCCATTTCAGTGCGTTGAAGCATTTGTCTGACGAGGCTTCAAAAGATCCGACGAATATACGAAATTATGTAACTTCCTATGCTTCCCTCCCAACTATTGCCACTTGTTTTATGAGGAAATGTGTTAACATATTGTGACTTGGATTATGAAGGAGCAAATGAAAAAGCTGAATGATGATTTGCAAGGGAAGCATGGACAAATAGCTCTCCTTCAAAAGAGATTTAGCAATTCTTTTTCTCCTGATAAGGACAGTGAGGAGATTTCTCAAGTAAGTTGAGTTTTGCGTAGTGTTGAGATACTAATCACTCTTAGTATGTACTTGCACTTACAAGGTTCTTGCCCTGATGTTGCAGTCCATGTCCGACCTTTTGGCGGAACTGAATGAGAAGTCACTAGAACTTGAGGTGATGAACTGTTCTGTGTTATTAAAATAAATTTTCATTCAAGACGGCCAGCAGGCACTTAAGATATGAGTATTAATTTTTTTTTTGTGCTCAGTAAACCAGTTTAACGAGTATTCGTTTGTATTATCAGTGTTTTCTCTTGCATGATATTGTTTGTTAACTGATTGTGTAAAAAATATTTGTATCATCAGGTTATGGCTGCTGATAATAGATTCATACAAGAGCAGCTAAATCAAAAGGTGCTGACCCACCTGAGGCTTAATTTGTATGACAGTATATTTCATGGTGACTTCCGCTATTTTCATTTCTAGACGTCCTGAAGTATCTGTTCTTGTCAGATTCTTGAGTGTGAAGAGTTGCAGAGTGTGATAGTTTCTTTGAAACTAGAGCTCAAGGAAGCGCATGAACTGAAAAGTGAAGGTCTGGTTTCCAACAAAGAAAACACACTGGAAGATTCAAAGGAAATGATGCTCATACAAGAGCAGGTAACTGAGTGCTTTATGGCTATCGGATGCTAATGAAAACAGGGTTGCTGAAGTATTTTATCTAGCGTCTAACTAGCGATTTTGTGACTAGGCATTCAAGATTGAACAATTGAACCAGAAGGTAGAGGAATTGAGTTTGCTGGAAAATAATTTGGAACTGCAAAATCAGAAACTGGCAGAGGAGAGTTCATATGCAAAAGGGCTAGCCTCTGCTGCGGCAGTGGAGTTAAAGGCTCTATCAGAGGAAGTTTTGAAGCTCATGAACCAGAATGAGAGGCTTGCATCCGAACTGAATTCCCTCAAAAGTTCCCCTTCACCCACTTCACGACGAAATAGCATTGGAGGAGGGAGAACTGGCAGGAGAGACCCTCCATCCCCAGCTGCCAAGAGGTACGATCCTGGTCCAACCCCATCAGAGTTAAAGAGAGAACTAGCCATAAGTCGTGAAAGGGATCTTGCATTTGAGTCTGCTCTTCACGATAAGGAGCAAAGAGAATTAGAGCTTCAAAGGAAGGTGGAAGAGTCTCAACAAAGAGAAGAATACCTTGAAAATGAACTAGCGAACATGTGGGTTCTTGTAGCAAAACTCAAAAAGTCCAATGGAGTTGAAACTGATGGTCATAGCCCCGAGTCCACAACCTCAAGAAAATCTCAAATGATGAATAGTTACGACACATGGAATGATTCATTGTTAACAAAAGGGTTCCAGTAGGGTTGTGTTGTGTTGTGTTGTGATTAAGAGAGGAGAGTTTGTGTCGAGTGAATATCTAATGTCTATTGATACAGAGGTTCCTGTAAATTTGTATTCGCAAACGGACTTGTTCAATAAACGTTTCCGCTCTTTCAAATCCTCCGCATCCGATCAGTTGAGTTACGTGTTCTGCTGCCTCCCAACGGCTATATTATGTTTCCCAATACAAAATTTATTCAAAAAACGCAGAAGAGAAGTATCATAACTACATACATCATTGAGATCACCTGCTCTCTTTAACGGCCACTTTTCCCACACAATAAATAACATTAAACTCCGCGCCCCGCTCCTCCTCCTCCTGCTTAAAATTCTTCTACTTCATCTGACTCTACCTTTTCTCTGCATAATCATAACAACAGCAATGCCTGATTCTGCTTCTTCTACGTGTACTGCCATTGTTGTGGCTGCTCCTACCGTCCAGATCGTTACCAAAGCTTCGTCCGACCAGCTACTGAGCAAGTTTGCTGATTCAGATGACGGGCCGAAGACCAAAATCAAGGACAGACGCAAGATAAGAAACGGCAGGAGGAGGGAATCCGGTGACTTTATTGAGAAGAAATCTCTGCTCCCTCCAGCATTCGAAGCTAGAAGAAGATCCTCCTCATCAACTTTGATCAGGAAAGTAGGGATTGGCCGAGGAAGAGCTTCCAAGACCAAGTCCATCATCCTCAAGGTCAGATCTCAATTATTTTATTTGTATGCCATTTTCTGGGCTTCATACATAACTACTGACCATCAAATTATTTTAATTAATTGTTATTTGATCGGTTGCAGACATGGACAAGGACTGTACAAGGAGCTTCAAGAATGTTCATGGAGAAGCACTACAACAGGCACAAGCGCCTCATCAGTGACGCATCACTTTCCACAGCTACTACTTAATTATATTGCTCAGTAATCTTTACTTTCCTATCAATCCTTGTTTCTTTGAAACTGATATCTACTTTTCGCGGCTGATAATGCAACCCTTCTTTCGATGATCAGTTGTTTGTAAATGATGTAGGCGTGCGTTTCACTTCACTGTTAATTAATAAGCTAATATATACATATTTGCACAATAAGAAAAATGAAGATATAAGAAGAAGTGGTAGAGACATGTTTTGGTGGTATCTGAAATTATAATTGTACGATACGGTCGGCAGGATACTTGTGCTGATTTCTGATAGTAAATGTTAAGTTTTCTTTAGAGAAACTGATCATATAATCTCTACATTATCAATCTCACAGTACGATGATCTACACTCATTTTAGAGGCTTTGTTTGACATCAACCTCATTTGATTTTGAATGGATTTACATGCAACTGGATACGTACCTTCATCGATTTACATATTATCCAGCATCAGGCCGGAGATATGTGATTCATTCTTTTAATTAGCAGAGAACAAAATATGAGGACATCATCTTTAATAATGGGAAATGTTCATGACACCGCTGCTCCTGGTCCACTGCTAAATCAATTAGAACAATGTGCAAGATCAGTATGCTATGCTTATTATTGTTCAATGGAAATTTATTTATCAGAATTTAAAATTCATGAGGAAGGCTAGTATAAAGTTTGCTCATAGTACAATATTTGACTTTCTTACTTTTGCACAATATAAAAAAGCAATAATAAGATTACAAGTAGTCAAGTACATGACAGTGAGACTTTTAATGAATGAACTCTCTCAACTCCCAAGAACAGAGTATTCTGACAAAGTAGTTTTCAATGGAAGCTTCCATATTAGCTGTCACATGCAATGAGGGGCACCACATGAGCCACTGGAGCTAAAAACCATAAATATGAAAGGGTATAGACCAGTACACTACTTGACCAAGTGCGTGTACAAAAAACCAGTAATCGTAACATCTCATTTTGTCCCACATCAATGAAAATTCCGTATAAGTGAAGGTGAAACTTGACATGTTAGCATACTAATTATCATGTCACCAATGTATCTAATCATGTCATTACATTTATATCCACATCAAAACCCAAAAAACACTTCATTGCTAAGCTGGTATTTTTGTTTCTAGAGCTCTGGTGTGCTTATTATGTTGAATAAGCTTAAAACCTACAAACTTTCAAAAAAAAAAAGCTTAAAACCTACAAAAAAATATTTAATATGGAAAACAGAAAAAAAAAATACTCTATGCAGGGTCGCGTCTTTAAGGCGGAGAATAGAGAGGCCATGTGATGAGCAAGCAGTATATGAGGAGAGGACATTTATAATGACTAGTAAATAAGTGCAAGAGTAACATTCAGAAACACATTATAAACAAGTTTAAGGACCACCAAGAGGCCATCAGTTGCAGCAGAGAGTCAGAGACCCCTCTTGCTTATAAGTCCTGGTCTCCTGGAGAGAGGGGGAAGGTGAGAGATCCACAGCTCTTTGGACTTTGGAGATGCAACTGAGGAACTTATGCTGTGTAAGTGTAGGGTCTGCTTTTATCATAAAGCACATCCACCTTGTTGGGAGTTGGGACCTGCCTAAAATTATTAAATATAAGAAAATTGGAAGACTGACAACTATAAATATAGTTGACGAGAAAGGATCTGACGCAAATGAAACAGAGACGCCATCACGACTATTTCCAGCAACATGTTGATATTAGAAGAGTAATACTAACTAGACTACAAGCCATTCACATAAATGCATAATTATTTTTGCTTTTGAATTACTTCAAAACAAATTAATGGAAAAATGATGTGCATTATTCACACAACCATACCACCACTAAGCTGTGCAGTATAAATAAACTTCTGGGTTTTCAGTTCAGATCATACTATTGGCAAAGCCTAAAAGCCCAATGGATGCATTTCAAGAGTTAAATAGACAAGTAAATATACGTATCGAGATTTGCATACATGTGTTTGGTTCAGTTTTTCCTGTGCGTAATATGTGCCTCTTCTATTCTCCTGGTGAGTTGTGAGACAACATATTGAGAGGCACTCGAGGCAGCAAAATATGAAAACACAGTGAGTTGAGTAAACTTTGGAAGAGCATAACCTGTGAATAAGGCAGGAGCACATTACAGCCAACACGTAGTGGTTCATATACAGTTTACACATATCCCATAAAAGTGGTTAACTAGAGAGCTGTAATCACTTAAATACATAACCAGAATCATTATATAGTTCATTCTATTTGGTAAATGGAAGAGAAGAACGATGTTCGGCAATAATAGTTGCATAGAAAAGAAAAGTTAAACTCAGAATATGCACTACTCCAATTTGGCCTGATTGAAACAATGAGCTCTACTTTTACAGCCATCGTCCATTAAACAAGAAGAAAACAGCAACAGAACTCGTATGAAGAATTTCAAGACAGCAAACCATCTTTACATAAGTTATGAAGGCAAGTGAGGCCACATTTCTGTAACCTGCCTCAATAGTGAAATTTCAAATTTTACCAGTCTGCCTCCCAATGCTTATAAACAGACAGTCAGACACACATAATACAATGATATAAAAAAAACAGAGACGACGTGTGGTGAATTACTGCAAGCAAATAAAAATACTGATGCTTTTATATTCTTTTACAAAATGGGTAGTACTGGAATTAGTACCTCCCAATGCAGCACTTGCTGCTGAAAAGAGTAGCATCGGAGGGGTCTGTCAAAGTACAGAATAGGTTAGCAAGATTTAAATAAAGAAAATCAAATGCTCATTAGCTCAATTTGATAAGAAGTGGCATGGCATAAGATGCACCTTCCATATTCAAGAGGAGAAAAGCGGTCTGGAGACTACAACTCTGAATACAAATTACTAAATACTCTTTTTTCTTAGCATGTGACGGAGTCTTTAAATAAAGCTATTACAGTACTTCGTCGAGACGAAAATAACTGAAGGATACAAGGTGTGCATGATTTTTAAAATAACATATGCAAAGAATAATAAATAAGTGTAAATTTCAGTCAGAAAAATGATACATACCCCAACAACAAAAGGAAGCCACCTCGGCCCCTTAACTCGATTTTGGAAATAAGGGATCCCTGAAAATCAAACGAATTATAAACACATGAGCTGCATGATGTAAGGAATCATGGAACCGGAACACTTCTATTATAATTACCCGTATTAAGATTATGTATCGCACTAAGCAATCCACCAAGTCCTGCTCCTACCTACATGAAGAAACAAGAAACAGTCTTGAGCCAATATGTTTCAAATTTGTACAGTAAGAAGCACATTAATCTTCTAAAAACAGATTCTTTGCAAGCATAATCAGTTAAAAACTCTAATTTGAACGGTTGGTACTTGCAAAGTTTAGAAAAAGAAAACAGATACATACCACAACAGTGGCATCTCGCATAACAGGATTGATGGTCCAGTCACGGAACTCCTGCACCAGCAATAAAATCCAAATTAAAGATGGAAAACTCAACAATAAATAAATAAATCAAAGAAATAGGGAATGGTTTGGATTACTGAGTTGGGATCGATGATGGACAGACAGCGAGGACATCTCGGGGTGCCGAGTCCAGGGTTCATGGTGGGATCGTATACCAAATTTCCACTCTTCAGCTTCTGCTCGTACACCTCTCTCGTTCCCATCCTCCTCCGCGAATTGTGTGTGCTTCTTCGATTCGATTGATTAAGAAAGCAGAAAACTTGGTGGATTTGGGCCGGGCCAGATGGACTTTCCGTGAGGTAACAACTGATTTAGGGTTCTGGTGAATTGATTGATCTTGGAAGAAGAAGATGGATTGCGGTCGACCGAGGACCTGGTGCAGTCACAACTCACATGTAGCGGCTCTATTAAGAAATTTATGCCCACATTAAAAGTTTACCATAATTTGTCATTTCTAGTTTGCACATGTATGAAAACATCATGTATAAAGTTAATTTTTTTTGTTACAAAATATAAATTAATTATAGTACTTTATCTTATGATTTGAATTTTTTTTAATTGAACTTTATGACATTTAGAAACTGAGCAGCAAGGCCCGGTACAAATGAAACTGGCCCACACAGACGAAGAGTTACTTTAGCCAACTTCTACGAAACCATTAAGCTCAGGCCAAACTACACCACATGCGACTACATCTGAAAAACCATGCCGGTGGACAGTTACAAACTCCATCCAAACTACACCACATGCGACTAAGCAGAGGAGAGACTATAAACACAAAATGGGCATATGAGCCGCAGAACTACCAGCAGCCAAAAAGTCAAACACTTTGCCGGAAACACACCATCCATCATCAGCTCCAAGCTCCCAACTCTGCACCTGTCACATCGAAAAGCCTCCACCGCAGAACAACAGCCAAACGCTCTGATACGATCCTCCAGCCCCAGTCCGGACCCTTGCACTGCAAGGGCGACAACGCAGGAGGCACTGCAGCGGACAGCGTGACACCGTCTGGAGAAGAGCCGGAGGAGGAGAGGAGAGACGAGAAAAGGTGGACTTATCGGCGGGGTTTACTTGGCGGGGTGAGGCGGCTGAGTTGAAGCTAGGGTTTGGAACTTTGGATGAGTTTATTCAAGGAGAGAAGGTAGAGTAAAGTGATACTTTGAATGCATGAGATTAAATTCTGATTTTTAGTATATTTTTTTGGTGACGAATTATAAAATGAAACTGACGAACTATGTCGTCTTTTTCATTTTTCCACTCGAAAAGTAACGAATTATAATTAATTTTAACGAACTTTATATTTTGTATAAAAAAATCAATTTTTTTCTTGATCTTTATCAGTGTACCTAATCTTTTTCGTATGTATTTTTTTCTTTTTCGTATGTAATTTAACTCTTTTTTTATTATTATTGGAGGTTCGAATTATTGAATATTAAATTTAATAAATATGGATGGAGGATATATTACTATATTAGCACCAAAATTATTGATTGAGTTTTATTATTTAATAAATACACATTTGCAGTTCTTATACGGTCTTTCTTCACACTCTCGTCGTCTCCTCTATCTGGCAAAACCCTAACGATCCAATCCCTTTTCCCTTCCAACTATATCGCCGTATCCTCTCTCAGAATCAATCCAACGTTTAGGTTGACCGTTATCGATGGATTTCTCCGATCAAGATTTACACCTTTAATTTCATCTTTTTTTAGCTTTGATCTCCAACCATATGATGCTCCTCCACGAGTCCGCGTAAATACGTCATTTTATTCTACAATTTCTGTTGATTGTTGTACTTTGTAAGGAATAGGGTTTAATTCGGGCCTGTTAGGTCTGGCGGGGAACCTGATCAGTTAGATGACGGATCTGTCAATTGTACACCTCCAGTATTGTTTTCTTGATCGATTGATTGTTTTAACTGGCTTGGAGAGTTGTTGTCAAGAAAGGGAGAAAGTGAAAAGAGGGCTTTTTTGTGAGATTTTGGAAGTGCTGACATAATGCTGAGCGTGCTGCGGGTGCATCTTCCCTCAGATATCCCTATTGTCGGCTGCGAACTCACACCTTATGTGCTGCTTCGTCGCCCTGATAATAACGTAACTACTGATGATGTTCCAGAGTCTGCACCTATTGAAGGTCACTTCTTGAGATACAAATGGTGAGTCTTGGTATCTCTGTCATTAGTCTTTGCCTATTCATCATTTCCCTCTCACAAGTCTTAAGTTCAATACAGTCACTAGCTTAAGGAAATTTTATATGTATGCAATTATTACAGGTACCGTATTGAGAGTGATAAAAAAGTTGCTGTCTGTAGTGTGCATCCTTCAGAACAAGCCACACTGCAGTGCATCGGTTGTGTTAAAGCCAAAGTACAAGTATTAAAAAGTTATCACTGTTCATCTAAATGCTTTTCTGATGCATGGTTGCATCATCGCACTCTGCATGAGCGTGCAGCCAATGCTTTAAATGAAAATGGAAACGAGGAGGACGAGATGTTTGGGCGCTTCAATTCCACTGGATCTGGGATCTCTACGATTGGCTTATCTGGGTCAGTGTCACTCCCTAGTATGTCGAATGCTTCAACGACAGTGTATCCTGCAATTGTCGCACAGAGGAATGGGGGAGAGACTTGGTTTGA
Source organism: Rhodiola kirilowii (assembly GCA_033675215.1). Taxonomy (NCBI): domain Eukaryota; kingdom Viridiplantae; phylum Streptophyta; class Magnoliopsida; order Saxifragales; family Crassulaceae; genus Rhodiola; species Rhodiola kirilowii. The sequence continues at coordinate 8,368,435 of CM066203.1, read as the reverse complement.
AGTTGGTCGTGCAAAAACATATACACCAATGGCTGATGATATTGGCCATGTTCTTAAATTTGAGTGTTGTGTGGTTGAGGTTGAGACGAAATTACCTTTGGGCCCTTCTAGTACTCTATTAACTTCTAGAGTTATTCCAGCTCCATCTCCTACGCCACGCCGCCTAATCTCAATTGCTGGATCTAATTTAACGGCACGTTCAGATTCAGAAGGCCGCTTATCAACTTCAGGAACATTCAGTGTGCTCTCGTATAACATATTGGCTGATTCTTACGCATCCAATGAATTGTACAGCTACTGCCCTTCTTGGGCTCTTTCTTGGCCATACCGAAGACAGAATTTGTTGAGGGAAATAGTTGGCTATCGGGCAGACATTGTGTGCTTGCAAGAGGTAGAACTATAAGTTGAATGATACACGTGAAAAGTATAATCTCTTTTCAGTTTCATTTTAGATAACGCTAACTCTACGTGCAAAGTTATCTAACTGTAGCTTGCTATTATATCAGTTTGATGTGCGTTATAAAATGTTTTTTTGGGCACTAATTGACCTTTGCAAGTTATTACGAGGCATTTGGTATGTTATTAATCATCTAAATAGTTCCTATCGAATGAGTACTGTGTCATATTTGGCATATCCAAATCCCTGCCATCTCTTGATGATTTTGATTAAACATTTTACTTTCGGGTAATTACAGTTCATTCTCTAGCATGTGATCGCTGAACTTATTTCTTTTAACCTTCAAGGTTCAAGGAGATCATTTTGACGAGTTTTTTTTCCCTGAATTGGACAAACATGGCTATTTCGGTGTCTTTAAAAGGAAAACAAGCGAGGTGAGCTTGCTGCCATTTTATTCACATTTACTTCTTGCATCGGCATGTATTCCTGTTTACCATACCAACTGGTTGTAGGTATTTGCTGGAAATCCTGTTACAGTTGATGGGTGTGCAACCTTTTTTCGCAGAGAGAGATTTTCTCATGTGAAAAAATATGAGGTAATGGTTAAGATTCAAACTACTGAACCCTTAATTGAGTTAATAACGAGTACATGGATATACTCTTGATGTGCAGGTTGAATTCAATAAGGCTGCTCAGTCGTTGACAGAGGCTGTTGTTCCAGGTGCTCAGAAGAAGCTTGCCCTGAACAGATTGGTGAAGGTTCGTTGTTGACTGGATGAAAACTTCTAATCATGTGGTTTACCAGCATATCGTTTTGGTATGTAGTAATGCTAATGTTATTGGCCCGTTAATTAGGATAATGTTGCATTGATAGTGGTCTTGGAGGCCAAATTTGGTATCCAAGGGGTCGATAGTTTGGGGAAGCGACAACTGCTTTGTGTGGTACGTTAAAGCTAAATTTCAAGAAGTAATGATCAATCAAGTTATGCTGCTTGATTTACACATGCTGAAAAGTCCATTAATGTTTCTGTTGTTGCATTATTGGCAGGCAAATACACATGTAAATGTGCAGCAAGAGCTCAAAGATGTGAAGCTCTGGCAGGTTCTTTCTTTTCATGTATTTCTTGAATTTAGAATTTTAGATCATTAGGCACAGGAACTCCTTGGGTTTCTTGCTCATGTAGACAGGCTTTGTGTGAATAGGTCCACACTCTTATGAAGGGATTGGAAAAAATCGCTAATAGTGCAGACATCCCAATGTTAGTCTGTGGTGATTTCAATTCCACTCCCGGGAGGTACATTTCTGCTCATTTGTTGTATGCAATTGATTCATCTAAGTCATTGTTAGTCATCATTCTGTCTCCATCATATTTGCAGTGCCCCACATGCTCTCGTTGCCAATGGAAAGGTGCATCAAGCACACCCAGATTTAAGTGTGGACCCTCTAGGAATCTTGCGCCCGCCTTCCAAGCTAGTTCATCAGTTGCCTCTGGTATAAATGGATTTTTTAGAGCTGGTCGTTTGACACATCTATCTCTGAATCAGTGACTTTTTACTGAAATTTGTTGAAATCGATATCATAATGGATATTGTGAGTTCCGGGTTGTTAATACTAGATGAAATCTTGTGTCACAGGTAAGTGCTTATTCATCTTTTGCAAGGGTTGGTGCTGGGTTTGGCTTTGAACAGCATAAAAAAAGAGTAGACCCCGGTACTCATGAACCACTCTTCACAAGCTGCACTAGAGATTTTATTGGCACCCTTGATTACATTTTCTACACTGGTAAGTTATAAATGTTAGGCTTCGATACTGTACTACTGGGCTTGGAAATTGAACCGCATATTTTATATTTAAATGCTAAATTTGCTGTTTGGTGTTTCAGCGGACTCCTTGACAGTTGAGTCGTTGCTAGAACTGTTGGATGAGGACAGCTTGCGGAAAGATACAGCATTGCCTTCTCCCGAGTGGTCTTCTGACCACATAGCACTTTTAGCTGAATTTCGTTGCACGCCAAGAATTAAACGGTAACTATCCCAAGGTAGAGATTATATGGAGATTGTGCTCTCTGTATACCGTTTGACATCATTATGATATAATCCAATTAGTGCGGGTTGGATACTAACTTAACATTAACACCCCCATCAAAAAAAAAAAACTAGTGCGGGTTGATGTGGCTATTTTATTACAAGGTTCGCTTCTACGTTGCAGGTGAGCTGGTTGATGTTTGTATTCCATTCGGCAAAACATGCAGATGACAAGTTTTCAAGTTCACTCATCGGCAAATGTTGACTAAAGTTTTCATACAATCCAAGTAGTGCGGTTTTTGGCAGCTTATTGGTTCTACATAATCGGGAATTGCAACTTCTTGACTTTTAATGAAAGATAGTGAGTGAATGATCACACTTGCCAAAAGTGAGGAGTGTGCGTTCAACAGAAACCGGGTTGGTATAAGCAATAGACTAATCTGTCATTTTTATAATAAACTCCAAAGTTTATATCAGTACTATAAGTGTTCCATCGTAGCAGTACATTTGGTCAGTTGTAGTTGTAGCGACTGCAATGTCTGAATGGAGATATAGCCAGAGATAGATGTAGACTTTGTAATGCACAACCATCTTATATTCTACTCCCTTTAAATGGAATCAACACTTTCTTCCGCTTGTTTTTTGTTTGTTTATGAACTTTCCTAAGTAATTACATTCAAATCGAAATGAGCGACACTTTTAATTTTTGGTCAGCATTGAGTTTTTGCAAATACTTGTCAACAAGCCTAAATTCATAAAGAAATCCCAAAAAATATTACTTTGAAAAACTAAGTTTTTCTGTCAATAAAAGTATTCACAATTCACAAGCATTTTTCAATCCACATGACATGAACATGACAGTAAAAATGCATGGTATTGAATTGAAATTGACTTAACTTTGACTTTGCAATTGAACCGAACACGATTGAACCGCACGCAGACAGGTAGGAATTCAAAGTTGGGGTTTTGACGAACAGCAGAACCCTAAATGCAACTCTGCTTAGGGTTCAGACTGATGTGCAGATTGTGATGAGATTCTGTCTGCGTTCAGCAGTTACCTCATGCTACCACCACTACCAGCAACTCAGATTCATAGCCAAAGTTAGGTTAAAATGGGTCAAGAATCGGAGTTTAGACCACATCATCGACACCGAAACCGATCTCAAAGCCGCTTGTCTCCTCAAAGACGCCATTAAGAGATCATCCACCGGATTCCTCACCTCCAAATCCGTCGCCGATTGGCAGAAGCTTCTCGGACTTACTGTCCCCGTCGTCCGCTTCCTCCGCAGGTATCCCACTATCTTTCACGAGTTTCCTCATGCTCGGTATGCTAGTTTGCCTTGCTTTAAGCTCACCGACACGGCCATGGTGCTCGACTCTCAAGAGCAGAATATACACCAGACGCACGAGAATGATACGGTGGACAGGTTATGCAGAGTGCTTATGATGGCGCGAAGCAAGACGCTTCCTTTGCAGTCCCTGCATCCCTTGAAATGGGATTTGGGCTTGCCAGATAACTTCCATACAACGGTGGTTAGAAAATATCCTGAACTTTTTAAGTTTGTTAATTCGGCCAATGGGATGCCGTGTTTGCGGCTAATGCAGTGGAGAGATGCGCTAGCGGTTTCTCAGCTGCAGAGGAGTAACGAGGGTGACAGCGAAGCTGGAAATGAGTATAGAAAATTTAAGCAAGGGCAGACTGCTTTGACATTTCCTATGAGTTTTCCGAGGGGCTATGGGGGTCAGAAGAAGGTGAAGATGTGGATGGATGAGTTTCACAAACTGCCTTACATTTCTCCATATGAGGATTGCAGTCGGATTGATCCGAATAGCGAGCTTATGGAGAAGCGGGTTGTCGGGGTTCTGCATGAGATATTGAGCTTGACTATACACAAGAAGACTAAGAGGAATTACTTGAGAGGGTTGAGGGAGGAACTCAATCTTCCTCATAAGTTTACTCGGCTTTTTACTAGGTATCCAGGGATCTTTTATTTGTCGTTGAAGTGCAAGACAACGACGGTAGCTCTTAAGGAAGGCTATCGAAGGGGGAAGCTTGTGAGCCCACACCCACTCACCCGTATCAGGGAGAAATATTACTATGTGATGAGAACTGGTCTTCTCTACAGAAACAAAGGTATTAATTTGATCCCTCCTGAAGCACTCTTGCTTGACGGCGAAGACAATGAATCTGAGCAAGATGAATCAGATGATGAGGATGAAGATGTTGATGAAATGCACAATGAAAGCTATCATGGTGATAACTATGAGTCGGGACAGTCAGATGAGGATTAGTGTTTGACAGAAACCTTTACCTGATAAGTGATGCCTCCTTCAACAGAACATCTGCTGTGATCTCACTCACAAATTCCATGCTCATGGAAATTGTCCATGCCCTTGTGTAGTTGACACATTTATTTTGCAGTGAAACATTAGGGTAACTGGTGGAAAGTGGCAACTGAAGCTCCAGTTACTGTCCAGAATGGATTCTTTATTTGTTTATTCACAGTTATTTTCATATTTGCCATGTAATGCACTCCTCTAGATTTGACACAGGAAAAAAAAAAAGAAGACCCCCAGGGTTGTTTCTTTATACAGTAGGCACCCCATTCTGAAATATGTATCCTATAAATGTGGAAACCATGTTTATAAAAGATTGATCTGTTTCTCATCTCTGCAATGCAATGGAATGCCATCCTTACAATTCGCTCCTTCTCACATTTGACAACTCTTTCTTTCTTTCACGTCCCTCCCTCCCTCTACCAGCCTCCCTACATTTGTTTCTTCTTTTTCTTCTAATTTTCCTCTTCTTTGAAACTTCAGACTCGTCCCTGAATCACATTGTCTCCACAATTTTAGGTACTTATTTTCCCTCTTTCTTGCATTTTGTTTTATTTATGTGTTTGGTTGATGTTGGGCATCATATGAGATCAGTATTCAGTATGATCAATGTTGTTGTTGATTTGGGTGGGTATTTAGAAATTACTGATTGTTGCTTGATTCCTCGTCTTCTTCATATCTTGCACTCTTATGTTAATCGTCTGCATTTTTTTTATACAGAGATTGAGACTTCATATATCTATTTCGATTGGGGTCTTGGAAAAACACTCCAAGAACCAAACGTAATCCTTTGTTTCCCCATAATACCATATGGAGGTATGCATCTTTTACAATGACCATGAACACGTAAATAGTCCTTTTGCATCTTTTCTTCTGAGATCAATCAGCTTCAATGACCGGGATTTGAAGTCCCACAAAACGGAAATTGATTCCAGAACAAGGATAAATGAAGGATCACTAAGCTTCCAAAGATTAGAATTGGAGTCTCAGATTTCCTTCAACTCTTCCCCCATGGACAATGAAGATGGTAGGCTAGTCGTAGAACCACTTAGCTCCCAGTGCAAGAAAATGGTTGAAGACTTTCCGAGATCAAATAGTTTCGAAAGCAAAAGCAATGAAGAAGAATTGCAAAGGCCTCGTTTCTTGCCCGGGGAGATCCACGAGCCACAAAGGTTTTACTTGTGCGACTTCGAAAGAAATCTGGCTGCCACTAAGCTACAGAAGGTGTACAAAAGTTTCAGAACAAGACGACAGCTAGCAGATTGCGCTGTTCTAGTGGAGCAAAAATGGTTTGCCTTTCTGACTTCTTCTTCCAGCTTTTAGTTCTGATTTGAGTCAGATGAAGCAATCGGTCTGACATGTGACATCCAATACATTTTATGTGGTGGTTCACCAGCCTTGATTTAAGTTTTACATTTCACTCTAAATGTAGGTGGAAAGTCTTGGATTTTGCTGAACTGAAGAGGAGCTCCATTTCCTTTTTTGATATTGAGAAACCAGAGAGTGCAGTTTCACGTTGGTCAAGAGCAAGAACCAAAGCAGCCAAGGTTCGTAAGTATGAGAAAATTCAACAACATGTCTAAAATGGTCCACTCTTTTTGTCCTAAATTATGATCTTGTTGTTTGACAGGTGGGAAAGGGTTTATCAAAAGATGCGAAGGCTAGAAAACTCGCCTTACAGCACTGGCTAGAGGCTGTAAGTCTGCAGGAGTACAGCAACTATTGATCTAACTTTAGATAGTACCTCCATCATCCATTCTAAAATACTGCATGTCTGGTGATATATACAGATTGACCCACGACATCGATATGGTCACAATCTTCAGTTTTATTATGCTAACTGGCTTCATTGCGAGAGCAAGCAGCCTTTCTTTTACTGGTATGAGCCAGTAATTTAAAGTGTAAACAGTGAACAAAGAAGAAATAAATAATGATTTAATCCAAGCAGAAGTTAAATTTCTCACGTAACTTTCCAGGCTCGATATAGGAGAGGGAAAGGAAGTCAATCTTGAAAGATGCTCAAGAGGCAAACTTCAACAGCAGTGCATCAAATATCTTGGTCCGGTAATATTCTGTCCACTTTATGTATTTCAAAGTATTAGGAAAGCATGCAGTGAAAATAACTTCTGTGAGATAATCCAGTTCCTTAATGATTGACTTCTTCTAATTTCAGGCAGAGAGAGAAGCATACGAGATTAAAATAGAAGAAGGGAAATTCGTGTACAAGAGTAATGGACAATTTTTAGACACCACCGGAGGACCTGCAGATGTAAAATGGATTTTTGTACTCAGCACAACCAAGACACTGTATGTGGGACAGAAAAGTAAAGGCACATTTCAGCATTCTAGTTTTTTGGCTGGAGGAGCTACACTATCTGCTGGAAGGTTGCTGGTCGAAAAAGGACATTTGAAGGTACACAGAACATGATAATGCTGGTTTAGTAGTGAACTAACTATCTACAATACTTAATGGTTTCATATAAAGACAGGCGGTTTGGCCTCATAGTGGACATTATCTGCCAACTGAAGAGAACTTCCAGGAATTCTTGTGTTTTCTTGAGGAACACAATGTGGATCTGACTGAAGTTAAGGTAGAATTATCTCTTCACCCTGTCAAAAACTATATATTTTGTTCTGTTACATAGAGTATTTGGATGCATTTTGTGAATAATGTAAGTTGCATTTCTCAAATGTTTGAGTCATCACAAAATTGTTGGTTTGAGAGTTTTTTCGATATTACAGAACTAGGCCTTAAGTAGATGACATATTCAGTGTCAACTGTTTCTTTGTTGTTGATGGATAGCAAGGATATGTACTGATGTTCTTTATTTATATTTGTTGAGTTCAGAAAAGTCCAGATGAAGTGGGAGATCAAGAATTTAGTATGATTGACTTTAGGGGAACTGAATCAGAATTTTTATTGAGTGACCACAACCATGAACACGGCAACAGACCGGTGATTCCTAGACCACGTGTGTCGAAACTGTCTAGAAAATTACGCTCAAAGATAACCACACTTGAAATACCAACAAGGCCAGATGTAATGGAGATTCTGGGACACGAGGAAGAGTCAGAGGCAGGAAATGGTTTTATCACTTGCCGCCCTCAGTATTCTCCAGAGTCGTCTTCAACAGATGATGGTTATGAGACAGCTGAAGAATATTTCTTGACAGAAGAAGATTTCATGGTGCCAAAGGCAAATCTGTTTGATGAAAGTCATGAGGAAGAAGGAGAGAATCATATTTTGAAAGAACAAATCCTACGGAGAATTAACTCTCACAAGGGCATGAGATCATACCAGTTGGGCAACCAATTGTCCAGTAAATGGACTACAGGAGCTGGTCCTCGAATTGGCTGCATGAGAGATTACCCATCAGAGATTCGATTTAGGATAATGGAACAAGCACACCTGTCACCGCGAAATAGAACAGTTACCAGTTCTCTGAGGGATCCTTCCCGCTTTGCCTCGGTTGCTTCAACTCCAACAGATTTTTAAAAGATGTTGTCTCAAACATAATATCAAGTGTAGAATATGCTATTTTGAGATCTTTTAATTTTTAAGATAGGTATATTGTTGGTAGACATGTTTCGTTTTCTTCGTCTTTTTTGTAATTGTAAGCACAAACATCACAATAAGATTCTCAATTTTATATATTGGACCTTCGTTGAAATCACTCAGCTATAGCTCTCATTTATTCATCATCAATATCACATACATTACAAGAAGGCTGCCCTAAAGACAGACGTTTGCTTTCTTGTACAACATTTTGTGTCCATATACAACATTGCATCTCTATCTACATTTTCTTGAAACGGGAAACAAAAAGCCGCTGTGAAGAATGCTTGTTTAAAGAAAAGGAAATATCGCATATTCAGCATAAAACAGATTCCAAATAAAGCGGTAGTAACCTAGAATTGCTTCCTGCAACAGGCATAAGAAACTGGTTAGACTGCCTTTATTTGAATATTTTTGGGTATCAAAAAGAAATTTCGCAGTTTTGCCGTGCTAAATGTTGTTATGCAGGTCCAAGCAGGTATGCAATCAGTTGGGTAAGCAGTAGAGTACTTGCGCAACTTATTTAACCCCGCCTTTAGTTTCAATTTGAACAACTAGGCAGTAGAGTACTTAAAATGCATATTATATCTATAAATCAGTTTTTGTAAGCAATGCGAGATTGCTTGACACCCCTTTGAGTTTATATTGATATGTAGCATTTCAAAATGTTGACCAATTAACACTTGTAAAGAATAACTTGTGTGAAAATATAGATAGTTACATTTGATTCACATACCTTACTGTAATCAGCTTTTTCTAGTATCCATGCCTGAAACAACATACAAGTTATTTCGTGTATTGGCGTATGAATCAATATAATAAGTTGTAATCATCCGTGGAAGTATTAGTGATATGCTGGAATCAGGGAACAAATTGTAATGTTTATGTAAGTTACAATGAAGTCTAAAAAAACAAACCTGGTATGTAAGAGCTATGGCCAAGATTGTATGAGCAGGAATCATTAGGCGAATTCTGAAAGCCTGCACATTAGCGAAATAACAAGCTGATGGTTGGCTTGAAAGAAATTTGCAAAAAGCTTATTACTAACTAAAATATATGCCGGTAAATTAGCTCGAGAATAAATGTCTAGAGAAGGGATGTTGGAAATAAGTCACCTGAGGCATGTAAACAGCAGCCAATATGGCGCCAATGTAATTTATCATCAATAATCCTGTACCAAGGAATGCAATGTTCCGAACTCCAAGCTTTGTTGCTAAAGTTGATATCTGAAACCTGAGAACATAAAAGACAGCACACTTATCATCAAGTGCTTGAGAAGGCTGTTGGATGCAACAATAGGGAGTACAAGTTGTTAATGCAACTTACTTGCGATCCCCCTCTACGTCAGGCAAGTCTTTTGTAATTGCAATGACCAGAGCAAACATCGTAACAAATGTTGTGATGAAAGCTACAGGCGCACTGTAGATAGATGTGAAAGCTCAGATATTAGCATACCTTATTTATCCATGCCTTGAAATTATATGTACTACATTAGAATTTTAGGGAACTTTACGAATTAGATTCCCACAAAAGTTGAAGAACCATCTCCATTAGTCCATTGCCAATAGTAGGAACATTAACACACTTGCCTAAACTGCAGACCTATTTACTATCGACTCCGGTTTCACAGACTACCAGCATGATGATAAAGAAGCAGCAGGGGTACTTTCAAAATAGCATGTGGGACTTACCTCCACACAAATGTGAGTCCAAGGGCGGCTCTTGTCGCATAATATACACCGAAATTGAGAAGGAACCCGCGGACCTAGCAAAAAACATAAGTGGAAATAAACACGTTAAAGAATGAAAGAAAGCTAGCTTTGAAATCCTATATCTGAGAAGCACATTGATTAATGTAAGCATAAATATCAACATAATGGTACGGATACATGTGCTGAATTCCTCAGTATCTATGGCTTATTTTTAGAAGTTGGCATAGTTAATTATAAAAATGCGTTACTGATTACTACATGTAATATTAGTCACCATATTTGATATAGAGTAAAATTTATTACAATGGACAATGTTGACCAAAAAGCATACCGTAGCTATTATGAGAAAAGCAGCAACTGGGAATCTCTTCATTCTGAAAGGAGGAACTGAATAAATGGTGCCGAGAACAAGACCAAGACTGTAGAGTGAAGTTATTAATGGACCAAAATTCATTCCAACTATGGCCAGGCCCACCACAGCGAAACCAAACACCAAAAGCCAAGCAGATTTCACTGAAAGATCCCCAGCAGCTATAGGCAAGTAGGGCTTGTTTACCCTGCAAAATCAAAAATTCAAAATAATATATTCTCATATTTTTGCGTGTGAAATATAACCCCAAAAAATAGAACCAAAATTAAAGCTTACAGAAACTTGGAAAACTGCAAAAGAAATAAATCTTACTTGTCAATACCAATATCATAAATTTGATTGATTCCAACGATGAAACCGTTTCCACATATTAACGCAAGCACCCCAGACAATGCCTTGTACAGCAATGACCACCTTATGAGTTCTGGATTCTCTATCAATGCTCTTGATACCAACGCACTATCCATTTTACTAAAATTTATCAGCTCATACAACTGCAAGAATAATATAACCAAAACACGGTATCTGAAAAAATAGAGACAGCGGGATTTGCCACTCACGTGGATCCTAGTGCTGTTCCGCGTATGGTATGAGGCCTAAGAAATCTCCATACTGCATCTCTAAACAAAGATATTTTACTCGATACAGGCTCTGATCCAGCAGCTCCAACTTGACTGCAAGCCTGGCAGCACCCACTTCAACATGAAATGCCATGAATAAATAGACCTTCTTTATTGTACAAAGGCACAAAATTTAACTTGGTAGAATTCATATAAATGCTAGACCATGTAAGAATTATCCAAAATACCAAAACACCGAGTTTGGTTCACCAGATTGAGTGCTGCCAATACAATTCACTAACTTTATTAAATTAAAAATAATAATAACCAGAAGATATATAGAGCTGAAACATACTGTAATCCTACTGCGGCACGGAAATGAATTAGGCACAATTGGGCATGTGCGACTTCGCAACCGACCGAGGGGCGAATTGGCGGGGCATTTTAGCAGTGAAGACGTGTTGTGGAAAGCTTGGTTTCGGAAAGGAGAGAAATTGGTAGCGGATTTGGGTGTGGTGAGGCGTAGAGCAGAACAAGAGGAGATGGAGAGTTCCATGAGAGATGTCGCTCAAATTATCTGTGTGTCTTATTCTATATTTCATTTTTCATATTAATTATACACCAAAAAATAAGATAAATAATTAATTTTCATATTCAATTCGATGTTAGTATTTTTTTTTGTAATTCCAATATATAAGAATCACTCTTCTTATATGATCTTTAGAAAAATGAAGTTTATTGATTTTTAAAAAATAAAAAACAAGAAATTCTTTAGGGTATAAATTGAAAACAATTTCCTTATCTTCCCTCCAGCAGACGTTTAGAAAGAAAGCCCTAATCTCCGATCTACCAGACTTGCTATGCTCCGATGGCGACCGATCCATCTCCGATTCAAAATGCTCAAATCGCCGCCATCCTCGGCCCTGATTCATCACAATTCGAAACCCTAATCGATCATCTCATGTCCTTAACCAATGAGCAACGTTTGCAAGCCGAAAAACTCTTCAAGATATGCAAGAAGAATCAGCCTGATGCACTCTCGATCAAGCTCGCTCAAATGCTCCACGACTCACCTCGCCCCCAAGCCCGCGCAATGTCGGCTATCCTCCTCAGGAAGCAGTTGACGAGGGACGATTCTTTCATCTGGCCACGTCTCGCTGATTCCACTCGCGCCAATATCAAATCAGTTCTCCTTAATTGCTTTCAGCGTGAGGACACCAAGACTACTACTAGGAATCTTTGTGACGCCATTTCTGAACTTGCTTTAGTTATTTTGCCGGACAACGGATGGCCAGAATTGCTGCCCTTCATGTTTCACTGCCTTAATTCTGATAATAGCAGATTGCAGGCGTCAGCTTTGATGATATTTGCGCGGCTAGGACAGTACCTTGGTCTTACGCTCAGCCCACATCTTACTGCCCTCCATTCTTTATTTTTGAAGTGTTTGGGTCCTGCCAACAGATTTGATGTTAGAATTGGGGCTTTTGGAGCTTCAATTAACTTTATCCAGTGTCTCCCCAGTGTTGCCGACATGGACAGGTTTCAGGATTTGTTGCCCTTGATGATGCAGACCTTGACCCAGGCACTCAATTGCCGGCAAGAAGAAACTGCGCAAGAGGCCCTTGAGTTGCTGATTGAATTGGCTGACACGGAACCCAGGTTTTTAAGAAGACAATTGGTTGATGTGGTTAGTGTTATGCTTCAGATTGCTGAGGCAACTTCTTTGGAAGAGGGCACTAGGCAGTTGGCAGTTGAGTTTGTTATAACACTAGCTGAAGCTAGGGATAGTGCTCCAAGAATGATGAGAAATTTGCCACAGTTTATACAAAGATTGTTTGCTATTTTGATGACTATGATGTTGGACATTGGAGACGATCCTGCCTGGCACACTGCAGATTCGGATGAGGAAGATGACGGAGAGATTACTAACTACAACTTCGGACAGCAGTGTTTATATAGATTATCACTTTGCTTGGGGGGAAACACTATTGTGCCTGTGGCTTCAAAGATATTTCCAGCTTACCTCGCTGCCCCTGAGTGGCAAAAGCGTCATGCCACTTTCATGGCTTTAGCACAAATTGCTGAAGGGTGCTCAAAGGTATTTGTTGGAACTGATTGTTATCATATGTGGCTATACTTCAGATATGCTTTGCTGCACCCTTGAACTATGAACTGCTGATCAACTGGAAGTTGAGACTTGAGAGTTCACTTCAGCTGACACAATATTATGTTGCCACAAAACAAATTAACTTAAATGTCGTATACCTTGACGCAGGTGATTATAAAGAATCTTGAACAGAGTGTGACCATGGTCTTAAAGTCTTTTCATGATGATCATCCACGTGTTCGATGGGCAGCTATTAATGCAATTCGGCAACTATCAGCAGACTTGGGCCCTGATTTGCAAGTCCAGTTTCATCATGTGGTATTGCCTGCCCTTGGTAGAGCTATGGAAGATTTTCAGAACCCTCGAGTTCAGGTTTGTGTCGAGATTTGTGGAACAGTGACTTTATCCATTTCATTGATAATGTTATGCTGTCATTTTTATTTTCTCTTTTATTTCATATCAGGCGCATGCAGCTTCGGCAGTGCTCCATTACATATCAGGCGCATGTGTCGAGATTTGTGGAACAGCGACACCAGATATATGGATTCCATATTTTGATGACATTGTGGCCAAGTTGCTAGTTCTCCTCCAGGTTTTTTTTCTTCACTTTTCAGCTTTATTTCGAAGCCAATTCTTCACTTTGCATAATCCTACAGTAGACTCTGTTGTGTACCATGGGTTCAGTAGCATCATGTCTCAGGAATATGCACTTTTCACAAAGTTTGATCCTTGTAATAATAAGCTTTTAGGTAACTTACATATTTTTTGTTTTGCGTCTATCATTTAGAATGGGAAGCAAATGGTCCAGGAGGGTGCATTGACCGCTTTAGCATCAGTGGCTGGTTCATCACATGTACTTTTTTTTATATTCATATTGTCAATACCGCCTACATATAATGTTATCTTTAAATGATGGCTCATGCATTGTGAGTTTTCCAGATGTTCCAGAAGTATTATGAAGCTGTCATACCTTACTTGAAAGCTATATTGATCAATGCCACTGACAAGTCAACGCGAATGCTCCGCGCAAAATCTATGGAGTGCATTACCTTGGTTGGTATGGCTGTGGGGAAGGACATGTTCAGGGATGATGCAAAGCAGGTGAAATTTAGGTGCTTGTGCTTGTTTCCATTTCTGTGCAGATTTTTATCATCACTCATGTGTGTGTTACTTTGCCCATCATTCAAGTGTTGGATTAGCTTGACTATTAAAGAGCATATCTGGCTATACTTAAAAGGAGTCAACATTCAATTTCGAAGTAACATATAAAAGAAGAGGATTAGTAAATCCTTTTCAGTTTATAGTGAAATTTCTGAACAATAAGCATATGTTATAATGAAACTTACAAGTGGTTTGACCAACTTTGTAAGTGTTGACCAAATGCTAGGTCATGGAGATACTTATGTCGTTGCAAGGATCCCAAATGGAGGTGGATGATCTGACAACCAGCTATATGTTAGAGGTGCTTATATTACTGTTTAAGTGTTAGTCATTTGCGGGTTCGACTCGCAATATGAATGCAAGAAAATTTAGTTTTTTATTTGAAACTTCAGGCATGGGTTCGTCTGTGCAAATGCTTGGGGCAGGATTTTCTCCCATACATGAGTGTTGTCATACCCCCTCTGCTTCAATCTGCACAACTCAAGCCTGATGTTGATGAATCCGATGATGACAGGTTTGTTGATTGCTGTCTATTTACTAGTATTTTTGTGAGTTCTCGTTTTGTATGGAAAACACCTCAGTTATTTCTAAAGATACTAACAGCACTTGGTCTTATTATTAATGATACAATCACAGCATGCCAGATACTTGAAAGTGCATTGTGTTTTAGAGTACCCTTTCATATTGATTTGTAGATATCTTGATTGTTAGCATACCCTTTCATATTGATTTTGCAACTGGCATGTGTTCGTTTGTAGCGTTTAGTGTTAGCATTTAGAATATTTGATGAATACTTCTGAAATACTCTCTGTAACCTTTGACTTTTGTGACAGTATTGAGACTATCACAATACGAGACAAAAGATTTGGTATCAAGACTAGCATGTTGGAGGAAAAGGCTACTGCTTGTCGTATGTTGGCTTGTTACGCCAACGAATTGGAAGAAGGATTTTTCCCATGGATTGATCAGGTATGCATAGAATCGCTAAAAAATCATCCTATTTATTTCACATTTTATAGATTGCTTGTGTTTGGTTCTTATCTTTATTGTATGATCCAGGTTGCAACTTCTTTAGTGCCTCTTCTAAAGTTTTGTTTCCATGAAGAAGTTAGAAAAGCCGCTGCTACTGGTAGAGAACATCTTCTTCTAAATATCGTCGCCTTCCCTGCAATTTCAGTCCATGTTTATGATTCGTAAGATGCAAAACGCAGATATAGTTTAATTTATTCCTATTATTGCAGCTATGCCGAAATTGCTATGTTCAGCTAAATCAGCCATTTTGATGGGACAGTCTCAAGGCCGTAATGAATCGTATATCAAGCAGTTGTCTGATTACATTGTGCCGGCACTGGTGCAAGCCTTACACAAGGTAGCATGTGTTTATATAAGCGCTTTTTTTAAATTAGCGACATTGTAGATATATTTTTGCTCATTGATTCATAATCTTGACTATTTTGATTTCAGGAACCTGAGACTGAGATATGTGTGTTGGATGCACTGAATGAATGCATACAGGTCATTACCATACAACTCAATCATTTTTGTGTTTAGTTTTTGCATACTCGTTTTTTTCTCTTTTATTGTGTAGGTGAGCATTTTTGGTTCTTGCAATTTTGTTATGCTCAACTGTGCGTTGGAAGAAGCAACAAATTTACAAGACATTGTTATTTCAGATAAGCGGACCTATTCTAGATGAAAGTCAAGTAGGGTCCATTGTGGAGGAGATCAAACTAGTCATGACTGCAAGTTCATTCAGAAGAAAAGAAAGAAAAGATAGGGCAACAGCAGATGATTTTGATGCAGAGGAAGAACAATTCTTGATGGAAGAAAACGAGCAGGAAGAAGAGCTAATTGCTCAAGTACATGCCTCAAGACTTTTTTTGGTTCTTTTGATATGCGATCTTACATGATAACAATGAGTTTGAATTGAAAACTTGCCTTTTCTTTTTTGATCCAGATCGGTGACTGCTTAGGCACACTAATAAAAACATTCAAGGCTTCTTTCTTACCACTTTTCGATCAGCTATTACCTTGCATAACTCCTATGTGGGTAAGTTCCTTAAATATCTTGGAAAGTTATACCTTACTATCTTGCAAGGTCGTTCTATTCCGTACATTTTGTCACCAATGCCATACGCGGCAGCCTAAACAAAGGCGAGTGGTGCCATCTGAAAAAGAAAACTTCTTTGACATGTGAGCTTATTACAGGGAAAGGATAGATCAGCTGAAGAGATGAGAACCGCAATTTGTATCTTTGATGATATCGCAGAACATTGTCAAGAAAGTGCCCTTAAGTAATTTCGCATGTCATTTATTCTGTTTGATTTAGATGTTTAACATTGCTTTCAGTGGCTCTAATACTAAGGCATGCAGGTATTACAATATCTACCTCCCTTTGCTATTGGAAGCCTGCCACGATGAAAGTCCAGATGTTCGACAGGTTTTACATTCGAGTATATATTTTTGCATCTGTGCCTTTTGCCATATATATTACATCTAAAACAAACATACAATTATTTAGGTTGCCGCGTATGGTATTGGTATTTGTGCTGAATTTGGCGGATCAGTGTTTCAGCCACTTGTTGGAGGTAATTTGCTCCTGTATTGATATCATGCCAGCCATTTATATGATGGGCATGTTAATTGTTTTTATCCTTTATGCAGAGGCTCTTTCTAGGCTTAACGTTGTGATATCACACCCTAACGCGTTGCATCCAGACAGTATACTGGCTTATGACAATGCTGTCTCAGCTCTTGGGAAAATCTGTCAGTTTTATCGCAGCAGCATAAATGGAGCACGGGTAAGTATTTCTTTCCTTTGGCAAGGTTTTTGTATTTTTAGTGTTCATTCTTTATTCATTTATAATCAAGGTTTCTTATTTCTATTTATCTGTTTATGAATAATAGCTGCTATAGCTTTCACAAGCAGTCTTTCACCTCTGTCAAGGTTTACAGATTTATCCCTTGTCCTCCATAAATGATTTGAATTGACTCGTTGAGTCTTTCTTCATTGCCAACTAAATCCAATGAGAACAATTGATCTATAATTTCATGTGTTCTTGTGTTATGTTGGGAATTTGAAATGGGGTAGACTAGTAGATGCCTCAACTGTTACTTCCAAGCTCTAATGTTATTTGAAGTGGTGCTCTGTGAAAAATGAGATGGGGTTTTCAAAATTATAGTCGTCTTTGTTTTTGTTGTGCTTGAAGTGATGTTGGCCTGTTTTGGTACATAGTCTTGTCCTTAATTCTTTGCAAATGTTTTCACTTGTTTTTAACTGTATCTCTCCGAACTTTGATTTTAAGATGATGCCATGCAATACAGGTCGTGCCAGCATGGCTAGGGTGCTTACCAATAAAAGATGACCTGGTAGAGGCAAAGGTTGTGCACGAGCAGCTTTGTGCCATGGTGGAGAGGTATATATTGTCACCTTAGAATCAGACAACGTAATCTTGCACACATACTAGACACTGAATTTTGATTACGTTAATCTTCGTCTGTGCAGGGCTGATACAGATCTCTTTGGGGATCAGAATCAAAACCTTCCGAAGATTGTTACAGTTTTTGCTGAGGTGAGGCAGTGGCCAGTGGTCATTATTGTTTGGCTTTCTATCCGGTGATAGATGGTTTTGCTTAATGCTGCTGTTGTTTCAAGCTATGGGTCCTTGTTTTTTTTATTATCAGATGTATGTATTGAAACGCTAGGGTGTTTGGTTACAGCTTAAACTGAAACTGAACTGAACTTTGAACTTGATTTGAGATTTTTGTGACAAAAGGTTGTTGAGCTCCTA
This sequence comes from Rhodiola kirilowii, assembly GCA_033675215.1. Taxonomy (NCBI): domain Eukaryota; kingdom Viridiplantae; phylum Streptophyta; class Magnoliopsida; order Saxifragales; family Crassulaceae; genus Rhodiola; species Rhodiola kirilowii. The sequence goes on along the minus strand of CM066203.1, from coordinate 8,350,419 downwards.
AACTGGACTCAAGTTTAATAACTAATACCACTTTAATCCGGAAAAACATACCCTAGACGCTAGAAGTCAATCTCATTACAATCTTTTGGTGAAGTTTTTCCCCCCATGAATTTAATGAAAAATTCATGTGCCAGGTCATACTTGCTGGGAAGGATATAGCAACAGAACAGACAATAAGGCGGATGATAAATGTGTTGAGGCGAGTACAGCAAAGACTGCCCCCTGCCTTCCTAGCATCGACCTTCTCAGCTCTGCAGCCTCATCAGCAGCGTGCTCTCCAAGCCATGCTCTCATCGTAAATTCATCATAGATTTTCTTTTCTATACAGGTCGTTAAGTCATGTGGCATCGAATCACAAATAAGTCAGTTCTCCGCAAGGGTATCATTTTTTTTATTCTTTTTCAGCCATTTGTCAGTTCCAGATTTTGACTATTGTATAGGAAGGAGTGGTTGAGCAGTGAGGTCAGGTCAGGTCACACATAAAATGGAACAAAAATGATGAACATGGTAAATATAATTGTACAGGAATGTTGGCTTCTGCGGCACATCGTCAAAAGAATGGTGGGGGTGAAGTGTCATTTTGAGTACTTTGTCATTCATGTTTGGTCTTTGGTTTCAATTTCATATATGCATGCTGGGGACTTGCAGTTTTGGTGATACAAATTTTGCAATACATTCTTATCATATAACTTGTGCTTTCATGTGGAACTTTGTTATTTGAACAGATGCCCGTCAAAAGCACATCCTTGTGTTGTGAGTAAAACTGGATGTGGAATGCAATTATCTCTTATCCAAAGAAGTGTTCAGTAAATTGTTGATGAAACAGGTAAGCAACTCACCAAACCACATAGCACCTGTAAATTAATGTAAATGAACGGATCAAGTTTTGATGAATTTAACTTTCACAGTAAGCCAATGGAATTTCCTTGGCGGCAATATTTTTTTATCTAACAAGTCATAAAAAGAAATTTTTAAAAATATTATTATTATTTATAAATGGTGAGAAAGTAGAAACCTCCACAGAAAAAATTCATCAGCGTCCGGTAGATAGAGAGGCTTTGGATTTGGGATTCAACCCGACCGAAGATGAGAGGTTGTATCTGATCGAAGAAAACTTTTTTGACAAGCAAGGGGGGATCGTTTTTGTAGCCGTTGCCTTTCTTTTTTGTATGACGACGGCGACGTTCATCACGGCCTTCCTTGTCTCTTTCCTCGTCGTCATCGCTTCAACAGAAGCCTCAGCTTTTTGTCATGTCCAACCTAATTTCTGGCTAAATGACTTACAATCTACCTCATCTCTCTATTATTCCTCTACCAGTCCACCGCTCCAGGTATTTAACCCTCTCCCCCCCCCCCCCCCTCTCTCTCTCTCAGTTCTTAAGTGCCCTTTAGGTCTTGTTTGATCATCTAATTTCCATATTTTTATTGATTTCTCTGGTGTACCTGCAACTAATGCCCCTTTAGGGGTTTTAGTTTCTTAGGGTTGGACATGGATTTTGGTTTTGATTTTTATTGTTTTCAGGCACCTTATGCTCTTATAACTGGTCAATTTGCAAAATTGGATACATATGTTGGCTATTTATGTCAGTTCAGTTGACTATAGTGTGGCCTATTTAATTTTTTAATGGATAGAAAGTGTTTGATCTATAGGCCAGCTCTGGATCATGACTTATAATATAACAGACTCACTCAAGTTCTCAGATTCCAATTGCAATAGTGAACTCCCTTTAATTATTGTGAATACGACATTGTTAAACAAAAGCCACAAGCTAGACTTTGTTTTAAAAATCACTATTTCAAGCAACCCCCAGTGGTCATGCACAGCCACATCTTCAGCCTCTATATCATAGTGTCGAGGTGTGTGTATATTTTGTACTGTGATCTTTTTTATGAATTTGAGTTTGAGTTAATGGTTTTGGCAGCTTAAACCTCGCTGCCTAAATAAATGACAGCTCGTTAGTTAGGTCGGGTGTTGGATTCTTGTTGGATATTTTAGTAAATAGTAATCTTGTATTATGCACATTAGTTTACCATTCATGTCTAAAAGTCTACTATTTTGATTTTGTTTTTTAAATTACAGGTAGATGGAGATTTCCTTGATCAAACTGTCGCCAAACTAGGGAGTGGTCACATTGCTGTTTTGTTTCATGCTTCTTGGTGCCCCTTCTCACGGAAAGCCTTCCCTATATTTCAGACAATTAGTCTCATGTTCTCAGAAATAGAGCATTTGACCATAGAGCAAGCTTCAGCAATGCCAAGGTATGCAGTTGCACATTATCTTAATTGTGGTCAGGGGTAGCCTTTTTTTTGTAACTATGATTGCATATTTACTAACAATAATGGGATGTTGTATTATTGTTGAATGCTAAGTGTGAGATTCTCCTCGGTTCACTTCCTGTAATCTTTTATTTCCTTTTTCTGAATGTCCCTCGATATCTTTTTACTATCTCAAACCTAAGTTGTCTAAAACTGATCATAAATTCTCACCCTATAACTAGCTACTGAACAAAATGCCAACTTGTATCAGATTCGAAGTAATAAAGGCTGTTAATGAATGTAACACCAACAATTTGATAGGATTTAAGAAATCTGTATGCATAACCATCTTGAAAAGTAGAAGTAAAACCTTAGCAATTGCCAGATTGAAATGTTTTTGGACACGGCTCATTGTGTTTTGCTATTAGAAGTTCAACATTCATCGAATGCGTTTGTTAGTGATTTCATCTGTGGGCGTAAAGTGTCACCAGAATGTTACTTTTATTGATCTTAATCAATTGTATGCTATTGGCTACAGTACCATTTTGGAGTACTCATATTTTCTTATATTTACAGTGTCTTATCAAGATATGGAATTCATAGCTTTCCAGCTATATTAATTTTGAACCACTCGTCAAGTGTACATTATCGTGGTCCATGGGATCTTTCCTCGCTTGTACAGTTTTATAAGAAAACTACAGGTACCGTACATGTACCATTTCAGTTATTTTGTTGAAATATCATTACACAATCTTGTTGACTTTGGGCTGTTTATCTCGGTGTCAACTGAATCAAGGAGAACCATGTCGACACCAAGTTATGTTAGTGTGGTATCTGAAAGATGACGATACTTATATTCCATATTTATTAATGTGAAATTCCACCTATAGCCCTCCAAATTCCATTTAGATATTCTGATTCATAGTTACAGTTGTCTTTCTTATGTCTTTGGTATTCACGTAGTGGTTGGCTTCTTTGCTCAATATTTGTTTTCCAACTAAAAATTGTTACTTTGACTTGGCAAGAATGACCACGTTAGAAATCATGGCAAAAGTGTTATATGTACATGTAGTCTTAAGTGTGCTCTCTACGTTATTGCTGTGCTCAGAAAATATAACCTTTATGATTCATTGACAAACATATTAACTATTTGTAAACAAAACAAGGCTGATTAGACTCAGATTTGGAGCTTGTTATGTTTTTATTTGCCTTTTACCCAACTGTTCGGCCACCTTGTAAATTCGTAATATTTCATTGATGCCTATGGATTTGCCTGATTTTATGCTCATTTCAGGAGCTGACCCTATCCAGTACATGCCCACTATTCATCCGATGACTCTTAGCAATAGTGAAAGATCAGATATGCCGAGATCCAGTGACTCATCTCTGAAGGAGATGTTGATCCGTGAACCTTACTTGGCTTTCTCTATATTGTTCATCTTCTTGAGGCTACTGCATTTTCTCCTTCCCGAGGCACTTGCATTTGGAAAAGCTCTGTGGCGTAGGTTTGTCATTCCTCGGATAAACTTGGAGATCTTTGGAGAGACCAGCCAAATATTTAGTCAGGTCCTTCATATGATAGATGTGAAGAGGTTTTGGACGAAACTGAAAGTTTGCAAGACCAGAAATTTCCATCAGCGCACAAGAAATGCTCGGTTCTGGGCATCTTCCCTGGCCACCGTTTCAGTGGGTGAGAATTAGAAATCATAAATATCACCATCTAGAAGCGCAGCTAAATACAAATCATCTTCTCTTGATATTGTGCTCGATTCCGACTGAGAGCTTCTACAATCCGAAAACTAGTGTCGTTCAAGCAAGCACGTTTGCCTCAAGTCCCAAGATACAAGTTGTCCTCAATAATTGGACTTAGAAAGCACATGTGTGTTAAGTCAAAAACAAGGCAACAACATTTGGCAGCAAATCACATAATGAAATCAAAACTGGAGTCGTCTCCATACACCTGGAACAATACAAGCCAAAAAAACAACAGGTAAACAATTCAACATTGAAATGTGTTTAAAGGGTCTTATTGCTACTACTGTTCAAAGTTGAGGTACAATTGAGAGATGCCAAATATCTGGACACTTGGATGAGCTGCCTTTGGCGTTTCTTATCTTGCAAAACTCTCGGAAGCAACCTAAACGGAGATTCATCAGCTCATCATGTACTTCTCTTCCAATGTCACTGTCCTATTAAATTCTTCAACCTAACTCTCGTTACAGGATTTTCAACCTAAATTATAAGTATCATTTATACAATAATCTAATTGGTGGAGAATAGTGAAATTTGACAACTGATTCGTATTTATGAATTTGTACGCTCTTTAACTAAAATATTATAGGGGGGCGTTCGGTTGAGGCAGGAGTATAAGAATGACATAGTGAGGTACGATGTCGGCCGTCTGTGGAGTTGATCGGACGCACGTGGTGAAGCCACGTGGCACGAGCCGCCAAACGCGTTCACACTGCTTTTACTATTTGCATAGTATTTTACTATTTGTTGTCACGTGGCGCGGTCACAATGCACGGGGGAGTTGATGGATGGCTGAGATCGTGCCTCACACTGCCTCACATTTGGGAGGCTTGCCTCATTCGAACGCTTCTCAATATTGTAGATTATTAATTCTAAATATTCCTAAATTTTGAGACAACCATGCTCTATTGATTGATGATTGATTCAAGGTCCATTTAGTCTTCCATAAATTAGGGGTAGGTATTTGACCCTAAGGTCAAAATGTCCTTAAGGTCACCCTTACCCTGTTCGATTCGTATCCTGTTTTGTTTTATTTTTGTACCCGTATTCTGCCCACAAAGCCTAAGGTAGGGAAGGGTCACGAAAAAATAAATCATGCCCTACTACCCTAATTTCATACTCTTCCCTCATATCCTATCATATCCCGTCTTACCCTACTATTTGCATTCATATTATAAGTTTTTCTTCAAATTATGCTTAAATTTATCATATCGGACCCTACCCTAATTTTACACTGCTCATACATACCCTGCGGGCTGCGGGTATAGAAAAACTATTCTATCCTATCATGTACTGTTTATTGGGACACGAAAAAACAGTCATACCTTGCTCTTATCCTACTCATTAGGATAAGAATTACCCTTACCCTACCCAAACCGACCCATATTCCATATACTAAAGTCAATTGAATAATTAATATTGATCAAATCCCCAATCCACTTTCACTTCAAAGGCAATAAATTGTAGTTTTTTTTTGGTGGGGCAATAAATTGTATTTAATGATATATATCAATCAATAGCATGGTGGAAAAGTCCCAAATTTTTTTTGTTGGGCAAAAATAAAATTCTATCAAATTAAAGACGGATCCATTTTTAATTGATTGTGATTAGTAAATACATTGCTATAAGTAACAAGCTTAACAGAGATTCCCTCTTATGAAATTATGGATCTCGACGACTGGGAATATCTACCCGACGCCGCTTATCTCCTCCGCCACCATGATGACGACGACCACCACCACCGTGGAGTCGTCGCCAATAGGCCTTCGAGATCATACGTTTACGCCGTCAACAGCGTCTTCGACATGGATTATTTCTCCACCACCGAATCGCATCTCTCTCCTCCCGCCAAGCTTTTCATTCCCGGTCCCCAATTCGTTCCTTTCCAGTTCCGTAGCCCTACCGCCGAAGCTGAGGAGGTCGTCAAGCGCCTGATGGAAGATACCGTTAACGCGAAACAGCAGCAGCAGGACATGGTCAAGGACCAAGGCCAGGACGGTGTTGTTGCCGCTACACAAGTTTTCTTCAAGAGTAATTTCTTGAAGGAAACTAGTGAATTTGTCGACATGAAATTTTTGGACTCCACTTCGCCCAGATCCAGGGCTTTGATCGCCGATTTCAGGTTTGATGAGGCGAAAACTGATGACGTCACCAGCATCATCACCACCACCTCTCCTAGAAAGAACAACGAGTTTGATCTTTTTAACGACCGTCAATTTGTGAAGTTTGATGATCAAGTTCTTGCGAAAAACGATGTGAATTGGATTGGTGAAGGGATTATCGGAGACGATTATGTGATGGATGACGATGGTGGTTTCAATTTGTGGAAATTAGGGTTTGGTGGAATTGGGGCTATTTGCTCGTTTGGGGTTGCTGCTGCCACCATCTGTCTTCTCATCTTTGGTAACAATCATAACCCCAAGCAGAATCACAAGCTCATGTTTCAGATCTATGCTGATGACAACAAGGTCACAATTCACTTTACCAATTTAACTTTTGTTTCTGCTTTTTTTAGTAAGTATATTTTTTATTTCTGGAAATTTTCTTGTTTACATTTGAAATTGTATGGATGTATGTGCAGAGAATGAAGCAAGTTGTTGATCAAGCAACAAAGTTCAATGAAGTAATGTCCGCGGCAGTCAGAGGGGTTCCATTGAACAGAGCCCACGTCACTTACGGTGGCTACTACGAAAATGCTCTTTAGAAGTTGTCATCTTCTCCTTCAAGGTCCTCATATCTTTCTCTTCAACCAGTCCAGCGTGTACGATCTAGCTTTAGCGGGTCGTCTCATATGCCAGCTGCACAAGGTTTAGTTTTTATGTTCATACTTATAGAAGTTATAGTATATAAATTATGGATTATGTGACTGTATTGTATGCTTAGATTATGGATTCTCTTTCAAGTGATGTCTGTATGTAATGTGATCCTGTGCCATTACAATGTGATGTTGTTGAGCTTAGTTTTCTCTGAAGTACATACTTAGCAGCAATAAGACTCCCGACTTTGAAGTGCGGTCTCTGACCTTTCGGCATTAGACTGTATATTCAGAGTGACCTCTTTGATTGATCACTTGCCGTGCCAGTTAATTAAGAAGTCTAGCATGTATTGTATCTAGCTTTAGGACCAAGTTGCTAATTCTGAAAGCGAGTGTTTAATCAGTCCATAAGATGGTAAGGTTTCTTTATTGTTTAGTATGGGGAGGACAAACTCTCTGCATATGCACTTGTGTTAAAAAGACCCCTAAAAAGCACAACCTGAATCTTTGGTGGTTTTTATCTAATAAAACGAGCTATTTTTTAGGGGGAAAAAAGTAGTACAGTGTAGGAATCTTTTTTTTGTGTGAAAGGAGTGTAGGAATCTTTTGGTTAGGTGTTTAAAAGAAAAGTAGTACGATGAAGTTTCCTGCATCCATTATAATTAGGGCTGTCGCATAGATTATTTCGTGTTCTTGTCATAACGTAACCGTGTTATATAAGTCGTTGATGTACACAAACAGATTTTTTTTCCCTACCTATACAAGAAAACTGTGCCTGTGAGAAAACAATAAGAGTAAGACAAATGACGCAAACAAATGATGTTATTAAAATAAATCAATCAATCGTTACAGTACAAATCAATATGAATCTGTAATTGTAACAAAATAATCTGACATAAACAACATCATCATCATCAATAAATAATTATAGCATTCATACATAACCACCAACACAATAAATGTCTCTCCTGTACGATGAAAATTCGAATGTGAAACACATATAGATCTAGAACAGAAGACCGAATGCTGCAGCGGCGATGGATGCGAACACAGCCGGGACGAAAGCGGTGGCTCCGGAGTCAGGGCTAGGCGCTGGTGCGTCAGCTGCTGAGACCATCTGCACTGACGATGCAGCCATTATCACAGCCACAGCTGCCAAGCAGATAATCTTCGAATTCACTGCCTCCATTGAATGATTAGAGCTTTTACGAATTCGAAATACAAAGCTACTTGGGCTGATTAATGATTTGAAGCGTTGTGAGCGGACAGAGTAGGGGATGATGTTTGGTTTTATACCATGAAGAGTATGACGGGCAGGCTACCCGAGTCGACCGTTGAGTGCAAAAAAGAAAAAGAAAAAGGCGTGTTTGGGTAAGTGCCCGGACTGCCCGGAGAGAACGTGTGAGTGAATCTCTGTCAACAGGCTGTCGACAACGGTACAAATTTTGGGTGAGTTGTTGTTGTCGCGTTGTATGAAATGGGCTGAATCTGGGGCCCATCTTCACCTCATCCCTTAATCTCTACTCAGCTTTCGCCTTTCGGCTTCTTCGACGCACTGTCTTCCCTTTTTTTATTTTATCTTGAAGCAAGGAGGGCCTACACCATGTGCATCTCATTGATTTTGTGTTTTATATATTGTCAAGTTTTTTGATTTCAAATATGATAGAGGAAGCTTAAATACTTTTTTTTTTTGATGAAAAAAGAAAGCTTAAATAGCTGAATGTCTATACAAGAAGTAATCAGACATAAATGAGATTTGCATTCATATTCAACTTTAGTAAGTAGAAAAAGATAACAAGATAAAAATACAATATCTCCATTGGGGAGTCAAAATGATTTAGAATCAGCCTCAGTACTTGTGGTGTATAGTTAGATCTGAGTAGAAGAAGCAGTTTGGAGACGGAGTATAGGATGTGAGTGTTAAGTAGATCAATCGGCATTCAAGAATCCCTTCTCTTCCAAGTAAGACACTACTTCTCCTGCCATGGCAATCGGCGTAGGGCATTCCCCATCTTTCTCTTGCAATTCAATCTTGATTTAGATGGATGACATTAGCATCATAAGGTGATGTGAGATGAAATGGGTCGAGGGAATTTGACAATTTAAAAGTGCGTGTACTAACCTCACAGTGCAGTGGAGCCTCGTAGGGATCATCGATGCCAGTAAAACCTGTAAGTAAAAAAAAAGCAGATACAAAAGTGATTTTGACAGCCACATATTCTAGTTATGACATATTGATCATATGAACAAAACACAATTTCAAATGTCAACCTTTGATTTTTCCAGCACGTGCAAGCTTGTAAAGGCCTTTGGCATCCCTCTTCTCACATACTTCTAAGGACATATTCATAAACACCTGCAAACATTTGGTTTCGCTTTTGAACTTTCACAACTCAATCCTAACGTACATAAACACTTTGGTCAGGCTTGCCTCGATAAATGTGGAGTCTGTCAACATTGCACGGCAGGCATCTCTGTCTTTTCTATAGGGTGAAATGAGACTGGCGATACAAATAAGACCAGCATCTGAAAACAATTTTGCTACCTCGCCTGCATTGTGCAAAAGTGAAAGCTTTTCAGAATACTAAGTCAAAATTAGTACCAATGACAAAAGTCATGGTGGCTGTTAAACCACAAGAATGATTTGCGAGAGCTTTTGGTAGTATTAAAATTCAGTGATACTTGGCAGCCGTCTCATCTATTGTGGCCGGAAAACTTGTCCTAAGTTGCTAAGAAATCAAGAATACTGACTTGCTTGTTGAAAATAATGATATGTAAACAAAACTGCTTTGAATGTGTCCAATTACTTCAGTTACATACAGATAATTGCTCTATGAGAGACTGGCTGCAAGTCATTTTTTAATAAACGAAAGATATACGGTCAATATTTTATTTAATGTCCAAGCAAATCATAATAAAGTGAGCAGGGGATCCGATTTCAAATGACAATGAGTGAAGAATTCCCTATTAAGTGTCAGACTACATTTCAGATGCATTGTGGTTTTGGAAAGCAGGTGTATAGAAATATATGCTTACCAACCCTGCGTATATTTTCAGTGCGATCTTCTGCTTTGAAACCAAGATCTTTATTCAGACCATGACGAAGGTTGTCCCCATCAAGAATATAGGACAGCTTTCCCTTGGTATGAAGTTCTCTACCTAGAGAGCATGCCAATGTGCTTTTTCCTGATGCATATGTTGAGGATTCAGCAGTAAAATGGAAATGGCGAGCCAGTATGTTAAGTCGTCAAGCCATACTAAGAAATAATAATGATAATCAATGAATCTAAAACAAACCTGAGCCACTAAGTCCAGTAATCCATACAACGCAACCTTTCTGGTTAAGCAGCTTCTGTCTTTCATTCCTCCCAACAGGACAGTCGTGCCAGAAAATATTTGTTGAATTACCCACGGTCGACATATTTTCTTAATTTTTCCTTCACAGCTAACAAAGAAAGATATTTTTCAGAATGCAGAACATTTTATAAGCATGATGATTAAGCATATGTCAGCTAGACCTTTGAAGTATGTTGTATATGCTTATTTTCAAAATTTTAGATTTTATATACTAAAACAAGAAAATATTTTATCCAAATGTATTCATTAGCTGGTGAAGACCAAACCCAAAAAATATGAAAAATTCATGATCCCAAACAGCTGCCCGAAAAGAGGTATTTTCCATCAAACTTTACAGTGTAAAGTTTGGCTAAGAAGACAAAGTAATAAGATTCCTCGAACCACATAATGTTGAGCACTAGTTTCTTTATCACAAAAGGTCATGTCTCTATTACAAAGGCTCGGTCAAACAATTCTCTTCGCAAATGCACAATAGTGAACAGATTCTTCTTTCAATAGGATAAATAAAGTGTATGATAGCTGATAGCAGCAGGCCAGCATTTCTACCTAATGAACCAAATTAAAAGCTTAATCTTTCACAAATCCTTGAGTACGACTTCCAAATCAGTGATCAACCCATCAGCTTGATTGGATGTAAGATCGCAATCAATCGCATTATGGACATAGAATTCAACAAAGACCAACTCAGTCAACCGAACAATGCCCTAGAAAAAACGTTTCCTTTTAAAATTCTATTCTCTTTCTACAAATTAACAGATGAACAAATTCAGATCATACAACACCGTCACATGCATTTCCTCATCACAATTAACTGTTGCTGTTAGCGAAATCAAATAACATATGACGAATTTAAACAAAAAGATAAAAGAAGAAGAAAAAGAAAAAGGCTGACATTGAAGAAGCACCTGATTTCGGCAGAGGGGGGGAATATGATGCAACTGGCCGTGGAAGACAGCTTTGTTCCTTGCTATTGGAAAAAAGAGAGAGAGATGAAGGACTTGTTGTGAATGGAAACGCGAAAAGGGAGGCACGAAATGGAAGCAGTAGACGAGAGTAATGCTCGCCACTCCACTCTCTTTCTTCCCATTACTAAATTAATTACTAATATTATTTTGAACCTGGACGCATTTCTTTTAACTAATTAACAACACAAGACCAATCAACTCATCTCAAATATACTTTAATTGATACTACTATTTAATCTTCATTTCATGTTTCCAACTATCAATATTTTTTTTGTGTCATTTTTCTTGAAAATTATGTTGTATTTACTAGAAGAAAAAAAGATGAGGTGTAAAAGGTATATATTTTTTTTTTGTAAAAAATATAAACAATCGACAGTTATTGATTTGGTAATTTGAACAGATGCGATTAAATCTCGTCATATAATTAATTTTTCGTTTAATTCCTAGGTGGCGAATTATAAAATATTCTTGACGAATTATGTCGTACTTTTAATTTTTCGGCGACAAATTATAACCTACTTTACATTTTATACCAAAATTATGTTTTGTACTCGATCATTTTTCTTAATAAACAATACGTATGTTCCTTGATGCAAAAATATGTTTTTGGTATCGATCAATGAGGGGCACCATTAATGGTGATCTTTTAAAAAAGATCATCACCCTTTTTCTTCTCTCTCTTACCTTCTCACAATCTTTTTCCAAAAACTTCTCTTAATAATGACCAAAAGCAAAAAAAAAGATCGATTACATAAAAATATTTTTATGTAAAAATGTTTCTCCAACAATAATGAGCCACGAGTGGGGGTGGTTGTACATTTTCTTTAAAGTCAAAGCAACACGTGGCAGTCAATCAGCTACGATCGATCTTCGATCGTCTCATAACACGATCGTGCAAACTTTGATCGCACAATCTTAAAATTGACACCTATTAAGGACAACAACTAAAAGATTGGATCTACAATGCAATCTTTTAATTTTCGAGCTATAAAGGATGGCCTAGGTAGAATCTGTCGAAAAAGAACGATCAGGTTTGAATCGGTTGTCCTGAATTACAAAGCAATCTTTTTTGTTTTTTTCTTGTGATTCAATACAACAGTACAACACTACTTTTTATCGCTCAACCAAACACAGAGTAAAAATGAATGTTTGTTAGTTTGTGTAATCTACATGATGCTAAAATCATCATCTAGTCCTGCAATACCACCTTTCACATTATGCTGCTTTATGATCAACACAGACCCCGTTTGCGATAAATGACTCGAAGACAATATATCACCAATAGGCCCCAACTCCGGACACTGCTCCCAGTCCCCCATCCCAATCGTCAGGACCGAGTTCACCCTCCCACCGCCTTTCCCGACTATAATCAGCCCGTACTGTCCTGCCAACGCTTGCAACACCGACAGTGACTCGGCCGAGTTCACCAAATACTTCTCCACATAACTCACTCGTCCTCCACCAGCCACATGCCTTTCGTAGAAGTTAGCAAATGACTCGTCGTCTTGACGCATTTCCTGCTCTTGTAATGCCCTGTTGACTCTTTTGCCTGCTCGAACGGAGGCGATGTCCTCCTCGTTTGTGTCTACTAGGAATCTGATGACGCTGAGGTCCACGCCGGGGTGTTGGGCCACGCGGCTCGAGTAGCTTAAGGCTTCGCGGTCGTCCCGACCGCCTATGAAGATCACAGCTGCCTTTAAAGTTATGTGTGATTTTGTAATTTTGGTGATCTTTCCTAGACCGCGGTCTACGAGGATTCCGACGGAGCATGGTGCGTTTTTGAGTACCTTTTTGTTGACAATGTGGAAACCGGAGTGACCTTCGTCGAGGAATCCATCGTTTTTATGAGATTTATGGAACGGTAAGATGATGATCGAGACCTTTAAATCCTCAGCAAGTGCGCAGAGATCGACATGCATGCTGTTGATACTTGAAACTACCATTTTCTTCATAATCCCAATTCCAGGCTCATCCAATGACCATGCATCAATGTCTCTACCAATTTCATCTCTAACTAGTCCATCTTTCACTCTCAACAAACCCTCTCCTCCAGCCACCACTTTGGTCACAATAACTTCCTCGGCCGTCTCCACTATGTCGGTCATGAATACGCTCACCGGCTGCTGCGATGAGCCTCTAGAGATTTGGATAAAGTTCATGGCTGCAGGCACATTCTGCCTGCTGTGAATGCATATCATGAGCTTCAGCTCTGATAAAGGATCAAGTGACTGGAGAGCTGTTTTCTGGACAGGAATTCTCTTCTTCGCTCGGTGGATGATCGATTTGACGATAAACGGGGCATAGAACAATGTGACTGCTACTGACAGGATCAGCATTAGCCCCGTCGAGACGTATAAAAACCCGTCCTGTGTGACACAAAACACAAGTTCAAAAATTTGCCACACCACATATCATATAATCAGATGAGGGAAATCGGTGATTGAGAGATCTTACATTGATGCCCAAACCGATCATGAAGAGTTGGAAGTAGCCTTTGAGGGACAAAAGCAAGCCAATGCGAACAGAATCTTTCCACTGAAAGCCAAGGAAGATGCCACAGAGCAAAGCTCCCACAAGTTTCCCAACAACACCAAGTACACACGTTACACAAAACTGCACCAAGGACCAAGGAAGCTTCCGAATTTCGAGTAACTTGTAATTTGTGATAATGCCTAACCAAATGAAGAACAATGGATAGAAGAAATGTATCATGACATAGTTGATCCTGATCACCATTGCCTTGGACATCCGTCCGTGCCTAGGAAGACAAGCTCCGGTGATGAACACGCTGAGTGTCCCCGTGTACCCGACCGAGGTGGTGACCGAACAGGCCAGCCATATAAATGCGAGAAACAGCACCAAGTGAGGACCTTTCACATCCTTCCCTTCTGGGTTTTCACTGTTGACCCAGTTCAACACAATAGGTCCAAGCTGGCTTGCTACAAGGATTTGAATCAGCATGAATCCCAATTTGGGGAAGATCAGATCGCTCAGATTGTCGTTGAACACATAAATAAGGCAGATCATTGCAGTGCAGACAAAGTCACTATGCAATCCGGCAGCCATTACAAACTTTCCTATGTCTGATTTGCCAATCTTGAGATTGGTGATCAACCGAGTTAGCACAGGCGAAGATGTTCCAGACATTGCAAAAGATATGCTTATGAGCTGCAAAGGGTTAAATTGACCTTTGAGATCTTTAGCATGAGTGTTTTCAAACAAAGTTGTGTAATTAGCCACCGCGAATCCTAACAATGATGATGTCAAGATCGTGACATACGAGACTCGCTGCTCGCGAGTTGGGACTTGGAAAAGGAGCTTGGAAGGCTCCATTTCTAGTCCCAACACGAACATATATCCCATCATCCCGAACTGCACGATGAATCCCATAGTTTTATACAGCCCACTTTTTCCATGACTATTGATAACAGAAAGGTTCCCAGCTATCATCCCCACCTGCAAAAATAAAATTAAATGAAAATTTTACACATTGCAGAAAAAGAGATACAATGACTTTCCTTTTACTTACTATGAATTCTGATACAATGCGATGGCCATAATGTCGCTTAAGAAAATATTTGTGGAGGCCATTGCAGACCATGACGGTGAGAATATATCCAATGATCTTTGCAGCAATGCTTGGTATGACGATAGATGAGAATACAAAAGGGGTGCATTCTCTGCCTGATGTTGTTGCATTTGTGCCTCCTGTTCCGTTTGCTGACGACATTTTTGCCAGTGCAGAAACTCGATCGATTTCATCAAGAGTATCAACTGCTGATGAATAATTAATTGATGAACCAACCAGTGTTGGGAGGATGAGTAGTCTTCTGTTGATGATGCTTGTTGCTAGAAAAGCGTTGTGGTTGTGTTGTTGTTTGGTTTGAAACATTTCATTTGAGCTCTCCTTTTGTCCACATATTCTCTTCTTTTGCCAAATTTAGATTTTAGCATTTGGCAATTTGGAGGTTTTCAATAGGAGACAGGGGCAAAAATGTCATTATGAAGATAAGAAACGAGATAATACAACAGTCTCAAAAACTGTAGCTCCTAAAAACCCAATCGCCTGTTGTTGATGCTGCGACGCTACTGCAGCTCATGAAAAATGGCTTCTTCAATCACCGCCGCTGTTAAACCTAGGTCTGAAATTCGGGTTCTCTATTGTTTAATTGTTCTCTTAATTTAGCAACTCGTTCGTTCCTGGTGTCAATTGCTGTTTTAGGGTATTTGAGTTAGCTTGTTATAGAATTCGATTCTTTGTTATCGTACCTTGCCCTAACTATTTTGCTTCACCTGCATTGTATGTTGTTGTGGTGGTGGGAGAAAATTAAGCCTGATAGCTATCCTTGGGCCCTTGAGTATACTTTATTTTTTGTTTGTTCTTACTTCTCTAAATGGGTAGCAAATTAGTTGCAAGAAATGTTTCTTAGATTCAAAATTTTTTTTAATTTGTTTATCTCCTTGAATTTTTGTTTTTGCTAATGTGAACAGTTAGATGCATAGTCTTGTTCCAACTTCCATCACGTCGTGGTTGGACGTTGGAGGCATAGTAGTAGTTGATAATGGGGTAGATGGAAACCTGACCACATGTTCTTCGGGGCATTTGGGTACTTTTCGATGTAAAAGGTGGCCATATTGTACAATAGCCATACTTATCGCCCCCAATTTTTTTTATTAAATTGTGTGATCAGGCGTGTAGTTATGTTTATGTTTGGCATGTGATGTTGAGCATATGAGGCTGGCAGTTCATTAGTATGTGTATTGAACTCTTTAATTAACGCATGAAACTGTAGTAGTCTTACAGATGTGAGACGCCAAATTTCACATTCACTCATGTATGCCCTTTTTAAAATATTGCAGCAATTTGAAATCCATATTTTTGGGAGATGGGATCTGTCTCCAAACTTCAAATGTTCCCATTTGCCGTATTGGTTTCAAGAAAAGGACTGTAGAATGTAAGGAATCGAGAATTGGAAAACAGCCAATAGAAGTTCCATCCAATGTGGCTATCGCCTTAGAGGGGCAAAGTTTGAAAGTAAAAGGTCCTTTGGGGGAACTTTCAAGGATTTATCCACGAGAAGTGAAGCTCGAGAGAGATGAACAAGGGATAATTAGGGTTAAGAAGGCACTGGATACTAGAAGAGCTAATCAGATGCATGGGCTGTTCAGGTAAGGTGGCTTGGCACAATGCTAACCTTGAGTGGTTCACTCATCTTTGATTGTTTTGCATCAATTTTGTTAACACGCGACAGAGTGCTTCACTTGTAAATTTGACACTCTTGATGATTTAGACTGGTTCGGGTAATCAAGAAAAGAATTTTCTCATCTGATTAATTTATTGTGTGTGTCAACTGTCAATCCAAAACTTGGACTTTGTAAATAGAGAGGGACTGCAGATTGACATATGTGAGTCCTAACTGCTGAGGCTGTATTTGGTTTAAGGAAGAAGATGACGATGAGATAAAAGTGTCAAGGGATGTCATGTGGAAATTTTCCTGTCAAACCTTTTCTTTCCTCGTCATTTTGGTCCAGTTGATCAGTTGTTAGTTTGAGAGATTTAGATTTGATTATTATTATCCTTGACACATAATGTTTCGATTTTTTTCAGGACTTTAACAGACAACATGGTGGTTGGTGTATCCAAAGGGTTTGAAAAAAAGCTTCAACTTATTGGTGTAGGGTATCGTGCATTCTTAGAAGGACCAGACTTGGTATTGAACCTTGGATTTTCCCATCCGGTAAGGATGAAAATCCCTGATGGACTGAATGTAAAAGTTGAGGAGAATACTAGAATCACTGTTAGCGGGTACGACAAATGCTCAATTGGAGAGTTTGCAGCTTCTATCCGCAAATGGAGACCTCCAGAGCCGTACAAGGGTAAAGGAGTGAAATATGCTGATGAAATAATCCGAAGGAAGGAAGGTAAGGCAGGGAAGAAGAAGTAAGTGTTGTATCTGTGTTGTTTTTGTTGACAATGAGGCTTCATGCAGCCATATAAGCACGCACTTTTGTCCCACAAAAATGTTCAAATTTTCTTATATCACGAGTACCTTGTCTATTTTCTTTATATAAGATACTCATCTCATCCAAAAGTAATTGTAGTCTTACACATATTAATATTATCCTTGATATTATTTACTAAACCTCGAATTTATGTCACATTAGAGTATTTACAGAAATTGTTCATTGTTTCATATGGATATTCTTGAACATTGAATTGAAACAGTTATAATAAATTGTGGACATAGGAATTTGTCGAAATATCAAAACCAAATGGCCGGATCAACAGGTAGAGTACTTAGGTTAGTGCTGTCACACTTGAGACATAAACTTGCACAGATATGGAATGAGCAATATTTCAAAACCTGCCCCTACCTGACTACCTCTATCTAAAGCCACCACCACCACCACGGGAACCTCCTCTTTGTGGACCTCGGCCTCTTGAAGTTGAAGCACCTCTACCTCTGAAACCACCACCAGCACCACATGCGTCACGCAACCCTCTCCTCTGCCTCCCCCACGACCATCTCTGCTTGAAGGTGCTCCTCCTGCAACATTTCGATATCCGGGTTGAGAAAGGAACTTTTAGCACAAAGCTCCATATTACAAGTAATCACCAGGTCGATAGGAAGTGGCTACACTACTATGCCTTTCCATCATTTTGACAGAGAAGTACTGCAAGCAAAACAAGTAATCAGCAAACTCAACCAGGGCGTCATCTTCAAGTTCAAAATACACCAGAAAGAAGCCAGTAATTGGGCTTACAGATTCATTAATTGGACCAAAAATTTCATCAACTTTGCCAATCTGCCATCTTGTTCTGCAAATATATGGGAGCACTGAAGTAAGGAATTTTCTCATTAGTGAGCTTTGTCACGGCATCTCCTTCACATGCGTGCACAAAGGTCTCCACCTCTAAAAATCAACAAACAAAAAGGCGCAAATTCACATCAACAATAAATAAAATGATCTACACAGAAATGTACAACCAGAAATCAAATATATTTAACACTTCAAAGTTTTTCACACAACCACGCTAGCAAATTTTCAATGCAGCAAACCGAATAGAATGAAAATCATACCAATCACTTCCGAAGGAGGACCTTCGTCACGAAATCCCCCGCCGCGCCCTCCACCACCAAATCGGCCGCCGCCGCTTCCAAACCGCCCGCCAGCTCCTCGACTACCACGTCCGCCGTCACGGCCTCTGAATCCACCGCCGCCTCTTGGAGGTCTCATTATTCTAATCAGCTCCGGCAGATCAGGGTTCTGCTAAACCCTAAAATCATTTTCCTCTCCAACTATTCGCAACCAATAAGCTTATAAAAAAAGATAAAATGTGCCACATTTGAACCGAGGTGAACCAACCAATACCGCTATCGAAAGAAATTGAACCGGTTGATTTTGGTCTGTGTAATTGTGAGGCTCCAACAATTCGTCTATCACCATTCATCATCACAAAAGCTACATTCACTGATCAGCATCTGTTTTGTAGAGTTGTGAATTAATGGCTTCTCTTTGCTCATTCACACTCCCCAAGCCGACTTTTTCCTTCATCATCAAGTCATCATCATCGTCAACTAGCACCGTGACATCATCACCACCGCCAGCGGTTTCCTCGCCAGAGTCTTTGCAAGACAGATTCGGCCGCAAAGGCATCAAATTCAGTGAATCAAATGGCATCCCATTTGCTGAACTGACTGTCAGAAATGGGAGTTCTCTCAAACTCCAAATTCCAAATGCTCACGTGACTTCATACAAACCCAAAGTTTACTGGAAAGATGATGGCTTTGAAGAGCTTCTTTACACTCTTCCAGCTACTACTGGCTCGGATTCATCCCAATCCAGAGGTGGAGTTGGCTTGATAGTAAATCAGGAAAAGGCCACATCCAAATCCACACCTACTTCTGAATGGATTGTCAAGGATGTTGACTCCGACGCCATTGATGCCCTCCAGGTATTTGATGCTGTGATTACCACCATATTTCAACAGTCATGTGAAGTTAGGTGATTTTGGTCATGATACTAATGTTGCAGGTGGAATTGAGCTGCAAGAGTGGGAGTCTTGACATAAACTATGTTGTCTCGCTTTACCCGTTAAGCATGGCAACAGCCGTCAAAGTGCAGAACAATGGGCGTAAGCCTGTGAATATAACCAGTGCTATACTGACTCATTTCATATCCAAAAGACGGAGTGGGGCAGCTATACAATGGCTCGAGGGATGCTCATACTGCTCTCACCCTCCATTACCCTCCCCATTCGAACTTCTTTCGCCCTTTGAAGCCATGAAGACTGAATCACCAGGATGGTTTTTCGCCCCTGAACCTGAAAAGAAAGTCGGTGAGTGGACTTCACAAGATGTTCCCTTCACCATTTTAGGCCATAAGCTCAGTAGAGTTTATGCCGCGCATCCATCAGAAAGATCGAAGCCTTTTTACAGGACTCCGCCCTCGAAATATGAGTACATTGATCAGGTATTTTAACGAAGCAGCTTTGAACTAGCATTTTGTAACTTCCTCGTAACCTTCCAATGATGTCATTTTGCTTTTGATTTCGCTAGGGGCGTGAGCTGTTCTTCAGGATAATTCGGATGGGTTACGAGGATATTTACGTTTCAGGTCCTGGTTCTTACTCAGACAAATTCGGAAAAGACTATTTCATTTGCACTGGTCCAGCTTCAATGCTGGTGCCTGTAGTTGTGAACCCTGGCGAAGAGTGGAGAGGTGCACAAGTCATTGAGCATGACAACTTGTAATCAAACTCAGATTCTCAGAATATGTAAATGTCATTACTTAATCTCAGCATGCCTTGTTTTTTCAAGAAAAGAGGTACACTAAGTAGGAACAAAGGCAGCATTCCCGTCTTGTTGATCATCAATTAGAATAAAGGAAGTTCCAACTGTTAGTACCAAAAAGAGGAAGCATAAGAACAGTCTGTAAGTACCCCGGTGGAAGGCCTTTGTGCTATTTGGCTTATGACATTCTGATTTGCAGTCTATAATCAGATCCTGAGGGACGTGAATTTTGTTATTGCTAGGACGGATGTTGTTATCCAAGGATGACAGAGATTCGTATCCAATTTGGAACTCCTCACTTTCAGCATATGAGTATGGAGCCTCTTCATTTGAGAAATGTGAACCTTTTTGATTATACGCTGTTGGCGGACTCAAGTTACAATTAGAGCAGGGGCTCCGAAACTTCCTGAACTGTTTCTGAAAGATTTCTGGATTTATGTCCTCAGGATCCTGAAGAGAGTGCATGAGCTTCCTTGGGGTACTGTAGATCTTGAAATCATCAACATTGATCAGGGAACGTCTCTGCCAAAATATGAAAAATGGAAGTCATTCGATCTGCTGCCAAATTTCCTAGCACGGTTTAGAAACTCGAAATTCGAAGAAAACAGAAAAGCAAAACACCATGATATGCATCATAGAGATGTTTACCTGGGGACTAGGTGTAGCGCGCCTACTTTCACTACTTCTAGCTCTAGGTCTTCCTTGTAAAAATCCAGCGAATCCATCCATGCATTCCCTCTTGTCATCCAACATCGAGCTTGAAATCATGGCATCTTTCAATCCATTCTCCTGCCTCCAAAGCTTCCTGTTGGTACTCCTGCGAGTATAGCCATTGTTACAAGAGTTTTGGCTCGTTGAGATAGATGACGAATCATTGTCACCAAAGGAATCAAGAGTCTGTGATTCAGGGAATGCAAACACCGAGTCCACAGAACGAGTCCCACCACTCGTCAAGTATCTTTGTTTAGAGTTTATCTTGACATTATTTGATCCAACGCAGGACCCTGTCTGCTCAAAGTTTGATCCCTTCCCAGAAGCAATCCCCTTAGCAGTAAGCAAGCATTCATCAGCAGCTCCTCTAACATATCCCATTTGATCTGATTGAAACTTTTCCATCTCCTCAATTATGATTGCAAGCTCAGAGAATACACTTCTTGGGTCCAAACTCTTCAACAGAAAATTCACCATTTGAATAGCAGAAAGTCTCTTCTGTGAGTTTCTTTCAATAACCCCAGCCTGTAAAATCCGCAATCCAGAATTTAACAGCAATCTAGCATAAGCTTCAACTACGAGCTCATTCTGCTTAGCCAATGCCATAATCAAGCTCATATGCGATATAGTTTGAGAAAAATTCCCTTCCAAAGCCCCAGCAGCCCTCACACAAACCTCATTAACCATTTCAGGTGAAGCGAAACGCCAGTTATCCGATTCAACAAGGGCCTTCAAACAAAGGGCAGCCCCAGCTGACAGGCTTTCTTGAGGACCCGTTACGCAATCTGACAGAGGCTTACACAAAGAGTGAATCACAAACCTCTTCTTGTCTTCAGGCGCAGTAGGATCGATTCCATATATACCAATTGTCGGAACTACCTTTGCGCATGCTTGGTGAAGGGCAACAGACCCTGCACTTGAGCTCAAAGTCTTGATAATGGTACTCATGATATTATTAATCTGAGGAACAATTTTGGCACCATGTGTCCGAGCAAGAATTTCATACAGCGAAACAGTGTATACACCAGCTGAAGAGCCAATGTCCCTAGTTTCAGAAACCTGGGCAAGAAACTGAGGTATGCCCTTCGAATCCAATTCTTTCACATAGGCCTTCAAAGCGTTCATAGCTGATTTCCGACTATCAGGATCCTTGTCAAGATTCTGCAGCTCCTGCCGCAACATAGGACTGATATTCCTGACCATTTCGTAATCCCCCTGAGACAAAAAAAAAATCCCTAATTTCAAATCTCCAATGGTAAACAAAAAGATTCTATCTTTCAATGTAATAAATCCACCAGAAAACAGATTCACTTCAGTCTAACCAAATACCCAATTTATTTTATTTTTCGAAACAAATAATCGAAAACGAGCCAAGAAGACTGAATCGTTCGACATGCACTGAGCTTTACACTGAAATATACTGAACTGAGAGAAACAAACCTCGTCAAGATCTTCTTCTCGGTGTTCAATGTAGGACGCAGTTTTCGACCTGGAACGAAAGGGCCGCAACTAAATCTGAAATTTTTAAAATTTTCACCAGTGAAGGAAGGTGAAAGGGTCTTGTTGAGGGTTGAGAGCAGGCAATTTGACTGACTACTGTTTTGGATGTTCTTCTCAGCGTTTCGAATTTGAATTTCGACTATTATGACAGTTTTATTATTGATATACAAAATCTGAAGATTTTTATCTTACATACCAAAAACGACATGAGGGCGACTTTAATTAGGTTGGGCACGTATCTGGATCATAATCTCTACATTGATGAGCTCCATTTGTTGTACCGATAGTGTTTGACATCAACAAGTTGACAACAATTCCAACTGCTTGTATACATAACATTACAGAAATATTGCAATAGGCTAGAGCTTCTAAGCCCCAAAGTTATGTGGCATCATGAGTCATGACGACGATGTAGAAGATAAGTTTTGAAAGCAAGAAGCACAGCTTACATCATTTAGTCAAACCCTTCAGCCACAACATCCTTCGCAACTGGTCGTGACCAGTGGCTGGAGGGATTTGGTTTGCAACTATCACTACTGTAGCTGACTACACGTTGGGCAATACCATTTTCCCTTAAATCTTGTCTCTGGTGTCAGGCCGACACATGCGTAGTGAAACCATTCCCCTCCTTGACACTGCACAATAATCAGATGCAGCATTCATTGTCAATAAATAAATAATCCAAAATGGAAGTTTGTGGAAAACAAGAGTGTGATCTTTCTCATTTCATGCAAGTACGCATGCTCTGCAAAAGCAGTCAGTACCACAAATGGCCACATGCACAACAACCTACAAACACTTTTAATAAAGCAACACCACAGTTGACTGATAATGTCATATCTAGCCACATAACTTATGGTACATGTCCTCACCGTTACGAGTATACGAGCTGCTTATGATAAAATACAATGATTAAGGATGTAATGTGAATCTAAAAGGACTTACATTTTCATTGTCACAAGCAATCATGTCCCCAAAAGATACCTGCACATGAAAACAACAGGGGAGATTCAATATTTGCAAATTAACCTAGACTAATTCCTTTGACAAATTAGAAGCCTTGGTTATCCCCTAACTTGTTCCACAAACAAGGAAAAAACATAGGGAAGTATGTAAACCTAAAACATATATAAGACAACAACTAAAGTTCACACCTGATGACAGACACAGTAGGTAGGTTCATTTGGGTCAATGGGTTGATCTACATCCATAGGGGCGACATATTCATTCTTATGACTTCCTGGAGGAGGCATAAGCTCGAAATCTCTATCACGCTCATGATCCCAAGTTCTATCCCTGAACCCGAGCCTCTTGGCTGAAGGGGCCACGTAAATTTTGCGTTTTTCACTTTTATGGACAATAGGTAACGGCGGAAGGATTGCAGGCTCATCTGGCGCTATTTTCCCCTCTTCAAGTAAGCAAAACGAACAGAGACATAATATCAGTCTACAAAACGGATTGGTTCTTTCCAATATACGAAAAAAATTGCGAAAGATTGATGAACTGATAATCGAAAGAAAGTAAACAAATGCTAGGACAATCACAAAATCATAGGGCAGAATAGAAAGACGGGGATGATTAGCTTTCACATCATTAAGAATCTAGAAAGATCAAAAATTTATGAACAAACAGGTGAAGTGTACTAGTTGCAGAACCTGTACAAAGACCTAAGATAGTGAACAACGTTATTCTTCACACACCTTGCTTTAGATCTTCTGCAAAGCTGACAAGATCTTCATCGAGACGTTTCACGTGACTATCAATCTGAAATTACAGCCACGTTGATAAATAGCATATTCATACGCTAATGAACTAAAAGTTCAGTTTCAGAATGACCTCCTTGCATAACACAGGTGCAATGGGGTCACATTTAAATACGACATTTTCCCACAGTTAAATACAACATTTTAATGCAGTTGCAGTCATATTAATGATGATAAAAATCTTTAGTATGTAAGGACTTAAATACAAAATGTGATCGATTTAGGGTAAACTAAAAATAACTGCCCAATATGAAATCCTTTCATGAACCTAACTTATGCTTCTTGGAACACGACCATGGATGCAAGTTGTGCACCACATAAGCAGTATAGCTTATGCACAACAAAGAAGATGAAATCATGTATGATAATAAGCAAGAATATCATACATAAAGAAAAAGAATTACACATTATTGCTGTTCCAATTTTTTTTCCAAGTCTTCCAGAACAAAAAAGAAAAAGAACGTCCCCAAACCAAGCATAACGGTTACATGAAAGCTGAAAATTATATTACAATTGATGGTTGGATAAGTCTCCTTGTTCATTTAAGCTGTTAACCACTACGCACCATGGCTGACATGGAAATTATTTAACAGGATATTTTAAAGGCAAGAATGTGAAAGAGACTAAAAGAAACAATACCAGTTCATAAGCCTGGCGTGCCAACAGCACCTTCTCAGTGCATAAACTTAATGCACTATCTTGATTAGATTCAATTTCTTTCTGCATTCTTTCTACAGTGGGCTCGTGGTCATTGCTTCCTTTCCTTGATCCCTCCAAGGACAAGCTTAAGCAATAATTGGACTGCTGCCTAGTTTGGCTAATCAAGGCTTCACCACCCAAAAAAACAAAAAGCCAAAAAGAATGAAGCCAACTCTGAGAAAGCTCCATCTTAGTAAAGAGATTTTTAAATTACCTTGGGAACGGTCTTCGAGCTCTCTTATTGTATTGAGCAGCCTCTGAAGCTCCGCAGGCAACGTGCTTGCATCTACAAAATTACAACATAAATTTTTTAACGAAATCTGAAAACGGACGAACAAATGAATTGAAAATTCGAGGCTTGAATGGTTCAGAAAATCTTACACTCCAAGTAATCATCAACATACACTCCCGTTCGCGCGATCGCCATTTTTAGGGTTTTGAATTGTTTTTGGCTTGCCCCTTTTCGAGTTCCAGACGAGGCAAACAAGGCACAAAACACAGAACAAGCTTCTCCCAAACCAAACTATGTTTTTTTTGTTTGTTAACAAACGTGACGGCGTCGTTTCTACCTAAGATCCAAGTATAATAAAACGGACAAGTTTGGTTAACAACGCCATAACTATTTTGGATTCATATAGGTGGGGTTTGGATCAAATACAAACCAATCTTATAAATAAAAACTACAAACCCATAAAAAATTCGACACGTGTCAAAATTAACCAATCAAAATTCAGCCGAGATTTCATCCCGTCGGGGTTCTTTTTGTAAATAAAAAAATACATGTGGACTTATTAAAAAATATATAAACAATAGGAGGGGTATAAACGTCCAAAATTTGCTACAGTAATGTTCAGACTTAAAAAAACATTGTTCAGACTTAACCCAGTAATAACAATACTTGAAAAAACATTGTTCAGACTTAAAAAACATTGTTCAGACTTAAAAAAATAATAATGAGAGTTAAACCATTAACAATCAGACTTAAAAAACATTGTTCAGACTTAAAAAAAACATTGTTCAGACTTAAACCAGTAATGACAATACTTGAAAAAACATTGTTCACACTTAAAAATACATTGTTCAGACTTAAAAAATAATAATGAGACTTAAACCATTAACGATCAGACTTAAATAACAATGTTTAGACTTAAAAAAACAATGTTCAGACTTAAACCAGTAATGACAATACTTGAAAAAACATTGTTCAGACTTAAAAATAGGTGAATTGGGATATGAAGTATGAACTATATTGAAGTGCTCGAATCAAAGAGGTGTACCATGTCTGCTAAAATGCTTACAATTTTGATGCATAGGCTGATTGGATGCCTTTCTCGGGGTGCATATCTAACACATACGAGAAAACGGTGAATAAATTATCAGGTGGTTGAAAACATTGGATCGACTTAGAACTCAGAAGTATCAGCAAAAGGATGCACAAACTATCATCAAAAGAAAACAATTTATCAAAAGCTCAGAATTTGGCCAAGACAGGCTTACATGAAGACCACCTGTCACAGTATGGAAACACACAAGTTCTCAAGATGATTGTGTGGTCTGGTCATACATCCTTCCTTTTCTATAGCAACAAACTGGTAGCAGTAGCACACCCTTTCTTCCCTGAAAAAATGGCATCACTCACTTTTTTTTGCCATTTGCTTCGGTAGCTTCTCCTCACTTGTATCTAAATCCTCCTTGCCGAAGAAGAATACTTTCCCTCGGAAAATCAAGGGAAACCAAGTCCAAGAATACTTTCTCCTCACTTCGATTTCCTATAAGCTCGGACGCTCGGACGGGTGCCCGATCCTTGCTCGGACATGCGCTCGGGCATGCGCTCGGACCCGCGATCGACTGTGCGCTCGGACATCGCTCGGACCCGCGATTGGCTGCGCGCTCGGACGCCTGGTCTGCTGCTTTAAAACCTTCACAAACCAAGATGAACAGACCTGATCTTTCAGCCCATTCATTAGAAGGAATTTGGGAAAGAACATGTTTCCTTTTTTCGTTTGGCGATGATGATGACCAGATGGTGGCTTCTCGTGGAAAAGGCTTGTCTTATTGCTTCTCTTAAGTATGAACATAACCATTTTTAAAACATAACCATTTTTAAATCTGAACAAGTGAACATTGCTTACATTAAGTATTTTTAAGTGTCTAAACACTACCATTTAAGTCTGAACACTACCTTTTTTAAGTCTGAACACTACAATTTAAGTCTGATTATTAAGTATTTTTAAGTCTGAACACTACCATTTAAGTCTGATTATTAAGTATTTTTAAGTCTGAACACTACCATTTAAGTCTGAACACTACCATTTAAGTCTGAACACTACCTTTTTTAAGTCTGAACACTACCATTTAAGTCTGATTATTAAGTACATTTAAGTCTGAACACTACCTTTTTTAAGTCTGAACACTACCATTTAAGTCTGATTATTAAGTACATTTAAGTCTGAACACTACCTTTTTTAAGTCTGAACACTACCATTTAAGTCTGATTATTAAGTACATTTAAGTGTGAACACTACCTTTTTTAAGTCTGAACACTACCATTTAAGTCTGATTATTAAGTATTTTTAAGTCTGAACACTACCATTTAAATCTGAACACTACCATTTAAGTCTGATTATTAAGTATTTTTAAGTCTGAACACTACCATTTAAGTCTGAACACTACCTTTTTTAAGTCTGAACACTACCATTTAAGTCTGATCATTAAGTATTTTTAAGTCTGAACACTACCATTTAAGTCTGAACACTACCATTTAAGTCTGATTATTAAGTATTTTTAAGTCTGAACACTACCATTTAAGTCTGAACACTACCTTTTTTAAGTCTGAACACTACCATTTAAGTCTGATTATTAAGTACATTTAAGTCTGAACACTACCTTTTTTAAGTCTGAACACTACCATTTAAGTCTGATTATTAAGTATTTTTAAGTCTGAACACTACCATTTAAGTCTGAACACTACCATTTAAGTCTGATTATTAAGTATTTTTAAGTCTGAACACTACCATTTAAGTCCGAACACTACCATTTAAGTCTGAACACTACCTTTTTTAAGTCTGAACACTACCTTTTTTAAGTCTGAACACTAACAATTTTTGGACTAAATTGAAAATAACATAATTAGGTTTTATACCCATTAGTGTGGAATGACTATTATACCCCTCCGTGTTTTCTCCGGGATTTCGACTAAACTGGGACACGTGTCGGCTTTATAATCGGTTTGTAGTTTTTATTTATAATTTGGTTTATACCTGAACCGCACCCCATATAGGTGAAGTAAAAAATAGTCATTTGTTTAGATCAAATTATATCGTTTCATAAATATAATTTTTAAATTCATAATTGAATCATTTTTAAAACTATACAATTTTGATTTAAAACTCATATGAAAGACTACGTCGATTCCTCACATGACTGTTTTTCGTTTGGCTGATCGATATGTCATTCCAACTATTTTCTCATTTATTAGAATTAGTTTTGGAAACTATAAAAAAAAAGAATTAGTTTTGGGAAACAAAATAGCATAATTACATGAATGAATAATTTAAAAAAAAACTTTTATAAAGAAATGAATAAAAACAAACATTACCAATATGAAAAATGTGTCCATACTCGATCATATTCATAACAGTTACATGCATATGCATTTCATCAACCTAATTATACTCGATTTCCTTTTTCTCTTGTTTCCAATTTGCTATATTGGCCGCATTCCACATTCATGATTTCATTCCGCCCAATCCCAACTAGGGTACATTTCTTGCTGGCATTTGTCTCTTTTTGGTTTCATTCATGTCTCGATTTTTTTCCTTATTTATCTCAAAACAACCCTGTCTACAACGGCGTCAGTTTTCTCTGGAGAAATTCCCACAAAAAAAAAAGCAATAAAACACACATAAAATACCCATTCCTCCCAACTCCCTCGCTTTTTTCTCGGTCGCCTTGTACCCGATCTCGCCTCGCGCCACATCTATTTAACCAAAGTTTCTTCCTTTTTTTTTCATTTTTATAAAGAAATGATGGAGATTCTGATGTTGATGTTAATGGCGGTGATGTGTGTTATAATGGGATTTGGAAATGTGGAGGGTTTAGGGGTGAATTGGGGAACTCTGGCGACCCACAAATTGCCTCCTAAGACGGTTGTACAGATGCTAAAGGACAATGGGATTCAAAAAGTGAAGCTGTTCGATGCTGGTGAGTCTACAATGAGTGCTTTGGCTGGGTCTGGCATTGAGGTCATGGTCGCTATACCTAATGACCAGCTCGATGCTATGTGCGATTATGACCGGGCTAAGGAATGGGTTAAGAAGAATGTCACTCAATATAATTTCCAGGGAGGTGTTAACATCAAGTGAGTGTTTTTATTTCACTCTTCTGCTGTATTATGTTACATGCATCAGATAATTTTCTCTGTGTTTATTTTACGTGTCTGAATTTGAGGAAGCTTGTGTAAGAGCTTTTTTCAAAAAGTTGCTCTTTTTGGGACATTTATACTTGATTTTGATTTGGATGATCCCATGAACTCTCATTTGCTGCTTAATGTAGTAGACGATATCTAAATTCTAATGTTTCGACTGCTCGGCTTTATTGGAAAATGTTTCTCAGATTTGAGTTGTTTTCATTCACCCCATGTCGCTACTAAAAGACCGTTAAAACGGTTGTTCTAAGGTGCTCTTTGGGTAATGGAAATGTAACTCAAGTTAAATGCCAGCTTTTTGGGGCTTAGTTTTTCCTTTCTTTCTGTGAATGTCCTGAAATTACTCTTTTGATAATTACAATAAGTCAGTTATGTTGAGACATTATCTGGTTTTCACTATTATAGTATCGATATGCAGATACGTGGCAGTAGCGAACGAGCCTTTCCTCACATCGTACAACGGTTCATTTCTGAACAACACATTACCAGCACTAAAGAACATTCAAAATGCCCTGGACGAGGCGGGCTATGGAGATACCATTAAAGCAACGGTACCTTTAAATGCTGATGTCTATGAATCCCCTCCTGACAATCCAGTCCCATCTGCCGGAAGGTTTCGGACTGATGTCAATGATCTGATGACTAAGATGGTCCAGTTCTTGAATCAGAACAATGCACCCTTTACTGTGAACATCTACCCGTTCTTGAGTCTCTATGGAAACGATGACTTTCCTGTTGATTATGCCTTCTTTGACGGTGCAGATAAACCTGTCGTTGATGGTGGGATTTCTTATACCAATGTGTTTGATGCTAACTTTGATACCCTGGTCTCAGCCTTGAAAGCTGTTGGGTATGGGAATATGACAATTATTGTTGGGGAGGTCGGATGGCCCACGGATGGTGATAAAAATGCCAACATAGCCAAAGCTTATAAGTTCTACAATGGTCTTTTACCGAGATTGGGAGCCAACACAGGGACGCCGCTCAGGCCAGGATACATAGAAGTATACTTATTTGGACTTCTAGACGAGGATGCAAAGAGCACTGCCCCTGGAAATTTCGAGCGTCATTGGGGAATATTTAGATATGATGGGCAGCCTAAATATGGAGTCGATTTAACAGGAAAAGGGAACAATCAACTGTTAATTCCTGCAAAGGATGGAAAGTATCTTCCTCAGAAATGGTGTCAATTCAACCCAAAAGCCAAAGATCTTAGCAAACTTGCAGATAACGTCAACTTTGCTTGCACATTTGCTGACTGCACAGCGCTTGGATATGGCTCATCTTGTAACGGTTTGGATGCCAATGGAAATGCTTCATATGCATTTAACGCCTACTTCCAGACGCAGAATCAGGAGGATTTAAGCTGCAACTTTGAAGGGCTAGCTATCGAAACTACACAAAACATTTCACAAGGAAACTGCAATTTCACCATTCAGCTTGCTACTTCCTCGTCTTCCATAGCTAACCCTTCATTATTTACCGCCATTGCTTTCTCGTTTCTTCTTCTGTTATAGTGTCGTGGTACTTCATTGACTGTTCTTTTGTGTAATGTGTTATTATACCTTATTATTGTGTTACCTGGGAAATTCATTCAATAAAACTTCAAGAAATTCTTCACAAAATGCTGATTGTTGATTTGTTTTTCTGCAGAGACTGCTACGTAAATTTTCATTGTAAGAATTATAAAATTGTATGTAATTATTTTCTGAATTTTCTGACAAGCTGTTTTGGTTTTTTCACAGCACAGAAACTTGGGTTCATTTTAAGATGCATCAAAACTTCTCATGTAACTTAAAATGTGTTGATACTTCAGCTGTCTTTTTTTTTAGGTCCAGCTGAAACCATTCAAGTCAAACTGTTTGCAACTTCTTGCAGCATCATGCTCCTCATGAGAATTCAAATCCAACATTGGTTCGAAGAAAGGTGTTCTGCAGCCAACAGATAGCCTCTCATTTTCCAGATTATATGACTGGTGCTTCTTGGTAGGTCGTTGAAAATATAGTTCATCCTCATCATCTTGTTTTCTGAGTTTTGATTCTGAATAGCTGCTGCTTTTATTCCTTTTCTCTTCATGGAGGCCAATGCCTATTGATAAACCACTAGGACCGTCTTCCATGAGAGGCATTTTCCTTTCAAAGTCCTCCGTCAACGATGTCAGGACCACTCTATTGTCCTTGTGGTTGTTGTGCCAATTTTGCTTGCATTTCATCATCTCAAACTTGATATTATGTTTATTCTGTGATCCATCAGTCAAGAAACCGTCTAATGCGCTATTCGCTTGCTGTGTTGGTTGCATATGTTGCATGCACAAACCATGGAGCTCACTTGGATCTACTGAGAAAGGAGAATTTAGGCATTGGGTGGATACCTTCGACACTAGATCGTTAATCTGGGCTTTAGCAGCCTCGAGATCCACTGTACCTAAATTCTGTTTTCCAAGAGTTTCTTGCGCTTTCTCTAGAACAGACTGCAAGTATTTACCCTGCGCCTCTATCCGCAGTTGTAAATGTCTCTGAACCTGATACCATAACGAATAAATAATACGAAAAACTTCATCAGATCTTTTGTTAATGTTTTTTTCATGCTTGGAAAAGAAAAGAAAAAAAAAATCTATGTTATAGCTTCGGCAATGCACACCTCCAGCTGGTCATGGAGCCTTCTTTGCACCTCAATTTGCATTTGTAGAGCTTCACTTATCTGCATTCTGATTTTCATTTCAAAAAATTAATCAACTGAACAAATTGTATGCAGATTTCTGAAAAGAAAAAAAGATTTGTCTTCTTACTTGTTCGTTTGGGATCCAGTGCTTGAACTACTCACAGTAGTTTCTGTTGCTTCAGGTATTCGCTGGCCAGCCACTGCGGTCACTATTACAGCAAAGTATAAACTCTTCTTATTTTTCTAGCCTTACAAAAAATATTATACTTATTTTTGGAATGCAAATTTTTAAGGCTGTCTTTACCATGTTTGGTGGCTGAACAATTAGCAGGCTGCCCATGTAAATTTTTACTGAGCCGGTATTTCTGTAACAGGAATAAGAAAAGTCCATTATTTGGAATATTTCATAAATGAACTGTTGGAATTGGCCTTGAGGACGTTTACAGCGCATCAATATCGCTCAGGTTATTTACGAAGGGAATGTGATGGTTGATGTTGATAATCTGAAAAAAAAAATGACTGTTTGTACCTGAAGGTGACTCTTCAGATGGTATAAAGTGAGTCCTGAAATCCCCATAAGTTTCATGACTGATTTTGGTGTGGCTTCTGAAAGAGAATAGCAAAAAAAATGATTTAGTTGAGTTGGCAAGTGTTCCAAATTTGGAAGATGACCTTATTTGAGCTAAATGTCCACTCACTGTCTGGTCCTCCAAGTTGGTGAACGGCTTCTATGAAGCGCTCATGAAGATCTGGAGTCCATTTCAGTCTTGGCTTAGCATCAGTAGAGAGAACGAGACCCGAGTCTCCTGGACCATTTGCTCCTGGTTGCAGGAACAAATGCCTCTCTGGAGGAACTGGTATTCGTGAGGACGAGTGAAAGTTTTTTCCGTGGTTGGGGTGATGATGATACATATCTGTTATCGAAGTTTCGTTTGATCAGACACTTACACCCAAAAAATTGATATCAAGAGGATAATATTAACATTCTTTACCTCAAAGTCTTCTGATCGATATAAGTTCCTCGACTTGATAATGCACTGATGTTTGCTATTGCTTTCGTTTATAGCTTCTTTTGACTAGCCTCAAGCCAGCAAGCGCGCCTTTATAAAGAAATTCAAGGTACGAGATGTTTGGCACAGAATCTTGAACAGAACCGACAGCGCAACTGGCTCAATCCAATCTTCATAGTGACTTGGAAAGAAAAAGATTTTGTCCTTCTTTACCTTGCTTTTATCAGTGGACCCAATTCTAGAGTACCTGTCCAAGTACTTGTGAACTATTTTAGGTCTTGAACAGATCATAAATAAGTAACTCGAATAGATCCTTGTGGCCTTTGTGTGCTTTATTTAGCCATCATGCAAAGGCAGGAACCTCATTCTAAATAGGAGGGATGCTCATGCTACAAATTTCAAAGAACAACTTCATAATATTCCCCTCAGCAGAAGATTCTCAACTAGTTATATACCTTTTTTGTCCTTCAACTTGGTGCTTATATTTGCTTTTCCTTAAAACTTAAGTTTGAATTTTGAGCCTGCGAACGCAGTCACGCAGATAAGCTGTTCTGTGATTTTAGCATTACTGCGCTGTTTGATCATGAAAAAGTTATTATCAAGCTGATGTTGGGGTGCTGTAGGCAATTCTGAAATGTCCCATTAATTTGAATATGCCTATAACATGATAAGACAGTTATGAAATCTGGGAAAATCATGAGAATATGGAACTGGAGATTCTCTTGACCAGAACAAATTCATAGGGATGCTCGCCATCTTGGGTACGTTCGAAGGCAAGGAATAGCATAACCGAATTCATTCTGTTTCGTCTGCTTCATTAAGTTTGGTACTTATTCATTGCCACAGTATAAAAATAACATATGGACCCAAAAGTCTTTCACCTTCCTTTAATTGGCGTAAGGCAGTTGTCAGTCGGTCCCTCGTTGAAGAATCTGAATATGGAACTCTAGGAAAAAGAACATGTTATGGAAAGAGATGAAACTTGCTTGCATGCTTGCAATGAAAGTCATGGTAATGACTACGCTACCGTGTCCCTTGACTTGCGACTCTGATGTGGCCTTTTCTGCAGATTCTCCGACGTTTATCTGATATAACAAAAATTTCCCATCAAATTTTGGTGGCATGTCTCAAAGAAGCACATTATATATTTGCGGCAAATGGAAATGTGGCCTGAAGATCTTAATGCTAAACCACCGAAGATTTTTGCTATCTTCGATAATATCGAAATATTCCAAAAATCTGAAAGAAACAAAAATAGCTGTCATACACAGCTAAAACCGAATAGATTCATCTTAAGCTGCTGGACTAGGTAGACTACCGAATAATTACAACTCTCAGACTTCAGTCGGTTGTTATGTGCTCATTGAAGCATTAATAATCAGATGCTTATCAATATATGTTATGCAGAACTTCATTAAAAAAAATCGCACTGAACTAAATATTTATGTCATTTCAAAGAATAGAGCCTCTTATCAGAAAAAGAAGTAGATTCTGATTTTCCTGGATGTGTTATGCAGTTCTTAAGAATCTGCCAAGAGCCGTTGAAAGTGATTTTTTCGTCAACTGTTATACAAAATGCAAATACTGCCTTTTAGAGATGATACAAATAAACAACAACTCATATTTTTACTTTTTTTCAAGGGCAATATCTCATAGAAAGCATGCACCATATCTGCGGCAAACCATACGTAGAGACCCCATTGGCTGCTCCTTGTTGATAGAGCAAGTGAAATGTGTGAGGCCCAATGAAGAGACGAAAGGAAGGCAATGAACAGACCACCGAATGAATGCGATTCTTTTGTATAAGAAAAAGACAGGCTGAGGAAGAGATTGATTGATTCTGGGGAATTGAATATTGGAATCTTAACTCTCATGGGTCATATTCTCAAGCATTTTTTGCCAAAACCACACAAAATGGGTTCTTCACATCTAATCCAATATTTTTCGAGTTTGGTTCATACCCTGATAGATGCTCTTATTAAATTTGTTCCATGTCGTGTCATAGTAAATGTTGCTTCAAAGTCTCATTTTCAGTAGGTGTATGTATTACCATTTTTATGTGATGCTTTGTTGCATTTTACTGGATCACTGGATGGCATTGGAGAAAGCTTTGGTTCATTTTTAATTGAAGAATATTCTTAGGCCTCAATTATGAGTAGCTATACTGGTTCCAAGGTCTAATTATTTATTTATTTTTCTTTGCAAGAATAATATTTCTTATAGTTATATGGTTTATATGAAGTTGTGGCCAAAATTAATGCTGAACACATTCCTGGAAACGGTGAGAAGGTTTATCTGATATAACATATGTGGACTAATCTCTATGACAGTTTTATTTCAATATGCCAACTGCTGAGAATTTTGTCTCTACAGCAATCCAAAAGCTACTTGCAGAATTAAATAAAATTAAAAGCAAGAAATGAGTTCAGAAGATACATAAAATACAAATGAAGACTTTCAACATTTAAAGCCTTGACAATCGTTTTATCATTGGAAGCAGCCAGCTAAAATGGATCCATCTTTCGTGTGTCAGCATCCGGTTGAGTTAACGATAATCAGAAATGTCTCAGCTGTAGCTGATAACTTCATTGTCAATGATGTTAATGGAAACCTGCTGTTCAGAGTCAAAGACTACCCTGTGGCGATCCATGGCCTTCGGGTGTTACTTGATCGAGACGAGAATCCAGTGATCACTCTGCGGAAAAAGGTGAAATTTACATGTTACGCTGATTTTTATTCATACTTATCTTGCGCAGACTAATTGTTTGTGGCCCAGATAATGACGATGCATAACCAATGGCAAGTCTTTAAGGGCGAAAACAAGGAGATCGACAACTTATTGTACACGGTGAAATCAAACTCGATGTTTAAGTCCAAGACAGAATTAGACATTTTTTTGGCCAAGAAAAATTCGAATGCAGCTTGTGATTTCAAGGTAAGAGGAAACTGGTTAGAGAGGAGTTGCGAGGTTTATGCAGGAGAGACTTCATCAGTTATTGCCAGTGTAAGATGCAACGACGTCTTTTATGCCTAGATTGTTTCATAAAAATCGATATTCCATGAGACTAGTTATAACTTGCATTTTGTTTGCAGATGTGCAGAAAAGAAGGTGTTTCGAAAGAGAAGGATGAGTTGAAGATAACTGTGCATTCTGACCATGATTATGTGTACATCATGATCTCGCTGGTTTTGATTCTTGACAAGATCGATCGTGACAATGCTGCAGCTCAACAAGGCTCTGCATCTGCAGATCCTGTTGGAATTTTGTAATCTCCAAATGTTGCAGATCCAGAAATTTATTTACAATCTGTATCACTTGATGATGCCAATTGTGACATAACAAAAAAATGCATCAAATTTATGCTGTCAATGAGCTTGCCTATTTCTCTTTTTTTGAGTGATTTGTTTGAACAAGGAACCATGAAATCAAAATTATTTTTTTACTTTCTAATCTTTTTGTTATGAATGGCACTCAAATGATAGTCATTGGTTGGTGAATAGCTTTAGCTTCCATATATACTGTTAAACAGTGAGGCCAAACAATGTTGTTTCCACTGTTAACTTTTCATTGAGAAAAAAAAAAGCATCAGAATGAAAAATGTAAATTAACATGAAATAAATTGTTTATTTAGTTTTACTCGGGAATGTTTTAATACTGATCGTGTTAGGCTCATCCTTCAGCTGCAACATGGAATTTGGATAAAAGCACAAATTAATCAAAAAGTTTTAAATGGGCAAGAGTTAATTGTCAGCAGCGTTTTCTCTCTTGGGAAAAATACAAATTGGGGCGTGAACTATGGTTGTGAATATGCCCGATGTTAGAGATACATTCGCATTGTATTGTCTACTAGCCTTTTTTTATTGCTTGGGAAACTCAGTTAGGGATTACTGCTCAAAGCCATCTGCCTAAATTAAGTCAACTGGTGAATGAATGAATATTTAAATTTTTCTAAAAACTCAAAGATTGTATCATTATAAAAGTGGTTAACACATGATGAGCTTTAATTTGATAATTTTCTGCTTCTATTAATCTCCAGATGAGTACTATGACCGCCGTCGTGAGTCCTAAATTTGTCTCTCCGCACCCTGAGGACAAGATTTCTCCTGCCTAATGGATACTTTTGATGTAACTGACTCTCTAAGAAGTCTTCTTTTCAAAGTGAAGGATCGTCGCATGTTCACCCTTAGCAGGGACGTGCGTGTTATTCTTGATGCAAAAAGAAGCCTTGTAGTCACCATTCGAAAAAAGGTATTCATCGCTTTAATGCACAATTGCAATCGTGATTATAAAATCGAACTTTAGCTATGTTACTTTGTGTACTTAGGTTTTTCGTTTCATTTATAAATCGTGCAGGTGCATGCAGTTTTGGACAATGCACAGTACATGGGAAGTTTTCAAAGGAGAAAGTTCATATGATACTAATCTACTGTTCTCCATCAAACGATCATCAATCTTTCAAACGATGACTACGCTACAAGTGTTCCTAGCGACAAACAAGGATGAAAAAGTTTGTGATTATAACGTCCAAGGAAGTTGGCGAAAGGGAACTTGTGTTGTTTATGCCGGAGAGTTTTCCAACATTGTCCCACAAGTAATAACTACAGCCATGTTTTTTTTTCTGTCTACCAAGTTTTTAAGTTTAGTGCAAATTAATTAACCATCATGTGTTTCTGTTTCTGTTTCTGACGCAGATGCATAAAAAGAAATTCACAGTAAAAAACATATTGTTTGGGAACAACGAATTTAAAGTGACAGTATATCCGAATACTGACTATGCCTCATAACTTCTATTTTTATAATTATGGAAGCGATGAACAGCACAACGTCCACTCCACATCCATGATGGAGTTGACATTGTAAAATTTTCATTTTTAATATCGTTATAAATATGTCTCCTTACAATGCTTGGGTTTCGATCCAATTCATCGTCTGACTCTGTCAATATTCTATATACAAATAAATTAAACTTAAATTATTTATATTGTTTAAATAAAACTTAAAAAATACATGCCTGAAACCTCTAAAATGCAGCGCTTTGAATCCATAAACATCAAAACGACGCTGTTTTAATTCCGCAGTAAGCCCGCTTCCCATTTACGACCGTTTCCACAAGATGCCTTGAGAAAAAAGAAAACTAAGCAACGCGTGATCGATGGCTTCATTTAACATTGACCTGGGCTGTGTTCATCATCATCATCATCAGTCGATTCTTCCTTTTATCGATTTCGTTTAAATCCCAAGTTGTTGATCGAGCTGTTAACATTTAAAGCCTTGACAATCGTTTTATCATTGGAAGCCAGCTAAAATGGATCCATCATTCGTGTGTCAGCATCCGGTTGAGTTAACGATAATCAGAAATGTCTCAGCTGTAGCTGATAACTTCATTGTCAATGATGTTAATGGAAACCTGTTGTTTTGTTTTTTTTAATAAGAAAAGGAACTTTTATTTAATGAAACGGAAAAACACAACAAGAAACAAAACAGTACACTAGGTCATGCCCAAATGAAGTTGGTATCTTTCTGTTTTGGATAAGAGCAAGCTGTGGAACGAGACTTCTTATTTTTCCGGCGACGATTTTTTTTCGACACCAGGGAAGAATCATCAACCTGAGCACATAACTCCTCAGCACTATTACCTCTTTAGTTTCCTCTGTAGGAATATCAGAACCCTCCTGATCGACCTTGCTAGGTTCCTTAATCATTTCGTGGTCAGACAAACCTTTGTCAGATTCGTCTCCTTCCTGCTCGACCTTTTTAACACTCTCATCCAAGATTCTGAGAAAAGATTCATCGTCCTTGTACTATGCCCTAAAATGCATGAAAATGGTTCGAGCATCAACCAAACCACCAATCTTCTCACAATGAAAAAGACAACCATCATAAGAAGAGATTTTTTGAGCAATTTCTTTCGATATTTTCACTTCACTACTAGAAGATAGAACACCATCATCTGAAGAAATTTTATGAGCAATTTCTTCCGGTATTTCTTTGGGCTGAGTGGACACTTCTGACTTCATTGACACTTTCAACCACGTCACTTTTCGAAATGTGTTGCTCAGTGCTTGGGACAGTCACCATGTTCGCTGTAGTTCCTTCCAAAGTTTGATGTTCACTACCATGACCTGCTGTTGCATGATCATACGTTTCCTCATAAGGCTTATCATTAATAATGAACTCAGGGGGGCAACAGTTGGATCAGAGGTGATCACAACATCTCCAGTAGATGTTGGCGCCTTCCTTTTAGTTGCATCCACAGAGGGAACAACATAAGGCGACATAGTTGTCACCCTTTTTCCTCTCTTCTTTTTGGTGATAGTTTGCCACTCATCTTCCTTGTTAACAGGGAGATCGCGCTGGGGATGGCTAGATTCTTTTTGAACACAATCATCAGTCACATGTTCACTTCCCTGAGTTGTAGCCTTGATAGTAGATGTTGAAATGTTGGAATTGCAAGTCGTCCATGCATCACTTTGCTTGCTATTGTTTGCCAAACCCTCAGCAGCCCTTGCCGGCTTTTTCTTACGACAGTTCGTTAAATCATGTCCATGAATCTTACAAAGGGAGCGGTAGAAAAGATTACCTTCCACTTTTATTTTCTGCCAAAAATTCCTCCCATCTGATAGTGTTATCTTCACCTCATCCGGAATCGGTTGAGAAACGTCCAACTCCACACAAGCGCGAGCATAGCTAAGCATTGAACAAGCTTTAGTCCTTTCATCCACGTCAAGGAAAACTGCGAACGAGTTTATGATTGCTTCCACAAAACTTCTAGTGAAGAGTGGGGGTGGCAGGCCAGGAAGCCTTACCCACTTTGTAGTCGTCGCAGTTTCCTTCCTCGGATCATAGTCAGGCGAATACCTAAATAGACGAAACATGGTATGACCGACTTTTTGAAGCGGACTTGTAAGAGCGGTAACTGCATCATCCTCAGAGTCCAGTATAACCATTATGTGACGACCATCCCATATATCACTCACAGTCGCTCTTCCCTTGATGGCCCAGTTGGCCTTAAAGGCTTCACGAATCTCTGATATGGTTGGTCGCCCAATAGTGAACTTGGCTATGAGCGAGTGTTTGAACAGAGCTGCACCCGCGGTAAACTCAGTCACCGTGAATGATACCATCGGCTTGCCATCCACGCGACCATATTGTCGGGAGGGAAGATTGATGTTTGGGAATCTGGGAGTGACCTTTGGTTTGGCGGCCGCGGCCAGAAAGGACAGCGACTGTCCACCCTCGCTAGGATTTGCTCCGTCTTTATGGATCGACTTCCATGAGACATCTGAAGAAGCGAGGACTGGAGGTTTAGGAGCCGACTATGGCGCGGCCATGCCGACCACCTGAGACAGCAGAACACGCTGACACTGAGCGACGGTCGTCGATCTGTGACGCCGATCGATCTGACCTAAAGCTTGCCTTGCCCTAAAAGAGAAGGTGAAATTCGAGATTCACGCGCTCGCGCGTGTCCATATCTCTTCCACTTCGAGACACGTGTATTTCCAAAATCGGAAACCTGCTGTTCAGAGTCAAACACTACCCTGTGGCGATCCATGGCCTTCGGGTGTTAGAGCATCCCCACTGCACAAGCCAACTTCCACTTACATGTGGGTCCTTTTTAATACCACATAGATATCAAGTGGGCTTTCAAAAAAATAGTCATGCCACTCCAATGCATAATCACACTTCCACTTACATGTAGGTCTCATTGACTCTTTATCTTCTCTAATAGAAAAGAGACTGGGGCCCACTTCCCATGCAAAGTGGGCCTGGCAGGACACTTCACGGTTCCCCAAGCAGCAAGTGAACTTGCATTGGGGATGCTCTTACTTGATCGAGACGAGAATCCAGTGATCACTCTACGAAAAAAGGTGAGACCGTCATACATTTTATGCTAATTCATGATCCATATCCTAAATTATACATATTAATAACTATAGGCGGAAAATAAATAAAATTGAAATCTGAAAGTATAATAAAATTTCATAAATATGTTAAATAGTAAGATTACTTATTTTATAATTCATGAGGTATTTTTCGACACACGGGACACGTGGCATTCAACTTGAGCCACTCATCGACACAATTGGAGTGAAAGTAATGGTTACAGTTGGGTATGGTCCGCAACATGTCTTGGTCTTTATACTGGCACAAACAAATCGAGCACGGGCCAGTATTGGGCTTGAGCAAAGCGTCATTATGGCCCAATACAAACTTCGGATATGACTCGATTGTCGGCCCATCAAGGCCCGTTAAAATCGTTGCTGCTTGATTTTGTGCTAGCTGCGTCTCGCCAGGAGGCTGCTGCACTTGGGCCATCTCTGAGTCTGATCTGCTGCTCTTGCGGTGTATGAGAATCACCATGATGAAAAATGCTGGAATTGAGATTCCTAGAATTAGAGCGTACTTGGCTCCATTAGATAGACCTGCAATTGCAAACCTCATTCAAAGTAAAGCAAAAAACAACGTCGTTTTAAGGAAGTTTTAGTACGGCGGCGTTTAACTAGGGTATCAAACAATGGAAACTTACCGTGACTCTTGTTTAAGTGACATTCAACAGTGCGAGGGTGTTCCTTGAAACCACAAACACCGCCGTCGAACATGCATGTCCGACAATCAGGCTCATACCGTACAACAGAAAATGCATGTTTTGCTCATACCCGTACGGCATCACTGGTGCCGGAACAGTCTTGATAATTGTGCAGTTTGTCAGATTATTTGGCCCACCAGTTGACACAATCACAGTGTAATTATGTCCACTCATGCAGGAAGCAACGTAGTTGTATAAGTTCGGCGCTATGGGGTCAGTGCAGTTGTAGTAAGTGTAATATGGACTACTGGTTGGGTCCGTACTGAAGGGAGAATCGGAGAGATCGAAGCCGTCGAAGATGCGTTGGAATAAGCAGTTGTTAGGATCGGTGATGAGGAGACTTTGTTCATAGTAGTATATAACATTTATTTTGAAAGCTCCGGATTTGGGGAGATGGAGAAGTGTTTCGTTCTTCTGACCGCACGATAAGGTGAAATGATCGTTGTAGCCGCAGCTAGGGTTGGACTTGAGGTGGGGAAGTCGGAAAGGGAAGTGGATGCGGAATGAGGAGTCGTCGTATTCGTTGTGGTTGCACGATGGAGTTGAGCAATGATCAATGGTGGCGGAGTTTGAGTACGGTCCGAGGAGGGTGAAGAAAAATAAAATGTAGGCGGAGAGGAGGGTGAAGTACTTGGCCATTGCGTTTAGGATATTATTAATATGAGCAAGTCAACTTATGTTCAAGTATGTGTGCCAAAATAGGAAAATGGTTGTGAGATATATATATGCATATAATTATTATAAGAGCAGGCAGGCCGGCTTTGGTTTATATATTAGTCCTATTCTTGATGAACGCGTGAGGATCGATGTTCAGTCTTTTGTTGTTGTTCAGGGTCTTAATCCCATTGCAAATGGTGAACAAGGTGAGATTTACATGTTACGCTGATTTTTATTCATACTTATCTTGCGCAGACTAATTGTACTTTGTGGCCCAGATAATGACGATGCATAACCAATGGCAAGTCTTTAAGGGAGAAAGGAAGGAAATCAAACTCGATGTTTAAGTCCAAGACAGAATTAGACATTTTTTTGGCCAAGAAAAATTCGAATGCAGCTTGTGATTTCAAGGTTAGATCGAGGAAACTGGTTAGAGAGGAGTTGTGAGGTTTATGCAGGAGAGACTTCACCGGTTATTGCTAGTGTAAGATGCGATGACGTCTTTTATGCCTAGATTGTTTCATAAAAATCGATAATCCATGAGACTAGTTATAACTTGCATTTTATTTGCAGATGTGCAGAAAAGAAGGTGTTTCAATTCGAAAGAGAAGGATATGAGTTGAAGATAACTGTGCATCCCAACAATGATTATGTGTTCATGATCTCTCTGGTTTTGATTCTTGACAAGATCGATCGTGACAATGCTGCAGCTCAACAAGGCTCTGCAGATCCTGTTCGAATTTTGTAATCTCCAAATGTTGCAGATCCAGAAATTTATTTACAATCTGTATCACTTGCTGATGTCAATTGTGACATAACAAAAAATGCATCAAATTTATGCTGTCAATGAGCTTGCCTATTTCTCTTTTTTGAGTGATTTGTTTGATCAAAAGGAAGTATGAAATCAAAATCATTTTTTTTACTTTCTAAATATTTTTGTTATGAATGGCACTCAAATGATAGTCATTGGTTGGTAAATAGCTTCCATATATAATGTTAAATGTTCTTATAAACTATTGAAAACAGTGAGGTCAAAGTCAAACAATGTTGTTTCCACTGTTAACTTTTAGAGAGACACTACTACAGATCAGAGATTAGGCAACGGTTCATATTTTTCATTACGCAACGGTTCGATGTTTAGGCAACGGTTTGTCTGAGAACCGTCGCATAAGAGTACTCTTATGCGACGGTTCTTGAGTACCGTTGCATAAGTGCATGATTATGCAACGGTTTACCTTGAACCGTCGCATAAGAATACTCTTATGCGACGGTTCAAGGTAAACCGTTGCATAATCATGAACTTATGCAACGGTTCATTTAGAAACCGTGGCCTACATGTTGATATTATGCAACGGTTTGATAAAAACCGTCGCATAAACTCGAACCTAAAATTAAAAAACATAAGTTTTCTGTCTTTCTTCCAATCCCGCTCTCGAGTTTTGTCGCCCAGTCCGTCGCCCCCCAATCCGCAAGTCGCCGTCTTTGCCCACACGTCGCCGCCCTCGTCAACCAGTTCGTCGACCCGCACCGTCCGTCGTCCCGCGCCGCTCGCCCAGCCGTCGCCACTCGCCCGTCGCCACTCGTCCCGTTGCCACTCGTCCCGCGCCACTCTTTACCCAATCTGAAATCGGTTTGTTCCCAATCGTTCATGTACTAGTTTGTTTCAATGGCTTGTTTATTGATAAGTTTTATTAGGGTTTTACTTGACCCATTGTTGATAGAGATTTTGGTTGATTTTAACAATGTATTTGAATTTTGTTCCAGAGTCAGTGATTGTTTGTTTTTGGTTCTCTTCATGTATTCACTCAGATAGGCAGGTCGAGGACAGCATTTTTTACATTCAAAGGTCGTAAAGAACTTCCTTCAAAATTTGTTTTGCTCATATCGGTATGTTTATTGCCATTGTGATTGTTTGGGTATATGATATTGCATACTACAAAACTAGTTTACTACTTACGTCTCCAATCATATTGGTTATTTGATATTTCTTCGTTTACTAACCTTATTTGTTGTTGTTTATAACTTTATAGAGTCGACGCTGCATCCAACCTTTGGCTATTTTCTCCGAGAGATTCTACTCTAAGGTAAAATACACTATGTAACTCATTTAAAACTTTTTTAATTGTTAGAGTGTGCTTCATGGAGTGGATTTATATGGTCTATTTCTACTAATAATTATATCAACCATATATAACAATATATCTTTCTAACTATGAGTATATAATGCTTTATGTAGTTATGATGAATCGAGATTGGGTATCCGGTAGTAGGTTAAGTGTACAGTACGACCAAGGGATTATCGATTTTTGTGC
Organism: Rhodiola kirilowii; assembly: GCA_033675215.1. Classification (NCBI taxonomy): domain Eukaryota; kingdom Viridiplantae; phylum Streptophyta; class Magnoliopsida; order Saxifragales; family Crassulaceae; genus Rhodiola; species Rhodiola kirilowii. The sequence continues at coordinate 8,306,212 of CM066203.1, read as the reverse complement.
ATTTGCATCTTCGTATGCGTCCAGAAACAACATTGAACGTGTTTATTGTCCATGTATGGGTTGCTGGAATAACAAAAAGGTCAAACCAAAGAAATTACGGAAACATCTTTTGTTAAAGGGAATTGACCCACAGTACAAGTTTTGGTATATGCATGGCGAGGTTGAACCGCAAAATGTTCAACCTCAGCCCGTTGAAAGTTTACCGGTGGATGATGATGATTGGGAGGAGGACAATATAATTGACATGGTCAACAATGTTGCCGATGATTTTGTCGCTAGACCTCAAGTTTTGGAGTCATTGAGGAACGATTCAGAATTACCATTGTACGAAGGGTGCTCCAAATACACAAGGCTATCTGCAACTTTGAAAATATTCAACTTGAAAGCAAAAAATGGATGGAGTGATGTAAGTTTCACTGAATTGTTGACTCTAGTGAAAGATATGCTTCCAGAGGATAACACCCTACCTAACCGTTGTTACGAGGCTAAAAAAGTTATGTGTCCGATGGGTATCGATTACGAGAAGATACATGCTTGTCCTAATGATTGTATATTATATCGGAATTCCTATAAAGATATGGTTGAATGTCCGGTGTGCAAGTCTCCTCGTTATAAGTTAAACAAAGAACCAAAAAATGGTTCCAAAGGCACTCCTTCTAAAGTACTATGGTATCTTCCACCGATCCCCAGGTTTCAGAGATTATTTGCTAGCTCGGAGGATTCTGATAATATGCGTTGGCATGCTGAGAAACGTGTTATTGATACAAAAATGCGTCATCCTGCTGATTCACTACAATGGGCAAAAGTAGATAACACATTCCCGACATTTGGAGCAGAGTGTAGAAATTTACGCATTGGCCTTTCTACTGATGGGGTGAATCCACATGGAAACCTCAGTACTCAGCATAGTACATGGCCTGTGATATTGGTTATCTACAATCTTCCTCCCAGGTTAACCATGAAGCGTAAGTATATGATGCTTTCTCTATTGATATCGGGTCCGCGACAACCCGGAAATGATATTGATGTATACTTAGCTCCATTGATAGAAGATTTGAAGCTTTTATGGAACGAAGGAGTACGGACGTTTGACGCGTCAAGGCAGGAATATTTTAATATGCGTGCCATGCTAATGTGTACCATCAATGACTTCCCAGCTTATGGTAACTTATCGGGGTACAGTATTAAAGGGTACAAAGCTTGTCCAATTTGCGGGGAAGAGACACATGCACGCCATCTAAAGAATTGTCGAAAAATGGTTTACATGGGACATCGACGGTTTTTATCGAGGCATCATCCTTACAGGCGGAAAAAAGCTGCATTTAATGGTGAGACCGAACATGGAATAGAACCTCGACCGGCTTCTGGAGATGAAATACTTCAAAAAATTCAGAATATTACAAATCGATTTGGGAAGCCCAATGCACGCACTGAAGGTACTCCATGGAAGAAGCGATCAATATTTTTTGATCTCCCTTATTGGCATACACTTGACGTCAGACACTGCATTGATGTGATGCATGTTGAAAAGAATATATGTGACAGTCTTATTGGTACTTTATTAAACATTCCCGGAAAAACAAAGGATGGATTGAAAGCTAGACTGGATATGTTGGATATGAACATTCGTACCAAATTAGCACCTCAAACTGAAGGAAAGCGTACATATTTGCCTCCATCATGCACAACTCTTTCTAAGAATGAAAAAACAATTTTGTGTGGATGTTTGAAAGGAGTTAAAGTTCCGTATGGGTATTCTTCGAATATTTCCAGCTTGGTTTCAATGAAGGATCTGCGGTTGAATGGATTAAAATCTCATGACTATCATGTATTGATTCAACAGTTGTTGCCTATTGCGATTAGAGGTGTATTGTCTCCTAAAGTGAGATCCGCTGTACAAAGACTCTGTGCCATTTTTAGCTCTTTGTCTGCTAAGGTTGTTGATTCATCAGAGCTTGATAAACTACAAGACCAGATTGTTGTTACACTATGCCAATTAGAGATGTTTTTTCCACCTAGCTTTTTTGATGTAATGGTGCATCTTACTGTTCATTTGGTGCGCGAGATTCGCATTCTTGGACCGGTTCATATGAGATGGATGTACCCTTTTGAGAGGTACATGAAGATTCTAAAGAGCTACGTGAGAAATAGACATCGTCCAGAAGGGTGTATAGTGGAAGGATACATAACTGAAGAGGCTGTCGAGTTTTGCACTAACTTTTTAGGAAATACAGTCGCAGTTGGGATTCCCAGGCCACATCATATTGATCGATTTAATGGAAAGGGCATAAGTGGTCAGAAATACATCAACCCATCATTTGATGAGTTGATGGTTGCTCATTTCTATGTATTGCAACATATGCCTGATATCACGCCTTTCATAGAGCAGCACCTAAACATATTAAGGAGTGCTTTCCCAAGAAAATCCGAGCAGTGGTTACAAAAAGAACATAGTCGGTCATTTTGTAACTGGCTGAGATGTAATGAGATTTTAAATAATCAGGCCAACTCTGAAGAAGAGTCTGATGACTTAGTAAAGTGGCTCCTGCCGGGTCCTACGCCAACTGTATACTCGTGGAATGCTTACGACATTAACGGATTTTGTTTCCACACAAAAGCTCAAGATGACCAAACCGTTGTGCAAAATAGTGGTGTCACACTTATTGCTGAAACCACTCTTGTTTCTAGTGCTAGAGATCAGAATCCAATATATGCTCCTATTAATTATTTTGGCCTCATCGAAGAAATATGGGAGTTGGATTACGTAAAGTTTCGAGTGCCTGTGTTTAAATGTAAATGGGTTAATAATTCGGCGGTTCGTACTGATGAATATGGAATGACGTTTGTGGATTTTCGAAGAGAAGGGTCCAAGGATGAGCCATTCATTATGGCCGAACAAGCGAGACAAGTATTTTACGTCCGTGACCCTGCTGATAACAACCATTTTGTTGTCCTCCACGGAAAACAACAACTAACCAGTGATGCATCTGAAGATCTAGCTGAGGAATGCATGCCCGTTTATACGATAGTTCCCGTGGAGAACGATGATAGTGAAGCTGATAATGAAATTCAACTACGAGAAGATCATGGCGAAGGAATATGGATTGATAAAGAAATTTAACTTGTGTATGTTATTTATTTATGACTTGTGTAGTTATTTATGACTTGTGTAGTTATTTATGACTTGTGTAGTTATTTATGACTTGTGTAGTTATTTATTTATGACTTGTGTAGTTATTTATTTATTTCTGAGAATGGGTTTATTGATGAATTAATTTCATGTTTACAGGATCATGGCCATTTCACACAGCAGTAGTAGCAGCAGTGAGGATGACCATAATGACACTTCTGGTAAAGTTCCAAAGAAGAGAGGTCTTGTATATATGGGCAGATTCGTTAGGAGACACAAGGACGCTGGTACCAAGGCCACGGTTGAATGGGATAGAAGAGGGAATCCAATAGGGAAGGTTGGAGACAATTGGAGGAGCTACTTGGGAACGTTGGTTCGATGTCGTGTTCCTATCGTACACTCTGATTGGAGGAAGGTCCCTAAACATTTTAAAGACTATGTGTGGAGAGAGGCAACTGTAAGAGCTTGTTTAATTATTACATTGTATTTGTTTTAAACATGGTAATTAACTAACTTTTGTATTAATTAAAACTTGTTTTATATATTTCCAGGCAGTTTTTGATGGAGTCGAGGATCATAAAAATCAGGAGCTTAGCGCTGCGTGCAAGATGTGGAAACAATTTAAGTCACGTCTCGCAAAAGATTACATCTACGGTGACGGAACAGATGAAGATGCTTTGAAAAAGTATTCGTACATTGACTCCGATCATTGGAAGACTTTTAAGGAGCAGAGGCTCTCCGAAGCTGCAAAGAAGTTAAGGGACACAAACAAGGATCTGGTCAAGAAAAATGTATATCAGCACGTCTTGGGTCGAGGAGGATATAGAAAATTAGAAGAAGCAATGGCAAAAGAAAAAAGAGATGAGTTAATTTCTCAGGGGGCAATTCAAGAGGAACAAGCTTCTAATGTCTCTATAGAGAGGCATGATTTGTGGAAGAGGGGACGAATGAGAAAAACGGATGAGTTCGTCTCTGAGGCAACTCGAGGAGTAGCTACAAAGATTGTAAGTTCGTTATGTGTGGTTTAATAGCTAAGATTTTTTAAATTATACACTAAATATTGGTAATTTTTTGAAATAATAGGATGATTTAGTGGATAAGGCCGCTCGAGGAGAATTTTCATCACAAGGCCGACGTGACATATTGACGGAGGCTATTGGCACGGATGAGCACCCTGGACGCACTCGTGGACTCGGGTCACACATTCCATGGAGGATTGGATTACCTAGCTCTAGCTCTTCGAGGGTGACACCCAGTGCTAGTGCTATTCGCAATATTCAGCCGTCTGACCGACAGAGTCAGTACTGCTTCCACGGTGCTCCCACAGATACGGACCCTTGGAAGAGTATACCAAAGGTACTTGGAGATTTTTAAAGTCATTATTTCCTTACTGTTTGGTTTAGATTTTTCTTACAAATGTAAACATCCGTTTGAATTATTTACGTTGACAGATTGGGCTAAGAAGCCTATTATATATCGAAGAGGGACTTAATAATGAGAGACGAGTAGTGGCTGTCGGTCGAGTCATGAACGGTCGTTTGCTACGTGCTATACCACTGCCCGATGAAATGGTGAAGGTGAAGGTCGATAGTTCTCTTGGTCAGATTAATGGACTACCCATTCCCCATGGAGAGAAATTAAAGACAACACGAGATGCAGAGGAGAAAGCAGACTTGGTTGCATGGCCGAAGCACTTGGTTGAAATCAACCCAAGGGTAATAATATCAATTATTTGAACCATCTTTCCATTATTTAATTTATCAAATTTTATATGAATTATTTACTAACATTCGAAATTCAGGAATATACCATGCGACTATACTACCACTTGCCACCGGCCTCAAATGATGAAGTAGAGAATTATTCCATCGACTGTCGATTTCTACACGACATGTACTCTAACTTGGGCAGAGACGTTGTTAGAGTACGCATTGCTGACGAATTGTTCGGTGACGACTACACTTCCATAGTGGGCCCAGATGATGTCCGTGATATATTCGCATTGAAACCGTTGTCGAACTCACATTGTGATTTGTATATAAGGTAATACTCTTGTCATTAATTGTTCATCATTTCTTGCAGAAGGTCTAACTTTACATCTTTTTCATGTTGTAGTTCTTTATACGATCAAATGCTTGAATCAGAGGTTCGATTCGGGTTCTTCAATCACACGGCCGTGAGCCCTTCCAATGACGTAGATGAGAGGATTGAGTCGTTTGTATCAAGACTCAATATGCCAGACAAGGATCGCAATTATTGCTATTTTATGCCTTATATAAATGCTACGGAGTAAGTACATAAATTACTTGTACCATATAACCTATTTTTTGAAATATGGGTTTATGAATTTAGTGTGTTGATGTAGGTTTCATTGGATGTTGTGCGTTATCTTCCCCAACCAAGGTGTAGTCCATTGGTTCAACTCCTCAAAAGGCGCCACCGTTATACACCGCGATGCAAAAGCTTTAGTGGACTCGTAAGTTTCGAACTTACTATTAGTTTGTAACTTGCATTGACATTCACTAATTACGTATTGTTATTTATTTTAGGGGGTTGCAACGATACTATCAAGGATGTAATCCGAGGATTGATCGTCAAGTCGAATGGAAGATAGTGAAGGTACTATTTATAGAAAAACATTCCTTTACTATACTTGTAATTTTCATTAATAAAGTGTTAACTGAGTTTACTTATAATGCAGAGTCCGAAACAACCCACAAACTCTAATTTATGCGGTTATTATGTTCTGAGAAATATTCGGGACATAATGGAATTTGTTCGTGCTAATAACGGTGCATATGTGGAGAACTTTGACCAAGTAAGAATGCTAGTCTCGTCTTACTCTATTAGAATGTTGACAAATGTAGCTAGGTTGTGTTCTAAATCCATGTTCTAAATCCATGTTTTACTTATGTTTGTTCTAAATCCATGTTCTAGCTAAGTGTGTTCTAAATCTATGTTCTAGCTACGTTTGTTTCTAAATCCATGTTCTAGTTAGGCAAATTTGTTCTAACTCTATTTTTTTATATATTCATGTTAATCGTATTCTTATTTTTTATAGGTTTTTCCTAATGGGACACAATCATATGAGTTGGGGAAGGTACAAGACGTGCGAGATGAGATCGCCGCCTACTTGTACAACTACTTATTCGAACATAGTGTTTACATGTGAATATTATTTATATATGTGACGTTTGTATAAATCAATGTATATATGGATGGACTTGTATGAATGGTTGTATTTTGAGTAAAATGGAAGTGTTTCCATGTTTGGAAATGTGTAAAAGCAGGGTACTAAATTTGGTTTAGAATGTGTATTCAATTTTCAGGGGGATTTTGAGCTAAAACAGCTGAAACCTGCCAAATTTTTTCATATTTAGTGCAACGGTTCCATAAAAACCGTCGCATAAGAGCTACAATTATGCAACGGTTTGAGCACCAAAACGGTTGTATAATGGTTCATCTTATGCGACGGTTCTAACAACAAACCGTTGCATAAGTGTTCTCTTATGCGACGGTTCTAACAATAAACCGTTGCATAAGTGTTGCTCTTATGCGACGGTTCTAACAACAAACCGTTGCATAGGTGTTACACTTATGCAACGGTTTCAGGAAACCGTCGCATAAGGTATGGACCTTATGCGACGGTAGCTTATGCAACGGATGAAAAACCGTTGCATAAGCTACGTCTGAACCGTTGCCTAATCTCTCTTCTGTAGTAGTGAGAAGTTCTCTCTGGAAGCGGTGGAACTCGATCGAAGGCGGTTAGGCGGTTTTCTCGAAGCGTGTGGGGCCTTGCCTCGTTCCTCCTCCCCTCTTCGCGGGCCCTGCTGGTGATCCTCAGCCGCGCGGTTTCGCTGGTGCTGGTTTGGGGTTTGTTCGGCGGGTCTTTGGCGAGTTATCGCTTTCGCCTGATGCGGGTTGGGGTGGGGATTCGCGGTGGGGCTGATGATTTCTGTTGTAGATGGTTGAACGGGGCCGGTCGGATTGGTCACAGGGCTGGAAGCGCGCTAGCCGTGGCTGGGTTCGACTGGGGTTAGCCGGACTTCGTGCCGGCGGGATGATGTGGGGCCGGTGGCTGCTTCTCTCCCGATGAATACCTTTGCTAGCTGGTGGCTCAAGGGGATGGCGTCCGTGGCGGGTGGACGGTGGGCCGGTTTCGACCGAGTTTTTGTGTACAGTAGGTTTTAGGTTTTAGTGTGAACGTATTAAGCCGGTTTTTTAGGCTGGATGGACGCTGCGAGAATGCTTTCCAGAGTGTTTCGGTTGTTTTACAGCTGTGAGTGATGGGATGACGTGCCCACGCAAAGGCGAAGTGGAGCTGCAGACTCTCATTTTTTTCACGTTTTATGTTTTCTTGTCTGTATAGTTCCCGGCTGGTTAACTTGTTCCAGCTTTAAGACATCGGCTTGCCGTTGTCTTTGTAATTCACAGCTTATATCGAGAAAAAAAACTTTTATTTGAGAACAAAAAAATGCATAATGGAAAATTTAAATTAACATGAAATACATTATTTTTTTTCTCGATAAATTAAAGTGAGGATCTCAAAAAGATCATTGGGCCTAAACCCAAAATACAGATTTTCTCTAGTGGCCTGATTACACCACAAACCCTAGAAAAAATTGAAGCTTTCTCTTACCCCTGCGGTAGACTCTGGCTCTGGCAGCAGTCTGAAAGCATTTATAGCTTACCTCTGGCGTGAAAATCTCTGCTCTAAGCTTTCTCATCCATTAAGCATCTCCTAGGGGTCGGCAAAAGGACGGGCCGGGTAAGTTCTAGTCCTATCGGACCGAGTCGAGTAGGACTTTTGGTGAACCCTAGCCCTTTACACATTAGGATTCACGGGCTTTGAGAAAATTCATTAACCCTAAAATTGTTATCGACACTTTGTTTGATAGGGCTAAGGTCGGGCTCGGGCTAAATTTCGACCCTAAATGAATGATTAATTAATCGACAAATAACTTTTAAACGCAAATACTACTAGTTTGGACGTGTGAGATTTAATGTATGTGAAAATACATTCTTTTTATGTTAAGAACATCCTTAAATCAATAAATATACGATTTTAAATCGGGCTCATGTTTCGGACCGAACCAAATAATTGAAGTCTTAATCCGATCCTAAGCGCCCTTCGAATCGGGCCAAAACCCTAATACTTATTTCGGCCTATGTACAAATGCCGACCCCTAGCCTCTTCCTCTCGTCTTCCTCTCTCTTAACAAACTCTAATGACAGCTTTATTCCTAAACCCTACACCCTCCGATTGGCCCTACAAAGTACAAACTCTCCATATGTGGCGGCACGGCTTCTCCTTTTTGACAAGGCAGACAGCAGCCAAACAAGCTTTCTACTTTCACTCGAAGAAAAAGGTACTAATTCTTCTCGTCTTGTGTCTCTCATACTCTTCTGCTACTGCCTGCTTTCCCGCTAATTAAAAGACGTACGCTTAGAATTTTTCATGTTTCCTGAATCCTGCATGTTCATGAAAAATGTTTACTTAGTTTTAAGACTGATCGGCGTGTTGGGCTCAACTCAAAGGTCAGCTGCAACATGGAATTTGGAAATAAGCACAAACTAATCAAAAAGGGCAAGAGTTATTGTCAGTAGCGTTGTTTTCTCTATCGGCGTGAATTTTGTTAGAGATATATTTTCGCATTGTATAAGTCTCTGCTAGCCTGTTTTTTTTTACTTTTGAAACGTGGGAAACTCAGTTAGGGATTACTGCTCAAAGCCATCTGCCTAAATTAAGTCAACTGGTGAATGAAAGAATTTTTAAATTTTTCTAAAAACTCAAAGATTGTATCATTATAAAAGTGGCTAACACATGATGAGCTTTAATTTGATAATTTTCTGCTTCTATTAATCTCCAGATGAGTACTATGACCGCCGTCGTGAGTCCTAAATTTGTCTCTCCGCACCCTTTGGACCTGACTATCATGAGGACTGCAAGCTTTGTCTGGCCTAATGGAAACTAATTTGATGTAACTGACTCTCAAAGAAGTCTTCTTTTCGAAGTGAAAGATCGTCGCCTGTTCACCGTTAGTGACCTTTGTGTTATTCTTGATGCGAAAAGAAGCCCTGTAGTCACCATTCGAAAAAAGGTATTCATCACTTTTAAATGCACATTGCAATAGTAATTATAAAAATTGAACTTTTAGCTATGTTACTTTGTGTACTTAGGTTTTTTCGTTTCATAAATTGCGCAGTTTTGGACAATGCACAGTACATGGGAAGTTTTCAAAGGAGAAAGTTCATATGAAACTAATCTACTGTTCTCTCCATCAAACGAACATCAATCTTTCAAACGAAGACGAAGCTTACAAGTGTTCCTAGCGACAAACAAGGAAGAAAATGTTTGTGATTATAATGTCCAAGGAAGTTGGCTAAATGGAACTTGTGCTGTTTATGCCGGACAGTCTTCCAACATTGTTGCACAAGTAATAACTACAACTTTTTTGTTTCTTTGTGTTTACCAGGTTTTCAAGTTTAGTGCTAATTAATTAACCATCGTGTGTTTCTGATGCAGATGCATAAAAGGAAATTCACACTCAAAAACATATTGTTTTGGAACAACAAATTTAAAGTGACAGTATATCCGAATACTGACTACTGTCTCATAACTTCTATTTTTATAATTATTGATGCGATCATTAACAGCACAAGTTCCACTCCCCCACCCATGATTATGGAGTCGACACTGTTGTAATATTTTCATTTTTAATAACGTTATAAACATTTCTCCTTACATAGCTGGGATTCGATCCAATTCATCATCTGACTCTGTCAATATGATATATACAAATATATTAAACATAGATTATTTATATTGTTAAAATAAAGCTTAAAAAATACATGCCTAAAACCTCTAAACTGTGTCGTTTGGAACCCATAAACAAAAAACGACGCTGTTAAACCCGCTATCCATTTACGACCGTTTCCTGCACACGATGCCTTGAGAAAAAAGAAAAGTAAGCAACGCGTGATCGATGGCTTCATATAACGTTGACCTGGGCTGTGTTCATCATCATCATCAGTCGATTCTTCCTTTTATCGATTTCGTTTAAATCACAAAGTTGTTGATCGAGTTGAATATGGCAGCTGGACCGAGCTACCCGCCCACGCCGATGATGGCCAACACGGTGGCTGTCGTCAACCCTCAATTCTGCGCACCCTACCCTGTCGATCTAACCATCGCTATGAAAGTCTTCATGATAACCGCACCCAATTTCGCCGTCACCGACGTTAATGGAAACGTCATGTTCAAAATCAAAGGCAAGTCCTCCAGCATCCGCAATTCTCGCGTCCTCCTCGACGCCTCCGATCACCCTGTCCTCACTCTCCAGCAAAAGGTCACTTAATAACCCTAAAACGAAAATATTCTACTTAAATTTCGGATCTGCTTCTGAAGACGTTGTGTATATTTCTTTAAATTTTTGTAAATTTTCGTTTCATAAATGGCGCAGAACTGGACAAGTACATGTCAAGTTTTCAAAGGAGAAAGTTCAGATAAAACTAATCTACTGTTCTCTGTCAAACGACCATCAATCTTTCAAAAGAAGACGAAGCTGGAAGTGTTCCTAGCGACAAACAAGGATGAAAAAGTTTGTGATTATAAAGTCCAAGGAAGTTGGGGAAAGGGAACTTGTGTTGTTTATGCCGGAGAGTCTTCCAACATTGTTGCACAAGTAATAACTACAGCCATGTTTTTTTCTTCTTCTGTCTATCATGTTTTCAAGTTTAGTGGTAATTAATTAACCATCGTGTGTTTCTGACGCAGATGCATAAAAAGAAATTCACAGCCAAAAACATATTGTTTGGGAACAACAAATTTAAAGTGACAGTATATCCAAATACTGACTACCGTCTCATAACTTCTATTTTTATAATTATGCAATTGCAAGCGATCAACCGCCAAAGCCGGTAGTTCCACTCCACACTGTAATATTTTCATTTTGAATATCATTATAAACATTTCTCCTTACATTGCTGGGTTTCGATCCAAATCATCGTCTGACTCTGTCAATTTGCTATATACAAATACATTAAACATAAAGAGTTTGGATCAAATACAAACCACTATTATAAATAAAAATTACAAATTCATAAAAAATTGACACGTGTAAAAATCGACCAATCATAATTCATCTCGTTCGGGGTTCTTTTTGTAAATAAAAAAAAAATACACGCGGACTTATTTAAAAATACATAAAAGATAGGAGGGGTATAATCGTCCTAAAAATACACGCAGACTTAAAATAGATGATGATCAAACTTAAAATAGTTGAGATCAGACTTAAAATAGATGTGATCAGACTTAAAAAGACAATGATCAGACTTAAAATTGATAATGATCAGACTTGAAGATGGTAATGATCAGACTTACATGCAGAAATTGGAACATCCAAAGAATTTTACGCAAAATTTGATGTTTATGTGCCTCTGTCAGAATTTGATGAAAGCCGAGTATTTTTTGGGTGGAAACGACATTCTGAACAAAACTCATCGCTTCGCCGTGAGCTCGGCGTTTTTAAGGCGAATTCCTTCATCTAGAGGGTCAAATTCGTGTTTTATTCTTCTTTAGTTTTAAGTCTGATCATTGCTTTGTAAGTCTGATCGTTGCTTGTTTTAAGTCTGATCGTTGTTGTTTTTAAGTCTGATCATTGCTGTTTTAAGTGTGATCATTTTCAATTTGTAGTCTTTTAGTTACCAATGTTAAGTCTGATCATTCTCTCTTTAAGTCTGATCATTCTCAATTTTAAGTCTGATTATTATTAATTTTTAAGTCTGATCATTCTTTCTATAAGTCTGATCATTCTCAATTTTTAAGTCTGATCATTTCCAAGTTTAAGTCTGATCATGAACAACTCTTGGACTAAATTGAAAATAACATTATTAGGTTTAAACCCCTCCGTGTGGAATGACTATAATACCCCTCCGTGTGTTTATTCGAGATTTCGACAAAAATGGGACACATATCAGCTTAAAAATCGATTTGTAATTTTTATATATAAATCGATTTATACCGAACCCAAACATAAATTATTTATATTGTTTAAATAAAACTTAAAAAATACATGCCTAGACCTTTAAACTGCGTCGTTTGGAACCCATAAACAACAAAACGACGATGTTTTAATTCCGAAGTAAACGCGCTTCCCATTTACGACCGTTTCAACACGATGCACATATGCATCATTTTCAATAAATTAAGCCTTAAGAAAAAAGAAAAGTAAGCAACGCGTGATCGATTGCTTCATATAACCTTGACCTGGGCTGTGTTCATCATCATCATCATCATCATCATCGGTCGATACATTCTTCCTTTTATCGATTTCGTAAAAATTCCAACTTGTTGATCGAGCTGAATATGGCAGCTGGACCGAGCTACCCGCCCATGCCGATGATGGCCAACACGGTGGCTGTCGTCAACCCTCAGTTCTGCGCACCCTACCCTGTCGATCTCACCATCGCCAGAAAACTCTTCAAAATAACCGAAGGCAATTTCGCCGTCACCGACGTTAATGGAAACGTCATGTTCAAAATCAAAGGCAAGTTCTTCAGTATCCGCGATTCTCGCGTCCTCCTCGATGCCTCCGATCGCCCTGTCCTCACTCTCCAGCAAAAGGTCACTTAATAACCTTAAAAGTTAAAACGAAAATTCTACTGGAATTTCGGATCTGCTTATGAAGACGTTGTACATTTCTTTACAAAAAAATTCCATTTTTTCAAAAAATTGATACTGAGAATTTCCTTATTGGAGTATAAAATAAACCAATTTGCCAAATTGAGCTATTCGGAAATTTTTTGAATTTTTTTCTTGTTTCTGTTATATTAATTTTGATCGTGTTGAATTGCAGGCTTTATCGGCACATAGAAGGTGGCAAGTGTACAGGGGAAATAGCACCAGCTCAAGTGATATGCTCTTCAGCGTAAAGAAATCTTCTATGCTGCAGTTCAAGACAGAACTTGACGTGTTCATTGCAAGCAACACGAGCGAAAGCGTCTGTGATTTCAAGATCAAAGGGAGCTGGTTTGAAAGATCATGCACCATTTGTGCCGGCAACTCTAATACTGTCATCGCCCAGGTAATACAAATATACGTACATCCACATAAAAAACACCCAATAGTTTCATGAAATTAGTTGTTGTAATCATTATAAATGACTAGATTTATATTCAAGTATATTCGATGTGCTAACTTGTACTGTGGTGTGTGAATTGTGAAACAGATGCACAAAAAGCACAGCGTGCAGAGCATCGTGCTGGGGAAAGACACGTTTACTGTAACCGTGTATCCTAATGTGGACTACGCTTTCATTGTTGCCCTCATTGTCGTCCTACAGGAAATCAACGCGGACAGGAACGGCAGTGATTGATTAATCAAAGCTTAGTTTGATAAACTGGGATGTGTCTGCTTCTAGCCTAGTTACACTGCTTATACATGTATATGAAAACTTAATTTCTTGTGTCCAGTTTTTTATTTCCCATATTTATTAGTGAGTGTGATAATATGTATTGCCCTCAAATTTATGCTGTGAATGAGCTTGGCTTTGTCTCTTCTGTTGAGTGATTTCAAAATCAATTACTAGTTTGCTCTATATTTACTCATAACAGCAAACACATAGTAAGAGCATCCCAATGCACAAGCCCATTTCCACTTACATGTGGGTCCTTTTTAGTACCACATAGATATCAAATGAGCTTTTTAAAAATTTGGTCATTCCACTCCAATGCACAAGCCCATTTCCATTTACAAATGGATCACATTGAATCTTATCTTCTTTAATAATACATGCATACAACAGTCATAAAAACAAGTTATAAATGAAATGGTGTACGAAGTGGGTCCACACATTTCACTTTTGGCAGGAGTTGGGCTTGACCACTTTTAGAGCATTCCCTTCACCGCCACATCTCCTCAGGCAGCAAATGGGCTTGCGCTGGGATGCTCTAACTGCCGATCGTGACGATAATGGAAATATATTCGGTGAAGGGCAAATTTTACTTTTAATTGAAATGATTTTGTTTATATTTTTTTAGGGAAAAGTACACATTGGTACCTCGAACTATCGTTATTTTCTAATTAAAGGTCCAAACTATCAATTTTTCCAATCAAGGGCAAAATAAAAAATAAATTGATTAATTTTCGAACACAAAGCACCGTAGGTTCACCATAGTTACATTGTGAACTCAATCATGTGAACCCCGTTAATGACGACTCAATAAAAATGTATATTTGTGTTAAATAAGAAGAGTTCGGTTCTGGTGAGAAGTGGTAGAAGAAAGATCGATTAATTACGTGTAGTGTTTATGATCCGATGATTTTGTTATTTTCAACAATGTTCACATGATTGAGTTTGCAATTTAATCACGGTATAACCACGGTGCTTTGTTTTCAAAAATTGGTCAATTTATTTTTTATTTTGCCCTGAAAAAATTGATAGTTTGGACATTCAATTGGAAAATGATGGTAGTTCGGGGCACCAATATGTACTTTACCCTATTTTTTTTTATTCTAGAAACATCATAGTTTTATACAGTCAAGACTTTGTAGTGAGTGAGATACGCGTTAATACTATATTTAAATATGCAACTTAATCTAGTAGTGAGTTTTTATATCGTGTACTTATCGCAAATTATGCATGATAATTTTATCGGATACATAGCTATCTTGAAAGCAACGAGCATTAGCCAATTAAGAAAAATATACTATTTCGAGGAGTCAAATTCTTTTTTTATTATTAAGGGGACTTTTGCACATGAGGTCACTCGAATCCGGGATCTTTGATTCCAGATAGTAAATACTTACCACCATGCCAACCTCACTTCGTCCGATAATCAAATTCTTAATCTTTATAGTTGTTGTCAAGAGTTCAAGCATGTCCATCAGCACCCATGTCGATAAATTAGGGGCTGTCCATTTGAACTTATATTGATTGAAACTTAACTTGTATTAACTGATATTAACTTATAATGAATGATATTAACTTATCTTAACTGATATTAACTGATGAATAGTATTATTATGATGAATATGGTGAATAGTAATATTATGCTGAATATGGCGATGAATAGTAATATTTATGATGATGATGGTTGTGATAAATAGTAATACTATGATGATGATGATGATGATGAATAGTAATATTTTGATGAAGATGGTGATGAATAGTAATATACCGATGATGATGATGGTTGTGATGATGGTGATGAATAGTAATATGATGCCGATGAATAGTAATATGGTGATGAATAGTAATACTATGATGATGGTGTGATGAATAGTAATATGATGATGAATAGTAATGTTATTATGATGAACAGTATATGATGATGATGGTTGTGATGATGGTGATGAATAGTAATATGATGATGGTGATGGTGATGAATAGTAATATGATGATGATGGTATGATTATGATATGATGATGATGGTATGATGGTATGATGGTATGATGATGATGATGGTATGATGATGATGCTGATGGTGATGGTGGTCTGATGATGATGATGATGGTATGATGATGATGATGATGGTATAATGATGATGGTATGATGATGATGATGATGGTATGACGATGATGATGATGGTATGATGATGATGAAGATGATGATGGTGATGATGGTATGATGATGATGGTATGATGATGATGATGGTATGATGATGATGGTATGATGGTATGATGATGATGATGGTATAATGATGATGATGGTATGATGATGATGATGATGATGATGATGGTATGATGATGATGAAGATGATGATGATGATGATGGTATGATGATGATGAAGATGATGATGATGATGATGATGGTATGATGATGATGATGGTATAATGATGATGATGATGATGGTATGTTGATGATGGTGGTATGATGATGATGATGAAGAAGAAGATGATGGTATGATGATGATGATGGTATGATGATGGTATTATGATGATGGTATGATGATGATGATATGTTCAAAGTAAAACTTAGTTTAAAGTAACACCTTATCAACTTTCTCTCCCCTAAAAAAACTCTCTCTCGAACAACTCAAAGAACTCAAGCTTTGCTGGTTCCCCGTTTGTCCGCCCCTGTTGCCTGAAATCGACATCGCTTCCCCCCTCTCCGTCAAAACCCTAAGGTGGTTGTGGTGTCGATGAAGGTGGCAGGTGGTCTTTTTGGAGATTGTCACGGCTCCGGTGTTCCTTGTACTTTTGTTTACTTCTTGCTCTTGGGGTGGCGGAGACGAAGAGGCGGAGGTGCGGCGTCGGTCGGCTGTGGCGTAGGTGGCTGCGTGGCGGGACAGTCTGTTCGAATAGGGGGATGGTGGTTTTCTGGACATCCCGGCGTTGCTTTCCCTTGGTGTGGACTCCTCAGCGACGGTCGGATGACGGTGGTGGCTGGGTGGTTTGATGGCGGGTTGGTTTGCAGCAGCTCCGGTGTCCTGGGTGGTTGCTGGTCAGATTTGTCTCGCTTGGGGCGGCTTCCTTTAGATTAGTTTAGTTTAGTTAGTTTAGATTAGTTTAGTTAGGTTAGATTAGTTTGTAGTTTTCGTTTTAGTTGTGATTGAATAAGTGACTATTCTCAGCCGGTCTCCGGACTGAGTGAGTTGATCTTCCTCAGCCGCTTGCGGACTGAGTGATAGTCGCATTAGTTGTCTTAGTTGCCCTATTTCCCCGGCTCTGGCCTGGGGATGTTAGTGGCTTTGATAAGTTTCTGACGAAGATGGGTTGGCCGTTTCAAGGCATGTGCGACAATCTGAGTGCATGTACTGATTTGAGTCATTGAGTCGTCAATGTTCAAGATCTGTACAACTTTTCCCATAAAAAAAACTTAGTTTATCTTTTGTGAATAGTAACTTAACTTATCTTAACTGATATTAACTTATAGTGACTTATCTTAAATGATCTTAAATGATCTTAATTGATATTAACTTATAGTGACTGATATTAACTTATAATAACTTATAAGTCAAAAAATAGAGTCACAATGGACACGGCCTTAGTAATGAATTTGTGTAATAAGGTAATAAAGGGGATACGACAAGTAAAATAAACACGCTTCGGTTTATTACCGTTTCCGCACCGCATGGAATCATATTAAAAAAAGGAAAGTAAGCAACGCGTAAGGCGTGTTTTCGTCTCCTCTCCATATAACGTTCGATTCATTCTCATCGTTACTTATCCGATTCGTGTGTATATCGAACTTGATCGAGATGATGGGAGCTGGACCGAGCTACCCGCCCATGCCGATGATGGCCAACACGGTGGCCGTCGTCAACCCTCAGTTCTGCGCACCCTACCCTGTCGATCTCACCATCGCCAGAAAACTCTTCAAAATAACCGACGGCAATTTCGCCGTCACCGACGTTAATGGAAACGTCATGTTCAAAATCAAAGGCAAATTCTTCAGCATCCGCGATTGTCGCGTCCTCCTCGATGCCTCTGATCGCCCTGTCCTCACTCTTCAGCAAAAGGTCTCTGTCACTTCACTCCCCCAATTTTCAAATAAACCCTAATTTTTTTTTGTTACTTTAATTTCTGGATACGCTTCTGAATTTGTAGCCGTTTTTGATACGACTGTAGCATAGATTTACTATGTATTTGCTCAATTTGTGGTGTATTGATTTTGATTGTGTTGAATTGCAGGCTTTAACGGCGCATAGGAGGTGGCAAGTGTACAGGGGAGATAGCACCAGCTCAAGTGATCTGCTCTTCAGTGTAAAGAAATCTTCTCTGCTGCAGTTCAAGACTGAACTTGACGTGTTCCTCGCAAGCAACACGAGTGAAAGCGTCTGTGATTTCAAGATCAAAGGGAGCTGGTTTGAGAGATCATGCACCATTTATGCTGGCAACTCCAATATCATCATTGCCCAGGTAATACTAATATCGACATTAAAACACCCAATTTTATTAGATTGTTGCGTGTCATAACAAACGACTAGATTTATTTTGATTGTCGATGTGCTAACTTGTAGCGTGGTGGGTTAATTGTGAAACAGATGCACAAAAAGCACAGTGTGCAGAGCATCGTGCTAGGGAAGGACACATTTGCTGTGACGGTGTATCCTAATGTGGACTACACTTTCATCGTTGCTCTAATTGTCGCCCTGCAGGAAATCAACGAGGACAGGAAAGATAAGGATGGCGATGATTGATCAATCAAACATGAATTGATAAACTGAGATATGTGTGCTTATTAGTTATTACTGTTTGTATGGGTATGTTTGACTTATAAGAAGTTTATTAGTGTCGATAAAGCTATGAATTGTGTTGAATAAATTCAGACTTAGAATTTCTGACTTGTTTATTCAGTCAGGTTTTTTACTTGTACAAAGTGAGGAATGTATGACAAAATTTACCAATGTTCTCAGCCATGTTTCTGCTAGAAATTTTTGATCTTTCCTCACCTAGCATTTCCTTGCTAATGGATGCATATGCCCCCTTAAAATAACAACCTTTCCCTACGATCTGGCATACCTCTATAACCATTACTCTGGTGGTCCAAAAGGAAAAATGAATAAGATTATTAGTTATGATGAGTGTTCATAGATAACTTGGGAGTTCACGCATTGAGTTTTCATTTATTTTGTTTTTCGTCTCATTTTAGTTTCAATTCAGTAAAGTTTGGTAAAGTTCAGTTTCAATTAATTTCAAATGGGTAGTGATTTAGCGGTCATAGTTTTATTCATAGATAACTTGTGGTTTGTCCATTCCTAGCTTATGAAATTTAATTTTTTTCTTAAAAAAAATTTAAAAGAAAACCACCTTTTTCATCAAAAAGAAAAAGAAAAGGAAATAGTAAAATGTCCAATTGTGAACTATAATGCTAACTTTGAAATTCGTATGGTAACGAGTTCAATATTGGGGTTGGGTCGATCTTTTCTTGTGACAAGTCCCACCACACATGACAAAAACCAGTACATACTGAACTAAAGACGGACAAAGAACGCCGGCCTAAGCAAAGTGATAAATGACAGATCAGATTAGACCTTTCCATCCCATCCGCGTCAGAAACACAACCGCACAATTTTTGTAAGTGCACACCACGCCTTAGCCTTATTAATACTAAAATTTACGAATAATAGTAATAATGTTTAACTCAATGGCATCGTAAACAAGTAATAAAAATAAACACTGCTTAGCACTTACCATAATTATTCACGACAAAAAAGGATACGTTGTGAATGATATATTTTTGTAAAAAATACAAATCAGTCACAATTCATGATTTGGTCACGATGAGATTAAATCTCGTATTAAATTTTATTTATGGTTAATATCTCGGTGACGAATTATAAATTATTCGTGATGAACTATGTCGTACTTTTGATTTTCGACAACGAATTATAATCCAATTTTGACAAACTTTACATTTTACACCAAAAATATACTTTGTACATGAACTTTACTATTTACGACCACACAATTACAGTAGATAATTATTCAATTAGTTTGTACTGTATGTAACAAAAAAATTAAACAAACATCATCAAAAAAAAATATTTAAACAAACAATATAAAAATTAATATTTATAATATTCCAAACCACAAGAAAAATCTGTGACATGGCGCGTGTGTACAAACGAAGAGGGAAGCGAGTGGGTCCAGTTAATATTAAATATTGATGCCAATTTGGCAGAACTGACAAGCGTAGAAAGGATAATCTGAAATACAAAACAAAAAGCAGCAAACAGCACACAAAAAAGAAGAAAAAAATGTTTGATCAACGCAAAGCGGTGAAGTAAAATTCCTAGGGTTCCGCAATTTCCCTGCAATTACTTTCTTTTCCGTTGGATTAAAGCAAAAGGTGAAATAGATTCCTGCCTTTTGCGCATCGGTCTTTTGGTCTTTCAATTGATTGATTTCAGTAGAAGAAGAAGAAGAAGAGAAATCGATTTACGGAGGTTAGGGTTTCTGGTGTAGGGAAAGATGATGATGTCCTCATCGTCCTCGTCGTCTTCGGCAGTCATTCGGGTCGACAAGGCAACTAGCGAACTTCTGATTGGCCCCGATTGGACCATGAATATGGAAATTTGCGACTCTATCAACTCTAATCATTGGTATCATTTGATGATTGTTTTTCTCTAACTAATTTTTCAGCAGATATTTTGTGTTGTTTGTTTGGTGTTGACTTATTTTTTCATACATACATATTCTTACATACACGTAATTGTACTGGATTACTGTTGAGACTATTAAACCAGAGCTTTTGGTGTTTTTTTATATTTAAATTTTCTGCTGTTGAATCCCTGGCCTGGGTGTTGTCTTTGTGATATATGAAGCTTGTGTTGTTCCATTCATTATCTGATAACCTTGAGAAGTGAGAACAAACTATTCCCTGGGGGGCCACATGGTGTAAGGGCTCAGCTGTTCAGTTATATTAATGACCATCAGCTCTATCGTCTAAATTAAAATGTGATGAGACGGATGTACATCCCTGTGCTAGTCTTTAAGGGTTGACTGCTCGGATTTAGGTTGAAGGGTTATTGAAAGTGTGGTTTGCATTGGCGGGAATTAGTTAGCAGTAAAAATTATTGGACATGAATTAAGGATTTGAGTGAAGAAATCCTTGAACTGGTTAGTTAGTTACAATTTTACCTAATTCAGATTATCATATGGATTGTATAAAAAAAAAAAGATTATCATATGGATTTTATAAGTTCAAATCAAAAGCTTTCTAGTCAAATATACCTTTGTAAATGTGTAAGATTTTAAACTGTTTAGCAGAACCCATGTTTTTTTATCATAGTAAAAAATAGTTTCCTTTTTCCCAGATATGATCGAATTTGGAAATATATACAAGATGAAAAAAGAATAACAGCTACTGAGTTTTTGAAAATTTCCAGGCAGGCAAAGGATGTTGTCAAGGCATTGAAAAAAAGGCTGCAGCACAAGAGTTCTACAGTACAATTACTAGCCTTGACGGTATGTGTTACTTGTTAATATCAATTTTATATCAAGATACCTTGAACTTGATCGACACTCTGTTGTCACTTATCATATTGAGTAAGTTATCCACCTCTGAATGAACCTGATTAAATATTGTTGACAGCTGTAAGAGCAAAGAGGGTAGGTGATATTACGTAGATGAATTTGCTAGATTGAGAAACATTGTATCTCATTTTTGTTTGTGTTAACGGCTATTTACAACTGTGCAATATGCATTGTAGCTTTTGGAGACGATGGTGAAGAACTGTGGTGATTATGTCCATTTTCAAATTGTAGACAGGAATCTACTACAAGAGATGGTCAAAATTGTGAGGAAGAAGGTAATGTATTCTGATTTCATCGGCTAAGGGATACATGCGTAAAACTTTTTCATTCCATGTTTAGTGTGTTTAATTTCATTTCTCAGTTCCTCTTGGGTTGACGTTACTTTGTAAATGAAGGAACTGAGTTACTCTTTATGTAGCTTTTATTGCTGTAGTGTAAAACTTGTGCTTCAGTCTACTGAATACTAATTTCTCCTCCTGACGTTCTTAACTTTTCATTTCGTATCTGGATTGTGCATTTTTTTCTCACGACTACATTTCATCACCTTACAAGCAGACTTTTTCTGAATAGTTAACCTTATTAGTAGGTTGAAGTTTTTGTTTCGTGGTCTGACATGTTTACACTTACAAAATTGTGGTACTGATTTTTTCAGGCTGACACAAATGTTAGAAATAAAATTTTGGTTTTGCTGGACTCTTGGCAAGAAGCATTTGGTGGTCCTGGTGGAAAGTATCCCCAATATTACTGGACATATGAAGAACTAAGAGTAAGCTACTTATGGGTGCAATCTTCGGCATTGAGCATGTTGGAATACGATTTTCCCATACGCACCCTCCTTTTTCATCGGAATCTTCTTCTTGAAAAGCTGCATGAATGCAGTTGAACAACTTTGCGGGTTACCCAGTTTGAGCCAGTTGGTGTTACCTTATGCTTAATTTAAAAAAACTTTCTTTGTTGTTTGCCGGTCGGAAAGATATAGGCATAAACAATGACACTATGATTCATAATATGAAAGTGGAGAAATAGCATTGTTTGGCAGTAAAAAGTTTGTTAAGATTCTTCATTGCCCGAGGACCAAGACTTATGTTTAATCTTTTTTTTTTAAATTCCATTCGTCATGTTCATGGAAACTGCAATTACTTGTTGTATTGGTGCTTTATCTTGTTTTCTTGAAAATTTAATGTAAAACATTAACGTTTTGCAGCGCTCTGGTGTACAATTTCCGGAGCGCTCACAAGATGCAGCTCCAATTTTTACTCCTCCGGTTACGCATCCTCCTGTACGACAAGCTCAATCAAGTTATGGTATGCCAAGCAACGCTTCAGCTAGGCTTGACGAGGCAATGGCATCGGAGACGGAGAGTTTAAGGTAAACGTCAACCTTCATCGTTTTACTGTGGAACACTTGACTTCGTTAATTTTAATTCTTTCCGTTTCATTGTTCTTTTACTTTAACACTAATCCATGTTGTTTTGCAGTTTGTTCGGCCTTGATGCAATTCGCCGTGTTACAGAACTATTAACTGACATGTTACGTGCAGTAAATCCTTCTGATCGAGAGGTGCAGTCATTAGTCATTGTATGACTCTTGAAGACCTGTTTTGAAACTGAAGTACTTACTATAATATTTTTACACAGGCAGTTAAAGATGAACTGATAGTTGATCTTGTCGATCAATGTCACTCCAATCAGAAACGACTGATGCAGATGCTGACCTCAACAGGGTACATCGCAGATCATGCAGCATCTAATTTCAGTGGACTTATGAAATTACATTATGTGTGTGTGTGCTTATAAATAATGTGTTCTCCAGACGTATGCTTGTCTCAATTTTCAGATTGATGTTGCAGGGACGAAGAGCTTTTAGCCCGAGGTCTGGAGTTAAATGATAATCTCCAAAGTGTACTTGCAAAGCACGATGCAATTGCCTCTGGTTTACCCCCACCGATGGATAATCAGGTTCAGGTAGCAGATAATAGTTCCCAGTCAACTGTTGCTGGTGCTTCTAGTTCTTCAAGTGTCCGGGATCACGAGAAAGAACCTGAACCAGTCCCTAATTCTAACTCCATTGTGCCTGTTGGTCCCGATGCTAGTAGCCAGGTTGAAGATGAAGAAGAAGATGACTTTGCTCTATTAGCTAGAAGGTTGGTTTTTTGTTATCAACTTCATGGTGTCCTTTACAGAAATTGGCTCGCATCGTAAATAGGGGATAACTTCATTAGATGTGACAAAATAACTGTTTTCCTTCTCTAAGTTCAGAATCGGCATAGGTTTACTTTTTCTTGGACTATAACTCTGATCTAGGAGATATATAGAATTAACATTGTGACCATTAATTGCTTCTTTTTTTTTTTTTGATGGGCGACCATTAATTGCTTTTTAGTTTCAGACATTGATAGTTTGATACTACACTTCGAGACCATGAATCAACTCGAGGGGGGATCTTGTTTCTTTGTAGCTATATAACTAAGAATTCATTAATTGAAATTTCTCCTGCTTCGCAGGCACTCAAAACATCCAAACTCGCAGACTGGGAACACGGAGAATCTGCTGTCATCAGCTTCTACTACTGCGCATGGATCACCCTCAGCCGAAACATCTTTAAGTTCGTCTCCTGGTAATGCACTGGTTCTGGCTGACCCGCTACCACCAGTGAGGACATCAAAAGACCAGGACATGATTGACCTCTTAAGCCTAGCTTTGACAACAACATCACCGCATTCTCCAGCACCTCCGTCACCAATCACACATGAAAAACCTGTTTCTCCAACTATGCAAGTGCACCCAAATGGTTTCTCAACATATCCTTCACAGGACACTTACAACAACTATGTTGCTCCTTGGTCTCATGCTCAGCCCCAACCCCAACCTCTACCTCTACCTCTACCTCGTGCACATTCGCAGCAATTTCATGCTCACAACAATTTCCAGCAGCAGCAGCAGCACGGATTGTCATCATCAACTGAACAGCATCCCTTTCAGCCAGCCCAGTCCAACCATCTTCAGCAGCAGCATTCTCAGTATCCTCAAAATTCACCTGGTTACATCCCACCTCCATGGGCAGCCACTCCTGGGTATCACAGCAACCAAAGACCCATGTTCTCAAATAATACCCCCCAAAACTATGGCACCTCATCCTATACACCTACCCAGCCTAACAGACCTCAGCAATATAATTCTAGGTCAAATGTGCTGGTAGGTCCTCATGTGAGCTCCAGTCCCGAGACAGCTGCACCTGTTGCAGGGCGGAAACCATTCATCCCATCTTACAGGCTGTTTGAAGATCTTGATGTTTTCGGGAACACTGATGGAAGGGTGAAGGCGTCAAGCAGCGGTGGATCGCCCAGCCTATCAGGAGGTTCTGGCCAAGGAATGGTGGGTGGAAATAAGTAACGGATCAAATTTATACCATATTTGCAGTTATCTGTGTGTGTGGCTACGTTGTTGACTGCAAAATGAATCTGTTGGTCCTGGTTCTAAATTCTAGTCACCTCTGTTTCGGTGCCCGTGGTACATATAGTTTGCTTTGTTGATGAGATCATGGGACTTAAGGTAGGGCATTTCTGGTGATGGGGATTATCGAGACGCCTTTTACAATGCTTGGGTGATTCTTATTCTTCATTGAATAAATGTTTGAAATTACTCGGGTGTTTGACGGATATGATTCTTGCAATCTCGGTACAGCTGATATTTGTTATCAGGCCTGGCCTGTTTTGGTTCATGTCCTTGTGAATTTGGTCTTTTTCAATTGTTTGAGGTGATTTTCTGATAGCAAAGTTGATTGTAGACAAAATAGAATGAGAAACATAAGAAGCAATAATTTTTATTTTTTTGATTAAATAAGAAGCAATAATTGTGATTCAAAAATAGAAGGTGTCGACATTTGGCGTCATTACTTGATGGTATATTATATTTGTCATTTTGAGATGCCAGAAAAATGACATGAGTACCTAGTACCCTACTGGGTCAAATGAGGTTATGATGTCCTCATTTATGCTATTCCTCCACTCCATGTTCTGAGTTTAGTAAGCATAGTTTATAACTACATGGTTCAAGACTGGTGGAAGTAAAAGTAAACCAAATTTTGAACTTCAGTTTGTTTGTATCAACAGGAGAACTGTGCATTGCTGGTGATAGTTGGAAAACATTCTCCTTCCGCTGCCGGAGGTGTTAGGAGCAGCAAGGTTGTGGTGGGGGAAGAAGTATGCTGAATATTTGTGATTCATTTTGGGCTGTTGGAAGCGTACTGCTGAGGAAGTGCGCGAGCGTATATCAGGAGATGAGTCAAATGGTGAGTAACTTGGCTTCTCTTTTGAATTCCACACTCCACTTCTCAGAATCTGTGTTCCACCATAGTACCAGAGTCTCCTAAACAACTGTTGTATTCATTTCTAAAACTAATAAGCTTGACAACCATTTGTTGTAAGAGATTCGGAGATCATTTATTGAAGAAAGCCAACGAGGTGTTGACTCCTCCCCTTTATTTATTCAAGTCTCTGAAACAGAAGAAGCATTCAAGACACAACAATTTACACTGACACTTCATTACAATATAGATAGATAGATTCCAACCAGATTCATGTCCATTCCCATGACCGACATGCTCAACTGCCATTCTTGAGCCTCTTCTACATCTTTGACATAATGTAGTCCATGGCATCCACTAGATAATCTGCAGTCAACATACACATGGTGACAGATAAGAACATATAATGTTTGTGTGAATGTGAATGATTTAGTTCAACATTAGTCCCGACAGAGCATACCAGCATCTTCCTTGGTGAAGCAGAGAGGAGGTGTGATTCTGAACACGTTCCCATAGAATCCACCTTTTCCTACCAAAACCCCTAAATCTGTTCACAGTTTAAATCAGTTATGAGTATATGGGATACCTTGAGTTTTTCCTCATTGAAGTAGAAGATAAGAGTTGAGTGCTGATGGGGATTAGGGGGGCTGAAAGGAGAACAAACCTTTCATCTGCTCCATCACATGCAAAGTTTCAACCTTCGCTGGAGTCTTCAGCTCGCGGTCAGTCACCAGTTCAACACCAAGCATCAGTCCCTTTCCTCTTACATCCCCTATGACTATAAGTGATGAACATAAAATGGTTCAATGACCAGTAGGTGAATGTGACCGATTGGAATCCAATTTGAGTTGAGTTCCTAGGGTATTGTAGTCTTACTTTCGTATTTGTCCATGAGGGTAGCGAGCCTCTCTTTCAGATGAGAGCCAACAATAAAAGCATTCTCTTGAAGATTTTCCTTCTCTATGACGTTAAGAACAGCCAAACCTGCCGTAGTGCACACAGGGTTGCCACCAAATGTGTTGAAGTAATTGCGCATAGTTAACACTTCTGCTATCTCTGGCGTTGTTACTACAGCACCCAAAGGAATACCATTTCCAATGCCCTAGAGTCACAGTCACAGAGATATCAATAAATTCTAATAGAATTTCCAATGCCGTCATGAAATTCATTCTTCACACTTCACATATTATGGTGTGGCACTTGCAGCTAAAAATTATCTCAATTTGGAATTCATTCTTCACTTTCAATTTGGAGATTGAAAGTGAAGCTTGCTGGTTTGGAAGGTAAAAACATTAGTATAGGTGATAGGAATTGGTTGAATGACATTGATTGCAGGGTGTATGAGCCTCTCTTGTTAGGCTCGTTCTGTAGGTCTTTGAGATGTCTTTAGTTTGTTTGATAGCACAGGTTGTGGTTGTTATATTTTTTTATTAATGATATCATCATTCATTCAAAAAAAGATTATCTCACCTTTGCCATGGTAACTATGTCAGGCACAACACCATGAGATTCAAACCCCCAAAAATGACTTCCGGTGCGAGCAAACCCAGCTTGAACCTCATCAGCAATGCAGAGGCCTCCTGCTTTCCTTATACTGTTATAAACAGCTGCCAAATAACCTGGGGCTATCTCCACTATCCCACCAACACCCTGCCATTAAAATGATAGTTAGAGGGATACTCATAAACAAGAACAAATGTAAAAAGAAAAAAAAAATTGATATCAGTTACTTGTATTGCTTCAGAAATGAAACCAGCCACGTGGCCTGAAGTTCCAAAGTTGATGAGATCCTGTACATCTTTGGCGTACTTGGCACCATCTGAACCAAAGATTCCTCGGTATGGGTCAGGATTTATGGCATGGTGTATTCCTGTCTGTTTTGCACAAGAGAACAAAGGAAAAAAAGTAAATCAATAATGGTGATGATAATAATTGATCAAATGTACTAATAGCTTTGCTTAATATCTGATCCCACATAGATGATTGAAGTCCATAAAGAAGCTTTTGTGATAAGAGATACAACATGAAATTCAACGGATTGATTATAACATGAACATTGGAGCTACCTAGCGAGTGAACTGTTTTCTTCCTTAAGAAGGATAAGAATAACAAAGAAGTATATACCTGGACTACATTGAATTTCCAGTTTCTCTGGGCAGTAGCCCCCATCGTCCCAGATGCATTCCCATGGTAGGCATTCCTCAAGGACACTATGTCCTGGCAACCAGTGTACAGCTTGGCCATCATCATCGCCAATTCATTAGCTTCTGTCCCAGAATTAGTGAAAAACACAACCTATTCACAATAAAAGTTAGTTCACTTGGCATAATAACACTGATCAAATGTGGTTCATCAAGACGAGTGAGATAGATACCTTAAGATCGCCAGGCATCTTAGTAGCGAGAGCTTCAGCAAAATCAGCAATAGAGTGGTTCAAGTACAAGATAGTAGAGTGTTGTATGCGCTTTGTCTGTTTAATGATGGCATCGACCACGTGCGGATGGCAGTGGCCGCAACACACAGTAGCGATTCCTCCAAAAGCATCAAGGTATCTTCTACCATTTTCGTCAAACAAGTACTGCATCTTCCCATCCACAATGTTTATCTGTCGCCAATCAACCAACGAACAATATCAATAATATCAGTGAGATTCAAATCGACTTCCTTCTTCCACATCAACAAACAGAATCGAACATTCTCGAACAATCCATGACGACTTATTTCCAGATTCTTGTAACATACATATAAAACACAAAAATATAGACGAAAAAAAAAAGCGAGAAGGACCGACTGACAGGTTTGTCGTAGAAGTAGAACATGGAAGGGCTGAGATACTGTTTCCGCTTCTGTAGGATTTCAGCAGCCGAAGGCCCGGTGTACGGCGGTGGAGTGTAATCAAACGGCGGCAATTTGGCATGGAATTCTCCGCCGATCTCCCTCGCGGTCGGGGCAGCAGCGGCAGAAGAATGATCGCGTCGAAGAGGAGGAAGCGAGAAGGTCGACACACTGCGGCGGATCCTCCTGATCGTCATCAGCGCCGTCGTCATCTCCGTCCACCGATTTGATTATTGTGTGAGCGGATTTTGTAGCAAATGATATGAGAAACTGAAAAGCCTTGTGATTTATTTATAGTGAGTGAATTTAGAGATATGAGCCATGAATCAGCAGCGATGATACGATATGATGCGCTGGCTTTCGTGATCACGCCAACCCCGTTTTTGCTTAATTTGATAAAAATTTAAGGAAAAAATGAATTCTAAACAACGTTAGTATTTTTTTTAAACAAATGATATGATATTAAATAAGGAATGAAATTTCACATACTTGTGCAAATGTAATGAAATGGAAAATTTAGGTAACTCGATTATTGACCGGGTTCAAATTTGATATTATATATTTTCAATTTTCAATACTTTTTTTTTTGATAATGGGTATAATAATTAGACGAGAAAAATAAAAAAGAATAAAAAGGAAAAATTCTCACTAAATTGTAAGAAAAATGGATAGGGCCGTTAGATAACACCCTTGTTGACTTTTAAAAAAAAAAATCCAATTCAATAACTTTTCATTGATTTGCATATTCTTCATCGTCTTAATTATATCATCAACCACAATAAAAATAAACTTGACCAAATTAAATTAAATTAATCTTATAATCAAATTAAGATGTTTTCAACTTTAAAATCCTGTAAAAACTCAAGTTTGGAAACAAAATATATGCAGATTAATACAAAAGGCTGATGATTGACCGGCCATGTTTATGATCTACTGAAGGACGTGTAATTTTAGTTACACATCCTCGGCCGGGAAGGACCAGTAGAGTACCAATGTTGTTGTCGTTTTGTGCATAATTCTTTGAATGGAGTATCAAGTATGTCGTTTTGTGCCATTTACTATATGCAGTGCAACTATTCAGATCACTTTTAAATAAAATATCTCAATGAGAACTCAAACGAAGTATAATCAATCCATATTTCTTTCTTCTTTTCTTTTTTTAACATAAACGAGTGGCCTAGTTAGTTTTAATTTGGGTAACCAGCATATTGGTCATCACTACTAGATATAATAATGAGTATGGGCATGACTTGGCGTTATGGTCGAATTCTGGATATTATACGTACTATACAAGTTGGAGAAACTCTTATCCTGACATTTGGGAAACGTTATGTTCATATTTTTGTTTGACACGTGATGTGAATTTTTCCAAGAAGTTATTCTGAACTTTTTATTATCAATCTAGCCTATATTTTAGTTTAAAGATTCACCAACCATCACACATTTATTGCTTCCAAATTTGCTGCAAATAACGTCGTGTTTGGCAAGAATCCCTTTTTAATATGAGAGACAAACAAAACAACAAGCCATTAATTAGAGACCAAAGAACACCATCATTTGTGAAGCTTGGAGATGAACTTGGCATATTTTAAGAGAAATGTAAATAATATACTTTTCACTTTTATGAAAAAAGTGTAATGGAGATAATGAGAATAGATTTGAGATTACGTCGAGAAGTTTTTGTGCACTTGCTTTCAATCCATAGCATACACAATCTTCTTATATGGCATGCATCGGTGAGGGATTAGGGCAAACTTTCCCATTTCCTCAATTTGAGCAATTCGTTTCCCATTTTACTCAATATTTCAATTTGTTTTTCAAAATATTCATTTCAATTAAGGCACACGTTGTTGACAACATCTAAACTCTATATATGACGCTCTTACAAACGACGCTTTAAAATGTCTGTCATAAATTACTTTTGATTTAGCGCTCGATTGACATATAAGCGTGAGTCGATCTTAAGTGGATCACTTTACATATTAGTTCCGAGTGTTTTTACCATATGAACAAATTTCCACAAATTCATTGCCATAATAAAACTGAGCGTCACTAGCCAAATTTCCACAAAACTATAATCATCAAGGACTCGGATTCGATGCAGCGCAACATTTTACTGCGAAAGGTAAAACAACTTCGTTTTAATCAAAACAATGTCATTTTGTTATTTTTCGAAAATAAAAATGACGTTATATTGATCAAAACGTCAACATTTTCCAAGCAGTAAATTGATGGGCTGCACTATATCTTTTTCGAAATTTCTATACGGTGAAAGAAAATTAATAACTCAAATTTTAATTTGATTAAAATCCATAAACTTGGACCGGCAGCACTCAGCGGCTCTCGCACCATCTTACTCCTCAGACCCCAGGTACGATTGATTTCTAAACACTGTTAATTTCAAAATTGCTGCAAGAGTGAATCTAATTTGATCGAGGAAAATTCTGAACTGGCAATGCTCTGATCTGATCGGCATTGGATATTTGTTCGGTATTAGAGTTTTAGGGTTTATATAGGGCCTGGAGAGTGATCCAGCTAAAGCTATATGTCAGTCATTATGACTATAATAGTCTTAGAATTCTACTTGGAGAGGCACCTTAAATTACCTACCTAATTGATAATTGTGTGACAATTGATGCAAACCTGCTGTTTGATGTGCTTTCTTTTAAGCTCATACTTCTTGTTTAAATATCATAATCTTTCTTTTGGTAATTGCGGACAGCCGATGTGTTTTTATTTATTTATTTATTTTGGCAGCAACTGTTATTAGAGCTTTTCTGCCATGGAAGCCGCTTGATGCTTGAAAACTTATGTCACCACATAGGAGACACCTTTTTAAGAAAAAGACTGTTTTAAAATGTCGAAGGTTACTTAATTATTTTGATATGATTTCGCCACCATGCCAATAAAATGGATTAAGTAACATTTTTCCTTTACTGATCTGTGGACTAATGAGTTATGAACTGCAGTACTACGGATGCTAGATTCTTGTTCTTTCCGTTTCGTATCTTGGGTGCATGTTGTGCTTCCAATGTGAGTCATCTTGCATCCTCTTCATAAATACATCCCTCTGTTGATCTTTACAATAAGAAGATGGATGATTCATTTCAGTCAACTCCTTGTCTAAACTTATAGTTTAGAAATATAGTAGATCCATTTTTCTTGTCTCATATTGGTGATGGCCAAGAAAGTCTTTAAAAC
The DNA here is from genome assembly GCA_033675215.1 of Rhodiola kirilowii. NCBI lineage: Eukaryota > Viridiplantae > Streptophyta > Magnoliopsida > Saxifragales > Crassulaceae > Rhodiola > Rhodiola kirilowii. Next base: position 8,274,759 of record CM066203.1, on the reverse strand, counting down.
TGTCTTAATTTCCAATTCTAAAACACCTTGATTAATTCAAGCTTCAATGCATTTTGTTTAAATAAAATATATCATTGTGTTTCCAAAAGCTTCATAGATGAACAATAGTGGGAAACCATCTGTAGTGTTATCGTATACTAGGCAGAAGCAGTTGTTTTCTTTGTTGCACAGTGTGTTGCCCTGGTTGACCAATATGCTCCTTTGTTCTTCTTAGAGCTATCAGCTATCCACCATTCACTCATTAGAATTCTGCCAAAAGGTCAATCTGTGCCAACACTCAACTGGCTGTGGATTTTATTACCAAAGCTGTTGCAGAAATTACTGTGAAATTGATAGATCCAGATACTCAGGTTTATTCATGTCTCTTTTGATTCTGATTCCATCACCTTCTTTTTAAAACTGCAATGTTGACCTACATCATGTTTTTTTTTCTTCTGAATTATTTGTTTCAATTTTGTAGGGAACAGCATTTACTTGAGAGAGTTTTATTAAATGTATTCCTTCTTGAACAGTTGCTGATCATTGACTGCTCTTGAAGGGATGCAGTGCCTTGGAGAACTATGCGAAAAAGGTAAGAGTAGAGTTTTTAATATCAAGGGATGTATCATGTATGAGCTTTCACTTATTCCATATCCTTGCTGAAGATTTGTGGTATAAGATCTGCCTAAAGGTCTCTAAGACTTACATTGCATGCTCACTTTTTCACATTCAACCTACAACCACAGTATCAAAATGTTAGCCAATTTAACATGTAAGCGGTTGGTTTTCGAGTATGGACCAGTGATTGTTGTCAATACTGAGAACTTTCTTGAAACAACAGGCATTCGCACGAGCACACTGCATGCCTGATCTTTCTCAGTGGCTTCTTCTAGTCACACTCTAATGGATGCATCTTCGGTAATATCTGATTTATGAACATGTAGGCCGTGCAGGTTGAATCAGTATGTATGTTGTACCGCTATCTAGTTTTTCACTCCTTGTTGGAATATCCTAAAATTTCCACATGCAGGCTGTAAAAGCACATTTAGTCTTAGAGTTCAAATCAAAACACTCGGTTTTGTTCTAAGTGTACGTAAGATAGATAAGTTCTCATTTAAATATACTACGGTCAATATATTATTATTATTAATGGACAGGAGCTGTGGAAAAGAATGTTTGGTTTGAATTTCCGGAGATCGTTAGTTGTTAGTGTCACTCCGCACATGTGGCAGCTACCCTAGTTTATGATGCATTATTTTGGCCACCGTTCAGTTTGTATAGCCACCCTATTTTAAACAACTGTATTCATTTCACATTAATGTACCTTCTCAATGGTGGAATCTTTAGCTACCAGCCACTCACAGCCCTATAGATACTAATTCTATGGTTCTCCCTCTTATTCGAAAACAGAATCATTCATTTCACAATAATGTACATTGTCAACGAAGCTTATTCCAGCTCTCATTTTTCTTCAAGGTAATTTGATCTGATACAAGTATACAACAATATGATCTACTTCAAATTTGTTGTTCTAATGTCATGCAAAAATGGATCTATGGTTTTCTGATTCTGACATGTGAATAAAACTTGCCAAGCCATGGATTTTTATGTAGCTTTTGATGTCTGTATTTTGGCTTGATCATAGTCTCAGATTTAAAGCCTTCAGAAGGGAACACACAGGAAATTTCCTTTAAGCTTGAGATGTTTATACGGCTCTTATGTGTAATGTGTCGGCAGACAAAGTTTACGTTGTATATGAAGTTTTGTGGTGTCATAGAGATCGGCATCATGAGTAATATTAAGTGTACTTATGAGTTTCTTTACTGTAACGAGTTTGATAGATGATGATTAACATGCAGCTACAAGAAGAGGAGTTGATACTATTTATATTCAATTTTACTTGTCTTTCCAAGATTTTCTAGTCTGTACTAACCATTCCATGTTGGTTATTTTTATTTCAGTGTTTCGGGCAAAGGTGGGTGTGCCTACAGAGGTTAATTCAAATCCTTGACAGGTTAGGATTCTAAATGAGTTTTGTTCGAACAATTCTGGATTGATGTAGACTCTCCATTGCATCATGTAGATGAAAATCTTTCCAACTCCAGCTTGATTGTGTACACAACTTAATGCGTCCATTCACCTTGCTTGCAAGTCTTAAACATATTTTTGCATCTTCCTTCCTTTTATTTTTGCATAAACATTCATTTAGAAAGGCCTGAATTGAAACTGTGAACATAAAAGCACAAGACATTTTAACACATTTGTTTAGATGTTTGATGGAGCTTCTTTAATCAGCAGATAGCGGAACAGTGCAATGGAGAGAACAGATGAGGTGTTGCTGCAGCGATATGAGCTTGGCCGACTCTTGGGACAAGGGACCTTCGCAAGGGTCCATTATGCTAGGAATCTCAAAACAGGTGGAACTGTGGCAGTTAAGGTGATCCACACAGACAAGATCTTGAAAGCAGGGATGATGGAACAAATGAAACGTGAGATTTCCATCATGAGCCTGGTCAAGCACCCAAATGTAGTAGAGCTGTATGAGGTCTTAGCAACCAAGAAAAAGATATACTTAGTTATGGAGTATGCAAAGGGCGGTGAGCTCTTCGACCAAGTGGCTAAAGGCAAGCTTAAGGAAAACACGGCACGAAAATACTTCCAGCAGCTGATAAGTGCAGTGGATTACTGTCATAGTCGAGGCATCTTTCATCGTGATCTAAAGCTTGAGAATCTGTTGCTAGATGAGAGTGGAAGGCTGAAAATTACGGATTTTGGACTTAGTGCCCTGGCTGAGAATAAACACCTAGACGGCCTGCTACACACTACTTGTGGCACTCCTGCCTATGTTGCACCAGAAGTGATTAATAAAAAAGGCTATGATGGAGCAAAAGCAGATGTTTGGTCTTGTGGGGTGATTTTGTATGTCATGTTGGTTGGATATCTACCATTTAGGGACTCTAATCTGATGATAATGTATCGAAAGATTATCAAGGGCGAGTACAAATTGCCTAGCGGGCTTGGGGAAAGTGTGTGCAGAATAATGGCAAGAATTTTAGACCCAAATCCAAGTTCAAGGATCTCAACCGAACAGCTTAGTGCATCTCCATGGTTTAAAGAAGGTTTAGCCTTGCGCAATATTAAAACAAGTTCACATGAAGAAACATCAGAGCTCGGAGATGATTCAGCTATTAGGCCAAGTAAGCTGAATGCATTTGAGATCATATCATTTTCAGCTGGGTTCGACTTATCAGGCTTATTTGAGGGACATGGACTGAGAAACCAAGTGCGCTTCACGTCTAACAATGAAGCCACTGTCATTGTAAAGAAGTTGCGTGATATTGCAAAAGTCGCGGAGATGAGAATGGAAATTCTGGACAAAGGAAATATTAAAATGGAAGGAGCCAAACCTGGTCGAAAAGGTGTTCTGTGCATCGATACAGAAATTCTTGAGATTGGTTCCGAGTTTCATTTGGTGGAGATGAACAGGGCAAATGGGGACACATTGGAGTATCATGAAGTGTTGGGACAGAAAATCAGACCTGCTCTGAAAGACATTGTTTGGACATGGCAAGGCGAGCAGCAACACAAACAAAACCATCAGGTGCAAGAGAACAACACTTAAATTCACAGGTAGCCTCTTCATCTCATTTACAATAGAAAGAGGTCAACTATTCATATTTGGCTCATCAGGATGTTTAAGAAAAAAAAACTGAAGTTGGAATATGTATATTACCAGTGACCATTTAAAGCGATGTAAATTATTTTTGCTTTTATTTCTTAATTTGGTATAGGGTGCGGTTCAGGTACAAACCAAATTATAAATAAAAACTACAAACCGATTATAAAGCCGACACGTGTCCCAGTTTAGTCGAAATCACGGAGAAAACACGGAGGGGTATAATAGTCATTCCACACTAATGGGTATAAAACCTAATAATGTTATTTTCAATTTAGTCCAAAAATTGTTAGTGTTCAGACTTAAAATACTGATGTTCAGACTTAAAAATACTTAATAATCAGACTTAAATGGTAGTGTTCAGACTTAAATGGTAGTGTTCAGACTTAAAAATACTTAATAATCAGACTTAAATGGTAGTGTTCAGACTTAAAAAGGTAGTGTTCAGACTTAAAAAAAGTAGTGTTCATACTTAAAAATACTTAATAATCAGACTTAAATGGTAGTGTTCAGACTTAAAAAAGGTAGTGTTCAGACTTAAATGGTAGTGTTCAGACTTAACTGGTAGTGTTCAGACTTAAAAAAGGTAGTGTTCAGACTTAAATGGTAGTGTTCAGACTTAAAAATACTTAATAATCAGACTTAAATGGTAGTGTTCAGACTTAAATGGTAGTGTTCAGACTTAAAAATACTTAATAATCAGACTTAAATGGTAGTGTTCAGACTTAAAAAAGGTAGTGTTCAGACTTAAATGGTAGTGTTCAGACTTAAATGGTAGTGTTCAGACTTAAAAATACTTAATAATCAGACTTAAATGGTAGTGTTCAGACTTAAAAAGGTAGTGTTCAGACTTAAAAAAAGTAGTGTTCATACTTAAAAATACTTAATAATCAGACTTAAATGGTAGTGTTCAGACTTAAAAAGGTAGTGTTCAGACTTAAAAAAAGTAGTGTTCATACTAAAAAATACTTAATAATCAGACTTAAATGGTAGTGTTCAGACTTAAAAAGGTAGTGTTCAGACTTAAAAAAAGTAGTGTTCATACTTAAAAATACTTAATAATCAGACTTAATTAAATTGTAGTGTTCAGACTTAAAAAAGGTAGTGTTCAGACTTAAATGGTAGTGTTCAGACTTAACTGGTAGTGTTCAGACTTAAATGGTAGTGTTCAGACTTAAATGGTAGTGTTCAGACTTAAAAATACTTAATAATCAGACTTAAATGGTAGTGTTCAGACTTAAATGGTAGTGTTCAGACTTAAAAATACTTAATAATCAGACTTAAATGGTAGTGTTCAGACTTAAAAAAGGTAGTGTTCAGACTTAAATGGTAGTGTTCAGACTTAAATGGTAGTGTTCAGACTTAAAAATACTTAATAATCAGACTTAAATGGTAGTGTTCAGACTTAAAAAGGTAGTGTTCAGACTTAAAAAAAGTAGTGTTCGTACTTAAAAATACTTAATAATCAGACTTAAATGGTAGTGTTCAGACTTAAAAAGGTAGTGTTCAGACTTAAAAAAGTAGTGTTCAGACTTAAATGGTAGTGTTCAGACTTAAAAAAGGTAGTGTTCAGACTTAAATGGTAGTGTTCAGACTTAAATGGTAGTGTTCAGACTTAAAAATACTTAATAATCAGACTTAAATGGTAGTGTTCAGACTTAAATGGTAGTGTTCAGACTTAAAAATACTTAATAATCAGACTTAAATGGTAGTGTTCAGACTTAAAAAAGGTAGTGTTCAGACTTAAATGGTAGTGTTCAGACTTAAATGGTAGTGTTCAGACTTAAAAATACTTAATAATCAGACTTAAATGGTAGTGTTCAGACTTAAAAATGTAGTGTTCAGACTTAAAAAAAGTAGTGTTCATACTTAAAAATACTTAATAATCAGACTTAATTAAATGGTAGTGTTCAGACTTAAAAAAGGTAGTGTTCAGACTTAAATGGTAGTGTTCAGACTTAACTGGTAGTGTTCAGACTTAAAAAAGGTAGTGTTCAGACTTAAATGGTAGTGTTCAGACTTAAATGGTAGTGTTCAGACTTAAAAATACTTAATAATCAGACTTAAATGGTAGTGTTCAGACTTAAATGGTAGTGTTCAGACTTAAAAATACTTAATAATCAGACTTAAATGGTAGTGTTCAGACTTAAAAAAGGTAGTGTTCAGACTTAAATGGTAGTGTTCAGACTTAAATGGTAGTGTTCAGACTTAAAAATACTTAATAATCAGACTTAAATGGTAGTGTTCAGACTTAAAAATGTAGTGTTCAGACTTAAAAAAAGTAGTGTTCATACTTAAAAATACTTAATAATCAGACTTAATTAAATGGTAGTGTTCAGACTTAAATGGTAGTGTTCACACTTAAAAGCTTAATGATCAGACTTAAAAAAAAGCAATGATCAGACTAAAAATTCTTAATGATCAGACTTAAAATGGTAATGATCATACTTAAAAAGAATTCTATGATCAGACTTAAAATTAAAGAGTCTTGCCCTAAGAATTCTATGATCAGACTAAATTTTTTTTATATTTTTATTTTTGATTAAAACATGAATTTGACCCTTCAGATGATCGAATTTGCCCTAAAAACACCGTGGTGAGTCTTGCTCAGAATGCCGTTTCCACCCAAAAATTACTAGGCTTTCATCAAATTCTGACACAGGCGCATAAACATCAAATTTTGCATAGCATTTTTCAGATGTTCCAATTTCTGCATGTAAGTCTGATCATTACCATATTAAATCTGATCATTATAAATTTTAAGTCTGATTATAACCATTTTAAGTATTGTCATTACTGATTTAAGTCTGAACATTGTAGTGTTCAGACTTAAATGGTAGTGTTCAGACTTAAGATGGTAAGACTTAAAAATACTTAATAATCAGACTTAAATGGTAGTGTTCAGACTTAAATGGTAGTGTTCAGACTTAAAAAGTCTGATCGTTAACAATGTTTTTTAAGTCTGAACAATGTTTTTTCAAGTATTGTCATTACTGGTTTAAGTCTGAACATTATTTTTTTAAGTCTGAACATTGTTATTTAAGTCTGATCGTTAATGGTTTAAGTCTCATTATTATTTTTTAAGTCTGAACAATGTTTTTTCAAGTCTGAACAATGTTTTTTCAAGTATTGTCATTACTGGTTTAAGTCTGAACATTGTTTTTTTAAGTCTGAACATTGTTATTTAAGTCTGATTGTTAATGGTTTAAGTCTCATTATTATTTTTTTAAGTCTGAACACTGTTTTTTTAAGTCTGAACAATGTTTTTTTGAAGTATTTGTCATTACTGGTTTAAGTCTGAACATTTTTTTTGAAGTCTGAACATTACTGTAGCAAATTTTGGACGTTTATACCCCTCATATCGTTTATATATTTTTAAATAAGTCCACATGTAATTTTTTTATTTACAAAAATAACCCCGACTGGATGAAATCTCGGCTGAATTTTAATTGGTTCATTTTGACACGTGTCGAATTTTTTATGGATTTGTAGTTTTTATTTATAATATTGGTTTGTATTTGATCCATACCCTTTGGTATAAATTGAAATTTATTAACAAACTGAAATGGAAGGCAATCTAGCTCAGACCATACAAAAATAAAAAATGAGTGATAATATAATATCTACAACCCGACAGCTAATGAACCTTCCGGTTCATAAATTAAACCGACAATCTTTGGTCTAATATTTGTCTTCCAGATCTTCCCACAAACCGCTCCAACTTCATCCCTTTGACTGACTTCAACCACAACCAACTTATCCGTCAACCGATCCATGTCAATCACGATTGTACAATTACCATTATACCCCTCCACCTTCAGCCTCCAATCCTCTCCTCTCGTCACCATCAGCCCCTCCCCAATCGCCACCGCCTCCACTCTTTCTCTAATCTTCTCCGGCGAGCAGTCCGACACGAACCTCTCCGCGACCACGAACTCGCAACCGGAGTCATCAAACAGAGCCGACAGATCAAATCCGGAAGAGAACGAGATGATGTCGAACGCGTTCAAGCATTTCGTCACATCATGAACCTTCACGTCCGAGTCGTCAGAGAGGAAGTTGAACTGCTTATCGCTCCCGTTTGTGAACCAAGGATCGCGTATGATCTCATCGACTGTGATTCTGGTGGATGGATTCGGGTCGAGGAGGCGGAGGAGGAACCGTCGCAGATCGGGCGAAGTCCATTTCGGAAACCTGAACTCTCCCTCGTAGATTTTCCGGTACATCACCATCAGATTCCGGTCATTGAACGGTAAGTATCCGGCATTGAGGACGTAGAGTATCACTCCGCAAGACCATACATCAACCTTAGCGCCGTCGTAGCCTTTCTTTCCCAAAACCTCAGGTGCCACGTAAGCAGGAGTTCCGCACTGCGTGTGGAGCAAGCCATCAGAACCGATCTGTTCTTTCAGCGCGCTGAGTCCAAAATCAGAGATTTTGAGATTCCAGTTTTCATCGAGTAAAAGATTCTCCGGTTTCAAATCGCGATGGAATACGCCGCGGGCGTGGCAGTATCCGACGGCTGAGATCAGCTGTTGAAAATATTTACGGCTGAGATCTTCGCTAAACCGTCCCTTGGAAACTTTCGCGAACAGCTCTCCGCCTTTTTCGAATTCCATCACGAAGTAGATTTTGGTTTTGGTGGCCATAACTTCGTACAGCTTGACGATGTTCGCGTGGTGCATGCGGCGCATGATGGAGATTTCGCGCTTGATTTGTGCCGTGAGGCCTCCGGTGACGATCCGACTCTTGCTTACGCATTTGATCGCTACGCTGTTACCGGTACGGAGGTCGCGTGCGTGGTACACTTTTGCGAAGGCTCCGTAGCCTACCAGCTTGCCAATCTCGTATCTGCTTCCGAGCAGACGCGTACCGATTTCGAATTCTGCTTCGTAATCATCCACCATTTGATCAGGCATCTCGATCATCCAGTTTCAGTAAAATGATTCAAAATTGAGATTTTTAGCTTGCACTCAACTCACTTGCTGCTGCTACTTTTTAACGTACCGTGAGAGAGAAATATGTAAGGAAACGGAAGAAGATGGAACTTGATTCTGCAAGTTGGTCTCTCTGGCTATTTAAACTACAAGAGTCGTTTTCATTTTTTGAAAATTAAAATAAGTTTTTTTTTTCTTTCAATTTTTTATTTTTATGGTCAATTGTGAGCATCCAAAGTTTAATTTTTTTTTTATGGTCAATTTTGATCTTCCAAGCGCGTGTATGAAGATTATTGTTTAATATCTATATGTTGTCAGTTTGCTGATGGTTCAAGAAACGGGGACCTTAACTTAACCAAGATATCACCTGCTTACACGTGTTAAATTCGAGAAAGCATGCATAATTGGAGTAAAAAACTAGTATGACATTTGATTAATATTTCTCCCTCGCCGTAAAATAAAATAATTAAAATTAAAATATCAGTGAACTTTTTTTTTGAATAATATATAACTCATGAGAGGGGAAAGAATTTAGTTGAAAAGTGAATAATAATGAGTGAGAGACATTGATCACACATGGATAAGATTATTATTATGAGCGAATGTGTGGACGCTTTTGGCTGGTAAAATAACAAGCATGTAGTCTGTCGTGTCGGGCCATATGTGTGTGAGATGGAGTTGTTTAACTTGGGTTTTGGAGGAATTTGATTGGGTTAATGAAGATGCACTTTACCCTGTTCAGATGGATAAGCGGAGTTAATGATAGACATGAGATATGACTTTAGGGTGGCTTTTTGGTGACTTTTAGGGTGCCTTTTTGATTGATATAGAATTATAGATGATGAGTATGTGCATAGGTTGAGTAGAGTGTTGTTAACATGTGTGGTTGGAGTATAATTAAATGAGGATAACATGCATCATATCATTTTTTTTTAAATCTGTAGTGTACTCAATCACGACAATAATTTTAGGATATGGTTGTCGTGTTTAATTAAGTACAATTATTGTTATTGATTAATGGTTAGAATACATCGTTTAGCTAACGTCCCTCAACATGGGCAGCTCTAGGGGAAATGAAGACTCATTTCACATCTTTTAAGTTCAATTGTAAGGGGAACCATTTAGTGATCTGCAACAGTCCAATCCCAAAGTTGTTATTATGATTTATACTACCACATCTAATATGAGGGAATAATAGCTAGTAATAATGTTACCCAAAGAGCGCTCAATTGAAAACACTTTTAAATTTCGAGAATTTGAGACTCACCATACAAAATGCAAGATGCATTTTGGTGGTGACACATGTCCCATGTGTATTTTCCAAGATGCATTTAATGCAAAGTCAAAGTCACATTTTTTACTTTAATTTTTTGACATGTGTCACATGCAGATTCAAAGATACATCATGATCTAATGATGAGATTTTTGTTCTCAACCGAACGCTCCTCATATTACCCATTACTTTATCATCAACATATACATAATAGTTCTTATCGCGACTTGAACTTGTGGTGAAAACTAAAGGAGGATGATGGTAAGAGGAGATTATTGATATAATGATATATAGATCACGTGTCGACAATTCAAAAACAACTATATATGCTTTAAGTTGAAATCGTTTTCTTGAAAATGGTTCAGTTTTTAATTTAAGATTATAGTAAAAATGATATTATTTTGATATTATTTTATCTAAACTACTGTGTTTCCAAATAAATATCTTTTGTTGAGCATCGACCGATATAAATACATATTGCTGATTTTTTTTGTTAGGGGCTGCCATGAAGCTCTTTCTTAAGTTTTAACCATTATAAGCATATGGGAAAGAGATTTAGTGTGCAGTCAACACATATATCACTTAGTAAAACGGTGTAGTTTTGTGTTACAAATTAAAATTGCGGTAGTCATGAAAAGATGAATTTGTATTTTAGGGTTATGACATTGAAACAAGGTAATTTTCATAGTATATCTTGCCTTGTTACAAAATTCAAAACTATACCCTTCCACATTCTAAAATGTTCCCTGGGAATTTGACTAGTCATCAATTATATCGATCCAATGGCTATAGTTAATTTGCCAAACTGCATGACAAAATGTCACATGATCACTTGCCGAGTTCCTCGTCGGAAGGACTGTTAATTACTATAGAGTTGCTTCCTTAATGTGGCGATCGAAAAGGAAGTATGCCGTCCTGCATTTGACCACCGATGTCATAATGAGACATTTTACATGTTAGGTTTTCTGAAAGAGTAACAAATTCAAGATCGATCGACACGTGCTTGCAAGCGTTTGCTTCTCTTTCAATGTCGAATGAGTTTATGGACGAACCAGCTCGTTACCAGCTACCAGAGGAAACATGTGGATGATGCCATGATGGATCTATTTGGATGACTGGCGACGACTTTACATCAAACATTAATGTGAGAAAGAGAGAGAGAGAGAGAGAGAGAGAGAGAGAGAGAGAGAGAGAGGAGAGAGAGAGAGAGAGAGAGAGAGAGAGAGAGAGAGAGAGGAGAGAGAGAGAGAGAGAGAGAGAGAGAGAGAGAGAGAGAGAGAGAAGAGAGAGAGAGAGAGAGAGAGAGAGAGAGAGAGAGAGAGAGAGAGAGAGAGAGAGAGAGAGAGAGGAGAGAGAGAGAGAATTCAAAATGTCTTTTCACACGTGGTGACTATACATGGCTATTTCCCCCAATCACTTTACCAGTTTACTTTAAACTCTTACATACTACACGACTTATGAATCATTAGGGTTTGGCGAATCCGAGGAATAACAACATTTTCATAAAAGAATATGACTGATTACAACCTTGAGGTTATCAGCTCATATATATTCTCATCCCAATAAGGGATTATAATCAAGTCGTCCTACAAAAACGAATAACACCATAACAGTGTCGCTACTAGCTAGCTAGCTAGCTGCTGGGCCAAATACAACGTATTTTCTTGGATTGTGTTTTTTCCCTATGATCAAGGGGCATGCATTAATTTCTCTTGGCGGCATTATTGGGGGAATTCACCTCCACAAAATTTGGGAGGAGGACTAGCTGCTTCATGTGATTGTTGTACACAGTACTTCTTCTACCTGGTGTCCTCCGATTTGTGGGAGTGGGGGCTACACTACACACCTAATAAATTGATCATGATCCACTTTTCTTTGACACCCCATTAATTAGTGAGATCACCCAAGCCATACCAATTAATTCAATCATTTGAAATACTTATGGACTACAAAATACTGGGAAATATTCTATTTAGATCTGAGAAATTGAGTGGTATAAAATTTAGGGAAATATTTCGTGTTTGTTTAGTTTTGAAAAATGAAAAAAAAAACAAGCAGAATTTTATATACCAGTAACAATATATGAATCAAGAATTTTTCTGAATATTTATTTTTCTTGCTTTTGAATCTTTCATTTGTATCCGGCCGGAAAGAATATAAAATGTAAAAAAAAAGAAGAGAAAATCATTTTTCATTAGAAAATGACAAGGAAACACCTGCAAATGGTTTTGTAAGGCTCAAATTTGTTGCAACTCATACTTCAACTTTTTCAGAAAAACAATGAATAAGCGATATGATAAAACATACATATGCCACAAGAAGCAAGAGGCATTGGGTCGTTGTTGATTATACAAATCACTTGTGTCTTGTGTGGATTATTCCTCATAAAAGTTTATCAATGCTTTTCTAAGAAACGCAAAGGCTCTTTTCTCCCTCTACCATATAAATACATTATTGTAATTAATAGGAAGAAGGCGGTCGTCCATAATAATATTAACGTAGAAGAAGACAATGGATGGTAATGACATGATACGACGTTGCAGAAAACCAGAGTCTACAATTAGGTGGCACATCAATTTTCATTAATTTTCGGGATGTATCGGATGGAGATGGGAATCTTAGCGTATATAAACATGTGGACCAACGCTTGTGTGTGAAAATGTCTTCTATCTAATATGATCAGTAGGGTAGGGCTGCTTTTTAGTTGATTGTATATATTTCCTCAAAAACAGTGTATTTAGTAACAAACAACAAGCTGTTTTATCAAGTGATACGACACGCAAACACCCTTTCATAAATTTAGTACGTAAAACAGGTTTTGTAATACTAAAACATGTGTTTTGTTGGTTTTGACAAGCATACAAATGCGTTTCTTTCCCTTTTATCGTCTTAAAACATGTTGCACCGCCTCAAAGGAGAAGGTTATTGCAAGAGGAGGTGTTGTTGATCGATACTTAAATTATAAAAGATGAGAATATGTGTTAGGAGTAGGACTTACGACTTAGGAGTAGCAATGGCCAATGGCTGATTTGGTGTCTATATTTGAGCAGTAAATGTTGACTTTCTCCTTTTCACCAACACGGGTGTGGGATGTACACGGGTAACTGGCCCATTTGTCCCTTTGCAAAACTCAAATAACCCATTTGCCTCCTTCCAAACTCAAATAACCGGATTGCCCCTTTTTGATAAATTTTCGGTTTATGATTTACCGGTAATGTTAATTTTGCATATTCTCGGTTTATGATTTACCGGTAATAATATTTTCGGTTTTTTGAAAATTTTGATTAAACACCCATCTTTGGTCACTATTTTTATCAGCTTAACCTTTGAATTTCATTTTCAAGTAAACATGAAAGTTATAGAACATTCAATTATCTTTCTAACCATATAAAGAACATCTTAAACGGATACCGGATGACGCCTCTATGAGCTTCCGAATGTTAGCTCGGACCCCCTTGGTTTCGGCAAATTTCGATTGAAAAATGGGTTTTTCAAATCGTCCATAATAATCAAATTTTTTTTTGGACCCCTCCTCAAACGAAGCTCTGGATCCGCCACTGATTGTTGGCATCCAAATAACTAAATTAAAAAGAACAAAAAAACATTTATAAAATTCTGCGACAATTTATAGTACCATAAAAAAAAGTACAAGACAGTCTAACAGATAGTCAACTGTTAAGTCAAAGATGTTCGATTTGTACATGTAGCGGAGCAGACTTATTGGGCTGGGCTGAATATATTCGAAAGAGAACAAAGCCCAAAGAAGACCGTTGTCAGTCGTCGTGGCGGCTCACCGCCAGATTCAAAACCCCAACGGTCAACATCTTGTTCTTAAATGCGCGCCCTGCCCTAGCAAAAAAGGCGCTCCTCACCACCACCACCACACACGCCTATCCACTTTTCCTTCACAAAATTCTCTGCCTCATGTACTCATCTCAAACTATTTAAAATGCTGCATTCATTCTTTCATCACAGATCTAGCTAGGAGTTGCAGCCTACAGGTTCATGAAGTTCACATCACTGCGCAAATCCATAATTTGCAAATTCAGTAAAATGTCTGTCGCCCATCTCCAGTCTGATACTCCAACAGATCAGCGGCATAAATCGAAAAGACCAAAGCTAAGGAGAGGCCCAAAATCAAGAACGTCTGCGATTTCTGTTCTAGCTGCTGCTGGTTGTGGATGCCAGAGCAGGCTTGGTGTCGCTCTTGATCAAATTCCAGCTGATTCTCACATGCCCGATGTGTACTCTGTCCAATCCCTTCCTAGTAGTTGTAGCTCTCTGGAAACCAATAAAGTTGAAGAACAATGCTCAGAATGGAAGTCAATTGCGTCCTTCGACGAAATGCTCAAGTGGTCATCCAAGTCTCATGGTCAGGAAGTTCATTACAATCAAAGATCATTTTTTGACAACACTTCGCTGGAGTTTCATCAGATTTCATATGTCAAATTTAATGACTTGGTATCTAAATTTCGGGTCGAAAAAACAAATTACTAGCGGCGAATTTCAACATTTGAGGCAGAGTTTTGCTTCGCCAAAAGTACTAAAACCTCAGCGACAAACTGGAAATATTTCTCAGACAACATCGATGAACAAGATGATGATTCGACTAGCTGATAGTTTGCTTATTATGAAATCTTCATCGGATCCACGGAGGGAATTCAGAGATTCGATGATGGAGATGATATCTGAGAACAAAATCAAGGATGGAAAGGATTTGGAAAAGCTTTTGGCTTGCTACTTGATGCTTAATTCTGCAGCCTATCATGATGTTATCATCCAAGTTTTCAAACAGATTTGGGTTGAACTCATCCAAACATAAACATAAAATCAGTCTTCCATTCTGTATATCAATCTTGGATTTGGACAAATAAAAAGCAGAACTCCAAATGTTGTTATAACTTACAACTCTTTTTTTTTATGTCATAATCATAATACAGTCTCTTGACTTTATAAATTCAGTTAGGTGCTCACATTATTACTCAATCAACACTACTCTATTGACAGTTTATTATACAACTAGCTAGGCTGGTGGTCGATCTGTATTCGAAAATTCTTCCTAGTTCATTTTATGTTATTGAGTTATAATAATGTGATTTCTTGGCCATTCTCCAATGCTTTGATTGCATCCCATCACCTGCCTTAAATGGTGTGGACTGTTGTACAAATGTTTACTGTTGTACAAATATTTTATGAGAAGGTGTGAGTAACCCTCATAAATGATTTTTTACTTGTTTTGGATTCTGCATGCATGACACCCCATTCCAACACACCTTTCTATAACTGGAAGGAATTCCCTCTTTAGCTTCTGTTGGTTTCACAGTTCCTATGAGAGACATTAACTTTCTCATAACTCCTCCCAACTACCACCTCACCTAACAACACGCCTTCCATAGGGTTTGCACTTCATTACAACTCTCATTCAAACTAACATCAAATCAAGTTTTAGGGTTTGTAAATAAGTTGAAACGTACTCTCTAATTAGTAATTAGTTTGTGCGTAGCTCTATCATAACGACTAACTTAAACTCAAACCCTCCTTTATATAAACCACCGCCACTCACCCATCAATCTGTGTCCAAGCAAGCATAGACATATAGCAACACAATTCTACTCTCTCTCTCTCTCTCTCTCTCTAGAGGCTTCTTTCACTTCATCATCCATGGCCAGTACTTTAGCATTCTCACTCTCACTTATTTCCTACATCATCGCCCTACTGGTTCTAGCACCTCCCTACCAGCACCTTGCTGAAGCTGCAGTGACCTGCAGCGAGGTGTACTCAGACCTTTATCCATGCGTCTCGTACGTGATCAGCGGAGGAGGTGTTCCCACCAGCTGCTGTAACGGCCTCCAGTCACTGAATGCATCTGCTAACACCACATCTGACCGCCAAGCTGTCTGCAGGTGCATCCAGTCTGCAACTAGCGGCGTGTCCTACACAAGCTACAGTCTTAGACTGGCCGCTGAGCTCCCTGCAAAGTGTCATGTCCGGGTTGCCTATCAGATGACTCCCACTACAAACTGCGACATGTATCGAATCCAAACTTCCAATTATCAACCATCATGAATCATTATTATATAAACACTTTTTTTAAACATATATCATAATTAAGATGTCCATATAACTTCTTCATTTTCGCAGGATTCCATGAAGTGAGATATATCCCGCTGATCGAAGATATGCTATAGTACTTTGTTCTGCAGTGCAGTGGTTTAATTAATGATGTCGTAAAAGGTTTATGACCGTCGTAGAAGAAGAAGAATCAATGTGATGTGGCTCTACTTAAGTTTGTGTTCTTGCTGTTAGTTCTACTACTGCTTTGTGTCTAGTGATTTCTGGTGGAGTATCATTTGTACTTTTGGCGTACTATTTTTATATGTAATGCAATGAAATGCTAATGTAACAGTTTTTAGAGTTGAAGCCGGCCCAAAACGAATTTCGTTGTAGCTGGCCCAATATGACAGAATAAGGCTTTATCGGGCCGGGCCGGGCATAATAGATCAAACAGGCCCACAGCAAACCCTTTAACGACTAGGGTTTTCCTCTCTTTAAATCTTCAACATTTTAGCTCGCTGCTCCTCACTAAGCCATTTTCATATCTGCAACCCACTCCCCCCGAACACCCTCCACGACATTAGGTCATCGGATGCAGCGATCCACCAGAATCCGACGAGGACCAGGTCATATTTCCAATTTGTTGCACCCCGCGCCGTTGTATGTCTCCATGTGGCTCATAGATAATGGTTATGATTGTGGGGTTTTCGCTATGAGACACATGGAAACATAGAAGGGCGGGGTGCTCCAAACTGATAATGTGACCTAGTTAATGAGAGTCAGGAGATAGATTTTAGGTATGAATTTTGACTTTGTCCTTTGAAATCTTTGCTCAAAACTTAAAGAATTATTCCAGGAGGAGTTGTGTATGCTTTTTGTTTTCATTGTTGTGTTCTGAGCCGTCCTTGAGAGGTTCTTTTAAGATCTCAAGGATGCCTGCTTTTAAGGTTAACACATTTACTGAGCCATAAGATACCAATCCGTGGATTTATAAGATACAAATCAGAAAACAGTTGTTACAAGTGAAACAGATGGATGCAAATCAATAACAGGAATACTTGCCTACTAAATTAACCATTTTACAGACTTGCGCTTGTATAGATCTTTGTGTTGTGTATCAGTGTATGTACATTCCCTCATATATCTTCACCGCGGTTATGGGTTGGGATCTCTCCCTGATTATCCAGTGGCATATATTGTGCCATGATTGCCCGGATTTCAGAGTCCATGTATCTCTGCAAATAGATCAACATCCAATCAGAAAAAGGTATTATTCGTTGCTTGTCTAAAAAACAACTATGCCATTTTTAGTAGGAATGTACCCGGATTCTGTATTTATAAATTGCATATCCAGCTATCCCACTGGCTGCTAGGCCGATAACAATCACCCAAACAAAGCCCCAACTAAAACTGCCAACATTCTTGGCACCTACACAAATTTCCAAATGAATTCAGTGTGGAAAAGAGCTGCGACCATAGCAACAAGGTATGAATGCGCTATGATCACAAAACCTTTTTTTTTACTATTCAATTCGACGAGCATGTCAGATCATGCATTAAGGAATTAACTGCAATGAGAACTTTCATCGATTAGAAAATAGTAATCAAAAAACGTGTCTCACTTATGCATGCATCAACGTCGCGCATGTATAACAGATTGCTGCTGCAACTGCATTCAAAACTTCCCCATGTGTTCTTGCATTTGCATTCTGGACACTGGCAAGCTGTCCTGTCCCTGCACTCGTCCACGTCTGAGTTGAATTGAAAAAAAAGAATGGTTAACATTTTGTTAGAAGCGAATAAGGAACATCAAAAGTTTGTCATGTGCAGTTACATAGTGCGGACGAATGTGGACCATATGAATGTGTGTGCTACAATTTTCATTTGAATTTTAATCGTACTGCTTCGTATGCATTGACTGAACTTAGGAAATTCTGATACCTTCACAAGTGCTGATACCATCTCCCTTGAATCCAGGTGGGCACTCACAGGGAGTTGAACTATTTGCAGGATGAGGCTGAGTTTTGTTTCATGTTAACATTGCATACTTGAATCATATTTATAAAACATGTGACAGGGAGATGGTGTTATAGTTATGTTATGTCTTACCACACAGGCAGAGAACGTGTTGCCATGTTGCGTCTCCCTCCAACAGCCTCCATTGTTAACTTCACATCGCAAAACTCCAGAAGCTGTACTAATGACTAAAAGACTTAACACTCAGCTCTAACATAATTAAGCTCCAAGTGAATATGAAAAAGAAGAAAAAAATAATAAAGCCAGAGTAGTAGTTCGAGTAGAGAAATGTACTTAGGTGACGACTGACGATTAGACAAAAATATGAGAAACATGCTGTCAACCTACAGTTCGAGAATATATATATAAGCACCTTCACAGTGAGTATAACCATCGCCAACAAACTGTACACCTTGCACAAGTGGGCACTCACACACCCTTCCCCTAAATGTATCCTACAAGAAAGATTAAGAGGGGCTGTAAAAGTTAAAAAAAAAAATAGACATATTAGAAAAAATGCTGCAAAGCTAAACCAGCTGTAAGATTTACCTGGCAAGCGGTAACTTTAGCAGCCTTGTCTTCCCAACATCCACCATTATTCTCTAAACATTCATTTGTTTCTATCCCTGCGAGAATTGTAAAACAGCTTATCATAAAATTTGGCAAGTTAGACTAGATTTTTTGTTTAATTGCAATCATTGACAGACATGTTCAAGCAGCAGGAATAACTGTAAAAATGACAACATAATATACCCATTTGCAAAGAAACACACCCCAGCAACCTCAATGAAAGTAAAATTAAATACTCACCATCGCTCAAACAAATTAGTGGGTCAGTGGTCTCCTGAAAACCTGAACAGATGGCCTTAAGCACCGCTCCTTTATCCAATTTGCCTGTTGAGACAAATAAGAAAAGATACCATCGAAAAAAGGTATCTCAGATCAAAGCTGTTCAATTTAACTAAATAGCTGAATGAATCTTTATGATTGTCTCAAACCTCTAAATTGCCTGTTATTCACAATGAGAGTTGGCAGTATAGTCACATCCCCTCGAGCACCTTTGCCAATCTAAGGATAAGAGGACAGAGAGAGAAAAGAAGTTTTGAGTTATTATAGTTAATAACAGTTGGAAAACTGGCCTCTACGTGGGCAGGCCTTTACCTGAGCTTCTTGTTCAGCTTTCAACACTGAATTTTCGACATCAGCTTCAGGATCTCCAATACACTTATCAACCTCTTTTAGGTCAATCCCTGCAACATGATTACAACCATTATCTACATGATATAAATTCATGACCCTGAAGGCAGAGTAGTGTGAAGGGACAAATGCAAATTGTTGAAGCCTTGCCAAGAGAGCGGATGACGTGTTCTGCACATTCCTTGGTGTACTTTTGTTCCTTCATGGGGCAACGGATGGAGAAGTCAGTCACATAGTCCCACCAAAGCCATGGTTTTCCGCTCTCATTTGCAACTTTAAAGAAGCATGCTTGACGTAAATTTTGAACCACAACATCTTTTCCATCATACCCTTTTGAGAAATCTTGCTCTGGGTCAGGCGCACAATACCTGCCGTTATTGATGCACTGAGCCTGGCACTGCTTGCTCAAGACAAATGCTTGTGGACAATACCAAGTAATATAATGTGGGGTGAACTGAGTGTAGCCTTTCCTCTCAAGTATTTGAGCTACTCCTTTGAACTCTTTGACAAACTCCATCTGAGTATCGCACTTCTGTCCACATTCATCATTGCTGTTCGTCCAAAACTCATACTCAACTCTCTCATCAGGATGAGGAAGTGCCTCTCTCCAATCAAGGTTGACGTTAACCATTTCGCCATCAGACAACGCCTTTTTAATGTCTTCTCCCAGCCTTTTGGAAATAAGCGCAGATGGTATGGTGATGTTTTGCAAATAATCAATATCTGTTCTGCCTTCTGCTGGTGTGTCCATGGTGATTAGTGGCTCCGCCCTGTCATCCGCTACAAGAATTGCTGCTGCCCCGGCATTCTGTGCATTCCACGCCTTCAATGCAAAATAACATTCTGCACAAATCAACAAGACACAATCACTCAAATTCAAAGCATCACCATAACCCCAAACAAAACCTCTCAATCAACTGTTTATATAAACACTTGTCGAAAAAGAAAAAAAAAACTGTTTATATAAACATAAGAAGACAATAGAATGAATAAATGAGCTGTAAAAGAGTAGTTAATCAAAGTAAGGAATTGATGAAGAATACCTCCTCGATCAATGAGGAGAAAAGTGGGACGGCCACCGGGCCTGGACTCGAAGTAGGCATCAAAATCCTTAAAATCTTTGCACGCCAGCTGGTTGACTTTGGGATAAACAACCGATCCAGCCATGCTCCCACCGTATTGAGGAACTCCGAAATTGCCGATGGCGCATTCGTACTCGTCCCTAAGACTAGCAGGTGACGTCACCTTCAAATTGTTCTTCTCAACCACAAATCTCCCCACACACGATCCACAACAGTACATCAACACCAAACCTATCAAAATGCATAGAAATCTCCCCATCCTCATCGTTTCAACTCAACGATCGCTTGCTCGGCTAAATCAAAATGCCGCGCATGCATGCAAAATGGAATCGATGTGGGAATTGGTGCGTGTTGACGATGACACTGGAGATTTATGAAGAGATGTACTAACGCGTGATCGGAACCGAGAGAGAGATCTGATTAATTAAACCAAAGTCGTCGTCGTCGTAGACGTGAAGTTTAAGTCTGATTGAATTGAAATTTAAGTAAAGTTTAAGTTGCGATCAGCAACTCTCATCTGATTTGATGCTCTGCTTTTTTTATGACTTGGAAAAGTCGCGTCAACGCCAAGTGGTGGTACACTACGCCTCTACCAAACCACTAAGTATAACTCAATAATTTAATTGTCAATCATCCGTAAAAATAACATAAATGTACTAATAATTGGTTTCGTCAAATTTGAAAATTAGTTAACAAGCTCGTGAGAATTTGACAATCACTGAAAATTAAAATTGCCAATCGTATCATACGTAATTATTCGTAGAACGGCATCCAGTGATTCGTTTTTTCAATTTTCTTTGGATTTTCTGAATTTTCATTCGTTTGAGAAATATAACACGAAAACTTGTTACATAGTTATGGAAAATAATAATAACTTTTTATATAATGAATTACATCATCTCAAGTCATATTCACTTATGGAAATTAGTTTTAATTTTTTTGTATTAAGTAACAAAATTATTACCTGTGGAGTAAAAATATAGTTATTTTAATTATTCACTATTGATAAAATCGTATTGATAAATCATATCAGCAAAATGAAACATATGTTACAACCATGTGTCTGTGTGACCTAAGCAGCTTCATATTCATTAATATTATACCTGCAAATGTTTCAAGGGGAAGGAAGATCTGCAAATGGAGCTCAAAGCTCATCATGGTAGAGGAATGTGTTTTGTGACTTCTTTTTCCTACATCCCCATCTGCATTTCCAGTTACAAAGTGTGTTGAACAGCATAAGCCTGGTGGAGTGGAGTGAGATGATGTTTGAAAGGGAAGGAGATTTTGACATAACCACTGCATATCCATCATCCATGTAATCTGTGCCGTCGGGAAAGAACTGCCACATGAGGCTCCCTGCGCCGCTTCCTCCCCTTCTTGTAGAGTTTAGTAACTCTTTGTACACCATGCTGTAGATTGTGTTTCGGAATGATGTGTTATAGCCTTGGTCATGTGTTGAGATGCCAAATTCACCGAATACAACCGGCATTTCAAGTACTTTTTCTGCGTCCTGTATGTGGGATTGCATCCATTTCTTCACAAAGGAGTATTGGGCATCTGATACGGTCTGAGATACCCTATAGCAAGTTGCATCTATCTTCGGTTAGACAATAAATAAGGACAAACGCAGCTGGGGAACTAAATGTTTTTTCCCATAGAACTCAAAGAATGATCGAATCATATAATCTTACCAAGAATCCGGGTACATGTGAACAGAGGCATAATCAACACCCAGAACTTGATGATTCCGTATGAAGTCAGTTCCAACTTGTTGAGAAAAAGTATTTGGGTTGTACTGAACTCTACTTGGCGTAGAGGGGCCATAGAACCCTTCTAAGCCGATCTCGACCATATGTTTTGGATCGATACTTTTCACAAACATAGCCACTTCTTCTATCCACGCCTGAAAGTAAACATATTCCAGCTTTTCTGATTTTAATCATTTGCGAATAATTTTGCAAAGCGATACCCTCTAGTATTTGGATGAGGCTTGATTCATACCTGCAGTACATCTCCTGATGGATCTGAAGTGCATCTCGGCTCATTCATCAGTTCCCAAGCGAAAATTGTAGGGTCGTCCTTATAAGTTACGTTTGTGAATGTATTCACCCTGTTCAGTATTGTCTGCAAGGAAAAAAAAATGTCAAACCAACAAACTTGTCTGCTGGAGAAATATAATCTATATCGTAATTTCCTCAGATCATTTATTATATAATTAGTTTCAACTATCTTCAAAGTGTATAAATTCTGGTAAATGTTACTTTTCGAAGAGAAGGGCTTGCCTGAACATTTGCTTTGTAGTAGCCCTTGAGAGTTGGATCGGAAAAGAAGTCATCATCTGATGTCAAGTTAAGACCCGCATCTTTTCCCCATTTAACATACTGTGGCTTGCCACCATATGCATCCCAATTGTTCACTAGGGACAAAACCAACCTGATCTTGTACTTTTTTGCTTCACTCACAACAAAGTCCAGAGCCTGTATTTAGATGCCATCGGAACATACATTAGTCAAAAATATAATTTTGACATATAAATGTAAACGCAAAACAGTGTTCACCGTTCACTGCAGTAGCTCACAGCTAAATCCTTGGATATTCGAAAGAGATTAGTAGGGAAGGCATAGGCAACTGATTACCTGGAAGACGGTTTCATCATACACAGAAGGGGACTTCTGCAGAGCACGCCACTGACCGTCATTGAAAGCCCAAGTCCTGCACACGGTCAAACCTATAGTTGATGCTTGCTTGAAGAGATCAGTCACCTTCCCTCTAGTGGACTGATCAGCAGCAAACACCATCAGCCAGTAAGTGTTAAAACCATTAAAATAAAAAGGCTTGCCGTTAACCACAAACTGGTGACCCTTTCTCTGGACCATCAGCCACAGATCATCTTCAATCTCATGGTCACAAACCCTGCACAAGCAATCTTTCATTAATGCAAACACAAAATCTTGACCGGACTTCAAATACAAACATCATCAGTAGGAAGTATACAAGTATAAAACAAACTTCGTAAAGGGTACCTTGTACCTACCCATTATTAAGGAAAGAATCTGATATATCATCGTGTTCAGTTTCTGCCAGTGCTTCCACAAGTCCATCATCTTCGCCAAAAGGGCCATGAGCATTGGAACATGTTGTCATAACGGCCAGAACAATAAAAATGACCAATGATGTAACTGGCCTAAACCTGAAACAGGATCCCATGATGTGGTCAGTGAACTTGCAGCGGCATTACCAGAATCGTCTGAGTCAATACAGTTTAGCTACATAGCTTTATAAGTATTTTTCTTCTCGAGAAAGGAATGTGCATAGTGATGGGCAGAGAATTGTTAAAGGGAGTAGTGTCTATCAAGTATCAACTATCCACAGGCTTCAAAGCAAAGCAATTATAATTGCATATACGCACGCTATAATCACAACTAAAACTAATCATCATCATCCTCATGCTCATGAGTCATCACTGAAATTATAATCAAAACCTGAAAAGCAAACTCTGCGACGGTAAACATAGATGCCAAGTACCAAGCTAGAAACAACATCAACAACAACTTAGGAGAACAGAAACAGAAGTGAAGTAGGCAACCAAATTGAAGTTGTGCTAGAGAGGTACAGTACAAGCCCTAGTTCACAAATTCGCATCTCAATCAAATAATTCTGAACTCAAGGACTGGCGCAAATGGAGAGTGTGACCTGGAAATCTTGTTGATAGCAAGCGTAGTAAAGGCGTTTTCAGTGATCGACGGTGGCCCCAGGCACGATAAAGATGATTTGGGGCTTTGAATGAAATCCAGATGGAAGGAAAGGGAGACACGTGGCTTTAGTGTTTGCACTGCGAAATCCCAAGTACACTCATCTATGCCGTCACCGTAATTATACGTCCTAGCTAGGGATTTTGTACATGGTGCTGGTTTTGGTCATTTTGTGTTGCGTAACTAATTTAAACTGGACATGACAATGTAATCCGATACATAAATCATCATCTGCAGATGTAGTCTGAAAATTTCCAAACTCAAAAATTTGAAAGTCTAGTGCGAAACAGTAACACTTCCATCCACAATGTATGACAAATATAAGATTGCTACATCAAGCATCAGCCTTTCGCCGCCCAACCCTAGCAACAAATCCAGCTTTGATTGGAGCCACAGTCCGCCCAGAGCCACACTAGAAATGAAAAGAGAGGCCAGAGTTATTACAGTGAAAGTGGCCAACAAACCCTGCCGACATACTTATCACACTTCACTATGCCATTCTCCGTAATTATACCAGTTTTGATCTGTCACATCTATGTAACTTCTATTACTGACAGATATGTGCAATTCATTCACCATTTTTTGAAAGTGATTGCAATAATAACACATAAAATGCAAGTAGACGTTCAAAAATGAAAATACATCGAAAAGAGACATGCCCTGCAAGAACAGCTCATTCCGCCAGGACTCAAAAGATGCACTTAGGTTTGTGTAGTTAATACATTTCAAGATAGAATAACAAGTGATTAACAAGCGTGTATACCACATATGTCTATATTATTTTCCATAGCATGTCTGTTCAGAAGGAAATAAATTAAAATTCCATGAACATGGGCATACCTGTTCACATCTGAGAAAGAGGAGACGGTTTTCCTTAGACAAAATTGTATCCGAACTTTTGCAGCCATTGCAAATGACATATTCATCTGTGATAATCAATCATTCAATCGGGTTTTATGGTTTGTATACATTTTAAGTTAACCATAAATGCATCTCATTCTAGCATGATTGAACACATTACACGTGAAAATAAACTACAACATAAGATTTGAAATTTATGTGAGCTAGCATATGTACATATGAAATGCTTGTGCAGTGTAGAGAATTTAACAAGTAACTCACTGATGTATCTTCGGAGGATCCCTTCAAAGTTTTTAGGAGCGAATCGACCCTTGACAACCAACCGTTGCTGCCCGTCAAGAGACCCACTTGTTCCCATTTCAGCAAGCAAGAATGTCATGACATGTTCTGGCTGTCTATGCATTCTGCACACAACATGCATTACATGTACATAATGATTATCCCTCGCAACAGAATCACCAAGTGCCTAACAGACAAAGAAACAAGAGAAAGAAGATCATACGTTTTGCATAGATCCATAAAGTTTACAAACACTGTCTTCTTAGTTCCTTCTCGGAGAACTTGTGGTGGCCTCATTACTGTTCTGCGCCTATCCCCAGCAAGCTCTGGATTGTTCTCACGGAGAATGTTGAAAACTCTACTTAGAAGCTGTAGAAGGTCAAACTATATCACAAATATGGCTTAAGAAGGAAAGGAATTAAGTATCATCATCGGCCAGTTTACATCCAAACGACCAGGTTCAGTAGTGACCAAAAAGCAAACAGGGTACTGTCAAAACACGACAGCGTGACATTTGAGATTTACGGTTCGCAAAAAACACAAAAGTTAATTTACAAGCTCATTACCACTTCATCCACCTACGACTTACAAATCTGAATTCATTTTGACCTTTGATAAATAATAAACTGATAGAAACTTTGTGATGTGAATGCATAAAACCACAGTATTATTAAGTATCATTCGCATAGTCGATGCTCTCCCGATTATAACGATGTCAACATTATAAATGATAAGATCAAGTTCATTTACACATGTAGTAACACAAAATATTCAGCAAGTAGTGGACATGTTGGTGATTAAATCGTTTTGAGGAAACTTTACTGGAATTTCCTAGTAAAAAAAAAGGCGTCTCAAGTCTGTACACTATCAACACAAGGATCTATGCTGCTTGCTTTCCAACAATAAACGTAGAAGCAAAATAGCTTGAACCTTTTAAACAATTACAAATTCAGCGCAAGGCTGAATTCGAAAAGTATGTGTTCGTGCTTAGAGTTCAGCACTGAAGAGTGAAGCGCCACTAATAAGGTGCTAATGGTGAGGGCATCTCTAACATACCTCCTCATACTTATAATCCCTATCAGATCCTTCCCAAGGATATCTTTGTAAAATAACCCCATTACCCTCTTGCTCATCTCCTGCATGTCAAATGTAAGACTGTTACTGAAAATACAGAGGAACTTCCAATAGTCTAAAGTGATAAAATTTTACCATCCAAATCTTCTTCTGGATCAATATTATCTTCATCGAGTACATCAGCTTCCACCTACAAGCACGAACATTGAATTTTTATACAACACGGCACTATCATGTCTGAACAACGTTGTTGGCCAAGCTCTTAAAACATACCGGCTTCTTCTTCTTTTTCTTCAAGCCAACAAAAGCATTTTCAACTCCATCGGTAACTGCAACCACAAGGAAAACATGACATAGTACATGAGTTGGCTGGAAAAAGTTGACATGTTGAGAGAAAGGTGAACGAACTTAAGACACATACTGGCCAAGTTTTCAGTCTTTTCAGTGACCGTATCAAGAGAGTCATCAAGGGATTCCTGAATAACCACCTTCTTCTTCTTCTTTTTCTTAGAAGGATCAAATGGTGCAACCTGCAAATTCATATAAATGCATAAAAATCAATACAACACAGTAACGAAACACAACATAAATGATATGTGTGAGTAAGAAATATATAAAATCAGAATCTTCACAATACAGTTTGTGATAAACCAGTAATTTTTTTCTTCATCTAAACATGTAGTGCGCTAGCTTGAGTAATAATTAGATACAGAAAAAAGAAGCACAAAAACTAAAATAAAGAGGGCTGAAAACTGTCAGAGAGACGCGATATAAGAACCCACATCGACAGCCTCTTCTTTCACTTCCATGGTAGCGTCCTCTTTCGACATTAAACCAGATATCTGAGCACTAAAACCGGTCAATATATCAGACACATTAAAAGTAAAATAAAATTTTCGAGATACACTTCGATTCCGTTCGAGAGAGGAAGTAATCGAAAATAAGATTATTCAATTGAATTGGCTGCCCGATCCTCATTACCATTCACGGGCACCCAAAATCGGAGGACATACCTCGTTCCGACTTGATGATTTTCTTTGGTAATTTCGTCTGGATTTTTCAGATTGCTAACTTGGTAACAGTTGGGTGAGTATTACGCTAAGAGGTAGCGCAGAAACGGTGTCGGAACGCGAGTGCAGTTGTACAGACGACGCCGTATGGTCATGGGTTCAAACTTCAAATGCTATTTTATTTGCACTGAAGCAACAAAGATTTTATATTGTATCCAATATCGTCGGATAATAAGGCAATTAGCCTCTAGCACTATTGGAATTCCTTGGCTTGCAAGTATATGGAGCACAAAAAGTTTGACTACCAAAAGGCACAGAGTAAGAGCTTCTTTTAACATAATGACTGATTTGCCCTGTTTTAACATTAAGAGACTCGAGAGAGATGATAAAGCATTTGAGGCTTGATCCCCTTTACCAAGCAATACAAATTCACTCTGATTCTATTACTTGTAGAAGTCAAAATCCGTGTCAGGCTTCTTGACGTTTGTGCGGTAGCCCTTCTCAAAGTCTTTTGGAAGTATAACATATCTGTTCTTGCGCACTGCATGCATTCCAGCTTCTTGGCATATGGCTGTAATCTGCTCAAAACCATAGACAAAAACAAACATTAACTTGCATGCCACAAAAAGCATCAATAACTTGACAAAGTTTGCAATGACGAAACATAGAACACTTCATAAACAGCTTTAACTAATTGCTTGTTATTTTTAGGGGAGGGGGAGTCATCAATTTTTATTATTATTATTGATCATCATTGTTTTCCTATAAGTGTATATGATGAGTAAATTCAACATATTTGGTTCTTCAGCATACTGATCTGGGCAGTAAACACTTACCTCAGCGGCACTTATTTTATCAGGACGCGATACATAATCTTCAAGATCAACTTCATCACTTAAGTTCATCTTAGCAGTGCAGACCTGTATATCATTGACCAGTGTTAGTAGTGTACCGAATAAAACATTATTAAAATCAGAGAACATAGACTGTGTGCCGAATATATCACAACTTTCATTGTCAATAACATAAAACATAGTCATTTTCCGGCCTAACCTGAAAAACAAGCCTCTTTTGTCGTCTATCGGGCAGAGGGAATTCAATTTTCCTGTCCAGCCGCCCAGGACGCAGGAGTGCAGGATCCAAGGTATCAGCACGATTTGTAGCCATTATAACTTTTACATTCACAGTCTGATCGAACCCATCCATCTGAGGTAATTACCAAGCCAACACGAAATTAGACATGGACCAGCAAAGGAAAAGGTTCACACACATTCAATAGTATTCTAGATATCTTCATGAATCATGAACTATTACTTATTGCAGGTCTATCAATTCATTGATCGACAAAGCCAATATACATCAAGTTTACCTGATTCAGAAGTTCCATAAGGATACGTTGCACTTCTCTATCGGCCCCTGTTTGAGCATCAAAACGAGCAGTTGCAATGGCATCCACCTCATCAATAAAAATTATTGCAGGTGCATTTTCCTTAGCGAGACGAAACACATCTCGTACCATTCTTGGGCCCTGTTTATAAATGATGCAACAAGAACAAGTCAGGCATAATAATACAGGCATTCAAAGGACTCTACACAGAATGTACTTAAAACGTATGCTGAGTGAAGTATAAGTTTACTAACTGATAAGTTTGCGGATCTCAATTTCAAGAAAAACTAGTACAGAAATAGTAACACCGGCATGTACCTCTCCCAAATATTTCTGAACAAATTCTGAACCAACTACACGAATGAAAGCTGCAGTAGTGTGATTCGCAACTGCCTTAGCAAGCATGGTCTTGCCAGTTCCAGGTGGGCCATAAAGCAGCACACCCCTTGGCGGATCAATACCAATTTGCTTGTAAAGTTCATGGTGTGTCAAGGGAAGCTCAACTGCTTCACGAATCTCTTGTTTCTGAATGTCACAACCACCAATATCCTGACAATATATCAAACCAATATAAGGCAAAACTATTCACAATTATGAAGGGAAAGTATAAGAATCTGTATTGCAACAAATGGAACCCATTTTGTTCGCAATTGGTAGTGTTTCAATTGGAGTAGACAAAGATAATACCCATCTTATGACTGAATGCACTAAAAACACCCAAAAAGTTGTCTCAGCTGACATTGAATATGTTAAAAACATGAGCTTTAACTCTATGTGATGTGACTATAAATAGAGACGTAATACACTAAAACTTTAAAACAAATGCATCTAAAACTACTTGAGAAAATCATAAATGAAGGAATAATCTTGATTAAACAGTGTATAAAGTGACTCAATTTAGAAATCCTACATTACTTGAGGTATAAGTTTTTCAGGACCCTGGGTTTAACATTGTATAACTACAAATTCCAAGAAATGATATACAATTGCTACCAGATAAGTAGAAACGAAGGCACAGCTACAACCCATGAGGAGCAAAAACAAAAAGAAGACAAGTCCGTATACCAAATAATTCTGTTTCTAAAGCCCTAATCCTCTATATGCACAATAATATCAAGAAGAACACATACAACAACTGAAACCTGGAAAGACAAAGTTGGGATTATGAGCTTTAACATTCTACATCTATTAGTCACATCCCAATTGCAACCATATACCCTAAAGAAAGGCAATAAAAGAAAAATATTGATTAAGCCATGTTGAAATGGTGACCTAATTTTTAGAATCGACACAAACAGCAACACGTATCAAAATTCACGGGCGTAAAAACACTACTTACACTGTAGGTGACATCAGGCTTCTCGGACTGGCTCAAAAGCGAGATACTAGAATCAGCCTCAGGCGGCAGGACATCAACCAACGCATTAGAGTGTCGGTGGAGAGCCACGGAGGCGGAGGGTTTCAACAGCTCGCGATTAATTGTGCTAAGAATTCGAACATAATAATTGGAACCAGTGGTGGATCCAACAATTCCATTATTCTGATCAACCATCTCCATAAACTGGCCAATAACAAGAGGCACAGATTGGATCCGCTTGACCTCCTCCTGTGCCCTGAGAAGCTCCCGCTTGAGATTCTTGAGCTCATCCTTGACGTACTCCTCTTGGATGTCGATAAACTCGAGCTGGCGCTGGAGGGTCTTGAGGCGGCCGTATAGGTCGTCGTCGTTGTTGGTAGTGTTGTTGCTGTTGTCGGCGGTGTCGTAGTTGGATGGAGTGTATGAAGGGGTGGGTTTTGGATCCAACACCATAGCGGATGACGCCATGTCGATACTCCAATTTCTTCTTGATCAGATTGGGAAACGAAGAGGAAGATGTTCGCCAGATTCTGAGAACTGGCTGCCTTCTTCTCAAAGAAACACAAACGGCAACCCGAACCCAAACCCGAGCCCGAACCCGAATATGTTGTTGGCTCTGGTTGGACTATCCAGTCACCGACTCTATCAAAGACTATTCCTTTAGTTAAGGCCCAAGTTAAGGCCCACTTTCAATGGGAGCCCATCTCTCGCAGTCTATCACAATTCACACATTTGTTTGCAAGACACATTTTTGTTACGTATTAATAATATATTTTTGAGAAAATACATTATTCCAAATAATTAGAACAAAAAAAGCATTATCAATTAAATAAATGGGCTTAGACGAGAGTGAGTTAACCTGATGGTAGACACCACCTGGAACCCGGTTCGAGTCACCCCAAGAGCAAAGTCCCTTAATCATAGAAAATTAACAAATGGGCTTGAATGGGTTGACCGGAGCTGAGAGTGACCGGCCCAAAGTCATGCTCTCAGTTTAAACTAAGTCAAGTCAAAGTTCAAAAATGCAAAGACGATTCTTTAATATATATACGATGAATTGTAGGTCGTAGCAATTTCAATAAATGAATCGATGCAATTTGGAAAAGCTTGTGAGGCAGCATAACGAAGTGATGTGTTGCGAGTATTAAAATGATGTCATTTTGATCAAATCGGCTTGTTTTGTTATGTTTCAAAAAAAAATATCAATTAACAGTCTCTATATTCAGGTCTTTAAATAACATTCTATTCTACCTCAAATTCAGGTTCGTTATTCTCTGATATCTCATTCTCATGTGGTTGCTGCCAATATATCTCCTTCCTTTTAAGGTCCATCTCTTCTGAGGTACATTTTTATTTAGTAGTTGTGTAAGAATGATGCTAAAAGTATTGATGTTTATTGATTATTCGGACATCCACATGTCCTTCTTTTTTTTTTGTTGCAAAAGTAAACTGACTGACTCACTATCAAAACACAACTAAGAAAAAAAAGTTATCTTGAGTTGTTTTTGCGTTAATTTTAGCAAATCAGGAGTTGTCGAGTTGTGATCACTGTTTTGGACTCCTGTTAGGTTTTGGACTTACATTAAGTGTGTCGGTCCTCCCAGGTTGTTTTGTTGTAGTCTCTTGCCTTTTCCATAAATAAAAAACACAACTAATAAAAATAAATGCATTTTGATTTTGATGCTTATTACATATTTGTTTGTGTAAAATGTGACTTTTAAGATTTGTGTGAACTAATTTTTCGTGGTCATTAAGATTAGTCTTTAAGTTGTCTTCAATCAAGAACAGTTCATTTGACATAAAACTCACGCGTAACATTATTCTTTATTTGCTTTTAAGGACAAGTTAGGATTCTTAGGCGCGTACATTTAAGGCTGTTTTGCTTAAAATTCCTCATTTCGTTATAGCCATTGTAGACTTATCGATTCCACATTTGCCTGTTAAAAACCGTGCTTGATGGTCCATAAATCTCTTGAAGTTTTTCTTTTCCCATTCGTAAGTTAATACTTGATTTTTTCTACCTTTTCAGTTACATTTAGCTTATTGAAGCCCATATGATTCCAGACATGTTGAAAAAATTATGGGATGCTGTGATGTTCTTGTGCATCACTCTGAGAACAAAAACTGTAAATGGAATTAAGCGACTTGGTTCAAAGACAAGCAATGCTAACGAAGGAGCCGCTAACTTCTTGAGCTGGAGACTTGCCGTGGAGGCCAATAACGTCAGGGCGTGGAGAACTGTCCCAACTCAGTACCAGCGCCACGTCGAATCATACATGATCGGAGGACAATACAATAGAGATCTTGAGTTGATCATGGGACAAGTTTCCTCCTTTGCTGATGAGATAGTTTTATCTGATGATGGACTTGATGCTTGGATTTTCGATATTGATGATACTTGCATTTCCAACCTCCCATTCTACAAACAAAAACGATTCGGGTATGTTGTTTATTTTACTTTATAAACTATAACATTTTTTCGGTACTTCCGTATTAACTTCGATCATATACAGATGCGATCCATTTGATCGATTGGGATTTAGAGCATGGGTATTAGCGGGGGAATGTCCAGCAATGCCTTCGGTCCTCAATGCATTCAATAAGTTGGTCGAGCGAGGCTTCAAGTTGTTTTTAGTAACGGGAAGAGACGAGGAAACATTTGGCTGTGTCACAATCAATAATTTACAGAATCAAGGATTTGTTGGATATGAACGTGTAATACTAAGGTACTGTGATTCACATATATTTAATTTTTGTGAAGTCGGAATTACGCTACGGAGGGTAACATTTGTAGATCATTTGCAGGATGGCGGAGAACAAAGGGCAAGGTGCTTCGGATTACAAGTCAGGTGTTAGGAAGAAGTTAATTGAAGAAGGGTACAGAATTTGGGGTAATGTTGGAGACCAGTGGAGTGATCTTCAGGGAGACTTTGTAGGAAACAGAACATTTAAACTTCCAAATCCCATGTATTTGTTTCTTAAACTTAAAGTTGAAAACAGGACTTATAAGCACTTTATCATCTTCTACATGATTTATTGTTGGCTTATTCAGATCCAGTAAGCTAAGTCAATGACAATGAGTCAACTGAAAGCGGTGTGGTTTTATATTTATCGTGTATAAATAAATTATTCGTGACGGATTATGTTGTACTTTTTGGTATCTCGTGACTAATTATAGTTAAGTTTTGACGAACTTTACATTTTGCAAAAAAAAAAAGATTTGTACCTGATCTTTACTCTTTTTTTATAAAACAAATTCATTCACGATTGTTACTAAATACGTTTCATTCTTATAGAACAAATTCATTCACGATTTTGCATCAAAATTATGCTTTATCCAAAATATGTTTTTTTGTTGTTGATACAAATCCAAAATATGTTTCTAAATACGTCATTTATCTAAAACCAAAAAAATACGTCATTTATCTGAATGACATGAAAAATGCCTGAAAATAAAAATAATTCCAATTTACAAGAAAACGGTTGAAACCAAAACTGTCTGATTTTGATTTTGAAGAGTTTTTTTTATGAGGCGAAACAAGCCAAGATAAGGCAAATATGAAGGACTTACAACCAGACAACAATAAGAATTTCAAAAAAAAACATCCAGTCTTGATCAGGATATCTTCTGCGCATATCTAGCAAAAGTCTCCAGCCAAATTTGCCTCCCGCCTTGGAAAAGCAACTTCCAATTCAGGGACAGGATATCTTTTGGGACGTTCGCCAATTTGTGGCCGGATCTGTAATCGATGAGTTTCCCTGGCCCTCTTTTTCCAATTCGTCTTAACAGACTTGGGTTTATCAGCTAAGGGCATCCACACCAAGGAGAGCAATAAGCAATAATAGAGAGGTTTTATTGCTTATTGCTCTCATGTAGCAAGTGAGCAAAAAAAAAAGCAAAAAGCAATGCTTGATAGATGAGCAATAATGGAGAGGGTGTGAGATAGGAAAGCAATAAATGGGGCCCATATATATTTATGAAGAAAAACAAAAGGAAATTACATTTTGTTGGTTTTGAAAGAATTAAAAATCGGAAATGTCATAAAATAAACGTTAGATGGTCAAAACAAAAAATAAAATAAATAAATAAATAAAAGAATCTTGGGACAGAACAAAAAAAATGAAATAATAGAAGTGATAATTTCGGATAATTGAATGGTTATGAGAATAGTTTTTTGGTCTTTGCTCTCTTGCTACGTTAAAATATATAGAGCAAAGAGCTATTTTTGCTCATTGCTTTTAGCTCTCCTTTGCTACATGACTTTTATGAAAAAAATGCTATTTTTACTTATTGCTCATTGCTCATTGTTCCCTTACTACGGATGCCTTAACTGAAGTCTAGCAGGGATGGTGTGCACTAACCGACTGATTATTTTGGGTCGAAATAATCTGAAAAGAGTTGGGCACGTTTGGGCTTACTTGCTGGTCTGGGACTGCATCTTGTTCAGGAAGCAGGTGAACATCATACGTTTCCTCATCTCCACTTTCATAACGTGCATGACGTGGAATTCCTCTGGATGAACACGTGTCATTCGTATCTCTCTTCAGGATCTTCTTCCCCTTTTGCTTTCATAAGCATATCGAAATCGTGCCGCCTGTTCAGGGAGGACAGGTGGCTCAATCATCATTACTGTTGTCAGATCTGAGGCATGTGTCAGAGTGTTGTCGGAACTATCACCGCCTGACTAAACCGACCCACCGCTTCGGTTGCAGATGATTCCGTCACCATGGCTGCTGGAACCGCCGCCGATCGATCGCTAAGGGTGCATTCACCTCCTCAAACTCCGGTTCTTCATACAGAAGGCCAGACTTCGATTTCAGCATATCACCCCATATATAATTGATCCTGCTTCCATCCAGGGGTCTAGGCACTGTACACTCTTTGATCTCGAGTGTGTTAACACTCCACAATTAGTGCAGTACTTAGGTAGCTTCTCGTAGCGAAACGCCAGCCAGAGTGGTTCCAGTCCTAATTATATCGTCTCTCCATATATGTGCCCTTGATAATTGGCTTGTCAACATCAAGCTGTACTCGAGCTTTCATGAAACACATTCTCTCGCCTTTGATAACCACAGATGACTTGAGTTCCGCCGCTTGAACAACTTGGCCTATTTGGGATGCTGCCTATTCCTAGTTGCCGACACGATATAACTTTAGTAGCTTATCAGGATGGTCGAAATTCCAGACAGAGTCAGCTGAAACCAGAAAAGCCTCTCTAGCTAAAAAGTTAAAGAGAAGGTATAAAACTGCATGTCTGGGGGGCATCTATCCATCTAGCTAGGTGCTGCCTTGTTGCCGTGTTTTTCCCGATCGGGATATATAAGAATTTTGGTTTTCTATCTCCTTCGTATATCGTTTGACTTTGACGTTACTTAATTTGTTCTTATATTTTGCTCACAACACGCGCTTGATTGGATTCCCATTAGGGTTTTTTTTCTTCCCCCCTTTTGTTTGGTATGTTCTATAATCATCATCATCATCATCTTATATTTTGAAGCTCCATGTCACATGTCAGTAGTGGGCCGGGGTAGTTGTGGAACAGTTTAGCTAGTGGAGTTGGTAGGTTTTTTTTTTTTTCGAAAGAAAACTTCATTACACCAAAACAACGAACAAAGCAACGAACACAGTTACAGAAGACCAGCTTTAGCTAGATCATGACAAACAACATTTGCAATACAAATAGGAATTGCGTTAGTCAGGTGCCACTC
Organism: Rhodiola kirilowii; assembly: GCA_033675215.1. Classification (NCBI taxonomy): domain Eukaryota; kingdom Viridiplantae; phylum Streptophyta; class Magnoliopsida; order Saxifragales; family Crassulaceae; genus Rhodiola; species Rhodiola kirilowii. The sequence goes on along the minus strand of CM066203.1, from coordinate 8,239,116 downwards.
TCAGTTTGTTCTCCTCCCTTTGTCCGCTAGCATGTCTGCAAGACTGCAACTATAGTCCCTTATCTGAGAATAACCAGCTTAGTGGAGTCAGTAGGTTGGTTAGCTTGCTATTTATATTTGTTAATGTGTACCTGGGTAGGAACCAGAAAATCAATTATGTTCTGATCCTTTCATCTCTTCTCTCTGTTTCTTCTACATTCCTTATCTGCATTCTTCTCATCCTATCTCTATTCCTCAGCGTTTCATATCTTTATCCTAATTCATCTTCTCAAGTTATCAATCGGTCGTATCAAAAAATCTCATCTCGCCAACCAAGAACAGAAAATTGGACTCTGGACGGAGCACCATGGATTAGTATACTAGTTTTTCGTCAGACAGAATCCTCAAGCTCCATTTCTTTATACGAGATTCAGCTTCTGAAATGAAAACTCATTGTCAACTCTCCCCAAACTAAAACCAAAACCCTATCCCTATAAAAACAGGCAGAAGATCAGGACACGCACATATTCAACAAGGTTTGATCTTTTTCTAATCCGGTCCACAATCCGATCACAACCCATTTCAGATCACAAAAATCCCAGCTCAGATTTTCTATTAGATGACCACCATATATCCGAAACCGCCGGTTACAACCGTTACAGCCGCCGTCCACGGCGTCGATGACGAGTTACCGGTCAGCACAGCTGAGTCTTCCCAACGCGCCAAGAAAAACAACAAGCTGAAACTCATCCCATTGATATTCCTGATCTACTTCGAAGTCGCTGGAGGGCCGTACGGCGAGGAGCCAGCCGTCCAAGCCGCCGGCCCTTTGTTCGCCATCCTCGGTTTCCTCATCTTCCCTTTCATATGGAGTGTTCCGGAGGCTCTGATCACTGCCGAACTTTCCACAGCGTTTCCCGGCAACGGAGGTTTTGTGATATGGGCAGAGAGAGCTTTCTGTCCCTTCATTGGATCCATGATGGGATCTTTGAAGTTCCTCAGCGGCGTCATCAATACGGCGGCGTTTCCTGTTCTCTGCGTTGACTACATGAAGAAGCTTTTTCCAATTTTAGAAACCGGTTGGGAACGAAAAGTCGCCATCACCGGCTCAACTTTAATCCTCGCTTTTTTAAACTACACCGGCTTAACCATCGTCGGATACGTCGCCGTTTTGCTAGGAATAGTGTCTCTAGCTCCGTTCATCCTCATGACGTTGATAGCCATTCCACAAATCAAGCCTAATAGATGGATCAGCCTCGGCGAAAAGGGATACAAACGTGACTGGAATCTGTTTTTCAACACTCTTTTCTGGAATTTGAATTTCTGGGACAATGTCAGCACCTTGGCCGGCGAAGTCGACAAGCCGCAGAGAACATTTCCAGTTGCTCTATTCTCCGCTGTCATACTCATTTTCTTCAGTTACATCCTCCCTCTGATAGCCGTCATCGGCGCGGTCGACGTGCCCCAGGACTCCTGGGGCTGGGGCTTCCACGCCGACGCGGCTAAAATAATAGCCGGCCAGTGGCTTAAAATCTGGGTCGAGATCGGCGCTGTACTGTCCACAATCGGACTCTTCGAAGCTCAATTGAGCACCAGCGCTTACCAATTAGAAGGCATGGCTGATTTAGCCATCGCGCCGAAACTATTCTCCAAAAGATCGAAGTGGTTCGATACGCCGTGGGTCGGAATCCTTTTATCCACCACCATCACTCTCGGTGTGTCGTTCATGAACTTCACCGACTTGATCTCGTCAGCAAATTTTCTATATAGTCTGGGGATGCTCATAGAGTTCTCGTCGTTCCTCTGGCTGCGGAGGAAAATGCCGACGCTGAATAGGCCTTATAGAGTGCCGATGAAGCTGCCGGGGCTGGTCGTGATGTGTTTGATTCCTTCGGCGTTTCTGGTGGTGATTATGGTGATTGCGACGAAGATGGTTTTCTTGGTGAGCGGGTTGATGACGGCGGGATCGATCGGGTGGTATTTTGTTATGAAGTTGTGCAGGTCCAAAAAGTGGATCAAATTCAGCCGTGGTGGCCGCCAGGAGTACGAGCAAGAAGATGAATAGATTAGGTTGGATTAATATCAAAATGGTGTTAACTCTTTTAATCATTTGCAGATTCATGTGTTTCTCGTCTCTCGGGTTGACAATGGACAGGGCAGGGCTGGTTCTGTCCTTACTGAAAGAGTTTAGGGCCGAACAAATAATATTTTTAGAGGACTTTTAAAAAATTTAGAGCCGAGTTTGACTCAAAAATTTTACCCTAGGATCGGCCTTAGGGCCGAACTCTGAAAGTGCTTTAAAGCCGAACCGGCTCTTAAATTTAGGGCTAAACTTAGGTTTGAGCTTAAAATAATTATTTATCAAGTATATCAATAAAATCACAATTTTTTTATGAAGCACATCAATATTTTTTTTTACAAAGTCACAAAATATCCGCATCAACAACTTCGTCCTATTCTTTTTTGGCTGAAGTCTTTTTTACATTATGTACTTGTTATGAACGCTTAAGCAATAGATATTAGATATTATACTTATATACAAATTTAAACTTACGTAGGTACCTCGGGTTATGTACACTATAGAAACTACTGTCATAGCCAATAAATATAAATGATAGCATAAACAAGCGGTATGAACATGTAAGACTTCAAACAAATTATCGATCCACATGTTTGTTAGTAATTAGACTTTGGAGAATGTCCCCTATACTTTGAATGATTAAGCTTACAGTATGAACATCTTGTCATTTGTTAAATCCTTAAATTCAAAACTATGAATGATTAAGCTTACAGTATGAACAGCTTGTTATTTGTTAAATTCTTAAATTCAAGACTAAAGTTTATATTTCAAAAAAAATTGACTTAATGTATATATTTCAAAAAATATATAAAATTAATCTAATCGACTAAGTGTATATTTAAAAAAAATTGACTTACGTGTATTATAAATTAATTTATATAAGGTAAAATATGAAAGGGCTTAACGGTCGGGCTTTTTTAGGTCGAACCAACTAGAACATTATTAGCTCATAATTATGTCAGACTTTTTTAGCGCGGACAGGGCCGGACTTAATTAGGTCATAGTTAGGTCGGGCTCGAGCGCCGAACATAGCTTTGAAATTATGGACTTTGTTTGACTTTGAACCTTTAGGGCTTAGGGCTCGAGGGCTTCAACTTAGGACTTGGCCGACCTTAATGCTCGTAGGTCATATGACTTTGTGCAAGGCTTTCGAACCCTAGGGCTGAATGTTGACCCCTACTCTCGTGTATGTGTGTTTAGTGTTAGTAATAGAAATTTTTAATATTTACAATTTAAGGATGAGAATCTAATTTTTCTTTGGATAAACAGACATTATTTCTCACATCAAACACAACTTCTTTTTTTATTATGATGGGTACAACGATTCATAATTTTTTAATACATGTCGTGATAACCTTCTCATCAAGTATATATATTGATATTCGAAGCTCTATTTAGGCATATCGATCACAACAAAAGTACAAACTAAATTCGACATCTTTTATCATGGATCGGCACATCCATCCGGAGTGTACGGTTAGGAATATGAATGAGTGTGTATTCAATATTCATATAAAGCCAACGGTCTATACAGTACAAGAGATAAATAAGAATCAAAATCAAATCCACTCAATATTATCAAAATTAAATATAATAACCGAAATATATCTCTAATCCTTTTAACCCATGATGAATTTTTTGGCTCGGCCCAAAATCCTCTCTCTCTCGCTCCTTCTAAAAACTCTCTTCGTTTTTCCCAAGAACACAGCAACTTCGTTCGTTTTCCTCCAAGTTCACCGGCCTCCTCCGCCGGTTCACAGCCCTTCTCCCTCCCGCTATGGCTCTCCCAATTGCCCCTTCCTCCTTCTTACTCCTCTGTTCCGTCTATCGACCGCCTACGGTGGAGCTGATTGCCGGGTTAGGGGGAGTTTGGGTTGCAGCTGGGGGGGTCAGCGGCGGGTGCAGCCTTTGGTGTTGGGTTTTGACTGGCGGGGCGGCTTTGTTCCGTTTTTTGGCCGGCTCGGCAGGGTGTGGATTGTGGGGTTTGGGTCTTGCGGTGGTGAGCTCAACTTGGCTGGACGGTGGCGTACACGGTTTGGCTGGGCGGTGACGCAACTTGTTTGGCTGGGCTGCGGCGGTTGCTGGCTGTGGCGTGGATGGCTGGACGGAGGCGCTGGGTGCGTCGCTTGGGTGGGTTAGCCATGGTTAGTGGATGGGCGTTGGCCAGGTCTGGGCGATTGTTGCTTGCTATTTTGGTTAATCACTGCTGTTGCCAGGACCTGATTGGATTGGCGGTGCCGGCTTAGGGTTTAGTTTTTGTGTTTCGTTGTTTAGTTGTAGGTTAGGCTTGTTAGGTTAGTTTAGCTTAGTTTACACTAGTTGAATAAGTGGTTGTTCTCAGCCGGCTTACGGACTGAGTTTGTTTATTCTCAGCCGCTTGCGGACTGAATGACGACCCCCTTTTTAAGTTGTTCCTATTCCCCCGGCTTCTGCCAGGGGTTTAGTGCTGACTGAAAATGTTGCTAGTTCATGCTCTCGAGCATGGATTTGCAACCTTTGATAGTTTTCATGACGAGGATGGGTGGCCCTTGTAGGCGTGGACTTCAATTGATGTATACGTACTGTCTTGAGTCACTGTTGAGTCAGTGTCCAACGTCTGTACAACTTTACCCATCAAAAAAAAAATATCCATGATGAGTCAACAAAACCGAATTTGAAAGAAGAATACATGCCGAGGGGATTCACACATTTGAAATTTGCATAAATTAAACATGGTCTTGTCATTTGTTTCCACAACCTTTTTAAGCCAGGTGATGTTGTTGCGCTTATCGAATCATAAATCAATTACCAGCCTACGTCAGGGCGTGGAGAACTGTCCCAACTCAGTACCAGCGCCACGTCGAATCATACATGGTCGGAGGACAATACGATAGAGATATTGAGTTGATCATGGGACAAGTTTCCTCCTTTGCCGATGAGATAGTTTTATCTGATGATGAACTTGATGCTTGGATTTTTGATATTGATGATACTTTTACTTGCATTTCCAATCTCCCATTCTACAAACAAAAACGATTCGGGTATGTTGTTTATTTTACTTTATAAACTATAACATTTTTTCGGTACTTCCGTATTAACTTCGATCATATACAGATGCGATCCATTTGATCGATTGGGATTTAGAGCATGGGTATTAGCGGGGGAATGTCCAGCAATGCCTTCGGTCCTCAATGCATTCAATAAGTTGGTCGAGCGAGGCTTCAAGTTGTTTTTAGTAACGGGAAGAGACGAGGAAACATTTGGCTGTGTCACAATCAATAATTTACAGAATCAAGGATTTGTTGGATATGAACGTGTAATACTAAGGTACTGTGATTCACATATATTTAATTTTTGTGAAGTCGGAATTACGCTACGGAGGGTAACATTTGTAGATCATTTGCAGGATGGCGGAGAACAAAGGGCAAGGTGCTTCGGATTACAAGTCAGGTGTTAGGAAGAAGGGTACAGAATTTGGGGTAATGTTGGAGACCAGTGGAGTGATCTTCAGGGAGACTTTGTAGGAAACAAAACATTTAAACTTCCAAATCCCATGTATTTTGTTTCTTAAACTTAAAGTTGAAAACAGGACTTATAAGCACTTCTTCTAAATGATTTATTGTTGGCTTATTTAGATCCAGTAAGCTAAGTCAATGACAATGAGTCAACTGAAAGTGGTGTGGTTTTATATTTATCGTGTATAAATATATTATTTGTGACGAATTATGTCGTACTTTTGGTTTCTCGCGACGAATTATAATCTAGTTTTGACGAACTTTACATTTTGCACACACAAAAAATGATTTGTACCTGATCTTTACTATTTCTTATAGAACAAATTCATTCACGATTTTGCATCAAAAATATGCTTTATCCAAAATATGTTTCTAAATACGTCATTTATCTAAAACCCAAAAATACGTCATTTATCTGAATGACATGAAAAATGCCTGAAAATAAAAACAATTCCAATTTACAAGAAAACTGTTGAAACCAAAACTGTCTGATTTTGATTTTTTGATTTTGAAGAGTTGGGCTTGGGTGGTTTTAGGAAAACTAGCTCTTTTTCTGGGGGGCATCTATCCATCTAGCTAGGTGCTGCCTTGTTGCCGTGTTTTTCCCGATCGGGATATATAAGAATTTTGGTTTTCTATCTCCTTCGTATATCGTTTGACTTTGACGTTACTTTGTTCTTATATTTTGCTCACAACACGCGCTTGATTGGATTCCCATTAGGGGTTTTCTCCCCCCCTTCTGTTTGGTAAGTTCTCTAATCATCATCATCATCTTGTATTTGAAAATTTCCTTTGCTGCGTTTCGATCTTCTTTTTTGTACTTGGATCGCTTTAATTGCTTCTGATTGATTCTCCGTGATCGGTCGCTGTGTTTGATGGTTTTGGATCACGGTTTATTGCAAGTCTACTGCTTTTATCTTCGATCTCTCCCATCTATTCGCCCTAAGACCATCTTTAGGGAATTGAATTTTTTAAGTCTAAAATAATCAGCTGCCCTGCCACAGCTCAAAGTGTTGGAAGCTAAATTGAAGTATGATTTACACAGCAATCGACAACTTTTACCTTACGGATGAGCAGCTGGAGGAAACGCCTTCTAGGAAAGATGGGATTGATAATGAAACTGAAACCACTCTTAGGATTTACGGATGTGATCTTATTCAGGAGAGCGGCATCCTCCTCAGACTACCTCAAGCAGTTATGGCTACCGGGCAGGTCTTATTCCATCGCTTTTATTGCAAGAAGTCATTTGCCCGTTTCAATGTCAAGAGAGTGGCTGCTAGCTCGGTTTGGCTTGCATCCAAATTAGACGAGAACCCCAGAAAAGCCAGACATGTTCTCTTAGTGTTTCATAGGATGGAATGCAGGAGGGAAAATCTCCCGGTTCAACATATTGACCCTTTCTCTAAGAAATATTCAGAGTTGAAGAATGATCTAAATCGAACTGAGAGACATTATTCAGAGTTGAAGAATGATCTAAATCAAACTGAGAGACATTTGTTGAAAGAGATGGGTTTTATTTGTCACGTCGAACATCCTCACAAATTCATCTGCAATTACCTCGCGACCCTTGAAACACAAGAATTAAGCCAAGAAGCTTGGAATCTTGCCAATGATAGTTTGCGTACTACATTATGTGTTCGGTTTAAAAGCAAAGTCATAGCTTGTGGAGTTGTGTATGCTGCTGCACGTATTTCAGGTGCCGCTTCCTGAGAATCCCCCATGGTGGAAAGCTTTTGATGCAGAAAAGCATCAGATAAATGAAGTTTGTTAAGTTCTGGCACATCTCTACCACCGCCCTAAAGCTCGCTACATTTCTGTTTGCAAGGATGGGGAGACCTTCCTCTCCAACAAATTGCGGGATTCAAAATCTGAGTCAGTTCCAAAGGAACCATCAAATGAACTCCACACAAATGGCAGTTCCACAGTCGTGGATGTTTCAACAGGCGAGAAATCTGTTGAAACTCGCGACTCCAAGGACGAAGCAATACTAGCATCAGAAAATCCCAAAGATTCCAAGACTTATGATGATTCAAACTTCAAAGAGCGTGACTGTTGGTGAAGAGGCTATTGATAAGTCTGCATCTAATTCCAAATCTGACCTAAGAACTGAAGCAAGCGGTGAGAGAAATAAAGACAGATATAGGGAGAAGAACAGAGAAAAATCTCGTGATCGAGGAAGAGGAAGGGATTCTAATAGGGACCGTGAGCGAGAGGATAGTGACAGAGGCAGGGATAAGAGCAAAGATAAAGAGCACCAGTCAAAGTCAAGACATTCAGAAAAATCCAGACATCACCATTCATCCCGTGACCGTGACTATGGTGGCTCTTATACATCGGGAAAAAGATCGGAATAGACACCATCAGCACAGCTGAAGTCAAGCATAGACACCAGGACAGATGTTCCACTACCAATCTCAAGCGTTCGAAGGTGTTGTTGCAACATATTCTCAGAGGGAATGAAAGGACAGTAATCAGGTAGGAAGAGACATCTGGAGGATACTCGAGATAAAAATCCACACTATCAAGGATAAAAAATGGAGTGACATCTTGTCTGAACTGGTAGTAAAAGTTTACATTGATATATTTGTGCCTTGGTCAGTTTAGTTTTGGCAATTGTTTGTTTGCACTGGTACTTGTTAGTCTTGACTTCTCTGTGTCCAAGGTTGTGAGTATCTTGGTTGGGCTGTTGTAATGCTTACCAAATGTCGAACTTCAGCAATTTTCATTTCTGAAGGAGAAAAAAAAGTCTAAAATAATGAAGCTTTCATCAGAAAGCCTTATACCTGATTGCTGTTTTGCATTGTTATTTTTTGTTGTCGGCAGTGAATAAATTGATGCTGGATTGAGATAGAGAGGCAGCTCACAGGAGTGGCGTTTTTGCTGTTGTTTTCCTGCGAAGACCAGCGTCTGGTCTTTCAGGATTATACTGTATCACAAGACCATTTCCACTGGGTTGCGAAAGGATTAGAAGGGGAATGATGGGCTTGAAACTTCATCGATGTATTGTTCTGGCACTTACAATCACCATACTTTTGAGTCACGTGTCATCAGAATTCGAGGAAGACACGCAAACCAAATTGAGATCCGCTCCACATAAGAGAGTAGGAATTGATGTCATAGATGGTGCTGGTAAGGAGAGCAACCTTCACATCGAAAATACTGAAAGAGGAATGGACGACAAAAAAATTGGAGAATCTAGAGTTTCGGTATCAACTGTTGCGTTGTTTACACTGGTAATGGCTGCTGCCACTGGTCTGGGAGCGGTTCCTTTTTTCTTTGTAGAGCTCGATCCACAGTGGGAAGGAATATGCAATGGAATGGCTGCGGGTGTCATGTTGGCTGCAAGCTTCGACCTTATACAAGAAGGGCAACAACATGGTGCAGGGAGTTGGGTTGTGATAGGAATACTCTCTGGTGGCATTTTCATTTTGCTTTGCAAGAAGGTTAGAGCTCTCATTTTCAATATAATTATGCATTATTTCCCACGAAGGATCTTTACTCTGATGAGCCACAAAAATTTTGGTTGCTTTTTAAATATTTATATACATGACATGTCTGTTAATAAAAAAGCTACGGAATTATGTTAAAATAGTGCAACTGATCTCACATCATAATCCATAGCTTCTCCTCATTGGCTGCTGCAGTTACTTGAACAGTATGGGGAAGTGAGTATGTTGGACATAAAGGGGGCCGATGCTACTAAATCTGTACTAGTAATTGGAATTATGACCCTCCACTCCTTTGGTGAGGGCTCTGGTGTTGGAGTTTCTTTTGCTGGCTCGAAAGGTTTCTCTCAAGGTCTTTTGGTAACATTGGCAATAGCTGTGCACAATATACCAGAAGGATTAGCTGTCAGTATGGTGCTTGCATCCAGAAGCGTGTCTCCTCAGAATGGAGTATAATTACATCATTGCCTCAGGTAAGTCCTACCAGAGGAAAATATAGTTGACTACATATACAGTTTACATGTTTATGATTCCTTAGCTTTGGCTGGTCCTCTTTGTTATTCTTATTGACTGCATAATGTATTTCCATTCGACTTTTAAGCTTTTGCAAAGAGCTCAACTCAGTGTTTTTCTTACTTAATAGTTTATAGTAATATTATATGTTTTATTATAATTCGATGAATGTTCCGACTGCTAAATAATTGACTGAACTGATGGTCGTTCTGCATACTTTTGATGTAGCCTATTGTGGCTGTTCCTTCTTTCATCTGTGCTGATGCGTTCAACAAAGTTTTGCCTTTCTACACGGGATTTGCAGCTGGGTGTATGATCTGGATGGTAATGGCTGAGGTACTTCCAGACGCATTCAAGGTACGCACGTGTTCTTAATTGTAGTGAAAAACTTGATCATTGGAGTTCATAAGAATGGGGCTTAAAAGTTAAGTAATTTATGTGTGCAGTTTTACCAAGTTTAACATCTCAGGGTCATTTTACATATGGTGTCAATTTGGGAGAAATTGGTAATTGGCTCCTCATGTAGTGATTCTATTTCTTCTAGGAAGCGTCTCCGTCACAAGTTGCATCTGCTGCCTACTTTGTCAGTGGCATTTATGGAAGCCCTGAGCACATTGTTTGCGAGTTTCACTCATGGCTACAGCCTACAGGTATTACCAGACAATGTAATATTTTTCATGTTTTGGAAATGTTTAAAATCGTGTAGAGCATGTCTCTGCACATCATTAGCACGAAAGATGATTGGTTGATTTAAGGTGACTGGCTGTGTAGTGAACAAACTACCTTGGCCTATGAGAGTTTTTGGTCTATTTTACCACTTCTTTTATTCTTTTGCAATTTGTGTTGCAGCTCTGAGGATGCTTCTGGGTTTTTTGTTTCATTACTCTTTGGTCTGGGCCCTCTAATGGGAGGCATGACTCTTGTCTCCTTTGCGCTTGCTTTCCGTCTTCAGCATGCCCTTCTCACGGGATTAGCATCTGGAATTGCTTTTGTCCTTGGCGTTTGGCGACCCTTACAACTACTTCTTTCCTCAAAGATGGGGTTCACACCAATCATTCTGTTGTTCGGTTTGGGATCTGATTGTCCACATCTCAACTACAAATATCTTGAAAGTTGTAGGATGGAAGAGAACTTCAGTGAGCAACTTGCCAACCGTTACTGGCTTCCCCGTGAGTGTTCACACTCTCCAAGTCCAGGCATTCTTATCATGTGGATCAATTGCCATCCATGCTTTCGCTGAGGGCCTTGCTCTAGGCCTTGCTGCCCCAAAAGCATATGGTCTTGGTCGTCACATGGTCCTCCCAGTTTCTCTCCACGGCCTCCCCCGTGGCGCAGCTGTAGCTAGCTGCATTTATGGTGCCACTGATAGCTGGCATGGAGCACTTGCGGCAGCAACTGTAATTGGATTCATAGGCCCGTCTTCTGCAATTGGCTCCATACTTGCAGGTATAGACTATAGTGGACTGGACCACCTTATGGAATTCGCATGTGGAGGACTTCTCCCAAGCTTCAACCATTCTATTGATGTTATAATCTGAGTTGGTTCATGGAAGAACATGTCACTAGTTGTAAAAGAAAGGGTACTTTATTAAACAGCAAGTTCAATTTGAAGGGGAAATCTGTCCTCTGAAAAAAAAATAAGGTCTAAAACATGAAATGGGTATCCATTTGTTGAGCTAAAACCTGAAAGGCCTCTATTAGCATTTAGCAACATAAATAGTTCCCGGTACATACTAGATGATGGCAAGTTTGAAATGAAATAAACTTACTATCACTCAGTTGGAAAAGGTTTTGCCATTGCCTGAAGTTTCATCAAGCAACTTCTCCTTTTCTGCAGCTGATACGGTTTCTGAAACAGCTACTTTCTCTTTGTCAGCCACGATCTGGGAACCAGTTAATCTGGCCAGCATCACAAACGTCATACCTCCAAGAACATTGTTCAACAGTCTCATGACCAGCACGGAGCTCTTAAACACAAATGGTCGAAGCCACTTCTCCAATAAGAACTCAACTCCATTCAGTGTCTGGTATCTGAAGTTACTGCTTACACCCATGTGAGCTGCCCATGTCATCGCGTTCAGGAGCGTTGGGGGAGGCTTGTTTGGGGTCTCGAAATTGGGATCCATTTTCTTTTTCATGCTGATCAGTCCATTTGATATTGCAGTTCCCACTAGCCCAGCTGCGAACCCGACAGCAGCAAACACAATCCCTTTGTAAACGAAGGTACCAAACCGTTCCATGATGGTAAATGCGCCGGGCTCAAACATGTGACTTGCGGGACAACTGGAAAAGATTGCGGGGAGGGTTGAGACTGTGGACGACAAGGTAGGTGCCAACAAGTACATCAATAAGAAGTTCAAAATGCATCCAACTACTAGAGTTGAAAATACCAAATCAAGCTCATTCAGTCCGAAATTCGGCCGAGAAGCCATATCGCCCACAATGCAAGCACTCACACCGACCAACTCCTCCATCAGCACCTTGAAAGCAAATTGGGGATCAGCTGCAACCCTTGACCTCCATCCATTAAGCAAAAGCCCAAGAATCCCCCAAGAATCGCCCGAACTTCCATCATCATCTCTGCTCCTTCCACCATCTCCTCCACCTCCATTTCCTCCATGCCCAGTCCCATTATTCCCATCCCCAGACGAAAACACCACAAAGCCATCCAGCGACTTGGCCAGGTTCACAGTTCTTGCTTTCAGGGGATTGAAACTCAAATTTCCAGTACAAAACAACCTAGAGGACTTGAAATGTAAATGCGAGGATTCAATTCTATGACTGCTTTCTGGAACTTGATGGTTCCTGCAGAGCACAGAATGACGGAGAAGCGACATTGTAGTCATTTGTTCTAAGCAAGTGAGATATGCTTTTCTCTCCTGCAGACAACCAAGCAATACAAATCAGTAAAAGGTCTTGAAATCCACATTGACAGATTTAAGCAAAGATATCAAAAAGATCAAATCTTTAGATGATACAAAGCCACTCAATTCACCTAAAACGACAAAAAAAAATCATCTCTGAAAGGGCAACAAAAATATCTAAAGATTCAATCTTTTGATGAAGGGGCATACAAAACATATATACATGCCAATAAATCCAAGCCAAACCTTAAGTCGTATATAATTGAAAATTCAGAATCAGAAATGCAATCGCTCACTTCTCAGAATTCCTAATCGGACTAAAGCTGAGAAAAAAAAATGAGAATAAGCTAACCTGATTCTACGAGATGTCGAGCGAAGCTCCACTCCAGTCGAATACTAAAACACTAACCCTAGCTGCGTCTCAATTTCCAGCCTCTCGGTAGATATTTGTTGGATCGTTAGGTTAGCCAACTATGTGAGGGAGATCCCAGAGTGGTATCCCTCAGACAGATGGCAGCGGAAATTATCTGTAACACAGGAAATTATACGGAAAGTAAAGACTCACAGATTTATAGTGGAAACCTTACTGCAACCTTTGCAGCAGGCTGAAAACCACTTGCCTTCTGGACAGTTCCAGAAGGGCTTCAAGATCAATGTTATTGATGAAAGAGTATGCTTGTAGATTGTTACACTTTGTCTCACTCAGTGACAGCTAACAATTCTACTCAACTCAAAGTATCAACTAACACGATCTGTCTCGTCCGCACACAGCAGCACTTCGTCAGCTCCGGAATTGATCGCTCTTCTATCTCCGATTCGTTCTGTCCAAAAGCCGATCTGCTCTCTCCGAAAGCTGCACTTCATATTGAAGACTTCTCCTCTATTTATATTAGTCTTCAAGTCGGCTGATCTGATCTCTGTCGCAGATCCGATTGCTATCCAGCAGATATGATATGGTTAAGATATTTCCATATCTTAACCACATCACATATTTCCCTTCCAAATCTGGCATGTATCTTCTCTTCGTATATACTCGACATATATTCAGTGTATATACCGATATTAATTCTTCTCATCAATTATCCATCATATATACTCGAATATCTCCTGATTTGTATCGAGTATATTCTCGCCGATCCAATCTCGCCATAAGTCGGTTTGTCTCTCTCACGGAACGCATCTCTCTCGCAGCTTTGCTCTCTCTCAGAGATGTCCAGTAGATCTGATCTACATCAGAGATCCGTTCTTGCAGATCTGATTCTGTTAAGATATTGCCATATCTTAACTCAATCAATTATTTCCCTTCCATATCCAGCTCGTATATTTCCATACCATATCTTGAGTATATCTACTCAGATATTTCCATATCATATCTTGAGTATATCTACTGAGCTTGATCTCGTCTGTCACGCAGATCTCATCTCTTTTGTAGCGCTGAGCTCTCTCAGAGATGTCCAGTCACGTTTCTCTCAGACAGTCTGGACCCTGTGACTTCTCAGACAGATTTGTGATTTCTGCACACTCAAGTCAAATATTAGCTAAGTGTTTGTTATCATCAAAACACAAAGGGTCCAACAAATTCCCCCTTTTTGATGATGACAAACACTTCTTCACAAATAAGAAATAACACACACAGCACATCAGCAATTTCCTACAGGTGCCAGTTATTTCAGAGTTTATTCAATTCGATTTTCATTTAGCTCTAGCAGAGCGCAGTTCCCCCTCAGATAGACATCCGCTTAATCTATGGTACTGATTTTCCCCCTTAGTGTATGCACATAGTTCTTCCCCCTTTTGGCATCATCAAAAAGACATGCAAATAGGAACACAGAGTAATGGAAAGAAAACACTTCAGTCATGCCAGCAAGTCATAAGTGTGTCACACGGACACCACACATCCAAGCAGGGAAATCAAAATGCACAGAGACATCTAACATGAAATTCAAAAAGAAATTTCAAGGAAGCAGGGATATATGTGGTAGGGTTGGCAAAGAGGGAGGTCCATGAGACAGTCCAGACTAAGAATCATTCTGGGACAGAACCTTCAACTGTTCCACAGTCTCTGTGCCAAGGCTCTTGATCTGCGATGGGAGCCCTTCCAGCACAGCTGTCACACCACCCGAGTCTACCTCTACTGCCACCTCCAAGGCTGCTAACCTCTCCTTCACATCCTGCAGCTCAGACCTCACTTCCTCCAATGCAGACTGAACTCTCTGCATCTCAGTCAGAGCTTCCTGAACCTCAATCTGAAGCTCCTTCAACAACGACATCATCTCGCCCATACTATCAGAGGGGAGAACAGCTTCTTCACGCACAGGAACAGAAACGGGAGTCACTTCAATAATATCTTCTTCTATAGGTGACTGTGATGGGGAGCGTGGAACTATCCATCCTTCTCCTGCAGAGTACTCCAGACCTCAGTAATCACGCTCATAAGTAGGAGCAAGAAGAACACCAACTGCGCCACAGGACTCATGATCTTCTTCTCATAATGTGTGTGACTCAACTGAATACACTACCATCACCAAGACTGATCTTGCAGCACTCGTGGACCATTTTCCATACCTCTCGTTTCTATCACGCAGCGGCGGGGCCTTCATCATACCCTCTTTTGGGTTTTACTCCCAAGGTTACTATTCTTGTCATTTTTGAACATCTCAAAACTGTCATCCGACATCCTTCACAACTTCTTGAGTTAAGAATGCCTATTGCACAGCATCATGTTACTTGATGACCAGCTCAACGTGCACACCTGACTTTGTTGAATTTTCCATACAAGTCATCAACACAGCAACTTGGCTTGTCATCACTTTCCTTCAACTTCTGAACATTTCATCAGCTCAAGGATAGCCTTCCCCGTCCATTCTGAGGGAAAGACTCAGGTCATCATCATTCTCCACACCATCAACTGCATGAGAGTGACCTGCACATAGCTAGCCACCCATCTAACGTGGTCTTCTCTGCTTCTTCATTCCTCTATCAAAGGAAGTCTCCTCGACGAGATTACATCATCATTTGACTTTCTCGCGTACTCACAGAACTGTAGTATTCTCTTCTCCACCACAAGGCACATCCTTTTAAGCACGCAAAACTTACTTTCTATCGCATGGAAATCACCCTCACACGACCAATCATCATGGGCTCAAACTCTTCAACATTGAATTCAAAAGTAGGAGAGCTGCCCTCACCTTTTCCTCACTATAACTTTTTCATCTCAGTAATCGCTGCTCCATTTCAGCGGCCTTGAAAATGGCAGCAATCTCCATTTCCATAACTGTCACATAGATTGTTTCCCAGCCAAAGTTGAACCTTCCACAGTGATAACTCAATCTGACCTGTCTCATGGGTACGCAAGGTTTTTGGTATGGTGTGCTAACTTTACCCAAATGGTACAAATAACACCACACGCAATCAGGCAAAAACAAATAAGATCATCCAAACACATTTTTATCATCTTCATATCTCATGTGGAATAACTCCAGAAAAACAGCACATCAACGGGCTCATAGGAATATCCCACATGAAGATAGGCTAGGGTTGGTCTAGAGTACCTCCTGGGCTTATAATGTGGGATCAACTATGGAGGTCTCTTTTGGGCAGAAAGAAGATTCAGAATTTCATGTTTTTCAGTCCCTACTACAGTCATCAATCACATATCTAGCATGCATGGATACAGTGTGAACACAACTTAATTTTTCACTAACACAGAACATCCATGTTAAATTCTCCATCAGACGTGACTCATATGCATCTAGTCTAGCCAATCACTGAGGGAGCAACATATGATCATAGCTCTAAGGAAGAGAAACCATACCTAGTTCAAGCCTCAGCTTCTCGTAGGGTTCCCTGTGCGTTGCCTTTGTGAATATGTCTGCTATCTGTCCCTCAGTTCTGCAATATTCCATCTCCACTATTCCCTCTTCAACACAGTCTCAAGGAAAGTGATATCGAATCTCTATATGCTTAGTGTGTGGAAACTGCACACGATTTTTAGAGATATTAAAAGCACTAGTGTTATCACACAGAATTTTAGCACAATCAGTAAGAACACCATAGTCACTTAGCTGTTGCCTGAGCCATAGCAGCTGCGCACAGCAAGTAGCAGCAGCAGTGTATTCCACCTCAGCGGTGGACAGTGCAATTGAGGACTGCTTCTTTGAAGCCCAAGAGATGAGACACGGTCCAAGATATTGAGCCATCCCTGACGTGGACTTCCTGTCTATCTTGCAGCCCGCAATCTGCATCAGTGTAGGATACCAGGTGTAAGTCTCTTCCCCTCGGAAAGAACAAGCACAAATCATCTGTTCCCTTCAGATATCTCAGTATCCTCTTCACAGCTTTCACGTGGGTTTCTCTAGGATCTGCCTGAAACCTGAACCACTAGAGTGTCCTTCCCTTCGTTCAAAAGGAAGAGTGTCTTGTCCACCTCTCCTCTGACATATCCGTGAGACAGTAGAATCTGTGACAGTCTCTCATACCTTGTTCCTCTCAAACTAATGTAGCTCTTCTTGCATGACATTGACCCATTCTGGATCCTTGAGCTCTTCTGCTACTGTCTTTGGTTCTGCAAGAGAGACAAAGGACGCAAATCCACAAAAATGATACAAATTATCTAGATTTACCTGATCCTGCGATATGTAACAATGGTGGTCCCTCAGCCTTGCCGGTGGCTGTATAACTCTCCCATCGCTTGTAGTCCTGGATTCCCCCTCAGTGCCCGGAACATCCCCTGTCCAGATACCAGGGTCGGGGCCTCACTTCTGTGAGAGAGAGATTAGTTTTTACGAACCCAGACAAGCTTGGGCTTACTGGGTTTTGGGACAGTTTTAACAGTAGAAGGAAACTTTAAAGGACGAGAATCATTATCATCAGCGAGATTGATTGTCCCCCTGGGAGTTCTCCTGGGTCGTCCGTAGATGGCTGTGTCATGGTGAGACAGAACCCATTCAGCTCTGTCTTCCCTTCTATGAGGAGAAACCTTTCTCCTAGGGACATAAGTAGTACTGGCCTTTCTCTGATAGCTGCGACTCCTCTCGTTGGCTTCTTTCCATTTCTCACAGTCTGCTCTGTAACGGCCAGAGTGACCACAGTGCCAGCAGACACGGTAATAGAGGCTGCTAGTTTTCTTGTGTCTCTCTAAGGGCACAGGTCTCCTGTTTCTCCGTGCCTGAGAGTCGATCGAGAAAGGTTGACGGTTGGAACTCATCTCCTTCCAAATTTCAAAGGCCTTCCCACCCTTAAAAAGTCCAGAGTCATTGTCATGGAGATGACTCTCCTTCAGAGATGCGGCTGCTCTTCCCGACTGTCTTGTGGGTTCCGGCTTTCTCTGCTGATGGGAGCCCTCTCCGACTTCAGTCATTGGTCCCTTTCCTTTGGCAATCCTTCTGTTTGCCGCCTCTCCATCAGTTTCTTCCATCACTCCGACATACCCAAGTCCAGGTCTGGCAAACTTCCTGTTGTAGTCGTTTCTTACTTCCTCGACCTTTTTAGCTTCTAGTTCTCGAAGCCAGATTTTCTTTCTCTCCGTCTCTTTTTGTCTGAGATCTGCAACAGTCTGACGGATTTCCTCGTTATCCAACTGGATCCTGACCGATTCTGCAATTGATCCTACCATCCTGGTGTCATCAATTCTCATGCCCCTCAGTTCGTCACTTAGATCACTGATTTGTGCGTCCCCTCTGTCGCAGGTGGGACATTTGCAGATGTGCTCCTCCATTTCTCTCTCAAGTTGCATAGCTTTGGTTGACCAGAGACGATTGTTCTCCATGTCGTCTTCATGTTCATCTTTCATGATCTCAATCTGTTCCTTAAGGCTTGTGATCTTCTTCAGCAGTTCTCCAATAGTTTCTGCAAAGTCAGATTCACTAAACACTTGATCTATAAAAGAGTCAGATTCATTTACCTCATTGTTTGCGGAGTTCGCCATCAGACATGGCTCCTTAGCTCGCTTTCCATCGATGCGCTCCTCATCTGAGTCACCCCAGGCAGCGAACATGGCATGAGCTTCCTTTGGGGAAGGTGGTTCACCCTTCTTTTTGCTGTAGCAATCTCTAGCCAGATGCCCCTTTTTCTGGCAGTGATGGCAGGTTCTTTCTTCCTTTGCTCCTGCCTCTGTCCTACTTTCTTCTCTGCCAGAGTTTCTTCCACCAGACAGACCTCTGTTGAAGTTCTGTGCTCTCCCTGTGTTTGCCATCTTGAAGACTCTCGAGAGGAGATCAATCTCCTCATCCTCATCTTTAGATGACATACTCACCTGTGCCATATCCAAAGCCTTCTCAACTTTCAATGCTATAGCTTGAGATTCTCCTGCTTGCCTCCTAGCCATTTTCCTCTCTGCTATTCCAGCTTGGCTTTGCAGATTCGCCACGAGCTCTTCCAGAGTAACGTCTTTAATCCCCTTCTGAGCTTGGAGAGCAGTAGTTACTGTGTCCCATCTGGAGCTGAGAGCTTGCATGAACTGATGAGTTACTTTCCACTGTGGGAGTACCTCATCCAGGGAGTTCAGTTGTGCGACTATGACTTGAAATCTGGTGTAGAAGTTCTCCAGAGATTCGTCCTTGCGCTGTTCGACAGATTCGTAATCCTTTGTGGCAGCTAGGATTCTGTTCCTTTTTATGTCTTCGTTTCCCTCGTACAGTCTAGTCAAGCCATCCCACTGCTCCTTCGCAGTTTTGTACACGGCCATCTTCACCTGATCTCCTTGTGAGAGGGCCATGTACAGAACCTTCTTAGCCATGGCATTCTGCTGGAGAGCTTTGTAGTCAGCATCTGTGTAGTCGTCTTTCTCCTTCTCTTTCGGTTTGGCAGGATCTGTCATATCCAGAATAGGGAAGTTACCCTTCTCAAATACACGCCACAGCTCCCATCCAGGGAGCAGACGTGAGCTTCGAACTGATCCTTCCACCAGTCATACTCTCCCGGGCTGAGCACCGGCGGCTTCCAGAACGAGTCGTTTCTGCCTGACATGATTTCCTGCAAAGGCTAACACAAAATCTAGAGCTTCCCGGCTCTGATACCAATTGTTGGATCGTTAGGTTAGCCAACTATGTGAGGGAGATCCCAGAGTGGTATCCCTCAGACAGATGGCAGCGGAAATTATCTGTAACACAGGAAATTATACGGAAAGTAAAGACTCACAGATTTATAGTGGAAACCTTACTGCAACCTTTGCAGCAGGCTGAAAACCACTTGCCTTCTGGACAGTTCCAGAAGGGCTTCAAGATCAATGTTATTGATGAAAGAGTATGCTTGTAGATTGTTACACTTTGTCTCACTCAGTGACAGCTAACAATTCTACTCAACTCAAAGTATCAACTAACACGATCTGTCTCGTCCGCACACAGCAGCACTTCGTCAGCTCCGGAATTGATCGCTCTTCTATCTCCGATTCGTTCTGTCCAAAAGCCGATCTGCTCTCTCCGAAAGCTGCACTTCATATTGAAGACTTCTCCTCTATTTATATTAGTCTTCAAGTCGGCTGATCTGATCTCTGTCGCAGATCCGATTGCTATCCAGCAGATATGATATGGTTAAGATATTTCCATATCTTAACCACATCACATATTTCCCTTCCAAATCTGGCATGTATCTTCTCTTCGTATATACTCGACATATATTCAGTGTATATACCGATATTAATTCTTCTCATCAATTATTCATCATATATACTCGAATATCTCCTGATTTGTATCGAGTATATTCTCGCCGATCCAATCTCGCCATAAGTCGGTTTGTCTCTCTCACGGAACGCATCTCTCTCGCAGCTTTGCTCTCTCTCAGAGATGTCCAGTAGATCTGATCTACATCAGAGATCCGTTCTTGCAGATCTGATTCTGTTAAGATATTGCCATATCTTAACTCAATCAATTATTTCCCTTCCATATCCAGCTCGTATATTTCCATACCATATCTTGAGTATATCTACTCAGATATTTCCATATCATATCTTGAGTATATCTACTGAGCTTGATCTCGTCTGTCACGCAGATCTCATCTCTTTTGTAGCGCTGAGCTCTCTCAGAGATGTCCAGTCACGTTTCTCTCAGACAGTCTGGACCCTGTGACTTCTCAGACAGATTTGTGATTTCTGCACACTCAAGTCAAATATTAGCTAAGTGTTTGTTATCATCAAAACACAAAGGGTCCAACAATATTTAATTATTTTTAACTCTGTATCAGCAGGAGAAACTGCCAAAAAAAGAAATTTGCAGACTGATGGATTTAAATTTTTATTTATTAAGATGTGAGTGAATTGTGATGTAACATTCCCAGGAATCTGGTCTACATTCATGGTCACGAGTCACGGTGCAGCAGTAAATATCCTGTCCATTTTAGCTATATATATTTTATTATTATTGAATAATAATTGTAATGCAAAATATGATAACATCCAAAGGTTCATAGCATAGGAGAGAAGCTTTTGCAGAGCAGTAATGGCTTTTTAAATTTTACAGTCTTATCAAAAAAAAAAAACTCTTTTATCTTGTCCTTCGAATAAACAAATTCAAAAAATATTTAGATGGACATGTTTGGCACCACATTTTTATTTAAATGGACAGTACTCATTTCTGGCCTGTTCAGTTCAGGTACAGAAAACTGCAATGACCCAGCTGCCAATTTGGCTAAGTTTTGCACATTTAATAAGATGAACTGAATTCATTTTAAAGGCAATAAGTATTGACTTTGACCACCTCAATCAGAAAGAAGTATTGGAATGTTGATTCTGCAGTGTGTTTGTCTGTCTGTACTCTGAACCCTTCCTCACATTTATTGAAAAACATTTAATTTTACAACAACAAACTTTTCATCATCCGCCATATATAGGAGCTTGTCAGCACACCTAAATTTTAAGAAAGATAATGACACAGAAGCAGCTTATGCTATCTATTTATTTAATGCCCCTAGCAGAAGCAGCTGGATGGAATTAAACACAAACAATGTGTCAAATACGTAAGAGAATGGAACGTGGCTTTTTTTTAGCTTTTCGCTTTTCTAGTTTAATCGCTTTTAGTTTTTTCGTAGCTTACATTAGGAGTCAGGAGTTCATCTCCTGGGATGGAACGTGGCGAAGTTTTTCTGGGTTAGTTGGGTTGTCCGGACCTCGTATAACGATTTCTTTCGAAGAATTCAACCGCGGTTCTTGGCTTTATGTGCCTGCTTTATAGAAATTGTGGTTAGGACTTCAGTCGAGATCAAAAGTTGGTGGTTGTGCCACTTTGTCTGTTTGACCACCGTGGTGTGTTATGGATTTGGGACTTTCTCGGGTGAAGACTTTGCAACAATTGCTGGATAGCCAAGCTCCAATTCGGATTACGCTACCTCGTTTTCCTAAGTTTAGTTGTTATCTGGTTGATTTTGTTATATTTTCTGAAGGATCGTTAGGTTAGCCAACTATATGAGGGAGATCCCAGAGTGGTATCCCTCAGACAGATGGCAGCGGAAAATAACTCTCGTACAGGAAATACAAGACAGAATGTAAATGCTCACGATTTAGAGTGGAAACCTTACTGCAACCTTTGCAGCAGGATAAAAACCACTTGCCTTCTGAACAGTTCCAGAAGGGCTTCAAGATCCGTATTATTGGCAAAGGAATATGTTTGCAGTTTGTTACACTTGTCTCACACAGTGACAGCTAACAAGACTACTCAATTCGAAGAGTCAACTAATACGATCGCCTTGCTTGCACACAGCAGCACCTTGTCAGCTCCGGATTTGAACACTCTTCAATCTCCGATCGCTATTGCCAAAAGCCGAACTTTTCTTTGAAGACTTTTCTTCCTTTTATAGAGTCTTCAAGTCGGCAGTGCATATCTCCCTCAGAGATCCGATTGATATCTCGCAGATGTGATATCACATATATACTTGCCAAAGTTGGCGTCAATATTCTCTTCGCATATACTTGACATCTCCTCGTGTATATATTTGCATTAATGGTCTTAATCAAATATTACACGCATATACTCTTGTATCTTCGATGTATATCTCCGTGTATCTTTTCCCAGATCCGATCTGATTCGTATGTCGGTGTACCTCTCACACAGAGCGCATCTCTCTCGCAGCTCTGCTCTCTCTCAGAGATGCCCGGTGAGCTTACCTGTCAGACAGTGATTTCTGCACACTCACGTGGATTATTAGTTAAGTGTTTGTTATCATCAAAACACAAGGGTCCACCATTTTCTTCATTATTGTGTCGTGTCCTGATCTGTACTGCCTTGTTCCATCAAAAAAACAAAAATACGTAAGAGAATGTGTTGTGGAAAAAATGATTTATCACCTCACAATGTACTGTAGAATTAGCATTTTTGAATCAATGAAAAAAACCTTGAACAGAATGTAATGTGTAACTAAAGTTGCTTATGTAATTTATGGAAGGCTTTCACACTTGAATGAGGATGCTGGCAAAGAACCGAATCAATCAAGAAAATTTTCAGCTGAATTAAGTGGCATGGTCAGGTCAGGGCACATATTCGTTCTCGATCATTGGAGCGGTTCTTGTTCTAAGCGCTGTTGGAGATCTTGTAGCCCCTACCGAGATAGTTCGAAAGGCTTCACCAGCCTTAGCAGCCTTTTCCATACGCTGCATTTGTTTCATTCGCTTGATTTTCAGTATCAGTATAACCATGAGCGCGAATAACACTAGAACAACCGCAGAACCACCAACCGCAGACCCAATGATGATCCATGTTTTGGTCTTGATCTTTTTACCAAGACCGGTTACAGGATTCCCACCACGCGGAGCTGGGGAAGGTGCTATTGCCTCGGTAACAATCGAGAAATGGCCTAGTTCAAAAGTCGAACACACATTCCCAGACGTTGCGTTACTGAAATGAGTCACACCTTGTAAATCAAACCATACGCACTTCGCAACAGCCACAGCAGGAAGTAACTTCACATCAACAAAACTGATCAGTATCGGTTTGGCAGACGCCTTAATAACCAACTCAGGGAATTTTACGCCTGACAAGTTCCACGCATCATAAGCACGAAGACCCAGCACCGGGGATAAGTACCTATACCCCTCCAACGGATAATAAACCTCAGACCAATTCCCCAAATTCTGGTACACAAGCGCAAGCCTCTCGACATAAGGAGTCACCACAGTTCTGACAGGGATATCAAACTCCTTGTAACTCCGGCCCCTTTTGTACAAACTACCACTTTTGAGCCTCAAAGCTGTAATCTTTATGCCAGTTAAATTTTCAGGCACCATAGCCTCATAAGGAACCCCAGTCTTGGGGTCGATAAAAGCTCGAAAGGCGTAGTCTTGTAGCACATCATCTAAAGCAGTTGCATTGGATTGAGCTGAAATCCGAGGCAGCGTTAATAAACCAACCAATACGTAAAGCATCAGAAGACTACATTGAACCATCATTGATGGATGATTTAGGTTACTAAAAAACTTCAGCAGAAACAGCTTCCAAATAAATCAAGCCATTTAACAACAGAAAAAGTATCAATGATCAATCAGGGATTGAATGAATCCACAAGAAGCCACTTCAAATCAATGAGTGATTCCTCCCAGGATTCAAAAATAAAAAAGGACTATTTCAACCTCAAAATCTCAACTTGAGCAGCGTCTGTTTTTGAGAATTAAAGCAATGTGGCAACTGGGTATTGATCAAAAGACGTACGGATCGGTTGAAGGAGAAAAAGAAGAAAACTTGAGAATCGGAGTAGAGGAAAGAATCTAAACGGAGATTGTTGGAACCCATGAGTTTTGATGGTTACAAACACTTGCTAATATGTTGATCTAGCGTGCAGAAATCCATTCTACAAATCGGAGATACAATTCTATGAGATAGTTATCTTAATCAGCTTTGATTAGTGAGCTCCGATAAATGGACGAATTGATTGGAAAGAAGGTTCTAGAAGGCGTCTTGTCGTTTTGGATAATGAGCCCTTAGGGTTTGGACAGCAGATCTGGGCCAGGACATTGGGCCCAGATATCAAGACAAGACCTACCTTATAAAAGGACCTAGGGTTTGCCAATCGCATGTGTGCTTTCCAAGACAAGAGGCGGCGCATATCTGGAAGAAAGAAGGAGCGACTGTGAAGAGCACGAAGCTTGAAACGCACTCATACACGGAGGTTTGAAACACGAAGTCGATTATTCCATCCGGTTGAGTAGAGGTCATCAAATAGAATCTGTGTGATCTAGTTTGTAAACCCTACAAGCATATCGGGAATAAAAGAATAATCGAGCTTCGAAAATCCTTTCGGTGGAATCCGAAAGGTAGTGGTTTTTCCTTATCATCGGTTGTGATAAGGTTTCCACTCTACATCTCTGTGTTCTTACTTTCAGTCGATCACAAACCTGCAAAATAACTTCCGCTGCTACTCTAAACATCAAACGGAAAATAACCTAAAATTTACTCTTAACTTCCGTCTGATAGTTTACTGTATTTTGCTAACATAATCGATCCAACACGTGGTATCAGAGCCGAAGGTTCTAGATTTGTGTGTTAGCTTTGCAGGTTAAACATGTCGTCTATCAATGACTCGTTTTGGAAACCACCGCTTCTGAAGCCCGGACAGTTCGACTGGTGGCAAGACCAGTTTGAGGCCCACGTCTGCTCGCTGGATGGACAGCTCTGGAGTATATTCGAAACTGGTCCACTCACCATCTCACTCGACACATCAGATCCTGAAAAGCCAGTGGAGAAAGCCAAGGATAAATATACGGATGAAGACTATAAGAAGCTTGAGAAAAACGCTAGAGCAAAAAAGGTCCTATACATGGCTCTTTCTCCCGGAGATCAGATAAAAGTGGCTATGTACAAAACCGCCAAGGAGATGTACGATGGATTGGTCAGATTATACGGAGGAAACGAAGACATCAAGAGGAATAGGATCTTGGCTGCTATAAAAGACTATGAGTCGGTCGTACAGAAAAAGGATGAATCTCTTGAAGATTTCTTCACTCGATTTCAAGCCATCATTGGACAGTTGGAGTACCTGAACGAGAAGCTCCCAGAATGGAAGATCACACACCAATTCATGCAAGCTTTAAATTCAAAGTGGGATCATGTGACCTTGGCATTGCAAGCTCAAAAGGGAATCAAGGACATTACACTTGAGGAACTAGTCGCCAACCTTCAGAGCCAAGCCGGAATCACAGAGAGAAAGATGGCTAGGAGACAATCTGATAAATCTCATGCCATAGCCTTGAAAGTAGAAAAGGCTCTTGATCTAGCACATGGAAAGGAGTCACCTAAGGAGGACGATGAAATTGCTCTGCTGACAAAAGCCTTGAAAATGACAAACTTTGGGAATATCAAAAGAGACTTTAGAGCTGGAAGAAGTCGTGAAAACTTCTTCAAAGGAAACAGAGGAGCTACCTCAAGTGATGATAAAGGGAAGTCTGTGGAGAGGGAAGATAGAAAATGCTATCATTGCCAAAAGAGGGGGCACCTATCCAAGGATTGCTACAGCAGAAAGAAAGGAGAAGAACCTGCCCCGAAGCCAGCTCATGCTATGTTTGCAGCTTGGGGAGATTCCGATGAGAGCAGTGATGAAGGAAAACGCCCCAAAGAACCCTGTCTGATGGCTAATACCACGGCAAATGAGGTAACAGATACTGATTCCATGATTGATGAAGTTTTCGCTGAATCTGATTTTGCAGAAACAATATTCAAGCTTCTTGAAAAAATTCGAAATATGGAAGATAGAATATCTGATATGCAACAAGAGCATCAGGATGACTTGGAAGAAAACAATCTGTGGTCAACCAAGGCCATGCGTCTAGAGAAGGAAATGGCTGAACATGTGTGCAAATGTCTTACATGTGCAAGAAAGGAAAGGCAGATAAACAAACTAAGTGAGGAGCTGAACCGCATGTCTATTGGAGACACCGAGATGGCTGACTTCAACATAAAGGTTGAAGAGTTGGAAAGAGAGCTGGCAAATCACAAACAAAACAATGAGGAACTTCTTCATATAGTAGCTGAACTAAGATGCGAGGAAACTGTAAAAAGGGAGAAGTGGCTTCGCGAGCTGGAAGCCAAGAGGATTGAGGAAGAAAAGGAAAATTTCAAGAAAACGTTCGCTAAACCAGGTCTTGGTTATGAAGAGGAAGATATAACTGGGAAGAACACCAAAGGAAAGAGTGTTATGATAGAATCAGGAGAAAGCTCTCGCCAGAATAGAAGAACTCAGACCATCAGACAGACTAGGAGAGAAGCTAGTCCACATGAAGGACTCAATATCCATGACAAGGATTCTGTCCCCTACAAAGCCGGAAAAGCCTACAAAATATGGTTAAAGATGAGTCAGATTCGGAAGCCTTCTAAGACAGACTTCCACGCAAGAAAAATGAGGACATCCACTCCACCTGGCAGAAGCAAGTATGTCGATCTTCCATGCCACAGATTGTGCTGGCGCTGTGGTCAGCAAGGACACTACAGAGTGGAATGCCCAAGGATTAGGGAGATGGATGAAAGGTACCACAACTGGGTAGCGGCAAGATGTCATAGGAAAGTCATTCCGTATAACAGAAAGGACAGAGTTGATCACCATCGCCCTCACTATAGCCCAGCTATCCGCGGCAGTCCAAGGAACACACCCAGAAGAAAGATTGATTTAACTAACCACGATGACTATTATCAATCTTCTTATGTTCCAGTTGCTCAATTTGTTCCCAAACCCAGTAAGTCTAAGCTTATCTGGGTTCGCAAAAACTAACCTTCTTTCTGCAGGAAGGAGTGAGGTCCCGTCCCTGGTACCTGGACAGCGGCTGCTCAAGGCACATGACCGGGAATCATGAATGGTTCGACTCACTCCAAAAACATTCCGGAGAGAGCATAATCTTCGGAAATAAAAGCGAAGGGAAGGTGAAAGCTATAGGAGAGGTAAGGATTTCGGACACTATCCGCATCAGGGAAGTAAGCTTGGTTGAAAATTTGAGATATAATCTGTTAAGTGTATCTCAGTTATGCTTAAATGGCAAAAATCATGTTATTTTCAATTCTAACGACTGTCTAGTAAGATGCAATGAGACAGGTAAGACAGTTCTAAGAGGAATTCGCATGGGAGAAATCTATACTGTTGATCCAGAATTTACTCCTGAAGAAGAACTATGCCTTGCAAGCATTACTGAAAATTCCATCTTATGGCACAAGAGATTTGGGCATGCGAGTATGAAATTACTGCACAAACTCCATCAGAAGGAATTGGTGGTTGGATTACCCAAGGTGGAAAGTACCTTTGAACAGGTATGCAGTGCTTGTGCCACGGGAAAGCAAGCAAGGACTTCATTCTCATCAAAACAAGCAGTGAGCACATCTGCACCACTGGAAATGATCCACATGGATTTGTGCGGCCCAGTAAATGTGGTTAGTCGTGGCGGAAATAGGTATATTCTAGTCATAGTTGACGACTACTCGAGGTACACGTGGACTATCTTCTTGTGCTCTAAATCTCAAACTTTTTGTGAATTTGAAGCATGGCTAAATGTGATGGAAAACAAGCTGGATCGTAAATTGTCCTCTATTCGTACTGACAACGGAACTGAGTTCCGGAATGTGCAGTTTCTTTCGTTGTGCAGGGTTAAAGGTATAGAGCAAAACTTTTCCGCCCCACGGACTCCACAGCAAAACGGTGTAGTCGAACGAAAGAATAGAACCCTAGAGGATATGTCACGGACGATGTTAATCGCTAGCAGAATCCCAAAGAATTTCTGGGCAGAAGCAGTTTATGCCGCCTGCCACATTCTCAATAGAGCATCGCTTCGATCCATGATTGGGAAAACCCCGTATGAACTGCTGCGTGGAAGGAAGCCAAATATTTCCCATCTAAAAGTGTTCGGATGCAAATGCTATGTCCACAACAATGGCAAGGAAAGCCTGGGAAAATTCGACGCTAGAAGTGATGAAGGGGTCTTCACTGGATACTCAAATCATAGCAAGGCCTACAAAATCTTTAATCTGAGGCTAGGGCAAGTTGAGGAAAGTATACATGTAAGATTCGATGAAACGGTGATGGCTGGTCACCTAATTCAAGATTCCTCTTCAACGGCTATGCTTGATGCTGGGGAACTCCAGTTTGTGGATGAATCAGACCCTGACTGGGAACCACCTCCGGTACCCAATAGTGATGCACATCACATGAATATCCACCAGGAAGATGATGAACTACCAGACCATCAGGCAGAGCATGAGGAAATTGCTGATCCACCTGGAGTCAACGTAAATGATGATCCTGTGGCAGATACTGATCAAGAACTTCCTGGAGAAGAAGTGGTCGTTGAGCCCACCCCTGCTAACCCTGAGGGGGAACTCAGGACCACGCGATATGGGCGAGCCATTCATCGACCATCTAGACTGGAAAATTATCATTGCTACATGTCTAAGGAACAGGTAGATTTCAATAACTTACATCTATTTTGCGGATTTGCCTCTTTTGTCTCTATTGCAGAACCGAAGACAGTGGTGGAAGCACTTAAGGACCCAGAATGGGTCAATGCTATGCAAGAAGAGTTGCACCAATTCGAAAGGAATGGAGTATGGCGTCTTGTTCCTAGACCCAAAGATAAAAACGTTATTGGAACAAAATGGGTCTTTAGGAACAAGATGGATGATAATGGAATAGTTGTGAGAAACAAAGCCCGTCTGGTAGTCAAAGGTTACAATCAACAAGAGGGAATAGACTACGATGAAACATTCGCTCCAGTTGCCAGACTTGAAGCAATTAGACTGCTTATTGCCTACTCGACATATCATGGCTTCACCCTGCAACAGATGGACGTGAAGACGGCCTTTCTAAATGGGGTATTGAAAGAGGAAGTGTTTGTGAGCCAAACTCCTGGATTCGAGGACAAAGATCTTCCTGATCATGTGTATATCCTGGACAAGGCATTGTACGGGTTGAAACAAGCTCCTCGCGCATGGTACGAAAGGCTGTCTGTGTTCCTTCTGTCACATGGATATGTCAGAGGAGAGGTGGATAAAACGCTCTTCCTTCTGAAGGAAGGAGCAGACACTCTTGTAGTTCAAGTATATGTGGATGATATTATATTTGGCTCAACTAACCCCATGCTTGTCAAAAGATTCACAGATCTAATGTCAAGCGAGTTCGAGATGAGTATGATGGGAGAGTTGAAATATTTTCTGGGGCTCCAAGTGATGCAAAATGAAGATGGAACTCGGATCCATCAGCAAAGATATGTGAAAGAAATTCTGAAGAAGTTCGGGATGGAATCTGCAAAAGCTTGTGCCACACCGATGTCACCCAATGACTCCTTGGGAAAGGATGAGTCCTCCTTTCAAGTGGATCCAACCCTATACCGTGGAATGATAGGCTCTCTCCTATATCTAACTGCTAGTCGACCTGATATTCTGTTTAGTGTCTGTCTATGTGCCAGATTTCAAGCAGATCCCAGAGAAACACATATCAAAGCTGTGAAACGGATTCTACGGTACTTAAGAGGGACGGATGATCTATGCCTATTCTATCCAAAGGGAGGGGATTTACGCCTGACAGCCTACACCGATGCTGACTACGCTGGCTGCAGGTCAGATAGAAAATCCACCTCAGGGATGGCACAATTCCTTGGACACTGTCTGATCTCATGGGGATCCAAGAAGCAGTCTTCCATTGCTCTATCCACTGCAGAGGCCGAGTATATTGCTGCTGCCGCTTGCTGCGCACAACTCCTATGGATAAAACAACAGCTAAGTGATTTTGGTGTCAATCTTGACTGCATTTCTATTCTATGTGATAACACTAGTGCAATTAACATTTCTAAAAATCCAGTGCAGTTTTCACGCACCAAACACATAGAAATCAGATATCACTTTCTGCGTGATTGTGTAGAAAAAGGAATTATTGCCATGAATTACTGCAGAACTGAGGAGCAGATTGCCGACATCTTTACGAAAGCACTGCACAGGGAGCCCTATGAGAAGCTAAGGCTTGAACTAGGTATGACCTCCCTTACCTAGTCTGTATCTCATGGTAGATTTCTCCAATGATTGGCTAGATTAGGCTGCATGCTAAGTTACCATTGCATGGAGTAGCTGCTTATGAAGTTGAAAAACTGTGTGAAAGTTTCTCTGTCTGTTCACCATGCTTGCTTGATAAACTAAAACTGCTTGATAGCAAATCTAAGCATGTCACATATTTTATTGTAGCCCAAAAGAGACTTCCTATTTTGAACCCTCAATACATGCCAAGGAAGTACTCTAAGACCAACCCAAGCCTAAAATATGTGGAGATTGATTGTTGATTGTTTAGCCCTTTGAATACAAAACATCACAGTTTGTTTGCTTTCTCCACACTGCATGACACTGCCTTGTTTAGTCTTGGTAGATTGTTTGTTTCAAAATTGAGTGGTGTTTTTATTGTACCCTTTTGGTAAGCCTAAAGCACCACAACCCTTGTGAAAACCATTGAGACAAATGAAACCGGGTAAATCCCAAGCTGGCTCAATTGGCTCAACCGAGACTGTGGATGGTTCATTCGGTGGTTGTTGCTGGAAAACGGATGCAGAATTTAAAGGTGCAAGCTGTATGGCAGTTCAAATAAGCATTGATGGTGATTTGACTGCTCAGTTAAAGCTAAAGATGAAAAGCAGACTTGGAGTTGGCGTGTACTGCAAATTGATGTCACTAAGTTATGGATCAAATATTGGGGAGATGAACAAACCAAAAGACGTGTGTTAAGGCAAATATTATCAGATCTCCCAGACAGACACGTGGTGTCATGCCATTCGATGGGAAAAAAATTCAAGGCGGTCAATGATTACCTTTTTGAATTTCAAAAGGCAGATTTTCCGCAGTAATTGAATCCAAACCGTCAAAAGAGTATTGTGGTTGTTGGGCTTCTTCAAATTTTGAAAATTTGCAACTAGGGTTCTATTCGGTATTAAAGGGAAGAGAGATAGCAAGACCCCACACCACTTTTCTCTCTTCCTCAAGGAAAACCCTAATTGCCGAAACCCTAATTCTGCTCAAATATCTCCATGGCTGCTTCAGGAGAAATGTCGATCTCTGAAATGATTGCCAAGCTAAAGGCTCAAGGAATGAGCGTGAGCGAAGCTGCAGTAGATCAATCAAAAACCGTGGATGCGTCTTCTGAGACAGTTCGTGTGGTGTCGGCAGAAGAGACACACCCAGCTACTAAGAAAACTCCTCCAAACAAAAGGAAGGTCAGTGTTGCTGAAACGTCTGCCAGTAAGAAAAGAAAGCCGGTCATCTCGGAAAAGCCCACCCGGCAAAGCAAGCGAATCTCGAAGGATCTCCCACCAGTTGTAAAGAAGGAGAGTCCTGCTCCGGAGGAAGAGGAGGAAAAGGTCATGAAGGGAAGGTTCGTAATTCCCGAGATGACAATTGATCGTGAGTTTTTGGCCAAGTTCCAACTCGTAGAGGTTATTGATACTCTTATTGTCCAAGGATGGGATAAGTTATTTCGTGAAGAGGTGTTTGTGGATGAAAATTGTGTGAGAGAATTTTATTCCAAGTTTAAGCTAGAGGAGATGAGAGGAATGCCCTTGGCCACGTTCGTGGTTGGAGGAACAGGGCAGGTTTTCTCTTGCCGTGAGTTGGGGGATCTGCTGGAAGTTCCAGCCAGAGGATATGAAGATTACAACAAGGGGATTTGGCCTGAGTCGGTGGCGAAGGGGGATGTAATTAGACGAGTGGGCGGAGATCCAAACAATGTATCCCATCAAGGGAAAGCCAACACGTTGAACTTATCCAATCGGATCCTCCACAAGCTGATATGCACCTCCATCACTCCCCGAACTCAGAAACATGATGTACTCAACTTCCAGGACTTTCTGCTGCTGGACAAACTCCAAGGGAAGGCTCAAATCCATCTCCCAATGCAGATTCTAAAGCATATGGACAAGGTTGCCTGCAGTAAGACGCATGGTCTACCATTCCCAGGAGTTGTGAAGAAAATTCTTGTCAAGCTTGGAATTTACCAGCCGAACGCGGAGAGTCAGCTGTCGTTCGCTCTGGAAGAACAGACCATGGCCAGCTGGAACTGGGAGTTTGCGGAAGGAACTGGATGGCAGAATGATCAGTACGTACCTACACCAGTGGAAGATGCACCTCAAGAGGTGGATCCTCTGGATCAGCGTCCGCTGGATCCAGATGAGGGATCACCAGCTGTGATTGAGGTGTTGCGAAGCCTGTCTGAGAAAGTGTCTCTACTCTCTGAAAAGGTAGGAACTATAGAACAGCTATGTGAAAAAATTGTGAAGCAGTCAGCTGCGGTTGAAGTGGAAGACCTGCGAGCTAAGTTGGATGTGCTCAAGGCATTGCCTGAGCTACTGAAAGAGGTTGAGGAATCCGCAAAAATTAATATGGTGCATGGATCTCAGATCCGAGAGGAGATTGGGGAGCTAAATCGTCAGCTCCGTTATGTTGGGACAGAATTGCTGGGTCAGTTGAAGTCCTTGGTGAAGGACTAGCCCGGTTTCTGTCTCTTGGTTAACCCCCCCTTTGCAATCCCTACCACACTATCCTTATGTTTTTCTTGAACTTTTCTTCGTGAACTTGCTTATTTTCTGCTTGATAGTTTGTTGAACTGTCTGCTTGCAGTGTGTCCCCACAGGGACTTTTGCCTGTTTAAGAATGAATTTGCAGTTTTCTTTCGGTCCTTGGTAGTCTTAAATTGCAATCTTTTTAATGATGCCAAAAGGGGGAAGATACATGGGTACACTACGTGAGGGGGAAGTCATATTAAAATTCAAATCAAACGCCTATCTGAGGGGGAACTATTAGAAGTGTCTGTCTAATAGAAACTGACTGTATTAATCTACCTGCTAGATTGCAAATTGTGACACATCTATTTGCTGGATTAATAGTGATTTGAATTACTTGCGATGGATTTCTGTTCTGTTTGAAGAAGTGTTTGTCATCATCAAAAAGGGGGAATTTGTTGGAACCCATGAGTTTTGATGGTTACAAACACTTGCTAATATGTTGATCTAGCGTGCAGAAATCCATTCTACAAATCGGAGATACAATTCTATGAGATAGTTATCTTAATCAGCTTTGATTAGTGAGCTCCGATAAATGGACGAATTGATTGGAAAGAAGGTTCTAGAAGGCGTCTTGTCGTTTTGGATAATGAGCCCTTAGGGTTTGGACAGCAGATCTGGGCCAGGACATTGGGCCCAGATATCAAGACAAGACCTACCTTATAAAAGGACCTAGGGTTTGCCAATCGCATGTGTGCTTTCCAAGACAAGAGGCGGCGCATATCTGGAAGAAAGAAGGAGCGACTGTGAAGAGCACGAAGCTTGAAACGCACTCATACACGGAGGTTTGAAACACGAAGTCGATTATTCCATCCGGTTGAGTAGAGGTCATCAAATAGAATCTGTGTGATCTAGTTTGTAAACCCTACAAGCATATCGGGAATAAAAGAATAATCGAGCTTCGAAAATCCTTTCGGTGGAATCCGAAAGGTAGTGGTTTTTCCTTATCATCGGTTGTGATAAGGTTTCCACTCTACATCTCTGTGTTCTTACTTTCAGTCGATCACAAACCTGCAAAATAACTTCCGCTGCTACTCTAAACATCAAACGGAAAATAACCTAAAATTTACTCTTAACTTCCGTCTGATAGTTTACTGTATTTTGCTAACATAATCGATCCAACAGAGATATGAATTAAAATGGGTAGAGCGACAGATAAGGGGTGGGGATTTTGATTGTGATATGATGATGAGTAGAAGATGCATTCATATAAATTTACTTTTTTAAAAAATTAAAAAACAGTTGTACTAACGGCATGAGCACCCATGACTTAGAAAATGCTAGGAGAGAAATTCCTCACCTAGCATTTCCTCCAAACAAAAAATAAAATTAATAAGGAAATTCTCTCACACATCTTCAAGGAACATCTGTGAGATAACTTCTTTGTTAATTAAGTTCTTTATTTGGAGGAATTGTTAGATAAGAAAGTTTTCTCCTAGCATTTTATTACTCATGCGTGCATATGCCCTAATATATAATGAGTGAGAAAATCACTCGGCGGAATCAAATAAAAGATTCATTGTTTTTAAGTTTATAGCGTAAAACGGTGTCGTATTGATCCAGAAACTAGCGGATGAATCTACTCCAGTTTATTCTTCTTTAAATAAATTACTTCTGAAGAATATGAGTCACCTTGTTTATTACTAATTTAATTACTATGATACTATCCCTTCCGGGAGCGAGTCGTTGACCGCTAAAGTGCGCAGTAGCAGCAGCGTTGACCGAAAAACGCCAGGCCGCAACAACTCCACACCCTACTCTACTCTACTAAACACAACGATCAACACGCTACGAAATCCCTCCATCCCCCAAGTTCCTCTTCTTCATCCTCTTATTCTCACCAGCGATTGAACTACAAATTTTAGGGTTTTGCTGTATGATATTGCCCTCCTTTTCAGGGTTAGGTTCACCAACAGATGAGCTACTACAGCCTTACTTGATTTCCAGGGCTGTTCTTATGATTCTGGTGGTGTTACTGTTATGTCATCAAAAGATTTAGGTTTATACTTCAATTTGAATTTGGTTTTGTACTTTCATTTGGACACTGGCTGCTGCTACGGATAAGTGTTTAGATGGAACTTGATGGAAATGGCGGCCATCTGTATAGATCAGCATCTGGGTCTAACATTAGTAATTCTCATCCCCTGATGTATTTTTCAGCAACAAACATTGTTAGGTCTCACGTATCTGCAATGTTGGAAGTTATGCGTGAGATGATGAATCATCGAGAGGCTGAAGATTTAGTAAGGGAGTCTGCTGTTAGCAATAACGTTTCCAGCAGGGTTCATGATTCTGATGAAACTAGTAATGGTGATCAAATCGCAATCAGGATAGTCGGTGCTGGTGAACAAGAGTTGGATTCTTATACGGTTGGACAGGGAAGGAACATGGGTGGTCAGAATCAGATTCCTGCACCACAGGTGGCAGAGCTAGTTGGGAGGTTGACCCCTAGCGGTTCACAGACTGACATGGCTATGGATAGTGATGATGGAACAACAAATGAGGGGAGTCCTAGAACCTCTTATTCGGATGTTGAAGGAGAGACTTCCAACGGGGTTGGGGGAGCTAGTAACAGAGATACTTTGTACCAGAGACATTATATCCAGCAGGCTACCCGATGGGTTGAGCAAGTCCTTCCTTTTTTCTTACTGCTCCTGCTCATCTTCATTCGACAGCATCTCCATGGTACCGACCTTTTTTAAATTAGTTTTGATAATTGAGCTTTACAATAGTAGTTTGAATTTTCTTACTGAAGATTTTGTTCAAAACAACAGCGTAACTGCAAATGAAGCAGCCACCTATTTATTTCATTCTTTTTAAAACATTAGAGTCAGATCACATTTACTCATATTAATCATCGTGCTATTTATGCCCCCCTTTTCATTTTCCTCAATCATGTAAATTGAAGGGTTCTTCATCATCATCTGGATATTTGCTGTGATGTTCAAATCCAATGATATAATCAAGAAGCAAACGTCATTAAAGGTGTTTCAGTATTATCATTTTCGGCTCTCTATTAAATATGAAGTGACTGTCAGGTGCAATTGATTACAAAAATACCTTTCTCAGCATGTGCCGCTGGTTTGCAGGGAGAAAAGAATACCATTATCCTGACTTGCTATGCAATTATATTCATGGTTCATTTGGGTGCCGTTCACTGGTGGTATTGGTATGATAATCTTATTTATCCGATGGTCCTGATCCCCCCTGAAGCAGTTCCACCGTTCTGGCATGCCGTTTTCATTATTATGGTGAATGGTTTGTACCAGACTTTTAACGCACACTTGTACTATTTCATGAAGTTGAGGAGTAAAAATATTTGGTCTGATTTGGTGAACTAATCTTTGATAGTTTTATGTTAATGTTCATGTTTCCAACTAGCTTATGAGTTGTATGGGTAGCTCTTTGTTGTAATTTTTTTTAAACCTTTTTTTAATATATTTTTGCTTGTTTGGTTGTTGTTGCTGTCGCTGTCTCGACTTATATGAAGTAGTAATAGTTTGGTTGGGTAGCGGGCAAGCTTGTTTTGCTTTGATTTCGTACAAATTTGTTATTGTTTTGAATACAACTCTGTTCATACAATACAATAACTAGTTTGACACCCGCTGACAATTTATCAGGGAAGTTAATTTGGCCACTTCTTTTGCAGATATATTGGTACGGCAGGCTGCAATGGTCCTCAAGTGCATCTTGTTAATTTATTACAAGAACAGCAAAGCAAGTAATTTCCAAAGGCAGGTAAGTTAAAAATTGTACTTTTTTGGATACACGGACCAAAAGCGTAGTCTCCATGTGTTCTCAAGAGCAATCATGTAGACATTTAAAAGTTAATTTCAATTTAGGGTCAAATGCTAACAGCTGTTGAGTACGGGCTGGTGCTTTACCGTGCTGTGCTGCCAGCACCGGTCTGGTACCGTTTCTTCTTGAACAAAGAATATGGAGGTCTCTTTTCATCATTGATGACTGGATTGTATCTAACGTTTAAGCTGACATCTATAGTGGAGAAGGTAATTATTCTGAATCAGCACATTATTTATGGAGCTGGTGTATTTGTTTTTAGGATTTATTTATTACCGTCACTTGTTGATGATCTCATACTTATTGGATACTTTGATGGACAAAATTTTCTGCAGGTGCAGTTTTTTGTTGCTTCGCTCAAGGCATTGTCACAGAAAGAGGTGCACTATGGAGCATATGCTACATCTGATCAAGTAACGTGCAGTTCACCTTCTAGTTTCCATAAAATTTGAGGTCGAATATAATGTATTGCAACTGTGGAATCACACAATTGTTGATATAGTTAAAATGTGATCAAAGGCGATGGTTACTTACTGAAAAGACACGTATCAGATAATTGATTTACAAAGTTATTGATTAAACTGAATGCCATTGAGTTCAGTTGGTTGCAAATAGTTAAATTTTGGTACTCACCAGTGTATTGTATTTTTCTTCTAAGGTGATTGCAGCAGGAGACATGTGTACCATTTGCCAAGAGAAGATGCGCAGTCCCATTTTGCTTTGTTGTAAACACGTCTTTTGTGAAGAGTGTGTGTCCGAATGGTGTGTGCGAAGTGCTATAGTTTTGAGTTCTAGCATTGATCGATGGCTAAAATCTGTGTAACTTAACTTTTGTTTCTTTTTTGAAATTACAGGTTTGAGAGGGAAAGGACATGCCCATTGTGCAGAGCCTTAGTTAAACCTACCGATCTAGTATCATTTGCAGATGGATCCACTAGTCTTCTTTTCCAGTTATTCTAAAGTCTTCTTTAGTAAAAGATTAGAGTGCTTATATAAGAAAGCAACCTCGGCATCTGCTACAGGTTCTCGAACACAATCAGCCAGCTCCCACCTCCCAGTTAAGTTCTGTCACTGGAGTTTGTTTGTAGCTTGTTTGCTGCCCACTTCCCCAACATGTAAATTATAAACTACTGATCAGTGCATGCAGCAGCTTCCCCATTTTCTCTATACAATTGGAATGCAGACTTGTAACCATGGTGATGCAGTGCCTCTTAACATTCGAGCATGTTCCTCTATTGGATGACGCATTTCTTGTACAAGTGTACATATTTACCAGACAACAGTTCCTGGCCAAGGCATTATGTGCCATGCAGCTGTCGTAAGTCTTCAATATCACGGTGTTGAGAGTATTTCTTTTCATAACCACTGGAATATGTAAAATTGCTCCAGGAAAATAAGTATACAGCCTCTTTATATTTGTAAAATCAATAGAGGCTTAATTTCCTGTCTAAAACAAAAAAAAACAATGTTTTCATACACAATTGAATAACGAATTTGAGAAGGCCCTTTCATATCCACTACTAATCCACACTACATGTCAACAATCATACAGGAAACCAGAAAACCATGGAGCCCAAAGAGAACGTATCCTATCAAGATGAACTAGACCTTGCTGAATCTTCAGCTGCGGGAAACAGGAACACCAGCATCAAGATTTTGTGCAACTTCATGCTCTTTCGTATTATCTTTATCTTCTCCTAATGAATCCGAGGCTCGAGGGCTAATTTCTGATAGATGATTCATCCCTGTCTGGGCATCAGCATATGGTGAGGCGGAGGGTGGCAAACGAGGTGAAATGGGAGGAGATACTGAGAGCATTCTGGATACACCTGGGATCGGAGACACTTCAGTGACCTCTTCAATGCCCTCGTCTATGTAGACAACATCCTGCATGGTAAGTTGATGGTATTCTACAATCTCCCTGAGAAACCTGTTCTCCCGCGCATAAACTGAGTTTTCATGTGCTAAACGAGCCTTCTCAGCCAAAAGAGTTTCCAACTGAAGGCGTATCTGAAACCACATATAGAAACACAGGTAACGTGCTAATTTCTATAATCATATTGCATCTAAAGCACTTAAAAATCACTCAGTCTGTAGTCATTAACCAGCCAATAGCCAGTAATGACTAATGACAAGTTGACAACAGCCACACACAAAATAGCGCTGCACATACCATATCATCATCAGCAGGATTATCACTCCTAGCTCGGGTATCGCGTAGCAATTTATTCTCTTCTTCTAGCTGTGAGCATCTCTCTTTTGTAAAAGCCAATTCAGCTTTGATGGCTTTTAGCTCCCGCAATAGTAATTTGGCTTTAGCAGCTGTTGCCATTGCAACCTGCATTTGATACAAAATGTATCCCAGTGAGGCTATACATTATGAGTTTCAATAACCAAGCATTACACTAAATATAGGAATTACACCACTCATTAAAAAAAATCAAACCATTGGTAGCACATATATTTATATTTTTTCAATGCAAATTGGATCATTAATCACTGGCTCACGGATAACAACAGTATACATGTATAAATCAAATTCAGTGTTATTAGCACTTCATTTGTTGTGTGTGTATTTGTAACAGTCAAGCGGTATGTGAAAAAAAGATGCATAATAAAATAACACAGCTGGCACCTTACGTCGCGAGATGCTTTGAGTTGGGTTTCTTGAGTTGTTTGAATTTGTGGTTGAGCAGGTTGAAGCGGCTGCCACGTTGTATGAGCACCAGATATCTGGTTATGTGTCTCAGAGTTCCCGCCTTTTCTTCTGATTTGCAGTTTACGAGTTTCCTGAATGATATCTGCAGTCTTATTTTCCATGATGGTCTTACCCTCCTGGAACAGGAAGATAATTAATGATGTAACCAACGATATACAACATAATATGGAAAATCAAAGGAAGATAAAATCGGGTCAGCTTTTTTGTGGACTCGGTTATTACATATCAAGAAAACTAACTAGGGTAAGGCCCTGTTCGTTTGAACTTAAATTTTCAGCCAATAAGGCTAAGTTAATTTACCTTGTAATAAGTTAAGTTACTAGAATTTAAAATTACAAAAACAGGCCTTATATGCTGATTCAAATCCAAAATGGATTTTTTTAAAAAATTCTTATGTTAACAATCAGCAACACCAATGCAGTAACTAGGTTACCTCAAACGCCTTCTCAAAAGTGTCGCCAATTTGATTAAGAGATGTAGTGATTGCATTGAGCCCTTTTCGGAACGTAGGATTTTCCAATCTTCTGACGTTATCTGATGGCTGATATGTTTTGTGGAGCTGCAACGAACAACATGGATAACACGAGAGTCAGCATCGCTATCTTTCGTCTCTAGAAACTGAAGGTAACCAATAAATGTACTGGGAGTTGGGTAGCACAAGTTGGATATCAAGGAGTACTATTGCTATATTCTACCTGACTACCAGAATCCGGCATCCGCAACCTTGTGCTGCCAGAAGTTTCGGAGTTTCTAGTACCATTGTCATCATCAAGAATGGCCTTTGCTTTCCTAGCAAGGACACCCCAAAATCCAGAATTGGATTCGTTGCTAATCGAAGTAATCTCATGTGGATCAGAGTCCTGCATTCTCAATAATTTGCCATCAACATAAAGAACCATGATGAGTGAAAGTCTGAAAAAAAATTGAAGCCCAGTTTTCAGAAAAATGGAAAAAGAATTAATCCCTAGAAACTGGAGTCAAGACAATTGGACAGTATAAGGAACTTCAATCAAGAAAAGCTTTTCACATGATAAAGAACCATGATGAATGAAACAAAAACTGGATAAGCTGTGAAGGATCTCTAATTAAAATGTCTATCCAAACATAACTAATCAATATCCAGTTGAAAGAACTCACAGCAATCTAAAAGAGTGGTTTGAGTTTCAAACTCTGTATACAAGTTGCGTTCACCAGCAAGGAGGATAGTGAATGAATACAACACAGCTATCCACATACTTAACAGATATGATTATCAAAGAATGAGACAAAATCATAACTTAGCAAGATTAGCAGGAAAGAAACGCAAACCTTCGATCTAGGGCGATTATAAGAAGAAGAATCTCGATAAAAAGCGGAGTCTCCGTAAGCGGAAGAGAGGGAGGAATCTCGATGAGCAGCAGAAGCGCGAATAGCTTGAGCGGCCAAGGACGGAGCGGATGAATCCTCCTTGGCATCATCATCATCATCGTCGTCGTCGCCCGGACGATTATAAATCTCTTCCTTAAAGGTTGAAGACCTAGTAACCACCTGCTTCCTCCTATACGCCATTTTGTCTCAAGCAATTCGAATCTACTAGAAACAGATGAAATAGGCACCACAACCGTCCACCGTTCGGCGCCGCCGCTATCGTCGTAGTCAATTTGGCGATTGGCGGTCGCGATCTGGAAAATGTAAATGGCGCGGGTGGAAAGGGAATTTCTAATGTGACGTTTGTTTATGTGAGACTGGAGCTTCA
Source organism: Rhodiola kirilowii (assembly GCA_033675215.1). Classification (NCBI taxonomy): domain Eukaryota; kingdom Viridiplantae; phylum Streptophyta; class Magnoliopsida; order Saxifragales; family Crassulaceae; genus Rhodiola; species Rhodiola kirilowii. Next base: position 8,198,006 of record CM066203.1, on the reverse strand, counting down.
AGTTGCAATATCCAAGGTAATTTTGTAATTATAATATGATAAGGGTTAAAATTAAATATAATGATAGATTTTATTGACTGTTAAAATATTCCCTCCAAAAAAATGATCTATTTATTCATTCTTAACTCTAATCGTAGTAAATGTAAATTAATTTCCAGTCACTAACACGCTAGAAACTGCTTCATTAGATTGTTTCAATATTGAGTTCATGTGATTGATTAAATGAATTAGTTATTATTTAAGTACATGGGCCTCAATTTTTTTGATCTTGCTCCTTAATTAAAGTTGATAAATCAATAATAATTTGATGACCCCAAAAAAAAAAAAGACTATAAATCATTTTTTTGATTGCCACAAGATGAGTTAGAACGACTGGGCATGAATCCAGAACATAAAACTGGCTCGTACAGACGAAGAGGCTCGTAAGCCAACTTCTAAAAAATCGATTAAGCCCTGGCCAGAACACGATAACGGTGGCTAAACCTGAACCTAAAAACTAAAACCGAAATATCAAAGTTCATGGAATCATTTTGGCAGTAAAAACAGAAAGATAATGCATGGAAAAGAAAACAACATGTGGAACGAAGCTAAGCAGATCGGACCAGAAGCGCACGCATCATATCTTTAAACTCAAAAAAGTCAACAACTCCATCGCAGTTACGATCCACCGACCCGATCATCTTCTCAACATTTCCCATCCCTTCAACGAATCCTAACTTCACCAGCACCCTCTGCAACTCAACAGCCGATATGAATCCATCTCCGTTCTCATCGAACACTTTGAAAGCCTCCGTCAGATCCGAGTCCACCGCCGCCTCACAGCTCGTCTCCTCCACTTCCTCCGCCGCGAACAAGGTCTGGTCCAGCTCCCGATGCAGGGACTGAAAATCGTCGAATTGGAGACCTTCGAAGCCAGGCTTGATGTGAGAATCGACGATGGATTGCAGATCGGATAGTTGTGAGTCAAGGCCGAGGCGAGTGAGGGCTTGGTTGAGTTCGTGGACGGTGATGATGCCGTCGCTGTTTTTGTCGAAGAGGTCGAATGTGCGGCGGAGGCGGAGGGTGTTGAGGCTGGGGCTGCTGCGAAGCCGGAAGGATGAAGATGATCGTGTCTGCGCTGCCATTGCCGAGCGCTATTTCGATCGATCGAGCGAAGATTGAATTTGGATGTGTGGCGTGATTTATGAGCTGTGAACTTATAACACGCACATGGGTGTCAAACATCGGAGACGCGGTCTTCACTTGCTCAAGCTGTAACACGCTCTCCGGTCAACACCCTGCCATTGAAGTACTCGTATTTTTATTATTTAAACGACCGAGTCGAATTGAATACTCCAGACGCGCCATCAATATGGAAAACAGAACGGCGGCGTTTCGTTCCAGAAGAAAGTCCAAGTCTACTTGTCGTTTATCGATTGCATATAATATAGGGAAAATGACAAAGAGGTGGTATGAACTATCACATATTGACAAATAGAGGGTATGAACTATCACTCATTGACAAATCACGGTCTGAACTATAAAAATTGACAATTAAGGACAATTTCAAAATATTTTGATCCACGTATAACACTTAATTGATGAAATATCACTTCGTCAATTAACAAAGTTAACTAACGAATGTTTGAAAAAATCATCATACCCTTAATTGTGAAATTGAGGATTAAAATATTTTGAAATTGCACTTAATTATCAATTTTCATAGTTCGGACCGTAATTTGTCAATAGGTGATAGTTCATACCCTCTTTTTGTCATTTTTCCTATAATATATGTGAGTGAAAAAGGAAATAATTTGACTTTTTCACGACGACATTAGTTTTATATTTTCTACTACAAACTGCTTTTCCGGTTAATATATGTACAGTCATATTTGGATCTCGCGTAAGATGATCAGGCCAGCGAAAACTATATTACGAAAAAAACTCAGTGAAGGTTTTTAAGGAGGTCCAGTCGAAGCTCCACGAGGCAAGTCCTCGAACTCATCTAAAGTCCTTGAAAAATTTATTGACCAAAAAGACTCTAGAACTCGGTTTGGACTGGAGGCTCTAAAGAGTAAAGACAATCTGGATGACCCATAGTCAATCATATTTTCTAATCACAAATAGTCAATCATATTTTCGGTTTGTGCGAAAATACAAGTAAGCATATCTTATTTTAAGAACAAATCGTGAATATGCAGAAGTCATAGGTAGAAAATTTGATTTTACTTTAAGAGCATATACACCGGTTACAAATTGAGGACGTCCGACTGAGGACTTGAGGACGTTCGTGGAAAAAAAAATCGTGCAGCCGTTCGAGTAGAACGTTCCATACCCAGAACGTCCGCAAGGACGTGCTATCTGAGAACGTTTGAGCGGACGTCATCAATTTGCTCGAGTTCCGTTGGTCGCTCCTCCTCGCGTCGGCTTTTGATCAATTGCTCTAACAATTACAGACTGGATTCCCTCGCGTCGGCTTCCGATCGCTTTGCTCTGAATTGAAGATGATGATGAACAGTCGGAGGGGAAGTGCCGCGCGTTTCGCCTTGACGTTATCACCGCGTTTTATATTGACATTAGACACTAATGTCTGAACAAAATGCGGTTAACCATTAAAGTGTACTTGGGACGCGGAGGGGAAGTGCCGCGCGTCCCATGCTGACGTTATAATCGCGTCTCATGTTGACATTAGCACGTAATGTCCGAAGAAAATGCGGCGAGTCATGTTGCAAGAAAAAACGCGGTAGGCTCTGATCATAAGCAACTTCAAAAATAAAAGTATTCGATTGCTCATAGTGTTAAATTTTCATCTATAATTTAAATATAGGTACTTGTGAAGTGATAATCACATAAAAAAATTATTCGATAAATAGTAATAGGAGGTCATGCATGTTCAACGACTGTACAAATAACGAGAATATGATTTCCTATTATCATAAATAGTAACAGGAAATGCTATTTGAGGAAGTCCTCAAAACAGAGAACTTCCTCAACGGGTGTATGTGTAAAAGGCTAATGAGAATGTGTCAATTGACTTTTAGCAAAACTCCATTAAAATTTAAGTTAATGAAACTTAACAAAAACTTTACCATTTTCGTGATAAAGTTTATATTCCTAAAAAGGATAAAACCTCCGCATAAAAATCTAACTATCTGAGGTTATAAATATAAAGTCATATGTTTAAACCAAAAGCAACATGATGTTGAAATTGCCAATTCATGTGTCTAGACTTGAGACTTAAGAGTCATGATTTAGTAATCATATAGACTTCCTATATCAGGGGCGGACGCACATTAAGTAAATAGGGGTTCGCGGCCCACACATTTTAAAATTTTGATTAATTATATATATATAATAATCAAATTTTATGCTTTGGCCTCCATTTATTTTATACTTTGGCCCCCCGGTCTTTGTCAAATCTTTTTAATTAGTAATATATTTTTTATTTTTATTATATACTGGCCCCCGGTCAATATGACTTCTGGATCCGCCACTGTCCTATATTCACTCAAAAGTCTAGACTTGAGACTTAAGAGTCATGATTTAGTAATGATTTAGACTTCCTATATTGACTCAAAAGTCTAGACTTGAGACTTAAGAGTCATGATTTAGTAAGTTAGAAATTTTTCTCCTCATTTATCAATGTGAGACAATTTCTTCAAGTACAATATTGATGCTTAGTTAAAACTTTAGGTAAGCAATATCCAAATTATACATCAAATAACATATTGGTGAATTAGATCACGATATACTGTCGAGAACATTATCAAATAGTTTTAAATAAAAAGTGAAAAGAAGTGATACCAAATATTTAAAAATTAAATTGAAAAAAGGTATTTAGACCAGACTTTTGTATTGTACGTAATATTTTTAAGCTGCGATTTTGTCAAAAGAAAGAAACGAATCCCAATAGCGAACTTGACCGTCTGCTTCCCTAATTTCTGACAAAGCCTCTTCTCAAAAAACCCTTGCGCGGGAGATCCCTCGCCATTCTAAACACTTCAATCTTCTATTTATTCAGAAAAGCCCTAAAATTCCCCGATGTGTTTATTCAGTTAGGGCTTTTCACCGTCGTGGATAATCCTCGAGTGAATTTGAATTTCGTACAATCGCGCTACTTTTGGATTTTGTCTGAGGTGTTTGTGTATGGATCGGGGAATGTTTTCGGTGGCTCCTCGTCCTTGCCGTGGACGCCGGATCTCTTTTAAGCGTCCTCGATCTAACGGAATGGTGAATTGTGTCAAGAAGTTGATGCGACGTGAGATTTCTGCGAAGCGGGATCGTTCGTTTAGTTCTGCTGATGCTCAGGAGAGGTTCCGTAATATGCGTCTAATGGTTGGTTATTTCATATGTTTTGATTTATCTTCATGTTGCTGGATACAATTAGTTTTTATATATTGATTGACATTGTTTATTTGCTTAGCTTACCAAGTTTGAGATGTTATATATGTGAATTGGATCGAGAGCATTGCAAATTATGTTCTTCAAGTCAGTTTAAGGCTTACATTCTATTTGTGTGTTTGTTTGGTTGTTGAGATTGAGATAACAAATTTGATTCAAGTTGTATTTGATGTGTGATGTAATGTAATATTGCAATAAGATGTCAACACTTTGATGATAGATAATCCTTTTCGGGTTCTAAGTGTTTCATCTCTGTCATGTTTTATAGGAGGAATATGATACACATGATCCCAAGTCACTATCTTCTTTGGAACTTCCCTTTCTTCAGCTAAGATCAAAGGTTATGGAGATTGTGGCAGCTCATGATATTCTCTTCTCACTCACGTATTCTGGTGTTTGCTCCGCCTTTAGCAGAGGTTGCTAAACTGCTATGTTAATAAAACATATTTCGCTCTACATGCTTATTGTTTACCTGCTTGATTGTTTCAATTGCAGAAACAAAAAGAATGATATGTCTTCTTAATGTCGGGTCTGATGAGGTTGTGCGCAGCATGTTCTACAATAAGAACAACGATTCAATTATAACCGTTTCAGTTTATGGTTCTGACAAGTACACAACTCTGAGATGTAGATCTACAAGAATCGAGTATGTAGAGTGCCTTTTCCCCCATTTAATGAATATAGTGTACTCACATGTGATTCTTCTTGTTTTTTTCTTTGCTTATCTCCTGTTTATCATTTGGAAGATACATAAAGAGAGGACAGCCTGATGCTGGTTTTCCACTTTTCGAAACTGAATCATTAAAGTTTCCGGGTTTTGTGGAATTTGATGAAGTTAATGGCAAAGTGCTAACATATACTGCACAAGATAGGTATTTCACACCCTCAATATTCTTTTGGCTGATTGTATCTTTCTTATCAGCGAAGCTAAGATATTTGTTTTACCCTGAGCAGTATTTACAAGGTGTTTGACTTGAAAAATTACAACCTTCTGTACACCATAGCAGATAAAAATGTTACGGAAATAAAGATCAGGTACTTCCTTTGTTTTTACTATTTGAATGCTGCAAGGGCTTGCTATGTTGCTAAGCTCGCTCAAATGTATGATATTTTCCGATGGCAACAGTCCAGGAATCATGTTATTGATTTTCAATAGAGCTTCCAGCCATGTTCCTCTTAAGATTCTATCAATCGAGGACGGCACAGTTCTCAAAGAATTTAACCATTTGCTCCACCGGAATAAGAAGTTGGACTTTATTGAACAGTTCAATGAAAAGCTTCTGGTCAAACAGGAAAATGAAAACCTCCAGATTCGAGATGTAAGACTGTTACCTTTGTCCTACTGCTCTGAAGGAACCCTCTCACTTTTAAAGTTTTAATAGAAAATAAACATCTGCAGGTTAGAAGCTGTGAGCAGATTGAAGTTAGCAAATTCAAATTCACAACCCCATCGGCATTCATATTTTTGTATGAGAACCAAATGTTCCTAACCTTCAGGGATGGGATAGTTTCAGTGTGGAACTTCCGTGGAGAACTTGTAACTTCGTTTGATGATCACGTATTGTGGCATCCGGATTGCAACACAAATAACATCTACATCACAAGTGGGCAGGATCTTATTTTTTCATATTGCAAGGCTGATCCTGATGACGTTTGGATGGAGAAAAAAGGTGATTTACTCTATTCTGATAACTTTTTTTTATCATTTATGTTGCGTCTAACATTATGGGTGCCAAAATGATTTTGTGGAATCTTCAAACATGCTTACTACATCATTTCATGTGTGGGTCAGTAATTTGTCTTCGAGTATTTGGTTCTTGTTTGGTTCAACTACACAATATTCTGATGTGAAGGTGCAGGGCCAATATACTGTGTTCCTTAGATCATGCTGTGTGGGGTGGCTTGTTAATTTTCCATTTTCCTCTGTTCTCATTTTGTAGTTGGTTCTATCAACATAAGCAACATTCTGACTGGAAAATGCATGGGTAAAGTAACTGTGGAGAGTGGTTGTCCCAAGGACGTTGGCAAATTCAAAAACACTTGTAGGGAAGCACTGGAAGATGTGACTGCCCTTTTCTATGACGAAGATCGCAATGAAATCTACACTGGTAACCACCAAGGTATGATCCATATATGGTCTAATTAATAGAGAAGCCAAACCAGTATCTTCCTAGGAGTCAGTTCAAATGCCTGGGATCAAGGGCGAAGGTCCTTATACCGCACTCCATTGGTGGAATGGCAGAAAGCAAGATTATTTTAGAAACCATTGTCCATTAATCCTTGTTGTCTCACGTGTAATATCATGGTGCTCAGACATTCTGAAACTATAATACATGTTATTCTTGGCACATATTTCTCCCAATGCATTTCTAGCATTAAAATGTAAGAAGAGCATTGGCTCTACAGACACTTCTCAACCTTTTTTTCTTTGTTTATCTTTATGTTGAAAATTAAGAAGCTATTCCCAAAAAAAAAAATTAAGAAGCAAAAAGTTAAGGAAAAAAAAACATTCTGATCTCAAACGGACTAGTATGAGCTCACGGTTCTAAGTTGCTTCTTAGAAAGAGCATCTACCGAATTTGAGGATTATTATACGAATGAGCTATCTTATGTTAGCTGAATTTAATTTATCTTATATTAGCTGAATTTAATTTAATTTAATTTATTTTAGTTTAACTTAGTTTAGTTTAACTGAATTTATTTTAATTTAGTTTAATTTAGGTTAGTTTAGCTGAATTTAATTTTATTTATTTATTTTTTGATGAAATTTAATTTATTTTAAGTTATAGTTTAGACCAACTCAATTCTAATCTCAATAATCAAATTACATCACATCAGCTTTCCCATTACGATGTACTGTATCAATTATGAAATAGATGATGATGATATAATGATGGTGGTGGTGATGTGATGATGTTGATGAACTTAAATCAAATAAAATTTATTTTAATTTAACTTAGTTTTGTTTAACTGAATTTAATTTAATTTAATTTAATTTAACTGAATATAGTTTAATTTAATTTAATTTAACTGAATTAAATTTATAAAACATAAATTTAAAGTCAATTGGACAAGCTAAATCTAGTGCGGGTCTGAGTCTGGTGAGCCATACGTGTTCAGTCGCTTCAACCAACCAAAACCGACCTCTATAGATCAGTTGACCAACATCAAACAAAACATGTCCATCAACTGTTCTCCCAATGCTTATCATAATACTTTGAAAATTAGACTGATGTCGAACGTTTTTTTTTGATGGGATGTTAGGGATTAGAGGGACTTTGAATCTGGGCACTTATTGTATATATACACGGAACGCCTTTAATTATTTAATTATTGAATGTAATAATGATGGACAACGAGTAACAACATCAACATGCATGGAGACTACCGCCGTGCAGAAGCTTCAAACACTGCTACAAACGATGCATTATGCATCGGTTCACAAAATAGCATTATGCATCGGTTTGCATTTATGCAACAATTTTTAGAAATACTGATGCATAATGTTATCCTTATGCATTGATTCCAAATAACCGTTGCATAATGTGTATCTTATGCATCGGTTCATGAATTATCGTTGCATAATGTGTATCTTATGCATCAGTTCATGAAAATCTGATGCATAAGGTTAACCTTTACGCATCGGTTTCGTCTGAACCGATGCATAAGATCAATTAAAAATTAGACTTTCCCTCGCTTCGATTTCATTCTCCGACTGAATCACTTGCTCCTCCGTCTCTCGAATTCGATTTCGCTCCGCTTGACATCTTTGCTCTGAAATCGACGCCGCTTGACATCTTTGCTCTGACGACTCCGACGCCGCTCAAATTCATTTTCGCTCCGCTTTGTTAGATTCCGACGACGCCGCTCGATTTCGCTCCGAATTCGGTCGACATCTTCGCTCGCCAGTCACTGTTTAGGTATTAATCTCTATTTAGGATTTGTGTTGCGTTCATTGTTTCATATTTTGGTGTTTAAAGATGAAGCGGATGGCAGTGGACTGTCCCATTGTTATGTAGGGAATTGTTTTGGGCATATTGTGGACTTAGAACATGTTTCTTTGCATATCAGGAAATTGTATAGCAGAGACTGTTCCATTGTTATTTGATGTTGAAGTATGTTTATTTGCTTATATGTCTAATAACATGTAATACGCATTTATAGTAACATGGTGTTGATCCGTTTATTCTTAATTTCTAACGTGTATTCGTTAACTACTTGTAGTCATTGTCAGTCGATTTGCAAGAGAAAGATTCTCCTCCAACTTGAATTTGTTAGGTGAACACTTAACATTTGCGATTTACATCATTTTCCCTTTGGTGGTTCTTCGCTTCTTCAAATCCTGGTACTTGATGGTTATCAATCTTTCTTATTTTCCTATGAATATGGAGATTTGAATTTATTTTTCCTTGTTTACTAATTTGTTCTTGTTGTTTACAGCTCTGCTAGTCCGTACTTGTTGCACACCCAACATTAAGATTCTTCTTACATTCATGCAGTGGCGGATGCAAGGGGGGGCCGGGGGGGGGGGGGTGGTCGCCCCCACGTTCGTCGGAAAATCCCCTGTTTTTGGTTCATTCTGATGCCTTATCTGCCCCCCGCCCCTTGGTTCGCCCCCACGTTCGTTCGCTCGCCCCCACTTTCGCTCGCTCGCCCCCACGTTCGCTCGCTTTTGAACAATTTTTTTTTGAAATTTTTGATTAAACACCTATCTTCGGTTGCTATTTTGCTAAGATTAACCTTCTAATTTCATCTCGGATTAAACATGAAAGTTATAGAACATTCAATTAGCTTTCTATCCATATATAGATCATCTTCAACGGACAATGCATGACGCCTCTATGAGCTTCCGAAAGTTGGCTCGGACCCCCTTGATTTCGGCAAACTTCAATCAAACATCTAGTTTTGGTCACTGTTTTTAATAGCTTAACCTCAAATTTCATCTTTAAGTAAACATGAAAGTTATAGAACATTCTGTTAGCTTTCTATACATATATAGATCATGTTCAACGGACACCAGATGATGCCTTTATGAGCTTCAGAAGATTGGCTCGAATCCCCCCAATTTCGGCAAATTTCAACTAATTGTCTATCTTTGATCGTTGTTTTTATCAGCTTAACCTCCGAAATTCATCTTGCATTAAACATGAAAGTTATAGAAAATTCAATTAGCTTTCTATCAATACATAGATCATCTTCAACGGACACCGGATGATGTCTTTATGAGCTTCAAAAAGTTGGCTAATCATTAGCGGACTTCAAACATATGTCATGTTTCGACTTAGTTTTCAGTCACCTTAACATTAGACTTGTGCCTAGATGTAAGTATAGAAGTTGTAGCCCTTATTGTCAGCTTCATGCGCAAGGTGATTGATTTCTCAAGTGGTGCTCAGTCTACCTGTTATATGTTAAAGTTGTTAAGGTTGTATGTGATTGACTATGTACACTTGTTATGCGTTTTTACTTTACTTATATTTTTGGTTGCTTAAACGTCTGATTGATATCTTGATATCAATTGAAGAGTTGTAGGCCGTCAAATTATCTCTCTAATGATATATATCTCGATCTTATAGGGTAATCGACGTGTCTTCTATGACCTCTCAAAGTTAGATCGGTAATGAACTTTATATGAATTCAAACTTTGATATTTTACTAGAAAATAACTTATATCATCAAATATGAGGAATATATATATAGGAAAAAAATTTCCGAATACAACCTATAGCCTTATTCATCAAAAAAAAATTTTTTGGGACCCCATCACAAAGTTCGCCCCCCCATCGGTCGAGTCCTGGATCCGCCACTGCATTCATGGAGAGTACCGCCGTGCAGAAGCTTCAAAACATCTGATCAAGCAAGATGACCACGGCCATAGCCACCTTGGAGTCCATCTCCGCCTCAACAACCATTCGAAACACGTCGTTCCCAAAGTCCGCTCCTCCAACAGCAGCCTCCTTTTTCTTGATCTCAGCTACCTGTCTTCTGTTTTTATTGTAAATCACACAGCTCCTGTGCCCGTACGAGCCTTCCACTTCGTAGACCATGTTTTTGAAGCTAGGAGATGGCTCCTTACTGCTACTGCTTCCTTCTTCATTGCTGCTTCCTGAGCTCACTTGCGCCAGGCACTTCATGTTCCTAAAATTCACGCACTTCTTCGCTGAAAATCTTGGGTTCACGGTGGTCTCTACGTCGTAAACCAGCCAGTTATCTCCCAAAGTCAACCTCTGTTTCACAAAACCAGTAGTCTCTTTGAGATATATACACAATAAGGAAATATATAGATCAAATAAAAACTGCAAATTAACGAACAATAAAAGTGTGATATGAACAAATAGACTAATGAACAGAAATAATTATTTGTAAGACATTATTGTTCTTTTTGTGTTCATTGATGAACTACTTTTATTGTTCTATGTTTGCAACAAATATAGATATAGATAAGGTACCTTGCGACGGACGGTGAAGAGGGCGTTACCGGAGGCGTCCATGAGGAGGATCTCACTCTTACTTCCAGCAACATAATTATCAACTCGGTAAACAAGGTTCCCCAAGGCATCAAAAACAGTAAAGCCACTGCAGTTCATAAGCAGAGACTTCTTCCACACTGTCAAAATAGTCACACCAGATTTAACCACAGTCTGTGGTGTCTCTCGCTGTACGGTCGAAGCAGCCACTGCTGTACTCTTATCCTTGACCGCTGCTGCCGCGTTGGGATGCACCTTCTTCGTCAATCCTAGCAGTTTATGCATTTTAGCTCCTTCCTCCTTGCTTATTAGTTTTTATTTTTCTTGAAAGAAAGACTGAGAGATTGTTGATTGTGATGATGATGACGAGGTGTCCAAATATATAGGTCGAGCGATGCACAGGCTCATGATTTTGTCAAAGAATTTCATTTTCATTTCCACGTGTTAATTCTTCTCTGAATTGTTTCCTGCATCATTTTGTCATGTGTTATCTTTTTGTATTCATCATCGTTTCTAGACTGTTTCTGATATGGGAATATATTTTCATTTCTCAGATTTCAACTCTCCAAGAACATTTGGATTTTGTGCGGTCTGATCAAACTTATTAAACTGAAAGAAGTTTAAAAGCCAATGTATACCGGCCAGAGGAATCGAATGTTAAACTGGTTTCAACTTTCAAGACAGCCCATACCTAAGACGCGCGACAAACCACATATATATTGTCGTCCAACACAACTCACTTTCTTATGACTTGTTCGTTCTCACCATAAGAAATAAATAACTCCATGGATCGATCTCATCTGTTCTGAACACCTCCAATAAGTACGTGAGGCGTTTCATTCGTGAATGGACTGGAATCAAAACTACTTTTATAATTTCCCTGACTTTCTCTGACTCGGGCTTTTTCTTTAAACCTCTAAATGAAGATTCTAGTTTTTTTCTTTTAGCTTCTCCTTAACTTAAATAGACGCATGCATGCAGCTGGGAACAACGCATAATACTGTAGCTCGTTTACAAAATTCCATTCCTGACAAAAAAAAGTCAAGACTCAAAGTACACAGTAATTGTAATATTCCCAATTTTCTATTTATGATACTAAGATTAATGTAATAAACAATTTAAGTTAATAATTAATCGAAATCTTAAGAGTAATTGTAGAAACTAACTAATCTTGGTTGACTAAAATTGTTGGGTCAAAAACAAAATAGTGCAATAATAATAATGAGAAGAAGAAAATAAAATAAAGGAACGTGTTGTTTATGGGTCGTTGAGAAAAATTAGGAGAAGAATCTTGGCGATCAGCATCTATATAAACATGTTAATAGTCGAGTTAGGCCGGTTGGAGAAAAAAAAAAGAAGAAGGAAGGAAGCTGCCGCCAGGGGAGAATTGGAAAGCTTGGTGAACATTTTGTGCAGGAGGAACAGGACAAGGTGAGTTATGCTCTGTTATAGTATTTTGATGTTGGGTGTTATCTAAGACTATCTACAATGGTAAACAGATTTAACATCCTATTTTTTAATTTTCCATCACTTCAAATCTTTTTCTCTCTCTTCCACCTAATAATTCAATAACCATTCAATTTTTACACTCTACAATGATTTTGTTTAATAAAATTTAACACATTTCCAACTAATTACCCTATACTCCACCACTTTTATTTCATATTCTTATTTATTTTTATATTTGTATTTTTGTGATTACATAATAATAACAATTATTGATTATAATTAAATAAAAATATATAACACTAAATAATTTATCTTTCGATATTTTTTAAAAACAAAATTTATTTAAATAAGTTAATTCGGACAATACATTTCAAAGAAGTTGAAAACTTGAAAAGAAGAGTTTATGGAGGAATAATAGACTAATTATATGAAAAGGAAGACATTTTTTTCTGTGTCCAAATCAAATGAAACTAATCTCTATTTATAGAGTACAAAAAATGATGAATTTTTGTATATAAAAATTTAAAAAAAATTAATTTATTATGCAATAATTGACCACAAATAATTATGATAGGAATAAAAATCAAAAAATCAGATTAGCCAATCAAAAAACGCCACATGTCAAATTTGATCCACTTTCTAGAGAGACGCACCTTGTCCTTTGTGTTTCTCATCTAATTCACTTTCTTGAGAGATGTACCTTGTCATTTGTGTTTTTCCCACATGTGATATGCCGCCACGTGTCTTATTCAACCTGTTGAATTAATTCAACACCAAATAATCCATCTGTATTCAACACTTAATTTCAACTTTCCATTTCAACCAATCAACTGTTTAATTTTTTTTTTCAACAACCCATATAGTCTAACACTACAAATTTGGCATTTTATTTCGGCGAAATTATCCGGCGGATATAAGGAGGAGACACTACGCCGAAAATCATTCAAGCGCCTTTTCGAGGAAGTTAAGGGGAAACTAATCGAGTTCAAAAATAAGAGGAGATATTAAGGCGACAATACTGCAAATTAAATTTTGACAAACATATGTCCTCCTTTGATTACGGCGCTTTTTAGGTGGATATTCGGCCAAATCCCTCATGGTTGCCGCTATTGCCCCGTACTTAATTGCATTAATTTGAAATTTTATATTTAACCAAAATTCGCATAGTCGTTATTAATTTTGCAATGACTATACGTATAACGGCAACACTACAACAGTTATAATTTAAAATTAATATTTCGGGAGTATTTCGGTGGTATTCCGGGAATGCGTCGAAGTTCCGCCTAAATAATGCCTCACAATATATGATAGTTGCTGTTACTTACGAACAAAGTATGTGTCCGTTGGGAAGTTATCGTTTAATGTTTCCGGGGTAAGTTAGGCGTGGAGAAGGGGAACTGGCCACTATTTCCCCGAAAATCCGTCGTACTTTGACAATATTTAAATTTTCAAACGACCACTTATGCATTTCAGTATCTATATATTCGTAGTTCATAGATTGATAACATGTGCACGTTTTCCTTATTGAATCCAATCTCACTTCGATCGACAACCCTCCTCGAGACCGACGTCCCGCTTTGCTCCTCTCCATCTTCCAGATCCGGATTCACCGTACACCGACTCCGCCCCTCTCCCACATGTACATCACTTCGACCAACATCCGACTTCTACCGACATCCCTATGGTTCGTCTCCCGAAATCGCAAGGTTTCATAGTCGATACCCTGCTTCGACCCACTCCTCCCAAACGCTGAAGGTTAGACAACCGTCCGCTTGTAAGGTAGATTCCTAGTCTCTTGTTTCCGAATTTGTAGATGTCTCTTGTTTGAAATATGTTTGCTTGTCCGAACAGATCCGTTGTGTATTGGTCGTGCTTCCCCTGAGTCAGCCTGGATCTGACCGGAAAATCAGTCCAACAATCAGTTTGATATTGCTTTTTACTATGTTATTTGTATTTCGTTCATATTGGTAATAACAAAACTAATTGTCAGTTTATTGTTTCTTCTAAGCTTTGAAGTTAAAATGCAATTTTATTTGATATGCAGAATGAAATTATAAATTTTTATTTGCTTATAAGGACGGTCTGCTGCGTAGCCAGACACTCTGTTCTAAGTTGTAGCTTATGTATTGAGTTAATCACTTGTGTGATATGTATGAGTTGATTGTTTTTTTTTTGCAAAATGTTTCTGTGTACAAAGCTTTGTTCCAAGACCTTTCTTTTTGTATGAATTTCACTGCATTTACTAACAACAAAGTGTCCTTTATTTTTACAGATGCTATGCCTCCCCTTCGCCGAACCGAAATCAAGACGAGGACACGAGGTACAAACTTTGCCTCCCCTTTTGCTGCAGTGGTTGACTTACATATTGACAGAGTTAGAATTTAGGTTTCCTTTATGTTCAGTCAATTAATTATTAAGAGAATTTGATGGATTGCCAGGCTGAATTTTTGGTACGAACAAGGTGTTGTAGTCCAAGCAATGTGGACTATTAAACTTTTACTCTTTTGGAACTTGATTAGGCCAAGTTTATTGATATCTCATTGATTCTTAGTGTTTTAGTCACTTTTCAGAATTAGAGTTTATAAACAAGTCTAATAACACAATTACATTCTTTAAGTTGAAGTTTTTTCTTCTCAGATGTCAAGGTTAATTAAATGGAAATTTCCTAATGTGTGATGTTTTTTTAAGGACTCCTTGGCACATCTTTTAAGTTCTTTTCACCCAAGAAAATGCCATTGTTAGAGATTACGGATTCAAGGAGTTAGAATTTAAGGTTGTATATATGTTCAGTGAAATAGTACTTCATATTGCACAAATTACCTGAAGTTTTCAGTTGTGTGTGTTTATCATAAGCGAGTTTGATATATACCATTTTCAGATTTGCCAAATTTACTTGTTTATATGTTTCAATAAGAGTTGTTTCCAAATTTACTTGTAACTGTTACAGTTGTTGTACAGGACAATCTTCTAAAGGCCGAGGCCTTGTTGCGGAAGGATCATCCAAATTCTCCCACGCTCCCAGAGGCTGACCTGGTGGAAGCGACTGCTTCCGTTTGTGGGACTGCGTCCGGTACTGGGTATCCACGTGTCTTAGGTGCATTGGCAACTCGCGCTCCAGGTTTCAAATACTCTGTCAATCAAATGAGGATGACGAGTCCGAGGATGACGAGCGCTGGTAGTATGTGGTCGAAAGTATTTGAACAATCAGATTTTGTGTTTCGTAATCGTAATACTGAACTGAATTCTGTCGCATGTTTTGCTTATTTATTAACCATTTTTAACATTTTGAGGCTTTTATTGCATTTTATTAATAATTGTAATGTATATTATAAAACAAATTACATATTTTTCATAAGTTATTATTTTAAAATAAAAAAGATATCTCCTTAACCTCCCCTAAACATCCCCTTAATATAATAATTCAGATATCTACAGAAATTCCCCGAAATATCCCGTAACATACAAATATTAAGCGTCCTCTGAAGGTCCCCTTAATGTCGTGTAAATTTAGTTTTCCCTTATAGTCTTCGAAATACCCCCTAAATTACATAAATTTAGCTCCCTATGAACATCCCCGGAAGACCCCCTAACTTTGAAAAATCAGATTCCCCCACTTTCGCCGAAGCATCCCCTAAATTTGATGTTAATTTGTTTGTATGGAATGTCCCAATCTTCTCCTAATTTGCCCCGAGCTTTTCACCGAAATTTCGCCTAATTACAAATTGAGGGGCTCACTTTAGTGGCGAAGAAGGTTTTGCCTCAGTTTCGCCTGAATTTAGTAGTTTTTCAACAGAATTAAGGGGAATGTAAGGAGAATTTTGTCGCCGAAATTTCTGGCCAAATTTGTAGTGTAAGTGGTTGAGTTTTCATCAATTAAAAAAGGTGACTGGGAAAAAAAGGGGATGCATCCGATGCTGGGATGTGGATCGATTGTCGGTAAAAGCATGTGCATAAAGTGGATTGTAATGCGGAAGTGATTAAGGAAGTTGTTAAACTTGATGTGTATTGTAATCATATGATTTGAAGCTAAGTAATTATGTTATTCAGTGGATAATTAAAGAGGACCTACCTGCTTCAGAAGCTTGTAATTAAGGATGGACGGTTCAAGATTTACGGTTAATTTCAGGACTAATGGGGTGACCTTGAATGAATCTGAGTGATGATGGTGGACAAGTTACTAAAATTTGAGACTTAGTTTAATAGAAGGGAAAATAACATTTAAGGTGCTGATTAATAGTGTTTCATCGTAGTTATAATTAATGTAAGATGAATCATATGGGAACTAAGAAAAAATATATGACGATTAGTAACAACATAGTTACTGAGTTTTGATTCCTTGTGAAATTAGAATGGCAAGTGACTGTAATGATGTTCTTTTAGTAGTACATATGTAGGCGTGAGAATGTAAAACTATATTGTAAGGTTGCATAAAGATTAAGGGTGATCACTGGTCTAATGATAACGAAATCCTATATATATATATTTGTTCAGGTGATACAAGAGAAGGTGTTTGACTACAGATATCACTTTTGCGCTTCTGAAAGTTGGATTGAGTTTGAACTGTGAGTGGTTAATATGCTTAATTATGCTACGTTATTTATATGACATGTGATATTGAATGGTTTGAGTGATTACGAAGGTGATGAATACGAAACCCCTAGTCTTGGCGAAGACGTTAAATATAAGTGGTGTCTATTGACTTGTGATTGACTAATATGATTATTACGTGATTTATGTGGAGTACTTTGATATGCATATGTGCATCATTGCATACACGACATGCATCATATTGACATGAGATGAGATCTGGCGTGGCTCGACCTGTTTGTGGTTAATCTGGCGAGGTCCAGTCCGCTCGTGGTTATTCTGGCGTAGCTCAGCCCGCTCGTGGTTATTTTGACGAGGCTCAACACAGTTGTGATTATTCTGCTCTGGCTCAGCTCGCTTGTGACAAGGTCCGGACCGGCAGTGACGATTGCCCATCATGGTTGCATTTCACGCATTCATGCATTCATACCTTATTACATATGTTATTCTTGTGATGTGAAACTTGGAGTATGTGATTGTGTACATGTGCTTATGAATATGGTTAGTGTAATTAAGTGTATTAATTATTCACCGAGTCATTATGACTCACCCCCCTCTTCCCCCATCTTTTTCAGATAAGTGAGTCATCAAGTTAGGAGTTGTCGATTGTCTTTAAAAGAGAGCTTCTCGTTTCGCGTATGGTGCCACACAACCAGTCATCCACTTTGAGTTATTTTCTTTTATTTAGTTATTCTATTTTCCGATAGACATATATCGCTACATTGTACTTTGGGTAGGATGTTAGTAGTGAGACTTATTACAAATATATTTCCAGTCATTTAGTTCATTTTGCCTATTTTATTTAAAATGCACGTATTCGAGAGTAAGTATTCGGTTTTAAAGTAAGTGAGAAGCTTGCTTGACAATGGATCAAGTGCCGGTCTCGGCCTAAATTTTGGGTCGTGACAGTAATACTCAGCGCATGCATTACCAATGACAAGAATAGCAGAAAACAAGATTATTTTAGAAACCATTGTCCATTAATCCTTGTTGTCTTGTCTCACATGTAATATCATGGTGCTCAGACATTCTGAAACTATAATACATGTTATTCTTGGCACATATTTCTCCCAATGTATTTCTGGCATTGAAATGTAAGAAGAGCATTGGCTTTACAGACACTTCTCAACCTTTTTCTTTGGTTATCTCTACGTTGAAAATTAAGAAGCAAAAAGTTAAGGGAAAAAAAAAACATCCTGATCTGAAACCGACTAAATCTAAATCTAGTGTGGGTCTGAGTCTGGTAAGCCATATGTGTTCAGTCACCAAAACCGACCTCTATAGATCTGCCAAACAAAACATGTTCATCAACACTGTTCTCCCAATGCTTATCATAATACTTTGAAAGCTAGACTGATGTCGAACTTTAACCATTTAATTATTGTATGTAATAATGATGGACAACGCGAGTAACAACGCACATCAACATTCATGGAGAGTACCGCCTTGCAGAAGCTTCAAACATCTGATCAAGTAAGATGACCACGGCCATAGCCACCTTGGAGTCCATCTCCGCCTCAACAACCAGTCGAAACACATCGTTCCCAAAGTCCGCTCCTCCAACAGCAGCCTCCTTTTTCTTGATCTCAGCCACATGTCTTCTGTTTTTATTGTAAATCACACAGCTCCTGTGCCCGTACGAGCCTTCCACTTCGTAGACCATGTTTTTGAAGCTCGGAGATGGCTCCTTACTGCTACTACTTCCTTCTTCATTGCTGCTTCCTGAGCTCACTTGCGCCAGGCACTTCATGTTCCTAAAATTCACGCACTTCTTCGCTGAGAATCTTGGGTTCACCGTCGTCTCTCCGTCGTAAACCAGCCAATTATCTCCCAAAGTCAACCTCTGTTTCACAAAACCAGTAGTCTCTTTGAGATATACACAATAAGAAATAGATCAAATAAAAACTGCAACTTAACGAACAATAAAAGTGTGATATGAACAAATAGACTAATGAACAGTAAAACTTGTTTATTTGTAAGACATTATTGTTCTTTTTGTGTTCATTGATGAACTACTTTTATTGTTCTATGTTTGCAACAAATATAGATATATATAAGGTACCTTGCGACGGACGGTGAAGAGGGCGTTACCGGAGGCGTCCATGAGGAGGATCTCACTCTTACTTCCAGCAACATAATTATCAACTCGGTAAACAAGGTTCCCCAAGGCATCAAAAACAGTAAAGCCACTGCAGTTCATAAGCAGAGACTTCTTCCACACTGTCAAAATCTTCACACCAGATTTAACCACAGTCTGTGGTGTCTCTCGCTGTACGGTCGAAGCAGAAGACGAAGAAGCAGCCACTGATGTCGTAGCCTTGACTACCGCGTTGGGATGCACCTTCTTCGTCAGTCCTAGCAGTTTAGGCATTTTAGCTCGTCCCTCTTGCTTAGTTTTTATTTTTCTTGAAAGAAAGAAAGACGGAGATTGTTTATTGTGATAATGATAATGAGGTCCAAATATATAGGTCGAGCGATGCAGGCGCATGATAGTGATAGGATGGTTGTTCTGAGCCGACATCTACAGATTCTGTGGTTCAGAATTTCATTTCATTACCACGTATTCTTCTCTGATTTGTTTCTTGCATCATTTTCACATTTGTTATCTTTTTTGATTCATCATTTCCAGTCTGTTTCTCATATTCCTTTTTTTTCCTTTATCATTACTCAGGTCTCTGATATGGGAATATATTTTCATTTCTCAGATTTCAACTCCAAGAACATTTGGATTTTCTGCGTCTGATCAAACTTATTAAACTGAAAGAACTTAAAAAGCCAATGTATACATATACCCACAACTCACTTTCTTATGACTTGTTCGTTCACCATAAGAAATAAATAACTCCATGGATCGATCTCATCTGTTCTGAACACGGAGCTGACTCCGTGATAGATACCTCCAATAAGTACGTGAGGCGAATCACCGGATCAAAACTTCTTTTATAATTTCCTATGCCAAGTTGTCAAGTTCTTTATATTTGTTCCCTGACTTTCTCTGACTCGGGCTTTTTCTTTAAACCTATATGAAGATTATAGTTCTTTCTTTTAGCTTCTCCTTAACTTAAATAGACGCAGGGAAGAGGGAACAACAAAATAGCTCGTTTAATTAGAAAATTCCATTCCTGACAAAAAGTCTACACAGTAATACTCAGCACAGGCATTACCAATGATAAGAATATTTTTGAAGACGCGGTTATTTAGTTTTAGCCAACCTAAAGTGGTTTGTATAAAAAGTTTTGAAACAAGGTTTATATAAATGTGGAACAATGCTAGCACTTAGATTGATAAAAGACTCTGATGACAGAAAAAGTCGGTTTGTATGGTATATAAAACAATGACGCTCAATAATGAGTCAAAAGTCGAAACAAGGAGAGCAAACTGTTTAAGTCCTGCATAGCCACAAGCTCCATACAATAGAAAAATCTCCGGTGTGGGGTTGGGAGCCAACCCTAAAAGAGAAGAGGACAAAGCGTACGAGTATATGATTCCTCCACAAACTGGAAGTACTGCCTCTAAAACAAACTTGGGATCCTTTTTAAATCTGCCTACTTGCTTACTTAAAAATATCAAAGCATTTCAGATTTTTTATACAACTTAAACATCAATTGCTCTTATGAAAGAACCATTTATTTGAGTAAATCGTCGACTTATCCATCATCCCCACCTCCCCTTTCTCTTTCGATAATGCCTATTCTGTTTCTATTCAATTGGGTTTTTTCTATAATTTTAGATGGTCAAGAAAATGACCCTTTCTGTACGGGGACGCATTAAACTTGCATTTTCCTTCTATGTCCTTTTCGAAACTTAAAAAAGAGTGAGATGATCACCAATTTATTCTGTAATCGAAAAGTTAACAATCAGTTTTTTGGAGAAACATGTCCCGTAGGACTATTGTACACTCCCACGTAAGATGTACCTTGTTCCGTAAGACAAGAGTACTACTTGAACCAAGTGGTGCAATTCTGAACGCTATCGAATTTGATTCTTGCTTTATGAAGTCAATTTTTAACCGATCTGTCAGCAACGTAGGTTAACGTGCCATCAGTCACTTTCAGATGCTGCTAGTTCATTTACAGCAATGAGAATGACTGCAAGAATTTTTTTATAGCATCTTATAGCTTGCCAAAGCTTGCTGACAGTCCATACACAGCTTCAGCTTACGGATGAAATTGAAAGTTAACGAAGGCGTGTGGAGTTTGACATTCCTCTATTTATACTATGACCTTAACTTCAAGTTATTTGTATTGTTCCGAGATTCTACAGAGGCCAAAAGGCAAAAGTTTCGCTTTAACACTATAAGAACATGGATCAAAGCAGAACTTTTAGCAATGTGAAATGATATTGCAAAGAAGCATCTACCCTTGTGCAGATATTCCCCTCACAAACTGTCCTAAACCCAAAAAAAAAGCTCAATCTGAATCTGCGCTCAGTCCCCACTTGATCTAAAATCCTGGTTAACAGATCTCAAGCCTTTTGTGCACGAATAAAGCCCAGTTCAATAGACAATCCATACTACATAACTCCCAATGTTAACATTTATGTTATATGGGATGAGTCAAACATCATTTTTGATGTAAACTACAAATTGACGAATTATAGTACACTTCCTACGAATTAGCTCTACTTATTTTATTTTTCATTTTTAAGCTAGCTCTACTTCATTTGTTTACGTACGCTCTACAAACAAATCCAAGCACTGCAAAAGCAAAAACTGTACGTGTAATGTACCCTAGTAGATTAGGATGTTCTCTTAGTATATTGGTTGATTGATGATGTCATTCAACCAAACCACACTAGTACACAAATGTTGACAATATGCACGCCTTTATGTATTTGATGACCAAACAAGTTAGGGCAGTGTCCCGAAACAAGTCTTATTCATAGGATATTCGATATAGGCCGGATGACCAAGTAAAGACATAGTGATGAGCTTGAGACAAGTATTCAAAGCAATTATATGTGGAACTTCCTCTATCTTGTTGTTGTTGTTTTTAAACTGTGGTTCTTTTGTAGTTAGCTACGCGTTTCATATGACATTGCATTTGCATAGATCATTCAAATTCATACCCTAAACTAATTTATCTTTAAATGATTGTTTTTGTTGCTTACCCTTTTAGGGTTTATACAATCACCGACGGTTTGTCTATATATTGTCAATTATCTTGTATAGGAAAAAAAAAATCAGGTGCAAACCTGCAAACTAAAAATCGACAAATTATGGTATACTTCTTACAAACTATGTCATAGTTCGGGAAAATGACCTATAATTCGTTTGGATAAAACTATGATATAATTCGTAAGAAGTGTACCATAATTCGTCGATTTGTAGTTTCCACTAAAAATCAGATTTACATCTGATCTTGACTCATATAGCATAACATTAATTAGTCTAGCAATACTAAACTGCAGAGATGATCAGATTTTTAGGTAGATATGGATATGCCATCAATCATACTTATCCTTAATTTTAATCCTAGTATAGCTTTGTACACATGCGCAACACGGTACATCATATATCCACTCTCAATCATTAGTCGTATATTAGTATTAGTCTGCATGAAAGTGGTTTTGTGATGCAAAACCTAAAACCATGGGCATTAGAATACAGCAAGTTGCATTCTTTGTTAATATAATCTAATTATCCATTTGACAATAAGAAGAAATTAAATTTCATCCAATCAGAATTTCCAAATTAGGTCCTATATATATAGTGCCCTAATAATGCATGCATATGTCATTCCCTAATCCAAATTTAGCTGAATCCTAATTATTGCTCATTTACTTATCAAAAAGTATAGAAAAAAAGGGTTTTGCACTTTTTACCTGATGTGGAATTTTGGTAATCTTTTGTTGTAAAAAGTTCATTTTTTAGGTTGGCAAAGTCCAATAATCCACATGCCTAGCTATGTCACCATTCTTGATATACAATATTATGAACATGATGTGTAAAGAAGAAGCTCATTCAACAAGTAGGCTCTAGGCTGGCTCCTCATCTAAGGTAAATTAATTAATTAAGAACATCATCCGACTTGACTTGCAAAAGGATCATCGTCGAAGTCTAGAAAAAAATTACGAACATTATTTTTGAGGAGGTAAAAACTTGCATATCATATCATTCAAACAATGGCATGGTAAATACCTGCGGAAGGATCGATCAGTTGCAGGTTTTTTTATATTTTAATCTGAAGATGCAGTTAGTTCTGAATTGCCTAAAATGGAATGGAGACCTGCAGAGGTCACCCATTTCTGTAATTCCACTTCCATTTTCATGGTGGAGAAAAGCAAGGCAAATAGACAATTACACAGTTGTAAACACATGAATCAACGTCATCGAATCGTGTTGGCCACTGAGTTACAAAAAACCTAACATCTCTACTTACCAACTGAGAGTTTCAGCCACCTGAAAATAAAGTCACAAGAAGCATGCTGATATATATGTACTTTAATTACCAGATATATCAACATGTAATTAGCATTATTACATCTAATAATTCAGACTGTCTCTTGGACAGAAAAATAATGTCTTAGGCGTCAGCATGCACCCCTTGAAGCCACTTCTCTCATGTATATAAATACATTATTCAGTCTTCGATCCCGGCCGTCTCATTATCCAACTCTGAGCAATTTTAAAAAAACATGTCTAAGAATAAGATTCATCCGTGCAAGAGATGGAGCAGTGCATCCAGGACAATGGAGGTAAAAAATCAAAAAGACGACGAGGAAGCTGCAATAGGGAAAGGTTGCTGCTGCAGCGAATCTGCAAGCGTGCTGACGGTTTGGAAAAAATCCAGCATGGGTTTTCAAGGTACTGATGGATTCACAGTGTTTGATGAGTGTGGAAAATTGTGTTTCAGAGTTGAAAATTACACAAGGTATAAGCAGGGGAGATTTGGTATAAATGGAGGGTGTGGCGCGCTGGTCCTCATGGATGGAGCTGGGAAGCCTCTGCTCACTCTCAAGCCACAGGTATGCAGCTACCTCTGATCAGTCTCTCATAAGTCCACATTTTGTTGTGCTAAGACAACGCATTGTTCAACAGCTGTTCAGCTTGCAGCATCGGTGGAATGCATATAGAGGAATAGACTGCAACAGTGACCGGTCTCAAAGGCTGCAACCCTTTGTCTTCTCCATGAGGAAAAAATCCATGTTTGCGCACCAAAATGAAGCGGATGTCTTTATGGGAAATGCAAAATCTCCGGACTTCAGGATAGAAGGAAGTTTTAGAAGACGAAGCTGCAAAATAAAAAGGTTTGAAGATGGAGAAGTGATTGCAAGAATTTCAAGGAAAAAAGTGAGCAACATGACAGTTGTGTTGTTGAGTGATGAAGTTTTTAGTCTGGTTGTTGCTCCTGGGTTTAGTCGGGAGCTCGTTATGGCATTTGTTGTAGTATTGGATCGTATTTGTGGGAACAAGTATATTCCGAGTTTGTGTTAGTGTTTGCAGTTAAAGAAAAAAGAAAATTATATGAGAACTGATGTCACTGTTATAATAGTGGAAATAACAATGACTTCAGTACCGATTACAATGACAGAACAAATGGACAAAGGATGCGAACAAAAATGGATGTGAAGATGGATATGAAAACAAAAAACTATCTGTATTACAACTGATGTAATATATCTGGTTAAACTATGAACAACTGCCAATCAAAAAAAAAAACTCTGAACAACTGTAACCATCTATATATCTACTCCTGTCATCTATTATGGAAGGTGAGTTTGATACTAAACAAGGGGGCGGTAAAATGGTCTATTCTTCGAGCTAAAAGTATAAAGCAAAATTTCTCGTTGTCTTCAGAGGCAGCTGGCCTAAACATCCGAAATAAATGTCTTGTCTTCATAGTACCTCTTCTCACTTTCAGATTTCTTCTCATTGCGCTTCTGCACAAAACAAATATTGTTTTCAATGAGTGTCTAATATAGTAGATTAACGCAGGGTGGAAAGAAATGGTAACAAAGTGCAGCAAATACAACCCATCTTTACTTTTGATACTTGTTTCTAACATTGAATTGTGTCCCAAATTTTGAGTCAAGCGCACCTGATACGCATCATGATTGGATATGATTCTTCTAATTATAGTGGTCGTTTTGATATCTAAAGGGCTCTCCAGTTGCTGATAGATACCCATGCTGATGGCCACAGCAAACCTTTGGTCCCTCTCCTGTATAAGTGTGAAATATAAGTGTGAAAAGTACTTCAAATTTCATGTCAGAGGCAAGAATATTGTAACAAGAAAACCAATCATCTTCCGGCTGAAGTTACCTGTTGATCATCATTATCCTCCGCAACAGTCCCATGGACAACCAAAGATATGTTGAACGTTGTAATCTGTGTCCGTCGTAAAAATAATCAGCAAACAAATTCTAAAGAAGTTTAAAAACCAAACATGTGATGCCGCAAAAGTGAAATTTCACAGTTAGTTCTGCAATGTTCTATGCTATCTGTGGATTTAAGTGGAGCATCCCATACAAGCCAGTGTTAAACTGTTAATAAGCTAATTGATACAAATGATGGTAACACAATATTTTTGACATTTACTTAGTGAGTAGCCCAGTGCAGTGCAACTATGCATATGCATATAGATAATACTGCCAGTTACAAAATAACGAATGGACAAAAAGGTATACAGCAAGAATCAAATTCTTCTTATCAACTGGAAATGACAAATACTAACCATGTCTTTGGAAATTGCAGAAGGGGCACCAATTATAACATCGTCAGCATAACGGCAAGCCAAAACGCTTAAACTTCTTTCGTGAAGGTTCATGATAGGTCGATGTTTCCCTCTTTTGGCACTGCATCAATCATATTATGAAGATAAATGGATCTATGTGATTTATTAAAATATATCAAAACACGAATAAGTCAACCTTTACAACACGGAGTTCATAATCCAGGATCTTGAAGGAACAATATGCATTCAAACTAAATTGATATAAAAAATTGGCTTCCGAAATTAATTTCATGTGAAGGTCTCAACAAACTAGTCCTGCAAGGCAAACACCAGACATAGTCCAGTGCATTGGAAAAGGAAGTTAACCTGACAGTCTGATCAGTATGGATCCCCACAAGTAAAAAATCTCCCAGCCCCCTAGCAAGCCTCAATATCTACATACAAAAGGAGACTCGGCAGATTTAAAAGGAACGTTACAGCATTTTCAGCTTCATCCTTACATTTAATGAGATGAATGATATGCTAAAAGATAAATTACTGGACATATACCTCCACATGTCCAGCATGAAAAAGATCAAATGCGCCATCTATATAGACAATGCGAGCATCTGGCCCTGGTCCCTGCAGCCACATTTCAATTCACTTAGAAATTTCACTATAAAGATATAAACAGTTAAACTGAGATCCGTTAAATTTTAATAAACCAAGTTAAGGTTGGTGCAATTTCAATCAAGTGATGCACCCTAACTACCCATAGTACAAGGGAGATTTATGAGTACAAGGGAGATTTATGAGTCCGCAGGAAGTCATGTTAAACTTGAAGTCTGATGTCATTAGTCTTGATATCTATTTAGCACACCTTTCCATTCGAGAACTGGACTATTCGGCGAGATGTTGGAAGAAAATGAGAGATCCGACTTCCAGCATTAGTTCCACCATCTTCATTTTTCTGACTATGTCCCAAACTAAATTGTCTTTGCAAGGATGCATTTTTTGGACTCTCGGGAACAGATCTTTCTCTTACACAAAGGAGCATCCGACCTGTCCATGCACTCAGAAGCACAACCATTAAATTCTAAATCCACGAAAAGCAGAGAGGATCTTTAGAGTATCCTACATTGTTAGTAGCTATATGAAGCCCTTAATCGTGACCAGTCACAAAAGAGGCACTATGCGAAGCCCTTAATTGGTATATATTCTTTATGATGCAATTCATAGAATACAAGAAAATTACCACCATTTACTAGATTTGGCATGACAATCATCGTTTTTTCCTTGAATGGGAGAGTTCTTGTATCATGCATACAAAAGCTAAATATACACGTGTAAAATATCTGATACTGATAGAAGGAAAAATACTGCAATACTTTCAGCATAGAGAGCTGTCGGTTCACCACATGTTCAGTTGTCCTTCAAAACTTACAAAAGGAATAAACAAATATAACTGAATCAGGAGCAGAATTCATACCGACTATGTCAGTGCTTGAAACGCCTTCTGTTCGCTTGATTTGCCTGTAACGACCAGCCTTTTTAGCAAGGGCATATGCATCAGAACCATCAGGAAGGATACAAGGGTCATCCCCATGGATAATATAATCTATGTTGTACTCATCAAATAGCTTTTTCATGAAGTCTTCAGTTATAGCATATGGTGCATCTGGAATGACCTCGTCCACCCACTTCACAGCCTTGACCATGATCATCCTACACACACACATCCAACCAAACATTTCTTTATAATTGATCTTAAAGCTGATTTCTTTAACACCAGCCAATGATGATGATGAAAATTCAGCAACAACAAAAAAAATAAAAAATCTTATGCCTGACAAATTTGTATTCATTCCTACGAAAATGAAAAAACGAAGGAAGCGATGTATTGAAAAAAACCTTTCATCAAGAGGAGTGACGGGAGGGCCTTTGTTAGCAATAATCTCATCGTCGCTAACGATGCCGACAACCAATTGATCGCCGAGAGCCCTAGCCTGACGTAGGGCGTTGCAATGACCGTAGTGCATCATGTCGAAACATCCATCCATGTAAACACGAATAGGCCTATTCTTCCCCCTCCTACGCCTCTCAAATCCCAACCAACTGATCGGATAGGAAACGTACAGCCCTAGTCCGATAGCGACGGTTGCCCCGATCAGACACTTGGCCACAAACTTGGTGGTCGGCGGATTCGTTCCTCCTTCTGACGCCATTGCTAACGAAATTTCTGGTGATTTGGTAGAGAGATGAAATTTTGTTGGGAGTTGGCTATCTGAGAATTTTGACGTTTTGCGTATCGCGAGGATTTGTTTGTTTTTTTGTTTTTTGAAATTTGTTGGGAGGTCGGCGGATTTGATTGTTTGTTCCTCCTCCAGCTCCCGAGCTTGTTTGCTTTGCTCAATTAATTTATTAAAATGTAGTTTTTTTTTGTAAAATTCCAACATCGTTCCATTCCGTGCTGGTTTTAATTTGGTCAATTTCTAAATGAGTGGCACAATTGAAATCCCTCCAAGTGTGTCGTGTCGTTCCCGTCCATTCTATTGATTTGTTCAGTTCGGAATAATCTCAGACGTTCATGTAAGCTATGAGGACATTTAAGGTATCGTTTTTCTCACACTCAAATTAAATCTATCCATCGCTCAATTTCATCGCCTCAGTTTCGATCTTATTTCTCAGTTCTACTTTCTTTGCCTTTACAGTTGGGTTTAGCTTTCCATCCAAGTATTCCAGTTTCTCAGTTTTTTGGGCTTATATTAATTCTTGTGTTCTGTCCATGTATTTGCGGATTGTTGGGTTATTGACTAAACTAAACTCAATTTACTCAAATACACCCTTCCAAATTCAAATAATTAATTTATCCAATTTTTAATAATTTCGATTCCGGAGAAAGCTGGTACTCTTCATTTTTTTTATAATCTCGGTTTCCCAGGAACCAATATTATTAAAATTTGCTGATGTGGCTCATTTGGCACCTATGTAGACCAATCAGAACAAAAACCAAACTTATCTGGTGTACACGTCAAATATCGGTTTGGGAGGAACTGGTATCCTAATGATGCCGGTAGCCCAACAACCGGTATCATTTACTTTTACAGTCCATTGACAACTTTTCCTTTTATCTGCAAACTGGAGTCTTAAATTTGGACCGAATTGCAATGTGTTTGGTGGAACACGTGTCCATTTATTGGCTGATGTTGTCGTCCTCATTAGTTGAGGAATGTAGGATGAGGCATATTGTTCGTCATCCGTTATTTGTTTAGTATTATGTGATTATCAGGGAAATTTTTCAAAATGTTCAAAATTCAAGATTGAATTTCAATTGTACTCAATTTGTCAGATTGGTTTCCCAATTTATACATGTTTCTTAAGACGCTGTGGGTAACGACGTCTTAGCTGTAAAACGCTCCAAACAACGGCGGCTTAAGCCGCGTGGCCTTCATTCTTGATACTAAGGTGAGTCAGCAACTTGATGTGCCTAAAACGCTGTCATGGACAACGGCTTAAAAGTCAAAAGCTAAAACGATGTCGACCACAACGACTTATTCCTGTTACTCGAGTGAAATCTTGATTCTTGCTTCAAGACCAATCTGCATGCAAATCCACGCATTCGACGAGTTCCTCCCAATTCTCAAAAACCCAAAACACCCTCGTCAGTGGCCGGATGTTTGAGTATGGGACGCTAAATGGGACGCCGGATGTCAGCTTGGACGAAGGTGGGTACGAATTGTTCGGTTTTTTGAAGTGTGTTTTTGGTGAATCTCCTGAGATATGGTGATGATGTTGTTCTCTGGTTTTGTTGAATTGTTGTTGTACGAATGGGCAAGGCAAGGTGGCCTTGACTTATTGGGTCAAAGTGAATGGAGAGTGTAGATAATAGAGGGTTAGATACGTGTTCTTTAAAAGAGCTTGTTGTTGTGGGTTACTGCCTTGTACAACCTCTCTTTTCTCTTTTGATAATTCACATACACATTATTTGAATACTCATGCTTGTTTTATTATCAGTCAGTGTCTGAGTTGCTCTTCAATTCTAGTTGTCTGTGGAATGTTATGTTTTACTGGAATATGCTTTCTTAAGATTGTTCATTAGGTTCAAGGTCAAACATCCACTATGGGACGTTGTGTTCTGGCAATCATCATGTTGCAGCAACAATTCAACAAAACCAGATAACAACATCATCGCCATATCTCAGGAGACTCACCAGAAACACACTTCAAAAAACCAAACAATCCATACCCACCTTCGTCCAAGCTGACATCCGGCGTCACATACTCAAACATCCGGCCACTGTCCATTTCAAGAGCCGAACTCAGCTGCAGTCGCTGACGATATGAGGAGGAGCATGAGGGCCATATATGGTATCATTACGGTTAGAGAAAAGCTAGCTAGTGAAAAATGAGAGATGGAAGATGATTATCAGGAGCGGATGAAAAAGCGACGAGGGTGTTTTGGGTTTTTGAGAATTGGGAGGAACTCGTCGAATGCGTGGATTTGCATGCAGATTGGTCTTGAAGCAAGAATCAAGATTTCACTCGAGTAACAGGAATAAGCCGCTGTGGTCGACATCGTTTAAGCTTTTGACTTTTAAGCCGCGGTCCATGATAGCGTTTTAGGCACATCAAGCTGCTGACTCACCTTAGTATCAAGAAAGAAGGTCACGCGGCTTAAGCCGCCGTTGTTTGGAGCGTTTTACAGCTAAGACGTCATTACCCACAGCGTCTTAAGAAACGTGTGTAAATTGGGAAACCAATCTGACAAGTTGAGTACAATTGGAACTCAATCTTGAATTTTAAGCATTTTGGAAACTTTTCCTGATTATCAGATGCTATGAATATAATTTATTTGATACTGGTTGTTGAGCTGCCGGTATCATTAGAATACCGGTTACTCCCAAACTGGTATTTGCCTTGACACATGATAAGCTTGAATTTTGTTCCGATTGATCCACATAGATTCCAAATGAGTCACCTCAGCAAATTTTATTAATATCGATTCCTGGGAAACCAAAATTATAAAAAAAATGAAGAGTATCGGTTCCTCAGGAACCGGGATTATTAAAAATGGGATATATTGATTATTTGAGTTTGACATGGTGTATTTGGGTAAATTGAGTTTGGTTTTAGGTTAGTTTAGTCAATAACCCCGGATTGTTAGAGTTAGGTTTCATGGTTATCTCTGGCACGCACAACACAAATGAATAGAATGCTACTGATGTATATAGGAGACTGGCATTGTCATCTCGAACAAACCAACTAAGATCCTAGCCATTAAAACTAGTTTTTTAAGTTATCTTTTACAGGGATGTTCGGTTGAGGCAGGCTAGTAGAATGAGGCAGGTGAGGCACGATCTCGGCCTTCCATTGTGACACGTGGCGAAGCCACGTGAGTTGAGTCGCCAAACGTGTTCACACTACGAAGTAGTGGGTTTTACTATTTTGACACGTGGCGCACCACAAATGCACGGGAGGTTAGATGGACGATCGAGATCGTGCCTCACCTACTTCATTCTTATTTGCCTTGCCTCATTTGATCGCTTCTCATCTTTTACCAAAGATATCTATTATCGATGATGTATTTCACATGTCTTAGAAACTCACACATAACATTTATGTTAATTGTTTCCAAGATTAAATCAAGGTTTCTAAATTCATCCAACTCAGTACCTCCGTTTTCGATAATCTGCTGAACAATTGGGGCAAGAGCTGGCTACACGGAGGATTGTCTTGTAGTAATATTCTGTGGGACCAAACGGTTTAACACATGAAACAGACCTTGTGGGCTCTCACAACATCTGACAATGCGAGTTGCGGTGCATTCTGCTCTACGGAAAGTGTAGGCGTCGTCGGTATGCTATGTGCACCTATTCTCGTTCGAAGTTCACGAGATATTATAGGTGTAACATGAATCTTATTATCACGAGTATCATCACGTCTTGGGTTTATATAAACTTTATGAATATAAGGGTTGATAATATAATCAAACCAATTTTGGCTTTCTATACGTTGACAAGTGACAATTGGTTGGTCGTTTCACAAATTGAAGTTTTTTATTTTTTACCCTTACTTTTAAACTCAAGTTTCATTTTTGCCGTGCTCAAAACTCTAATTTCAATTTTGTCCTGTTTTTTAAAAGACTGATTTGAGAGGAATCAGTTTTGTCCATTTTTGAATAATGCCGGTTTGAGAGGAACCGGTTTGTTTGATGAGTAAATGCACGCATGACATGTTTTGCTCCTATGTGGACCCAACGATATGCATTTATTTGCTACATGTCAAACCGTTTTGGGAGGCCTGATCTCGATTAAATGAAATCGGTTTGAGAAACCCTGTCTCAATTAAATGAAATAGATTGATAATGATATATTTTTGAAACAAAATATTAATAATCGAATTTTGTTTTTTGATTTCAAGGACCTCGATTTGCCACTATTTTGGTTACATCAAATATAATTAAGAAATATTTTGACGATTAAATTCAATGATGACTATTTTTATCTAATTGATTTAATAAATAGTAAAACAAAATAAGGGTCATTGATTAAATCCGATATATCTATATAAGCCACACTTTATTAAATCCGATATATATCTAATTGATTTAATAAATAGTTAAAGAAATATGGGTCATTCCTACATTCAATTTAATATAGATATCTTTTTAGTGAAAATAATGAAATCGATTTCCTCCAAACTATTTAATTGAGACCGGATTCTCCTATCGATTTCCCTCAAATAGGTTTTATTTGAAAATCTACGAAACCAATTTCATTCAATTTTTTTTTAAAAATAAGGCAAAACTGAAATTTTCTAACACAGTAACTAAAGTTTGAAAGTGGCAAAAAAAGAAAAAACTCCACAAATCGTTCAAATTGATTTGTTGCCTCCCACTCCCAGTGTCAAAATTGAAATTCAAAACGCCTATGATGGGTTAATAGTAAATTATCTTTCCGCATCGCCTTCATCTAAAAACCCTAATCCTGCGATCGGTAAATCGCCGGCGAAACTTCCAGTTACTAAAATGCAAATCTTTACAGTGAGATCTCTGCTCGGCGCGATACAGAAGCGATTCTTCGCAACCTCGATACCAGAGCTTACGTCAAAAAGCACCGTTGACTACCTAGTCAACTCATGCGGGTTGACAAAAGCGACGGCCATCTCCGCCGCTCAGAAGATCAGCATCAAGAAGAGGGATCTGGAACGATGCGGATCTATAATCTCGTTCTTCAGAGAACATGGATTCTCAGATGCTCAGCTACAGAAGCTGGTCGTGAAGCGTCCAAAACTTCTGACGGTTCAATTGGATAGTTTGAGGTGCAAGATGCACTTTTTAAATGAGAGTCATTTAAATGGATCGAATCTAATCGAATTGATCATTTCGAATCCTGTGATTTTGATGAGAGGGGTGAAGAATCAACTGGAGCCATCTCTGAAGCTGCTGATGAAGTACTTGGGCTCAATTGAAAAAGTTAAAATGGCTCTGAAGCGCGCGTCATGGCTGCTTACTATCAATCTCAATTTGAGTATGCTGCCTAACATAAACTTGCTGATCAGTGAAGGTGTTAGTCTCCATGCTATCCAATTGATGATTACCAACCAACCGAGGTCTGCTCTCCAAAAGACTGATACGATGGCTAAAGCGATTGAAGCTGTTAAGGAACTTGGGATTGAGCCGAGCTCTCCCCTTTTTGTCCATGCGTTGTATGTGAAGGTTGCAATGTCAGAAGCCACTTGGAATCGGAAATTTGACGTCTTTAGGAGTTTAGGATGGGCTGATGAGGAGATTGTATCTGCATTTGTGCATGACCCGCTTTGCTTGGCTTGCTCCGAAGAGAAGATCAGGGCTGTTACTGATTTTATCGTCAACACTATGAAGTTGAGTCAGGCGGTTATTATTGCTAATCCTGGGTTCCTCAAGTATAGCATTGAGAGCCGGTACAAGCCTCGGTTTTTTGTGTTCAGCATGTTGAAGTCAAAGAACTTGCTGAATGATAATTTGAAGTCACTTCAGGGGATAAGAATATCAGAGGAGAAATTTTTGGAGAAATATGTTATAAAATATTTAGACCAAGTGCCGGATCTCATGAAGACTTATACCAGCATGCGCGCAGACAAGTGAGTCCACTGAATAAGGCATGTCAATGACACCCTGTATCGTGCTGGGAATTTGAAATCAGTTTTGCATTTTTACTTGGATAGCACACAATAATTGGTTTTGTGTGTTTGCATGTTGTTGGGAGCAATGTTTATACAATCATCATTGCATATAACTGAGGGATGTGCTGACTGAGGTTCTTGTACCCTTTTGGGAACATGCATTGTTTTCGCTGCTCTATTGAGCAATTCAACAAACAGTATGCTTCAAATTTCTGGTGATTTCTAATATATATAAAAAATTCTGGTCATTTCTTTGTATCTGATCTGAAATTCATGGATATATAGTTCGAACGACGAGAGCCATTATTAGAAAGATTGATGAATTCATAAAGAGGATTCAAATTATTATTCGTAGTAATATTAAACTTTAAACATGGCAAGATGAATGGACTAGGATAGTTAAACTTAAATCCCCCAAAGAAAAATATTCGGTGTAAAGTTAATTTTTTGGTACAAAATACAAACTAATCATAGCCCTTGATCTTGTAATTTGAATGGATGAGATTAAATCTTGATTTTTTTAGTATTTTTATTGGTGACGAATTTTAAAATGAAACTGACGAATTATGTCGTCTTTTCATTTTTCGGTTCGTATTTTTCATTTTTCGGCTCGAAAAATGACGATTTATAAAATAAACTGACAGATTATAAAATGATTTTGACAACGTTTATATTTTGTATCAAAATTTAACTTTATACCTGATCTTGACCCAATCCCCAAATATTAATTTTCTAGTCATGAAAAACTTGACATACATTTGAAAATAGAAATCACACCTTGGAAATACTAAAAACATTAAATTAAATGTAGAAATGTTATGCAAATAGAGCAGAACAGTAGATAATCAATATCCAAAGTAAACTTGCCAACTCCTGCATCACAAAGCCATTTTATATATCATATTCAACAAAGTGATTCAGCTTAATATTGACATTCATGGAGAAACCGATTTCAGCATTGTTTTTCCTCCTCCTTGTTTATTCGTCCGCTGCTGCTGCCCATTTCGATGCGGTAGTGATCAACTCCACATTGGAGTTGGCTAACTACACTACTATATCAGACTTTCGGGTGATCAATAGGCGAAAATTGTCCAATTGCCTTACCCTCAATCGGCATATTACAATTACTGTCACTCCGGTTTCAAGCTTGCCCAATGACGGGGTTGTTACTGTTAAAGTCACCGGGATTATGTTCCCCAGCAAACATGACTGGGTTGGAATGGTCACTTCCTCTAATGCAGAGTAAGTAATTTTTGTTTTTTACAATATTGATTATAATAACAAAAATCAGATTATGAAACATATGTATAAAAAGTCGTCTACGAGCTATATCGAAGTTTATAAACTGGTTAATGACACCAATTTTAAGCGCAGTCGATCTTCGGCTTGCCCGTTCAAGAAAACCATGTATCAGCAAACAGGTGATCTCGGTAGCCTACCGCTTCTCTGCCATTATCCAATTAAGGTAGGGCAAAATCTTGATGAAAATTCCCATTCAAGTAATAATTCAATAAGGATAGCGTAATCCAGATTTTATAAACAAATAAATTTTTTTTTGAACCTTGACAATGAAGGCACAATATCTGAAGAATGATCCGGATTACTTGGGTTGCAAGAAAAAGGCATTCAAGGAAGACGAGATGAATAGCCATGATAATGCTTTTTGGAACAGAAGATGTAGTGCAACTTTATCGTTTCATGTTGTAAATATACGCACTGATATCGAGTTTATACTATTTGGTAATGGATTTTTGACACCTTGCATTCGCGCAAGATCCTCCCCAATCGTGTTTGCCAATCCAAAAATGCCTATGTATGGCCATCTATCCAGTGTAGATTCAACTGCTACATCGGTAAGTGTATAATAAATAAGTTCCTGTATATGATTTACTATTTTTGTCGGTTCTTATAGAGTTCACTGATACCTTGTTTATAAGCGCGTAGATGAAACTGACATGGGTTAGCGGAGACAGCACGCCACAAAATGTGCAGTTTGGTGATGGGAAATCGCAAGTTGCATCAACAGTCACAACTTTCACTCAAAAGGACATGTGTAGTGAGTTTTGAGTTTTGGACTTTGAGTATTGCATTTTCATTTTCATTCACATTATAGGTGTTTTGATTAGTAAATGTGCGTATTGATTTGGATTTTGGAATGGCAACAGCATCAGCATTGCCTAGTCCAGCCAAAGATTTTGGGTGGCACGACCCGGGATTCATTCATTCAGCAGTTATGACAGGCCTTAAGCCTTCAACTGCTTACACTTACCGTTATGGAAGGTACAAATTTCTGTTTTTCTCTACTCTGCTTCCTCTTTTGTTTCTAAATTCTTATCAGTATGATATGAATGTATACACAGTGACTCGGTTGGTTGGAGCAATGAAATTCAGTTCAGGACACCGCCGCCGGGAGGTGCTGATGAGCTCAAATTCATTTCATATGGGGACATGGGGAAGACCCCTCGCGATTCATCTATTGAACATTACATACAGGTACTTTTTCAGAAATGGTTTTGTAGGAGTTTCAGTTTTTTAAGGTACTGATGACAATTACTATGTTTTTTTCTTTGTTTTTGGTGATTATTTAGCCGGGAGCACTGTCAGTGGCACAGGCATTGACTGATGAAGTTGCTTCTGGAAATGTGGACAGCATTTTCCACATTGGAGATATGAGCTATGCAACTGGATTTTTGGTTGAATGGGATTATTTCCTCAACCTCATCAGCCCCATTGCTTCAAAAGTTTCTTACATGACAGCCATTGGAAATCATGAGAGGTAACTTCTTCTTCGCATTGCAAATATCTGACCTTTTTTTGGAGCTTTTTTCGTCAATTACAATTGGTTCAACTTGATATGCCAAATTGTATACTTCTGTTTGAAAAAAAAAAAAAAAGTTTCCCTTGTCTGAGTAAATTGGGATTTTTGCAGTAACTATGTGAACACAGCGTCAAAATACATAACTCCAGATTCGGGAGGCGAATGCGGTGTTCCTTACGAGAAATATTTCCCAATGCCCACCGCTGGAAAAGATAAGCCATGGTACTCTATTGAACAAGGTCCTGTTCACTTCACCGTGATTTCTACCGAGCATGACTGGACTGAGGACTCCGAGCAGGTACTCCACATCAAAGAAAAAAAAATTCTTATGGTGACTTTTCAACCATGTTTGTGACCTTGATGTTTGTTACCTTAGAGATCTCATAATAGTGTTCTAACATGATACAGTATGCATGGATCAAATCTGACCTTGCCTCAGTTGATAGGTCTAAAACCCCTTGGTTGATTTTCATGGGGTAAGTAATTCTTTAGCTGATTATTCGTAGCTGGTTTTATTTCACCAATGGATTTATGGATACATCAAGCGCGTTATGTTTCCACGCTGTTTAACTTTTGGAAAATTGTGGAGATGCAGTTTTTGAAAGACAATGAAGTTTTTGTTTAGTTTATCCTAAAGAAAACAAAAAGATTTATTTTATTTTCTTTCCATCGAATTTCAAAGCACCTTTCATATTTTAGGTAATCCTTTGTATCTTCGTGTCACAGGCACCGACCTATGTATAGCTCTATTCATCCACTGCTCTCCGTAGATTATGACTTTGTTTCAGCGGTCGAGCCTTTGTTATTTGTCAACAAGGTAGATCTAGCTCTCTTTGGACATGTCCATGTCTATGAGAGGACTTGTGCTGTTTACAAAGGAAAATGCTTGGGTATGCCTGTTAAAGATCAAAATGGTATCGACACGTACGACACCAGAAAGTATACTGCCCCTGTTCATGCAATCATAGGGATGGCAGGCTTCAAGCTGGACAAGTTCCCATCCAAAGAAGTAAGTAAATTCTTTCTGTTCTTACCATTGCGAAAAAATCGAATAAAATAGTAGCATACTTTTAACATGACTAAGGTCAATTTAAAATGCACTTGCTGTTGCGCAGCTGAAGAGTTGGAGTGTATCGAGGCATTCTGATTTCGGGTATGCCAGATTTAAGGCTACAAGGAAAGACTTGATAGCGGAGGTTAGTACACCAATCTGTCGACTGCTTCTTCTTCTACTGCTTCTTCGCTTATTTTATGAACTCTGCTGCATTTCTGTTTTTTTCTTCTTCTTCTGCAGTTTGTGAATTCAAACTCAAGAAAAGTTCAGGATAGTTTCCATCTCACCAAATGATGCACAAGCTGATACATGGATCAGGACTTGGTACATTATAAAGATTTATACATATGTAACAATGTCTTAAATTATTATTTTTTTTATTACAAAAAAACTAAAGTTCTTGACTAAAGAATACAAGAGGAAATGAAAAGCTGGTGAGACTGGTCCCCAAGCCAAGGCTCCAAACGAATGACCTGCCAACCCTACTCACGCCATTTTACTCTTTTGAAGAAATAAATGTTGTCAAGTAGCCGTTGCACCTTCCTCCACACATTTTCAATTGAAAAAAAAAGAACATAAACAATTCCAACAAGTAATCCCCTGTCACCTGGCATTCAGTCCTGCCCTCATCTCTCATTTCTTCCTTCCTAACTTTTCATTAGCTCCTAACTCTCCTCTAATTCTTGACTATAAACTTACATCTCCTCATCTCAACTATTCATTCACAACCAAAATCGTCAAATGAATCCCTCCGTTTTCTCACCATCTACAACACCATTGCTGTCCGACGCAACGAGTAATACCAGCAGTGAAGACTCTGATGAAAGTCCTCAACACGTACATAACTTTTCTGTTATGGAAAATGATGGCTGCAAGATTTCTTCAAGCCTGTCCGTGTCGAAAAATCAAGCATACAAGCAATTGGCTGTGCTGACAGGTCATGTAGGATCAGTTTCAAGCCTGGCTTTGTGTGGAGAGTTCATCCTCAGTGCCTCACAAGGAAAAGATATCATAGTCTGGCAGCAGCCTGACCTTAAAATGTTTACTAAATTTGGACAAGGCGACGGCTCGGTGAAGGCATTGGTTGCGGTTGGGAGCAAGGTATTCACAGCTCATCAAGATAGTAGAATAAGGGTATGGAAGGTGACCAGAAGCTCAGAAAATGTGTTTAGGCTTGTGGATACTTTGCCTACAAAAAAGGACTATTTGGGGAAATTCATGAGTCAGAGAAATTATGTACAGATCAGGAGACACAGGAAGCAGCTATGGATTGAACATGCTGATAGTATTTCATGTTTAGCTTTTCAAAATGGGTTGGTCTATTCGGGTTCTTGGGACAGGACTATTAAAGTTTGGAGAGTTTCAGATTTGAAGTGTTTAGTATCGATAAAAGCGCATGATGATGCCATCAATGGATTAGCCACAAGCAAAGATGGTACTGTGTATTCAGCTTCTGCTGATGGAAAGATCAAAGCTTGGGTAAGAGACAAAGCCAATAACAAACTTGTACTGCAAGGTGTTTTGGAAGGTCACAAGGACGCGTCGATGAATTCAGTGATTGTTTCGAATGATGGCCACGCTGTTTATGGAGGTGGTTCAAATGGATATGTAATGGCGTGGGAGAAAAACGTCGAAACGAATTCTTGGAACTTAATTTTTGAGGTGAAAGCGCATCAAATGGCTGTGCTGTGTATGTGTTTAATGGGTGAGTTTCTGTGCAGTGGCTCGGCGGATAAGAGCATTGCAGTGTGGAAAAGAGATTTCTCAAGTGACCCAAGGCTTTGTAAAGTTGGGATCATAACGGGGCACGAAGGACCTGTCAAGTGCCTCCAGGCCGCGCCTAATGGCGTCGGGGAAGGTTTTTTACTGTACAGTGGAAGCTTAGATAAGAGTTTGAGAGTCTGGTGGGTTTCAAAAAGCTGGATAAATGATCAAAAACCAGTTCAGAATTTAACAAAACAAAGTGTGTTAGTATAAGTTACCATTGTTTTCAAGTGCTGATTATCGGCATTATAGCGTTTTCTTCAAAAATCTGAGCGTAAGGTGAACTCGTCTCCTTAATCATGTTTCGATTTCCCTACAGTGTTTGAGAGTGAAAATCATGCTCCAACAGTTAGATGAATGTTTGAACTTTTGTTGGATGATCTCTTCAGGTTTGAAAATTGAAATTTGGGAGCTCAAAAGTGTCATTCTCTTGTTAAATGATTTAAAATAATGCCAGAGACATACAGAGAAAAAAAAAGAAGGAACAAAAAGTGGGACAAACTTGAACAGCTTAGCAAAACCTCGATGCAAATTAATACTAAAGCGCGGTAAAGCCTGACTTTATTACACATAATAAGGCATTGAAGCCCCACAAGGTAGGAAAAAATACAGCAAGAAACAGTTTTTTTTTTTTCAGCTTTAGAACTGGGGCTCCCTTAATTATGCGTAAATGTTCATATAATGGCAACATTATTTTATCAAACCTTGCGCGTAACAATGTCTGAACATTCCCTGTCATACGATAATGTAGGACCTATACGAGACACAATGAACAAAGCCAGCACGTCGTAGATATTTCAACAGAAGAAGCCGTCTGTGCATATCTATATCCTTGCGAGTAAGCTAAGACGTGGGTTAACATTAGTTTATGATTTGGTATCATTTTGTCTAAGCAACTTTTAGAGTTCAGTGACCGACTTCCTTGGCTGTTTTAAGTAAACAAATGGATGCAGTTGAACTTTTCCTTTAAAAGAACTACAAGCTATCTGTAAAGGACCACAAAGGAATAAGTATACAAAACTGCAAGACTGGCTGAGAACAATTCTTTGTTTGAAACACAAGGAATATGAGCTCTCTCTACCAATAAAGTAGTACTCAGCACCAAATCCGATTCTTTACAGGCCAAATCCACACTACTTTAGCTAACTTTCAGTTCAAATTTTGTATCTTATATTCAAATCAGTAGTTGGCAAAAAGCTAAATAACATAGTAGCATTCACATCTTAAAATAATCCTAAACATTCTACAAGTGCAACACTGTTCTATCACGGTGAGGGAAGCTTTCAAAATGTAGACTATGGTGGTGTACGAGTTACGACTGTCTAGGGACCGAGGATCACGTAGTGTTCCATGCAAGTGATGATGAGACTGAACGACATCACACCACAGATGATCAGGTTTTGTTTATGTTTACGATCATTCCTAACCAAATCTATTATGTGAAAAGCACGATACAAGTTACAACAATATTTCTTTCAATGAGCCTAAAAATGTGATTCGTGTTTGGTATTATTTATGGAATAAGGGTGCGGTTCAGGTACAAACCAAATTATAAATAAAAACTACAAACCGATTATAAAGCCGACACGTGTCCCAGTTTAGTCGAAATTCCGGAGAAAACACGGAGGGGTATAATAGTCATTCCACACTAATGGTTATAAAACCTAATTATGTTATTTTCAATTTAGTCCAAAAATTGTTAGTGTTCAGACTTAAATGGTATTGTTCAGACTTAAAAAAGGTAGTGTTCAGACTTAAATGGTAGTGTTCAGACTTAAATGGTAGTGTTCAGACTTAAAAATACTTAATAATCAGACTTAAATGGTAGTGTTCAGACTTAAATGGTAATGTTCAGACTTAAAAATACTTAATAATCAGACTTAAATGGTAGTGTTCAGACTTAAAAAAGGTTGTGTTCAGACTTAAATGTACTTAATAATCAGACTTAAATGGTAGTGTTCAGACTTAAATGGTAGTGTTCAGACTTAAATGGTAGTGTTCAGACTTAAAAATATTTAATAATCAGACTTAAATGGTAGTGTTCAGACTTAAATGGTAATGTTCAGACTTAAAAATACTTAATAATCAGACTTAAATGGTAGTGTTCAGACTTAAAAAAGGTTGTGTTCAGACTTAAATGTACTTAATAATCAGACTTAAATGGTAATGTTCAAACTTAAAAATACTTAATAATCAGACTTAAATGGTAGTGTTCAACTTAAATGGTAGTGTTCAGACTTAAATGGTAGTGTTCAGACTTAAAAATATTTAATAATCAGACTTAAATGGTAGTGTTCAGACTTAAATGTACTTAATAATCAGACTTAAATGGTAGTGTTCAGACTTAAATGGTAGTGTTCAGACTTAAATGGTAGTGTTCAGACTTAAAAATACTTAATAATCAGACTTAAATGGTAGTGTTCAGACTTAAATGGTAATGTTCAGACTTAAAAATACTTAATAATCAGACTTAAATGGTAGTGTTCAGACTTAAAAAAGGTTGTGTTCAGACTTAAATGTACTTAATAATCAGACTTAAATGGTAGTGTTCAGACTTAAATGGTAGTGTTCAGACTTAAATGGTAGTGTTCAGACTTAAAAATATTTAATAATCAGACTTAAATGGTAGTGTTCAGACTTAAATGGTAATGTTCAGACTTAAAAATACTTAATAATCAGACTTAAATGGTAGTGTTCAGACTTAAAAAAGGTTGTGTTCAGACTTAAATGTACTTAATAATCAGACTTAAATGGTAATGTTCAGACTTAAAAATACTTAATAATCAGACTTAAATGGTAGTGTTCAACTTAAATGGTAGTGTTCAGACTTAAATGGTAGTGTTCAGACTTAAAAATATTTAATAATCAGACTTAAATGGTAGTGTTCAGACTTAAATGTACTTAATAATCAGACTTAAATGGTAGTGTTCAGACTTAAATGGTAGTGTTCAGACTTAAAAATACTTAATAATCAGACTTAAATGGTAGTGTTCAGACTTAAATGGTAATGTTCAGACTTAAAAATACTTAATAATCAGACTTAAATGGTAGTGTTCAGACTTAAAAAAGGTTGTGTTCAGACTTAAATGTACTTAATAATCAGACTTAAATGGTAGTGTTCAGACTTAAATGGTAGTGTTCAGACTTAAATGGTAGTGTTCAGACTTAAAAATATTTAATAATCAGACTTAAATGATAGTGTTCAGACTTAAATGGTAATGTTCAGACTTAAAAATACTTAATAATCAGACTTAAATGGTAGTGTTCAGACTTAAAAAAGGTTGTGTTCAGACTTAAATGTACTTAATAATCAGACTTAAATGGTAATGTTCAGACTTAAAAATACTTAATAATCAGACTTAAATGGTAGTGTTCAACTTAAATGGTAGTGTTCAGACTTAAAAATATTTAATAATCAGACTTAAATGGTAGTGTTCAGACTTAAATGTACTTAATAATCAGACTTAAATGGTAGTGTTCAGACTTAAATGGTAGTGTTCAGACTTAAATGGTAGTGTTCAGACTTAAAAATACTTAATAATCAGACTTAAATGGTAGTGTTCAGACTTAAATGGTAATGTTCAGACTTAAAAATACTTAATAATCAGACTTAAATGGTAGTGTTCAGACTTAAAAAAGGTTGTGTTCAGACTTAAATGTACTTAATAATCAGACTTAAATGGTAGTATTCAGACTTAAATGGTAGTGTTCAAACTTAAAAAAAGTAGTGTTCATACTAAAAAATACTTAATAATCAGACTTAAATGGTAGTGTTCAGACTTAAAAAGGTAGTGTTCAGACTTAAAAATACTTAATAATCAGACTTAAATGGTAGTGTTCAGACTTAAAAAAGGTTGTGTTCAGACTTAAATGTACTTAATAATCAGACTTAAATGGTAATGTTCAGACTTAAAAATACTTAATAATCATACTTAAATGGTAGTGTTCAACTTAAATGGTAGTGTTCAGACTTAAATGGTAGTGTTCAGACTTAAAAATATTTAATAATCAGACTTAAATGGTAGTGTTCAGACTTAAATGTACTTAATAATCAGACTTAAATGGTAGTGTTCAGACTTAAATGGTAGTGTTCA
Source organism: Rhodiola kirilowii (assembly GCA_033675215.1). NCBI lineage: Eukaryota > Viridiplantae > Streptophyta > Magnoliopsida > Saxifragales > Crassulaceae > Rhodiola > Rhodiola kirilowii. Next base: position 8,154,579 of record CM066203.1, on the reverse strand, counting down.
GACTTAAATGGTAGTGTTCAGACTTAAAAATACTTAATAATCAGACTTAAATGGTAGTGTTCAGACTTAAATGGTAATGTTCAGACTTAAAAATACTTAATAATCAGACTTAAATGGTAGTGTTCAGACTTAAAAAAGGTTGTGTTCAGACTTAAATGTACTTAATAATCAGACTTAAATGGTAGTGTTCAGACTTAAATGGTAGTGTTCAGACTTAAAAAAAGTAGTGTTCATACTAAAAAATACTTAATAATCAGACTTAAATGGTAGTGTTCAGACTTAAAAAGGTAGTGTTCAGACTTAAAAAGGTAGTGTTCAGACTTAAAAAGGTAGTGTTCAGACTTAAAAAAAGTAGTGTTCATACTTAAAAATACTTAATAATCAGACTTAATTAAATGGTAGTGTTCAGACTTAAAAAAGGTAGTGTTCAGACTTAAATGGTAGTGTTCAGACTTAACTGGTAGTGTTCAGACTTAAAAAAGGTAGTGTTCAGACTTAAATGGTAGTGTTCAGACTTAAATGGTAGTGTTCAGACTTAAAAATACTTAATAATCAGACTTAAATGGTAGTGTTCAGACTTAAATGGTAGTGTTCAGACTTAAAAATACTTAATAATCAGACTTAAATGGTAGTGTTCAGACTTAAAAAAGGTAGTGTTCAGACTTAAATGGTAGTGTTCAGACTTAAAAATACTTAATAATCAGACTTAAATGGTAGTGTTCAGACTTAAAAAGGTAGTGTTCAGACTTAAAAAAAAGTAGTGTTCATACTTAAAAATACTTAATAATCAAACTTAATTAAATGGTAGTGTTCAGACTTAAATGGTAGTGTTCAGACTTAAAAGCTTAATGATCAGAATTAAAAAAAAAGCAATGATCAGACTAAAAATTCTTAATGATTAGACTTAAAATGGTAATGATCATACTTAAAAAGAATTCTATGATCAGACTTAAAATTAAAGAGTCTTGCCCTAAGAATTCTATGATCAGACTAAATTTTTTTTTATATTTTTATTTTTGATTAAAACATGAATTTGACCCTTCAGATGATCGAATTTGCCCTAAAAACACCGACCTCACCACGTAGTTGTGAGTCTTGCTCAGAATGCCGTTTCCACCCAAAAAATACTAGGCTTTCATCAAATTCTGACACAGGCGCATAAACATCAAATTTTGCATAGCATTCTTCAGATGTTCCAATTTCTGCATGTAAGTCTGATCATTACCATATTAAAGTCTGATCATTATCAATTTTAAGTCTGATTATAACCATTTTAAGTCTTGTCATTACTGATTTAAGTCTGAACATTGTAGTGTTCAGACTTAAATGGTAGTGTTCAGACTTAAGATGGTAAGACTTAAAAATACTTAATAATCAGACTTAAATGGTAGTGTTCAGACTTAAATGGTAGTGTTCAGACTTAAAAAGTCTGATCGTTAACAATGTTTTTTAAGTCTGAACAATATTTTTTCAAGTATTGTCATTACTGGTTTAAGTCTGAACATTGTTTTTTTAAGTCTGAACATTGTTATTTAAGTCTGATCGTTAATGGTTTAAGTCTCATTATTATTTTTTAAGTCTGAACAATGTTTTTTCAAGTCTGAACAATGTTTTTTCAAGTATTGTCATTACTGGTTTAAGTCTGAACATTGTTTTTTAAGTCTGAACATTGTTATTTAAGTCTGATTGTTAATGGTTTAAGTATCATTATTATTTTTTTAAGTCTGAACACTGTTTTTTAAAGTCTGAACAATGTTTTTTGAAGTATTTGTCATTACTGGTTTAAGTCTGAACATTGTTTTTGAAGTCTGAACATTGTTTTTGAAGTCTGAACATTACTGTAGCAAATTTTGGACGTTTATACCCCTCATATCGTTTATATATTTTTAAATAAGTCCACATGTAATTTTTTTATTTACAAAAATAACCCCGACTGGATGAAATCTCGGCTGAATTTTAATTGGTTCATTTTGACACGTGTCGAATTTTTTATGGATTTGTAGTTTTTATTTATAATATTGATTTGTATTTGATCCAGACCCATGGAATAAAATAATCTTTTATAAAAAAAGGAAAAAAAAAGTGAGGGAAGCTTTCAAGCTGCTCTAGTTGGACTAACCTTATGTGTCTTACGCTCATTGTTAGACCAGGACGCGGCCCAAAAATTTCAGGACCGGGCTGGCCTAAGTGCACATTAATCCAAACGTATTCAAATGTGTGCGTCCTACAGTCACGAGCTTTGTTTAAAAAATGATAATTTATAGGAAAAGTAATAAAAAAAAATCACTCTGATTTCTTCTTTTTTTTGATTTTTTTATTAAAATTGTGAATTACAAAGATAACGGCGAATCGAGGACTTAAAGTTGGGATAATTTAACTAACTGTGAACATAACAGACAAGAAAAAATAAACATGTTTAAACAGGAGTCCGCCGCTCCACTTCATCTCTGGCTTGAGCACATCATCCCATCATTCACAACTGAAAAAGACAAGACCGCTTAAATATTATAACTGCATCGTCTGCCAGCGATCCAGTCTCCATTTTATATTTTCCTATTTTGTTGATAGTGGTCTAATTTATATTTTCTTTGAAAAACCAAAAAAGAAAAAAAGCAACAATTTCCAATTTTCTTGGCAGCTTTGAGAGCTCTCACTCAGCAGCTTCCCCTTTGCCGCTCCCCGTCGGCCACTCATCGCTCTCCGTTAACCAACCAATCAACAATTCAAAACGGTCCTTAAAGCTCTCCATCCGTCGACATATTTGAATCCCGTTGGACAGCGAACAAAGGAGACGACAAAAATCCTTGGTAACTAATTAGTGCACACCAACTTAGTCGGTCGGACAATTCGAGACGACCTCCCACGCGGTTCGTTTCATTTGTCTATTTTTTTTTGCTTTTATTTATTAGTCAAAGTTGGTTTTGGCTGAAATAGGAAATGGAATTGATTAAACTAAATGCAGGTAGGTGGTGACGGATGGCCAGTTTTTGTTGGGGCGGTGATTTCAAAGTCTCTTGTTACTACTGATTAATGTTCAGCTGTAGGAGATGGTGATGATGTGTTTAATCCAAATCTCATCATCTGTCTGCTGATTGATACTTATAACTAGTAATTAAATAAGACTCTAGAAGTGGTGTTGATGCTTCATACTTCATTACTTTGCTAGCTTCCATCATTCATTGCCCATATTGCTTTTATGCTTCTCAATTTTCAAGTGGATGGGCGGATGGATGGGTCAAGAACAAAATTGGGATATCTTTGATGTTGTTTTATTGTTGAGCAGTTGTAACTTGTAGTGGATTTTGTTTAGAATTTGGTGTGAAGCTCACCTACAAAATAGCTAGTCAAGAGCAGATATTGGTTATAGCTTTCTCTGTCTATATATGCCTGTTTCAGATTAGTTCTCTGTTAGCTTCATTGTATGGTTCCCGGAGTTCCTTTGATTTTTAGAAGCTGCCTGCATTGGTTAGGGCTCTTTGGGTTGGCATATTTGTGACCAACGTTTTGGATAAAGCTCTTCGGGGACTCTTTTGGAGTATTGCATTTTGTAGATCTGGGGTTCTGCGGCTAAGATGGTTGGGAGTAGTGAGGGAGTGAGCCAATTTGGGCATTCTAATGGGCCAATTTCTTCTTCAAATGGGTCTGTTGAGGAGAAACTTGATGAGCTACGTCGCTTGATGGGTAAAGGAGAAGAGGATCCGCTGAGGATTGTTGGTGTTGGAGCTGGTGCTTGGGGCAGTGTGTTTGTAGCTATGCTGCAAGATTGCTATGGTCATCTACGAGATAAGATCCAAATTAGGATATGGAGAAGAGCTGGCAGAGCTGTTGATAAAGCAACAGCACAGCACTTATTTGAAGTGATCAACTCGAGGGAAGATGTACTGAGGAGATTGATCAGGCGTTGCGCATACTTGAAATATGTTGAAGCAAGATTGGGAGATCGGACTCTTTATGCGGATGAAATTCTGAAGGATGGGTTCTGCTTGAATATGATTGACACTCCATTGTGCCCCTTGAAAGTTGTAACTAACTTGCAAGAGGCTGTCTGGGATGCTGACATTGTGGTCAACGGCTTGCCTTCGACTGAAACCTATGACGTCTTTAATGAGATCAGTCGATATTGGAAGGAGAGAATTACTGTCCCTGTCATAATATCCTTGTCAAAGGGTATAGAAGCTGAGGTGAACCCCGAACCTCGTGTTATAACTCCCACACAAATGATAAATCGTGCAAGTAAGTGCTGCATGTTGGCGTGTTTCTGTTTTTCTCATGCATACATATTTTCTTAGCTTTCCTATTTTGAGGTCTTTCAGTATCTTACACTGTTCCCAAATTTGAATTGCCCTACCTTCACTAGATATCGTGTTTGTGACCAAAATTGGGTTTATTACTGTTCACTTTTATCTTGTTATTCTAGTAAGCTTAAGTGTGTTATATAAACCCGAAGATGAATATATATACTTAACTCAGGTCTCAAGGTCAATTCATAAGAGTTTCCGTTCTGCTTAACATGCTTAAAAATTTGGTTCATCACTGTGAGAATATCACATCATATTACTTAAACATGTGTCAAAGATTCAATAGGGAGAATTAGTGGTGTCCATTTACCTGAGTTTTTTTTTCTTAAAACAATTTGTTTTTGTATTGATTTTATAAATCCATACATCTACTTGCTTGCTGCTGTCTTGCTTTGCTGTATCTCTTTTACTAATCCCGCTTATATTGTTGTGCTTATTGGCATAATCAGCTTGGTATCATGAAGTTGTTTGCCTCCTCGTGTCCGGGTTTTCTACATTTGATTTCTGAGTACGAATAATTTGCAGCTGGAATTTCACCGGAGAACATTCTCTATCTCGGAGGACCGAACATTGCCTCAGAAATCTACAACAAAGAATATGCTAATGCACGTATATGTGGAGCTGAGAAATGGAGAAAGAGGCTTGCAAAGTTCCTGAGGCAGCCCAATTTTATAGTGTGGGATAACGGTGATCTTGTCACTCATGAAGTGATGGGTGGATTGAAAAATGTGTATGCAATTGGAGCTGGTAAGAATCATTTCTTTTTGGAAAATTTGGGTGATTGCATTCCATGAAGAGAAAACACAACTACTCTTCTAATTCAAGCTCTTTTGTGGAATGTCAGTGATTTTTGGTAGCTTATTAGTCGCCAGCTTCTATTTCATTGTGAAGGAAGAAGGATACATGCACTCAATGTTTAGATTGCCCTAATTTTAGAGAAATATAAATGTTGATCTGTCAAGTTTTATTCAGCTAAAATTCTAATTTAGGCCTTGTAATTTTCAAAATGTAGGAATTGTAGCAGGGCTAACAAACGAGAGTGCTACAAGCAAGTCGGTGTACTTTGCTCACTGCACATCAGAGATGATTTTCATCACTCATTTACTAGCTGAAGAGCCAGAAAAGCTAGCAGGGCCATTGCTAGCTGACACCTATGTTACTTTGTTGAAAGGGCGCAACGCTTGGTATGGCCAAAAACTAGCAAAGGGTGAATTGAGTCTTGAAATGGGTGATAGCATCAAGGGGAAGGGAATGATTCAGGTATCATTATGGATAATTAATTCATTTCTGGAAACTTGTTCGCCCTAGAGATTCTCAATCATTTTATGTTCAATTTTTTCATTCATCCCTCGTCATATGATTATGCATGATACTTGTTATTATTAATAACATCATGATCCACATATTTTAGGGAGTCTCTGCTGTAAAAGCATTCTACGATCTGTTAAGCCAATCCAGCTTAAGCATCAAACACCCAGATGACAACAATCCAGTTGCTCCAGTCGAGCTCTGCCCCATTCTAAAGGCACTCTACAAAACATTGATAACTAGGTAACTGTCATTAAGTTGTAAAAGTTCCCTACATACAACTCCATTCTTTATGCTCCGAGGTTTTGATATGTCATGCTTGGTTGAAAATTCAGAGAGTCGACACCTCAAGGCGTTCTTGAAGCACTAAGGGATGAAACAATGAATGATCCTCGAGACCGAATTGAGATGGCACAGACCCATGCATTTTACCGACCCTCCCTCTTGGGGCAACATCCTTCACTACTACCAAAGTCCCCCTTCTGATAGGTTTACATATAAATTATCCAGAGTACTGAACTGTTTGATCAGCTTCTGTATATCTTATGTCTCAATATGATTATTTTTGCTTGTCATCCACGAGCCACAACAATTTAGATTTTAGAAAAGTCTGAAACTAAAAATAAAAAAAAAAAGGTCTGAAACTACCTTTTTATTATGGGTGCGGTTCAGGTACAAACCAAATTATAAATAAAAACTACAAACCGATTATAAAGCCGACACGTGTCCCAGTTTAGTCAAAATCCCAGAGAAAACACGGAGGGGTATAATAGTCATTCCACACTAATGGGTATAAAACCTAATAATGTTATTTTCAATTTAGTCCAAAAATTGTTAGTGTTCAGACTTAAAATACTGATGTTCAGACTTAAAAATACTTAATAATCAGACTTAAATGGTAGTGTTCAGACTTAAATGGTAGTGTTCAGACTTAAAAATACTTAATAATCAGACTTAAATGGTAGTGTTCAGACTTAAAAAGGTAGTGTTCAAACTTAAAAAAAGTAGTGTTCATACTTAAAAATACTTAATAATCAGACTTAAATGGTAGTGTTCAGACTTAAAAAAGGTAGTGTTCAGACTTAAATGGTAGTGTTCAGACTTAACTGGTAGTGTTCAGACTTAAAAAAGGTAGTGTTAAGACTTAAATGGTAGTGTTCAGACTTAAATGGTAGTGTTCAGACTTAAAAATACTTAATAATCAGACTTAAATGGTAGTGTTCAGACTTAAAAATACTTAATAATCAGACTTAAATGGTAGTGTTCAGACTTAAATGGTAGCGTTCAGACTTAAAAATACTTAATAATCAGACTTAAATGGTAGTGTTCAGACTTAAAAAAGGTAGTGTTCAGACTTAAATGGTAGTGTTCAGACTTAAATGGTAGTGTTCAGACTTAAAAATACTTAATAATCAGACTTAAATGGTAGTGTTCAGACTTAAAAAAGGTAGTGTTCAGACTTAAATGGTAGTGTTCAGACTTAAATGGTAGTGTTCAGACTTAAAAATACTTAATAATCAGACTTAAATGGTAGTGTTCAGACTTAAAAAGGTAGTGTTCAGACTTAAAAAAAGTAGTGTTCATACTTAAAAATACTTAATAATCAGACTTAATTAAATGGTAGTGTTCAGACTTAAATGGTAGTGTTCAGACTTAAAAGCTTAATGATCAGACTTAAAAAAAAAAGCAATGATCAGACTAAAAATTCTTAATGATCAGACTTAAAATGGTAATGATCATACTTAAAAAGAATTCTATGATCAGACTTAAAATTAAAGAGTCTTGCCCTAAGAATTCTATGATCAGACTAAATTTTTTTTTATATTTTTATTTTTGATTAAAACATGAATTTGACCCTTCAGATGATCGAATTTTCCCTAAAAACACCGACCTCACCACGTAGTTGTGAGTCTTGCTCAGAATGCCGTTTCTACCCAAAAAATACTAGGCTTTCATCAAATTCTGACACAGGCGCATAAACATCAAATTTTGCATAGCATTCTTCAGATGTTCCAATTTCTGCATGTAAGTCTGATCATTACCATATTAAAGTCTGATCATTATCAATTTTAAGTCTGATTATAACCATTTTAAGTCTTGTCATTACTGATTTAAGTCTGAACATTGTAGTGTTCAGACTTAAATGGTAGTGTTCAGACTTAAGATGGTAAGACTTAAAAATACTTAATAATCAGACTTAAATGGTAGTGTTCAGACTTAAATGGTAGTGTTCAGACTTAAAAAGGCTGATCGTTAACAATGTTTTTTAAGTCTGAACAATGTTTTTTCAAGTATTGTCATTACTGGTTTAAGTCTGAACATTGTTTTTTTAAGTCTGAACATTGTTATTTAAGTCTGATCGTTAATGGTTGAAGTCTCATTATTATTTTTTAAGTCTGAACAATGTTTTTTCAAGTCTGAACAATGTTTTTTCAAGTATTGTCATTACTGGTTTAAGTCTGAACATTGTTTTTTAAGTCTGAACATTGTTATTTAAGTCTGATTGTTAATGGTTTAAGTCTCATTATTTTTTTAAGTCTGAACACTGTTTTTTTTAAGTCTGAACAATGTTTTTTTAAGTATTTGTCATTACTGGTTTAAGTCTGAACATTGTTTTTGAAGTCTGAACATTACTGTAGCAAATTTTGGACGTTTATACCCCTCATATCGTTTATATATTTTTAAATAAGTCCACATGTAATTTTTTTATTTACAAAAATAACCCCGACTGGATGAAATCTCGGCTGAATTTTAATTGGTTCATTTTGACACGTGTCGAATTTTTTATGGATTTGTAGTTTTTATTTATAATATTGGTTTGTATTTGATCCAAACCCTTTTATTATTATTGTAAATTATATATATTTGTCATGTTCTTTAGAAAATATATTGGGCCAACTCATGAAGCCCGGCCCATTTAGCTGCGAGCGCGATCCTCTTGAAGTCGCTCCTTATCTGCAGAAACGAAAATGTAGATAAGGGAGCGAACGAGAGAGTGAGGGAGAGTGGTTGTAAGAATGGCTTCGGCTCCGTTTTCGATCATGTTGACGCAAGCAGCCTCATCGGCGGTGCTTCATCATCAGGAGGCTACTTCGTTTCTGTCATCGAAACCGAATTTCAGGACTACGATCTCGCTGTATCCTCTGGTGGTGTTGCGTAGCGGTGGAGGCGCCAGGAATTTGAGGACCGATGGAAATGGACATTGCAGGAATTTGGTTGCTTCAGCTGCTGCTGCTGCTTTGGCGGAGTCGGATGTGATTGACGCTGTTGACGAGGAGGGGGACGAACAGGCGCCTGCTGCTCCGGTTGTTTACACCAAGCCCAAGACTGGAAAGGCTGCGTTGCCTTTGAAGAGAGATAGAGTATGAGTTTTGAAATTGTACATGTTTCATCATGATCTTGTTGTGTTTATTGTTTAGGGTTTTATGTTCGTTTCAGGTCATGATTTTTTGGTCTACTTGTTTTTGAAATCAGTATTCCTTTCGAATAGTATAGTTGTCCTCCAGTTCCTGGCTTTGTGTTGACATGTTTGATCACTCCATGTGTTTGTATTGAATATGTAGACAAGGTCTAAGAGATTCTTGGAGATTCAGAAGCTCAGGGAAACTAAGAAGGAATATGATGTGAGAACAGCTTTTTCATTGCTGAAAGAAATGGCAAACTCAAAGTTTATAGAAACTGTTGAATCTCATTTTCGTCTCAACATTGACCCCAAATACAATGATCAGCAATTGAGGGCTACGGTGAGTTGGTTGCTATGAGCAGACCTTTTTCTATTTTGTATTCCTTGATGACCCATGTTCGCTTTTCTCATTCAGTTTGTGACTGTTTTATAGGTGAGCTTGCCCAAGGGAACTGGTCAAACTGTGAGAATTGCTGTTCTTACTCAAGGTATCATCTTCTTACACAAGTCTACTGGCAAATGCAATACTGATCAATTGTTTAATTGTACTTTTGAATACGGTAATGTTGCTAAAGCTAGTGATTTTGGGAGCGAAAGATAATGCTACTTCCATTGTAGTCTATATTTATGACATTAAATTTTGCATTTGCCTTCCATTTTATATGGAGATTGCAGAGGAATTATTTGGCAACTTGTTTGTGTAATTTTAGCTGGCCATTCTTGGTTGTTACAGTTTGATTCATTAGCCTACCATCACTTATTTAGAAACTCAAAAATAATAATCTTGCCTTCTATTTACTTTGTAGTCGCTGCTTTCAACCTATTTGGCTGGATAAGATTAATTGCAGAGGAAGTCCCAGTTTGTGCACTTTATTTTCATGCTAGTAAACATTGCTAACTCCTAGTACTACATTGAGTGCTGAGAACGTATTACGTGATTTGTGGTTCAGTGCATAAGCCTTTCCTAGATTTGAGGGTCAATACTCAATCTATCATGGCTTTTTTGTTCAGTCTCCTATCCCTCTGTTTTGTTATCAATTTCCAATTCTAAGCTTCAACTTCGTTAGGTGAAAAGTTTGATGAGGCAAAAAGTGCCGGAGCGGAAATTGTTGGTGGAGAGGACTTGATACAACAAATCAAGGAGGGATTTATGGACTTTGACAAGTTGATTGCTTCACCAGATATGATGCCCAAGGTCTAGCTTTGCTTCCTGGGTTATGCCTCTTGCAAGTGTTCATCTTTGAAGTCAGTGTCATGACACCTCTTAGATAGGGTCTTTTCATAGAAGTTTCTTACATGGGAATAAGACTATATGTGTGTGTTAAAGGGAAATGACCGGTTTTATATTTCTTGTTTAAAGGTTGCCAGCCTAGGAAAGATCCTTGGACCTCGTGGACTGATGCCAAACCCGAAAGCTGGAACCGTCACAACCAATATCCCTCAGGTATAATTACTTATATCACGAGTTCAGCAAGTGTGAGAGAGATTTTTTTTTTGGGATAGAAAGTGTGAGAGAGACTGAGAGTGTTGTTTTGTGTATCATTCGGATGTCGGCCTTTATGTGTCACTACTCCAACTACTGATGTTACTCGTATGATATATTCCATTCCTCAGTATTTTGTAACTACTTTGTAGCTGTGTGGTGGAAGCTCTTAGTTCAACCCAATTTTGAACCCTTAAAAGCAACAATATCAGTTGGATGATCATCTATCCATGTTGTAAGATTGAATGGGCTAAATAAATGGTTAATGCTTACTACCTTATTTATAAACTACTTAATTTTGAACCAAGATTCTATTTCCTTCCTCTACCCTTCCTCTGCCCCTGGTTCATATACATCTCTAACCTTCAATGATAACTAAGTGTATATTTTCTTTCTCTCAGGCTATAGCTGAATTTAAGAAGGGGAAGGTTGAATACCGTGCAGACAAAACTGGGATTGTGCACATACCATTTGGGAAAATTGATTTCTCTGATGAAGATTTGATAGAGAACTTTATGGCTGCAGTGGTATGTTCTCTTCTTTTTTCCCTTCAATTATTATGTCTGTAGTTGTAAGTGTGTTTCTCTTGGTCACCAACTTCTAACTGGTTATCTAAACAACAGAAATCGATTGAAACAAACAAACCATCAGGAGCAAAGGGAGTGTACTGGAAAAGTGCACACATATGCTCATCAATGGGTCCGTCTATCCGGTTAAACATCAGGGACATGCTTGACTACAAACCTCCTGCCAATGCTTGAAGGCTACAATTCTCTAAATCAGTAAACTCCCGTTAATGCCTAGATTTTGTTTATACCTTCGTAAAACATGATCTTAGTTCTTTAACTTAATAAGTTCGGGTAGGCTTTTGTATTGTTATTAATAGTACCATGAAAGTTATGGCTTCCAGGAAAAGATAAAATATGTCATATTTTATCAAAATAGACTTTTGAGTATCTAATATCAGACATAAATTTAGAATATAGCATAAAATAACCTCAGCTTCACTCACATGACACTTGAGAGCCGATTTTGGTTTTGATGTGTATAGAATCATTAGCAGTTAGGTAGCCTATCTCAGTATACTGTCCCAGTCCTAGTTTGGAGACTCAGTACTTAGTTTTTTCATTAGTGACAATCTTTTGATTGAATATCACTATAATTCACCAAATCCTATGTATTATTCGCAAGTTGTATGTACTTTTTTTTATCGAACGAACGACAATTTCATTCATCAAATGATGAAACTACACAAAAATATTAGCCCAAAACCAAGTCAGAGGGACACATAGGTTAATACTCCGAAAAACGGGTGGGACTATCTAGTATCTACACAAACCCGCCAACACAGAGATTATAACAACTCAAAACTCAAACTAAGAACCTGTCAGCAAAAGAAAATCAACAGTCATTTGAACATTTTCTTATTGTGATAACAATTCATCAATTGAAATTGAAATTGAACGCACAATGTTTAGCCAAAAATCTGAATATACGACACAACTTTGATATCCATGTCCTAGTCCAACTTCAGATAAGTGACTCACATCACCTACCTAATTTGCCTGAAAATATATTATAATATAGAACAATAAATAGCTTCCAAGGGCAAGTATCTGGACCAAAATGATCGAGTCGTTGGTTCAATGTGATGGACCAACTTAATAATTACCATTACAAAAGTATTTACAGTTTCCTTCAGCAACGTCCTTTTCCTACAATGTTCATGATAGTCCCAAAAGAGGTTCCACTTCTCCAAACTAAAAAAAAGTGAAACAAAAGGCAGTTAGGACATCAAAGTAGAAAAAGAGCGAGAAGAAGTGTTTGCTACCACTTGTACTCGAAACAAAGGTTACACCTTTGGAAGGCTGTTCAATCCATGGCCCGTTCATTACATTCAGAATGCTACACGCCTCGCTGTATATTAAATCTGGGAGCAGCTTGGGTGTGAGCAAAAAGCATCTGAATGACAAGAAATGGAGTCACTTTTAATCAACAGCTAACACATTAATAAGTTTGTGAAGTTACATGTAGATACAAAATACAAATGCTGGCTCTGCCATCAAGATCATGTGAATAATGAATATAACGGAAGTTCTGTCTTGATGACAAGGCTTCTTACTGAGGTGTGTTTGGCTGGCTTGCAGCTCTTACTAACTGCTGAAACATTTTCCTCTCATTGATTGGGTCCATTCCTGAAAATTCATACATCAACAGAAAGTTGGAGTAGCTGTTCAGTGAAATTATTAAAAGATAGACAGGCATAACCTGTTCTATTGACCAGAACTGAACAACTTGGCTTAAACAAGAGAACTGAATAGAATAACTACTTCAGTATTTAACTTTTACGTTCAAAATATTAGATCATTAACTTTAATATAAGTACGGTTTGAGGTATTGAATTGAACAGCTGAAATTTAAGTTCAACAGAACATGCCATACTAACCTTGATTTATTTCATCAACTACCCTGAATGGGCAGTGAGTAAGATCTTGAAGGGATACCAGATACAAAATGGTTGACACTGAACGTTCCTGGTAAGAAACAGGGACAGCACCAATAGAAATTGAAAAACGAAAAAAATAAAAAAATAAAAAAATAAGCCGATAAAATTATATTATGAAGTCTATGTAACCAATACCCCTCCGGATTGATGATGGGCACTAAGAACTTGTAGCTGTCCTGTTTGCCTGTTATTGCAATATAACTGTCGTAGATTAGCACACATCATGGCTTTGAAACCATCTAGCATATTATTCCCTACATTTTATATATACGGAAAAAATACAAGGGGATATAGCCATGTCCAATAACTGGAAGAGGGAGTTGCGACAGATTTAACCTTATTGTTTGTGCAGACCACCACTACACTATAACACTATACACAAGTTGCAACCGATGAATTTCAAGAGCAAATTAACATGTGTAGTTAACTGATGTTCATGCTCTTTGTGTTAGTTCCCACGACAAATAAAGCATAACAACAATGAATTACAGCATTTGCAGTGCATAATAGACATGTGAACATCCTTTTGATTGGTTTTGAGGTAGGTTTGTCAGTTTAGTGTTGAGTTGTAGATTGTACATCCTTTTGATTAATGATAACATCATTCTTTCAAAAAAAACAAAGACGTGTGAACAAACACAACTAAAAATTCATAACAAAAAGAGCCATAAGAAGAAGAGTGTTACCTGAACTTGACTTTTATGAGAATTCCAAAGCTAGCGAAGTCCGTATCATGCTCATCTGGAAAACGTACGTACCCCGTAAATACTAAGCATTGGTGGAATTGGAGTGAATACGTTGCTAACTATTGAAAATAATATCTTAATTGAGGATAATTAGCAATTCAAATTCTATATCCCAGACATGTTGGCTTCCGAAGAACCAGCAGGAGGCCTCAACACAAGTGACCGTGAATTGAATAAACACCAGAAACAACAACATTGAGCTAGGAGTTTCCCTCATTTTATTCTTTGCAGCCAATAAAGCAATCACATATATTTGTAATTATCACGATTTTGGAAACCTACCCAATGAAACTTCTCCCGCCACAGCCATCTCCTTGAAGTTCCGACTAAAGTTCTCATTGATCTGATCAACAAGGCTCCTTAGCTTAGGTAGCCAGCTGGCCTACAATGTTATCGAAATCAATAAGATTTACTCATAACTTAATTGCAACAAAAACCAAGTCTAATATACTCATCAATTTTATGAGTTTAACAGATTAGAGGGGTATTAACTATTAAGAGTTCAACAAAAAAAGAGAACCTCGAGCCTCTCTTTTTTGTGCGGGTTACTTTTTGCCCATCGTATCTCTCTTTTGGAATTAGATACACTTTTCCAGCGAAAATATGGTTTGGTAATTATTCTCGAATCACCAGATTTAAACAAATAGTGCCAACAATCTGATCATAACTAACTGACGAAGTAGTTTATACCTTCAAAGAGTAAACTTCATTTTTACAGTTTTCCAAAGACTCTTCTTCAGCTTCTAGACGTGCAGTTAATTGTTCTATCTGTATCTGACGCTCTTCATATTCCTTCATAACATTCTGGTTAACAAAAAGAATAGCATTGGCTTGTGCTATGTTGTCCTGAATAGCTGCTTCTAACTCCTCGATTGTAGTAGGCATCTGCGGGTATAAGGAGAGGGGAAAAGTTTTCAAGATATAAATAGTATCCTTGCATCCCGTGAATGGATTTCCAAGATATGATTGTCAAGACAATTGATGTAGCAGTTAACTGAATTAGGGAAGCAGTTCCAATAATAAAAATCACCCCTTGTTGACATATTATGAACATACTGACATTGCATAAAACAAAATATGAGAATGTGGACCTCGAGAAACTCTTTATGTAGTTCAGGCGTTATAAAGGCAATTGATTCTGCATGTCTCTTTGCAGCTAGTAGTTGCTCTCTACAACCCTCCACTTCCTTCTTACCTTCAGAGGATAAAAAGAAAGTATTAGCCCTGCAAAATGGATATGGATCCAATTTTGGGTCATTTAGGAAAATGGATTAAAGTGATCTCTTCATAATGTAGATGCTATCCAAAATCATCAGGATTCAAATGATGTTACCCACGGAAAGTTAACGCATCACTCACTTAATTTACCGATAGGACCCGTACTATAACAAACGAAAGATTTTTATACACAAATGAGCATATTAAGAACCTCTTTGTTCCTCGCATATATTTTATTATTCCACAAAAAGGAAAATCGACAACAAATTTTGTACTGCGAATGATTTAGGTGACATAAAAGTTAATTCTTGTTGGTTCCATGGTCAAATGAGACATCATTATTAACTAGGGTAGATAGATACTTACAATACTCCAAGTGCATTGAAGCTTGAAGAGCGAACTTTTCTTGCTGCTTAATGCTTCCTTCCATTTCTCTTACCTAAAAATGGTAACCGACCAGGACGATTTAATTATACAATTAATTATTACAAGTTGCATAAAGTACATATTTAAAATATAAGGAAACATCCTAAAATTATGTGGGTTAAGTGACGAATGATATTTCATCATTGGAACTAGATTTGCTAAGATGCAATATGCATTACAAGTCAGCCAACAAAATGCTCATATCCAGAAGATTTCAGCCATCTTAAATACTCTTCAACATTGTGCATAGATTTAATACCTTGAAATCGATTTCAATGGAAGCCATGCGTTTCACAGCTAACTTGTGTTTGTACTGAACTGCTTCAAGCAATAGCTTCTGTGAAATAATAATTATAAACAGAACATTAACAAGTCAGGGTTAGTAATAAAATTAAATGTTTCCGGGTTATGTGTAGCCAATCTTCAATTGCATGATGCATATGAACATAAAAGAAGGATAATAAAGTAAATAAATACATTGTTAGACTTCACCTTGATTTTATTTGCAAGCTGGAAACGCTGGTTATTATAGGAGTCAACTTCTTCAACTAGCCTAGCCATCAGATTATCCATATCACCTTCTTTCTCAATACTCTCCAATTTCTTTCTTCTCTGACCTATATAATAAAGTCACAGTTAAAGTAAAGGCACAAGTCTAGTTGGTGTTCGCTTATGTCAAAAAAAATGCTCGGGAGAAACAGTCAGTAAAGGCACAAGTCTAGTTGTAGGAGCATGCATAGTTTCATATTTCTGTTTTACTGGAGTCCTGCTGCTTTGCAACCATAAATAATTAAAATCTTAAAACTTAAACTGCATTTAACATGAAATAGATGCTATATTCAAAGTGATACCAAGAGCTTCAACACTCGTCCTACTGCCTTGATTTTGTGTACCTCCTATCCTCTCTTTTTTGATGAAATTTGAAAATGGTGAATTTCATTTAAAAAGGGGATATACACATCAAGACACTAACAAAACAACTTAAAAGTTAAAACCCAACACTGCTAAGAATACAGCCTCAGCACCACAGACGAAACTTCCACAAACACCACAGGGCATCCTGTTTGTGGAGTTGTTTAACTATTCTATTATCTCTCTCTTCTTCGAGTTAAACATGGTACGAATGATCACATAAAATCAAGTTAAACATGTCTCACAGGCCCAAAACCTGTAGATTTCAGATATTGTGGTGGACTGGTGGCTAACAATCACAGATAATAAATGTGGACAATGATAATGTAACAGCATGATAAATAGTCTTATAAGTGATTTAGCAGATAAGTTCGCTCACAACATATAAACACATGGCACATGATAAAAAAAATGGGAGATAATTTGACAGGATAGTGCAACCATGAACGAGTATATAGTATATAAATCATGTTATCGACTTTGCTAACCAAGGTTATTCAAAGCCTTATTGAGATAGTAGCCAAGCAGAAAAAAAGCATGATGGGCTGATTGGTTGTGTATCAAGGAGCAGTTCAAAGCCTAAGTACTGTACATGCTTGAAATACAAAGTCACTAACCTATGCGATTTTCAAGGTCTTTTCGCTTTCTCTTCTCAGCTTGTATAGTATTCACAATTTGTTCCTATAGAAATAATATACAAGTAGAGGTAGGTAAACACGTATTTGAACAAGAACTAAAATTCAGCCAAATTTGGAAGCTCAGAGAATAACATCGTTGTTATATAGTAAAACATAGAAAAAGGTTCTCCTAACAAACACAGGACAGCGTTACTAGAGAATGGGAGCAGAGCGTCACAAAAGAAGAGTCCAAGGACTGTTTTCAAGGATTTAGTGCAAGGGAAGCAATGCAAATTATTTCAAATTGTATTAGCATGGTTAGAGGTTGTAGTCAGAGTATCAATAGTCTGAATACCCTGTCCCAAGAACTCAGAGAGGAATCCTTGTTAATCATGTACCTTACACTATACTAGTATAAAAAGGAAAAACATAAAGCATACTCGCTGTTTATGAAGTTCGGCTGCCTGATCCACCCATTTTCGATGATCAGTCAGCAGTGATTTGATTTCTTCCTCTAATATATTAGTTGACTGTTGTAGCTCTTCCATCTTTGAGCGAAGTATATCAATTTCTCCTGATTGTGCACCTGACAAATATACTTAAGTTAAAACCAAATGCCATAGTAAGATCAATTTTTGCACAATGCTTGGGCTGGAGGAATTCTTACTGCACAATAAAAGACGTGATTTGGAAACCGCTTTCACACTCCCTGAGACATGACCACCATATCGTGAAGTAGTCCATCTATAATGATTTTCAGGAGTCCAAAAATCCATGATTCCCAATCTTGAAAGCTCGGCGGCATTTTGATCAGCCTCCTTTGATCCAACATACTACGAGAAGTATTTACTAGAGTAAGTATACAAAATAACAAACTACCAAAATTAAATTAAGTATGGCAACCAAGATATAGCATTCAAAATGCTTAACTAGGACACCTAAAAAGACAGCATGAATAACATACTGAATTTTCCAAGCCACATTGGTTGAGTAAGACATCCTTCACGGCAGTGGGGGCATCAAAAACTTGGTCAAGACGAGTACTTATGCCAAGACGACGTAGCTGATTATATGGATAAAATGAAGGTTGAAAAAAATAACAAAGTCTGGTTAAGAAAACAACATTAACATACAAAATGAATACCTCTTGAGGGAGAACGAATGGCTCTCGATTGCAATTTCCGGTTGCAGAGTAATTCAAAATTGGAACATCAAAGGACTTCAAATTCTTAACTAGTAAATCACGGTCTCTGGGATCTTGAGTAATAAATGACTGAAAATGAAAGTTGCAAAAGTAAGCACAAGCTACAGATATAGATGTGACACCACATAATCATACACTAAAAACATACATGTGAATGGTTTTGGATTCATGAATCAACATACCACAACATTTAAAGATATAATATAATTTAGCACAAGTACACGAAGCAGGAGAATAGTAAACACATGTCCAAAACAGAGAGATAATTAGAGATATCATCCACCAATTTTTGAGAAATGCAACTCAAAAGAATTGCACACTATGTGATGAAAACAAAAGACAGTAGATATTGCATAGCAGCAAAGACCAATGTTTAAGACATAATAGTAAATTTTACAGGCAGGTTGAAACATCTGGATTTAAGAGTGTTCATTGACCATTTAAGCGGACATACTCGTTTGGATTATAAAGTGTTTATTGACATACAAACCTACATACGCAGCAGCATTATACTTAAAAAAAATAAACCTAGAATATGTATTTCAAAAAAGTGTGAAGTAATGCTGTTTTTTGTATAACCGATAATTAGTAAGAAAAGAAAGTTAATCCTCGATGTATAAAAAAGATGATAATAACTTTTTTAATCTTTTTCTTATATTCAAGTAAAAAAAGTGTCCATATAGTGAAATCCTCAAAAATATATATTTATTAAGCTTACATATTTAAATAAAATGCAATTACAATGTCAACGTACCTTCCAAATGTAGTATGGGACATGGTCTTCCAAATAGCTGGCATGAAGATTGTTGGATATATTAACCTAAGAGAGAGATCGTGCTTAGAACATGAACAACACATCAATAGTATTTGATAGCAAGAGATCTGTGCTAAGCACACCTCTATCAGCACAGGACCGAACACGTCCTCATTAAATTCACTACGATGCTGTTGCACCCATTCATAAGCCTCAAATATTCGGTCTGACCCAGAATTGCGCAAAGCATGTAAAAGTTTGTTATGTTGGTTCTCCATCTCCTTCAGTCTGTAAATGTTACGAAATCGTATAATTTAAGATATAACACTTAATCGAAGGATTTCTTCATAAAATTGAAAACGATGCTCATGGCAGAATTACAGACAACAGAGTGAAAGTATAACAAATCCTTCCAGCAATTATCAGCTCAATGTCTTTAAATTCTGATATACTACAGCTTACAGCAGCACTATTCAGTAAGACTTATTACCTGTCATGCAACTGTCTCAGAGATCTCTTATTGTTCTCAAGCTGTCTATCTTTTCCTGTCTTCTCATTCAACTTTTGATTGGCAGAACACTCAACCTCGACAAGTTGACTGCGCAACCTATCCTGTGGAAAGATGATATACGTAAGTATGACTGAAATAATTAATTGCACCACATCACCTATTATTTTCCAGAAGCATTTCATTCTTTGTTACCAAGATTCCAGTATGCATGAAGAACAGCAATCAAATATTTTTATACCAGCCTTGATTTTGAGCACCATATTATCCATTGTGACTACTGTGTATTCCTATAAGATAAGTAACTACTCCTTGATGATTAAATGGCCACATTACACGGATCAAGAACGACAATCTTTTACATGTCATTCACAGTGTTACCTTAACTTAAAAGTTCAGTGATTGATTTAATAAGAACTCAAGTGCCTTATTTCTTGGTAAACTCTATATGTACTTTATGGCACACTCCAACACCAACTAATGTACTAATTACCAATAAAGCCAGCATCAAAAAAATGTGAGCATCAAAATACCACACAAAAACAATAACAAAGTTTCATAAAAGGAACATATCAAGACTATAAATGCAGCATACAATGTCAGCTTGGGGTGGCTCGTAATGGGGCAGATCTCTAAGCTCTTGCTCAGCAGAAGCAAGATCTTCTTTGGCTGCAATCAATCTTTGCTTATGATTTTGTTCTTGCAGGCGCAATTCGTCCATGCCTTTGTATTTCTCATGTACTCGTACTCCCTACATATAATAGCAAGAAAAAGGATATTAAGAGGAAAATCATAATAGTCAACTTATCATGTGTAGGTCAAAACAGTAATACTTTCAGCAAAAGGTACAAGTACACAATACCAAATCCTGCAACTGATTCACAAGTTCGTTCCGCTTCTCAAAATTACTGCTGATAGAACTGCTAACTTTTTTATATTCAGCATCACTTGCTGATTTTTCCTTCTTCTTTTTCCTACAAGTAGTTCCAAAACAAACAAGATTATAGATTTTGCATGTGTTACCATTGAACCAGCATTAAATAATTTAGCACAAAATAATAAGAAACTTAGGATTAAGTAGCAACAACAGTGCACAAGGACTGCTCAGTCGATTTTGCCACAAAGGGTGAATGTGATGCCGTGGTTGGATTATGCAATAAATAGTTGCAAGAGCTACTGTAATGGAAATCATCACCCGATGTAGTCCCTAATAGTAATATGTATTGTATCTCTCTTTAATATATATTTGACTTTTCTCAACAACAAAAAAGGATAATGTGGTTGGAATTCCAGTGTCGTGTGTACATGTTGATCTGATTTTATTCTTAATCATTAAAACAAAGATGGGAATACAGAGAGAGAACCACGTATGAGCCTGAGTCCAGTTCTGGAGAAGATCAAATATGATCAACTAAACACATATATTAATAAATGCCTTATCACTCATTTAACGGTAACGGTTCTACTTAACATGAACAAATGAGCATACACAACCGGATTATATAAGATGCAAAAGGAGGGTATACAAGTCCATACTCAATCGGCTCCTTAAGTTGATTTAAGGTTTTCGCAGCCTCATCTAACTTCTTTTTTGCTTCTTTTTCAAGTTCCTTTGTTTCTATGTATTCTGCCTTCTTTAAATCATACTTTAGCCATGGAAGCTTCTTTTTCATGGCCTCAGCCTGCATAAGATAGAGCGATAAACATCCTTTAATATTTAGAGATTCTTTCAATAATAAGTGATAAGATCTTATATATTTAAGGACTTCAAACACCCAAAATCCAACTTCAAAGATGATCCATACCATAATTAACGAAGAACATTATATAAAGGGATCTACAGTGCACAAATTACAAATGACTGGGAAGTTTTGTCGCTAGAACTTATAACAAGGAAGCTACAAAATGACATTCCCATATATCATCTAATTTACAGTCCATGTGAAAACTAAGACCACAGTTATTGGTTACATTTATTTCAAATATCCAGCGACTGTTTTAGGATTACACCCATATCATTCCTGTTTTTCAATTGTTGGTTTTGTTTTGATTCTAAATACGCTACCACGTAAAGATTCACATTATTGACATAAAGAAACAAAATTTGAAATAACTGAAACTGCTCACGTGCAAAAGCACAACCAAAAAGCATTCTATGGGATATTATTGAGAGTGATAATCATATTGCATTCATATATGTACGAAGTCTGGCGAAACAAAAGAAGAACCTTTAGAAGAAGCTCTTCCCGCTGGCGAACACGCTCAACGTCTCTTTCTTGTTCAGCATGTTGTTCTTTGGCCTGGTTCAGGGTGTGTCGAATGCTCTCTACTTTCTAGTGTTAAAGAAATTGAGCAAGGGTAAATATAATGAACATGTCCAATTAAGGAAGCAATTCTGTCAAAAGCTTACTCGTTCAATGTTGGACACATCTCGACTTTTCTCAATAAGAGTTTCATGCAGGATAGGCAGTTGAGGATCACCAACAGCCTTCTCAGTTTCTTTGAGAAGATCTACAGGAGTCAACTTTGCAAACTCGCAAACCCTGTCTTGCGGCAAAAACTGCCCCAACAAAATATTAAGATATAGTATCAAAATCTTTACTAAAATCTTTGAAACCCCTCGGCACTTTATGGTAATCTTCATGAAAATGACGGCCTTTACAAAGAATATAAAAAAGCTTATCAACTAGGGAAAAAGAAATCTTTAATGGAGCCTACCTGAGTCAAATTGTTGACTTGAATATTGAAACTCTGGGTAACTGAAATAACCTCTTTCTTAGGAACTGATTTCCCTGAAAAGAAATCATGAACAGAAAAGCAGATGAACTTACATAGTACATATTGGTTGTATTTCAAATTTAACTATGAGAAGACTTGGTTAAAGTCCCCCCATTATCATAATGATTCAGACGACAATTTTCTACACATAAAAAGTAGTGGTACAAATGCAATTTCCGATGAGTTATAAAGAAAGGTCTATGAAGTAAATCGTAATAATGGTCCACCTCCTCGACAAATGATGCTACCAGTCAACATGAACAACAGTTCTAAGTATTAATACTACTACATCATCCTATTCCAACAGATCATATTTTATTACTTTTGTTATAAAAAAACAGTTCTCACCGAGATATATGTTATACATAAACTGAACAATCATGGCCACTGAGGATTAAAAAAATTAGTACCATTCAAAAGCCATTCAGACTTATTATGCACATCAATCTTCCGCATAATAGTATGCTTCACCTCTTTGGTATTACCCCTCAAAGATATCTTAATATAACCTGATTCCTCTCCTCTTTTAACAAATGCGGCCACGCTTGAAGCCCTTCCCAGTAACTATTAATGCATGTTTTTAATCATAAACTTCAGTTACAAAATCATAACAGTCAATAACCAGAAATAAAAACATTCAATTGACGTTGGGTGGCTGACCTGAGGCTCTCCTCCAAGCCCAAGAGCAATAGCACAGACAATCGAACTTTTTCCAGACCCATTTGGACCAATGACAAGGTTCAGCCTAGGACCAGGCTTGCACTTGATAATGTCAAAGGTCATAAAATTATGTAGCTCAATCTCAATAATGTTACCAGGCAGAAAATCATCTTCGCCTCTGAAAAAAAAAAGATAAAAAATAAACAAACTTTATATATCAATCAGCCAAAACCAGTAGGTTTGAGTGCGATAGTAACAAAAGAGCACTATTTTCAGACTGAAAAAAAAAACTAGGCCTTTTTTACCGGAGATTTATTCTGACTACCTTGGCAATTCGTATACTAGTAGGCCTTAGAAATATCAACATTAAAAAAACAGAAAAGCCATGGATATATTTACTAGCAAGTGAAATTGGGAAGAAAGAAACCGCCCATATCCACAATTATACGTACTTATTGAATGAGCGAGAAAACTCGAAGCAGGAGAGAAATTGACAAGAAGTAGACCGGTAAAAGTACCTTGTAACTTTAAGGCGCTTGGGTTCGGGCTCCGCCATGGGAGACCGCTTCTTGGAGCTTTCGTTTCGATCAGGGGGAGGACCAACTACAAAATTAGGGCTACGAGGAGAGGAGACGAATGTCTCTTAGTTGTTGGCGCCAAAACATGTTCTCAAGGTGGCATTAGTGTTTAGATATGCATTTAGGCTAAGTTGAGCACAGTAGCGTTTGTAGTCCAACGGTCAGGATAATTGCCTTCCAAGCAATAGACCCGGGTTCGACTCCCGGCAAACGCATTTAAAATTTTTGTCTTCATTTGATTAATTCGTTCAATCATCTGCCAGACTAATTTGGTATTTCACATTTACGTAATAAAGGTAAAAATAAAAAGAAGACAAAGAAATGGGAGAGCTGTTGAACAAAACTAGAGTTCGCCTTGTCTTTGAAAATTGAAGTTCATCTTTATATAAGTTTTCATTGACGTTTCAACTCTGATGGGTCCAAAAGACCACCATAAATAGTTTGCACCACGCCCTTGAGCCATCTGAATCTGATCTCTCTGCAACACTAATCACTTTCTGCAGTTACTTGGTCACGGATCCTCATTTCAGTATGACACAACATCTCAAGTGTGAGGAACAGCAAACCGATATTGGGATCCAGGGACTTGACTATATCTTCCCGGTGCAGCCCAGTATGCCTCAACCATTGGCATGGTCATAACTGAGATGGGATTTCTTGGTGGGTTCATTTAGTCATAAGATGCCATCTGAAAAACCACTCAACGACAACTTCCTAGGGTGGTCGCACTTATGGGGGGTTCCAGAAACTACATCTGATTGGGCTGACAATGTTAGTGAGTCTGACAATGCTAATAAGGGCTCCAGCAGCAGATTTGCATCCTCGTCATCCTTCATCTCTTCAAGTAATGTTTTTGCTGTATCAATACCTGACAAAAAAGCAAAGTGGAAATAGAAGTCAGGTTTTGTTGGGAGTACGTGTTCATCGGAAGGGTGGGTGAGACTTGTACATCTAACCTGCTAGGTGTGCTCCATGAACATAACCACTAAATCTTTCACTTGTGTGCTCTCCAGTAAAGAATATGTGTCCTACTGATGCCTGATAAAGATAAAAAGGTAACAGAACAACTATTGTTATAGCCGTCAAGTTAGCGAAAAGGCAAACAGAAGAAAATATAAATGAATAACCCTTTAGTTGAACACAATCTGTTGGCCCTGCGCCCCTACCTTAAGCAGCGAAGTGTGTAATAGTCCCTCAGTAAGAATCCATTTATGTTATATAGTCTAGACAGACAAGACAGTTCTAAGAGTAAGGACTACACACCTTTATATCCCGAACAGCTTGCTCGTTGCTGAAGAAAGGGTAATTGCTGTAGCTGCCTCGTTGAAACCTATTATTCCACCAGCGAGGCACATGAATGCTAGTCGCTTTCGGTATGTTCGGCCCAAACATATCCCTCAATGCCCCCATAGCTTCACTCAATGTCTCCTCATCAGCTTGAGCCTCAACACGTTTTGACTCTTCGTTAGTCAGCGTCACCACTAAAATATTGGACCCTGGGTATGCATTCTCCATGTGCTAGCAACATAGAAGTTATGAACAGCCATTTCAGTAGTCCTTAAGTTTACTTAAATTGCAGAAAAAAGTAAACTCAGACAAAAGGAAGTAACTACACAGAAGCAACGATACACTACCATTATTCATGTAAACTGAAATTATGTCACATCTTACATCATGGGAAACAAATTTTCGAAAAAACAAATTATGGTTGGCATAAAAATGCAAATCTATCAAGGATATGGGCCCATAAGATTCATGAAAATGTCCATGATATTCAGCTGGGCAATGGAACAATTATCATCAAGTTATCAATCACATGTTAACCAACCGAATCAGTGATATTGATTAACTACAAGCAAAGTAACTGCTGAAGAGAGACCAAAAGGTAAGAATAATGAATTCGAGAATATACCTGCCAGAAGGTGTAGTAGCCTCTCCTTTCATGGGCATATATGAAGAACTCTTTTCCATCTTCGCATGGCCAGAACTTAAATGGGAACTTAAGGAAAATCTTTGTATAAACAATGATATCACACTTCTCAATAGCCTCTATTTTCCATCTCTGTGAAACAAATAAATAAAATAATTTGAGATCACAAATTCATGTAACATCAGCATGTGTATTATTTGTAACCAATCTGAGACGATCAATTTCTAATTAAAAGTTGTCCTGTACAAGATTTCAGCTGAGTACCAAGAATCTAATGTGATTCTCACTATAGTTTACTGCTTCTAAAAAGGCTCCAACCTTGCAATTATTATTACTTTAACAGGAAACCCAGATTATTAATATGAATGTAATGGGAATGTTCTATATAAAGGATAACTAGACCCAAAGCCGATAGAGTAAGCTAGTAGACACTTACAGGCAAGGCTGGTGTGAAGGAAATTAGATTGCTCAGAAGAACACCAATGCTAACAGATATTATCACATAATTTGCTTTATAGGAACAGCCATCCTCTGTCTTCACCATGACACCACCTTTAGATTGTTGTATTTCTCGAACAACCTGAAAATAAAGCATAAACACTACGAATTTACACAAATCATATCCATAACCTGAACCGCAGACTCAGAGGGTATAGCATAAACGACTATTTAAATATATTTCAGGATACCAAAACGTGTCAACTCACTCAAAAGATCTACTCATGTGTAAAGAGAACAAACAAGAGACTGAATCGAACTGATAGGTGTTGCCATGTTTCAAATACTCCACAGGGTCGCGTACTGAGAACAAGTACAATATTGCAAGGTTAGGAAGTGTTGTCTAGGTACCTTATTTAACTTAAGCCGACTGTCAACAATTTTCCCATCATCCAAATTCAGAAAGCTTTCAGCCATTTTATAGAGCAGATACTCATAACCCCTTCCATCAGCAACAAGATACTCCCTTTCACCATATTCCACATAAGTCGAGATTGGTTCCACCTCTGTCCACACAAATCAGCATAAGAATGTTAGAGACTATGCATCTAAATTAATCAAGCAGAAAGGGAAGGGCAAAAAGAAGAAGGCTTGAATACCTGGCATCTCAAAATCATGGAGAATGAAGTCAATGGCCAATTCAATTGGTGTTTTTGGCATGCTACAAAAAAATAAATAAAATCATTCATGAAATTTCAATGATAAATGAATGTATTTATGAATGCTGATAAGTCAAAGAAGTTTACAATGTGGTCTTGTTTTTATGGGAGAGGGATCCGCATATTTTGGCTTCTTGCTCTATCAACACCTCAATAGCTGCATCGACTGCTTTCTTGTATGATTCCGCAGCAACACCACTAGGAAAGATCTTACCCCTGAGAAACAAGATTCATATACAGCGTCAAGAAGGTTATGTACCACAAGCAATCCAGCTTTAGGAAAATATGAGACTACACACTTACTATATCACTTGACATAAACTAACAAAATACACACCAACGGCAGAAAGAAATAAAAGGCTAAAATATTAACTTACCCCTGATCATATATATTGTATCTGACATTGCTATAATCAGAGAAACAAGTACGAAGATTAGCCTCCTGAGCAAGCTCCCAAATAGGATTCGTCTCCTTCCCACCCACTCCAGCGATCCAACCGGCACCGAGCTCCACCGACACACCACCAAAATCTTCCTTCCTAATCCTCCCGCCTATACGATCAGAAGCTTCCAAAATCAATGTGTCGTCCACTCCATTCTCCGCCAGAACCTTAGCAGCGGATATCCCTGATATAACAAAAAATAAATTAAAAATTTACAAAACAAGAACCAATTGCTAGAAAATCTTGATCGGAACAAAAATAATCCACGGCGGTCGTGTTTGCTTCAACTCACCTGAAATTCCTGCTCCGATAATGATGACGGATGATCGAGAGGACGACGAATCCATGCCGGAGAATCTGGATTGAAAATCCAGGCTGTGAAGATTGAGTCTGATTTTTTTAGGGGAAGCAGAAAAAGCGGGAGTCGGTTTTTATAGCTTACGAAGAATCCTTTCCTTTTGATAATTATTAATTAATTGGTCTTATTCAAATTTCAATCCTTTTAAGATATCTTATTCTTACTTCTGATAATTGCAACAAAAAAATTTTAAATTTATGAAATTTTCTAAAAATTTTAATTTAGGACCAGGGATAAGGATTGAATAATAATAATAACACGTTTTAATCATATTTAATCTCAAAATTTTACATTTAATATGACATCAATTCTTGTACAACTGTTTCTATCACACACAAAAAATTCTTGTAGAACTGTTAGTGGGCTGGTCGACGTCCAAGTTCATCATTGCTTTGTTGGATCACGAATGGCTTGTAACAGAAAAGTCAGTGTTCATAACTGAAGTCCAGTGTGAAGTCTTTGGTTGATCACACCACTCCATTAGAAGCTTCTTCACTTTGGACACATCGGTCCACCACATTCTTCCGTTGAGGAAATTTAGTTCAGATGGAAGAAAAGTCAGCTAATGCAAATCAAGCATTTCCGCACTTGCAGCTCAGTTGGCGAGGTTTGCGGAAGATTTGTCAAGAAGTTGGACAAATGGACAATGTGGTGCTTCGAACTTCTCAGCCTCTGCCGCATCTGCATCTCCAAGTCGGTACCAAGCATTGCCTTTCGGCAATTGTATGGACACGTTGTACTTTTGGCAGCTCAATGATCCTCTCCTGATATCTCCTTCTGCAAACATTTAAAATGAAAAGCTCTAAAGAAACAGATTGATGAGAAGTAGTGCCCTCTAAAAAACTGTATGTATGAAATAGTCATCTTCATCTACGTATTAATATTAACAGGTGCTTCTTTACCAAATATGTGAATTGAAGCATTGGGGAGTTGTTTCTTGCTCAAGCAAAACTGCTATTACTAAAATTTTAAACAAGAAAAGCGAGGATTGACAAGAGACTTAGCATATTCAATAATAGAAGGTGCACAACTTTGTTTACCGTTTAGAATCTTGCAGGCACACAAAACATAAAAGATTGTCGCATAACTGACGTCCATAATAAGGTGTACTGTTTGGGCAGTCTGGCCCTGTGAATACAGAACAAAACATAGTTGTCAACTGCATAACAATGAAACATTTCATAAAAGTACAAAATTTCTGCAACATGTTTATGCGTATATCATGGATCAGAAAACACTTGTAGTACCCGAGCAGTTCTCATTGTAACTTCTTCACCACATCCTCTGCAGCCTCACGCATTCCTACAGCGTCATAGGTTTGAGCCACAGTAGCAAATGTAATGTGGTCGGGCCTGCAGCCTCTCTCTTTCATCGAAATTAAAAGTTCACTCATTTTTTCGACATTACCAGCCTGCCCGTAAGCGCTTATGGCACAATTGAAGAAAGTGGTATCCAAAACTACATCAGAATTATCCACTTGCCTCATAATTGAATCAACTTTCTCCAATTTCCCTGCTCTACTAAATCCCCTAACAAGAGAGCAGTACGTAATGGTATTAGGCTTCATGCCCAGGTGCTTCATAGTCTTGAACGTTTCATCCATTTTATCGACATTCCCAACCTTTCCGTACACCTCTATGATTATATTGTAAGTGACAACGGTTGGTGAGAAAAACCTTCTCTTCATATATACCATAATCGAATCCATTTTATCATACATGCCAGCTTTCCCATAAGACCTAATCAAGATATTAAAAGTAGTGATATCCGGCCTTATCCCCATCAGCTGAAATTCATCATACCACTTCTCCATCATCTCAATCAACCCGCATTTTCCATACGCACCAACAATAGAATTCATCGTGAAAACGTCAGGAAGACATCCATTAGAACTCTCAATCATATTTGTCAAAGCAACCTCCATCTCGTCAAACATCTCAGCTTTCCCATACCCATCAATCACAATATTATAAGTAACAGTGCTGCACTCGATTCCCAAATACGTCATTTCAGCTAGAACACTCTCAATCAAATCAAGCCTTTGCGCTTTCGCGCAACACTTGATAAGTATCGAGTAAGTATAAACATCAGGCTTGCATTGAGATACCGCTTTCATGTCATCCACGACAGAGAACGCTTTGTCAATGAAGCCACTCTCTCCATATGCACTCGCAAGTGCAGTATATACGTCAATAGTCGGTTTCAGCCCATCTAACAACAAGGTCTCGAAAAGCACACTTGCCTCATCAGCCTGCCGGCACTTGCCGAGCATCATCAGCAGCTTTGTGTACGTCTGACATCTCGGTTGATACCAGTACTGCTTACGCAATAAGCCAAAAATCTATTCATAACAACAACATATCATTTCAACCTTCAAATTCTATCCTGAATAAAACCCTAGAAGCGAAATACAACATTTATAATAATAATAAAAAATAAATGGAATGAAATGATATGAAAGTACCTTAAGAGCGGATTCACAGTTGTTCTTTTTAATGGCGTCATCGAGAGCTTCCAGAATGGCTTTAGGCCACAAATTATTGTGTCTCTTGGAATTGGCCTTTTTCTCGATTCCGAGAATGGCTGATTCAGTTCTTAACATACGAGATAGTTCTTTTCCGGAATCGTTTTGTAGACCTTTGGATAAGGGCTTGGAGCTGCTGCGCTTCACCCACCGCGCTTCGACAGATAATAATTGTGATTTTGGGTGTAATTTCGTCGAATAGACCAATCTGGATGACCAATTCAGACTCCCGATTTCGATAAGGTTACACTCCATTCGACGGTTGACGGACGCTCACGCTCTCCTTTGGATGAAGGCCGACGCAATTTTGTGTCACCGCCCAATTTTTTCTTTATTAATGCTTTTACGGTATAAACTATAAAATGGAAATTATAAGGCATATGCACATCATAATTCAGATGATAAAATTAAATTGTAAGTAATTTACAGGGAATTTAAGTGTTTTTAACCTTAAATATTCAAATACAATCCAGATCCAGCTAAATATAACATCCAAAAAATACTACTTATCTTGGCTAAATGTGAAAAGTTAAATTTGAAATTGTGAATCAATATATCTTTTTATATTTTTGTTTTTGTTGAGAATATTTTTGTTCTATACTCAGATCTATCTTTTGAAGCATATCTTCGAGGAAATTAATGTCCGAAAAAATCCACAGAGAAGTAAATTTGAGAACAATTCACTCAATATTAGATGGTAAATATGATATTCAAAGATTGAACCAGTACCTCTTTAACTTTGTGAAAAGCTCAAATTGACAGTTGTAATAGAATATGCTTCTTGCAGTTGGCTAGTACTAAGGACAAGTTGAAAGAATCAATTGGCGGCTTCTAAGATTGGGTCAAGTAAACGATTCACATTGATCCTTAAGATGGCATCAAACGACATTTTGACCGATTTCTTCACCTTTTACCCACATATGTGGTCATACCAAGTTGCTGGAGTTGTCCAAATCTTGATACAAAAAAAAAAAAAAAAAGTCTTTTGTTGTTCCATCAGATCACAATAGTTGTATTTGTATAACTAAACAAGTTACACGTCAAAAGAAAACAATTTTAATAATTGGGAACAAGCTAAGGACAAGCCGTTTAAAGAGACTTTGTCCAATCCTGGTCCTGGGGAGTCATTAAATTACTTCAACTTCTTCAAGACTTGCCGCAGTCAGAGGAGCTAGTCCAGCATCTTATGTACAATGATGATCAGATGCCAGCAGACTCATTCTCTCTATAAATATTCAAGCTATTAACTCTGGCAGTCTTCAATTGAAATACTCCATCCATCTTCAACAACTGGGAACTCTTCTGTGTTCTCTTCTCTTCAAGCATCAAGAAGAGACGAGTTTTCTGATAATGGTATCAAAGTATGTGGAGGTGCTGAGGATTGCGGCGAGGTTTCATTCTCACTGTCCACAAACTGCCCGTAAGTACTACCATCCCCCTTCTCCATCCAGCAGCGCCACCTCCACCATCCTCCTCCTCCACCCCGCAGCTCCGGTGCACCAACTGTCACCATGGCTTGGACAGATGCTGGTGATAACAGGGAGATGATTATCAGCTCTGGCATAGTCTGATTATCAGCTTGTTGACGTATTGTACAAGTTAGTGCAGTTCTTGTTCATATTTTTTCTGATTCAAATTCGTGTAACCTACTGGGAAAAAATATATACGTTTGGTGAGCTTGGTCTTGAAATTTATGCAGTTTCTTTACTCAATATACTGCATAGAATCCATTATATTCAATTTGAGGAGGACAGGCAAAGGCAAGAAGAAACCATGCATCGTTTTGAAAGGCTATACGTTCGAAATATTTGGTTTACAGAGGCTTATAGCCTGCTCTGCGCTGATAACATATTTGTCCCAATCTCCACACCACTCTCGAGGAAAGGGGTGAAACAAAACAATATGTCACTCTTCATTTGCATCAATATGCTGTGGAATGCCTTGCAATCTCCGCCTGCAACAAATTCAAATTCGTAACTGTCACTCGAAATATATGCGCAAGAGCAAGATGGAAGTCTTTCTTCAAACTCAGATTCAAGCATGCAATAAAAGACTAGCGAGTCACTCAAAATATATGCGCGAGAGCAAGATGGAAGTCTGTCTTCAAACTCAGATTCAAGCATGCAATAAAAGACTAGCGAGTTTTATGTATCTCAAATTTCCAAAACAACAATATAAGCGATTTTCATATTCAACAATTATAAATTAAACAAGAAATGCAACCACTAATGGTCTGAGGGTAGGAATAAAATCTAGTAGAGTGAATATCAAAAATAAAGGAGGTCAGACCTCAAAAGCATTCTTTAGGTGATCGAGTTCCTTGTCCAAATCATTTATAGCCTGATTATATGCCTGCATTGGTGATGACTGACTTGTAGTGTGAATCTGTCAGGTAAAATAGGTGGTTAAGAACAATCAGACAGCGGATTAGCAAGATCATCTTTAACAACAATCATATTGAGCATCTCCCAAAACCAGGATCCAATGATGAACTTAATTACTTAATCAAAAAAAATGATGAACTTAATTACAAATTACAAACACTGATTACAAAATATGAACAACTTCTGATAAACAGGAACATCGAAGCTCTAAATCATACAAGTGGTCTTGCTGAAGGGCAATTTGTCGACACCAATCAAATCACTAAAAACTTTGTTGTGACAACTAGATGATGAAGTATCATCACAGAAAACGCAATTACAGTTCAACATCGAGCACTTGGATAAATAAAGTCTCCAAAACCTAAAACAATGGCAGTCCTGTATGAGGAGAAGTCATGTTTACACATACCCTGATGATGATCTTGTACTGGAGTGGATGAGGTAGCTTGTAGCCGGCAAAGAGAACATTCTCATCCCTGTGAAGTTGCCTATCACGATTACAAAGAGAATATTTTCAGGTCTCAGGGCTTCTCACCGAACTACAAAACCCTAAAAATTTCAACAACAACAAAAAAGAAGTCCCGGAAAAAACGAAAGAAACTATACATGCGGAGGATATTTCCGATGGTGTGATCCTCCCTCTCAATGGTGAACGCAGCCGCATTGATTATCTTCGTATCTCTCTCATACGAAACCCTAAAACCAACAGCGGAAGGGCAACCAATGCAATTCAATCACGACAAAATTGAATAAGGGGAGAAGGAGTTAGTTCGAATTTAAGCTTACTTTTTTGTGCCTTCAGGCACCACGAAGCGCTCGTATCTATCGGGGGCGTTCATCTTCTTTACTCGACTTCTTCAGCCAGCAGCGTTTATTGGGAAACTAGGGAGGGTCGTAAGATGATATATGTATAACTATAAGGGTTAATTGAAAAAAAAGAGCATATAATCCTGTAGGAGCATCCCACTAAAATTACGTCATTTCAATTGAAACAACGTATGAATTATCATTCATTAACAAACTATGCTATTGACAAATTACGGAGTTTTTTTAATTTTTGCCCTATTTTGCAAATTCAATATCGTTTTTGCCCCGCATGAAACTCAAATCTCGTTTTTGCCATGTTTTTAAAGGAACCGATTTGCCCAAATCGGTTTGGGTGATTTTTGAATGAAACCGGTTTGCTGACTGTGCGCTTACGTGGACCGAAAGAAATGTAATTATGGCCACGTGTACAAACCCGATTTCCCCCAAATCGGTTTGACTGGTCAACAACAATTATTTTTTACAAAATTGATTAATTACCACCCAATTCAACCCAAACAATTCAATTAATTATCACACAATTCAAATAATTAACACCAAATTCAACACAACTATTTTAACTAATTAGCACGCAATTCAACAATTCAACAATTCAACACAAACATTTCAACTAATTAACAATCAATTCCACCCAATTCAACACAAACAATTTCCCATCGAAAATAAAAACACAAACAATTCAATTAATTATCACCCAATTCAAATAATTAACACCAAATTCAATACAAACATAATTAGTTGAAATGTTTGTGTTGCTTTGTTGATTTTAGTGTTAATTAGTTAAAATATTTGTGTTGAATTTGGTGATAATTAGTTGAATTGGGTGATAATTAGTTAAATTAATAAAAAATAATTGTTGTTGACCAGTCAAACCGATTTGGGGGAAATCGGTTTTGTACACGTGGCCATAATTACATTTCTTTCGGTCCACGTAGGCGCACAGTCATCAAACCGATTTGGGAAAAATCGGTTTGGTTGATTTTTCAACCAAATCGATTTCTCCCAAATCGATTTCACTCAAAAATCACCCAAACCGATTTGGGCAAAATCGGTTCCTTTAAAAACAGGGCAAAACCGAGATTTGAGTTTCAGGCGGGGCAAAAACGATATTGAATTTGCAAAACAAGGCAAAAAATAAAAAAACTCGTTCCGCTATGAGCTATGAAAATTGACAATTAAAGACAATTTCAAAAATTCTGGTTCTAGACATTGTCAAACCGGCCTAATAAATCTCAATTTGACATAAGCAACGGATTTACAGTACAATTTTCAATTTAGAGTAGAGCAGTCCTTCATAGATCTTTTACTTGTGGAATTTTCATTTGGCCATGCCCGAGAGCAGCCAACAGACCAGTGCATCAGATCCACCTCCTGCAAGTAAGTCATCTTCTTCCACCTTACAAATGTTCAAAAGCTTGAATTTACTACATTCTGATAGCAGTTCCAGTGCATCCTGGACAGCAAGTGTTAGAGAAGGGCGACAGCAATAACCCCGCAAAGACGACGTGGCCAGAGCTGGTGGGAATAACAGCAGGAGAGGCAGAAAAAAAAGATCAAGGAAGAACAAGATGGAGTTGCAATCCAGTAGTTTCCTGCAGATGAAGTCATTTGGATTCATTACTTACGATATTGTGACAAACCGAGTCAGATTGTTAGTGGATGACGAGGGGAAAGTTGAACCCCCAGCATCAGCTAGCTAGTTCAAATGCCAAAATGGGTTCCAATCAATTCGCCTGTGGGAAGTGACATGAACAAAGCATAGAAGATAATATGTATTGAGACAATAAAAGAATGTCATGTTCCATAGCCAGGTTTGTTATCATGTCATGATGTCATCTGCTTACAGGCCAAAAGCGCTACCGAGCTGATAGCCATAGCTTAAAAATTCACTCAATTTTTTTAGTTTTAATTAGCCAAAGCATTATACTAAACCATTCATGAGGAAGTTAAATTAATAACTGGAATGGGAATTTACCGCAGGAAACAACAGCTAACTCGGA
Source organism: Rhodiola kirilowii (assembly GCA_033675215.1). Lineage (NCBI taxonomy): Eukaryota > Viridiplantae > Streptophyta > Magnoliopsida > Saxifragales > Crassulaceae > Rhodiola > Rhodiola kirilowii. The sequence continues at coordinate 8,119,559 of CM066203.1, read as the reverse complement.
CAGCCTCCTCCTCATGGCAAGGATCACAACACATATTGGTAAAAAAGATTTTGGAAGCAACCATCTTCAGCTTTTAAAGACGTAAATTTTACTAAAGTAAATAATATTTTAGAGATGTTAACTGAACTCAACATCCCTGGAACTGGGTTTCTTCTTACTTCAGAGAAACCGCAACGAATTACAGATGTAATTATTATTATTATTTTTATAGAATCAGGAACTTTTCTTCCTCAGCAATTTCAGTTTCAGTTATCCTATCAAGGTCCAAGGCAAGGATGAACAAATACAATACCAAGATATGAAGGTACTCCAAAACCAAGTCACTTCATTCTCACTATAATCAACAGATCATTGCATGTGTATCTGTGACGGCTTTTGAGGCCTTCAATCATAACAAAGCAATGTAATACACATGCTCACCCTCACAAAACTGAACAAAGCAAAAATAAAAGTCTTGGAAACGATAGATGTAAACCCCTCAGAAATGCCTAGTATCAACCTAGCATGCCATGAATAGCCCAACGGTACCTCAACCTCTGAAATCAAGGGAGCGCCAACAGTTGACGAATCATGCAGTTTCAGATTACTAAATTGCTCATCACAGGGATTACCAAAACAGGAATCCAATTATAATACAACAGCGAGTGCAGTCAAAACATTATCAAAATAAATCATATTCACCGCATCTGATAATCAACAAACACAAACTCCGATCAATAAAAGATATACCTCATCCTGCATTCCTCAAATAATGAGGACGACAACATCAGCCAAGAAATGGACAAGTGTTCCACCAAAAACATCGCAATTCGGTCCAATGTAGTGAGACTCAGTTTGCAGATAAAAGGAAAAGCAGTCAATGGAAAAAATAGAAGCACTGGAAACCAAACTCTAGTTTGACTTTCACCAAGCAGAAGAAGATTCAGATTATACAATTTGTGCCGGCGGCGATTTCTGTCTTGCTGGGTCTTTGAGGTGTTAACCGTGTATCATGTAGTGTAGGGTTCTGAACCAAATATGCGAGGTACGACTACGACGCCGTTGCAATTGTGTACCGAACAATTTCCTTTTTTGCAAATTCGAAAAAATATAATGATTTTACTAATTAAATTTAATTAGTTTTTTTATTTCTCAAATTGCAACGAATCCTGTGGTTAGTCCGTGAATGAAATATTAGTTAAACGTTGTTAACATTGATTTAACTCTGTTAGGTTTAATTAGTAAAATTATTATATTTTTTGAATTTACCTCCTGAATCCTGATTGAAAAAATTAATAATTAGGACGATTAATTGAAAAACATAAATAATTTAATTTGTACTTTTCCCTAAATATTTTATTTATTCATTTACGATTCCCAAACTCCAAGCGGGGCAAGCACGCTTCTTAGTTCTTACTTACTACTATATAAATATAATTTTAAGCAAGTTTCCGATACAGGATGACATCATCATCTTTATGTCACAACATAAACCTTTCACAATTTTTCAAACGAAGGAAATGCAGAGCAGCAGCAGCAGATTGAGCATGAATCCCAGCCCTACTGTCAAAACCATAATACATTATACAAAGCCAAGAATGAATTGCCCGAGACCATTTTCAGATGCTTCCAGCGTCGAGCAAGAAGTTACTCCATGACTGCAACCTGAAACCTTTTGAGATATCAGACCCCTTTTCACAGAAAAGACGCCAGTAATTTCGTGACATTGCTGAGAGCTAACCTAGATGAGAAATAACTTATGTTATCGGGAATGCCCTGCTAGAAGGACCAGTCACCTTCATGCTCTCCCTAAGCTGATTCGAGTATCCTTGGGAGTTCCCGAGGTGGGATTGGTATCCAGATGATCTGGCGTGCCCATTGTTGCTGTTGCTGCTTCCGAAAGAGACCGTTTTGTGCACCGTGCTTGTACCTTGGAGCAAGGAAGACTTTTCGGGTTCAGTCATAGGGTACAGGTAACCCGAGCTGTTTTTGGGAAGGTTATCCGTGAATCTTGGCGCAATTGACTGATTTGAGGTAGCCCCGTTGTCTTGAGTGCCGTCACCACCAGACATGGTCTTGCTGGTCTCGTTGTTGAGTTTTTTTGTATTTAAGAAACGACCTCCATTACCTCTCGCTCTCCTTATAGCGTGCTGATGGCGAGACTCGTGAAGATATGGCTAACAAACACCCAAATAAAAAAGAGTTTTGTGGGAGCAATGAGAATTCACATTATAACATCGTTAGAGTGGTTCAGGTGATGTGTCATATGAAAACTTTACCTTCCTATTCTTTATGATCTTTTTCTCCAATTCAGCCTTTGCTCTAATCTGTCTTCGCCTCATAATCCCATTATACTGCTTTGCATTCACATAAACAGGTTCTTCCTCCATTTCAAGTGGTAAGGGCATTCTTGCCTGGTGAACCCCAAACAACTGAGGGTGAACCTGAGATCATGTCAGTCATACTTGTTATGTATTTGGTTCTTAGTAGCATAAGAAAAGAAACATGCTCTTTAGAAAGCAAGACACAAATGCATGGATGATTTCTGCTTACTAATGGTTGCTGCCCGTAAGGAGGGACAATTGCTCCATAACTTGGATCCTGATACGGATACGATGCCATTACCTACACCATCAAGGCATTAATAACCATGAAACTCTTTTGGCAATCCCGATGTAGATGATATCTCACAAAATCAAATACATGCAACAATTGAGTATGATTGTGGTAGAGCGCCAGTTAAACAGCTTTGTTCCAAGATTGTACCATTACCAAAAATATAGTTTGCAATTTGCATGCATACAAAAATGCCTACGATATCTAGTACCAGATATACATGACTTCACTTTGATATGTGTGATCTGCTTGCAAATAAGAAATATAGAGACATGTTATAGAACGAGTTGTTACCATTGAGTGACCAACAAGTTCCCTTTGAGAGCTTTCTGAAGGATTTTCACTCATTGTAGACTGAATTGGAGTCGAAGTTTGATTTTCCTGCCCATTGTATCCATCTGGTAATGAAAGCCGAATAAATCATTTCCCATGTGATCTTAATTTCTGAGTGTAATGCCCTCGAAATAACAGTGATAATAAATAATATCACACCTCTGGCAAAAATAATTTCCATCCATATTCGGATGACTATAATCTTTTGAGTAGCATCATTCATGGGCTACAACATTTATATGATTGATTATATGGCATTCTTTTAGATGCAGAAATGAGGACATTTCTCTGATAAATGCTACAAAAGACAACATGCACATAGCAATTTCTGCTCAATAAAAGTCACCTACCAGGTCGCAGGGCTATACCACTTGGTATTTCCTTATCTTTGTTTACATTGATTGCAACTCCAACTGTGACAGCATTTAAATTTTCTGGCATTGACCTCAAACTCCTTTCATTAATGCCTGGCAGGGAGTTGTCAGTGTTTCCATAGCCTTGCCACCAAGGCTGAGAGTAAACTGCCGACGCAGATGGCCTGTGAGCATCAGCACCAACCCGTTGATTTCCACTTTCTACTTTCATTTGCATCATTCTCAACGCCCTTGATTATTATGAGAGAATAAGCGATCAATCAACAGCATTGGAGTTAATAAAACAATACTGCTATATGCATGGAAAGAAGCATAATGAATTACACTTAAGTTACTGTAAGACGATAAAGGACATAGTGTTGTGCGTTTAGCATTGCGCATATCAAATACAAAGGAAGAACAACGAGGAAGACAGGACAGAGACTAGTGATCATCAAGTTATATGATGCATTGATAGGTTAGAACTTAAAAGTGCAAGAATGGCCAAGGACGGGAGAAGAGACATTCAAAGTTACAAATAGCAGTCATGAAACCAGATACATGTAAAAATCATAAAATAGCTTTGTAAGCTGGCATGTTGTAGTTACTGGCATGCTGTAGTTATTAACAGCACAACTAGTACAAAGTACAAACTACAGATATGCCAGAAACTCAAACTGTATTTTGTAAGGACAACATCCAAGAAATCCAATACTAGTACTATCTAGACGCACATAGCTTGCCACCGCTGAAAAAGACAGATCTTGCTTCTTGCTTTAAAATTCTTATTAATACACTACAATTTTTTTTAAAGTTTTTTTTTGGTGCTTCCTTAAATAGCTTTGTAAGCAACAACCTATTCCGGCTTTAATAAGACGTTTTATAAAATAGTGCACATGCACAAGCACAAGGCACCTAACTGACATATTACCACACCCCAAAAAACTTACACCACATGTCCAATCTAAGATAGCAGATCCAGTCAACCCTATTGCTTAAAATATTTTTTTTTCTTCTACAGATCCAAACAGCATCAACCAATTTTAAAAAAAAACCGAAGACTTCTGAGTGCTGACCTATTTTGCATACAGACCATAATAATATCTTTCGTTTCAATCATATTTTTTTTTAACTTATCACTCAAACCTTCTTCAGCTATTTAATTTCAATTAACAGAACACCGAGTACACCGATACAACTGAAGTCAAAGATGATCAAAGTTTAGTGAAAAGAATCAATCATGTAAATCTTCATCTGCTTGTTTTTCATTAGCAGATCAGAAAAAGTAAAACCTTTATTGCTGCACCAATTTCTTGACCAACCAAACGTAGCCAAAAAAGAAAAAGAAGACCCAACAGACAGCAAGATTGATGCAAGCTAATATATACATGATCCAATAAGAAGAAACCCAACCGAAGTAGAACAAGACTTACCAACTTGGATCAAGAAGAGGTAGCAAAAACTCTTGAGGAATCCCAACTTGGTATATTTCATCAGCCAAAAAGTTTCTCAATTTCTTTTCAATCCATCTCTTGGTGTGCGTTTGTGTTGTGTGTTGTATTTACTAGCAGCCAGACAGCGAGCCAGTAATGAAAAAAGAGGAAAGGGACTAAGGGAGATAAAGAAGTGAGCTGAGGAGCTTTCCCTAGCTGACTCCCGCAAAACGATAAAAACAGGTAATAAATAAAATAGTAATTTTTTATAATAAAATACAGACCACAATAAATATCTTTTTTTTTAATTAGAAAAAGAAAAAGAAAAAGAAAAAAATGTGTTTTGTGCTGAGATGATGACACGTGTGAGGACCACAACATCGAGTGGGTCCGTAACTTTTATATGTTGACACGTGTAAATGGCCACCGCTGTCCAAGCAGATTTTTAACGGCATCACGTGAGCTGACAAAAGGCAACGTTGTTGGGTACTAGGTGGGAGGTGGCGGAAAACTAACGGAACGGAATAAAAATACCTGCCACTCCCAATGACGCTGACGGCCACGTTTTCTCCTTGTTCTCCTGTTCCCGTTTCTTCCATCAATTTCTATCTCAGTGCTGTCAAGTGTCACATCAATGATACGACGACGTTAGTGCTGGCATTTCATGCACATGAAACATAAACCTTGCAAAGCCAAAGAAAAAAGAATAGCTAGAGCCCTAGCATATATTTATATCTTTTACACTCAATATCAATGCATCTGCTATATCTTTTATTGTTGCACTATCTAACATAGCTTGTGACGGTTTCTTACACTCACTCTTGTAATGGCCGAACCTATCACAATTCTAGCACTTGACTTTGTTCTTATCTTCCACAGATCCTTCGTTCCTTCTAAACTTTGACCTGCCTCAGCATCCAACCTTCAAAGCTAATCCTGAAGTAGACTCCGATTCATTCCTGCGAGTTTCTTCACTCACTACCAAGTCTATAACTTCATCAAGCTTAAGTTTCTCCTTTCGTGCTGTCGCACTTACTGCTGTAACCGTCTCGCTCAAACTCTCTGGCAAAGAAGATAATAAAATTAGGGCTTGTACCTCCTCATTGAATTTAATATTAACCGAGCTCAGCTGCACGATTATCATATTAAACTCGCTTGATACCAGTTGTTAGGATTGCGCAAGCAGTGATGCCCAGAGAAAAACAAATAAACGATGCGAGCACACTAAACCGTGATTACGTCTGGGGCACTACCAAGCCAGAGTTTTCTTCACTATAATGTTGGATACAATTACAATAATCACCGTGGATAAAATTAGGTAACCATCTAGACCCTAATTATCTAATTATGAAATAGAAATCATAAACCTCACTGCCAAGACTTCCTAAACTTGACCAGTCCAATAATCTAATCAGGCTCCACAACACAACATTATAGTCAAGTGCTTCAGAGCATGAGGAAGCCATGACAAGTCATTCACAATTGCAAAACCATATGATTTCCTTTAGGTGGTATGAATCGTTCTTGCTCTTGAGACTGTCCTCATCTGTCGTGATACAGCCAAATTCATGGTACCGTATATATGACACCAATTCACCAGATATCGCCAAAATAATTACAGATTTGATTCCTATGAAAACCGAAATATGAGTAGTAGGGTCTAAATGACACCAAGAAATGTGCCAAAGATCATTGCAGTTGATGCTGAAGAGATATGAAGATTGCCGTTTCGACTTCCAATTTTATATGTTAGAGCTAGATCATAACAGGTAACAAAGCAAGGCCGGTATGTGAACAATTTCAGCTGATGCCCGTTACCGTTAGCCGTTTTGAATTCATTCCCCAGGTAAAATTCTGATGCACGAACCTTATCGCATGAAGTTCAAGCATAACAAAGACATCCCTTAGTTTCCAGAGATCACTGAAATTGGAAATAGTCTTTTGAAGTCCATCATGAGTGCTTCACTCTACTAACCATTCTGATGTACTTTGCAAACCTGAATATGTTAATTTGACTCAGTTTGTCAACCATAGTGAATATGGTACAGACAGAAAGGAGAATGTGCTCTGCTTAAAGCCAAGATAAATCATCAAATCCTGGTTTCTGATGACAAATATAAGCCCTCCCTCAGTCACTGCAAAATTCGTTGAAATAAACCTTCCTCAGTACCGTAGAGAATTTGATGAACAACATAAGCCTTCTTCAGTTCATAAAAAAAAAAAGCCTTCTTCAGAAAGAACAACTAGGATTTTAAAGGTCCATTCAGCTCAACCACAAGAGATAAAATAAGAATAGGTTGACTCATTTTCTCTCAGCTGTTTTTTCTGAAGTATTAAATTTTTCTGAAAACGGATTCAAAAGCCAACGTAATGACAGGATGTAATGTATGTTGGTCCATGTTCTCGATTTTAAGACAGCTTCCCTAATAAGTACAGTCTACAGTCACGACAAAACCATAAATATCAAATCATGGCTTTATAGTAACCAGAATCATAAGCCGATGCACTAGTTACCGAAGGATACTACTGTTTCAATCAAGAAGTAAAAGTTCAAGGCAACAAGTAAGTGGCGTTGGCATCAGACTCCACATGTGTTGAATTTATATAGCGCTGGATACGCTTAAGAGAACCACGTTGGGCCTAAGTTAACCAACGGGTTATAACAAAGCCTGCAGGCATGCACCCCAACTCATTCTCAAGGCCCAAGCATAATTGCTTTAATTAGGAACCTTGCTGGTTGTTGGTGGGAGTCGAACACATGACTTCCTCCACCCTTTAACATGCGCTAGCAGGCAACATGTTAACCATATGAGCTGCAGGCTTGAGAATGAGTTGGGGTGCATGCCTGCAGGCTTTTGTTATAACCCGTTGGTTAACTTAGGCCCAACGTGGTTCTCTTAAGCGTATCCAGCGCTATATAAATTCAACAACATGAACTGAACATATTCACTACAAGAACCACATCCTATTATATAACCTCAGTGACATGAATAAAACTAATCGAAGTGATAATGCCAAACAGCAGATGGCAGCCAAAACAATTGGCTCCACTTCCTCAGTAGCAATTTCATAATATGTTATGAATCATGTGTGCCACCATGGCCAGAATTTCAAACACATTCAATATATAGTCATGCTTAAGAGATGGAAAATTATAATATCATAATACTAATATCAAAAGTGGAAACAAATCTCAAACCCTAATTCCTCTTTTGGTTAAAATCACATGCCAGATGGAGGATGGAGCAATCAGTTACCTAATCCAATGTGAGCGAATTTGAAAACCTTTAACCATTTCCGCTTCCTCGATGACTTCGGTTGCATTTCTCGCTGAACGAATTTCATCAGGAAGTGCTCGTGGCTGGTTCGTGGTTGAACGAGTAGTTGGCGGGACGCGAGGGTATCTCTATGAAAGTCCACCATTATATTAGGGTAAAGTTGTAATTATGAAATTTTCAATTAGAACCCGTTTGTTTTCATTGTCACGACCTCGCTAGGGTTCTGTAAAAGTAAATTTCCACAAGAGATTGAATTTCGACAGCATTGGAAATGCATTCAGAGCCTTTGCTGGGTGTCAATCGGAGAATCAGAAGGTTAATCCATGAGCTCTCTGAACAGCAATGTTGAACTCCAGAATCAGGTTTGAAATCTCTCATTCTGGAGAATTAGAAGAATTGGTACATGCTTTGAACCTAAATTAAGTACTTTGGGAGCCTTATTGGCTACGATCATCATCACATTAAGTACATTCCGGCAGTTCTTGATCAGATCAATTATCAAGTTACTCAATAAGGATTTAGATGGTGGATAAAGCTGAGGTAATTTCTGCATACATGTAGAATGCGTAGAATTGTTCTGGTGCTGAATAATTCTTCTTCCTTGAATTACTGGTAATCAGTTTTTTTTTTTGAATGAAAAGATGTTGCTTCGAATTTGCAAGGTAAATTGTGTGTGAGGATGGTAATGTGGTGCTAATTGATGAGTCGAGTTTTCGACTCATTTATGGTCATTCTTCACTATAGTTTTGGGTCGTTTCCGACTTTATTTTGATGTCATTTGACCTCTATGTCTACATTTTAGGTAGAAAACAAGTTTCCCCCATGGTCAAGGCCTATATATGAAGATTGGTTGAAAAACAGGAGTTTCGGCGCAAAATATGGAGTTTCGGGGCAATACCGAGCATATTGACCATTGCATCTTGTTTTGGACCTAGAGGGCTCGTCCGACCTCCGAATTGGTTGATTCAAAGCTTGTTGGAAAGCTAACTCAAAGGGCTACAACTCCCTAAGAGACTTCAAGACCAAATTCAGCCGGGAAGGCAACCAAAAAGGCCCCACTCGATCGACTGAAACTCCAGTCGGTCGACTGGAAAAACGAAGAATGTGGGGGGCTCTGAAACTTCATTAAGTCGATCGACTGGGAGTCAAGGCCAGTCAAGCCTATCCCCAGTCGATCGACTGGAGAGAAAAGTCAGATTTGATGCCCAAATTTCAGCCGAATCTATAAAGGGAAAGTAAGGGTTTTGGACCAAGTGTGGAGGTTTTTGGGGAAAAGAACATTGGAAAAGAGGCTCATACAAGGTCATTCAACATCATCCAACCAAGGAGAAGTGAAGATCAAGGGAGTTCAAGGATTAATCATCCTATTTCTATCCCTCTTCTACTCTACTTGTTGTGTAAAAAACCCTACTCACACCATGTTGTCTTACATGATGTGTGAGTAGTGGATCTTGTGTTTAGAGGGCCTTATGACTCTCCTTGGTACTCTTGATCATGTATATACATTGATATTCATATAGATGATTGTTGATTTCATTTTCTCTTGTGTTATGAATGTTATGCACTCTAGGTGTTCGACAAAATGCCTAAGTGACAATTTGGACCTAAAACTCGAACCTAGGACTTGGAAACCCTTGGGGATAGTTCTAGGATGGAGAAAATGATCTATATCTTGAATCATGTATATGAACCTTAGAAAGTTGATTTCATTTTACTATGATCTTCATGATTGACATGTCTCTAAGTGTTTGATAAAATGCCTAAGTGACATGTTTATGTTAGAATTATGATCTAAGTATTGAGAGATCTTAGTGATGGTTTGGATATAGTAAAATTGAACTTAATCTACATTTATGAGAGTAAATGCATGGTGAGAGGTGAACTAGAACTTTATGCATATAGCATTTATGAGAGTAAATGCTATATAGTGGATCAACACCCTTTAATTAGTGAGATCCTAACTAAGATGGCTTGACTAGGATTAGATATGCGTGATTGCCTAATTCTTAGTCTAAGCTAGGTTTAAAACCTATCAACTCATACTTAATTGAACTCTTGTATGCATGATCATTGAGAATTTGCCAAGGAGAGGAGTAAGTCCTCGAAACACCTCTTACTTAACGTTTTTCCCCAATTACTAACCACATAGGATTTAGATATATTCACTCTTTATACATTTTTGTTTAGAATAGCCGAATAGAAACACAATCTTAAATAGTGCATGCGCTTGGGTTCGACCCGGTACTTACCGGTCAATATAAATGTTTTGACACTATATTCGATCCTCTCTTCATTGATACTATTCTAGAGGTGAAAAAGAATTAGTTCGTCAAATGGCACCGTTGCCGGGGAGCAACTAGTTAGCACATCCCTAGATTAGATTGTGTGAAAGTTCCGTCTATTCTTGTGAATATTTTTCCTTTTTCTTATACTTGTATATTCTTCTTTCTCACTCATATCACTTACTAGCTTTTGTTTACCTTGTTTTGCGAGGATGGACCCTACCACCAACAAGTCTACTCTAATGAGGGATGCTACCAAGAGGAGGAGCAACCATATTCCTATTTCCAAGAACTTGGCTATCAAACTAGTTATTATAATTCGAATGAGGATGATAGCCAAGGCTTTGAAGTTGAAGACTCCTACCCTCCGTACCCTCAACCTCCTCAACCCTCAAGTGAGCCCTCCAATTTGGAATCCATGCTTGCTAGACTTCTAGCAAGTCAAGAGAAGATGCAAGCTCAATTGAGTAGATTGGAGGCTCAAAGCCAAGTTTTGGAAAGCCAATTGGCGCAACAAGCAATGGAAAATGAAAACTTGGATGGGGAAGTGGAGGTTTTTGAAGAAGAAGTCCTAGAATCTAATGCCTCAAGGGAAGAATGGGATCAAGAAAAGGAGGATGAATTTTGGAGAGCCGCACCCGAAGCTCATTGCAACGAATGGGATCAAGCCATCCCATTGACGCTCTCCGATGAGGAATTCTTTAACGATGATGCCTCATGTATTGAGGAAACACTTTTGGTCAATGAAGAAGAATTGCTCCCTCCCGCTACAAGTGAGCTTGAATGTGAATCCCAATTCCTTGATGAGGACAAGATTGAGGAAGAGAGTATAGAGATCAAAAGTCTTCAAGGGTATAGAAACTTCGTTGAGGTTTTCATGGAGGAAACCAAGGAACCACCTCGCGCACAAGAAAACATAAGTTTATTAAGGGATATTGAGGAGTGGGCACCCAAGGACATTATTGATAAACTCGAGGAGGGGATGCTTATCAAGCTTGAGACGAGTTATGAAGACCCTTTCTTCACTACTTTGTCTCGAGACAAGTTTTGGAGCTTCTTGCCCTATTTTCAAAGACCAATCGGAAAAAGCTCCCATGACCCCTTATTTCTTAAGGGATCTTCATATTTGAAGGGGTCAAAATCCCAAAGGAAAGTCCATTGTAGACTTGATGGGAGGAAATTCAAATGGGATTTGAAGGTGGATTGACACAATCAAGTCCAAGGCCCCGCGAGAAGGGATCCTAGCAAAGGACTTCTCGACGAGTGATTCTTTGGGGCGCTTTGCTACGTCTTTGCCAAGACGGGAAAATCTAGGCCCTCGCGGGAGGTAACCCGGTTTGTAAGTGTTTCATTCTCGTTCTTTATTATGTTTTAAATGTTTGGCATGATTTTGAGGAGCTAAGGCTCCTAAAGTGTGGAGTGTGATATGTGCTTTTAGTTTGTCCAATTTTAAGTGTGGAGTGAGGTCTACTCACTCCAATTCTACTTCACACCTCCAACTTTCCCTTGAACTTTATATGAATATTGATGTTGCCCGTCGTGCTCTTGTGCATGTTTTAGAGGATGTAGATTACTTTCCTTGCTTGTATTCTGTAAATCTTATGCCATGATGTTATTATGTAACTAGTGAAGCTAACTTGCTCATACTTGCGTTGCATAACCTTGTATGTCACTTGTTGCTTTTAACCTCTCATGTGTGCTTGTCATCAAGGAAATTATTCTCATCATATGTTATCAAGCCTTGCACAATGACGTCTTTTCTTTTGGCGGGGCACATCTACAAACGAGGGGAGTTCCTATGCGCCTTTATCATTAGTTTATTCATTGTTTGCGCTTAGGGACTAAGCGATGCTTTAAGTGTGGAGTGGTTTAGTTGCATAGTTCACTCTTTTCATGCCATACATACCATGTTTGAATGAGCACTTGCATTCATGTATTCTATCCCTAACATGAGAGTGTTCTTAACCACAAAGGCTATTGACTATCGATTCAAAATTCCTAAAAATCACATCTAGCCTATTTGTCACATTTATTGGATTTTGAGCTTAGAACCGACCTAGTCCCTTGAATGTGCATTCTTGTGAATCAATATCATTGCTATCCCTTGTCTATCTAATTTTCTAAGTATTTTCGTTGAAATACCTTGGATTAAGTTATAGCAAGCACTTTTTGAACATTTAACGAAAAACTTAGACCTTGTGTATGCTCTTTGGTGACTTGAGTTCTCTTACATTGTGCCTTGCTTATGTTTGTGTCCCGCACATTCCATACACTTTTTGAACATATTGTCAAGTTTTAAGTGTGGAGTCAAAAAAATAAAAGAGGGCGAAGCCCCATTCAAAAGAAAAAAAAGAAAAAAAAAATGATACAAATGCCGGGGGTTAGGGAGGTAAGTCCCCCCTCGAAAGCATTCGTAGGCCAAAGGCCATTTCAAAAAAAAGAAAAAAAAAGAAAAAAAAGAAAAGAAAATAAGAAACACTTAAAACTTGACTTTGTGTTCTTCCATCAATTTCATTTGTGCGGAATTCAACATTTGCATTGTGTGCTTGTTTGAATGACTCTTGGACGACCCATGTGTTCGCACGGGAATTACCACTTGGTCTATGCTTGTTTTTAAGAAACTCTAGTGTCGAACTCCTCTTCCCTTATGGATTACGGCTTAAGCGCCTAAAACTTGGGAATGAGTTCCATGTCGCAAACCCATGGACTAGCCCTAGCTAGCATAGGTGAGTGATTGACAATTTTTGTGCAAACTATGAGCTTTACTTCTATTGTATTACTTTGAAAATGAATAGACATTTGGATGAGGCATGTGATTGCTCTAGTATTGATGACCTTGAATGCACAACCTCAAGGGTACTCAAAGTGGTTCAAAAGTTATTTTGATGATATTGTGATAATGAACCTAGCTTGGGGTGAGTGATTTGTTTTGAGAAATCATCGCCTTGGTTGGGCACTCTTGTATTCATTCTCATGGGATAGGTGCATACATATGGGATTTGTGAGTATTCCCTTTTCTGAAAACTCTCACGAGACTATAACTCGTCCACTAGGGTAGCCTAGGGGTTTAAAGGCTTAATGCATACGCTAAATGCATTCGTAACGCCTACGAAAAGGAGCTAGTTAGATTGTACATACTTGTCATTTTCCTTTCAATAACATGTTTAGAAATAATGATCGAGACCTTGTGAAATCTAGTGAGGCAAATATACGAAAAACATAGCACCACTAGCATTTCGACATTTGCATGACCTTGACATATTTTCATACTTTGTTCGGGACGAACAAAACTTAAGTGTGGAGTGTTGATGAGTCGAGTTTTCGACTCATTTATGGTCATTCTTCACTATAGTTTTGGGTCGTTTCCGACTTTATTTTGATGTCATTTGACCTCTATGTCTACATTTTAGGTAGAAAACAAGTTTCCCCCATGGTCAAGGCCTATATATGAAGATTGGTTGAAAAACAGGAGTTTCGGCGCAAAATATGGAGTTTCGTGGCAATACCGAGCATATTGACCATTGCATCTTGTTTTGGACCTAGAGGGCTCGTCCGACCTCCGAATTGGTTGATTCAAAGCTTGTTGGAAAGCTAACTCAAAGGGCTACAACTCCCTAAGAGACTTCAAGACCAAATTCAGCCGGGAAGGCAACCAAAAAGGCCCCAGTCGATCGACTGAAACTCCAGTCGGTCGACTGGAAAAACGAAGAATGTGGGGGGCTCTGAAACTTCATTAAGTCGATCGACTGGGAGTCAAGGCCAGTCAAGCCTATCCCCAGTCGATCGACTGGAGAGAAAAGTCAGATTTGATGCCCAAATTTCAGCCGAATCTATAAAGGGAAAGTAAGGGTTTTGGACCAAGTGTGGAGGTTTTTGGGGAAAAGAACATTGGAAAAGAGGCTCATACAAGGTCATTCAACATCATCCAACCAAGGAGAAGTGAAGATCAAGGGAGTTCAAGGATTAATCATCCTATTTCTATCCCTCTTCTACTCTACTTGTTGTGTAAAAAACCCTACTCACACCATGTTGTCTTACATGATGTGTGAGTAGTGGATCTTGTGTTTAGAGGGTCTTATGACTCTCCTTGGTACTCTTGATCATGTATATACATTGATATTCATATAGATGATTGTTGATTTCATTTTCTCTTGTGTTATGAATGTTATGCACTCTAGGTGTTCGACAAAATGCCTAAGTGACAATTTGGACCTAAAACTCGAACCTAGGACTTGGAAACCCTTGGGGATAGTTCTAGGATGGAGAAAATGATCTATATCTTGAATCATGTATATGAACCTTAGAAAGTTGATTTCATTTTACTATGATCTTCATGATTGACATGTCTCTAAGTGTTTGATAAAATGCCTAAGTGACATGTTTATGTTAGAATTATGATCTAAGTATTGAGAGATCTTAGTGATGGTTTGGATATAGTAAAATTGAACTTAATCTACATTTATGAGAGTAAATGCATGGTGAGAGGTGAACTAGAACTTTATGCATATAGCATTTATGAGAGTAAATGCTATATAGTGGATCAACACCCTTTAATTAGTGAGATCCTAACTAAGATGGCTTGACTAGGATTAGATATGCGTGATTGCCTAATTCTTAGTCTAAGCTAGGTTTAAAACCTATCAACTCATACTTAATTGAACTCTTGTATGCATGATCATTGAGAATTTGCCAAGGAGAGGAGTAAGTCCTCGAAACACCTCTTACTTAACGTTTTTCCCCAATTACTAACCACATAGGATTTAGATATATTCACTCTTTATACATTTTTGTTTAGAATAGCCGAATAGAAACACAATCTTAAATAGTGCATGCGCTTGGCTTGCTCCCTTGGGTTCGACCCGGTACTTACCGATCAATATAAATGTTTTGACACTATATTCGATCCTCTCTTCATTGATACTATTCTAGAGGTGAAAAAGAATTAGTTCGTCACTAATGTAACGTTTCTTGCTAACGAATTAAACTAATACCGAACAAATTGAAAATACAAATACCGCAACCAAATTAGTCTCCTTATAATACCCAGGATTACCCAAGATTGCAAAAGTTGACGAATAGATTGATTTAGCTGTTTCTTCTGAGCTATGCCTTAAGCTTTATTTTGTGTTATATTTCTCATTAGCAAATTTGTCTTTTCTCTTCATGAATTGAACACAACCTTTTACGAACTTCTCCTAAATAGAAAATGGGTTTGGATCAAATACAAACCAATATTATAAATAAAAACTACAAACCCATAAAAAATTCGACACGTGTCAAAATGAACCAATTAAAATTCAGCCGAGATTTCATCCATTCGGGGTTATTTTTGTAAATAAAAAAATTACATGTGGACTTATTTAAAAATATATAAACGATATGAGGGGTATAAACGTCCAAAATTTGCTACAGTAATGTTCAGACTTCAAAAACAATGTTCAGACTTAAACCAGTAATGACAAATACTTAAAAAAACATTGTTCAGACTTAAAAAAACAGTGTTCAGACTTAAAAAAATAATAATGAGACTTAAACCATTAACAATCAGACTTAAATAACAATGTTCAGACTTAAAAAAACAATGTTCAGACTTAAACCAGTAATGACAATACTTGAAAAAACATTGTTCAGACTTGAAAAAACATTGTTCAGACTTAAAAAATAATAATGAGACTTAAACCATTAACGATCAGACTTAAATAACAATGTTCAGACTTAAAAAAACAATGTTCAGACTTAAACCAGTAATGACAATACTTGAAAAAACATTGTTCAGACTTAAAAAACATTGTTAACGATCAGACTTTTTAAGTCTGAACACTACCATTTAAGTCTGATTATTAAGTATTTTTAAGTCTTACCATCTTAAGTCTGAACACTACAATGTTCAGACTTAAATCAGTAATGACAAGACTTAAAATGGTTATAATCAGACTTAAAATTGATAATGATCAGATTTAATATGGTAATGATCAGACTTACATGCAGAAATTGGAACATCTGAAAAATGCTATGCAAAATTTGATGTTTATGCGCCTGTGTCAGAATTTGATGAAAGCCTAGTATTTTTTGGGTGGAAACGGCATTCTGAGCAAGACTCACCACGGTGTTTTTAGGGCAAATTCGATCATCTGAAGGGTCAAATTCATGTTTTAATCAAAAATAAAAATATAAAAAAAATTTAGTCTGATCATAGAATTCTTAGGGCAAGACTCTTTAATTTTAAGTCTGATCATAGAATTCTTTTTAAGTATGATCATTACCATTTTAAGTCTGATCATTAAGAATTTTTAGTCTGATCATTGCTTTTTTTTTAAGTCTGATCATTAAGCTTTTAAGTGTGAACACTACCATTTAAGTCTGAACACTACCATTTAATTAAGTCTGATTATTAAGTATTTTTAAGTATGAACACTACTTTTTTTAAGTCTGAACACTACATTTTTAAGTCTGAACACTACCATTTAAGTCTGATTATTAAGTATTTTTAAGTCTCAACACTACCATTTAAGTCTGAACACTACCATTTAAGTCTGAACACTACCTTTTTTAAGTCTGAACACTACCATTTAAGTCTGATTATTAAGTATTTTTAAGTCTGAACACTACCATTTAAGTCTGAACACTACCATTTAAGTCTGATTATTAAGTATTTTTAAGTCTGAACACTACCATTTAAGTCTGAACACTACCTTTTTTAAGTCTGAACACTACCAGTTAAGTCTGAACACTACCATTTAAGTCTGAACACTACCTTTTTTAAGTCTGAACACTACCATTTAATTAAGTTTGATTATTAAGTATTTTTAAGTATGAACACTACTTTTTTTAAGTCTGAACACTACATTTTTAAGTCTGAACACTACCATTTAAGTCTGATTATTAAGTATTTTTAAGTCTGAACACTACCATTTAAGTCTGAACACTACCATTTAAGTCTGAACACTACCTTTTTTAAGTCTGAACACTACCATTTAAGTCTGATTATTAAGTATTTTTAAGTCTGAACACTACCATTTAAGTCTGAACACTACCATTTAAGTCTGATTATTAAGTATTTTTAAGTCTGAACACTACCATTTAAGTCTGAACACTACCATTTAAGTCTGAACACTACCTTTTTTAAGTCTGAACACTACCATTTAAGTCTGAACACTACTTTTTTAAGTCTGAACACTACCTTTTTAAGTCTGAACACTACCATTTAAGTCTGATTATTAAGTATTTTTAAGTACGAACACTACTTTTTTTAAGTCTGAACACTACCTTTTTAAGTCTGAACACTACCATTTAAGTCTGATTATTAAGTATTTTTAAGTCTGAACACTACCATTTAAGTCTGAACACTACCATTTAAGTCTGAACACTACCTTTTTTAAGTCTGAACACTACCATTTAAGTCTGATTATTAAGTATTTTTAAGTCTGAACACTACCATTTAAGTCTGAACACTACCATTTAAGTCTGATTATTAAGTATTTTTAAGTCTGAACACTACCATTTAAGTCTGAACACTACCATTTAAGTCTGAACACTACCTTTTTTAAGTCTGAACACTACCATTTAAGTCTGAACACTACTTTTTTAAGTCTGAACACTACCTTTTTAAGTCTGAACACTACCATTTAAGTCTGATTATTAAGTATTTTTAAGTACGAACACTACTTTTTTTAAGTCTGAACACTACCTTTTTAAGTCTGAACACTACCATTTAAGTCTGATTATTAAGTATTTTTAAGTCTGAACACTACCATTTAAGTCTGAACACTACCATTTAAGTCTGAACACTACCTTTTTTAAGTCTGAACACTACCATTTAAGTCTGATTATTAAGTATTTTTAAGTCTGAACACTACCATTTAAGTCTGAACACTACCATTTAAGTCTGATTATTAAGTATTTTTAAGTCTGAACACTACCATTTAAGTCTGAACACTACCATTTAAGTCTGAACACTACCAGTTAAGTCTGAACACTACCATTTAAGTCTGAACACTACCTTTTTTAAGTCTGAACACTACAATTTAATTAAGTCTGATTATTAAGTATTTTTAAGTATGAACACTACTTTTTTTAAGTCTGAACACTACCTTTTTAAGTCTGAACACTACCATTTAAGTCTGATTATTAAGTATTTTTTAGTATGAACACTACTTTTTTTAAGTCTGAACACTACCTTTTTAAGTCTGAACACTACCATTTAAGTCTGATTATTAAGTATTTTTAAGTATGAACACTACTTTTTTTAAGTCTGAACACTACCTTTTTAAGTCTGAACACTACCATTTAAGTCTGATTATTAAGTATTTTTAAGTCTGAACACTACCATTTAAGTCTGAACACTACCATTTAAGTCTGAACACTACCTTTTTTAAGTCTGAACACTACCATTTAAGTCTGATTATTAAGTATTTTTAAGTCTGAACACTACCATTTAAGTCTGAACACTACCATTTAAGTCTGATTATTAAGTATTTTTAAGTCTGAACACTACCATTTAAGTCTGAACACTACCATTTAAGTTTGAACACTACCTTTTTTAAGTCTGAACACTACCAGTTAAGTCTGAACACTACCATTTAAGTCTGAACACTACCTTTTTTAAGTCTGAACACTACCATTTAAGTCTGATTATTAAGTATTTTTAAGTATGAACACTACTTTTTTTAAGTCTGAACACTACCTTTTTAAGTCTGAACACTACCATTTAAGTCTGATTATTAAATATTTTTAAGTCTGAACACTACCATTTAAGTCTGATTATTAAGTATTTTTAAGTCTGAACATCAGTATTTTAAGTCTGAACACTAACAATTTTTGGACTAAATTGAAAATAACATTATTATGTTTTATACCCATTAGTGTTGAATGACTATTATACCCCTCCGTGTTTTCTCCGGGATTTCGACTAAACTGGGACACGTGTCGGCTTTATAATCGGTTTGTAGTTTTTATTTATAATTTGGTTTGTACCTGAACCGCACCCATAGAAAATTAATCAAAAGTTTACATAATCACTTGTTGATCACGACCATATTTCTCACTTACCACCGTGGCTTTTTATAGAAAAGCTTAACTTACCAAATATACCACAAGAAGTTGCTTGTGGGCTTTATAGGTTCTATACAAAGATGGATTTTAGCTTCCTTATATTTCAAGAGATGGTTAGGGCCTGTTCTGTAGAGCTTAAATTTCATGTTTTTCAGTTAAGTAAAGTTAAATAAAGTTAAATTAAGTTAAATAAAGTTAAATTAAATTAAATGAAATTTTTCATATTTTAATTTTGTAGTTTAACATGATTAAAAACTTAAATTAAACACCTTTATCCTAAAAAAAATATTTTTTTAAGTTCAGTAAAGTTAAATAAAGTTAAGTAAAGTTAAATAAAGTTCAGTAAAGTTAAATAAAGTTAAATAAAGTTTTTTTCAGCTCTATCAAACAGCACCTTAAAGCCTCAACTTTTGGGGGAAATGTGTCTACTTTTTCCATTTTTTTGTGATGTTTGGTATCAGCTTTTTGTTTTCAACTAAATTCCTCATTTTCATTTGTTAATAATGTCATTAGTTGCATCCCGTCTTTACGAGACTGTAGGTTTCAGGATGTCATAGCAAAACGACTCATAGTACCAAAATTACTCGGTTATCACGATATAAGAGGTAGCCAGAGTAAAGATGTAGTTTTTATAATTAAACATGCATATTTATATATATTACTGAAAACCTGAATACTTTACAAACGTAGTTGGAGCTTATAGTAATACGAACGATATGACATAATCACTGCAAGCAAACATAGTCAGGTCGGATCCAGTATATTTTATTACTTTTTATTCTTCATCTTCGATGGAGCTCCAGGACCCTAATGCTGCCAAAAAAGAAAGAAAATAATTCATAATTTGGATAGTTTCATAAAACTTAAAATTGCCATTTCCAGTAGCTGTAGAGTTAGAAGCATTACCAAAAAAACAATGAAATATAAACTTGAGAACCTCACTTAATAAATTTTTGAATGGATACCTTCTTTGATCTTGCCATCAGATTTGCCCGACGATGTTTGGTCATCCTCGTTGTTGCATCCTCATAGTTTGGCGGTGGAATCTTGCCAGCTTCAATATTATTGATGTCCTCAACTAGTAGTTGGTAATGCTGCTTCACTTGGTCTACTGTTTTGGTTCCCCCCATATGTCTGACCACATTCTCCCAACGATTAGGGGAATTCTCAGCATACATTGCCAATGCATTTTCAAACTTCTTGTCTTCATCCCTTGTCCAGGAAGAAGAAGAAGAGGATGAGCTCTTAGTAGAAGCCATTGGATACAGCTGGAATGAAGTGTTTTCAAGCCAAAAGTGATCGCTTGAGGTTGATGATGGTTATGCTGAATGGTACTCATATTTATAGTGGAAATGTAGCGTCTTGTTGTTGTCTAAGCTTGCATTCCGGCGGAAGCTAAGTTTCTTAGAATCAGGCTTTGAGATTCTTATTTTTTTCAATTGAGTCTCTTCTGTTGCAACAGCATTGTCATTTCTTTCTTATTTAATAAACTTGTTTGTAATTCTAATGTACAGGGTCACACTTTTTGTAACAAGCATTTTTGGACTTATTCAGATGCCAAATCCACCACCACCCTCCTCCGATGCCATTTTCTCTGCTCAGATTTAGCCACACAAATGAACAAGCTAAACCAACGCAGCCCAGGGCGCCTAACTACGTAGCATGTCAGATATATCTTCGATACGACATCAGTAGCGTTGTCTTACTGGAACTCCCATATGTAGTTTAAATTTCTTTCATGTTAATGACATGATTTTAATTGCGAAATTTGAATCATATAAACATCATTCTGCTCAAACTTCATGTTTATATACTACGATTTGCAGTTGAACCCAAAAGCTGTACCATGACCATAGAACTGAAGTTTAAGTACAGTACAGACTCCAAATCTATCATTTTTTGGATTGCCTGAGAAAGCGCCATGGTCCTGTTCCTGTTCCCATCCTGCAATACCATAAGCAGCAAAATCTTAAGACATATTTAAAGTTCTTACCAAACAGTGTGTCATCATTTTCATACACTCATATTTTAAGAAGTACGAAAAATGTTTTTTTTTACCTCCAAACACCAGCAAGGGTGCGCAAGGTCATGTAAATGGTCAATGCAATCCATATGCCAATGTAGCCATTAGATTTGGAAAGGTAGAAAAGGGAACTTATGCTGCAAGCAGCCACTATAACCTGAAGAAACCAAAGAAAAGCAGCTATTTAGGTTCAGACATAGTTAAGAAAAAAGAATGAATTGATTGAGAAACATGCCATTGAGTAAGCTGCATATTTAAAATCAGATGCTCCGTAATTCACTCCATCGAAGACAAAAGATAATGAATTGATTGTCTGCGTGCCTGCAACGAACTGCATTTAATAGATGTCAGAATGTTAATAAAAAGATTAACGCTTCTGCCAAAAAAAAGAAGTAAAATAAGAAAATGGAAGCAGCAAAGAGTATATACAGGAACTGCGATATGTATGAGGTGCAAGACATTGGGGTCTTTTGTAAAGACAGGTGCCCCAAACCACAGTCCAACTCCAACAACTACAGTGAGGCCAATTCCAAAAATAAAGCCCATCTGCACAAGGAAATTTAAATTATGTGTTTGTAAGAGTTTTGCAGTTTATGATCAGTTTATTTACAAAAGAAATATGGCTTATGAGAAAAACATCTAATGTGTACCTGTAGCACTCTACAGGCAGCAGCTGTAGCCTTATTAAGGTCTTTTGCAGCAAAAGCACAAGCTAAGATTGCCTGAATAAATGATTTGTGGAATGGTTTAACTTATATATCGGTTAAGGCAAGATGTAACGTATAACGGTATAAGTGATAGAAGATTGATTCATACCTGTCCAGCAACTGCTAAACCATCCGCAAGTAGAGATGACATTAACCAAACTTGCAAGCACACCTGGAATGCAGCCATGATGATTGGTCCCATCCTAGCAGCCAGTGATGCAGCTAAAGTCACACAAAACGTCACTGCGATAACTCGAGTCATTAACAATATACCTGCAATCAGGAACAGCTTTTTATCATGACTATTTTTGCTTTGCCTAAGTAACGAATTCACTAAAAAAATATTTTTGAAAAATGATAGTACTGAATTCTCACCATTCGAGCAGAACTTGCGGTACTGCAGTGTCTTAAGACTAGGGGGAACAAGATCAACTTGCTTCATCAGCATCAACAACAAGATGAAAAACATCACGTATCTGCAACAAAGATTGGAAGATAAAATTCACAAAAATCAATCCACAGCAAGGAAGCAAAAAAAAGATGTTGAAGAAGAAATTTTCCACAAATGTGTAAATACTGATCCCATACTGTGCGACAACGTGAGCAATGGCGGCACCACTGACACCCAAATGACAGAGAAAAATGAGTATCGGATCGAGGATAATATTCAGCACATCACCAGCAACTGTAAACCCAAACAGACAAAATCTCAGTCAGACATAAATCATAAGCTGTAAATTCTGTGAAAGAAAATAACTATTACTTCACCAACAGGCCTAGTATCGGATCTTAGAAATAAACACAAAAATTCAGATATTAACTATAACGTACGGGTAGCATAT
This sequence comes from Rhodiola kirilowii, assembly GCA_033675215.1. Taxonomy (NCBI): domain Eukaryota; kingdom Viridiplantae; phylum Streptophyta; class Magnoliopsida; order Saxifragales; family Crassulaceae; genus Rhodiola; species Rhodiola kirilowii. The sequence continues at coordinate 8,096,662 of CM066203.1, read as the reverse complement.
AACGGAGTTGTTGTATCCTTAAAGCCTCGAAATATCCCTTGCAAGGCCAGAGACAAAAGAACAGCCGGTGCCCCAAGTGATCTTATAGTCAGGTACTTGAGGGCAAACGGTAGCATTGGCGAATCCTTCAAAATATAAAATCGTTAGCCTAAAACGTCTAAGTACCTGAGGGAAATGGTAACATTGGCTAATCCTCCACAATATCTACCTTTAGCCTAAATGAGTCAATATCTCCAAAGTCCAAATATAATATGTATAATAATAAGACAGCAAGATTTGCATTTTTTTTTCAACACTTACAGATTTAACTCCCATGACGCTCAAAAGAGGCCTTGCTGCTAGTATGAGCAATGCAGCCTGGATGACGCCAAGAAACGTGCCAAAAATTATTGCAGTTGATGCTGAAGCAATATGCCGCTTGCCAGATTTGTTCTTCTTTTTGTTATTAGCATCTGTAGTCACTGCTCCAGATGTTGATGTACCTGACCAAATTATTGAGAGAAATAAATGTTTTTTCAGTGACATAAAAATGCTAATTAACAATCCAAGCAAAAAAGTAAATACCTTTTCCTGGATTCGTTTCGTTTTCAACATTTCCTGTAGAACCTTTCTCAATATCATCGTGCTCAGAGCCACTTGGCAACAAGCTACATTGACTCTCATTCTTTCGAATATTAGTTTTGCCTGAACTTTTACCTGATACATCTGCAAAATCTTAGATAAAATGTAAATCAAAATTAATTCGTAACACACCGCTGTCCGCTAGCGTTATAAAAAAGGAACTTGTGCAGATTTACAGAGCTAAAATAAGATCAAGATCAGCTAGCGAGTACGAATGCATAAACAGTACCATTTTCTAGTTTGAGATAGTTTTCACGATGTGTCTCTGATTTAGGGTCCACTGGCTTTAACTCTCTCCCATCGCCAACACCAACGAAATCATTTTCTGATTTCTCAATTTTGTTAGCTTCAGCACTAAGTTTATCTAAGGTGTCTTCCTCCGCAACGAAAGACGTTGTGATATTAACAAGTGGGTATATGGTGATCCTTGAAGCCTGATTGAAAATAGATATAGAGACACCGACCGCAGCAAGCTGTACTGAACCTGTATTCAGATTTTTTATATTACACATATTTATTATAACCTTAACAAAAAAAAGAAAAGACTTTAACGATACATGAGATTTAAAATCAATGGAAGACCTAAACGTCCTATGAATGCTGTGTCAATTAAAGAAGCCACAGGATCAGCAGCTAAAGCCAAAGCTGCAGGAAATGCAATCTTCAAGATCTCTTTGGCAAGTGCATCCATCTTGAGAACATGCCTGTATTTGGATCAAAATTTAGTATATGGTTGATCATCCAAAGAATAAAGTTGAAGTCTACTTAGCATTGCATAATTTACAGATTTACTGACCTTGCATCTCTAAAAAACACAAGAAGCGGCATTTTTGACCCATTCGATCGTGCCGTGACATCACTATTTCCTTCCATTATCTTCCCCCTTGCTGAAAATTGAAGGAAAAAAAACAGCACATTTTATATATCCAGTAATATTTAGATTTTAATAAATATGGGACAGTGTAATTAATGAGAAAGTTTCATATATGCTTTCCTAAACATTTTACAGGTCTGAGGTTTCACAAATTACGACGAAAGGGCTTTCTATTTCCCGTTCTCTCCGAACAGGTTCGAATTTGATAAAAGATTACTTCGGCGTAGAAAATACCAAAGTGAACAATAAGATGTTACTCTTTTAATTTTCGTTAACATAACGAATTCAAATACGCACAGCTAGCATGCCACCAGTGAACATTTTAGTTTCGTTAACATAACGACTAACGAATCCAAATTCGCACAGCATGCTAGATTTGTACAATCCAATTAAGTACAGAGGCGCAGGATAAAAAATATATATAATCCTTACTGAGATATATATTTGTTTGAAGCCATATATGCAACTTAGAAACGTAAATATGTTTCAATGAAAGAACAGTACTTGCCGAAATTAGATGCTCATCAGCAGCTGCGATAAAGGTGATCAGTTCTCCCTTTGTTTCATCAAATGTTTTGGTCACAGGTCTCCTTTTATATATCTTTGTTTCTTCAAACTTGCACTTTTTTTTAATACAAAAAAGGCAATTAAATGCCATGCATAAGCAGCAGGGCCTAATATAAACATCTTAAGTTCTTGTGGTTGCTTTTTTCAAAAAAGATTCTCATGTACTTAAACTTTTTTTATTTAATAACTTACCCATTTGTAAAGCTTTCGGTGGCCGGTGGGTTAATTTGTCAAGGTGCAGTGCAGGTGTTTTCTTTGCTGCAGGTGCAGTGCAGTGCAGGGTGTTTGTCAAGGTGCAGTGCAGTGAAGGTGTTTTCTTTGCGCAGGGCATTTTGGTTTTTGAGACGAAGCCTAGTGGTTTGTTTTGGGTATCTTATTTTTTTTTTCCGAGGGCCGTGATTGGTTGTTTTTCTAGTTTGAGCAGCTAGTTATGAGTTGTCCTCCTTGTTTGATAGCAATTTGCCACTTTTTACCGTAAGAAAATTATCAGTCCAAACTCCTTTTGCATGCACATGTACATTTATTTGTCAAGGATAAGCAGCTAAATGAAAATTATAAGTAGTCTTTTGACAAAAAGATAATCACTTGAATTATTTGATTGATATTTGATAATGCGTGTCTTTCTAAGTAAAATAAATATATAGAGCGAGTGTAATTTTAACTGAGTTGAATTTTAACTAAAGTTAAACCTGTCATTTTTAAGTAAAACTGCATAACTCTGAATAGTCTAAAAACAGACCTGATATTAGAAAATGATATGAAAAATATAACAAAGATATTTAATAAAAATAAGAGTGCGGTTCAGGTAAAAATCACGATTATATATGGGAAAAAAATGGATTTCAAGCTGACACGTCCACATACCTAGGATTTCAATTCAAACTTCCAAGTTAAGTCGATCAAACTTAAAATTAATATTCAAGTTAAGTCCGGTTCGACTTAACTTTGTTCAAGTCCAATCAGAGTTAACAATGTCATATAGAAATACGGTATATTTGAGTTTCGGGCTGGGCAAATGAGATATTTGAGTTTCAAACTGGGTTAGATCATATAGAAACTCGAATTTCAACAGCATTGGATGAGCATTCAGAGCCGTTGCTGGGTGTCAATCGGGAAACCAGAAGGCCAATCCATGAGCTCTCTGAACAGCAATGTTGAACTCCAGAATCAGGTTTGAAATCTCTCATTCTGGAGAATTAGAAGAACTGGTACATGCTTTGAACCTAAGTTAAGTACTTTGGGAGCCTTATTGGCTACGATCATCATCACATTAAGCACGTTCCGGCAGTTCTTGATCAGATCAATTATCAAGTTACTCAATAAGGATTTAGATGGTGGATAAAGGCTGAGGTAATTTCTGCATACATGTAGGATGCATAGAATTGTTCTGGTGCTGCCTTGAATTACTGGTAATCAGTTTTGAAATTTATTTGAAGGAGAAAATGTTGCTTTGAATTTGCTAGGTAATTGTGTGCAAGGATGGTAATGTGGTGCTAATCTAACGTTTCTTGCTAACCAAATAACAAATTACACTAATACCGAACATATTGAAATACAGATGCCGCAACTAAGTTAGTCTACCTAGGAGAACCCAAAATTGCAAAATTTGACCAATGTTGACGAATAGATTGATTTAGCTGTTTATTTACGGGTTGTGCCTTGAGCTTTATTTTTTGTTATATTTCTCATATGAAGCAAATGTATCTTTTTTCTTAACACAATTTTTTACGAACTTCTCCCAAATAGAAAAATAATCAAAAAAATTGCATATTTGCCTGTTCATCTCGACCATTTATAGAAAATCCTAATTTACCTAATATACCACAAGAAGTTGCTTGTGGGGGGTTATAGGTTCTACACAAAGATGGATTTTAGCTTCCTTACATTTCAAGAGATGGTCACTGACCTCAACTTTTGGAGGAAATGTGTCACTTTTTCCATTTTTTTGTGCAGTATGGTATCAGCTTTTTGTCATCAACTAAGTTCCTCGTTTACATTTTCGTTAAGAATGTCATTAGTCACATCCCGTCTATACGAGACTGTAGGTTACATGATGTCATAACTCATAGAAAAACGACTCATGGTCCCACCAAAAGTACTTGGTTTGGTTTAACTAGTTTCATTCTGATCATGCCAGAAGAGGTAGCCAGAGTCAAGATGTAAATTTTTATAATGAAACATACATATATTTTATTTATATATTACAGAAAACCTGAATACTGTTGACAAAAATAGTAGGAGCATATAGTAATACGAACGATCTGACATAATCATTGCAAGCAAACATAGTCTGGTAGGATCCAGTTTATTTTATTACTTTTTATTCTTCATATTTGATGGAGCTCCAGGACCCTAATGCTGCCAAAAAAGAAAGAAAAGAATTCATAATTTGGATAGTTTCATAAAACTTAAAATTGCCATTTCCAGTAGCTGTAGAGTTAAGAAGCATTACCAAAAAAACAATGAAATAAAAACTTGAGAACCTCACTTAATAAATTTTTGAATGGATACCTTCTTTGATCTTGCCCTCAGATTTGCCCGACGACGTTTGGTCATCCTCGTTGTTGCAATTGCATAGTTTGGCAGCGGAATCCTGCCAGCTTCAATATTATTGATGTCCTCAACTAGTAGTTGGTAATGCTGCTTCACTTGGTCTACTGTTTTGGTTCCCTCCATATGTCTGACCACATTCTCCCAACGATTAGAGGAATTCTCAGCATACATTGCCAATTCATTTTCAAATTTCTTGTCTTCATCCCTTGTCCAGGAAGAAGAAGAAGAGGATGAGCTCTTAGTAGAAGCCATTGGATACAGCTGGAATGAAGTGTTTTCAAGCCAAAGGTGATCGCTTGAGGTTAGTGCTGAATGGTACTCATTTTTATAGTGGAAATGTAGCGTCTTGTTGTTGTCTAAGCTTGCATTCTGGCGGAAGCTAAGTTCCTTAGAATCAGGCTTTGAGATTATTATTTTTTTCAATTGAGTCTCTTCTGTTGCAACAGCATTGTCATTTCTTTCTTATTTAATAAACTTGTTTGTAATTCTAATGTACAGGGTCACACTTTTTATAACAAGCATTTTTGGACTTATTCAGATGCCAAATCCACCACCACCCTCCTCCGATGCCATTTTGTCTGCTCAGATTTAGCCACGCAAATGAACAAGCTAAACCAACGCAGCCCAGGGCGCCTAACTACGTAGCATGTCAGATATATCTTCGATACGACATCAGTAGCATTGTCTTACTGGAACTCCCATATATAATTTAAAATTTCTTCCATGTTAATGACATGATTTTTATTGCGAAATTTGAATCATGTTAACGCCATTCTGCTCAAACTTCATGTTTATATACTACGATTTGCAGTTGAACCCAAAAGCTGTACCATGACCATAGAACTGAAGTTTAAGTACAGTACAGACTCCAAATCTATCATTTTTTGGATTGCCTGAGAAAGCGCCATGGTCCTGTTCCTGTTCCCATCCTGCAATACCATAAGCAGCAAAATCTTAAGACATATTTAAAGTTCTTACCAAACAGTGTGTTATCATTTTCATACACTCATATTTTAAGAAGTACGAAAAATGTTTTTTTTACCTCCAAACACCAGCAAGGGTGCGCAAGGTCATGTAAATGGTTAATGCAATCCATATGCCAATGTAGCCATTAGATTTGGAAAGGTAGAAAAGGGAACTTATGCTGCAAGCAGCCACTATAACCTGAAGAACCCAAAGAAAAGCAGCTATTTAGGTTCAGACATAGTTAAGAAAAAAGAATGAATTGATTGAGAAACATGCCATTGAGTAAGCTGCATATTTAAAATCAGATGCTCCGTAATTCACTCCATCGAAGACAAAAGATAATGAATTAATTGTCTGCGTGCCTGCAACGAACTGCATATAATAAATGTCAGAATGTCAATAAAAAGATTAACGCTTCTGCCAAAAAAACGAAGTAAAATCAGAAAATAGAAGCAGCATAGAGTACATACAGGAACTGCGATATGTATGAGGTGCAAGACATTGGGGTCTTTTGTAAAGACAGGTGCCCCAAACCACAGTCCAACTCCAACAACTACAGTGAGGCCAATTCCAAAAATAAAGCCCATCTGCACAAGGAAATTTAAATTATGTGTTTGTAAGAGTTTTGCAGTTTATGATCAGTTTATTTACAAAAGAAATATGGCTTATGAGAAAAACATCTAATGTGTACCTGTAGCACTCTACAGGCAGCAGCTGTAGCCTTATTAAGGTCTTTTGCAGCAAAAGCACAAGCTAAGATTGCCTGAATAAATGATTTGTGGAATGGTTTAACTTATATATCGGTTGAAGCAAGATATAACGTATAACGGTATAAGTGATAGAAGATTGATTCATACCTGTCCAGCAACTGCTAAACCATCCGCAAGTAGAGATGACATTAACCAAACTTGCAAGCACACCTGGAATGCAGCCATGATGATTGGTCCCATCCTAGCAGCCAGTGATGCAGCTAAAGTCACACAAAACGTCACTGCAATAACTCGAGTCATTAACAATATACCTGCAATCAGGAACAGCTTTTTATCATACCATGACTATTTTCGTGTTGCCTAAAGTAACAAATTCACTAAAAAGATACAAAAAAGAAGAAGAAGAAAAAGAGAGCACTGAATCCGCACCATTTGAGCAGAACTTGCGGTACTGCAGTGTCTTAAGACTAGGGGGAACAAGATCAACTTGCTTCATCAGCATCAACAACAAGATGAAAAACATCACGTATCTGCAACAAAGATTGGAAGATAAAATTCACAAAAAAAGATGTTGAAGAAGAATTTTTCCACAAATGTGTAAATACTGATCCATACTGTGCGACAACGTGAGCAATGGCGGCACCACTGACACCCAAATGACAGAGAAAAATGAGTATCGGATCGAGGATAATATTCAGCACATCACCAGCAACTGTAAGCCCAAACAGACAAAATCTCAGTCAGACATAAATCATAAGCTGTAAATTCTGTGAAAGAAAATAACTATTACTTCACCAACAGGCCTAGTATCGGATCTTAGAAATAAACACAAAAATTCAGATATTAACTATAACGTACGGGTTGCATATAACGGAGTTGTTGTATCCTTAAAGCCTCGAAATATCCCTTGCAAGGCCAGAGACAAAAGAACAGCTGGTGCCCCAAGTGATCTTATAGTCAGGTACTTGAGGGCAAACGGTAGCATTGGCGAATCCTTCAAAATATATAACCGTTAGCCTAAAACGTTCGAATACCTGAGGGGAAATGGTAACATTGGCAAATCCAAATCCTCCACATCCACAATATCTAACTTTTAGCCTAAATGAGTCAATATCTCCAAAGTCCAAATATAATATGTATAATAATAAAACAGTAACATTTGCAAAAAAAAAATTCAACACTTACAGATTTAACTCCCATGACGCTCAAAAGAGGCTTTGCTGCTAGTATGAGCAATGCAGCCTGGATGACGCCAAGAAACGTGCCAAAAACTATTGCAGTTGATGCTGAAGCAATATGCCGCTTGCCAGATTTGTTCTTCTTTTTGTTATTAGCATCTGTAGTCACTGCTCCAGATGCTGATGTATCTGACCAAATTATTGAGAGAAATAAATGTTTTTTCAGTGACATAAAAATGCTAATTAATGAATCCAAGCAAAAAAGTACATACCTTTTCCTGGATTCGTTTCGTTTTCAACATTTCCTGTAGAACCTTTCTCAATATCATCGTGCTCAGAGCCACTTGGCAACAAGCTACATTGACTCTCACTCCTTCGAATATTAGTTTTGCCTGAACTTTTACCTGATAGATCTGTGAAATCATAGATAAAATGTAAATCGACATTAATTCGTAACACACCGCTAGCGTTATAAAAAGGAACTTGTGCAGATTTACAGAGCGAAAATAAGATCAAGATCAGCTAGCGAGTACAAATGCATAAAAAGTACCATTTTCTAGTTTGACATAGTTTTCACGATGTGTCTCTGATTTAGGGTCCACTGGTTTTAACTCTCTCCCATCGCCAACACCAACGAAATCCTTTTCTGATTTCTCACTTTTGTTAGCTTCAGCACTAAGTTTATCTAAGGTGTCTTCCTCCGCAACGAAAGACGTTGTGATACTAACAAGTGGGTATATGGTGATCCTTGAAGCCTGATTGAAAATAGCAATAGAGACACCAACCGCAGCAAGCTGTACAGAACCTGTGTTCAGATTTTTTATATTACACATAGTTATTATAACCTTAGAGAGAAAAAAAAAGACTTTAACGATACATGAGATTTAAAATCAATGGAAGACCTAAACGTCCTATGAATGCTGTGTCAATTAAAGAAGCCACAGGATCAGCAGCTAAAGCCAAAGCTGCAGGAAATGCAATCTTCAAGATCTCTTTGCCGAGTGCATCCATCTTGAGAACATGTCTGTATTTGGATCAAAGTTTAGTATATGGTTGATCATCCAAAAAATAAAGTTCAAGTTTAGTGAGCATAAAATTGAAGTTTACTCACCTTGCATCTCTAAAAAACACGAGAAGCGGCATTTTTGACCCATTCGATCGTGTCGTGACATCACTATTTCCTTCCATCATCTTCCCCCTTACTGAAAAAAAAACAGCACATGTTTTATTCAATAATTTTCAGATTGTAATAAATATGGGCAATGCTTCCGCGCCCTAAACATTTTATAGGTCTGAAACCAGGTTTCACAATTTATGATGAAAGGCCTTTCTATTTCCTTTTTCTCTGAACATGTTCAAGTTCAAGAAAATCTAAATTTTTTATAATTCCTGTTATTTGAAATAGGCTTTGCCGTAGGAAATACCTCAGTGAACAATCCAAGTACGAGGCCCAGGATCAAAATTATTTTGCAGGAAAAAAAAACTCATAATCCCTACTGATATACGTATTTGGTTGGAGCCATTATTCCATATGTGAAATGTAAATATGTTTCAATGAAAGAACACTTACCACAATTAGAGCTTAGCAGCTATGATAAAGGTGATCAGTGCTCCCTTTGTTTCATCAAATGTTGCAGTCACAGGTCTCCTTTTATATGTTTGTTCTTCAAACTAGCACTTTTTTTAATACAAAAAGGCAATTAAATGTCATGCATGAGCAGGGGCCTAATATGAACTTATAAAGTTGTTGTTGATTAATTTTTTTCAAAAATGCTTTTCATGTATTTAACTTTTTTGTTTTATTATGTATCAAAAAAAAAACTTTTTTGTTTTATTATTTATAATAAAATGTTGTAACTTACCCATTTTACAGCCCAAACTCATTGCTTGCACCATGTACATGTTTAGGTCAAACTACCAATTAAATGAAACATATATTTTTTTGATAAAAAGAGAATCACTTAATTCTTTGATTGATATTTGGTAAACGGTTTGTTCTAAAGTAAAAAAAAACTACAGATTGAGTACACGTTTTTTTGTTTTGATGGGAGATTGAGTACAAGTTTAACCAAGTTGAATGATGTCAAGTTAAAACTTAAAACTGTCATTTTTAGTAAACCTGCCTAACTTTGAACAGTCAAAAAACAGAGAGAATTATATGAAAATATAAAAAGATCAAATACTGAAATTGTCATCATTCAATTTAAAGGATATTTAGCCGCATATTTAATTTCCAAAAAAAAACATTATGTTCACTTTTTTGTGTGAAAAACAAAAAGTTGACATAGTGACACTGACATAGAGAAGTAAACCATTTTAAAAATGAATTCTTTATATCTTTTCATTTTACAAAAAAAAAAAGAAAGAAAAGAAAGCAATTGAATTATTAATTCATTGTAGCTCGAAAGTGAGCATGACGACGTCCTTAGAATGAACATTTTCTAAACAATGAAAAATGAAAAAAAATATATATATAAGGATGAAATATTAGTGTGTTATGCGAGAAGATAATTTCTTCTCCTTTGTGCGCTTACTTGGATTCCATCCATTTTCTTGTTGAAGTGTGCTGAGTTCATTAAAGAAGAGCAGCATCAGCCGCCAATAAAGTTACATTTTATTTTGGTTATTTTACACTTTGTTATTTACTTCCCAAAATTATTATCTTTTATTATTATTATCAAAAAATAAAAATCTCTGCCAAATTCAAGAACACATGTGTAAAATATGTAGATGCTACATTTATCGTAAAATGAAGTAAATAAATGTTCAAATTTACGAAAGACAAGCTGATATTGACACGCAATATGAAATACAATAAGTAGTTTTGGGGAATTAAAGTTTTTCAAAAATCAGTGAAGTTTTGATGAATGATGTTCATTAAAATATAATTTTGTCGGTGGAAACATCACAAGTTGGTTAATACATGAATTCTCTTCCCATTTTCACACGAAATATACGCGTTTGAACTAAATATATATCTGGTTACTACAACGTGTTTTGTCGTTTTCCATAAAAATGGTGAGAAAGAAAAACACACGACTTAAATACGATAATGATAAGGAAGAAGACTTATGATTTTATCAATTTCAGAGATTCAATATTTGAACCCTCTTAACATAAGTCAACATTTACTATATAACAAATTCCATTGCTATTCAAACATGGTCGAGCTTCTATTGGTACTTACCATGCACAAATGGTAAACACATAAATTATATAAAGAAAATTGTTTGAAAAATGCACTTAAAGAGTGGAGAGTCCACTGTGGAGTGTTCTTATAGAGTCTTAAACATTGTGATAAGTTATACAATTGAGATTAGATGATCAAGTGGTAGTACCTATAAAGTGACAGAAAAAAACACAAGTTATGATGATTTGAACCACAAAAACTTTTTAAGATTATTTGGGATATTTCAGCTTAGTGCTACTTTGTGGTGGTGCATATGAAGAAACTCATTGGGTGGTGCGGTAGTCACTAGTGAGTTTGAGTGTGCCAGGCACACATCAGGAGTGTGCCAATTTAAAGAAGAAACATGGTGGTACGATTTTATTGCATCATGACTCACTTTGTGGTGCGCACTTTTGGACTCCACTAGACACAAAAGACAACTGATCTGGATAACTTAAATAGTCCCCATCAAAAAAAAGGATAACTTAAATAGAAGAGTTTATAACACGGAAAAGTATAAATTGATGCTGAACTATCGCTCGTTTTCAAATGAAGGTTCAAATTATCAATTTTTCCAATTAAGAGTAAAATAAAAAATAAATTAACCAATTTTCGAACACCGAGCACTGTAGATTCACAGTGATTAAATTACAAACTCAATCATGTGAATCCCGATAATAACGACTCGATAAAAAAGTGTATTGGTGTTAACGAAAAAAATCAATGTAATACGTTAGACTTTATGATGAGATCATCGGGTTATTTTCAACATGGTTCACATGATTTAGTTCACAATTTAATCACGGTGAAGTTACGGTGCTTGGTGTTCGAAAATTGGTCAATTTATTTTTTTACTTTGCCCTTGATTGGAAAAATTGATAGTTTGGACCATCAATTGGAAAATAGCGATAGTTCGAGACATCGATGTGTACTTTTCCCTTTTTAATATTTTTTGTGTGTGTTTCCTAACATTTATTTCACCTCCGCTTTATGATAAATGTTTTAAAAATGATTTACAATTTTTTTTGATACGCACTTTTTTGTCTTTTGTAGCACTTCTTCTTTGCGCTTGTAGGGACTTGAACCCGGACCGCCACATGCCCGGAATGAGAGCCACACCACCGAGGCAACTCCCAACGCCCTAAAATGATGAATTTCTTATAACTTGAAGAGACCATTACAAAAGAAATAAATAGCAATATCTAGCCATTACGTAACAAAAATCCATCCGCCAAAGCCTTCTGCGAGACAAAAGATAACTTTTGTCTCAGAATAGAGAGAGCTGTCGGGGGCTCCAAACCCTTGGCCTCAGCCCATCGCGCCGCCACTGTTCTGATCAGGCGATCCGCTCTCCCTCCAAAACCTCCTAAAGATTCCATAATAAAAGGTTCAAAAATAAGCCCATTGGCAGAACAACCGGCATCATATCTGAAAATCTTCCTTTCCTCTGCCCGCCTAGCTGCCTCATCGGATTCCATCTCAGCTCCTTCACCAACAAAAGGAGAGACAATGGACACATCCACACACAGATCCTTACCGTCGTCCCAAGCGGGTACCAAAATGTCTGCAGGCTTCTCGCCACCTTCAAGAAGGCCCGCCACCTCTAGCCTAGGCCCCATGCTGGCCTCCCTGAAAAAGGTGAACAACGCATCCCTCACAGCGTTATGTCTCCTAATCCTCCGTCCCCCACCCGGCAATGAGAATCGTGATCTCCGGCTGCGTCCGAAGTTTGCAACCCCCTACAGGACGTGCAAGCTCGAGAAATCACGAACACGTTCTGCCCAGTACGGTATTTAAGAGCCAAGCGATACGCCGCCGGGTTCATGCGAAGCCCAGAAAAAGGCGTTGGTATCGCAGAAAAAGGCGTTGATTTACAATTAACTATAAAAAAAATGATTTACAATTGAGGGTTTGTTCAGTAACCAGTTTAACTTTATTTCTATTGTCGGGCTGTTGTATAATTCACCTCTAGCCCAATATAAAATCACATAGTGGCCCATCAGAACCCAGCCCAAACCATTCTCAACAAAATCTCACAAGGTATTGAATAGTTTCCTTACTTACTAACATCAAGACGCTTTGGCCGAGTGGTTAAGGCGTGTGCCTGCTAAGTACATGGGGTTTCCCCGCGAGAGTTCGAATCTCTCAGGCGTCGTATCAATTTTTATCATTTATTTGATAAATCGGGGTGTATGTTTAAATAAATAAACTTGAGGGGCTTCCTCTTATTTTACAAAAAGTATACTCAACGGTCAACGAGAATCATAACTTGGAGAAAAAGAAAGAAGGAAGAAAAGTGGAACACAAAGAAGAACCTCGAAACCCGTGGACTCACCGGACGCCCACAAATCCAACGGCCATGATACAACCACCCGTTTCAATCAGCCAATCTTCAATCTCCGCGTGCCACTCCAAACCACCATTCTTTACTTACATTTATTTTTCCTCCCAAAAAAGTAATTTAATATATAAATAATAAATCGCAATGGTGTCGTCTTTATCTGCCACCAGCCCCAATCTGATTTTTAACCTAATTCACAAATATCTCTCTCTTTCTTCATCTTTCCAGAAATCTCTTTCCTTTCTCCTTTTTATTTCAAATCCATTCCCCATTCAATCCGCATCTTCATCTTTTTGCCCGACGACGATGCTGCAGCTGTTCTTCGCGGTGGCTTTCTCGGCCGTGCCATTGACGCTATACGTGCCTCCGATTCGGAGCTTGAATCTCTTCATCGAGACAATGGAGGAACTTTTGAGAGACATGCACTTGCATACTGGCAGGATCTATCCTCGCGTGCGTTACGCTTGCGCCAGGTTGCTAGATTGTATTTTGTGCAGCGGAAACACACGGTAATTAAACGTCGCTGATCAGAATATAAATACATAGGGGTTTCCATTTTGGTCTGGAAAGTAGTTTGTACACAAGCTTTGTATGTGTATAGTTGATTTTAAGAATATGAATAAACTCGGAATTGTAGTTAATGTTGAGAGTGGATGGTTTGATTTTTTTTGTTTTGTTTTGTAGTATTTTCAGAAATGTGCAATTCAGAGTTTGGTTTATCTACTTATCCTTATGCTTTACTTGTTTGTTTCCTTGCTGAGTAGTTTGTTATTTTATAATATCTGTCATCCACATGCTGTTTGTGGATTTTTGTTATGGCCTCTGGCTGCTGCTTATATGAGTATTTGTGATGAGTTCTGTATGAATAAAAATGTTGAAACTTGTTGACAAAATTACCTTAAACACTTCTTGGTACTGGAGTAAGAAGCTAGCATTGGGATCTCAGGTGGGAGAGTTGTTCATGTGTTCAACTACAATTACAGTAAAGTGGGTTGTAGTTTGGGAAATAAAAGCGCAGTTATGAGCTGGCGACAATTGGGTATTCTTTGTGTTGCAAGAGACTTGAATGCGTAAGGTTGTGAATTGTGAGCTGTACTCTTGGGTTGCAAAGAGACTTGAATGTGCAATTATGATGCAGTGCAGGTTGTTGGGATGAGATTTCAGACAACTGATAATACACTACCAGATGTTGAGTCCATCATTTTTACTTGGTCGACTAGTTGTTTATCCGGCTGATTACTTGAATGTGGTGGGGTAATCTGCCAAGTTTTTTAGTAGGGAAAATATGCACACAAACGGCTTAAAGCTATAATCCTAATCCTCTGTTCTTTGCCATTAGCATGCGGTTGGGGCATTCGTCATGAAAGCCAAGTCATCGCATTGTTTTTTGTGGCGCAAATTATATTTTGAAATTAACAGAGCTTCATTTCACTGCAAGTTTTAAGTTGATGTTTATGCAGTAGTGTGTGGTTGATGCTTACCAAGTACGTAGTACCGTAAAGTTGGCTTATAAAGTCCATTGCTTTTCAAGCTCACTTCCAACAACAATCATATGGTTTAAAATGTGCATACAAAAATTGGAGGTCTCATACAGTCTTGAAAGACTCATGAACGTGCCTGAGCATAGCCTGATCCCTATTCCACTCCGGCGTAGGCGCGTTCACAAAATGCGCATACAGCTTGTTATTAGCACATGTCACCGAAATCAAACTATGAGCGCTCACTCCATCAATCTCATACACATAATAAACCTGTCCCTTCTCATCCTTCCTCTCCTCCGACTTCACCCCCTCCACCGCGCTCGCTATCAGATCCTGCAAGTCCACATCCGACAACGCCAAGTTGTTCAAGATCACATCCTTGGGCGCCAGCTTCCTGAACCCTGATAAGTACGTTAAGTATTCCTTCTCGGTTTTTTTCTTGGGATTATAGAATTCGCTGTCGGTGCCGTTGGTGCCTTTCTCGACTTTGGAAACTAACCTCTCTTTCCAACCGTCGGGCACGTCGTACACGTACTCGGCTGAGTCTTGCTTGTTGGAGTTGCCACCGTATCCGCCGTAGTTGGCGGCGCTGGCGGCTGTGCCGTAGTAGATATGGTAGGTGGGTTCTGCGAGGGAGGGTGAGGCGGCTGTGGTGAGGATTGCGGCGAGGGCGGCTGCTGTTGTTATGGTTTTGAGTGGATGTGGTCGTTTTGTGTTGCTGCTGGTGACATGTGGAAACGAGGCGGCGGTGTTGGAAGAAGAAGAAGAAGTCGGGGTTGTTGGCTTGGAGGAGGAAGAAGTGAGGACGGAGAAGATGGAGGTGGAAGCAACAGCAGCCATTGTTGTGATTTGAAAACTGCTGGAGTTGGGTGTTGTGGTTTATCGTGTGATGAAGGATATATCACCCTTATCCAGATTCCAGAAGCATCAGAGGATTTCGAGAGGTTGCTGATTGGTTTGATCAACTGCCACGTAGATGGTCTGAGTCGTTGACTATTTACCAAGGGCACCTTTCTCTATTATACATTTTCAAATTGAAAAAATATGAAAGCTGTATATACTATCTATATATATAAACTATGAAAAATGTTACGTAAAAAACTATTCTGTGAACCAAGGACTGTAAAGTGACAACAATAATGAAAAATCTTATGACAGCATGAGGAATCGAAACCAGGCGTGGACGCTGGGTGAGTTTGCGCCTTTGGGCTAAACTCGATCCTTACTTTTAATCCGTTGTTTAATTGCAGTCCAAATCAGGGTAGCTACAACAATTCGCTTGATTTCAATCTAAAGGTAACCTTGCCATTTACAGTTAGCATAAATTTTTAATTAATTTGGTTTGATGTTTAAAAGATTAGAGGTTATTTCTCAAGAAACAAACAAAAATAAGATTAGAGGTCAAATATCTGAACTAAACATTCCAGTTCCGATCAATAAACCAGTAAACGCTTCCGAATCTACAGTTTATTTAAATGTAACATGATATACAAGAATCATAATTACTAAAAATAACTAAATGTAATCTTTTATTAAACTCAAGCACCAAATATAACACGTATCACCATCACCAGTAAATAAAAATAATGTATAAGCAAATAAACCGTACGACTATGTATCTCTCTCTCTCTCATGTCTCATCGTATCTAACATCTCTCCGATCCACTGCCAATAATAATCTAGTGCTTCAACAAAGCCATCAATGACACGATCAAAGACGAGAAGATCACACCTCCAGAGACCGCGCTACTCAACAAACCTCCCGAAGCCGGAGCTGGCGCGGGCGATTCAAAATCCTGCGAAGAAACAGCTGAAGCGATCATCGCCAACATCACAAGCACCAAGGCAAACACGTTCCTTGACTGATAATAAGCCATTGAGAATTCCGCAACAGATTTGACTGAAATTTTGAGTTTCGAGATTTTGATTTGTTGGTGAATGGGTTAGTTACCCAAGGACGAAGTTTTTATAGGTGATGGATTTGGGCTTTTCAAAAACGCGTCAGGCCCACTTACAACCGTTTACGTCACGTAAAGCCAGAAATTCTCGCCGTAAGCGCCGCGCCGCGCCGCGTCATTTGATTAAAAGATACGTGTTGTTGTTGACTATTCAATTTCTTCGCTAAGAATAAATGAAGAATTTAGGAACTCGAATTTACGAATAAAATGTGTAAATTGATTTAAGTTAATAGTTTTTGATTTGTAACATTGAACTTATTCTATATTTCATTTTAAAAATATCTTGATAACTCAAACAATAATTATGTAATTTGTCATCAAAGATTTGAAAAACTTTTCAAAAATATTTGGCACGTTAGTTTTCATTTATTACATTTTTCAAGACTTTGCGTTACATAAATAACAGTTTAACCCCAAACTGAAAACATTAGCTACAACAATAGCCTTTTCTATTTATTTATTACAAATACACCCCACAAGTTCACAATTAATACATAATTATTCAATTTTCTTTTGTGCCTTTTCCTCAACGGTCCTTAAAGTTTAGTGCATGCAGAAAGCGAATAATGAAGCAACAGTGGCTCCAAGCAATGAACCAATGACAGGGATGGTGGCGGAGGCGTCACTGGAAGGACCAGGAGCAGCGGCCGGTGACTCAACGGCCAGGACAGCGCTCATTGAAGCGGCAGCCACGAGGACAGCGCATGCAACCTTCTTCATTTCCATGATATCTGATGAAATGGTCTTTGAGATTAAGCTAGATATATTCAGCTTAAACCCGCTTTTGTTTTTGAAAAAGACGTACACGCTGATTGCCTGGTTTCAGAATGGTTGTTCAAGGTGCGTTTTATAGTTGCGTTGCGGCATGCAGGAAGTCTTTGGCTATTATTGGTTGAGTTTTTTCGTGTGGTTTGGGCGATGAGTAGTTTGTATTTGGGGTTGGATTTATGGCTGGTCGAGCTGGTTTTGTGGGGGGCTTTGACAAGTGTGTGTTCATAATATTGATATATATATATATATAAACCACTTAATATTACCATAGTTTGATATAAATGACCTGAATATATATCAAATTCAATAGTCTAATGAATAGCGACACACAGATATTTTCCTGTTAACATGACCAAAGTTTTGAGAAGTTCCACCACATCCAAATGTTCATATGCTAACTTATAGATGTAGAATTAACAACGAATACTTCAAGTCCGCATCCCTAAAGCCAAAATACTAAATTAAAAAAACATTCACATCTATCAAGTAGTCACCGATCCAAAGCAAGCAACCTGGATGTATTCACCTCTGTCAAAGTTCACAAAACTTGCAAGTCAACAATTCCAGCAACATATGAACAATGCTTGGTGAATGGTGACAAAACCAAGCGAAGAGGACATCAAGTGGAGGCCCCTTCTGCCTTAAGCTCCGGACGTACATATGTTAAACTTCTTATTGGAGCATGAAAGTTGATACCTGAGGGCAAAGCAGCAACCCCACTAATTGCAAGTGAAGGTTGAGCATCACGCTTCCACTGCAGACTTCTTGCACCAGGTCTGGCAATGCCACGACCCCTGAATGAACTTTGACTGCCTCTAGGGAATGGGGCCCTGGAGAACCTAGGAACAGTATATGGAGACCCGCGAGGAACAGCTCGCGGCCATGCCATTGACGTGGGAGTTGTGGATTCTGGTTGAGCAGAACCTTTCATAGAAACCTATCATAAGGCATATCGATAAATGAGCTAGCATGTTAACGATACCCAGAATCTTCAGCAATAGATAGACAGTCCCACAAATACCTTAATAATTCTTGACATGAATGAGGACCCATCAAGAGATGTAGCCTGCTCAGCTGTTTCTTTTTGCATGAACTCGATATATGCTGATCTGCTCAATAATAATACACTAATAATTCAGAATTTAAATTATTACATTGAAAATAAAATTGAGCATGTGTATTTCAAGCAGTAGCCAAAATTTTGCTTCAAGGACTTGCCCTTTTGGTTGTCCAGTTGCAGCATCTGTCAAGATGGTCACACAAAGCACTTGGCCAAACTTACTGAAATGACGAGAAAGACTGTCCTTGGTGGCAGCAAAATGAACCTAGAAAGCAAGAGATAACATAATGACATAAAAACTGGAGTACCAAAGAATGGCAAGATCTGAGTTCAATGGTAGATTAAACATACATTGCTAACAAATATGGTACTAGCATCAGCATCTTCCAAAGATACAACATTGCCAGCTGAACCTGCAAGAACAAATCAATAAACGCACATGAGAGAATATTCGGTGAAATACAGGGACACCTGAAAATTGGATTTCCCACTAACAACTGATATATAATCATCAGTACATCATTTCACAAAACTATCTAAAACGAAACTGAATTAATAATGCAGCTCATAACTAACCAGGAGCTTCAGCAGGTGCCTTCTGCAACTGTGTCTTGAATCCTGATTTTTCCTGTTCAGAAAAAATTATGAGTTAAGGGCTAAATGGAAACCGTCAGTTGATGACAGAACAGGACTAAACCAAATTTATTGCTGTTTACTGGATGTGATGGTGAAAGTCCACAAAAAGAAACTGCCAGCTTACATTTCCATTACCAACCACACTATTTTCCTTCAGCAGATGGACACCAGATGTTCCATCACCCACATCACCACCTCGCCTAACCCTTGAGGCATTAGCGCCTGTCATCTCCATCTTTGAAATATAAGGAGGAGGTTTCCAGATATTTCCATCGGCAGAAATGTTTATGGTTTCATCATCAGAAGGGTGTGCCACTGCACTAGGCTGATTTTGATATTTGCGCTTCAACTTGTAAAAACTAGCAGGCATTCCATGCCGTGCTGTATCTGAATCCTCATCCATTTTAACTGATGTGCTAGTCTGAAATAGACTACTGTTTCTGTAGCCCAAAGCATCAGCATCATCGATTTCATCTTTATCAATTTCAATGGCAAACTCAGATTCATGATTGGTCCACTCAGTTTTACTTGACTGCATGCCCTTATCACTAGCATACCTCCTACCGTCCTTAAACACTTGCTGCTGGTTCAACTCGAATTGCGCACCTACTTTATCATGAAACCCATGATCTCCATCTGCTACATTATCAGTAAAATCTATAATCCTCTCACTGTCATCGATCAAATCAACTCCACGACCAAGCCGGTCAAAGACACTTCCCGAAGGTCTTACTCTCAGGACATCTTCTGCGGCTTCCGCTGCGGCTTTTAAAGCAACTCCTGCAATGGAAGAAACCATGGCCACAGACCGAAGTCGTCCTCTACCATCAACAGCTGAAGTAGTAACCACAGAGCGAATACGTTTTGAATTACGCTCCGTTGTCTTGTTGGCAATCCCAGCAGTTCCCACGGCCTCCCTTACTGCAAATTGGAGTAACCGACTGCAAGGACTAGTCGTTGCCAGAGAACCAATATTCCCCTACATGAATAACCTCGATTAGCCATTTCAGGTATACACATAGAGATGGTTAACAAAAACTAAATAAGAAGGATTTACCACAATAGTAAATTAAACTGAATGTGGCTCAGAGAGAAAACCATTATTAAAATGCATGATTAAAGTTGTGCAATAATCTTTTTGTAATAAACAATGAGACTTATATACATAAAAATCATTATTGTCCCGTAATTTTTTTTACAATAACTCATGCCCCTGCTAGAGAGGTCTTCAAGACCCCTTTCCAGTGTCGGATATCTATTGTTATAATATAATCGACAAAAGCATTACATTTATCTTTCTGTTGTCTAAGAAAGGCAGCAACCAAACCTCAGAGAGATGACTATCATCAAGACGATTTCTCTTCCTGTGTCTTGAAGGTCGTGGAGAAAGAGATCTTTTCGTTTGGTCTGGCTTGTCGGGATTTTTCTCTTCCAAATGAGTTTGGCCGATCTCAGATCTCAGGTTCGATGTTTTAGCTGCATATTTAGTATGTGAGTTCTCTGTGATTTGGTGAACCTTTTCAGCAGTATGGTCAACTCTATCCTTTTCAGGACCGCACTCCTGATTTGGAAGACCCTGTGATGTTCCAATATCTCTAGGTAGAGATTTTTTATTAGCCGCCTCATTCAGACAAGAATTACCAGATTGCACATACAAACTTAGGGTTTCAGATAAATGATCCCACAACCTATAAAGTATGCACGTTAGAAATGAGGAATAGAAAACCTTTGCAACACAATTCACTATGTGTTGGTTCTTCGAAAAAATATAAAAGAAGTTTACCAGGTTACAAATGAATCACTGTCCTCATCACCCAAAAACACATTCAACTCATTCCTTGCTTCATCTTTGGTTCTCCCATTTCTCAATAATACAATAACATATTCCTGCATGAACAACAGAAGATGCAATTATTGTTTACCGATAGATGAGTTTCGTTGAATGCACTTAGCATGTTTGTTCTCAAGATCAAGAACCTGGCTTAATTTAGTTCTCAACATCATAGAAGTGACATTGATACATACCTATTCTAATTTATTTTTCCAAAAAGCATGTCAAACTAATGTAACACTCAGTATCATTAAGCAACGCCAGTGTTTGACTTAGAGAAGAAAGATTTACATCCGTAGTTAAAACTCAAACCAAAGTTTTTGTAAATAAATAGCCGAAAAGTTAAGCAATACAACAAACTTGACTTTTAAAGTGCCACAACCTGTTCATATCAGCAATGCACATATAAACATATGCCCGGCAATAAATGATAAAAAGGGAAACATACTACAAGAGTGTCATCTGTGTAATCTCCCATGAACTCCTTCAGTTTGTCAGTGACTACATTCCGTAGTCTCTCAATTCCATCAATACTGAAATTAACCTTGAATGTCATGTTCCCCCCTCCCATCTCAACCGATTATAGATGATCCAGAAACTGGCGCAAAAGAGAAAATAACATCAAAAATACTTATCACTGCTCCAAAACCCTAATCAGCGGTGAACGCGGAGATTGCAGTCGATGATAATAACACTTACGGTGGACGTTTTTCTCCAATTGTTCACCGACGAGGCTCGATTCATCGATTTCCGGTGCGGGAAGATGAACAGCAACTCCAGCCTAAAAAAATCAGTCTTCGTCCTGCAGCGTACTATCAATGAAGAAGAAGTAGAAGCATCAAGACAGCAGCGTTTTCCTTCTCTCTCGCCACGGTGTTTCAAATGGGCCGAGACAACAAAGCCCAGCCCAATTAGCAGTTTCTCCACGTCATTTGTAATCGAACGCTTTCGTTGCATATAATCTGATAATTTCACTAAATATCTACAGTATTAAAAAATCTTTCGTCATCTTATACAAAAAAAAAACTAAAATGACACGTAACTGTGACAGGATCCAATACAATCGGGTGCAGAGAAAAGATATGCGACTCAATTATTTAACCAATCATATTCATATTCTTTCGGTTAAAAAAAAGTAGAATCCAATAGGAAAAGGAAACGTGATGCACGGAATTACCTGAACCCCAAATGGCTTGCAATTTAAATAGTCTTCCTATAACCGACTTCACACCTCCGTCTCCATCCGTTTTCGGCCTCGCGACCTATCTCCGTCGGCTCTATCTTCTGTGGTCGAGGTACTGTGTTGATCCATGAAATCCATTTTTGATTTGATTCTGCTGTTTCGAATGATTTAGGGTTTCAATTGGTGTTAATTTTGGGGCGGAGGCCGGAGGGGGTTGTGGCTAAGAACTAGGTCTGTGTGTTGCGGTTTAGATGATTTGGGTGCAAGGCTGGGCTGATATGTTACCGGCTGGATGTGTTTATTGGATTTTGAAGTGTTTGGTATTCGATTGGTGTGGATTAGATCGGCCTGTTTGATGGTTTAGGCTTAAGTGTAGTTGTTTCCCTTTCTTGAGTTTTTTGTTTTTGGTTCTCTGAGTTGTGTACGTGTGGTATTTCTCAATATGTGGAATCGGCTTGCCTGATTTTTGCTACTGGCTCAACTATCCATACCTGGCTGGTAGTGTTTCTCATATGGGACATGTATGCATTTTTTTTCTTTTGAGAACTATGGTTTTATCATCAGCTAAGTGCTCTTTGATGCGTATTTACCCCCTTGGCTTTCAGGATGAGTCTGTTATATTATACTTAGTTCTTGGCTTCTTGCTTACCAGGCTGTTCCCATAATCCCATATAGTCCTGTTTATCGTGTCTGACTTTCTGCCCTGCCTTACTATAGTGGCCTTCATTTAGGCATTTAGTAAGTACTACTTTTCACTTTCATTTCTCATCTTTTGGAGAAATATGTTTCTCTAATTGGGTCTTATTGCTCTTTTTCTGATTATTAGTTTATGAATTGGAAATGTGCCCATTGCATTTGGTTCTCTAGGCAATCCAGTCTGGAAGGCAAATATGTTTTCTTTTTGATGTATACATATAGTACCTATTGTTAGCTACAAATGCCGAGGTGTTTTCTGTTTGTGTAATTTAATGTGTGTTTATAGATATGAAGCTGCAGAGCTTTCGGAAAGACTGGATATTAACAATAAAAGAGTGTCATCTTGTTTTTGGGAATCTGTTGTGCTTCGTTCTGATTTTCTTAATGCATGTGACGATCCTGTGTGTTTTCTTTTCTGTGTATTTACCTATGGATTAGGCAATGCGATCGTCATAACATGTGTGTTGACTTATCAGAAACTATCCTTAAGGTGGATCCAATCTGATAAATAACGGCCTCTAGCTGATTCAGCATTTATGTTCAATTGCTGAAAACATGTGTCGTTTTATGTTGAATAACGAACAAGTTTGTGCTTGAAGCTGTATTGTGCTTTACTGAGGTCTGAGGTCCTCATAGTTACATTTGCATATGGAATACTTCAGCCTTTTGTTAGTCCTAGCTGCAGTTAGGTTCTTTCAGTATTGTAGGTTTTCTTTTTTAAAATCTTAGGGTCTGGTTCTTTTCATCTTTAAGAAAGGTCCGCCAAATGATTTTTTTTATTATCTAATCATCGCCATTCACTTGTGTGCGGTATTGAGGTAAAGTCGTCTGCATTTGCACTAGCTGTGATATTGGGCTGAATCTTCTATTAGTGGTTTTTTTTATCACTAAACATGTTACAGGTTTGAAAATACTTGATATAAGATGGAGCATGATAAGACTGGATGCCAGGCTCCTCCAGATGCACCTCAGTTATGTGCAAACAACTGCGGGTTTTTTGGGAGTGCAGCAACCAATAATATGTGTTCCAAGTGCTTCAAGGAAATGGTATTGAACCAACAACAAGCTCAAATTGCTGTATCATCATTGGTGAGTGGCAGCTCTTCCGACATCGCTGTGGTCATCCAGAAGGACACTGCAGCTGTTGAGGCTGATCTAGGCAAGCCCGTCATTTTGACACCGGCAGCATCTGCTCTAACTCCAAATGACCATGGAAATGAGAAGCCAAAACAGGGCCCAACCAGGTGCCACTCTTGTCGAAAGCGCGTAGGCTTGACAGGCTTCAACTGCCGGTGTGGAAGCACATTTTGTTCCATCCACCGGTACTCAGACAAGCATGAATGCTCATTTGACTATAAAAATGCTGGGCGTGATGCCATTGCAGAAGCCAATCCAGTTATCAAGGTGGACAAGCTCTCGGACAAGATCTAAATCAAGAAGAGATGTGGCCAGCTATTATAATGCTCATTTCCTGGTTCTTCTTGAATGTGGGAGAGTCTAGAAAGAGTTGCTATGGAGGGTAAGAACAAAACCTGGTATTCTAAAATATGCAGGAAGAATGTGTGCTACTGGTCTATGTTTCTTTTAAGCTGAAACGTTGGTATTCAAGTTTATTGTTGGGTATCTATGTGCCAGGAGTGAAACTATGCAAAGCAAAATTCTAACATGTTTGACTCTGTCATTGTCATGTGTCTGAATCAATATTAACTAAGGTCGAACCGGATGAGAATAACAACATAGCGCCACCATCAAATATAAAGAAAATTATCATCCATCCAAATTGATCACTAGTTGCAAGTTGTATGAAGAGAGAATTATTAAAGGCAGTCAAGTTGAAACATTCATCTGAGCGAACGGGTTGAGCTGATTCCACCATCAGAGCACGTACCATTCACGGCCGGATTATGTAGTAGAATAGGAGCGTGTGAGAAACATTAGCTGGCTGGCTGGCTGGCCTGGTCATAATGGGCGGCTAGGCAATATTGTTTACCACATTAATTGAACGACTAAAATACCCCTCCTCCTTCCTTTTCCCTCGTTTTTATGTAATGTGACGATACATACGTGGCCTAATCAAGATTATTTCATTTTATGTAATTGATTTGTTTGTTTTTGATTGAACTATACGACAAAGCAAGACCAAGTTGTACGTATTCAGTAGTATTATATTCTACTTGCTTTGTCCACTTACCTAAATTGTTTATCACGATTGTAATTGCCAAGTTGTAGTGTTTGCCAAATTGAAGGATCCTTTTGATCAAAATGCTCTGAAGCTTTATTTTTCACGCTCTTCATCATTTGCAATCATGGAATCAAATAACTAATACCTGTTGGTATAAAGATAAATACTTATAAATTTTCATAATTTCATTTGTTTCTGTTATCTAATGACCGTTCATTATAAAACGATAAAATACCTGAATACCGAATAGATTAATAAAATTATATAAGATCATGAATTCAAATCATCTACTAAATTTAATAATTGATAAATGACTGAAATGCTACATTATATAAGATGCTGCTTTTGGCCACATTTCAAGGGTCCATACTCCATACCTTCCAACCACTTTTGATTTGTCTACATATCTTTCCTTTCTATACCATACCAATGCCTCTCCCCTCCTTCCTTCCATTATCTTCTATAGCATCTATATTTAATTATAACACCACACACACAAAAAATTAGAGCACCACGAAATGAGGCCAACAATTAGATGATAAAATAATCATAAACTATGATGATCCGGCCCTCACATAGGTTTCTCTGTTAATAACAACATCACAAGACACCTATATGCAATGAATGACGTAATATCCACCGCATACACCCACCAAAATGACAACATAGCGATTACTGTAAGATGTTGTTAACTATAATTACTATAAATCCCTGTTATCCAGTAATATTTCAATTGTAGGTCGTTACTTTACTTCTACAAAAATTACATTTAATTTTACAAATTACGCATTATAAAATATAAACTATGTATTATAGTTTTTATTTTTATTTTCTCGCAACTCAAACTTTACTCACCTCGAGACCAGCGGAAGACACCACTTCGATTCCCTTCAGCGGCCGGCGCTAGCTCTAATTCCTTTGCGCCCCCCTCTCTCGTCTCCCTCTCCCTTTCGCCTGCTTCTTCTGCCCCCTTCGTCCATCTGTTTCCACGGCAGTTTTGGACGAATGCCTGCTGCCTTTATAGACGCAGTACGATTCCGTTCTGAATTTAGTGGGTTTGTGGTGGTTTAGGGGCTTTTGGGTAGGGGCTGAGCGGCGGATGGTGAGTGGTGGTCGGGTGGGAGGAGGGAGACCATGCCGTCTAGGTTACGTAGGTTTTGTGTGCATATTAGTAGTTGTTTTGTTTATTGTTCTGTCGTCCTATCTCTCCGAGCGTGTTTCGCTCAAGAGAGTGATTTTGTCTCGTTCGATTCGCTTGAATCAGAACATTTAGTGGCGCTTTGACTGGTTCTGCGCGGTCTATTCTGTGTTGTCTAGTTACTTTGGTAGTTGTAGGAGTTAGGTTATGGAATGCACTTGTTGCATTAGATGTTTTCTGTCGTCGGTGGTTTTATCATCGTTCGCGGCGTGAGGCTAAGTGGAGCATCTCAATGTTCGCGGCGTGAGGCTAAGTGGAGCATCTCAATGTTCCCGGCTAGTTAACTTGCTCTAGCTCTTAAGTCCTCGTTACTGCCTTTTATGGAGGTCCGGTGATGTGCTACCTTTGGCGGGAAGTTTGTTTAGTATGATCACTTGTGCAGTTTTTACCGGGTTCAAGGAAATCTGGTCGGTCCTTCATGGTAGCTTCAAAGTTGACTGCGGGGTCACTTCTTCTATTTGGCCAGTTTTGGCGTGCCTTGCCTTTGAAGCATGTTTAGTGTGAAGATAATTAAGCAGTGGATGATCGACGGACTTTGCTTGAATTGTTGTTCATGATTCTATATTTTGTTTCAGGTGTAGTGGTCGAATATTTTGCTGTTATTATTTTCTCCCATATTTATGTTTTATCAAAACAAAAAAAATTCGATAAAAAAATAATATTGCAACAAATGTCCAGACAATCTCGGCGGACTGGTAATGGTGATGCGTAAGCCTTGTCGGCTGTGTGGCCGAATATTTCATCCACGTAAGCATTTCACACTAGGAATAAAAAAAAGGAGAAGACAAAATAAAAGGTTTAAAAATAGAAAGGGTAGTTTGGTAAACGTGGGTAGGAAATGATAGAGAAAGGTTGGATACGCGTCTCAATGTGGCCCATATTTCATCCTCCAATAACCGACCCTCTCGATAAGCATAAAACTCCCTCATTTCCTCACCTTCCATTTCCAACTCAACCCAACCTAAACCAACCTCAACGCTAAACCCTCTCTCTCTCTCTTGTTGAAAATCTCTGAAACGCAGCAATAATTCCTCTCAAGCCGAATTTCATGGCTCAGAAGACAGGACAGGAGGAGACGGAGTTCAAGGCCGTCCCGGAGACGCTAAATCTCTGCGTCAACAATTGCGGCATCACTGGTAATCCTTCTACAAAAAACATGTGCCAGAAGTGCTTCAACACAGCCACCACGTCAGATGCCGTCGCCACCGCTTCATCCATCCTCGCCGCTCCTTGTAAATTCACAGCTGAGAAATCTCTCAGATCTACGATTCCACCGGCCTCGGATCGAGAAGACGCGCCTGAGGAGACGAGCGTGGGGCCGGATCTGATGACGAAGATGGATCTTGTGGCTGAGAAGAGGCCGGAGACGCCTGTGACTGCGGCGGTGAAGCGCGTGGTGAACCGGTGTTCTGGATGTAAGAGGAAGGTCGGGTTGACCGGGTTTCGGTGCAGGTGCGGTGATCTTTTCTGCTCCGAGCATCGGTACTCGGATCGACACGACTGCAGCTACGATTACAAATCTGCTGGGAGGGAGGCCATCGCGAGGGAGAATCCGGTTGTGAGAGCGGCCAAGATCGTCAAAGTCTGATGGTGAACGAACATCAACATCTGTAACATCTCGATCGTCCGTTTCTTTCTCTCCTTTTATTCCACGCGCAGAAGCGCGTTGAACCGATATTTCTGAATATTGTCAATCATCCATAGCCAGAGCTAGCGCGTCGAACCAATCAGCGATTCCGATGCAGCTCCGATTCAAACAAGGAAGATGTTGACGACTGGGATTGAAAACAAAAAAATTTAAAAAAAAAAGGGACGGTTTTATCTTGAAATCGTCTCTTGTTTCCCCCGCTTGTTGTTATTTTTTTATGATCAATTGATGATGATTTTTAGTGCTTTTCCTCGGATTGAATTTGAATTTGAATATAATCGTTTAAACTTGAATTGAACGGAGGCTTTTTCGTGTTCATGGCTCTTAATTGATTATTCGAGTTGTTTACCTGTTCTGCACCTTTGCTTTTCTGGTTGTTGTTAGAGACGATCTTGAGAGCCTTGTTTTGTTTGCCTTCTTCAATTTTTATACTCCCTCTTGTCCTTCAATATTTGTCCACTTTCGTGTCCTAATATTTGTTAATTTTCTATTTAATGATAAATAATTAATAATTCATATGCGAAATACTTCTTTTTCTCTCATTGTCCTATATTTACTTTTCTTAATTCTCGTACAAACTCTCTTTTGGATAAATAAACCGGAATGGAGAGTAGTTTCTTGAAAATGATGTTAAAATATAATTCAGATTTTTTTTATGTTTTTTTTTTGATAAAGAAGGTGTAAAGCTGGTAGGACTTAGGAGTACTCTTAGCAAAAAAAAAAAGAAAAAAGAAAGAGACGAGAGGAAAGTGACATTGAAACTGTAAAAAGTTGTGTCATACAGGTTACAGTACAGATAATCTCAGGGAGACATGTCCAACGTATGATATGAATATCACCACATCACGTATTCTTGTTTTTAGGGGAAGGATGGGTGTCATGAGTGGGGGAGGCGCGTGCATGTGACAACACAGGCTGGAAAGTAAGCATATCGAAAATTAGATGGTACACCAATAATACATTGTCAGCTCTCTTTTCTTGAAATCAAAAATATTTAAATTCAGAAAAACAAAAAAAAGAAATTGTCGGTTGTCACAATAATTTGTTTTGTCAATTGGGCCGCTCTTGTGGGCCGTGCCCAGTGCCGTACTCTAGTGTATCTCTTTTATAAAACTAAATTAATTTTAAATTAAACAATTTTCTTGATGAAAAGTACAAAATAAGTTTACGTAATATTCATGATGTCAATTGTAATATTCACAATTTCAATCAGCTCCAAATTTTGAAAATTAACTGTCATTTAATAATTTAGATCGTTTGGACAATGATTTGTAAAATGATAGTAGTTCATACCACCTTTTGTACTTTTTCCAAAAAATTAAACATTTTTTTGATAGTGAGTGGTACAACAATTAGAAACAATACATTGCATATGAGTTTTATCATCTAATGCATATATATTAATTTTCGAAGCTCTTAGCAAGACATCTTGATCGGATCCACAATTATTAGACACATATCTTTCCACTTTTGAAGCGCATGACACGTGTGACAACTTTATCACGAGTCCAACTATCTTAAAATGAACTTCTTAACAAAAAAATAAAATAAAATTGAAATGTCCTTTATTTTATTGGAGTAGTCCTATTCTTTCTGTGGGTCAAAACTGTAAGACTGACTTTTTTTTCCGATAGGCGGTAAGACAGAGCCATTTTCGATATTACGAGAAATTAAATAAAATAGAAAAAAAAGCTCACGCGGAGCTTCCAGTTAAAGCTTTCCGCCAAAAAAATTGAATTCCAATTTCTCAAGAAGATCTGAGCGATTGCGATTTCGACGACCTGAAACATTCGCCACGGATTATAGATTTCTTACTTCAATTTCTTATACGGAGGACGCAACAAAAGTGTCAGCTCTTCGTGTTGTGCAGGTATTGCATTTCATCTAAACTGGTTTCGTTGGTGCCGCTTTGCTTCTAGTGTTGAATTTGCATAGCTTGTTTTATTTTGGATTGAGATTTAGGTATGAGACTTTGAGTTTCAATTGGATTAGTATGTGGTGTCAGGGTTTAGGGTTTTGGAATAACTTGAGAACCCATGCCTTAATTCGATTTCTCTGGCTTCATTTAGGTTTCAATTATAATCAGGGATTTGACTATTCTGGTACACTGCTAATGAGTTAAGTTGATAAGGATGAATGCCGAGCTTAGTTATGGACTTGTAGTTAAAAGATATGTTGCAGCAACTTGATTTTTGATGCTGGAAATTTGATCCAAATCGCAAGCAATTTGCTTCATTCGGTTTGTTCCGGAAATGGAGAGGGGCAGTCGTAGTATTTTGGATCTCACTGACGAAGGAGATGCAAAATATGTTACTGAAATGAGCACAGTACTGGTGGCAAAAATTCAAGAAACCAAGGACAGGATATCTGTGATAGAGCATATTTTCTGCAGCGAATTGTTCCCCAATATCCAGTCGAAATGGAAGACTATGCAGGAGGTCTGTTTCGAGGCACAGAAAGCTGCAGAAGAGAAATGGAGGGTGAAGGAGATCGGTCTTCTGGGACAAATAGAAGAACTCGAGACTGAAAACCAGAGGCTCAGTGAAGAAAACAAGGAACTCAAAAAAGCTAAAACAGAGAAAAAACAAGAGAAATGTTTCATGCAACTTCTTGATTGCAATAAGTCTTTACACCAGAAGATTAATGAGCTAGAACATGATATCAAAGAGAAATCTATCAAACTCAAGGAGGCCGAAGAGTCGTCAAATACTTTATGTAGTTTAGTACAGCGAGATGCGAAGCACTTAGCTGTGTGCGAACATCAGTTAAATGAGCAGAAAAGAAAGACTAGCGAGCTTATTGAACAATTAGAAGGTTCTAGAAGAGAGATTTGCAAGCTTCAAGAAGATTTGAGGAATAAATGCAGTGACGATGAGGCTAAGAAGCTCCGAGAAGATTTATTGAAGAAGGTTGAATGTCAATCGGTGAAGATTACAAATTACGAGGGAATTTTGAAGGGCAATGAAAATGAGATGAAACTACAGTCAATCAATCTGAAACAGATGAAAGAAAGTGTTAATGAACTTCAAGGAGGACTAGAGATAAAATCTAAAGAAGTTGATGAAGGAAAGAAGGTGCAACAGCAGTTAGCTCAGCAAATTGAACAGAAAAGTTCACAACTTTTGACGGTTGAACAACATTTGATGGCCCAGCAATGTGAGAATAACAAGCTTTTGTTGAAGATAAACGATTTGGAAGGAAGAGTTGGCAAACTTCAGGTTGCTCTACAAGATAAAATGATTGATCAGGAAAGAAAAGAGGAGTCAATCCGGCAACTGTCTCACACCATTGAGTTAAAGAAATCTGAGCTGGTGTCTGAGAAAAAGAAAACATGTGACGTCTTGGACAGGTATAAGAAACTGACATCTCAGTACAACTATCTACTTAAAAAGACTGGTTTAGAATCTGAAAGTATGCCTGCCAAAGACAAAAGGCAAGCAACTGTTAATTCTGTAATTGACGCCCATAACCCGGCGGCCCTAACAGGTTAGATACTGGTGATCAACCTTTATTGACAGTAACAATTCTGTTGTTATATTACTACTATTTTTCTTTGTTTGTTGCTAGAGTTATATTTGTAGGCTGCAGCTGTTGATTCCATTATTCGACTTTTGTGTCTGGTTTTGATGCCTTGTTGGATTTCATTTGTGATGCAGCATGTTTCTTGATATATAAGGTGATATATGATAACTGCTGCATAATGAATAAATATAGATAATGATGTGATTTTATCAATAGCAACAACAGTTCTCTCCTGGATTTGGTTTACCAAGTTATAAGTTGTTTGTTAGAGTCACCGTAAGATTCTGGATACTTGTGGACATGCATTCTCGAAAGCCAAGATATGAGGTCCATACCGCACAGGAAAAATGAAATTTGAACCCTGATAAATCTCATCCTTTTCAAACTGAACTGCTGTTTTATCAAACTAGAGTTTTAGTAATTTTACCTACTCATATTGTATTTATTTTGATGCAGATGTGAAAAAAAAAGTCCAAACTATAGAGTGTGCTGCCAGACATTCCATGAAACTAAAAGACGACAGTGGATGGAATAAGCACCAACATAATGAGGAAGGGGTCAGATCAGGCCAAGCATCTGAACCCCGCACCACAGGTTTTGTTACTGTTGACGCACAAAAGGAAGTTAATAGAAGAAAAGCATCTCCGTTGGTTGGGACTAAGCGTCCAGCATCTCGTTGGAGAGAAACCAGGTCCCATCAGAACCAAGATGGACCAGACCCACATGATGACTTTCTTAATACTCCTTTTGAAAATATTCGTGAAAACCTTAACAAGGTTATGGTGGAGGAGGTTCAGGATCTTCCAGATCCGGTACCACTAGAAGTCAACTTGAGCAGCTCGGATGATGAAGTTCAGAAGATTGCTCGCACTTGCTCTGAATGGCAGCAAAAGCAGCCCTCGGTGCCCTGTTCAAAAAGCTACAAATATGTAGAACCGGTTAGGAAAAAGGCTGATCGTGATAACTTGAAAGGAGTTGAATGCAAGCAATGCAAGAAGTTCTATGACGCTGTCCTCCCCAATGGGGACGGTAATGAGAAAAACCTAAGATGTGAGCACCATGATGGAGTCTCAAGACATCGCTACAAGTATGCTCCACCTATGACTCCAGAAGGATTTTGGAACATTGGATTTGATTCTGAGAAGTAAATTCTTCAGTTTGGGCTATACCCGGCTAGCTACAGATGTGTTTTACCTTGTATTTTAAAATAAAACGATGATATCTGGCAGCAAGGAACAGGCTCCGATTGTGAACCCTCCCTTACATTAAGATTTCTTTGCTAAAATTAAATATTTTATTCTAATAAATTACAAGCAATGCAGAGAAGCCTAGCTGATCAAAAATTAATTATTTGTCCGTGAATAGATTTGACATCTTGATAATAAGAACTACAACAAATAGTCCTATCTTTTGTAGCTTGATATGCTGTTGACTAGTGTTTGACAAATAATATGATTCTGTCAGGAAAAAATGTCTTCTGTGATAATTGGTTCATCACGATGGACACCAGATTCAGATGGCAATTGCAGCTGCTCATAGTCAAGCTGCCTCGAGGCCTCATAAAGAGCAATCCCGACACTGACTGAGAGGTTCAAGCACCTCACGTATGTATCGACCATTGGTATCCGCAGTTTACCTCCTCCAAGTGTTTCACTTTCACAATCAAGTATAGCCTCTGGCGGTAGCCCACCGGTTTCGGAGCCAAATACCAGCCAGTCCCCCTTTCTATAAGAGAAATCCTGCAATGAGTAAGCAGTTCAGGTCCAGCTCATTATTTGCTCAATTTTGTAGAGATGATTATTAATCAGTTTCATGGTGAGAAATGGAATGAAATACTAACAAGTGTATGTGTCACATTTTTTCTCTTAAACAATATGAGATTTGAGGATTTCACCACATGATGATACAAGTACAAGCAACTTACTGAATGGGCTTTAGTTCCTCTCTTTGTAAATGCCAACAGTCGATTTTCTCCCTCCTGCACGAAATGGAGATCGGATCAAGTTTAAATAAATAAATATAAACCAAAGGGTTGATTAAATCAAGAGATAAGTTACCTGTTGCTGAAAGTACTCTCGGAACTCCGTCCAGGAGTTATGAATTTTAACAACCACATAACTGATGTTACAAGTTAAGTAATAATAAATCCAAATAAGATACATACAAA
This sequence comes from Rhodiola kirilowii, assembly GCA_033675215.1. NCBI lineage: Eukaryota > Viridiplantae > Streptophyta > Magnoliopsida > Saxifragales > Crassulaceae > Rhodiola > Rhodiola kirilowii. Next base: position 8,063,350 of record CM066203.1, on the reverse strand, counting down.
TTGACCAAACACTAAATATTAAGAATCACTGAGAAGTTGGATCAATCTGTCACACAGAGTAAAAATACTAAATAATATCATAAGCTGAACACATGTGCGGATACGGCCAGTAGTCCAATCCTGCGCGTTTTAATTTCGTGCTATCTACCTGAAATCCTAGAGGCTGAAACAAAATCAAAATAAAGTGAGAGATTACTAAAACACAACCTCCTCAGTCACACTGAAAATCAAATACCAGCAGAGACGTGCATCCGCGTATCAGGTCAAAGAACATAGAAGATGAGAATTTATACCTCAACTAGGTGCAGTCCAACAGCTGATGCTGCACATGTTCTCGCAATGCATCCTGTGTTTCCAGGAATCTGTTAAAATCCAAAACAATAACAAATATAAACAGTACGAAAATTAGTAAATTACACCTGCCCACTTCCAATACCACCGGAATCTAACTTCAGTTCAATTCAAAATACACTGGGGAAAAAGATGACTTTTTCAATTCAAATGCAATTTATTACTTCTTAATTATACCTGAGGTGACACTAAAACAACTTGAAGAATCTTACTACGCGAGGTTTCACTAACTCCCTCCCCAACATGTTGAGGGAAACTGCTGCTACCTCCTCCATTAATGGCTTCAGCTGCTTAACATTATAAAAAATTGGCATTCAAAAAATCAACAGACTCAGAAAAATATAACCTTTACACAAAAACAGAAAGTGATAAGTAAATCTCACATAATTCAACTGCTTACAGTTTATCTGAGAGTCAATGGAAGACGTCGACGATGACACCGACAAGCTCCACTTGTGTTTAACGCGCGTCAAGTAAGAAGGACGCAGTAACGAAGCTCTGCTACGGAAATGGAACGGAGTCACGAAATTCAAGGTTTTCAGACCGCACGAGTTCATAGCCGAAGCAGCTGCGACTGCGAGCATTTTCGGTTTCCGAGATGAGCTTCTTCGACTCCGGACTTCGGAAATTACGCCTACGCCCTTGAAGTAATGATTTATACAAATCGCTCGCCCTCCAGGTTTGTCTATCTATACTTTAGATGTTTTAATTCCAACTTTAGAGTGGCTCAGTGATTGATCCTTCCACCCGACACAAAGAGTGTCCGGATTCAAATCCGTCTAACCCCTTAGACCCTAACACGTAACTCCCCCATCAAAAAAAAATTCCAACTTTACCGAGGATCGAAAAAAGTGCATCGAGAAAATGGCATTGGAGCATAGTCGTTGATGCAAAATTACAGACTGAATAATAAAGATAACATATACAGTTGATCAAAATGGATAGATAAACCCTTCAAAAATATTTCAAGACAGTACTGGAATGAAACAAAAACCAGAATAGATTTTAGAGTATTGTAGGGAGGGTACAACTTGCAAAAAAAGAGACTAGAAGACGAGCTCATGCGGCTTCATGCCTGCCCTCAATGAAAATCTTGCGGATAGATATGTCTTCAAGTCTGGAACAGCTTCAATGGCTTTGATTAATGGAGCATCAACACTTTTCTGCTCATCTTTCTTTTCTTGTGGTAGGGAAGTCTTTTCCTACATTATTGCAATGCAAGATGAGGTTTTTATCAGGTATCTGATTGACTACAAGCAAAAGGAAAATAAAGTGGATTTGAATATGTAAACTAGGTTTTACCTCCTTTTCAGCTTCAAAGAACTCTCCTTCTCCTTTCTTTTTCTTCTTTTCAACTGCCTTGGCGAAGAATTTATCGTCAAGCTTTGAAACATCAGCTCCGGATATGTCAACCTTGGTGGAGGTTGCTATCACATAAGACTGGTTTACACGGCGTAGTGGAACACCATTGATTTTAAATGGGCCTACAAAGAGAAGAAACATTGGACTCCATTAAATATATACAGTAGGACTAGATTCAGAGGAACTTATAAAACTTATAAGCAAACACCATCAACCACAGAAACTGACATTGGAAAATAATACTGTGAATTAAGCAGGCATTTAAAGAGGATTCTGACACAGACAAGCTATAAAATACAACATTTCGTAAGTTCTAACCAGTGACCAAAAGCAATCCAGAAGTCAGTTGCTTCAGAAAGACGACCCTCTTTCCCTTGAACCTCCCAGCCAAAATAATGAGCACAGTTCCAGGTGTGATGCTTGCTCTGTGAAACCAAAGCAATCATCAATTCAAAATTCAAATTTGCTTGAACCCAATAGTAAGAGGACACTACAATCGTCATTTCAGCAAACAAACATTGACCAATAGTTGCTAACAAAGACACAAACTTTAAAACAACAGGCCAGAAACGTATAAGTTAATTTACCTGGCTACACAACTAAATTCAATAGCCTTTCACAGTCGCATCAATATGAAGTTCAACATGCACACAATCAAACTTAGCAATTCTCATTCATTTACTGTCAAATTCCACAATGTGTCCACAGCCAAAACCCTAAATCACTATCACAAGGTCTACAGCAAGCATACAAATTGAAGTAATTCAGAAATTTAAAATAAAGGTTGAAATGGAGAGAACGAACGACCTGAGCTTAGTGGGCTTAGCCTTCCTCTTATTAACCAGAGGCTTCTTGACATCTTCAGCAGGATAGTACTTCACCGCCTTTGTAGCTTCCTCCGGAGCCTTAGGCTTGGGGTCATGGCGTGGGAACACTCCGCCGTTCTTAGCCTTGATAGCCCAAAGTCCTCTCTTGTGGTACATCTGCGACCTCGAATACTTCCCAATCCCACGGATCAGCTCCGGATTCCTGCTCGTCCTCGCCACCTTCCTCGCCGCCATCGCTGCTTCTTCCGCCGGAGATGAATCACACTTCACACCACCAAAACCCTAATCCTAGATTGCTGCCTCCTCGCATATCTATCTACCTATATCTTTTTGGGCCTCCGCTTCCATGGGCCTTCGCTGTCCAACCTAGCCCATTGCATAGCTTCCGAAAATTCCACTTGAGCCCTTAACGTTTATACTTAACTTCCTGTAACTTGTAAGTCGTTTCCAAATTCCACGAGTTTTTTTTCTTTCCTTTTTGCATTGGTTCGACACTCGAATCTCATTTTGCCGTGTTTTAAACTGAAATATCACTTTTGTCCTATTTTTAATAAAATCGATTTCTCCCAATTTGGTTTAGGTCATTTTATCGATTTCTCTCGAATCGGGCTGGTTGATTTTCAATCAAACCGATTTGGAATAAATCGGTTTGATGACTATGCTCCTGCGGGGTTTGAATTGGTCCTACGTAGACCCAATGAAATGTAATTCTGGCCACGTATGAAATCAGTTTTGGGGGAACCGGTTTCATTTAAATGAAATCGGGTTTTCAAGGACCGATCTTCTGCAAAATTAGTAACTCATTTCATTTAAATGAGACCGATTCCCACCAAAACAGTTTGACACGTCACCCACAAACGACTTGGGTCCACGTGGGACCAAAATACCATGCATGCACTTTCCCTCAAACTGGTTTGGTTGAAAATCAATAAAATCGGTTTTAACCGAAAATGGATAAAATCAATTTCCTCCAAACTGATTTCTTTGAAAACAGAGCAAAATTGATATCGAGTTTCAAGCGCGGTAAGAGTGAAAAGTCGAGTTTGAAAGTCGAGCAAAAGGAAAAAAACTCCAATTCCGCCTAACTTATCCAATGGCTTGTGAAATACGTTGTTGTTTTTTTTCTTTCGGGTTTCGAAAATGTCAATTAGGTCCTCGTAGTTTTTAATTCAACTGGATTGAAGTCATTTTCAAGCTAAGAATAAGAATCTTTACCTAACGAATTGGACGGATAACCGCAACAGAGCTTATCATAATCATCTTTAAATCATCGTTCGATCATTTTTCCAGCTCAGCGACTCTACTATGGCATTCTCCTCCTCCTTGTTGTCTCGCTTACGCTCTTCAACGAAAACCATCTACGCCAGATTGAAGTACTCCAATTCGCAGCAGCGGTTCCAAAATGTCTTCGAGATTGAGCCGATTTTGTCTAAGAGAAGCAGCAGCAGCTCAGTGTTCTCCATTGCGGCACTATCTGCTTGTTCACTTGCCGTTTTGTTGCAGAACAGCGTGTCTCTATGCGATGGACAGAGTGATGGTGGAAAGTGAGTAGCTCTGCTTATCTGATCATATGATGGATCAGTTGCTAAATTGATTGTTTTTTTTTTAATTTTGGGATTTCAGAAGTATCCGTGTTGGGGGGAAAGACAGCACTTTTTATGCTGTCAATGGTTCTCATAAGGATTTGCCGCAAGAGTTTGTAGATGAATTGAAAGCCATCTGCCAAGTAAGACATTGTCCAGTTCACTTATACAGGAATTAAGAGTTTATGCTTCGTGCTGCAATTTCCAACTTTTTACCAACAATGATAAAGTGAAAGAGTGTTGCTGTAATTCAAATTCGGGTCCCAGTCTTATTCTGGATGTTGTTTTCATCAGACAAGTGAAAGAAATTACTGTCCATCAAGTCCAAATAGTTTTTGTTGATATAAAGTTATAAACCATAACATTTTTTTGATTTGATAGGACAATCTGTCTCTAGATTATGAAGAGAGGGAGTTCCATGGAAATCCACAAAACAGTTTTCACCTAGCAGTTAACATACCAGACGTGGTTGTTTATCCAAGGTGATCTTTTTTTCTTTCTAAGGTGACTTTTATCAGGTTTAAGCTGGTCAGTTGGTTTGATGCCCAAATCTTATGTCTCACCTTATGCTTTCGGTTTACATATTTTTGGTTTCTTTTTCCCCAAATTTTATGGCTGCCAGAAACATAACTCATGGCACTGCTGAAAAGAACTTTGGTTTTAAAGAAAGTCATTTGCATAGGATTATCAATGGCCAAGGAATAACGATATAGCACATAAACTTTAGTCTGGACTTTGTTTTTACCGCCATCTTTTCTCGTGTCTGTAATATGATTATGCAGGTCTGAGATTGAAATTTCGGAGATAGTGAAGTCTTGTAACAAGCATAAGGTGAGATTGATTCACCTGACTTTGTGGTTTTGGTGGCTGTACTGTATATGTTTATAATAATATGGCTTCTTTAGGATTTCACTCTACCATTGTTGTTCTATGCAAATTTTTCCATAGTAAAGTTCAAGATACTTCCCTTTTATGTCTGCCCATAGTGCTCTGAACTTCCTAGGAGATGTTTTGGAGATCACTGGTTTAACTCTACCAGATTAATTTATCGGAAAAATGGTGGATGATTCTCATGCATAACAGAACAGTCACTATAAAATAATATGAGCGCGCACTGCGCAGTGTATGGCTGATCTTAAACCATTTGACTCTCTTAGGTGCTTTGCTCCTAAAGCTGTTATATACTATCTGCAGATTCCAGTAGTTCCATATGGTGGAGCAACATCGATTGAAGGCCACACCTTATCTCCCAATGGGGGTGTTTGCATTGATATGTCATTGATGAAGGTATTTTGGTTTCTTCACGGTCTGTAAACATTTATTATGTGCTTTAAGATATAAAGAATTTGTCTATTACTTAGTGCAGCTGGCCATCGATATATGATGCTTGGTACTTCATCTCATGATTTGTTAAGAGACAATCATGTTGCTGAAACTTGTTTTGTCTTGTAGAAAGTTAAATCGTTGCACGTTAAGGATATGGATGTGGTGGTCGAGCCAGGGATAGGATGGATGGAGCTTAATGAATATTTGGAACCATACGGGTTATTCTTTCCCTTAGATCCTGGTCAGTTCTTTCAGTAGATGTTTCATGAAATAAAATGTTAAATCTTTGCACCAGACGTTCATTTGTGATGCCTGAGAAAGTTCAAACAATATCAATGAGTGCATGTACCAGACTTCATTACTACACTAGACGTTGGACTCTAAAGCAGAATAAAAAGTGTGATACCATTGAGTCAAAAGTGGAAGAGGGAAACGATAATCATGTTAATGCAATTAGGATTGAAATGAAACCACAAGACTAGTGAAAGATTGAAAAGACACATTAGACAAAAGTCATGTATTTTGTATTTATTAGAACACGATCTAGTCAGATAAGGGTGAACGCCATCAAGTAGTTGAGAACTTGAGATTAAATTTGCTCTCTCACCGAGTACTATGCTCTCCATCAGCTAATCATGTCCTATATCTCTGCTGCAAAATGAGTACAAAACCTTCCAAATTTGAAAGTAGGATAAATTAGAATTGTCTTTTATACGACCAACAGATTTCTTTGATATTTCACTTATGCAGTTCAAAATGGTTGACTTATTGATCTTCCCTAAAAATTTCTAATAGACAATAATTTTGATTCCAAGCAGGACCAGGTGCAAGCATTGGAGGAATGTGTGCTACACGATGTTCTGGCTCCCTAGCTGTGAGGTACTTGAGCACTATGTTCTAGTGAACGAGTAGAACACAAATTGTTGTATAGTAAAATTTAAGCCGGTACCCTCTGCTGAAGAATAAATTAGAAATTTATTTGGTTTAGAACACTCCATGTTTATATCTCTACCCTGGTGAAACAGCAACTCACTTTTAGTCGACCTCATCACTAGTAAGCAAGAACACAGCTTTAATTTGTATGAAACGTTAAATAGGTTCCAGTTCTACTATGAGCATTGGAATATCTGATATTTCTTTCAGAATACAGGTATGGGACAATGCGAGATAATGTCATCAATCTCAAGGTACACATGCTTGCTAAACTAAAAGCTCTCTTGGCAACTTGTATCGTCTATTTTTTTTTTTGCATATTCCTTGTATAATAATGATCTCAATGACTGTATTATAGGTTGTTTTAGCCAATGGAGATGTCGTCAAGACTGGATCTCGTGCTCGGAAGAGTGCTGCAGGGTGTGCTTTTTATCAATTTTTGAACCACTTGAAATATTGAATTTGTGTTTTTTGACTAATGAGAAAATTAGCTATACATCTTCTTGGGTAACATGTTCAAGCAGTCACAAACAAAAAAAATTCAGCCAAACTTTTGGACAACATATTAAAACTTCTATGTGCTAGCAGTAGTCATTTGAGTTGATGATACTGGTGGAGTACAATACAGGATCTAAGAAGTTCAATAATGATAGAGTTGGACCGGTCCGAGGATCTATGTTTTGGAAGACGTTCTTGGATTATATAGTTTTATCAGTCCCTTTTTAACTTCTTATATATGTTTAAAATTTTGTTGTAGTTGTAAACGTATATGATGATCCTGTCGTTCAATTACCAACTGTGTCAGCCTCTTATGTAGAAATTTAATGCGATAATTGTGTTTTCCTAAACAGATATGATTTAACCCGTCTCATGATAGGAAGTGAAGGAACTTTGGGAGTCATAACTGAAGTTACTTTAAAGCTTCAGAAGATCCCACAGTACTCTATGGTATATCTGTCTGTATACTTTTCTATCATTTTTTTTCTTAAATTCAAGATGCATAAAGTTTTATCTTATTCTATCTTAACCATGTAGCAACTAGTTTTAAGCTCACACCAGTGTACTGTGATCCAGTGCACAGTAATAGAAGAGAAAATAATGGGAAGTTTAGCACCATTTTCACTCTTTTAATCCATCTCAGGTTGCAATGTGTAATTTTCCTACAGTGAAAGACGCAGCAGATGTTGCTATTGCGACAATGATGTCTGGTATACAGGTTTGATACAGCTGGATTCATATGCTTGAAGATCATAGTTAATGTATTTAAGCAATTGGGATATTATTCAAATTCTGAAACTAAGAATTGCAAGCTTGACATGCTATGCATAAAACATGGGACATTTGGTTGATATGTATATATTTTGCACAAATGCATTCACATATATCTTGTTTGTCACCTTGTGACAAATGGCATGGTAGCTTTTATGATGCCCCATTATTCTTTTTATAGCATCTTGAGTTGTGTATTAGGTATCTAGGGTGGAGCTTCTAGATGAGGTGCAGGTTAGGGCTGTCAATATTGCTAATGGGAAGAATTTTCCCGAGCTACCAACATTAATGTTTGAATTAATTGGAACAGGTGAATACTTTACGTTGTTTTGATGATTTATTTATCATAAATCAATTTAATTATCAAAACCCAGGCACTTTTGACCTTAGTTGCACTAGTAAAAATAAAAAAACTCGATCATTATTCTACAGAAGCATACTCACGTGAGCAAACTCAGATAGTTCAGAAGATTGCAGCTGAGCACAATGGAACAGATTTTGTCTTTGCCGAAGATGCTGAAGCTAAAAAAGAACTATGGAAGGTACTGGAGCTATATTCCATATGAATCTATGGTCGTACATATACCGATTTGTTGTAGTAGTTTATTAATGTTTGTTGGAAGCAACTAAGGTGTTCAAATACGTCTTATCCACTCGTTGCTCAATAAAAGCACTTAATTTTTGTCTTTCTGTAGGTCCGGAAGGAGGCATTGTGGGCTTGCTTCGCTATGGAGCCTACTTTTGAAGCGATGATTACGGTGAGTTAACTGTTAATAAAGGCATTTGTCTTTATCTCGAGTCTCGACATATTTGGTTTTCAGAATTATAAATGCCTCGCATGAATATCTGTTAGTTGGTCTTTTTATAAGTAAAAGCAATATATACCTCATACCAAAATAGGAATTAAATGACATCAAATAAAAGGGGTCTCGCGAGCTACAAGAACCACCACTCAAGATGAGACATGCTTAAGATCGAGTGTCTCTTAGCAACCCCAGATACCATTTAATATAGAAGAGACCGCAATACATAACTACTCTTGATTAGTAACCTCTTTATTTGATGAAAGCTGAGTCCAGAAGAATTCTCAAGAGCATAGTAGTTGTGAATTGTAATGTGATTCAGTCCTACATATTTTATGGTCAGAACTTGAAACCTTATCTATAACGTGAATCAGGGTCTGAATTTCAGTATTGGAACTGTGCATGCCAGTGCGACATCAAGTAGAAAATTACATTGATTTTCATCTTTGAGGTTCAAGTTGGGTATATATAAAGAATTAGCTTGAGGAATAATTATTGCAATCTGATTAATTGTTAGTGAGCATGAACGGTCTCCCACCAATGCAAAAACATATCACATGGGAATCTTCAAAATATAATATTGATGATTCACCAACTTAATTGTTCAACATGGACCAAAAACAATATGTAAATTACTATTTTTTTTTATCACTACTGCTGCTGATTCTTCATCATTTTAAAGTTATCAGAGTATTCAAATTATGCCTGCATCATGTACGTTGCAATTTCCAAAACTTTTCATGTCTTCCAATCTATTATATGGGAGGATTGTAAGCCACATTCTCTTGAGTTTTAAACCTCTCCACTCTGCAGGATGTTTGTGTTCCATTATCCCACCTGGCAGATCTAATATCGGTATCCAAACAAGAGTTGGATGCTTCACCTCTTGTGTGGTAATAAGTTCAGCTGCGCACTTCTTGCATCTCATAAATTTTGTTCAGATACAATGTTGAGGAAAGTGTTATCTAATATATGATATTTTGGTGTCGTGATATCAGCACTGTTATTGCTCATGCTGGTGATGGAAACTTCCATACTGTGATATTATTTGACCCCGACAAAGAAGATCAACGGCGAGAAGCAGAAAGACTTAACAGCTTTATGGTCCAGGCGGCCCTGAAAATGGAAGGTATGCACTCTATACTTGTCTACTTGAGTTATTTGCTTAGTGGTGTCCATCATACTGTCATAGCCATTACCATTAGGAAAATCGAAGAAATTAGCTGCAGAGGTGAAAATATGTCTAACCAAAAAATGGAGAGAGGTTAAGGGTTTCCAAGTTCCAATATCTCATTTAACCAAATTATAAATAAATAAATAATTATAATGTAATGTTATTTTGAAATACTATAAAATTTAGTGACACAAGTCTTGTAGACTTGATTATTGTTTACATTGATGTGTATTATGGAAAATCTGATCTATGTGTTTTTCATTTCTCTGGTTTGATGACTAAACAGGAACCTGCACTGGAGAGCACGGAGTTGGCACAGGGAAAGTCAAGGTATATATGTCTCCAAAAATGTGAAAGAATGTTGTGTATGCGTAAGATTAGATCAATGAGAGAATCTTGCATAGACCATGTCGACAATCGTAATGGTGGACCTAACAAATAAAGTAAAATACATTGACACATAAGCGGCAACTCATTATTTTCGAATCACATATTGGATACATTTTCACCCAAGATTTGTGAAGTTAGATCAACCACAAAACTCCAAAAGCGAAGCTGACATTTAATTTGTATAGAAGCCATTTTGTTTCACGTTCCGGTTGGATTGTGTTTGTATGTGTCGTACTTCTCACGTTTCAGAGGATAGCAACCTTGGATCTAACATAATTTCCCTTTCTTTTTACAGTACCTTGAGCAAGAGTTAGGAATCGAAAACCTGAGGACAATGAAAAAGATCAAAGCAGCTTTGGATCCAAACAACATTATGAATCCTGGAAAACTCATCCCACCTCACGTCTGTTTCTAATTATTATCTTCATATATAAGAGCAATGCACTCGCACAATGGCTGTCGCCTTATTTATTAATCTTATAATAATTCTTCTGCGTTGCCTTTTTTTTATAAGCTTGTTTCAGCTTTCATCTTGGTTTAGTATGGATATTTTCCTGGCAAAATGTACAGCTAAAATAAAAAATAATGCATTTCTATCAACAGTCATCTCACATACATGAATCACTAGATCATTGAAGCAAAAAGGATTTCCATATTAAATAGTTTATGACTACCAGACCAGGACAAAACCACTTCTCCCAATTCCTAAATCCCATAGCAATTTGTGAAACATGATGACGACCTGAGCTTGAGCTATTTTTATATCAATACCATGGGATTTCTCCTTCTTCAAGTTCATCTTGGCCTAGAGTGCTGAAATCAATATTATCCGGTAGCTCTCCAAGAAAGTCACAATCAAAATCAAGAAACTCGTCAGTGTTTACTTCTGCTAAAAGATCCGAGTATGAGTCAAAAAGGCCTTGCTCAAATTGAAATTCTTCAAGATTTGGTTCGGCATTATTTTCCATTTGGCCGCTTGGCTGTGGATCTGCAATGTGCCTTGCCTTCTCAGGCTCAGCATGGGTGGATTTGGGATGTGCGATGAGGTCGATAACTTGAGGCTCTGATGGACTCTCATTTTCTTCTATTTCCTCCTCCTTGAAAGTAACTCCTTTCTGTGGACTAAATTGCTCACTCTCAATCTTAGGATCCGGTTTTGGAGGATAGCGATCCCCAACTTTGATAACTTCAAAATCAAAGGTGTGTGAAGGCAAAAAGACATGAATAACAGGGTGCTCCAGAAGAGTTACGTTGGCTAATTGTTCTTTTATGGGTGCCCTTACATCTAATTCATAAAAAGGTGACTCGCGACCCTGCAAGAAGACATCAATAAGTTACCGATCCATATCAAAATGAGGTTACATAGGTAGAAACGGTAGGATCGATGAAAAACCTCTGGGTATTTGCGGATAACGAGCTTTAGGTCATCAAGTGACTCTTTTGTATACTGTCGTAGCTTCCGATTCCACGCACCAGGATTTAGATACTTTTCGATTATAGAGTGTACATATATGTTTTCATTGATCCTGACATGATACAATCACATTGTACACTTCAACTTGGAGGCAATGGCTAGATGAGGGCAGGAGTATTTTAATCATGTAAATATATACTTGCATACCCATGATCTATGACAGAAACGTCAGTGTTGTGAAACCGCCATTCAATAGTCCAGAAGATTATCTTGTTCCTTTGAAAGATAAACCGAATCAGAGTGTTAGAAAACGTTCATCCACATAAACTGACCAGCTCTCGAGCTTACTGAACATTTAATGCACTCTAAATCGAGCAGTTAATTGGAATGGAACATGTGTGCATCGTCCAAGTCAATCTAAATATACTAAGCCAAGTTAAATTACCATATAGCAAAGGTAATGACTCCTACCGTAATTTTTCACAATAAATGTTATCAAGGCTTGAACTTTAAAAACAAGGATTAACTGATCTTGAGAAGAGAAAACACATACTTTTGGTCATATCGAGACTGATTTCTCTCTCTCCTTGACATTCCAGTTGGGAGAAACAATACTTCGGTTCTTCGATGAAATGCAGCAGATCTCAGGTTCTGGAGATGGTACGGCAACTTGAAATGTTGATACCCACAAATTTGCATTCTTCCTCTCTTGGCAGAATCAGCAACCCTTTTAACCTCTTCCAACAAATTATAGTCTGCGCAAAATACATATTCATTCACATCACATCACATCAGCATGAAATACAAATGCCTTCAAAATGAAATAAGAAGAAGAAGAAGAGGGTGAATGTTGTAGAAACTAGTGCTATGAACAACCAAAGAGTAGCATTACGCTTTTAACAATACATGCGAACAAACTTAAATCACAATCCACCATCCTCCCTTATCAAAATACTCAATACATTTAATCAATTTCTAGACTGAGGCAATCAAATGAAAACTACTTCTTACATGCAATTTTATCAAGAAATAAAAATCAAACATCCTTAAAAACTACTACTACTTAGCTACAAAGCAATCAAGAACTAAACTAAAACTTAAAAGCAGGTTACCTGAGATGAGTTGGTTGTCGTCGAACTTCGACAAGGGAACGAAGCTTGTCGCCTTTCTCTTACCAGTACATCCAGTCCGCTGCTTGTGAGCTTTAACACAAGAAAGGCCACAAGATCGCACAGAGCAGCCTGGACATGTATACTTGGACGGATTCGAATTGCATTCTTCGCACATCGCCGGTCGTTTCAGGTCTCGTTTCTCCTCCGTAAGCAAATTCAATACTTCCATTTCGACAAAGAATGGCAGAGCTCGCAATAGCTTAGCGATGTCTGGAGCTGCAGACAAGTCTCCGGTTTTTTTAGGAAGAAGAGTAGGGTTTATGAACGAAGAAGAACCGCCCAATTGTAATATCATAAACGCAGGGGATCTTATTCGTAATTTGACTATTTTATTGGGTCGTTTGGTATCAGATTATTTCTTTTCGCTGTACGTGTACTATTTGATTGAGATGATCGTTTTTACAAAAAAAAAATTATGAAATGATCAAAACTATGATAAAAAGGATCATTGTGAAAGTGCATGATTTTTTTGATCATCTCGCATGGTATTTTTCTATGATAAAAAAAATCTTATCTATTTCATTTGATCACAATCAATTACAAATAGTAATATTATTATGGATTTTATTAAAACTATGTCCGTATTTTTATTCTCATCTCTCATTATCAGACAAACAATCATTTTTCTTCATTCTTCAGCACATCCCTAAATTCTTAAAACTAGTAACAAAATCCTCAACAGATAAAAACTATGTCATTGATATGTAAATGTGCACTACACAAAAGTGTTTAGAACTAAAGTCAGGCGAAGTAAATTGAAAACTTTGCACTTGGAAAAGACCAACAACTATCGAGTGCATCAAACTGCAAACAACCGAGACACCTTGGCTGTAATAAAACCCCCACCCATGCACTGCAAATTGTCAACATCTCAACTCAAGTGAAGACCAGCAGTAATCTGCAAGAGTGGTTAAGTTCACCAGTTTGTCCTCATTTAAGCCTCTCTTGGGTTCATTCATGTGCAATATAGCTATCAGAGCCTAACAATTCTTTAAGCACTAGTATGATACGTGTGTGCAGTCTATCATTCCAATGGACACAACACATCTCAAGAAGTACCGGCATCTCGCAATGCCACAGATAGTCCAGCATCATCATAATCGTTTCCAATGCTCTTCTCCGAGTAACAACATCTACCCTTCATATCACTATCAGACCCTTCCAAAGCCATTACGCCAGCATAAGTCTCTAGGCACTGAATCCTCTGCCTCAAGTCCTCCATCTCCCTCTCCATTCGTGAAAGCCTTTCATTCATCATCAGTTTCTCCTCTTCTAATTGCGCAAGCTGCATCTCCTGGTAATTCAATCTACTCTCCAGAATAACATTACCACAGCTGCTAATATTCTTAACTACTTCACAAACTGTTGGATATATTAACTCGAATCGGCTCAAGTCGAGGTCTGGCCGCCTCTCCACCTCAAAATGATCCTCCACCACATCATTGTCGCTCAGATCATCAACACAGCCACTCAGCTCTTCATCCTCATCACTAGCTCCTGCTTTCAGCCTGATCAAACCTTTCATGGATCCATAACCATCAACTCCCCACTCCTCCTTGGCCATATCAACCACAACCTCCGTCAGCGGAGAAAACACAGGCGTCTTGAGCACCGCCGGCGTCACCGAACACGGCGGCGAAACGAGAGAAGCGATCCCGCCAGACCTCTTCGCGCGGATGATGAACGAAGTCGTGTTCCTCGGCGCAAATGGCGCGAACCTACTCCCGAACTTCTTCCTCGAGTAAAACCTCCTACTGTTCGCATTCGCGATATTCTGACGCTGATGCGTCCCGCCGAAGTTGTTCCCCTTCCAACCACCAAAGCCTTGCTTCATCGCCGCCGTGGTCGCCGCCCTATGCGTCAACGGAACAGCGCACAATTCGTCTTTTGCAGCCAAATCCGGTCGCCAAACGCCGTGATTCCAATTCGCCGGCGGCGGATAATCCATCGGACGAAGCTCCACCATATTCATCGGATTTTGAGAAAATTGACAGAAAACCAAACGTTCACGGATTATCGAAAATCTGCACAGCGTCAATCCGATCGAACAACTCCGATCAAATCGTAATTCGGAGAAAGCCCTAATTTTCTGGGTTTGTAATTGTATGAATATTGCTGGTGACGTTTTGTTCAACAACGCAACCAGATTGACATGTGCTCTGTGTACCCAACAACCTCCCTAAACGACATCGTCTAAACTCCGTTTCAGCCCAACTTCAAAGCCCAAATATAATTGCTCTGTAAAAACGAAACGATTGAGAGGAAGAATTGACAGAGAGGAAGATGAGAGAGAAAAAACCAAAACCAATCCGATCTCCTCCAGGAGGTATTTTCTTCTTCATTTTATAATTATTCATTATTTATAATCTTTGTTGAATGTTTATAATACTCTGACTACCACAGTAGCTGAATCAAAACTGAATGATTGGTGTTGCAAATAGTGCTTGTTTTAGTTGATAGATTGAACTGGTTTGCTTAGGTTTGATTTTTGTGTTTTTGATTTTGACCTTTATCAGGTTGGATTGTTGACGAACCAACAAGTAGAGATTCGTACCCATTTGGTTTGGAGGTGACAAAGGCCCCTCCAACGGCAGCATATCCCCCTTCCTTTGTTTGGATATTGCAATTCAGTGACTAAATTATAAATTCATCTTATGCGGTCTTCCATAGATGATTTAGCACATGTGTGTGGTAACTGGCAAACGACATGTGTCAATCTTTCATGGGGGTGTCTTCACCACATGTATAGTTGGAAATCGCAAAAGAGCTGGATATATTGTCAGCTAATTTTGTGAGATGATATCCTCAGCCATGGAATCAGACCTACAAGTGCAGTCATTGTTGAGTAGCACTGCTAACGTATGGTTGCCTGTTATCACTGCCACATTTGATAAGCGGCATAACTTCACTTTATCACCTGGAGGAGATGGTATTGTGGAAACAGATGGGGAAATTGACAATAATTAATAAAGGTATTGCATTTCTTTTCTGCATGGTGTCTAGATAAATGTCATTCTATTATTCATTAAGCCAGGGCGAATTTATTTTCCTGTGGCTAATTGCATTGTTAGAACTCACCATGTTACTTTTCAATGTGCACAGCTCCTGTACCTCTGCATTGCGCTATTGCTAGCTTATGATGTACTATGCCAATGCGGGTTTTTGTGTGAGTACCTCTTATTACTAATCTTTCAATGTTTATTTCGTAAAGTAAAGTGCAATACCAAAGTAAACTTACTTTAAAAAAAGATAAAGCACAATTACCGTATTCAAATAATAAAGTTCACTGAAGCTAGCGCATGACATGAGTTGAATGCCAAGAAATGAAAAAGAAGTTTCTTTTTCACCTTGAATGCCATTTCTACACCATATATATGTAGTGTTTCAAAAGAAAATGAAAAAAAAAAGCACCCTTTGCAACCTAAATGCCATTTCTGTGCTCCTTATCAATTTACTATCCAAAATCCAAAACAAAAAAAAAGTGTTTCCAGTTACGGGCTGTAAATAATAGTTATCCTCAATATTACTAATGATAAAATTCATTTATGATAGATGATTAATTATGGATAAAAATAAAAATTGGTGCTTCAAACCATCACTCTTTTGCCAACTACTATCAAATTTACTTTTCACTTCAAAGGCAATTACAAAATAATAATTAACATCTTTTCGGCAAAGATTGAAATAGTTAAGGCGTGCTTCTGCTCAATTCGATCAAGCACTCGGTTAATTATTGGCTGAAATAGAGAAACTAATAGAGAAATGCGATCAAATTCAACGTTGAATTTTTTGAAATTGCCCTGTGAATGGAAATTTTGAAATTTTGGATAGTAATTGGGAAAGAGGTGGTTCATGGAACCAATATGTACTTGTCCTTAAGATTAATTATAATTCAATATTCAATTTGGCCTAAAAGCTACAATTTGACGACAAATTAAAGTTTTTGATAGATTAACTTTTCATTTTGAAGTTTTCCCTAAGGAGAATCCAGGGGCGATCAAAAATAAATAGTAAGATATCACTTCTACCAACTAAATTATTAGGATAGAAAAATAAATTCTAAAAAATAATGAAAAAGGTGAAATAGATGATTTTTAAAAATATTATTTTGAATATATATAGAAAAAGATGGTCGCAGGTCATTTCATTGTCAATTGCATCATTCGAAAACTATAGATTTTTTCTGAGTATGGAAAGGTCGGGAGAAGTCTTGCGCAGCGATTTTCTAGCAGGTATGGTTTCCTTTACCAGTCATCTGTCGTTGAACCATTGAACGACATGGTTAAAAATCAAACGAGCAGTGTCTTTGTGAATTAGTGTGCCGATAAATCATTTTTTAACATGACCTAATTTTACGGTCTCGACATCTGTAAACTCGTCATTCAAAAATTTAACATTCACTTGAAATACCCGACATTCGACAATCTTACATTTTCTTTTCAGATTTGCTTCAATTTATTCAATATGTACCATCGTCGAATTGAATTGGCGCTATCGATGTCAACGATGTTCTGGCTCATTTTACATCTTGCCTATTGAGATGGCAATGTTGCTTAGTTACCTAGTAGGAACACTTTTAATTTGTCAGAGGATTTTTGCAATCAATCTGTTTGGTGGATTGATTCTATTGATCCAAGTTAAATCTATCATGTGATCGTCACCGAAAGCGTTTCAGAATTCAGGATACTTTAGAATTGATAGAACTATCACATTAGATTGATTCATGTTGTTTTTCTTTTGCAAGGTAGCCAATATTTCCTTAGTATGAGCCTGCTTGTTTATGAGTTGAAATGTCACGGGAGACATTTGCAATCTATTTATTTATCTTTGTAATGTGATGTTGCTATTGCCTTGACACAGTTGGATCCAGTAGTAACCATGCCCAACAGCACTTGAAAAGAAAAAGAAGTAGTAGAGCAAATGATAGGAATCCTGGTAAGGTCACAGCTCCACTCATCTCTCACTCGTCATAGATGATTAATTATACCTTTATGAATATTTTGAGTATCACATGTCATTGGTGTTAAAATGTAAAGGAAAACTAGAAATGATAGTATGAAACCATCATTTTGCAATATATTTGTCATAACTATCACAACTTTATTTTCAGATTCTCAGATTCGGTCAGATAGCTATCGTTGTCAAGTTAATTCCAGATGACAATGTAGCTTATTTACTTAACAAAATATTATAATTTAAAAAAGGAATATCTTAACATTCATATGTTTGCAAGCAATGTCTTTGATAGATTGAGTCTGTCGATCTTAATTAAATCCACGTGATTGTCAAGGAAGGACTTTCACACTGAACACTTAAATCTTTCCATATTTAGGATATGATAGTATTGATAGCAACTATCATATTACGTTTTTTCTATGTTGTTTTGCTGTTGCGAGGCAGCCAGAGAGCCGTTTCCCCGTATGCGCCTGCTTGTTTATGACTTAAACTGCCACAGGAAACATTTATGTGATCTTTTTTGTACCTTGACACAGCTGAATCGCGCACTAACCAAGTCCAACAGCGCACAGAAAGAAAAGGGACTAGAGGAGATGATAAGAATTCCACGAAGATCGCAAATGCACTTAATAGTAACCCACAAAATGAAGATGACCACATTATTGATACAGCTGCTGACTGTCCCATAAAGAGGAAGTATAAAGGGGTCAGCAGAAGCAGGTCACCATCTTCACATTTCTCCTATCTATAAATATTTCTACATTTATATATGCTGTGAGCCTTTACAGATATTTATTTAGAACCCTTCTGACACTTTTGCTTACTTGGTTTGTCATTTGTGCTCAGCACTAAGTTTACTGCTCACTTTTGGCTTCCAATGAGCACTACCAACGAGAAAGGACGACAAGGTTTATATTTTATAGTAATTAATATGAATAATACATAGTACTGAAGTTTCTGTATTCTTAAATTTCTGAAGATGCATTCTGAATAAATCATCTGTTTACATATGATGGCGGTGATCTTTGCGCTCCTGATGGTTCTTTCTACTTAGTTTATATTGGTAAGAACAAAACAAAGTTATTACTTTTAGCATCAAGTATACAAATGGTGAGATGGATTACCTGTTTCTGCATTGTTTGACGATGTGTAGGATCTTACGATTCCTTAGAGAAAGCTGCTCGAGTTCATGATCTTGGCGCACTGAAGTATTTAGGACCCAAGACGGAGTTGAACTTTCCGGTACATGATCCATCAAATAAAACAGCATACACAAAATGAATTAGACATTCATCTATAAAACAGCATGCTCTTTATAAGCAATTCTTTCGTTAACTATCTGTTCTTGTCTGGTTTTTCAGGTTGAAGACTATTCTGAGGAAATAGAACATATGAAACAATTTTCTGAAGAAGTATATAAAGATATGTTGCACAGGGAAAGCAGTGGCTTTTGCAGAGGAAATTCCAATTACCGAGGAGTATTTTTGTACATACTCTCAACTCTAAATCTTTAAAATTCTTCGAATACAAATCATTTTTATGTGATTTGAAGTAATTTCATAAAAATTTACTTTGACAGCCAAAAAGGCCCAGGAAATTGGCAGGCAAGGGTTCATGATGTCAGTGAAGGAAAATATTTGTATGTTGGAACCTTCGGTATGTTCCCTCCTATATGTTTCAGAGTATAGAATTAACTATATAAATGGGATTGGAACAGTGGACAGATTAAGCAATTCAAATTCCCTGTTGTATCTCTTCAAGCTATAAAGAAATTCAGAGTTAACCCGAGCTAGATCTTTTCAGAGGATACATTAAAACTAAAATGGTCTGATATTCAGTTATAAGTTTCTATTGTCAATTAAAAGATTTTGGCCGGCTGATTTTGTGTATCAAAAGAACTGTTCTGTCATATATACCTGTTTTGCTAAATTTTCAAGGCTTCTTTTGTTCTTGAAGATACTAAGGAGGAAGCTGCAAAAGCTTATGACCAAGCGGTCCTGAAGTTGGAAAAAAACCAAGTCACAAATTTTCCAAGAAGCAACTATGAAGACTTCTTGCAGCCATCAACAACTGGGAATCCGGATGAGGTGGTACAACATTTGGAAGAGACTGAAAGTCAAGAATCCGACTTCCAGCTGCTGGAAACGTATCCTACAGTGACCTATGTAGAAGAACAACCTCTATGTCAATTAGAAAGCATATTAGGACAATCACAGCCGGGCCTGTTTGGCGAACAATGTCAGAATACAGATCAAGAGCTGGAGGAATTGGTGATAACAGCATGTGCCTTCTCTCCGGGATTCCTTATGGACTCGATTCAGCCAGCTCCGGATCTGGTTAACCAAGACAATGTTGGCATATCTTCGTTATTGCCAATGCCAACTGTGAATGATGACGGACATCTTTATTGCCAATGGCAGGAACCGGAGGCACTGATAATGACACCACATGCCAGTTGTCCTGGCTTGCTTATGGATCTGGTTCAGCCAGCTCAGGATATGACTTTCGATGACAATATCGAAATCTCATGGTTCAATGAGGAGATGAGTGCCGAATTGCCTATACCCTCAGTACCAGATCAAAGCAATGGGCTGTTACATATTCCCGATGGATACGCTTGCAACCTGGACTCTCAGGGTTATTTGATATTTGATGAGAGCAGAGCACAAGAGAGGTCTGAAAATGCTGCCAATGGCCCATCCTCTTCAACTTTGTCAGAGCTGCTACCATTTGAGGATTTAGAAGCATTCCTCCTTGATGACGACTATCAAAGCGACCTTGCCTCACCACAGCGCCAGATTCCACTCGCTCATTTGCCTCAAAATGTGGAAAACTCAAGATTACCTGATCCTCAGAATATGACTTTCGATGACAATGTTGACATCTCTTGGTTTAACGAGGAGATGAGTGGCGAATTGGCTATACCATCCGTGCAAGATCAATGCAACAGGCTGCCAAAATTTCCCGAACGATACACGTGCAGCCGGGACTCTCGGGGTTATCAGATAATTGATATTGATGACAGCCGGGACTCTCGGGGTTATCAGATAATTGATATTGATGACTCTCGGGGTTATCAGATAATTGATATTGATGACAGCAGACCACAAGAGAGGTCTGAAAATGCTGTCAATGGGTCTTCTGCTTCAACTTTTCCAGAGCTCCGACTCAAGGAGCCACCACCGGAGCCTTATCGGCCGTCTGGATCTCAGTTTAATTTACTTGCAAGTATTTATATATTTTAGCGTAAGTGTTGATATTTACAAAATATTTAACTTATGACAACTTATTTTTTTACAGGTGACATCATTAGTGCACACTTGCAAAGTGTCTTCGGGATTGTTTCTTAAGACGACTGACATGGATTCGAAGAGGATACTCCATGATCTGTTTCATACTACTCGTGCCGACTTGTTGAGAATTGGAGAGGGTCAAGCATTGGATATTGATCCCGCACAAATTCACCTTCACAATGGTATATGAATTTAGTCATAATTTTTAAATATTTATTTTTACGTCTTTTATGTATAACTTGTATTTTTTTTTGTAAATGTAGACGCGGATGAAGAGGTTGACTTAACAGAAGATAATTTTAAAGTTGGCCCTTCTCAAGTTATTCAAGCGGAGTCCAAGTCGGTTGGTGTCTGCAGACACTAGAAACTCACCCGAACATTATACATCGGGAGCTTGATGGTGGTCTATTGTTCTAAACTATAACGTTCTTGTGTTTTCATTTGTACGGATGATGACTTAGGTTACATGTTGTCGTCATATAATTTTTGAAACTTTTTACAAGTCATCACTTATGCTTGATAAACTTTTGGTGGATTAAATTTGGTGAATTAGACAGAGTTGTATTATTTTAGATGTTGTTTGCAGGTTTTCTTTGTAAAAAGTTAAAACAATCAGAACTGGACACAATTCAGGTTAAAAGTGTCGTTGAGAATATCGACTTATTGCTTATGTGATTCCTTGTAAGCGGCGTCCTCAAGAGCTTTTTCTCCTGTGAAAATATTGAGTCTCTAAATAACTGTTGAACAATATTAAGCCGCTCTTGATGGGAGCGTTTTTTATCTAAACCCATGAGCAAACACAAACCTATTAGACAGTACTAAAATGCCTGCCCTTACTGAGAGCGTTTTTCAATGTAAGTTGTTATTGTACAGAGCGCCTACAGGAATTTTGCCACGTAAGCTCGTGATCGACCATTATAGAGCCAAAAAATGACCGTTGACAACGGCGTCTTAAAGAAAGTGAGTATTTTGAAAAATGAATTCTGAAATTGAGTAAAAATGGAAAGAAATTGCTGGATTTTAAGTAATTTGGAAAAAATTTCTATGTTTCGTTTTGTTTGATTTCAAAGATTAATCGGTTGGGTATTATTTTGGGCCGCCTCTCCGGCAAAGGCCCATTTGATTCTTCGACCCAATTATCTGATTTAAGTCTATGTATAATTATGATTTCATCTTTCTCCTTCTTCTTTTTTTTTTGCATGGGATTTCATCTTTCTCCTTATATCTTTATTTTATGCAAAGAAACAACAAAAATAAAAATAAATTCTCAGTGTTATATACATTTTTGTTTCCAAAGCTAGAGTAATGTGTCGTGACTCGTGAGCACTGAGCTAGGGGTGCAAACGAGACGATACGATCGCGAGCTACTCGTGATCGAACTCGGTCAAAACTCGACTCGACTCGCTAACATACTCGATTAAAACTCGTTTATATACTCGATTAAAACTCATTTATATTGTTTGAAACTCGTTAACGAGTTCGACTAAAGTAATTTTTCACACTTTAAAATACTTTTTCAGTGAAAGATCGTTTCGACTCTTGAAAAATTCGACTAAAGTTCGTTAAAACTCGTGAAAAGCTCAACAAAAGCTTGTTCCAACTCGTGAAATACTCGATTAAAGCTCTTTAATATTAAATAATCACATTGATTTAAGTTATTTTAAATACTCGTATAAACTCGAACTCGGCTCGAAACTAGTGAAAATTAAACGAACCAAGCTTGAGCAACCTAATACTCGACTCGACTCGTTTGCAGCCCTGAGCAGAAGAGTATTTATGGAGGGCATCATCTGCATCCATCAGAACTGTTTTTACAACGTTAAAAAAGT
This sequence comes from Rhodiola kirilowii, assembly GCA_033675215.1. Classification (NCBI taxonomy): domain Eukaryota; kingdom Viridiplantae; phylum Streptophyta; class Magnoliopsida; order Saxifragales; family Crassulaceae; genus Rhodiola; species Rhodiola kirilowii. The sequence continues at coordinate 8,040,668 of CM066203.1, read as the reverse complement.
GTCCAGGCAGGCAGGCTTGTCCACGCCACGGATCATGAAAACTCAGTCAATGAGCTTTTATTAATTGCTGTCTATATATGAGAATCTGGTTTATGGCTGTTGGAGGTGTCTTCAATGGTCTACCAAATACTAATGCTAATAATGGAAATAAGTCATTTATTTTCTATACCCATCAATGTACTTTACTGTAACAACCACCTCATCCACAGCATTAACATCTCTCTATTCTTTTATCAAAAAAAAACATCTCTCTATTCTCTTTTGCCATTATTATTTTCCTTTCATTTTTTTTCTCTCTGCATAAAGACCTGAACTGAAAATGATGCTGCCTTTTTTGTCCTTTTAGAATTAAATATTTTATCTGCTAATTGTACTGTGTACTGGCTTCTATTAAACCCTATACCCTAAAAATAGAAGTTTGTTTCAGGAACACTCTCATGAAGCTCCTGGATATGGAAACCTGGTTAAAATCTAAAACAAGCTGCTTGCATTTCATTTGATCTTGCATAATGTAGTATTGAATACATATATTAGAGATACTTTTTCAAACAAGTTCAAAATAGGAGGATATAGCAATGTAATAAACCCTTAAAACTGTGGCATGCTGCTAGCTAGGGTTTTGTGTTCATATTTTGTTGATTTTTGGTATTGAATCATTTTTTCAAGACATGTTTTCTGAGGCCGGGAATATGCACATTCAGAAAGTAGTCCTTCCAGTTTAAGTTCCTCACATTGAACCAAAACTTCCCTTGCTCTTCTATAGACATTTCTTGGATCAGATTCTCCGTGTTCGAGCTGTCGAACCTGTCACGAGAGAATCGATCAACAGTTAGCTATCATCGGTACGTAAATAGTAATTATTAATCAAAAGCATATAAATAACTGGATGATGCATTTCTAATTAGTAATTACCATCCCTTGTAGAACATATAGGGTTCATATATTTTGGCTAAATGATAAAAATGCTCCACTCTCCTCTTGCATTTAGTCTCAAGCCTTTCAGATAACTTGTGATTATTCGGAACTGCAGCATTATCCAATGATCCATTCAAGTCGCGCCTCGTCATGTCCTGAATGTAAGAGCTGAACTTCTCAGCTGAGCTGAAATACTTCATTCTCTCTATGTCTATCTTCTTTCCTCTCATATCGTGTACCGCGGACTGAGTGAAGTGTTCATGAGAGTAGTTGAAGACGTCGTCTAATAGGAGAGGGTTTACAAGAGCTGATGATATGTGGTAAATGTTTAGACCAGGCTCCGCTTCCTTTCCGTGCTTCGCCATTGCTGCTAAGGTTGCGTTCACAACCATGTCCGCTGGAACCTATATCATATTGTATCATATAGTAAGAATTGTTGCATAATATCCGAACGAAATGGTGCATAATGTCTAGTAGATAAAAAAATCAAAACACAGGCCATCATATATTACGAGACATGTGTATTTCTTAGATCGATGGATGAATACTTAAATTAAATGCTTACCACATCTATGATTTCTTGTGGATCAAGTGAAAAACCAGGCAGCTGTCCTTTTCCATAAGAAAGGATTAATGGGTCAAGCATCCTGGATTGATACAAGTGAGACATTTTCAGTCTTAAAAGATAAACTTTCTGAAAAATAAAAAAACTGAAAGAAAAATATAAACAAATGAAAAACTTTTGATTAACCTATTTCCTTGTATCCATCCAGGAAGAGGCTCTTTGGCAATGCTCTCAATCACAGTTGGCCGCATAATGACCACCGGCACGTCGCCTCTCGTGCTATTGAGAATCATCTCTCCCATAGCCTTGGTAAACACGTAGGTGTTCTGCCATCCGTAAGCCTTGGCCCTGCATTTAGTCGGGGTTTTAGTAGGACTCTTTCGGACGTTTATGGCGCGGTAATTAATTAGAGTAGTAATCAAAACTCGAGATTCAAAAAAAAAAACTCAAGCTATATATGTTGAGGATGGTAATGATATTTAACCTTTGTATGCCCAAGTCCTTCATTTTCTGACTCATGAGCATCGAGTCATTTTCATTAGAGCCTGCTGCTACACTTGATGCCAAGTTAATCTCAGCTTCAATGTCCAACACAGGTGAGGACAGCCTCTCAACATCAGATGTAGCTCTTTCCACTGCTATACTGTCTCCCATCATGAACGGCTTCTCCAGCAAAACTCCTTCTCGTTCCCCGTTGACGTAAGCTGCGGAAGAAAAACGCATTAAAATTAGCAGAGTAATTTTTGTGCAAGATCTCTCTTGTGATGTTTTAGTGAGAGGTGTAGCTACCAGTTGACACATGCATGAAAAGTTGAAGTTTTTTGCAAAGTTTTGCAAAGCTCAAGAGTCTATAAGGCCCCTTGGTGTTGGTATTGAGTGCTACATCATACCTAACAATTTAACATCCCATGTTAATCAAATTAAGAAATTAAATAATAATCTCAATGACGACGCCTAGTAGGTATGTATGGAGAGTAGTTTTTTTCATATATTTTTTTTTTGTTTTTGCAGTAGATAAACCTCTCGTCGAAACATGTATTAGCTGCTGAGTTAACAATCACATCCACGTCGTTCGCAATCTCCGCAGCTAGATCAGCGTTCATTCCAAGATTAGCTTCACAAACATTCCCTGCTACTGGTATCAACTTGTTCAACATGAAATCTTGATATGTTTCTCCACACAAGTCTTTCAGGCAAATGAACAGTTCTGAGTCTATTATCTACAAAATCAAATTACGTTACACACCATTAATTAGCACTATTTTTCATCATTCAGTTATATTTCTTGTTAATATAAAAAAAACCCCGAATGTATAGTACTTCTCTCTGTAGTCTTTCCGACGCCGCGGCCTCATCTTCTGCCTTGATCAGCAGATAGATCTTACCCACAGTCGGCGCTGATCGCAACATCTTTTCGATAAACACTGCAAATTAAATTTACAAACAACAGCAGTAAGAACATTATTATTTTTCTTTTACCTCACAACTTTTTATGAAACTCAAATAATTACAACAAACACATTTTCTATTACCTTTGGCAAGAAAGCCGGTTGCACCGGTTATGAAATAATTCTTCCCTTGAAGATATTGAGCTATACCAATGCCATGATCCCTTCCAGAAGCTTCCTTAGCCACAGGCTCCTCCACTAAGACTGAGCTATTGGTTGTCACAGCGTAATAATCTGTCATCAGCTCCTGTACAGCCCTCACAGTGTTGTTATTATTCTTACTAGTCCTAGAGAGAGACGAAGCTGCTGAAGAGCTTGTAATATAAAGAGCTCTCTCATTCTCTGAACTACTGTTTTGGCCACTACACTTTATCCTCCGGAACCTGAAACAGGTCTTGGCAGAAGAGGATGATCGTGGAAGGCTTAAGTGAAGCCTACTGATCTGTGTTGAAAATGTTCTATCTAACAAAAGGGATTCCATTGAGAGTTGGTTGTTGGAAGTGATATTGGACTAGCTACTAAGTGGTATTTATAGCAGATGTCCGATCCAACAGGTTTTAATATTTTTTGTTTTTGAGAATTAGTCAGTTTACTGTTTACAAGTTGGTTAAATGATCCGGAGGTTGACGGTTCCAGATACCTCAGAACGCGTCTAACTAGCATTTCTTTGTCTTTCAATATAATAATAAACTTTTTAAAAAAACGGTGTTATGTACTTAGTAATGGATAAACACTTTAATTATATTTTTTTGTCTCTAGATTAATGTATTTACGATCATCTTTGCAGATGAGACGTCTTAAGAAATCAATTTCGATAATCTAAAGTTTGTCAGAGCTCCATGCAGGTAAAATTATCTGTAATTATTTATGCAAACTATGTTATATTCGTTTGAAACATGGACCATCAGATATGATGCATGTGAGTACTTGAATATCGGACTAGTTGAAAGGTCATTTTCACACACCATGAAGCTAGCCATAAAATCAAATTAGCTCAAGAAGAGGCCTTCCTGGTCTTCTGGTGACCATGTCGTAAAAATGTGTCCAACAATTTTCATCAAAGTATAACGGCCGGCTTTATTTACTTGTCCATAATAACACTTGGATTTGTCCACATCTACTGTAGAAATGTGCATGTGTGTAATTTTGCCTAGCTTAATTTTGCCTCGGTAGATAAAATATGGTCGGCCACTTATTGATATTATTGTACACAGGGACGGTTACAGGGGTGTCCGGGGGTCCTTGGACCCCTCTCTTTTTCGACAAATTTTGATCAATCAGCTATATTTAGTCGCTGATTTCACCAGTTTAATCTTTGAATTTCATCTTGATGTAAAAATATGAAAGTTGTAGAACATTCAATTAGCTTTTCGACGATATTAAGATCGTCTTCAACGGCTATCGAGTGAGCTCCAGAAGATTGATCGCTCATTAGTAACTTCAAACATACGGTCTATTTCGACTTAGTTTTGAATTGCCTTAACGTTATATTTTAGTTTAGGTGTAAACATAGAAATTGTAGCCATTGTCCTTAGCTTTATGTTTTAGGTGATCGATTTCCCAAAATGGTGATCTGGTTGATTGTTATACTGTTGCAAAGTTGCTACGGTTATATGTGATTAATCACGGACACTTGTAGGCGACCTTAGTTTGAGCATGTTTTCAGCTGCTTTAACGTCCGATTTAGATCATACTATCGACTGAAGAGTCATAACCTATTAAATTATCTTTCCAATGACATATCAGTCGAACTGATAGGGTAATCGATGTGAGTTTTATGACCTTCCAAAGTTAGGTCGTCAATGGACTACATATATGAGTTTGAATTTAGTAGTTTACATAACTTCTTATGTTGTTGAACATAAATGATATATATGTGCAAATTTTTTTTTGCCAAATCAGAGTTATATTTAAGTTCATCGATGAAAAAAAATTTAGGACCCCCCTCTTATAACGCTCTGGAACCGTCACTGATTGTACATGTGTGTGTAATTTAGGTTGTTTTTTACACGTACAAAGGAAGTTGATGTGTCGATTGGTTATATCAAGCATTTAATATAATGCAACCTATATATAGGTATTCAAAATTCAAGTGTAGAGCTGTATTGTCATTCATGCTTCATTTAATTCAATTATCTACCTTGGATGTACAACAGTCCTTTAAAAAGATACCCAGAATCAAAAATATTTAAGTTTCCAAAACGATGCGTTTTGATGGAGAATACTCCTTTACATTTCAGCTGAAGATGAATCACGTGGAGGTGGAAGTGTGCCGCTTTACGTCTAAGTTATAATCCGTATTTAAATAAAATCCTGACATCTCTGCAACTATCCATACTTTGAATAAATATTAAAATAATAACAGTAAATCCTAAATTTCATTCCCCAATTCCAAAAAATCAGCCAATCAGCATCCTATCAGCCAATAAAAGAACGCCACGTGGAAATATACAGCAGTCCTCCTTCGTCCTGCTCTGTCGTCCTTTTCCACTTCTGCAGAGAGAGAGACAAACAGTGTCACCCGTCACAGCAACGGAACGAGGTGGTGCAGAGATTCGATCGCGACCTCTGCGCAAACCCTAGCTACAGTTTTACGAGTAGACCACTCACCAATTTCTCAAGCATAGCTGATAGCGACTTCACAACACATCATCACCTCGCGACAACTTCCAATGCTTCTGTTGCTTCTCCCACGCGCAACTCCAACCAACAACAGAAGGCCCACTACAGCTGAAAAGCAACGCGATTTGTTCGTATTCGCAGGATTGGATTCCTGGAAGAAGTTTGTTTGCAAGTTGTTTTTTCGATTCAATGGCGTCTTTGACTCCAGGCGTCCTCTCCAAGCTACTCAAACACGCCGGCGACAAGAACTTCAAAGCCGTAGGCGAGCACCGCACGCCGCTGCTTCAGGTCATTGAGATTGTTCCGGCGCTGTCGCCTGACGATCCCTGGCGTACCAAGGGGTTTTACCTGAAGCTTTCCGATTCCGAGCACTCGGCGTATGCGTCCATCTCCGATGAGGACGTGGATTTGATTTATGGTGATAAGATCCAGTTAGGTCAGTTTGTTCACATTTCTCGCCTGGACTCGGGGAAGCCGGTGCCTGTGATTAGAGGGATTAAGCCGCTCCCGAGGCGGCGTCCGTGTGTTGGGAATCCTAAGGATCTGATCTCGAGCGATTTCCTGCAGCCGCGAACGACGAGGAAGAAGAAAGGATTGGGCGAAGCAAGCCCTAGTCCGAGGAGATTGGTACTTGACGATTTGAAGCGCCGAAAAGATTCGTTTGTGAGCGGCAATAAAAGGGTGCTGGACGATGATCTGAAACCTAAGTGTTTGGGGAGTGGAAGGAGATCGAGTTTGGACTCTGCTCGCCGTGGTTGGGATCATCATCAGTGTCCCACTCCAAGATCAGCCAATACTGCTCGGTCCTCAATCTCTCACCTCAAGTCCACCATCAGTGATACTCCGGTTACTCCCCGTCGAGCCGCTGTAAGTCAATCAATGTTTTGCTTAGTTACAGGGGCATATTCCTTAATTTAATTTATTGTGATGGTGTAGATCACTGGTTTGAATTCAGTGTTGTCATTTATTCACAGGTTGTTGCTTCTTCGGACAAGAAGCATGTAACTCCATGTATTCCACCATTGTCAAAGTCACTAGTTGGCTCTGAAAAGAAGCACTCAAGACCTGTCATTTCATTAACCAAGTATAATGCGAGTGATATTTTACGTCTCCAATCGAAGGAGAAGGCACTTATTAATGATTCGAAGGCATCCATTGATGCCACTGTCTCAGGCCGGATTGCTAAGGTGTCGTTAAGCTCTATGTCTGATAAAAAGACATCGTGGGACTCACTTCCTACTAAAATACAAGAATTAGGCAAGGTTGACAGCAAAACCTGTTAACGTTCTTGTAACTTCTGTCTAATTTTTGTTGATCTTCATCATAGTTTTTCTAAATGTTGATGCTTTCAGGGAGTTGTGTCTCATCGAGATGTTACAATTCTCACTGCAGCGCGGGCACTAGAAGAAGCTTCTGCCATGGAGAGAATTGTGGGATGCATGAGGTTTGGCATTTCATTTGCTTATGTGTGCTTTTCTTCTCCGTATGGTTTATCCACACTGAAATTGGATAAATTTGGATTCCAGATTTTGACCAGGAAGCCTCGCATTTTTATTTATTGAAAGTGTTCTCACAAATAAACAGTTTTCTTCCTTTTATACTGTAATGGTGATAATTGCATTTCATGACTAGCTTTATGGCTTCTATAGTGTACGTAGTAACAGGGTGACTTTTTTTGTGCTCCAATTATGTCACTCATGGCTTTCCTGAGTTCTAGTCAAAGAAGTGAATTCTTTCGAGCCCATACCTTGTTCAATGTATTTGGTATGTTAATCCAGTCCATAGTTAGATTATGTGCAGAAAAACATGTACTGAATTTGACGAGATTGCAATTATAGACCCAAGTAGTTGCAATTTGTTTGCAGAACTTGCATTGTAGAATGATCAGTTGGATTAAATATTCTTGTGGAGTGGGAAGGAATAATCTTACTGACCGAAACATTGGTTGAAGAATCTTGATCCGAGAGGACTAGAAATTGAGCATTCGATGGATAGATAAAGAAAAGGACTAGAAATTTCTTGGAATGTGAAGTAGAGGGGGCAAGGTTATTCACATAATCTTCCATTAATTAGAGAGACAGAGAGTGGTACCCTTATTTCGAAACAAGCCTAAATGGCTAGGTTATAGATATGTGTGGCAGAATAGTTAGTCTTTGATCTGACATCTGCTTAGTAATGAAAATTTTGATTGTGTAAATTTGAACAGCGGCATGTTTTGCCTATATGACCTGAATTGGCATTGGGACTGATTATAGTTTTGTTCCCAGCATGTTTGCAGATTTGTGTGAATCCTCTGAGAACTGCTCCGTGGGATCGGTCCTGGAAACCTTTTTGGAGCTTCATTTGAGCTTGGAAAGAATAGCTTCTGCAATTGATAAAATGTTGGAATATCATGTCTCAAACTTTAATTCCATTTCTGGTGTCTCTTGGCATCTGTCACCTGAATTATCTGAGACTTTTGCTAGCAATAATGCCAAAGCATGGATTCAAGCTGCTGTTGCAACTGAGGTTTCAAGGTTTTGTCTATATAGCAAACAAGACAAGAAAGGAACCTCGAATGGCGAAAAGGGCTGCCATGTAGTATTAGAAAAAACAACTAAAGAATCACTGGAGTGCCACCCTTTTCCGAATACCAGAATTACTAGTAGTCAGGTCAGCCATCTGTTTAATGGCACTACAAAAGTACAGGGAGTTGCACATACTTTGAATAAGCATCTCTCAGCACCGAGGAAAGTCAAATCCGATAGAGAGCAGTGGTCTTCCCAGAGTGGCTTGAAGGATGCAGCAAGCCTGGCACAGAAACTCATCTGGGTTTCCCGTCAGTGGTTTCTTAAATATTTGGAAACTTCTCTGAAGAAAGGTTTCGGAATCCAGGGCAAAGAGAAAAGCTTTCAAATTCTCTTTGGAAATCTTAAGAAGGTTAACCAGTGGTTGGAGGAGCTGGTTGGAAATAAGCATGAAATTGATGAGAGGATTGAAGCTGTTAGAAAAAAACTATACAGCTTTCTGCTAGAGAATGTCGACTTCGCTGCCCATGCTAGCAAGTAGATTGATGGCTACAAACTGACTGGCATTACAGTTTAGTTTAGTTTAGTTCAGTCTGCTGATGGATGCATGAAGATATGCTTCAGCGACTCTAACCATATTCAATCCTAGAGAAGGATAATGTTGATGACCTTTGTGTACTTTGCCAATTTTCACTGAGGTATAAAGTTTCAGTTTCAGTTCCAGTTTTAACCAGTAACAGTAACTATTGAGTACCACTAATTTGTAAAACTTTACACAAGAAACTTGGAGCTATATATAATTGTAGGTAAAGATGAACAAGTAGAACAGTGTGAAGAGTTGTTTTGCGGCTTTGCCCACTACTAACTGACAATTGTAAAATCTCAGTGACACAACAAGCTAGTGTCATCGGATACCCTCTCTGGGGATGCTGCTGATCTCCAGGAAGATGCCTCGTCCCTTGCTTCAAAAGCTGTAGCTGCATTCTTTGCCAAGAACTTCATTCCTCTGCAGGATTTCATATGTGCGTACAACTTCTCTGGCTTAAATGCTTTCCCACACAGCCTGTATTTCACCATATGAATATTATTTTATTTTTTTTCAGAGATGATTGATTTCCCTATATCAGGTCAGAGGAGTGATCTAAGATGGATGGACTTACGAGCAAGTTGGCCTACTGAGAAATGGTTTCAGGTTCGGGAACTCACTGTTGTCCGCCCTTTTTCTCCAGTCCCTGACCCCATCAAAGTTAATTCTTCATAAAGTTCGTAATGTTATGTCTATACTTAAAAGCTCTCACTTCCATTACAGTGACAACTATGCTATGACCTCAGATGTACCTTGAAGTTTGATGCAGATGTTGGCTCCATGGATCACCTGACGTCTTAGTAGAGCCGCCCAGCTTGTCCACCTTGCATATTTCCGAATCTGCATTAGTAGGCGAACTCTTTTTAATGCAGTTGTGCCTCAGTACCATCACTGACTCCTTGGTATCCGCAGCGCCGCAAGTGATCAGATTTCTCAAAATACTCAATCCTGTACTCCGGCTCTTACTCCTCCCAGATCCATGCGCTGTTTGCTGAGATGAAGGTTGCATATGGTGCGAGACTGTCATCAAAAGTGAAGAAATTGCCACTTTTTCCTTTCTCATGGTTCCCGGTTTGCCTAATAAACTTGAGTAACAGGAATCCCCTTCACTGCCCTCCATTGCCTAATATGCTGATGATTGATTCAGCAGACCCAGATTGATCTTGGATGAAGGCAATGCTGGTTTACTTTTACTCAAGCTTAGATCCTGAGATTTATGCAGGCAGCATTTCTAACTAGGTACTAACTTCCCACCTTGAAACTTGATCTTGCTGTTGTTTATGATTGGATTGGTGGCATCTGAGAAAATGTTGTCCTAATTAAAAAGCTAGAAAACAGGAACATGTATAGTTTCAAGCTGTCAGAGACAAATAGAGAGTGTTGGAAGTTTGTTGCTACTTTTCAATTAATCTTTATTGTAAAATCCAGATATATAATTTTGTCAGCACTCTGCCGTTTAGGACAATAAATTTTTTTTTTTTGATAAACTTGGTAGATATTTGAATCCGGTCTTTGGAGCCGAACTGAAACTGACTTAAACCGAATGAAGAATAATCAAATGTAATAACTTTGATTTGAAACTTTTGCTAAGTACTACTCTATAATACTTAACTTTTAAACTTAAAAAAACCAACATTTAACTTGAATAAAATGATTAAATCAAAGGACTAAAATGAAGGGCTTAATACCCCAAAAAAAAAGAAAAGAAAAGAGACTCTAATGTTGTTCTTGTTCATCAAGAAGAAGAACCTTAGAAGTTGTTGCCCCATTCCAAGTAGGTTGTGCTTGTTCATCCCCATTCCAACTACTTTTGCCTTTAGGTCCAATTGGTCCTTCTTGCCCCAAAATCTCAGGTGGCAACCCATTCACAAATTTCTCAAATTTAATTTTAAGCTTGTTGATAATCAACAGCTTCTTCACTACTTTGAGCTCATCTACTAAATTGTAGCTGATTTTAGGACCCCATTCTCTGAAATAGTTCAGCCATGGTGGTTCCACAATGCCCACGCCCGAAATGATCTCAAATTTGGCTCCAAGATCAAGCACAAAGTTACTTTTCGCCATGTCATTTCTGAGCCCAAGTTCCTTGTTCCCTTGCAGAAATAATCCACCATGGGCAAACATGGCGTGCCCGTTGTGCGAAGCATACACGATGGGTTTGTTCCCGTTCGCGTACTCGAGGTCTGATGCGATCACCCAATGCCCTTTGCTGTGCTCTGACAAATACAAGCCCTGTAACTTGCCATCCAAGTTATTGATTCTCAGAGTTATATGCTCCCAGTCACCAACATGTGACCCGATTTTCCCCAACCCGATGTCGAGGAAAAACACTTTGGCCCTGGCCCCACCATTGAACGGGCAGAAGAGCCAAATCACAAGATCAGTATGGTCGTAAAGCAATGGCTTGACATGCACGTAACCTTTAGCTGACCCTAAGTCACCTTTCTTTACGTGTTCTTTAGCTTTGCCGTCCACAGGAAGGTCAAGCCAAAATGCTCCGTCATTTGTCCCACCCTGAGGCAGGTTCGAGCCTTTCGAGTCAATTCTCACCGGATTTGCCTCATTTCCTTGATGGTAAAGTAATGCCCCATTATCGAAAAACCAGTCCACGGACGATGGGAGATGTTCTTCGTCCGGATGAAAGTACACCAAAGGTGCATATGTTGCCATCCATTTCTTAACCTGCTCCAAATCCGGCACAGACGATGTAGAAAAATTCCCTTCTGCAAATCAAACACATCAACAAATGAAAATGAGTAAGAAATGTTAAGATTTGATCCGATTGAATTCTAATACACATCTGACTTTGCGAAGAATTCGGAAGGCCTACCCGCCGAGACATTCGATAGGCCGAAGGCGGCCAACAAAATTAACAGCAGAATCAAATGAGAGTAGTTTATATAGAGACCTATGGAAGAGAATAAATGAAACTGGATTTTAGTTGCACCATAAATAATAACAGAAAGCAACAACAACAACAACAAAAGTCAGAATGGAACTGGTTCATTTAATTTTTACTCACCATTATTGGAATCTAAAAGTTAATAAATATTTTATTAAGTGAAAAGGCTATGAAAATTAATATAATAAGATAGCAACGTGCTTATTTGAATGCAAATAGAAATCTAAATTATAATAGAAATGCAAATGAAAATGAAAATTTGACTTATCCTTTTAATAAAAAAAAAAGAAGGCCATATCTTCCTTACATTGAGATCGGGTATCCAATTGTGTCATTTCTTGCGATTATAAGCTTCAACCTGCAGATAGTAACACAATGTACCTATCAAAAAAAAAAAAGAATGCCATGTCACATTAAGGTTACTTCTAGTGTCAATAAAATTAACAACACCAAAAAAAATCAAAATATTTGAAACATACAAAACAACAAAAATATCAGAACATAAACCTTACAATATCTTTACTAGTAGGGATCAATCGATACTTGTGAGACTTGAGAGTATGATAAAAATTGTCTTATATACTAGTACCAACTGGCATAATTTTAATGATGATAACTTGGGATTGAGTTTCTTACCTTAAATGTTTGTTAGTATAGATTTTTGTACAATCTTTCTAAACTTAACAAAAGTGCTAAGTGTATGTGAAGAGCAACTATCAAATATAAACAGTATCTTTTTATATAAATTATAAAGAATATGAACCATTTAAAAATCATGACAGATTCTATCCAAAAAAAATCATGACAGGTGTCAAGGGTCATAGAATCTTTTACAATTTCCGGATTTATTGTGTGATTTAGTTAAATGTTCGGTGATATGGAAAAACCGTCACTTTTCGCTTCATTTCATCGGAAATTTTTTTATGTTCACTGAATATTTAGTCTTATCACTGAATATTTTGCCTTATCATTGAACGTTTAGCTTTTTCAAGATTTTCCACGGTACTTTGGCTAAATGTTCCATGTTACTAGATGTTACTAGACATTGTCTAGTGAAATTTTAAAAATTATTCACGTATTTTTAAGTTTTTGGTTATTTTACCAAAATGTTCAGTGATAAGGCAAAATGTTCAGTAATAAAGTAAAATGTTCAGTGATAAGACAAAATGTTTATTGAATAAATATTTTTTATGAATTGAAGCAAAAAGTAACGATTTTAAGTATTCTAATTGGTTTATCCCTTAAATTCGTTCTCATAGTTAAATTTCATCAAAATTTATATTATGACCAAAACTACATCGTTTGATTAACGGACGTGTAGCAGCTTCCTAAGAGGTTTAAAGTTTGTGTTGAGTTCTTGTGAGAACCACTTGTTTTCGTCAGAAACAAGAACTTTTAATAACCGTTGATCAAATAATCTCAACAGTTTAGATTAATCAAGATTAATTTAAATTAAATTTTAATCATTTTTATGACTAAAAGGGGTATATTAGGAAATGACAATATATTTTTAATTTTAAAATTCTTAAAATATCGAAGGTATATCCATTTAGATATTACGAGCCTAAAATTTTGAAACAAACTCACGAACTCCGATTTCATCTTTGCTCTACTAATTTTATTTTCATCAGTCGACTACTCCGATTTGAGAACTTTAACATAAGATTTGAGATATAAAAAAATATGAACATAATATGATGAACACATGTATCTTGATTTTGTTGTATTTATCAAAACCACGAACATATAAACAAAACTACGAACAATGACTTTTTTATATTTATCAAAATCACGAACATTTAAAGCAAAACCACGAACATCAGGAACTAATGAGAACTTTAACATAAGATTTGAGATCAAAAACATAAAGATACTATTGTCGTCGACCATCGACTACAAAATCACGCTAGGATAATTCTGTTATGGATGAACGTACGACGAGGTATTCAAATCTTTTTCGAAAATCGTAGGATTTTGTTGAAGATTGTTTTCTAGTTGATTAATATGCCCTATCATCATATATATTGTATTTAAATAATTATTGTATTTGCTAAAATTAAGGGCCACAGATGATTTAATCGTACGGATATTAAAAGTTCAAATTTTTGACGAAAAATGATAGTTGTGATATGATCTTTTTTCCTTAAAGCTAATATAGTATTAATAATAGTTTATACATGAACCATACTCTGTGTCAAAAGTCATAACTTACCTTGTCAAAATGAAGCTGCATGGATGATGGAACAGTTTTTAAGCATGTTTTAAAAAAAATTCTGTCAAAAAACAATGAAAAAAATTAAATTTAATAGAGATAAATTTACATGAAAAAAAAGAGTGCAATGCAGCATTTAAAACGAATGTAATTTTTTTTATTAAGGTGCCTCACAGCTGGTGAAGCCGTCTAAATTTCAGTGTGAACAAATTCTGAGCACATTTGCTTTTCATTATTCACACAAAAATCATTTTATGCTCCCTACTACAAGTTGAAAACATTTAAAAAAGCACAAAAACGATTTTCTTATTTTTAATTAATTTACATCAGACTTCTTATAATGACATTTTTTTTTTGATTGAGAGACTTCTTATAATGACATTGAATAACGCTTTTTTAAATCCACCCCTTGATGGGCCCTGGAATTTAATAATTTATCAATATGGAAGCCTTTTAATTAAATTTATATCTGCAATGCTAAACAGTAATAGGATCCCGTGCTGCATAGCAATTTACAGCGCGATGTAAAAGTAAAACGATACTGTTTCACTAATTAGAATAGTACTTCTGCCACTTTAATCAGGGTAAATTATAGAAATATTGTTTGGAGTTGGACCATCGCCTGATTTCAAATTAGGTATCAAATTTTTTCAATTTTCAATTTAGTAATTTTTGTATCAATTCGCACATGTTTCAATCTTATTGATCATTCAACGGTGATAAAAATAAAGTTGACCAACTTTATTAACCAATAAACCAAATTCATAAGTTTTCGACCTTAATTCGTCAAAAACACATCAAAATTAGTAAGCAAAATGTATACAAATTGATGGAAAAATCACTAATTTGAAATTTTAAAAAGTCCGATATCCAATTTGAAATTAACCGCTAGTCCATAGTATGTTTTTTTAATTATCCCTTTTTTAATTTCGAACCACACCTTCACCTTATCGACAACAAATGACATCACTTCCACTCCCAAAAGGCTTTGTTCTGCTCCAACCTCAACAAAATACATAGTGTTCTGAAATTAACACACAACCACATAATGATCGCCGAACACCAAATCTTTCAAATATCAAATACTTAATACGAAACACAACTCCAAAAGCTTTTGTTCAAACCCTAGTCCAGAACAGTTTGTTTGGTCGTACCTTTTTAGGAGAGGTGTTCCTTCGGAGGCAGCTTATTCCCTTTGATGTAGCAACTTGTACTTATCAAAACAAACAAAAAACCCTAATCAACAAAACATCAATCTAACCATACACAATCCGACCTATGCTGCTCGAGATTATTCCCGGCAAAGATGAATTCTGATTCAATATATGCTAATTCCTCAACTCCAGCACATGGAATTCTTCAATCTCATCATTTTCCATTCGCGAGACATATTCTCGAGTGAGAGGTTCGAGATTAAAACAGGGGATGACTAAAATGGAAAAAATAATATTCGAATTAGTGAAACGATATCGTTTTACTAATTATCGTAAATTGTTGTGTAGCACGGGATCCCGTCCGATTATTTTTTATTGTAATCCAAGTATATGATTTTGTTAACACTCTATATTTAATTCAAATCTGGAAGAAGGTCAAGTGGAGTCGTTCAGTGGAGTCGTTCATTGGAGCATTCTTCCTGCACTTGCGAAGTAGTCAGGGTTCAATTTCTCATTATAATATCTAACAGATACTAACAGGCTCAAATGAACGCTCATCAAAAAAAATTCAAACCTGGAAGAGGAGCTGTTGGAATTGGAATATTAGTTAATTAGCGTGTTCAACAAAAGTGTTTGAAGCTTGATCTTGTTGTGGTTGTTGGAAGTTTGTACGTAGCTATACTTTTCAATTAATCCAATTATATAAATGTGCCTGTATTACAAGTCTAGGAGGAGCCTGGTAGATATTTGAATACGTACTTTGACTTAAATAGAAGAATTAAATATAATAACATATATTTGAAACTTCATACTTCATCAAAAAAAAAACTTCATCAAAGTACTACACTATCTATTATATACTTAACTTTTTTTCGATACATGGATTAGTGTTAGAGTTAGGTGTTAGTGAGGATTTGAACCCGAGCACCACAAGGTGTTGAGTGAGCATGCCACCACCAGGCTAAATCCCAATCCTCACTTAACTTTTGAACTAACAAATCAAAATCAACTTTTTTTTGTTTTGTTTTATAAAACCACTTATTTATTGAAATCGGCTCGAATACAAATGATTAAATTAAAGACTAAAAGTAAAAATGAAAGGCTGAAAAAAAAAAACTTTAAATACATAAAGAAGAGACTCTAAACTTGTTCCTCACCATTCCAACTAGGTTTGTCTTTAGGCCCAGATGGTCCTTCTTGGCCCAAAACATCAGGTGGCAACCCATTCACAAATTTCTCAAATTTCCTCTTAAGCTTGTTAAAAACCAACAGCTTCTTCACCTTATTGAGATAATCTACTATTTTGTAGTCAAGTTTGGGACCCCATTTTCTCAAATAGTTTAGCCATAGTGGTTCCACAATGCCCAGGTACTCGCCCGAGACGATCTCAGACTTTGCTCCAAGATCGAGCAAAAGGCCACTTTTCGCCATGTAATTTCTGAACCCAAGTTGCTTGTATCCTTGCATGACTAAGCCACCATGGGGAAACATGGCGTGCCCGTGGTGCGAAGCATACACGATGGGCTTGTTCCCGTTCGCGTACTCGAGGTCTGATGCGATCACCCAATGCCCTCCCTTGTGCTGTGAGAAATATATCCCCTGTAACTTGCCATCCCAGATTCTCAAAGTTATATGCTCCCAGTCACAAACATGTGACCCCAAATCCGGAAAACGGATGTCGAGAAAAAACACTTTGGCCCTGGCTGGACCGTTGTAAGGGAAGAAGAGCCAAATCGCAAGGTCAGTATAGCCGCTCTGTAATGGCTTGACATGTACGTAACCCTTAGCTGACCCCAAGTTACCTTTCTTTACATGTTCTGCAGCATTGCTTTTCATAGGGAGGTCAAGCCAAAATGCTCCGTCATCTCCCCCACCCTGAGGCAGGTTCGAGCCTCTATAGTTAATTCTCACCGGGTGCGACTCATTTCCGTGTTGGTAAAGTAATGCCCCATTTTTGAAAAACCAGTCCACGGACGAGGGAAGGTATTCTTCGTCCGGATGAAAGTACACCAAAGGTCCATGTGTTGTCAAAAATGTCCTAACCTGCTCCAAACTCGGCGGCGATGTATGGAAATTCCCTTGTGCAAATCAAAAATGTAAATGAGAGTAAGAAATGTTAAGATTTGATCCGATTGAATTCTAATACATTTCTGACTTCGCGAAGATAAAGAATGCTTACCCGAGACACGGATGCCCACGACATTCGATAGGTCGAAGGCCGCCACAAAAGTTAACATCGGAATCAAATGAGAGTAATTTATATAGATACCTATGGAAAAGCATAAAAAGCACAAGCTTAAGTTTTTGAGTCACAACGATATTATAATTCTATTCCACAAAGTATTTACAAGGGTTAAAAGGGTATGCCAATTAAATTCCTGAAATATCGAATATTTGTAATGAATTTAAATGGTTTTTTAAGGGAAACTGGGAAATGTTGGATATGTTTCAAAATTATATCTTTATATAAAACACCCCATGCATTTATTTTATATTGATTATATTATAATTGCATTAAACGGTAGATATTTATTATTGTCTTTTGATTTTCTTTTAATTGCATTAAACGTGGAGATGATATACCATAAGTGGTTCTGTTTCTTTGAAAAGAAGTCGCTCAAAAAGGTGAGACGTGGGTTGAAGAAAAAAGAAGAAGTTTTTTTTTCTCTGTTTTCATCTTTCTTTACAGTCTGAATTGAGAGTTCCATCTCTTCTTGGTTGAGTGCACAACTGAAGAAGAGTGCAGAGTAAACCCTGGAGTGAGCCGTCTTGGTTATCTTGCACCAATGATTAGACGGTTTTTCGCTCAAGTGCAGTAGAACTTTCTACGGCTCTGCAATTTCGTTTTCTTGAATTGTTTTTCGTATTCTGATTTCCAACAATCTTGAGCGAAAAAAAATAAAAAATATATGTTGAGTCAGAATATCGAAGAGCCTAGCAGTTGCAGTGCCTTATTTGTACGACAAAGATGAGGTCTGAAACGTAAAACGAGAGAGATGGAGGCGACGACGCCTTTGTTGCTTTCCGCGACTCGGCCATTGGGTTGGATCCAATTGATGGATATGCAATGGTGTGCAACTAACGATAGAGCTCTAATCAAAAGGTGCTATGCGACCATCGATGGACTCAGAGATGGTGCCTGAGATGGTGAAGGGCTCTAAATGTGAGGAGCAGCAGTGGGTCGTTCGTTAGGCTATCTAATGGACCGAGATGAAGCAGTCCGATGTTCGCTGTTGCCTTCTTGCAAGGAAGAAGCCCTAAACATCTTTGGACTGGATTTATACGAAGCAATTTGGGCAAAGAGTATGTCTATGAAATGTCGGTTCTAGAATCGAGTCAGAGAAGCGATGACGGCATGTTTGACAGCCACACCTTAAGGATTCAAATTGGAAAGGAGAGGCCCTACTGTTTCAACTCCAGTCTGAAACCCTAATTGGCTTTGGATCAATGGAAAAGAATCATTTCGATTCAATCAGAAGAATCAAGATGGAAATTGAGTCAATCATACATGAAGAATTTGAACAAGACATGAAAAAGCTGATGCAGTACTGAGCAGCCTTGAACCTGAATTTGTTCTGGCCAAGGTTGACGCCTATGAGGAAGAAAACAAACCTTTAGCTAGTCAGTATGATGCCAATGGTTTCCCTACTCATAAGATTATCAAAAATATGGAAGGAAAGCAGTCCAGAACTGCAAAGATCCAAGGGAAGCAAAGGGTATTGTTGATTATTTGATAAAGCTAAGTGGCCCAACTTCAACTGAGATCAAATCACCTGAGGATGCTTTGGAGAAGTTTGCGGATAAGTCCAGTGTGACTGTTGTCACTGTATTTAACAGCGATCTCACAGACCACCCATTTGTTATCAAGTCTCTCAGTAGTCCTAATGCAAAAATTGTGTATTGGAGCTCAAGTAGACATCCACCATCCGCAACGATGGTGAGCGCATCATCTGCCGAGAAGATGGATCTTGGTCTGCACCCAGAGTCTTGATGGCAGATGGATAAACATGAAACCACAATTTGGTTTGCACTAAAATTGAATCAATTGATTTGATTTAATTGCGTGGGACGAGGGATACTTGGTCAAATGGTTCAATAAGGTATGATTTAATTTAATTTGAATTAATTAAATTGTTTAATTGGATTATGGCTGATGCAGATTAGTGGTGACCTTTGCCACAAATGGGATTTGTTGTGGAACTGGTTGACTTGTTCACAAGTGATGAAATGAATCAATTTGGGATAATTCAATCAGGTTTGGTCGAAATTGCTACTAGTCAATTTGATTAAATTGAGGTTGATTCAGCACGATATGGTTTGAATATCGAGTCATTATGATTATTATTGATTTGATCAATTCTAATTCAGCTTAATTGGGTTGACTTGATATGGTGCCATGTTGCATAGTTATGATTTTTCTGACCAAATGTGGGGGAAGCTGTCGTATGACTTGTTACATTTTGAATATAATATATTATAAAGGAATTCATGTCATTCGTATGAATTGTGGAAATGTCATCCTCCTAATTAGATATACCTCAGTGTGTGGACTGTATGGTTCTAGACACAGCGGTCTGTGTGGACGAATGGTCCTGGACACAGCAGACTGTGTGGACGAATGCTCCTGAACACAAAGGGACTGTGTAGATGAATGATCCTGGACACATTGGACTGTGTGGATGTATGGTCCTGGACACATTAGACTGTGTGGACGAATGGTCATGGACACAGCCGATTGTGTGGACGAATGGTTCTGGACACATCGGCTAGTGTGGATAGAATGATCATGGACACAACAAAAGGGCGTGTGTGGACATATGGTCCTGAACACATTAAAATGGCTTGTGTGGAATATGGTCTTGGATACAACAAAATGACTTGTGTGGACATATGGTCCTGGACACAGCAAAAGGGATTGTGTGGACATATGGTTCTGGACACAGTATACGGATGCTTGTGTGGACGTATGGTCCTGAACACGACCAAGAAAATGAGACTCAAGCCTCGATCAAATTATAATTATTTTGGATACCCAACCAAGAATTCTAACAAAATTGAATTCTGGTTCAATGAGGTCAAACGAAAGAATAGTTGTAATTAGATGTCAAAGAAAAGTCTCAGTATGTTGTTGGATGGAAGGTTGAGATATTTGATCTCTTAATGACTTCATTCTGTATGGGGTGTGCAACAACACACACTTGATGAGTCACCTAAATAAGTGTTATGGTATTAGGCTGCCTAACTAGATGAGTTGTAGGCAAACTCACTAGGACACTTATTATGCAGGGTTTGGTGTAAGGCCTTGAAATACACTATTGTGTTTGCGGAACTCTCAATCATTTTTTCTATGTTGATTCAAGTCCAAAAGACATCAACATGCGTGTTTACCCGTATTGTTTTAATTTTGAAACATGTGGGGGATTGTTGGATATGTTTCAAAATTATATCTTTATATAAAACACCCCATGCATTTATTTTACATTGATTATATTATAATTGCATTAAACGGTAGATATTTATTATTGTCTTTTGATTTTCTTTTAATTGCATTAAACGTGGAGATGATATACCATAAGTGGTTCTGTTTCTTTGAAAAGAAGTCGCTCAAAAAGGTGAGACGTGGGTTGAAGAAAAAAGAAGAAGTTTTTTTTTCTCTGTTTTCATCTTTCTTTACAGTCTGAATTGAGAGTTCCATCTCTTCTTGGTTGAGTGCACAACTGAAGAAGAGTGCAGAGTAAACCCTGGAGTGAGCCGTCTTGGTTATCTTGCACCAAGGATTAGACGGTTTTTCGCTCAAGTGCAGTAGAACTTTCTACGGCTCTGCAATTTCGTTTTCTTGAATTGTTTTTCGTATTCTGATTTCCAACAGGAAATCGATCATGTAACTTTGCACAGTTGATTTTGAATACTCACCCGCTCGAACAACCCATTTCTAAGTAAATTGTATAAAAATGATATGGTTTCTCAAGAACGATCTATTTAATAATAAAAAAATCATCGATTTCTCATGTCAACATATAAAATAGAAAAAAGCTTTGCTTAGAAGATATGGTCAAGATCAATTAAGGTATATATTCGTTGCAAGATCAAAACACAAACTAACAAGTTTCTTACACAAGACACGTGTAGCATTGCAAATGGTTCACGACTCATGATCAAATCTAATTTTTGGTCATGAAATGATTTTTTTTCTTCAAGTTTTGATCATCCCATGACATTTTCTATGATTGGTTTAGTCATGGTGGGGATCCAGGTTTTTTAAAGCATGTTTCATGACTTTTTCTTATGACTCAAAAAGTCATGGTGAGAATGCTCTAAAAGATAGCAAAGTCAATCTGAATAGAAATGCAATTGAAAATACAACTTATCATTTTAAAAGAATCTTCCTTACACTGAGATCGGTTGTTGAATTGTCCCATTCTGACCATAAGAGCTTGAACCTTCACAAAGTAACATAACGTACCCATCAAAATGAATGCCATGTAAAAATAATGATGATTTTAGTTGTCGATAAAATGAATGGGTAAATCAAAAACCATTGTTATGAACCAACGTAGCTCGTTATCCAAATTGAAATGACAAATTTTGAAGTAGGTTTAAATGCCATACACCAGCGGGCTTATAATCTTAAACAAAAATAATCGAATTACAAGCGAAATGAATTTATTAAATTGTTGGAAAATGTGTCTTTTCGGGACATCCGATAAAATTGGAACAATCGATACAAAGAATTTTTGGAAAATGTGCGTTTAACGTCTATTTTTCAACTCTTAAGTGTATACACTTAATGACCTTAGTTAATTTAGTTGAGTTTTCATGGCACACATTCGACAGATTAATGTGTTACTTAAGGACTATAATATGTCGTTAAAAAATATTGACCTAATTATTATATGTGAGTTTTCAAGACACGTGAGAAGCACCAATGAATGTTCTTGGTAAACGATAACATAAAGAAGTAGCATTTTCTAAAATAATTCAGAAAATGTTCACAACTTACCGTCTACTAGTTGAAAGATATGGAGGCACCCATTCAGCCATTCTCAAGTTTTTTTAGGAAATACTTTTAATTATTATTATTTGATTTTTTTTTATTATGATTATTTTCTTAAAAAGCAATGATTCGAGAAATCTCGAATAAATCATAACCGGATTGATTAGAATCAGATCAAGTGATGCGCCCCGAGGATACCCTAGTTCCACCCCTGACTAAAAACATTAAGAGGTTGTATCATTGAAACAAGCATGTTGTATACACTGAGAATCACTCTATGAGAAGCTAAACCAAAATAATTAAACACACAGAAAAATAAAATTACAGAATATAAAGCAGCTTACGATGTATTCAATAGTAGGATGAATGGATACTTGTGAGCATTAGTTAAATGTCTTATATACTATTTGCCAACATTTTTTTACATTTTGTTGTAACAATTTCTTAGTATAGATATTGATACAATCATACAATCCTTATACACTTTTAATAAAAATAGTAAATATGTGTCACATTCCATGAACAAGGGGATATCACATTTTTCATTGACTTTTTGTGTGTGATTTCGTATTAAAATCTGATATGAAATCGCCGTCCCACTGGGATGATTTTTTTATATATTTGTCTTGAATAAAGTTTCCACATATTCCATGTTTTGTTGATAACAAATATAATTTTTTGTTTGGATAAAGCTCACCATCCAATCAAAATGAAGATACATTGAATAGTTTTTGATTAAATAAAAAAAATCCAACTCTGATTGAATTGATGTATAAATAAATTGAGTGTAAAAAGAGTATAGTGCATGAAATTGAAATGATGAACAAAGGTTATGTTTAATAAAAGGTTAATTTCGTGGAATTAGTCTATTTTTCTCCAGGAAATTAATTAGCCCATATCTCCGTCGTTGGGTGCAAAAACTAACTCGCGGATTTAATTCTTCAAGTAAAACTCTTTAATTATATTCCAGGGAAAGAAAGTAAATCCTGAAATGAAAATATTAGAAAAATAAAAATTATTTTACATATTTGATATGATCCCATAAAATTCACAAAAATATGCCTTCATATTATGGTTCCCTCCATATTTTCACTTTCTTCTTAAGGAAATCACAAAAGTATTATTACTAATAATCGTTGTTATTAAAAATACCGCTCAATTTTTTTTTGGGTAATATCGCTTTAGTATTAGACGTCGTTATATTAACAATCATCCTCTGAAAAGTGAGCAAACTGAGAATAGTTTTCAATTTTTGAAAAAGATTTTTCCTAATTTGTTTTTTTTTTTGATGAATTCCCTAATTTGTTGAAATCGAGCAAATGTTAAAAAAAATCCTCACATTAAAACTGAACGTGTCTATGAATATTATTAAGTAAAATAAAAAGTTAAAAATTTTAAAATCAAATACTACGCAGCGGTCCCTCCGCATTGTTTTTCTTTGTTTGTTAGACGGACGCTATTTATTTATCTTAAACTTCACACATAGCAAATATCAAAGTGGGCAACATCAACCAACAACCTACTCTGTATCGAAAAGAAAAAAAAACCCAACAATCTACTCTGGCTTCACTTGGCCGGCTACCATGAAAAACAAATAACCAAGCTAATCAACATTTACCTCTTCTCGTCCATCAATTTAGATTCAAAACAAACATCTAATCATTCTAATTATCCATTTACATAAATCTTTTATTATTAATACACATACTATACAAGAATGAAATGTGCATGTGCTTAGTATTGTCAGTTGTTAATTCTTCCTTGGTGGTTTTGTAATTAAGTTTGGCGTAGCTTGTGTATCTTGTCATAGTGGGTGTCGTTTATAATTTCTGAGTCTGTATAAATACTGAATACTGTAATTGTTTATTCAATCAATACAATCAAAAATTCCCGCTTAAGCTGTTCTTCCCCAAATTCAAACCCTAGCCAATCCGATCTTCATCTGTTCTGTTTCGATCATCTTCAATCGGATTCCTTCAGGTGTCTGTGAAGTTCTACATGGTATCAGAGCGAAAACGACAATCGATTGTAAGTTGATTCGTTGTTTTTCGATCCTTCTTCCGTTTTTGAGATATTGCTGCTTCAGTGTTTGAAAATGGAAGTCCAGTTGTCTCCAATCTTACCGCTAGTGTTCAGGATGTTTCCGATGATGCATTTTTCGTCAATAAAAATGACATTCATGGAAGTCCTCTAGTTAGTGAGGTATTGATCGGACGCCAGAATTTTGTTCCATGGCGCAAAGCCATGAAAATTGCTTTGTCCGCCTGTGGCAAACTGGAGTTCGTTGAAGGTGAGATTCCGATGCCGGCTGATGCGAAGTTGAAGGCTCGATGAAGGCGATGCAACAACGTTATCATGACATGGATTCTCAACTCAGTGTCAAAGAATGTGGTAGGTCAGATTCTCCATTCTGAAACTGTTACTATTGCTTGTAAAAGTTTGAATATGAAATATGGAGGCTCAAATGTCTCTAGAAAGTTCTCTTTGCAGCAGGAGATTGCAAATCTTAAGCAAGGTGATATGGATGTATCTAGCTATCATGAAAAATTGGTGAATCTGTGGCATGAATTGGATTTCATGAGGAAGTATAAACTGTGTGCTATAGCTGATGACTGCTCCAAGTGCCAAGAGACTAAGGCCTTCTATGATCAGGAGAAAGAAAAAGGGTGAATTATTAAGTTTCTTATCGGACTCAATGAGTGTTTTGCTCACATCAGAAATTACTAATGACACCTTAAACTATGACAAGATACACAAGCTACGCCAAACTTAATTACAAAACCACCAAGGAAGAATTAACAACCGACAATACTTAGAGAAAAGCATCACCAGTGTCCAGTTAGTCTTATTTACACTAGTAGTGACTATCACTTATTAGAAAAATAAAAAATGACTACAGTATTATGAATATTTCGAAATAAAAAATAACTACAGTATTATGAATATATATATATATATATATATATTGTAAATTGAATATTAAAGCATTTAAGTCGGAGTATAAGCTCGCTCATCTCCATTCCAACTAGGTTTCTCCTTGGGCCCAGTTGGCCCTTCTTGCCCCAAAACCTCACTTGGCAACCCATTCACAAACTTCTCAAATGCATTCTTGAGCTTCTTAAAAATCAATACCTTCTTCACCTTGTTGATCTCATCTGCCAAGTTGTAGTTGACTTTCGGACCCCATTCTCGGAAATAGTTTAGCCATGGTGGCTCTATAATGCCCAGGTTCTCGGCCGAGACGATCTCAAACTTGGCGCCAAGGTCCATCACAAATTCACTTTTCGCCATGTCGTTTCTGATCCCGATATGACTGTTTCCTTGTAAGACCAACCCAGCATGGGGATACATGGCGTGCCCATTATGCGAAGCGTATGCGACAGGCTTGGTCCCGTTGATGTACTCCAAGTCTGATGCGTCAACCCACTGCCCACTGCCGTGCTGTGCGAAAAACACGCTATGTAACTTGCCATCCAAGTTATTGATTCTCAAAGTGATATGTTCCCAATCACCAACATGTGACCCAATTCTCCCCAACTTGATGTTCATAAACTCCACTTTAGCCTTAGCTGGACCGTTGTACGGGTAAAAGAGCCAAATCGCAAGGTCAGTGACAGTGCCGCCCTGCATTGGCTTGACCTGCAAGTAACCTTTAGCTGACCCCAAATCACCTTTCATCGTCCGTTCTTTAGCATTGTCCTCCACAGGAAGGTCAAGCCAGAATGCCCCGTCATTTCTCCCACCCTGAGGCAGGTTCGAGCCTGTCGTGTCAATTTTGACCGGATGCGACTCATTTCCTTGCTGGTAAAGTAATGCTCCGTTATCGAAAAACCAATTCACCGACGAGGGAAAGTATACTTCGTCCGGATGAAAGTACAACAAAGGTGCATATGTTGACATCCATTTCTTGATCTGGTCCACATCATCCGGCATAGACGATGTAGTAACTGTATTGCTAGTTATCCCACCCAAATCAATGCCTCCCATTGAAAAATTCCCTTCTGCAAATCAAAATTAAGAAAAGGAACGAATAAAAGAAATGTTAAGATTGGATCTGATTGAATTGAATCCGAACACAGATTTGAGCGGAAAGCCTACCCGAGACACGGATCCCCGTGACATTCGATAGGCCGAAGGCGTACAAAAACATTAACAGCTGAATCAAATGAGAGTAGTTTATATGGAGACATGTGGAGAAACATAAGTGAAACTGGTTTCTAACTACCATAAAGATTAACAAAAAGCAACAATGAAAGAGGCGTGCAAGGAATGACAGGATTGTCGTGTAAGTAATCCTTATCGAAGTGGATTATGCTTAAAACACATGCTTATCCGAACATGTTGTTGCAATGAAAATGAAACACTTTAGAATATTTGGAGTCAGCTTTGATTTGCTTTTTTGCCTTTGCTGCAAAAGTGTCCCTGCGTTAATTATGGTTTCGAATTTCGATAAAACTGATGATTCCGCGTCAGCAGTAACAACCCATTTTTATAGCGTTGACCTGAAACTTAATTTAGAGATTTTAATTTATGTTTTATTCATCGATCGCGAGTATTTTTATTTCATTTAAAATTACTGTTTTTAGATGTTAACAAAAAAGAACTTATATAGTGAATTGGCTATAAAATATAGAAATTTTGTTAAAAAAAATATGGTATAGGTAAAAAATTATTGTGAGGAAAATATATATCTTAAAAATGGAACATAAATGCAAATAAAATCTGACTTATCGTATTTTTAGAATCTTGGATTCGGGTGTCGAATTGTGTCATTACTCGCATAAGTGTTTGAACCTTCAGAAACCAATATAACGTAACCCTCAAAATAAATTCAATGCAGAAATAGAGTAACTTCTAAGTGTCAATAAATTTGAAGTAGATTTTGCAAGACCTAATCTTAAACCAAAACAATTGAAACACACACGAAACGAAAAAATCAGAACATAAATGTTACTATACATTTAGTAGTAGGGATGGGTAGCCAGGGCAGTGGTCTAGCGGTTATAGTCTTAATCGAATGATCAAGAAGTCGACGGTTCAAATCCCCCTGAATGCAACCCTATGAGTTTGGGCTTGTCCATTCCTTACTTATTATAGTGAAATTTAAAAAAAAATTATTGGGATGGATCAACACATGTGAGACCAAGTTAAATGTCTTTCTCTTTTATACTCGTTACAAACATTTGATATATATGCCTTGGGGGGCCTACAATTGAGGACATCTCCAGAAATGAAGTCGTAGGGACAAATTTAAAATTTTTAGATCAAATGATCTAAATGTGCATAATGAGTCAAAAAGTACATAATGACAAACAACTTTAACTTTTTTGATTTGTTCTGCACCTTTGGATCATTTGATTAAATGACCCAAATTTGTCCACACGTCCTCACTTTAAAAACATGTCCTCAATTGAACGCTCCTCTATATGCCTTAAATTAAGTATACGTTGTGTTTATTGGTTTGTTACCTTAAGTGTTTTTTAGTACGGATATTGATATTTCTTTATACATTTAAACTGTTGATTATTCGATATTTGATTTAAAATGAATTGATAGTTCATATTATATTTTTTTTTATTTCTCCCATTAAATTATCACTTGCATAAAAAAGAAGACAGCAAGTTAATAGTATGGTCTATTTCAGCCCTGTTTCATACTAATTCCGTCTTCTCAATCATGACCGGTTCAATTTATAGTATAAATATGTGGAGAAATTATAAATGGTAAAAGTCAAAGATCTAGGAAGCACTCAATTGGAGTTAATATAATTAAAATTTGGTTAAAAGCAAGCCGGCCTGAGCATTGTTATCTTCTTGTTTATTTACGATTAAACAAACACATCATAAACTTCACACCTAGCAAATATCAAACTGGGCGACATCATCTAACCACTTTGGCTTCACCCTGGCCTGTTAACAATGCAAAACAAAAAACTAAGCTAAGCAACATTTGTATCTTTCTTCATCAATCCACATTCAAAACCAACATCTATCTATAGTTCAATATTTGTCACTTTTTCCATCAATGTGCATTCAAAAAATGCAAACAAAGATGGTGGATAATTTGATTGGACACTTGCCTAACGAAGTCAACTGTTCAAATCCTACAATGTCACTTTTCATTCCACAATTTGACGAAAGCTATTCTCTCACGAATGCGTGCTTAAACATATATAAGATCTTTCTATGAATATGTGTGTCCATTCGTGGACTTTAAATAATTTAATTAGGTGTAATTAGTGTCTGACCTAATATAAAATCTCACATTTAAAAACGTGAGCTCTAGGAAGAAGACGCATACTTAAGTTCAAAACATAAGCAAACAAAACAATCTCATTTATTGCTACGAGGCTCAAAGATACCTTTTGCCTTAAAAACTGAAAATGATATTTAAGCCCCATGAATATGGACACATTAGCCATACACTATACAAGAATGAAAAGTGCTTAGAGAGAAGCACCACCACCACTTAAAATCATCTCTAGTAGATTTCTTCTTCTTCATTGGAATGAGCACCAACATGATCAACATCCATGTCTTCTTCACTTCTTTATTCGCCTTTCTACTGCTAGCATCAACTTCTACGACGTCGTTTCCGATAAACGTCTGGCCCAAGCCCACCAACTTCATCTGGGCCAGCCCACAAGCCGCCACACTTCTCACGCCTACCTTCGCCATCACCACCACACCCTCGAACCCTATCCTTTCCGCCGCCGCCGCCCGCTACCTCCGCCTCATCCGCACCGAGCACCACCGCCCTCTTGTTGCCCCTCGCCTCAACCTTTCCAGCTCTTCCTCTCCTCTTTACCTTCTTTCCGTTACCATCGCCGACGTACACGCGCCGCTGTCACACGGCGTCGACGAGTCATACACTCTCCGGATCCCTACGACCGGCGGAATTGCTAATCTGACTGCCGCAACGCCATGGGGAGCGATGCGAGGGCTAGAGACGTTTTCGCAGCTGGTATGGGGATCGCCGTCTCGGGTGGCGGTCGGAGTGGAGATCTCCGATTCGCCGATCTTTCCGCATCGGGGATTGGTGCTGGATACGTCGAGAAATTTCTACGCGGTGGAGGATATTTTGAGGACGATCGGGGCCATGAGTCAGAACAAGATGAACGTGTTTCACTGGCACATCACCGATTCGCATTCGTTCCCGCTGGTGTTGCCGTCGGAGCCGGATCTCGCTGAGAAAGGATCGTACGGGTCGGAGATGGTCTACAGTCCGAAAGATGTGCAGAGGATCGTGCAGTTCGGTTTGGAGCACGGCGTTAGAGTTTTGCCGGAAATCGACGCCCCTGGTTAGTCTCTGTCAATCTCAATTTTGTTGTTGCGCCTTCATTTCCTTCCACCATGATTATTGTGGAGCTATCTTGAAGTTAACATTGACTTCATAAAGTCCATCGCTTTGGATAATGTAGGACTACAGCCTGGCTGAATGCCACAGATTTTTATTTTTCCAAGGACTTTGGTTGACTGGTTTTGGAGATTAGGTTCACTTTGAAATTTGATAAATTGTGGCAATATGAATCCAATTTCAGTGTATCAGAGCCCTGTAATAGACCTTCAGTTTATCCGGGAAGGGGATGGTGGCATCTTTTTCTGGTTCTGCTTGAAATTTTGGCTTTTGCCCTGTTGTGTATCAAAATTGATGTCGTCAAATCAGAACGGATAAAATGTGTGTGTATCGAAATTGATGTTCTGCTTGAAAGGGGTCGGTGGTATCATGTACTTTACATTGCATGTGTGTGTGTTTGACTATGCAGGGCATACGGGATCTTGGGCTGCAGCTTACCCTGAGATAGTTGCGTGTGCGAACATGTTCTGGTGGCCTGCAGGTAGTAGCTGGGATGATAGGCTTGCGTCGGAGCCAGGAACTGGTCATCTAAATCCTTTGCATCCGCAGACTTACCAAGTGGTCAAGAATGTTATGAGTGATGTAGCTGCCATGTTTCCTGAGACGTTCTACCATGCAGGAGCAGATGAGATTATCCCTGGCTGTTGGAAGGCAGATCCTACTATTCAGAGTTTCTTGTCTAGTGGCGGAACACTGAGTGACCTTCTTGAGACATTTGTTACCAACACGCATCCTTACCTTCTGTCATTGAACAAGACCGTGGTCTACTGGGAAGATGTGCTACTGGACTCAACAATCAGTGTTGACTCTGGCCTTCTACCACCAGAATATACTATTTTACAGACATGGAACAATGGCCCTAACAACACCAAACGCATTGTGTCTGCTGGGTATCGTGCCATAGTCTCCTCTTCTAGTTTTTATTACTTGGATTGTGGACATGGTGACTTCCTAGGAAATGATAGCCAGTACAATCAACCCCCAGGAGCGGACCAGAAGGATGGTGGCTCATGGTGTGGGCCATTCAAAACATGGTCGCTCATTTACAATTACGACATAACTGATGGACTAACAGATGAAGAGGCAAAGCTTGTGTTGGGTGGGGAAGTGGCTCTGTGGTCCGAGCAAGCTGACCCATCAGTGTTGGATCCACGACTGTGGCCTAGAACGTCTGCATTTGCTGAAGCAATGTGGTCTGGAAACATAGATGAAACAGGGGCTAAAAGATTCGCGGAAGCAACAGACAGGTTGAATGAGTGGAGGTACAGAATGGTGAGCAGAGGAATCAGAGCTGAGCCAATTCAGCCGTTGTGGTGCATCAGAAACCCTGGCATGTGCAACACAGTTAATGTTGCATAGCCTGTTTATTTCATTTCATGAGCGTGTGACAGTCGGTTTATTTTCTTCCTTTTCTCGCGAAATTGCTACATAGTAATTTGACGTGCATTTTGTTTGTTTTGCCTAATGAGAATGTCTGATTCAAATATGTCTGGGCTATTGTTTTTTACTAAATAGCTGGTTTCGTATGGTAACGAGCTTTTGCAAACAGCCTTTAGTTACGAGTTGGTTCATCCAATAGAATAAACTACCTATTTGTATTGTACTCAGTTAACTTCCTAATAGTCTACGCCTGTACCAAGTAAAATATTCTTCATTGTCCTGTAGACCGTTCTTCTAGAGCCTGCCTGCCTGCCTGCCTGCATCATATAAATTATAAAGTATGGTTTTTCTTCTTTCCTGGATTTTGTCTTTGCAGGTTAGGATGCACCTTGCAGCACAAACCATTGCTAACAACTGTATAATTTCTTTTGATTAATGAAGACTGATAAGTTCCAGTGCTTGAACTAGTGAATGACAGGAGAACCTGACGATTACATCCACTAACAAAATGGTGTAGCAAATCTGCAGACCTTTGAAACAAAAAAGGTAGGTTAGTACAAGACTGGTATTTAATTATCAAAGTAGTAGGATCATGCAGTGGACTGAAACTGTCATCCGGTTCTGTTCCGTTCAAACAAGCACATGCATCTGTATCTCCAGCATTCATGTTGTGTATCGAAATTGATGTCCCAAAATCAGTGTGGCTCCAAGAAACCGTGCCTGATTTTCACACTTTCCTCACCTTGTATCAAACTCGCTGACAGAAATAGATACGCACAGAAAACAGCACGTAATCAGGGCTTTTTTCTTTCTATTATCATATTTTTTTTATAAGTGAAACTTATGTTAATGATCTATGTTTAGGAGGTACGCTTCAATACTACAAGTATGACTAGAACACTCACTCGGCCATCATACTCCACACAAACAAAAGTGAACTGATTGATAGTTTATATCAAGCATGGTTAGGAAATACTCACATGTGAACTTCAGGAAACTACCAAATCAGTATCACGATCCAGGTTTTTGCCGCACAGCAAAATCTTCTGGTGAGTAATAGTCTGCTATGAGCCGATACATATATGATGGGTTGTGCCCTCCTCTACAAAACAAGAAATATTAATTAGGAATTCTAAGGGAAATTTTAAGATATAATTTACAGTACTGCTGGAACTAAAATAATAAACGGAAGAGAAGGTGGACTTACGTGTCTGTAACAAACAAACTGACCAGCTTAGGAGGTACATAGTCAAAAGCTGGATTCACAACGTGGACAAGAGGCGAGCCTGCTCCAGTTCCGAAGTCCATGCAATCTGAAAATTCTCCAAAATCGAGTAGCTCAGAAGGCAATCCCAATTCGTTCAGTAAGACTTCAGGGTTGTGAGGATACAAGGGGCACAGCTGTGTGAACAAATCACCATTGACACAAAAGAAAAAAGATAATTTGCTTTACTTAAACTGAAATTATTTTTCAATGATTTCTTGGTGAAGAAGATAAATATTTAATCCATAATGTTAACATACCTTGTGACTGCCAGCAAGTACTACAAAGGGGACAGCATGCCTTTGAGCAGCTAGGGCAACCATATTCAATCCGTTCGGAGCAATGACGCCACCATTTGCCATTACAGCATGAGCTCCAACAATAACCTACACTATGACCATCAAGTTGAAGCTCAAAAGAGGCCAAATATTGTATGCCAAATTATGCTTAACAGTAATGCATACCATATTCACACGTGAAATTATGGCAAACACTGCAGAGTCAGTAATGACTGTAGTTTGTAGGCCCCTTGCAACCAGTTCTTTTGCACGCGTATGGCCACGGTATCTGTAAGGGAAGAGGATTAATGGAGTTGAGATAAGGAATTAAGAAAGGAGAAAAGGTATGGGACATTCAGCAGTGTATCTGTATCATAAATCATATAAAATCTCTTTACCGACCTAGGAGCACCTTCAGCGACAAAAACTCTGAAAGATCGTTTTTTCTCTTTTGCTGCACACAAAAATTCCAGCACTGTCTTTGAACTGCCTAAAGTCAGTATCACCTCACTGGAATAGATCCCATAAATGTGGTTAATTGACCAACATTATACACTATTTAGAACTAAAATTTTGAAGAGAAGCCATACATTTGTGTATCTTATAGATTAAATAGAGAGGGACAACAAACATATCAAGATCATGGGCGCAAAAACTCCACACTCAGATAATAATTGGGAATTCCGTTTATTTTAAAACAATACTTACAAGTTACATCAATGCTCCTCTCCTAATGTGTCATGCATTAACCTTTTGTACACAGCTAAAAAGATTAACTGCAATCTATCCAAGTCCACACACAGTTCATGTAAGTGGCCACTGGCCATACAAAGAGTCTGTAGGAAGGTCAAGCACAAACATACTTATGATGAATATGCTCCACTGCTTGTTCGGCTATCTGTTCATGGCAAGTTGTAATATCCTGGATGAGTTCATTCACTGCCTCAATGACATCATGCTTTAGTTTGCGGCTCCGTCCACTTTTATCAGCAGCTGAGATTTATGCAAATATATCATATTAATAGCAAAGCTTAAAAAATATTAATAACCATCATCTAACATCTGCAAACCACTAAGACAGCAAACCCACTCACCTACATTGTTAAGCATTGTGTGTGCAATCACTTCGTGACAGATATTTAGAAATTTAATGTCTTGATTCTATCTAACTACAACCGAATGACAAAATTTGATGACAAAATCGTTAAACCCCTGTAACATCCAAACTTACATTTGGTTTTTCCTTCAGAATCGCCACCAGAAGACGAGGGAGGAGGAACCGCTGTTGAGTCGGGGATATCCTCAAGAAGGTTCTGTAACGAAGGTGGGCGTAAAGTGCTTCTGGAAGCAGCAGCAACCACTGCAGCTGAGAGAACTGGACGATCATCTTCCTCATCGTTGTTGTCATCATCACTCACACCTGTTACATTCAGTCCTCCAATAGTAGCTGTTGTAAGAGAAAGGTCTTCCTCTCTTATAATGTGTAGAACATGCCTGACAATGTTACCAACAGCAAGCTCTGCTCCACAATAAATTCAGAATTGATCACCCAATAATTACCCATCCGATGACTTACATTTTTTATGAACGAAAAAAACCACGACACACAGATAACTTCATGGATCTATAGATATGAAGCTCTCACTACAATAATATTTCAAGAAACTGAAGACTGTACTTGCATCATGTTTCATGAATTACCAATTGATTAATGATGTTTAGAGAATAGCTTTGATTGCGAAAGAATACAGCATACTAGACGATGAGTACTACACTCCCAAAAACCCCGAACCCAAAACTTAGTTCACTAACATGGGTGGCTTAACATGCAAATACACATCATTAAAATAGTTAGTTAATATCAGCCCCCCCTCTTGAAGAATATTGCAATTTAGAATATAACTACTTAGCTGAACAGTCATAAAATGAGAGGGGAAGAAGAAAGTTCACATTACAACCAATAAAAGAGACCTACATGGGCTAAATTATGAAAATCTAATAGGTGATATATATTCAACTTGAATGCAACTCACCTATTATTAGGTCAGTAACACGTGGCTTGTAAAAATAAATAACCTACCTACAGGATTTGCAGCAATGAGCTTGTCTCCAACAGCCTTCAATGCATCAATGAGGGCAGCAGCCTGATTCGTGTATGGAAGACGCTGCTGAGAAATCACTGACCGGAGCAGCTCTGCCGTCAGTCTCGATGTCGTCTGTGATCCCTCAATTTTACTATCACATTAAAATCAATATTTTTACACGAAAACTAAGCCTCAACCCTGAAATAGGAAAATTATTGATGAACAAGGCATCACCGTTTCTTGAGCTTGCTAATAAAGTCATTCACAGTGACATTTATGTCTGGCATGATTCTTCACCTGAATCAAACAATCACAAAAGTAAACTAACCAATACCCTTGAAGACCTGAAAGTACACCATACTTGAGATTATTACACCCACCATCATTTTCAAGATATGTATAGCACATTTTGTTCTATCTTAAAAAGCGAAACAGTCACAAGATAAACCAACCCGAAAACCTTAATTTCAAGTCACAGCAAACCAAAACCCTAAAAAAGAGGAACCTGTAAATTGAACATACGGCCACGTCGAGGACGGTGATCGCTCCTTCCGCCGGATTGACGAATTGGAAAACGAAACCGAACGAGTGATCGAAATTTGAGAAAGCGAATGAGATGAAGAACAACTATCTGCTTCCCGTTCCGAGTGGCCAACGGCCTTCGAAAACCCTAGCGTGCACACGTGTACTCCAAGTTGCTAAATTTTCCATTTTCATGCCTATTGCGAGAACTAATTACCAGCCCATCCTTAATTTTTCAATTTCCACTTTCTTGCCTGCTAAAATAACTATTTACCAAACCATGTCAATTAATCATTAACAAAAAAAACTGGCAGCAAAAGAATCAGCACTTTGGATACAATTTACAACAGTGAAAAGGTTCAGCTGTAATTACAATGTCCATATCTATGCCTTCTATCATGTATGCTAATGTCAAACTACACCCAATTGATGAGTTTTTTTATTTTTTGCCCTGTTTTTGAAACTCAATATCACTTTTGCCCTGCCTGAAACTCAAATCTCGTTTTTGCCCTATTTTTAACAAAACCGATTTTGCCCAATTCGGTTTCACTCATTTTTGAATGAAACCGATTTTGCCCAATTCGGTTTCACTGTGCATATTGAATTCGTTGGCCCAGGTTGTGCCACGCAAGGCACCACAGTAATAAAACCGATTTTTGAAAAATCGGTTTCGTTGAAAATCAACGAAACCGATATGGGCAAAGTCGGTTTCATTCAAAAATGAGTGAAACCGAATTGGGCAAAATCGGTTTTGTTAAAAACAGGGCAAAAATGAGATTTGAGTTTCAGGCAGGGCAAAAGTGATATTGAGTTTCAAAAACAGGGCAAAAAATAAAAAAACCCCCAATTGATGGGAAAAAAAATATGTTAACAGTATAGGCAAACCTAGTCTTGCGGAATATGGATGAATCTGTACGTCTAAACTACGTGTCTTCTGCGAAGACCTTGAATATGAAGTCTCGAAATCTTCTTGCGTACAGCCGTGGCTCAACAGCAGATATTGAACCGGGGTCATGATGCATTGATTTGTATGCATGCTCGATTTTTTTGCTGATGTCATAGTCTTGTAGTATGTCTATTATACCAAAAAAGAGGATGACGTCGTAGAACTTTCCTGTTGGTTCTCCGACTAGCTGAGGTTCACCATCTGTTTTCCTCCTTGCTGTCCTTTCTGCCCTTGCTGACATCCTGATTCCTAGTCGTTGTGATGTCCTGTAAAATGCAATTTGGAATAAACATGCAGCTATGGCTATATACCATGTAAATGAAGCATTTGGAATCTGATTTGCAACAAGAGAAATTGCTCAAGTTGCAGATGATAATGATGAGGAAATAAGATTAAAGTTCCCTGCCATACTCCTCACTGTCTGCGTTAGATAAGCGACCATTCTCAGGACTTCCATCAGAATATTCTCTAAAATGAAGACCAACGAGAAGACTGTAGTCCATTATTCTCTCTTGTTCAAGAAAGTCACAATCCTTATACACTTGCCTGCACAAGCAAAAACAAAATTAATTTTCTTAGAAGCACGGAGATGATTTTGATGAGTGTGGTGAACCATACCTGCAGAACTCTTGGAACCAGGTTTTTTGTAATCGGAATATGTAATTCAAATCAAGGTCCTTAAGTGTAGTATTTGGATCAACTTCTGACTCAGGTTTATCTGTTGAGCGACC
Source organism: Rhodiola kirilowii (assembly GCA_033675215.1). Taxonomy (NCBI): domain Eukaryota; kingdom Viridiplantae; phylum Streptophyta; class Magnoliopsida; order Saxifragales; family Crassulaceae; genus Rhodiola; species Rhodiola kirilowii. Next base: position 8,004,202 of record CM066203.1, on the reverse strand, counting down.
AAATGAAGAGCCCTTCAGATCAAACCGTCTATGAATTGTGTACTGAGTACAGAACAAGTTTCCCATTATAACAAATCGGACCTGTCTCATTCAATGGAAGTCAAAATGGAATATCAAGACCATGTATGGAAGAAGCCAAATTTCGGACTCATATTCAAATTGGCTTGTAGTTTGCATTTACCTTCTTTTGAGCGTTCCCTGTCAATTTCACACAATGAAGACCAACGAACCTCGTCACCAAAGTGTTTTCATAAGTACGTACATGATTGTAGTAGGAATGAAGCATCCTCAAAAGGACCTGCACTTAAGTTTTTACCCTTCTTAATCAAATATATTTGCAACACATGATCAAAACTGATATCTGGATTTAATGTAAAATGGTCAACTGACAATTTAATGTTCAAATTTGAGTTTTACATGATTATTAGTGATGAAAAAAATCTAAGAACCAAAGCGGACAGGAGCCCACCTTCACTTCAGCCTTCTTCATTGTCTTTATCATGTACTTATCATCGTTGGTCAAATAAAAGAAGCTTCCACTTTTCCCAGGGGATGAAAGTTCCCTAAGAGCATCATCGCCACAAATAGATATCATGTAGTCTGCAGGATCTACATTGAGCATTTTCCTGAGCGTCCTGCAAATATAAGAGTAGTCAACTTCACTACTGCTGACGATCTATCATACGGGGTAAAAGAAAGAAATATATATATATGATGTAGGCGCAAACAAACTTATTACATGACTAACCTGAAAACTAATGGGCAGTAATCCTTCCATTTAAATTCGCAAGAATGATGTGGCGGCGTGTGTTTAGATCCTTCTGGAGGAAATCGCGTCCATACTTTTTCCTTTGGATCGAAAGCTGAAGTTTTCAAGTCTAGGGATGGGATAGGACCAGGCCTTCCAACAGAATGTCTATTCAGTAGTTACAAATACCAAAGAGCTATCAAAAACACAAAATTCAAAACAATAACAGCAGAGGTCTAATCACACAAAAAAAAACAATAACAGCAGAAAGATGCCCTTTCACATAGAACGCTTAATGGTAATCGATACAACAATCAAAGCATCAGTACCTTATTCCAAGTTGCAGATTTAGCATGAGGTCATAGTTTTTGTGCCCCTTGGATATAGTCACACCTTGCCTTTTTGGACGGCTTCCAAACTGCTTTTGTAGAATTATTGAAATATCCGACTCATATCCATCTCCATCCAAACTACCGGTTGACGGTCTGCCTGATATAGCATTGTAGGGACTAGCACTGCCATCATTTGACATTCTCTGCCCGGCGTTACTATGTCTAGGAGGCTTGTAACTCATTGGCTTTTGCAGAATTTCTCCTTCAAACCCTGGCCAATTATGCATCTTCTGAAAGGGCCAAATGGGCACTTTTGCATCTGGGCTAATCTTACAACCAGCCAAATCTACTTCGAACACCTCTCGAGGATCCCAATTCCCATCGTCACCTGTGGGATCGCCAGATGCTGAATAAAATGTTCCATTTTGCTCTTCAGGATTTTTATTCCACTCACCTATATAGTATCTTCCATCTGGCCATTTATATGTCCCATTTCCTTTCGGTAGTCCATCTTCCCAATTCCCCTCATATTGATTTCCATTAGCCCAAGTCATGGTTCCGTATCCATTCATCAACCCATGTTTCCATTGCCCAATATATAGATTACCATTCTTCCATTGGTACCTTCCATGGCCATCTTGATTTCCCCGGCGCCATTCTCCATCATACTGATCCCCATTTGCTGACATCTTAACACCTTGTCCGTGTTTCAAATTCATAGCGAATTGTCCTCTATAAATATCACCAGAAGAACAAGTATACACACCTTTACCAACCATATAATTACTTTTGAATTCACCATCATATATTGCACCAGAGGGCCAGCTAAATCTCCCCTTGCCCATGAACTTTCCTCTGAAAAATTCACCTTCATACACGCAACCAGCCGTCCACAAATACCTTCCGTACCCATTCGGAAGATTTTCAAGCCACTGACCAGTGTAGACATCGCCATTACATAATACTTTCTCACATGTGATGAGCCCATCAGGACTCGGGCCAGGCAGCTCTTCTTCAGGATCTTCTGCATGAGCTACTGACATTGTTTTGAAAATGCTTGCCGCTTTTCTCTTTGCCGCTGATTGTGATTTCTTGATTGATGCTCCCCACGCCTTCACAATCCCACCGTGATCTTTGCTCATTCTATCTTAAACTATTCACATTCCTCCATACCATATTTTGTATCTCATTTGAGGATGAGAAATGGCATCTTGCCTGGTTGAGACATTAACACAAACACATACCAGGCATGCTGCACAAACCGTGCCCAATCACAAAACCATTGCCCAGAATCTAATCACTTCCTCCTGTACATTCCCTGCTTTCATCATCAAGATATGAAAACCTTAATTTCAAAAATCATACAGCAACGATCTTTGATCAGATACGACCAAATGCAAATTCCCTATCAGGAAGGCGTAAGGTAAAATATCCAATCTTTTTTGGTTGTTTTGATCAAAGGTGTCTGAGAAGAGCAACAAGGACGAAATGGGGTGTCCGGAAATGGCTCCTGGGAAACTATTTATAAACCAAACAGTTGGAGGGACGAGAAAAAGGCTGGTTGTTACTATTGCTGTGTAAAGCTCTCTCTCTTCCATCTCCATGTATTTCTCTCTCTCTCCCTCCCTAAAGGGGCCTAAAATGATATAGTAAAGAATTAGAAAGGTGTGAGGATCAGCAGATTGGAGGACTGGTGAATCAAGGTTTTCATTTATTTTGAGCATTTGATGATGAATGGACTCATCTTTGTTGGAGAAAATGCTTGCCATGACCCATTAAAAATTACTGGCTCATACGCACATGGCAGACCAAATGAACATGATAAACTTGTTTTTGAATTAGGGTTGTTGGATTATTAACAGGTGCGTCACAACTAAACCTTATTAAAATTTAAAATAGCATATCTTGTTGTTAATTTTTGTGATTGAAAACTGCCTAAAATCAAAGTTTGATGATCATGTCGGATGGGGGAGTTTAACGATGTGCAGAAGAATCGGCGTAACATTTTTTTTTCATGATTTGTTACATTAGAAGTGCAAAAGAATCAATTTGCAAAAATATACTTCAAATCCAGAGGCCAGAATAATAATGGTTATCACAGCTTTCAAAGCAGCCATTGCTCACACCTTATTTTTCTGGCTCATAGCACTAGATGTGAAAACATTGAGATTTAGCTAAGCACTTCCCTTGAGCTGCAAGGTCAGAAGATGTAGTGCTTGAAGAACAGCCTTCAAACTCTCTTTTGCTTTTTCATCAATTAAGCTGCCATCCTTGTCAAACTTTGCCAGTGGCTGAAAGGCATTTAAGTATATCTCGGGCTTGTTGATGAAATGGAGATCGAGGAAGACTCCAATCTGGCGCAGATGATATTGAGCACGCCCCCCACCAAAGCTTCCTCCAGCACTTATAACTGCAGCAGACTTGGTAGCCCAGACGCTTGGTGGTCTAGATGCCCAGTCAATGGCATTCTTCAGAACAGCTGCAAATTGTATAAGAGGAGAACATGCTAAGCAGATAAATTTTTAAAAGTGATGCCATGCCATCTCCAAAATGTTAATCTAGGGCGAAGTTCTCCCAATACAGAAGCACATGGCATCAATGCAGCTATAGAACACATTAGTCTGGCCTAACCAACATAATAAGTTAATAACTATACTATGTCACTGAACGCAACACTAACCAATAGCTCCACGGGATTCAACAGTATATTTCTAGATACCTACTTAAAATTCATAACAGTCCCCGCATCATTTATATCTAGTACTGCATCGAATGATGAAGGAAAAAGAACCATAATGAATCTTGTTAGGTTCACAGACAAATAAATACGCTAACCTACTGACATCTGCTTCCAACCAAATTTAAGTTCTGAAGACGTATAAAGTCAGATTGTCTAAGCAAAATTAAGAATATTTTCCTTGTGACCTACATATTGAGGCAGTTGCCTTAGTTTATAGCAGCTTGCAAGGCCAACAAGAATGAAGAAGATTGCTTCATAGAGTATGCATCATATTATTCCAAACTAAGGTAACATTTCAATCTAATCAACAAAATATATGAAAGGCGCACAATGTCCTATAAACCTAAACCTAACAAAAACATAGACAATCAGCAACAAGCAGCAGCACTGATCATGATTAAAGTAGAAGAAAGTTACGAGAAACGGAGTAATTGTACTCCGGTGAAGCGAAGAGGAATCCGTCCGCTTCGAGGATTTTCTGACGGAAGGCCTCAACAGCAGGCGGATATTTGCCGTCCACTTCGAGATCCGTGTTAATGAAAGGCAGCGAACCGATTTCCACAAACTCAATCTGCAGTCCTGGAATCGACGACTCCTGAGACAGCTTGATCGCTGACAAACACAACCACGAACACAAACCAATCGATCAAATACTCAACAACAACAACAACGCCAAGCACAAATGAGAAAGAGATGAAACAATACCTGCGTTGAGGAGGCCGCGGTTGAAGGAGGCTTCGCGGAGAGAGCCGCAGAGACCGACGATCTTGACGACAGTAGATCCGGCAGGCGGCATGGTATTTTTTTTCAGCGACGGTCAGCGCAGTGGGAGCTTGCTTCCTGGCTCGATCGAAGTGAAAATATGTACAGGCGCGAATGTGATAGTTGGTGGATTTGAACCGTTGGATTTGAATCGGACGGCTGAGGATGAGACGCTGGATAAGACTAAAAGGGATTTAAAGTGGGGATTGTGTGTAGATCAACCGTCGGTCTTACCTACCCCCGCATTTTTCCAATTTTTGTTTTATGAAGTGAAATGGCACTTAGTTAGTTAGGCCGACATTTCAAACTATTTTCTCAATAATATTTCGATATTTTATATGGAATTTGAAAATGATGCAACCTTCTTAGAATTTCGGAAAATTAGATGAAAGTTAAATGACAAAAATTCCATTACGTACCTTATGTGCAAACAAAATATAATCTAACGTGTAAAATTTAATTTTGAAAATACGGACTTGGATTTTGATTCAGGGTTGAATCTCTTTAATTTTCTTAAAGGATCGGACATTATATTTCCGAACTTGTTACCACTACATTTCATTCAATCAAAAATAGGACAAATCAAAAAGTTGAAACTCTTGGGTCGTAGTTTCAACCTACATATAAAAAGTCCTTTTGTGATTGTTCACGAAGTTATTTTTATTTCATTTTTATTTTTGAAGACAAATGAAACAAGAAGTTATTTTTCAATCCAGTTTCCTTTGTCTCTTTTAGATTGTTCACGAACTGAAAGGAATCAAAATTTACTAAATTTCTTACAGCTAAGACTTATGAATGAATATACTCATTACAAACAAGATTTATGAATGAATAATTACATTTAAAATGTCTCACATGACACTTGATGGGAAACGGTTGTATGATTGAAAAAAAATTGATTTTTAAATGGCATTCGAAAATGAACATTAAACATTTTTATTTTAATTATTCCTTTTAAGATTTGGATAGCTAGATTCCGATATTGTGCCCATACAAAAAAAAAACAGTAAAAACAATCAATAATTTGACTCGTCTTTGTAGCCTTTGTGGCGTAATCAAAAAAAAAAGTTTACTGCAGGCCCCAAATTCCAAAATGGTGACAAAAATCACCACAGAGGAATTTTCTCATATCATATATTTACTCTAAAAAAAATTAACAAAACAAACTCTCAGATCTAAACATCCCGGAGCCCTTACAAGGCTGAAACGACGACGTTTAAACTCGAGCTTTCAGCGAGAGACAAAGCAACAAACATGAGCGCCGCCATGATCCCAACCGGAAAAAGCAACAGCATCAACGGCGGAGGCGGCAATGGCGGCAACAGCAGTGGCAGAAACACCATCGACATCGTCAGAAAAACCATCACCAATCCCCACCTAAACCCCAAACACCGCCCCACCACCATCGATTTTTCACTTAGCATCACCATCCACGAGCTGGTGGTCGAACCGTCGCAACACCTCTCCATCATCACTATAAATGGAAGAAAACAAGTTGATGAAAAAAATGGCATGAACGAGTCTGGTGAGAAGTTTTATAGGTAGAGAGAAATGGCTGCAGGCTAGAAGACAAAATTATTAAAGTATGGGAAAAGTTTGGCATTAAAACTTGATATTGATGCAGCGGTGTTAATTAGGTTTTTAGATTTGGAATTTGGAATTTGGAATATTAATTAATATGTACGTACAACATTCATGCATGTAGCCCAGAATTAGGATTATTATTATTATTATTATTGGTTTGAAATTTGGAGCGTATCTGTCTGTATCGGATCTTCTTCACATCTCTCAATGTATAGTACATGTACATATGGTGCATATAGGTTTGCAGTAGGTGCAACTAGTTGTGAGGAAGATAAGATTAAAAGTCCCATACTTATATGGAGTACTAGTATCACAAGTTGCTCTGCTCCTCCCACACGTATTTTAACACTATTTTGCGGTCCTTCGACAATATCCTAAACGAGTTAGGCGAAGTGGTGTGGTCCGGTGGTAGTTGCATTCGCCTAGTAAATATGTGGTTCGGATTCAAGTCCCTCTAAAACAGATATTAATATAATAATTAATCTCCAATAAAAAAATAATATCTTAAACGAGTTATGCAGCTAAAATTTGATATTTGAACGAAAAAAGAAGTTCAATAGAGACATGTGTTTCAATTGACTGAAAGATTATAATAGATAATGCATGTACTGATTCTGTATAATGGAACGATCAATTTTTAAAACCAAATTGAGAATTTGGTCAAGTTGTTTTTTTCGAGAAAAGCTAGGGCAAAGAAGCAAGGAGGAGGAAGCATCATGGAAATAAGAAAGAAGTTGTCTTGGTTCATGGAACGATATTGATAAATTATACACGTTTACCAATTCACTACGTATCATTTATCAGCCACTTTATATCTCCTTGCAACTGTTATTCCGACTAAAATTCCAATTTTGTATTTATTATGAGAGTCAATAAAGGAAACAAATTGTCCCCAAAGAGTCACTTCTTCTAAAATGGGCACGATCAAATAAATTATTCTGGTCGACCGACCTCGACCTCGATGGCCGATACTATATAAACGAATGACGCACCGTCGTGCCCTTTGATAAGAACATGAGACAAGCTCCTGGATTAATAGTCCATAAATTAGATTCGGATTTTATATCATATGAACAACTTGCTGGACTTTCTCGGTACGTAATCATATAGGACCAGACCACAAATCCAATGAACTTGACAAACACAGCTAGGTAAAGCAAGTTAAAGGTTTTTCTTATTATTATTCAAAGTTCAAAAAATCACTCCACCTACTTGTCCCCACTAGTTATATTCTGATTCAAAGTTCAGTGCATCCTTACCATGAACATTAAAATGTTAGATGAATGAATTTGAATTATGTTCAAGTGAATGTTTGTATAGAATATTTTAGCATCAAATTTGAATGGGTGCTTTTTGGGTCATTCGTGTTTTATTAATTTAGAAAATACGTATGTATCCGATGAGTCAAAATCAGATATAAATTTGATTTTGGTGTAAAATACAAATTGATAAATTATGATTAATTTTTTACAAACTATGTCATGATTTTATCCAAATGAATTATAGGTAACTTTTCCGAACTATGGAATAGTTCATTGGAAGTGTACTATAATTCGTCGGTTTGTACGTTTGCATCTAATATTTTTCTTGTATCTGATAATAAGTACTCATGTTATAGAGTAAAGATTAGGTACAAATCATATTTTTGGTGCAAAATGCAAGGTCGTCAAAATTGAGTTATAATTCGTCGCCGGGAAACCAAAAGTATGACATAGTTCGTCAAAAATAATTTATAATTCGTCATCAAAAAATCAACCATAAACAGAATTTAATACGTACAAGATTATCTCGTCAATTCAAACGATCAAATCAAGGACTGTAAGTTGATTGTATTTTTTTATTTATAAAAATGTATCATTTACACTGGATGTTTTTTCCATGTTATATATATGAATTATATTCGTCTCATACTTAATATGTATGATATAGAAACCTACTATCAAAAGGAACTATAGTTAGTTTTTTTTTTGATTGGGAGGAACTATAGTTAGTTTTATACTTAAAGTTTATAACTGTCATTTAAATTTAAAACAAGGCATCGTCCTCACATTTAGAATTCAATTTTAGACAAAAGGGCCTGGAACATGATGATGTAAGGCCATATGTGGCAAAGAGACTTATAGTGGACTGGGCCTAGTTTAATACCTAACGACACCGTTTAGTGTGCGAACACGCGTGAACCGCACATGAATAATTTTCCATAAATGGCAACTCAATAAGTTTGACTGACGAAACATCTGTTGACCAATCCAGGCCGTCCAATCCGAGATCCGAATCCACGCCACCAATAATAATCTCAGTAGCTTTCTTCCTCTCTCGTTTACATCGTCGCTGTCGTTGCCCTAAAAAAAAAAATCCAAATCTCTTCACCGCCATTGAGTCTCATGTTGATCCGCATTCCGACCATTCCCTCCGCCGCACAGCAGCAATGCCGATTTCTACCCAATTCGCCGTTGCTGTAGCCTCAGATTCGCAGCAGCCAGCCTTTAATTGCGGTCGCCAACTCGCGATCCACGGCTAGTGCTTCATTCTCTGTAAATACAAAATTGATATACATCTACCATCGACAGGGATTTTGTTCATTTTTTGGTCTGGATTTGATTGTGGTTGGGGATGTCGGATTTGGTGGCTCGAACGGGTCGACATCAGCAGCTGTACGAGGATGGTTATCGTCTCGTCGCTGGGTAATTCATATTCTTCTTCTCATATAGGCATGTAAAGCATTATGCAATTTATTGATTGGTGATTTTTGTGTGGTGTCGTTTTCTGCTCTCGCCTGTCATTTTCATGAGGAATAAGAAAAGTAATTAGGGTTTCGGTATCATAGATTTGATTTATCTTCGTCTGGATTTTAGCTTAAAATTTTGATGCTTTTGTATCTATACTTGTTTTGACATACAAGGAGCTAGAAATATGAATCAGGCATAACTGAAGATTGAAAGTTTGATCAAATAAGATGGTTTGGAGTTAGTGACATTTATGATGGGTTTTTCATGGTTCGGAACCTTCTTAGTTTCACGAGGCACTGTGCTTCTTTTTCTGGTTATAAAATTTGCAGCCTGATTTACGTGTTTGAACAGTTGCTGTTAAAGCAAAATCAAATATATGTGCCTTTTGCTAAAAAGAACAACCCGGAAAACTATAATCTTTAACATTCTCTGTACAGGTGTATTCCATACAGATATAGAGAATATGATGAAGCCAGTAGCGGAAAACCTGAGAAGATTGTGGAGGTGCTCATGATCACATCCCCAAGTGGTCCAGGCCTTCTGTTTCCAAAGGTACTGACTATTTGAAGCTGGAGCCAATGCTATTTACTGAATGTCAAGTGAATGGCTTCTGACAGCACTCTTAGTTTCCCTTTTACTCCTGTGTTGCTGCTCTTGTTGATTTCTTGACAATAACATATTTCCTTATGCTCTACATCCTGCATTTCTGTCTTTGTCCAGGGAGGATGGGAAAACGATGAAACTGTTGAGGAGGCTGCTAAGAGGGAAGCTGTGGAAGAGGCTGGGGTGCGTGGAGAGCTAATGGTGAGAATGTTTCTATGAAGTTCAATTTTTGCGTGTGATAGAAGACCTTTTTCATTCCAAGTTGCACCCCCAATATTAAGCACTAAGCTGTATTCCCTATCCTAACGTAAATAGAGGTCGGAGAATCTGTTAAATTATGTTAACTGTAAATCTTAGAATTGTTTCTCTCAGCAGAATTATACAAGTCGTGTTATCTGAATTTAGTGTAGTGGATTGAACAGGGATTATATATGCCGCCAATTTGTCACCGACCTTTTGATGCTGCAGGACTTGCTAGGCTACTACTACTTCAAAAACAAGACTCAACGAGACGAGTTCAGCCCAGAAGGCTCTTGTAAGGCTGCCGTATTCGCCTTGCTAGTGAAAGAGGAGCTTGATTCATGGCCAGAGCAGAACATGAGGGTTCGGAATTGGTTACCACTTTCTGAAGCAAAAGAGAAATGTAGGCATGCTTGGATGAAAGACGCCCTCATGTATGGTTTCTCTGAGTGGCATGAGAAGAAGATGATGGATAATTAGTAATATTAGTCTTTTTCTGACTCTATATTTTAGCTGAATAATATTGGGGAAGGAGTTTTTTTTTTTTTTTTGAGAATAGGAACACTTGGACAAAGATGTTTTGTTTCAGTTTTCCCCAGTAGCTGAATTTGCTGATGCATACCAGCAATTCAAAATCTGAATATTGAATATTCAGATGCATTTTTTTGATAGCTACAAATCTCAACTGCTTATGAATTTTTAACAAGCCCTAAACTCAAAACCACGGTGATAATGTATCCATGAATTGCTCTAAAGAATTAAAATAAGTATCAACATCTTTATGCTCTGCTCTAGAAGCCCACCAAAAACCAGAATAGAAATGAAGTTAATTAATCGACTGACAAAGAGACTAAAATTTTGTACATAAACAACTAGATGATGAGGTGCAAAGAGAGAAGCTAATAAATATTATGTACCTGAGGCTGATAGGGATACAACACTCAAGTCTGGAGGGTACACTGGTTTGTACAACTACTGCTTATGTTGCTAGTCAGTATAACCACTTCTTATAATTCTTCTCGCTATATAGCCACTGGTCATTTCCTGCTATTATTTCTCTTCTTCCTTTCCCGATGGTATATATAATGAGGCACAACAACCACTAACCAGATCCTGTAGTACATTCAGTTTCGAGCCTGGAGGTGCTTGCGAGGCTTAGCTGGTGAGTAGAGTAAGGAAGAACACCAGAGTAGTGATTCTTAGTTGCTGGTTGTTTCGTCTAGCACTATGTCTGATGGGTCTCCTATCCACGGTCTGCTTTCTCTCCACTGAAACTTAATCCTTAATTTTCCATTTGCGTCTACGCCTACTACTTGTCCTTTGCTTGCATGAGTTTCCATTCCCCAGCCCCATCGCGGGGCAATTAGACCTGGTCTGATCTTCACCTTATCTTTGACTTTAAATGGCCTGACCTTTTCCATTTCACATGCCTGGCAAAGCCACAGTCGCTCCATGAAGCAGAACGCAACCCACAGCTGTTCGTTCTCCATACGGTGGATAACACCGATGCTTGAGTGGCTCACTTCGCCCCACTGATGAGTTGGGGTTGAAACTGAAGACTTGACTCTTACCCAGTCGCCAATGTTGAGTGTGTCCTCTTCAACCAGACACACTTCAGATGGATCAAGCATCCAAGATTTTGAGCCAGCCGGAGTGTAGATTCTTAGTTTGCCATCAGCATCTATACCTGATATGATTCCAATGCTTGCCTGGCTGTGGCCATACCATCCAAATCGCGGCTGCTTCACATTATCTTTAACTTTTACTCTCTGCCCAATCGTAAGTTTATTTACCTTTTCAAGGTGAGTGGATGGACCTGCCCATATTTCTTGTTCACCGCAAAATCCAATCAAGATGCTTCCATCCCATTCGTCGTTTTCATATCCCATTCCCTGCACAATACCGACACTGCCTGGTCCAACGGATTTCCAGCTACTCACACCATCAACTATTCTCACCCAGTCACCTACATCAAACATAAACTCTATTTCCAAATCTGAAGGATCGCCTCTCCATAACCCTGATAAACCAAATAACGTCACCCTAACTTCGCCATCAGCACGAACACTAGCTATAATCCCTCTGGATTCAGGCTTAGCCCCTCTCCATCCCCATCTTGGTTCTGTGAGTCCAGTGCGGAAACGAACATGCTGCCCAACTTTGAAAGACGGAACTTTTTCGACATCGGTAAAGTGAGATACCGACTTTCCTCTGCGGAAACAGCAGGCAAGCTCAAGATACCCAGTATCTTGCACACTGTGCACAACAGCTAGACTCTCTTTGCCAACACTAGTCCAGTCATAACTAGGTCTGATTCCAAGACTCGGCTTTGAACGAACCCAATCTCCAACTTCAAGTCCTGATAGTCGTTCAGCATCGCCTGGAGAAACTTTCCACAAGCTAGCTCTACGAGGTACTCTGACCTGTGGATGAATAAAAACTAGCCATTTAATATGAGGCATGCTGGACTCATCTCAGGCATACAAATTATGCCATCAGCGGAGAGCATATGTTATAGGACAAGCAGCAACAAATAAAATATGTTAGAAGATTGAACGTGGATTCTGACAAATGGTCATAGGTCAATACTCAACAGATTCATGGGCAATGACTAAGACATTACAGAAACTGACAGTTAACGAAAATATCAAGAGACGAACTTACATTTAAAGCTCCATCCATGTCGATTCTCTCAATTTTTCCAACTGTGGCTGGAGTTTCATTTGACCACCCGAGTCGGGGTTGTGATACAGATGCCATAATATGCATCTCTTGACCTATCTCATACCCAGGCACTTTCTCCACATCTGTCACTGAACAATTGAAGGGTTTGCTTCTGAAGCAAAAAGCAATACCCATATCACCATCATCCTCGAGGCTATGAATTACTCCAATGCTATTCCTAGTTATGTCCTCCCATCCATACTTAGGAGACGATACAGAGCCTTTCACCTTAACCCAATCCCCAACCTGTGCATGAAATGTTGTAAAAATATTCACAATCATTATTTACTTTCTTCTTTCACATGAAAAATCTGGAAATTTTTCCTTGTATATCAATTATCAAATGAGGAAAAATAGGTACTTAGGACATACCTTGAATTGTTCCACCTTCTCCATATCTGAAGGATCAGCTTGCCATGCTATTGGTCGATTTGGTATTTCAATTATCAACAAACCGTCACTCTCAATTTCACTGATGGTTCCCACACTGTGATGAGTCTCACCACCCCAAGCATATCTTGGTTCTGCTACAGATCGCTTCACACACACTTTGTCACCAATCTGTACGGTCGAGTCATGCAATCCATCACAAGGAGGGACTTATGGGCAAAACAAAGGCACATTGTAAGTACATAAATGGACATTATAAACAGCACTATCATACCCTAAAAGGCTCAACAGCCTCCACCTCCTCAGGCTCACAATGCCATGGGTTTGGAAGATAACTGAAGTCCAGCAGTAGACTACTATCTGGTCTGATATAGTAAACTATACCAATGCTACCCGGTGTTACAGTACCCAGTCCATGCTTTGTAGTTGTTAGTGATGGACGCACGCGGACCCAATCTCCGACTTTGAATTCCTCCACTCGCTCCATTTCAGCAGGATCGGCCTTCCAACCTCTTGAAGCCCCAGGAAACCCAACACGCAAGATCCCATCATCATCAACACATAGAACAGTTCCTAGACTATCACGTGGTTGACCAGGCCACCCGAATCTGATTATATAAATCATTCATTAAGTTCCTTGAAAGATAGAATAACACAGAAAGGAGGAAAAAGACATCAAGCAAAGCACGCAGTTTTCCAACTTCCTCGTCACTAATGGTAAGAAAAATAGTGTGGACTTCAATAGCTGTCTGACCAAAAAGTACTCGAGATGAATATTATGAAATAACCTATGGCGGCAATGTTGGTGTCCAACTTTTTATGTGATCTATAATTAAATTTACAATATAATTAGTTTTTCTAGGGGGATACAAAAATGTATATAACTTAAAAGAGGCACGATACGGAAAGAAGAAAAGGATTTAATTCACTGAAAATCAGATCTTTAAGTGTAGCTGCCACTGACAGGGTATAACAATTGTAGCAGACTAGCAGGAAATGGAACCTCACTAGCAAAATGAAATTCCAATTTCAGCAGCAAGAAATCAAACCTTGGTTCAAAGATATCCGGTTTAAGCTGAACATGATGTCCCCTGTCCAAAGGAATGACTTTTACAACTTCGCTAGTCAACATACGAGCCTCTCCCGAGCAAAACGACACAAGTAAATTGTCCATGTCCAGAATTCTCTGGACAAAACCAACACTCTTAGGTCTAGCCCCTTGCCATCCGTAAGTAGGGGATGTGACAGTTTTCTTAAATTTCACCCAGTCACCGACATTAAATCTGTAGAGAAAAAGAGATTTTAAAAACTAATAGCAATTACAATAGTCTGTTTCATAGCATAGTTCCACTAAATAATTAGCAAGCAGTTTCTAACTCACACTGTAGGAGAAAGCTGTACTCCCTTCTCCATAAGTGCATCCATCAAATCCTCAGAAATCCATTCTCGACGAAGACTTTCAAGAAGATCACGCAAAGTCTTGCCACTACAAGATTATTAGTGCATTAATAATAAAGATGACCATGAGTCTGCTCTTCATATAACAAAAGGCAGTACACTTTTATGTTGTTTCAAACTCTACGCCAATGACAAACAAAACAAAAAACAGAAAGCCCTTAACAGATGTCATTGGCGAACACTTGCCTATGGTTTCTGACTTCCACTGCAGCATCGGGTTTCTTAAGCATAATGATCAACCAATCAAGATTCTCGCGTATCATTTTTGCAGCATCAGCAGCTAAATGGAAAGCATTATCACCATCATCATCCTGCATATGACAAAAAAACATGTTCATCAGTTGCTTCAGAATCAAACAACTTCATTCCTGCCAGTCAGTTGTCTGCCACACAAATTATTTACTACTCAATGAATTAGAATAGAAACTGAATATGTAACATTACAAGGATCCAGCTACTGTATTCTAATCTGTCATGAAAAAAGATTTAAATAGACATCACGAAGGACATATATTCTATAACTCAGAGGTCAATTGCTATATAATTGATGATCAAATTGAGTACAGATAGCCGTTAGATGGAGTAAACTTTTGCAAGCATTAATCATTGCACAATAGAAGAGCGCAATGATTGGTATGTTGTCAAGATGAAATTAGAGAAAATATTCATTTGTGGCACATAGACTGGGTGACAAATTCAAAAAAACATCGACTTTAGCATTCCCTTTTCTGAACGTCGAGTGGGATGCATATTTGTATTGAAAAACTCAGGTACACTAGACAACAGTTATTTAGTGACTGTCCTTTTTCTTTTGAACTAGTTCAACTACTCAAATTTTCATATAGTCGTGCAATTACAAGGAAGATTAACAGCAAAAAAAAAACCTGTCTAGCCATTTTCTGAATAGTTTTTTTATAAGAGAAGCATGTACCTGTAAATTGCAGTCCGCTCCGGAAGATAACAGCAAGCCAACACACTCTTTCGCACCTCTTGCAAGCGCTACATGAAGTGGTATTATGTTCTGACCATTCCGGATGTTCACATTAACTCCCGAATCGAGAATGATCTACTTGACATAAGAATGGAACAAACATAAATCAGATTAAGAGAGATCCAACGAAGTAGAGCTAAACATTGATATTGTTTGTCACTTAATGTAGTGCATTGCTGACCTTAACTAACTCCACGTCATTAGCCATAGCAGCCATATGCAATGCTGTACGCCCATGCTGGGAGTCTTGCGCTGTTGGGTCAGCTCCTGCAGCAAGTAAAATGCGCACCAACTCTCTTCCCTCTGTGAAAAAGATGAAAGTCCCCAACATAAATAACCAACATTTTCACATATCAATGAAGCTGAGAAATGAAGAGCTAGAAACTCTTATGCATTTATAAAACGCGCACCAATTCTCTTTCCTCTGTGAAAAATGATGGTTCCACGAAGTGGATAATTATAATTACTAAATGCACCAAAAATTGTGACATATAGTATGTGGCTATCACAAACAAATCATGATCAAATCCTGCCAAATAGTTTGCATCCATCTGCCTTCAGTCAGATATACAATCTTTTCACATGAGGGTTCGCTCCAGTGAAGTTATTTTGGCAGTTTCTTTTAGCATTCCCCTTATGATGGGAATGACAGATTAGTGTAGCGGTTTTTAATTCATAAAAGATATCTGATTGGAGTTAATATGAGCCAAATATGTCATTCTACATAGTTTTCTTTCCTGATAGCAATATCCAATATGCTTCCTTTGGATATTCATCATGCTTATCTAAATTACAACGAAATAAATGTAAATTCCTAACACACAATTATCGATTTGAATCAACTAAGCCAAACAGATGCGAATTTTTAAGGCAATCAGGTTTCTTGAGTGTCAAATCGTTACAAGGTATGTGTTTCAGTATTTACCGATTTCATGATCTTTCTTCAGAGAAGCAGCCATACATAATGCGGTGCCAACTGGACTAGGTACATCGATCGCACAAGAAATTTCCTCAGAGGATGCAACTTCAATCCACCTCTTGACGACAGCCACGTTCCATGTTGCTACGCACAAGTGCAAAGGCCTGTGTAATAATCAGTTATCAATAATCATAATTCATACATCATACGAGGTGCTCACTGTCCGTTCCAATCAAATAATGATGTAAACCAAATAAGAAACCAAGTTCTGCTCCACATCATATTTTCAGTTGATTTATTTCCTTTTCAGATAAAAGTTACTTAATATCATTATTCCCGTTGACAACATTTTATCCAGATCCAAAGGTAAATATATTCGTAAATATAACACATAAGCATGTAAAAAGCATCATTTTTTCGTTGAATACAGAAAAAAGGAGTCCAAAACAATAATCAATGAGCAAAAATTTTCAAATGTCGACACAAGCAAAGTTGGTATTATCATCTCACATAGGTACATTACCATATGATAGTTGTACGCAATATTTCCACAAGGACATCAAGCAATCCTAACCTACTATGTTCAGCTACTCTGGCTCACACAAAGAAAAAAAATTAAAACTTGATCTCATGATGACACACTTCAAATGAACACCAAATCTTTAATATCTAAGAACATGATGGTATACTACATAAAGATCTTGTACAAAGAGGTATATCAACATTTCTCGAGGTTAAAAGATCGATCCTTCTAAACTGGAATGACAGAAAACTGTGTTGGCGCGTGATAGTAAATATTGAATCTAGCTATAGGAAACAACATGAAGTATCTCTTTGACCACTGAGCCACGTGGAAGTTTTCATTTCTTTCCATTAAGTGTTCCATTTCTTTTGATCTTACAATTGTTTGCAAAAGATAAACTAATATTCACTCACGTCATATTTTTTGAATTTGAAACAGCCATTGATTTACAGCCTCCATTTTCCAAGATCACAATAGCACAGTCTGTATATTTCTTGGAGATTGCTCTGTGTAACACAGATTCACCTTCATCATCCACTGCATTAGGATCGGCACCAGCCAATAATAATTCCTGATATCACGTAAACATGGTCAGCTCAATAACCTATCTAAGTATAGAAGAACGAAATAAATGCAGTTAATACTATCAGCAAAAAAATGTACCCGCATGCAATCTGGTTGGCCATGGTATGCACATACATGAGCAACAGACGGACCAAGACCATCCCTTAATCTAGATCTGACATTTGCACCTCTTCCAATGAGAGTGCGAACACATTCAGGAGATCCTGCAGCTAATGCAAAAACGAGAGGTGGATCTCCATCTTTGTCCAACACATCAACATTAGCTTCCTTGAATTGTAGAATGACCTGAACGAGCTCTGCACTGCCCCGTCTGCATGCCAAGTGGAGAGCTGTCTGTCCATCAGAATTCTGTGCTTCCAGTAAAGAACTTATCGAGTGACTTGATCTGCCAGTGGCGGCCTTTGTCAACAACTCTCTGTATACATCTTATTTGTGAGCAAGACATAGCCATCTAAATGCAAAATTGAAAACTTACCAAGTAAGGGTTTGTAGGGCTAAAAGATAAACTAACCTAAAACCAATCAAGTTTCCTTCAGATAAAAGTCGATGAAGATGGATAGGGCTATCTTGCAAGGCTTTAATTTCAGGGGGATGTGGTGGTTCATTGCCGCTAGAACAAGGATCTTGCTGAAAGTCGCTGTACAAGGCACAAAGACTTTCAGACAATAAGTAAAAATAATCCAAGTATTGAACTTGCAGCATTTGACTAGGGTATCAGTAAATTAATCTTAGCAACACAAACATCTATGTATTATTGGGATGGTGAAGAACTATTCGTGTCCCATGCAACATATCTCACATACTCCGACATGGCTCTAAAACTAAACATGCATGAGCATGACACATAAAGAGGCGAAATAATTTCCTACATATGCAAGCCAGTAGATCCAGAGCAAGCATTACTTACTTTTCTGGACTCGCCGGTTGGCTGCGAGGTAAATCTTGCAGATGGCGGAGAAATGTTTGTAGCATTGAGATAAAAGACGGTCTTCTTGATGCTTTAAACTGCAAGCAATCACCAATCATCTTCCACAGATCCCTAGGAATGCCAACACCAACTACACTAGCATACTGTGGAGGCAGTCTCCGAGCCTTCACAACAGATCTGTATATTTCCTCAGAACTTAAACCAGCCCACCTGGACAAATGATATGATGTTAACTTTCAGGGCATAAAGGATCGGAGAGGAAATGGTAGGGAGGTTAATGTACATACGGTGGAGAGCCAGTACACATTTCCACCAAAGTGCAACCAAAACTCCACGCATCTGATTCAACTGATATACCAAGTGCATCATCCCAAAATATGTTCAAGGACTTCTTTACTGGTTCCCAAGCCTCAGGGGCAGTGTAATGAGGACTAAGCATTGTACAATCCATGCAAGAGTGAACTCTCGAGGATTCCATCTCTGGTCTAGCTTTGCGACACGAAGCTTTCTTTAAAATAGAAGGGAGTCCATAATCAGAAACCATAGCATGGCCATTTGAGTCCAAGAGAAGATTGGATGGCTTTATATTCATACAAACAACACCAGCGGCATGAAGCTCGGTGACTCCTCTTGCAATGTCAGCACCGTATCTGTAATCCATGCATAACAAAAAAATATGATCAACACATGAATGAGAAACTATGTTATATCAGCTAAGCATTAAATAACAAGCATGTAAAGCCATCCAAGCTCACACCACCTGTGTAGTTATTCAATAGTGTATCCCAAAGATACTTGACAGAAAGTGTGCACCCAATCACATATTCTGTTCAAGTTTACGACAAACCAAATACAAATAGCATCCCGTGTCTTATTACGTCATCCGGTCTAATCATTCAACAGGAACATACAATGTTTTACCACGAGAAAGAAAGGGGAGTAGAAAAAATCTGAAGGATTAGAAATCTGTGTCGGATCAACCGTACATAACCACCTAAATTTTGTAGTCATGTTACCAAATAATTCAGTCATAGTTATAGCACTAATATGCTTTCTGAAACACTAGTGAGTACTATGAGTATGAGACACCAAAAAAGGCCTCAAACCATTCCCTACATTTTCAGTAAGCTACTACATCTTCAATAAGCTACCACGGCCCCACATGTTATATACTTAAATGATTAGATTCTAGAATGCTCGAGGCTATCTCCAGCCAATTCATTTGAACCAGCTGAAAAATCCGAATCACCAGTGAATCATATCATCACGCAAGAAAAAAACATCAATCAGGAATTGTAAAAGAAAAATCCTAAACAATCTTCAGCACACCTTATTTCTTCAATGCCTAATAAAGGGCAGAATTATATGAAAATTTTGTCTAAAAATATCACCAAAGTACCAATGCACATAAAGATACCAAATTTTTAATCCAAGGAGTTCAAGTAGTAAAATGGACCTTAAAATCTGCTCCAAAGTAAGCCGACCCTCATTCTGTTGCATCTCAGACTGAACACTTCCATAGCACTTGTCCATAACTATGCACAAGCATCCATCCATCCTAATTACCCCATGGAAAGCACAAACATTCCTGCACCAAGTGGACTGCAACCTCAAATTCTCAAGCTGCCCCTGAACCCAAACAGCATCAGTGTCCTCCCCAATTGCCACCTTCTTGACAGCGACCTGATGTCTGCACTTGATAGCCCCACCTCCAATCAGCACTCCAAACCACATTTCCACCCCAATCCTCTTCCCCTCCCCAATCCTCCTAATCAATCTTAACTCATGCCTCGACAGCATCCCAACACCACCAACCTCACACCTCGACTCAACCGCCTCGTGCGGACGCCGCCGCCGTCGTGACTTCTCATTCACTTCACCGTTGCCGAACACATCATTTTCATCGTCATCCTCATCATCCGTGAAATCACAATCAACGCTAGACGAGTGGTTGTTCCCCGCCGCCGAAGCGGAGTGAATTAGGGCCAAGATCGCGTAGTTCTTACTCAGTCCACTAACCGAGTTCCCGACCACAGACAAGTGGCGGCATCTCGGACACGACAGCGTCGTGTCCTGCGAAGCGGAGAACATCCGCGACAAACACTCTTTGCAAAAACCATGTCCGCATTGGAGCAGTAACGGTACACGCTCCTCCTCGTTGTACCTGGACTGGCAGACGGAGCAGCACGGAATCTTCATCTCCGTCAATTTCCCCCGACTCCGTCTTAGCTCCCTTTTCTTACACAATTCCCCCAAATCAATTTCAAAAAACAGCAACCAAATCAATCCATTCAAAATCGAATCCTCACTATCCAAAAAGGCAGATCCAGTAACAGGTTGCTCTTCAATTCAAACTCCTGAATTTGAAACTGAGGGTTTAAGCGCTTCAATTAGAAATCGAGTAGACGACGCAAGCAAAGCCACCACCACCACCACCAGCAGCAGCAGAAGGAGAAGAAAGGAGAGAGAGAGAGAGACGAGTCTCGGCGCGTCACTGTGCTGCGTAATTAAACCTTTTCTTCGCCTTTTCCAAATGGTTCGACCGCTCTTGGCTCGGTCGGGGTTTGATTCTCTGTCACATTGCCATCGTATGAGGATTGAGGCATAAAGTGTTAATATTTAATACTGATAGAATAAAGATCACATCAGAATGGATATGTTTGGTGAGAAATAATAACTAATCTCATATATTCATTTTTGTAATCAATGGTTCAAATTAAATAGAATTAATTTATATTATTCGTAGTATGTGCAGCATTACATTATTCGTAGCTTTTCAAAGGATAATGTGTAGCTTTACATACATAATGCTACGCATAATCCTTTGAAAAGCTACGAATAATGTAATGCTAGCATAATCCTTTAAAAGCTACGAATAATATAAATTAATTCAATTTAATCCTAATCATTGAAAACAAAGATGAATGGATGAGATTAGTTCTCATTTCTCACCAAACATGACACTTCTCACCGGAACCGAACTCAATACTGATAATGTTTAATTATTTCAAAAATATAAACTATTATTATTTGTTTTTATGAATTTCAATATTCGAGAATTCATATATGTAAAGAAATCAAAACACTATAATGAAATAAAGTTATAAATGTGTCCTTTCAACAACAAAAAATTGATGTCATCTCCTTTCAAACAAAAAAAATTTTGATCGGGGGTTAGGTGTTATGTTAGTTGAGTTAGAGGATTTTCGAACCCGAGCACACTTTGGTGCCGGGTGGAGTGCTCACCACCGAGCCACTCACTTGCGCCCTATCTCCTTTCAAAATTTGAATTCAGCTCTTTTAGCAATTAATCCAAATTATGTTACAATATTGTAAACTATTTGTGAGGATTAACAATAGGTGATAAGGTAAAGGAGCGTCTATAATCTATTTTAATCGCTACAAACTACAAAGTACAAACAATGTAATTTTTTAAATTAGCTTTAAGTAACCCTCATTTCGTTACACTAAATTTTCAATCAGATGCATTTACATTTGAAATGGAAAAATTATATATGACCACGTACAGAAAAAAAGCATTTAAGGATGTGGAAAGAGAACAATTACATTGCACATTTGTTACTTGTGTTGGGTCTTGTCGAGATTTGCTTCATCCATTGGTGGTACACAGGTACAATGATTTGGTAATTTGCCCAACTTGTTCAGATGCTTTTATGACAAGTGACATTTATGTTAATGTCACGGTCTGATTTTCACATTTGATTCCTATCCAACTGATATATGTTTGTCAAGTACATACACAGAGAAGTGACAACCACATGAACCTTGTTGCAATTTGCAAAGCATTTAAGAGGAATGAGGATGCTGCTGGTATGCAGTAGACAGCGAGAGTTTATTTTTAAACAAGTACATAGGATGCATGGAGAGGATGATCCCAGGATGGGAGATTTAGGTATAGTTGCTTTTTGTAGAATGATTTGAGGAAGTCAGATAAACATTGATCCTTTGCTCCCCAGTCCTGCGCCAGAGGCCAGACCATGTTGGCCAACCACACATACTGGCCAATGAATGTGATGTCGTTGCTTTGCATATGATCCACAATGTTTCCAAGCTCTTCCATGCCTTTGAAGAGAAGCCTGTCAATGACCTGCAATATTTAGGTTTAAATAAAGCAATAAAGGAACCATGGTCGAATGTCAACAAATTGATTCCAAAATGAACACTTGTTTTCTTTCTTTCCAAACCCCCAAAAGTCAAAATACCCTATGAGAGACATACGAGAAAGGACCATGAGGATATCAAGTATCAACAGCCAGTGCCCAGTAGGGGAAATATAATAATAGACAGGAACACAAAACACAACAGAACAAAAGAAAAAACGCATACGAATCAAACATTCGGCCATTTCAGAGGTAGTTTAATTACTCACATAATTTCAGTGCTTTAAGTGGAGAGAATAACAGAATTACCATGTTATGTTTTTTTACACGATTAATAATGAAACTTAAGAGATAGCATACTTGTAGATAGACAATACCAAATATGGCTAACATGGATGGTGAGCAAACTGCGAAAGTGCATGCATGGGCCATGATGTGTTCAATGTGGTTCTCGTTTTTACAAACATGTCCCATGTGATCTACATGATTGATCTATCCTGAACACACTCGGGCTTCAACTCTAGTCTAACATTTGACCATTCCAATAAATTATAGCATACTCTGCTAGCATTATCTTTTCACCTAAACCGGGTACAAGAGTGAAAACTTCATATCAGCTTTTACAACACTACACCATTTTACTTCTTTGGCGACTGAGTTTGCTGTTGTCGCATAAGGGTATGTCGCTCAAGCAAATATAAGCGACACAGTTATTTGTTCAGTCGCTTAAGAAGACTTAGGCGACAAACCCTTATGTGACAAACCAAAGTCTGTCGCTTAAAATGTTGTAGGCGACTGACCTTTATGTGACAAACCAAAATCTGTCGCTTAAGATGTTATAGGTGACTGATCCTTATGTGACAAATCAAAGTCCGTCGCTTAAGATGTTGTAGGCAACTGACCTACTATATCATGTTAATATTAGTTGCTTAAGTATCCAAATTCGGATGCCACATATGCACATTTAATATTACACTCTAGTTTACTATCCAATTGTATTTATTTGTGTATGTGTGTGATTATTTTGTTTTGGTTGTTTAAAACTAATGTGTGTGTTGTGTGGTTTTTCTTTAGACATATTTAGTTAGGTTGAGGTTGAGTTTCATGGTGCATGTTGGAAAATTGTTGGACATATATAGTTTGACTACCATTTGAGTGCGACATGAGATTGAAGTCGAATGATGTGAATGATCAATTTGTTAGATTGTGACAAGTTAAACATAATGTCGTTCATGGTGTGGTATGTTCCTATAAAATTGAAATCAAAATATCTTAATAATGATGCTACATCCGATTGTTAAAAGGAAGATGATAATTTTGATGAGGATGAAAATAACTATTTTGTATTTGATTTATTAATTTTAATGACTATTTTGATTATTAATAAGATTATTCTATGTATATTCGTATGGCTGTTTAAAAGATGTGATTTAATTCAAAAAAATGTAAATTACTTGGGTGACATATATTGTATAAATCAGTGACACATAAGTGTCTAAGCGGGAACAGTTCGATTAGGTGGGAAAAATTATCAATTTCCCCCCAATATTTTTATTTACTTAGGTGACTGATATTTATAAGTTAATTACCTAAATGAGTAATTCTATTAATTTAATCGACTCAACCCAATCTTAGTTCTGAGCCCATCCAAACATATTCAAGCCCATATAACACACTCATCCTCCAAACCCTAAATGGACAGTCCAACTTCTCTTTCTCACTTCACTCGCCGTCATCACTTCCATCGCTCGAGACCTTCCGCATCAGCGAACTGACTTTGCTGCTGCTGAGAAAGAGAACCCTTATGAGTGTGACAACATCAGCCTACCGCATCTCAGTGAATGATCCGGGCGTTAGTGGGAAAAAGAGCAGCTTGCGGATGAGGAAGAAAAGGAAGGTTCTTGTTAGTGGGGTACATCCGTTGACGAAGTCTTCTGCATCGGTGTTTTTGCTAAGATGAACTTGATTTATGGGACTATATTACCTGAGGTGATGGGAAACAAGCCTAATGAGAACACTCCACAATAGTGGTTGAAGAATGCTAATTTGCCTACTGGTAGATAAATGTTGTCTTTTTGCCTACTGATTCTAATAATTTCAATATGAAGGTTTGGCATAGTCTCCTCTGAGTAGTTTCAGAACTGTATGACATCGTTATTTTATTGATTGTAGCTTTGAATGTTGATGATTTAATCATTTTTGTGTTCTGTTTGCTTCATCAGATTAAAGAGGCATTCTTTTTACAAGTGCAACTAGTTGCAGCAAAAAACTGTAATGGAGATGTAAGGTAAGTTACCATATGACTTGTATATAAATTGGAGTTAATGGTTGAAAGTGTAGGAGACATGCCTTTTGTTGTAAGCAGATTTGAATGAAGTAATGAAGACATGCCTCTTGTTCACAAAGCACATTGCCAGCGGCAACAGGAGAAAAGTAATGAACTTCAAAGATCTCAAGAGATGAATCACTCATGGAGTCATGGTTACCTATTCGTGGGTACATAGATCTTTTCTTAGATAGAAAAATATGTAGTACTCTTTGTACCCAAGCATTATAACTTGTGTATTTTGATGGTAGTTTGGAAGTTGAAAAACTTGTAGTTTGATCATTTAAACTATGTATTTGTATTTTGAAAGCAATAAAGGAATTTTGGTTCTATTATGTAATTTATCATTGTTTTATGTAATTGTTTTTTTATGAATTTCTTATGAAATTGGAAAATCAAATTTTTAATAACACTTACGTGACATCCGAAGTCAGTTGCTATGAGTCATATGTCGCTGACCTTAATTTAGTCGCCCAAGTGACTTATTAGAGCGACATACTTAAAAATTTCAGTCGCCTAAATACTTGGGCGACAGAGGATATTAGGTTCAGTCGCTTATATACTTGGGCCACATTGCTTGGGCTACAAACCTTAGGCGACACACAGTTAGTCACATAAGTCTCTGGGCGACTAAAAATAAACTTAGGCGACACATTTAGGTCAGTCGCCAAAGAGGCAAAATGGTGTAGTGCAAGTCCATTTCTACAAACAGCAATATACAGTTTGAATTGCTCCAACATTACCTTCAAACAACAGTTCCTAATAGAACTCTAATATATTACATCTTTAAGTGGAGTGTACAAAGAAGTAAACACTACTTACCAGAAATTTCCATTTGAATCTAAAGTGCCTGATTGACAAATGAGAAGAGATACAAACTTGTCTAATTCGTATGCCCCACCAGGTAACTAGACACGGATCTCAGTGGCGTGTGGAATGGTAGATTATTACGCCCATCTTATGACCATTTGAACTGATCAACAGCGTATATTAATATTGTAAAGTCATGACCTGCATAAAATGTAAACACCGTGATATAATTTAGTTGGCAGAAATTAGAGAGAATCTTTCCATCTCAAGCAGGTGTGATCTAAACTTGCCATCGGTGCCCCATTCAGTCATTCTCACTTGAGATAAATCCATATGAGAGTTTTCATCACTGAAAACTAATTATGCTCCTAAAATGCTTATGATCAAGGATAAAATTAGGTAAATCAAAAGAAAAAAAAAAGGGGGTTAAAACCAGGTGAGGATGCAGGGATGGTATACTATACTACTCAGGAATTACTCAATACATACAATCATATCTTAAGTCAATTACTTCGTTTGAGCATACTGGGGCAGCATGACTTGTTAGATGCATTTGCTTCACCAAAACACAGGACATAATAGCCCATTTTCTTATTCCTTAAAAATTAGGTCTTAACATTCGTAAAAATGAATTTAACATGTCATAATGTACAAAACAACACTCTTTTGAGAAACTAAGAATAGGTGAGATCAGAACTGGCAACATTCAGAGACATTCAATCAGTTTTTACTGGGATTTCAAAGCAAATCTTTCCATCCAACCAATTCCTCTTTTTTTAGTAGATGGATACTGTTGGTGATTTTAGGGTTTTATGACCTAATGTAATGTTCTAATATACAAAGGTATTATACCCTAAAGAACATGATATACATGAATCATCAAAACAAGCAAGTTTAAGTTTCAAACTCAGTGTGGATCGCGTTTTCACGTTGCAATAGCGTGTACCGCGTTTTTCAATAGACATTAGGTTAATGTCGAGTGAAAACGCGGCGAGCTAACGCTCACCGAAAACGCGCGGATCTCAAATGGACAAACAGGTGAAAAACAGTGCGGATCGCGTTTGCAAGAAGCATTATCTATAACCGCGTTTTCCTTTAGCATTAACGCTAATGTTTACTGAAAACGCGGCAGATTAATGTTTGCTGAAAACGCGTCGAATGCGACTGCTCAGTCTGCAGTCGCATCTTCTGCTCGTACCCGGTCGCATGGCTATATAATGAGATCGAATTCTCATTCATATGTGACGAATAATTGCTGTGCAATTACCAGAATTGTCATTCCTCTCTTTGATTCTTCAAAAACCCAAACCCTAGTTTTGCTTTGTTCATTGCCTAAGAACAAAGTGTTTCACGATTTGAATTGTATCTCATATTCAAATTTCCTGCAACCCAAGGCAACGATATAGGGTGGAAATATTGAATTCGGACAGCGATTACGTGGTTCAAATCGCTATCCAAGTACTCATTCATCACACATGGAATTAGAAGAAGAAATTTGCATCCAACCGAAGTTTTCATAACTCGCATCGAAGACCCTAATCAAGACTTGTTGCTGTGAAGTTAAGGAACAAGACGACCCAGCAACTACAAACGAATTCAATATGTTCCTATCGATGGCGAGTCGTGAGATAAGATGGAAAATTTGAAGGAATGAATTGTCAGCATGGTCAAAAGTGTTGCTGCGTATGGGGGAGGTGAAGAATGAAGAAACGATGAGTTTAGGTCTCTTTGGATTGGCGACTTGCTGTTTGGATGGATGAGAATTATCTTGTTAATTGTATTGCTCATACCGGATTGAAAGAAGTTGCTGAACATTGGGGCCTGATGCCTCTCAGAAAGACGCGGCTGAAAAAGGGTTTGATTAAATTTGATTTTGAGTAATAAATTTGTCTAATTGTGTTTTGTGGGCAGGAGATTGTTGTACGAGATTAGTGGGCACTCGTGGATAAAACACAAAATTGGTGAAATTGAGCAAGAATCGGTGAGAAAGGAACACTGCCTTGTAACAGAAGGTTGCCAATTTCTGTAGTCAAAGACGAAACTCTGACTATGGGTTTGAATTCAATGAACGGAATGATTCAATTGGAATGAATTGAGGGATTGCACCTCTAAAACTTCAGTCGTATATACTGAGTTTTGTTCTCTGGTGACTTCCTGGTTAGCAAAAGTTTGGGCCAGCCAAATGTGGATGTCTTGACCCATTAGCATCAAGAAAGTGCTGCTGTGTTAAGCGAATCATTGCTCTCGGACGATTTGTTTTTCTACTTGGTGATGACTGATGCCGATAGGCGAGAGACTGAGTCGCTGATGGGATTAGAAACGGTTGATGGTTCTAACGCGATTCAATTGCTAATTGAGTATCGTATGCAAATCCCATGGCTTGCGGCAATCAGTTGTGTCAATGAAACCTTTAATCAGGGTTTGAGGCGCATTGATCGATTGTGTGTAGTAGTAAATATTCAAATGTAAATTCGAATACTATTTGCTAGTCACGGTGATCAAAACATTTCGGGAATCCGAGATCGAACCCAGAGGATAGGTGTTAAACTAGTAGTGCTAAAGATCAAGCTAGAATGTCTAACGTGGGGGGGGGGGGGTTGTTCCTCTAAGGAGGTCGATAGCAAGAGTTCCACTATCCAAATTAAAGCTTGATCAATGAAAAGAGATTAACAATCAATAAAAGATGACTAGGGATCTAATCCTCCACTAAACAATTATTGTGACGGTAAATTGGGACATTATTGATGAACTTCTCATGCACACACTTAGAATTTAGGCATGCAACATTAATACCAAGTTTAACTCTCGCTCTAACTTAATATTAAGAGGTCACATCTCGCTCAATACCTCAAACTCTCGCTCTATTGGCATTATAAAGTAAGATTACCTACCCTCAAACCCTAGCTCTATTGGCTAGATAATCATACACGTGTAAAAACCATGCCATTCTCATTAGAATTAGAGTGTCGCCATGTAACACAAAAACCCTAATGCTTCTTCATTTAGTTCATTTGAAATCATGCTTTTCAACGCTAGTTACATCAAACATGAAATCAACTAGGGTTCCTATTGAGGACTTCTCACAAACACCTCATAGGCACTCCTTAACATTAAGTTCCAATGAAGAAGAATCATGTGCAAAATCATTCATCAATAACATCTATAGCATTTACAAAGTCACAAACATGTTTAGGGGATTCATAGATCCCCAACCAAGGTCACTACTCACTCATGGTGAGGTTACAATCAAAAACAATGACAAAAGTAGAAAAACCCATATGAGATATAGAGTTTAGAGCTTCTAAACCAATGGAGAATCAAGAGTAATGGAGAATCCTTGTGGTTGGTATCCTTCTTTACTTAATCAGCTCGAAATCCGTGCCAAAACCCTTGGAATTTTTCTGTGTCGGCCCTTGGAATCCGTGCCAAATTCTCTCCCAAAAAGCCACACCCGAAACCCTAATAATTCTGGGTTTTATAGCACTGCCGGTATATGCGATCGCATATTTGCAATTGTGCGATCGCATATCTTGCTTGGTGGTCGGTGGTATGCGATCGCACAAATTTTTGTGCGACTGGATTCTCTATGCGATCGCATACTTGAGATTGTGCGAGCGCATATCTTTCCTTAGCTGCAATTGCGACTTCGGCTTCCGGGTGCGCGATCGCATATAAATTTATGCGACTGGATTTCTTATGCGATCGCATAAACCAACTTATGCGAGCGCGTAACTGCACAAATTCTGACTTTATGCGATCGGTGCTCCAGGGTGTGCGATCGCATGAAATGTTGTGCGACTGCTTGATTTATGCGATCGCATAAATTGTCTTGTGCGATCGCACAGATTTGGGGAGCTTGTGCTCCGGTTCCTATTTTGCTCATTTTAGCTCCAGAATGCTCGGTTTTGCTCCAGAATCAACGCTAACTTGTGTTCTCAGCCTAAGCTCTGTAATTGGCCTGAAATGAACCACAAGGCGTCAAATAGCAAGTGAAATCGTGATAAAACGAACGAAACAATAAGCATAGAGGTCGCCTAAAATGCGTATATTTTAGAGCTATCAAATCACCCCACACTTATCGTTTGATCGTCCCGAGCAAACTAGACATATAGGTCAACAACAAGAAGGCATTTTGCTCAATCATGATCGGCTCAAAGAAACTCCATATGGTTACGAAAACTAACTCAAAAGATTAAGAAACGAAACATGCTACTAACTAACCACTTTCGTAGGTAACACGAGTGCATTTAGCGAATGCACCAAGCCTTTAAACCCCTAGGCTACCCTAGTGGAGGAGTTGTAGTCTCCTGAGAGTTTTCAGAAACGGGAATACTCACAAATCCCACAAAGAGAACAATCATCCAAATAGACATTTTAAACTCACAATTTTCAAAGTACTAGGCAAGGTGTTTTTCATGGAGTTCATAATGTATTCAACTAGATATGTGCATTTCAATCACTACATGAGTCCTCTTCGAATCCTTATAGAAATTCATGAATTAGGACATTCAAGCAAATCAAAGCAAAGACTAATAAATCTTTAATCAAGGATTCTAGTCATTTTCTATATTGGTGACTTCAAGAAAATGATCTAATAATTGCAAAGAAATCTTGTTGGATCACTCACAAATGCTAGCAAGGAGGCTAGTCCATTGGCTTGTGAGCTTTGAACTCATTCTCAAGCCTAGGACGCATAGGTCACTTAGTCGTAAGAGAAGAGGAGTTCCAACAATAAGGTTTTTGTAAATACTTGCAAACCATTTCATGCCTAAAGTATAGAGGAATACGAGGTTCGTCCCTTAGTGAATTCTTGCTAGTAAGTATCAATTGTCTCATTAGTTTTCATGCTAGAGAATGGTGGAATAGCCGATTGTCAAGTCTAATTGAAACGTTAAAGGGGGTAGAAGCCGCACTAAGCACTTTCGAGGGGGAACTTACCTTCCTAACCCTCGGCACTTAGCACATACTTCTTTAAATTTCCTTCCTAATGGTGATCAATCATAAGGAAGGGATTTGGGGCTTATTTCATATGATTTTTTCTTTTTTCTTTACTTTTTTTTTCTTTTTTTTCTTGCCCTCTTTTGACCCCACACTTAGAACTTTGACAAAGGGCTAAGTGTGAAAAATGGAGCATGACAAACCAACAAGACAAATCCACAAGACAAGCAAGGTCGCTAAGGTCGCCTAAAGGTAATCATGGCATGCAAGAGTTTTAAAATTATATTTTTTTCGGTTTTACGCTTTCAAAGATCAACTCTTTAGTCTCAACGAGAAAAAGCTTAGAATAAAAGATAAAGAAGTGCTAGTAGATGCTTTGATCCTCAAGAATGAAAGTCAACAATCCAATCCATTAGACATCTAAAGGATCAATCAAGTGAAATCATGCACGACTAGTTGAATTTAGAGATGAAGTTTTTTTTTCTTCCGAAAATGTAGCCTTGCCTAGACTTTTTGTTTTCATTAATATTTCGAAATTTTTGGATGAATTGCACAGTAGTGTGAGCGTTTTCCCTTAAACATGCAAGTTGAAAGGATTCCATACATGAAAGCACGTCAAGTAAGCACAAACATCGCGTGTAGTCAAAACATAGGCACCCCACACTTATGCCCTATCAAGACATCTAGTTAACTAATCACATGTTAAGAAATTATCAAATATAGGCATTCACACATGCATAGTTCATATCCTCAAATTTTTGCACGAAACAAATAGAAATCCAATCAAAATAGATATACTTAAAGATCGGGAGAGAAAACACTCACAAGCCTAGTTTAACGTCTTGGCAAAGACGGAGCCGATTCTCCTCTTGGGAGATAAGAAGCACGCTTGAGGAGTCTTTTGCTAAGATCCCTCCTCAAGCGGGGCCTTGGACTTGATCTTGTCAAACCACCTTCAAATCCCATTTGAATTTCCTCCCATCAAGCCTACAATGGACTTTCCTTTGGGAGCATGACCCCTTCAAGTATGAAAATCCCTTAAAAATTAAGGGGCCATGGGAGCTTTTTCCGAATAATCTTGGAAAATATGACAAGAAGCTCCAAAACTTGTCTCGAGACTTCGTAGTGAAGAAGGGGTCTTCATAGTTTGTCTCGAGAATGATGGGCATCCCCTCCTTGAGTTTTTCAATAACGTCCACGGGTGCCCATTCCTCAATATCCCTCTCTAGACCTTTGTCTTCTTGCATGCGAGAATGCTCTTCAATTTGCTCCATGAAAACCTCAACAAAGTCTTCATACTTTTGAAGTTCTTGTGGCTCAATATCCTCTTCCTCAATCTTATCCTCATCAAGAATTCGGGATTCACATTTAGGCTCTTCTATAGTGGGAGGGAGGAGTTCTTCTTCATCAATAAAAGTCATTTCCTCTATGCAAGAGGCATCATCCTTGAAGAATTCCTCGTCGGAGAGCCAAGGCGTTGATGGGATGGTGAGCTCTTGTGTGTTCTCGTCTAAATGATCTTGAGATGTGCTAGTAGTGAAGGATGCTTCACTCTTGCATTCTACCTCGTCTTCGTCACAAGATTCACCATTCATCTCCTCATAAAAAGCTTGGGTACCGACTCTCCAAAGTGTATCCTCCCTTTCTTGATCCCTTTCTTCCCTTGAGGCATTAGATTCACAAACTTCTTCTTTGGACACCTCTTCATCATCATCCAAGTCCCCATTTTCCATTGCTTGCCGTGCTAATGTGCTTTCCAACACCTTTCTTTGAGCAATAAGTTCATCCATGCGTTGGCTAATTTGTAGCATGTCTCTATTCGACTTCTCTTGGGATGCAAGGAGTGTGGCAAGCAATGCTTTTATAATAGAGGGCTCACTTGAAGGTTGAGGAGGTGGAGGGTATGGAGGGTAGGAGTCTCCAACTTTAAAGCATTGGCTATCATCCCAATTCGGAGTGTTATAACTAGTCGGATAGCCATGATCTTTCCAATAGGCATTTCGTTGCTCCTCCTCTTGGTCATATTCTTCGTTGTACGAGACTTGTTGGTTGTGGTTGTTCATCCAATAGTCTTCACAATGGGCATTTGGTTGATCATCTTCATAATAATCTCCATTGTGCATGACTTGTTGGTTGTAGGGGTCCATCCTCGCAAAACAATAGAACAAAAGTTAGCAAGAGATATGAGAGAAAAGGAAGAATATACAAGTAGAAGAGAAAGAAAAATATTTATAAGAATAGACAAACTAAACAATCTATTAGCACCTAGTTAATTAACCTATCCCCGGCAACGGCGCCATTTGATCGATTGTGTGTAGTAGTAAATATTCAAATGTAAATTCGAATACTATTTGCTAGTCACGGTGATCAAAACATTTATAAAAGCTCGGGAATCCGAGATCGAACCCAGAGGATAGGTGTTAAACTAGTAGTGCTAAAGATCAAGCTAGAATGTCTAACGTGGGGGGGGGGGGTTGTTCCTCTAAGGAGGTCGATAGCAAGAGTTCCACTATCCAAATTAAAGCTTGATCAATGAAAAGAGATTAACAATCAATAAAAGATGACTAGGGATCCAATCCTCCACTAAACAATTATTGTGACGGTAAATTGGGACATTATTGATGAACTTCTCATGCACACACTTAGAATTTAGGCATGCAACATTAATACCAAGTTTAACTATCGCTCTAACTTAATATTAAGAGGTCACATCTCGCTCAATACCTCAAACTCTCGCTCTATTGGCATTATAAAGTAAGATTACCTACCCTCAAACCCTAGCTCTATTGGCTAGATAATCATACACGTGTAAAAACCATGCCATTCTCATTAGAATTAGAGTGTCGCCATGTAACACAAAAACCCTAATGCTTCTTCATTTAGTTCATTTGAAATCATGCTTTTCAACGCTAGTTACATCAAACATGAAATCAACTAGGGTTCCTGTTGAGGACTTCTCACAAACACCTCATAGGCACTCCTTAACATTAAGTTCCAATGAAGAAGAATCATGTGCAAAATCATTCATCAATAACATCTATAGCATTTACAAAGTCACAAACATGTTTAGGGGATTCATAGATCCCCAACCAAGGTCACTACTCACTCATGGTGAGGTTACAATCAAAAACAATGACAAAAGTAGAAAAACCCATATGAGATATAGAGTTTAGAGCTTCTAAACCAATGGAGAATCAAGAGTAATGGAGAATCCTTGTGGTTGGTATCCTTCTTTACTTAATCAGCTCGAAATCCGTGCCAAAACCCTTGAAATTTTTCTATGTCGGCCCTTGGAATCCGTGCCAAATTCTCTCCCAAAAAGCCACACCCGAAACCCTAATAATTCTGGGTTTTATAGCACTGCCGGTATATGCGATCGCATATTTGCAATTGTGCGATCGCATATCTTGCTTGGTGGTCGGTGGTATGCGATCGCACATATTTTTGTGCGACTGGATTCTCTATGCGATCGCATACTTGAGATTGTGCGAGCGCATATCTTTCCTTAGCTGCAATTGCGACTTCGGCTTCCGGGTGCGCGATCGCATATAAATTTATGCGACTGGATTTCTTATGCGATCGCATAAACCAACTTATGCGAGCGCGTAACTGCACAAATTCTAACTTTATGCGATCGGTGCTCCAGGGTGTGCGATCGCATGAAATGTTGTGCGACTGCTTGATTTATGCGATCGCATAAATTGTCTTGTGCGATCGCACAGATTTGGGGAGCTTGTGCTCCGGTTCCTATTTTGCTCATTTTAGCTCCAGAATGCTCGGTTTTGCTCCAGAATCAACGCTAACTTGTGTTCTCAGCCTAAGCTCTGTAATTGGCCTAAAATGAACCACAAGGCGTCAAATAGCAAGTGAAATCGTGATAAAACGAACGAAACAATAAGCATAGAGGTCGCCTAAAATGCGTATATTTTAGAGCTATCACGCATCGGTTCAGTAAGGTTCATGAATATTCAATCATGGCTGGTGCTCTTGGATTGTCCGGATTGATAACACCTCAATATGGATGGTCGGCTCAGACTGGGCTCACTGCACTAGCCTAATACGAAAAGAGCAAGCCGGATGCAATCTTAAAGGCTCTGTTTGAGATTCTGAATCAATTGGCTTGTTTGGATCTTAAGAAGGAAGGAGGCATCATTCACAACTTGGCCGTCTGTTGCACAGAGCTAGCCGGATGGAAAATAGATGCACATGGATTATCGGTCAGTGATTTAATTTCTAAAATTTGATTTCCAAGTTAAGCTATATCTATCTTGTAGTCAGTACATATGGTTTAGGAAATTTTAAGTTGATTTGCACGTATTAATTGAAATTAGGATTCTAGATTCAGGCAGTTATTAGCTTACCATGTGCATACGTATCTAGACATCTTTATTCTCAATGTGTGATGATATGCTTTGATACAAGAGATGAGAAAGGTAGAATGATACAAAGATGGTGAGTGTCTGAAGAAGAAACAAGAAACGATTGTTTGATTTTTTCTCAAACAAAGATGGATCTATTATTGAGAGATTCAATCTTGAAGGAGAGTAATGGATATGGCGGATCTTTATCTGCTTCCGCCATGTGTTTCTTGTTTCCTCAGACTCATGCTTTGTCTTTTTCGCCTAGTTGTGAACTGGTGATGTTGTTGAAGATGATAAATCCATCATCATTGTCTACGTATTCTTTCTTTTGATTAATGATTGCTGCTGCTTATCATGGTATCCATCTGTTTGTTAGTGTGCTATGTCTAGAACTGTTTGTCTGATTCTAATGTATGAACTATTAGCGAGTGTGAACTGGATTTTGACAGTTAACTATCATGATCTTATATAGTCGGTAAGTATATGATCAATTAGATTGTTGATGATGCATGTGACTTTGGAGCATGTGGTTTCGATGGTTTCAAAATAATTTCAACTAGATAAACTTTCTGATATGATATTGTAGTCCACGAATGTGAAAGTTCTCATACTGATAATGCTTGATTTGTGAAGTTCATGTTTGCATGTTATGACGGAGTTCGCAGTTGTTTCGGTTTTCTCTTATAAGAAATTTTAGTGAAAATATTACATGCATGAGAAGATCATTTATGTTTATGCATCTGCTCTTAGATTATGCTTATTAATAGTGTTGATTCATTTAGATATGGAAATATTTATTTCAATCGAGAAGTAAGAATTGAATCTAGATATGCATTGTTGCCTTTGTTCTTATCTTGGTTACGCTCTATAATGATATTGAAATCATACATGTTAAGGGCCTCATTCAAACTGATTTAGAACATGAGAACTTGCTTCTCATATAAAGTTAAGTTTCCAAGGGAAAAGTTAACTTAGACTGAGAATTGGTTTGACCGTTAATATTGAAGATTTATCTCCTTACGTGATAAATCTGATATTATGAAGTTGAGGCATACTTTAGGCTAATGCCTTATTGTGTATGTGTTATGAACTATGATATATATATATGTGTGTGTTGATGGTTTCAACCAGAATGAAATTAGAATGATTTTTCTAATGTGTAACTCCGGTAATTATACTTGTAAGTTTATCGGGTCGATAAGCTTGATCGGTGGAGTTATGGTTTGAAGTGTCACTGGGATAGTGATTATTTCATTTTCTGGTTTGAAATATTCACTAAGGTTTATGTTAGTGAAGGATACTTTGATGTAAGTATTGGTTGAATACTATACTAAAAAGGGTGTTGAACTGTTGATTGACATGTCGGAAAACTGTGTATTAAATGAAATACAAGTTTTGGGTATGGGATTCTGATTGTGATTCTCCATGTGTGACATGTTGAATCTAGAATAACACATATATTTGTATAATTCTTTTGTTCACATGTTACTTGGTTTATGCTTGCATATCATGATTAGTTGATTGCATAAGTGACATGTGGTGTAAAATTCAAAGGTTGAATTTGAAATGAAAACACTTTGATATTCAAGTTGCGAACTTGGAATATGTATTCTTCTCTTGGTTCCTTCAAAATTTTATAATAGAATTTATAAGAGTGGAACTCTTGATAAATTTGGGACTTATAATAGTGAAGTTGAAAGAGAACATTAATCAAAGTGTTGATTTATGTTATGATATATGCTAGACCTGACATCGCATTAGCGGTGGGCAAGCTTAGTCGATATACTAGTAACCCTAGTATGTAACATTGACAAGCGGCTCATAGGGTATTTAGGTACCTTAAGAGGACAATGAATTTTGGTCTTGCATGTTCTTAATTTCCTTCGGTCATAAGATGGATTTTCTGATGCACGTTAGATTTAAATGAGGAAGGATATCCCTATACAAGTAGAAGGGTAATTTTACTTGGGGAAGATCATTTAATGGGAATCTAAGAAATAAACTTGCATCATAAGTTTAACAATGAAATATGAGTTTGTTGCTCTAGTCGGTGCTTCAAAAGAAGAGGGATGATTAGAGAACATGATATATGAAATTTCATTGTGGGAAAGACCGATATCACCAATATCGATACATTGTGACAGCGCTGATACATTGGCTAAAGGATTTAGCCATGTATACAATGTGGTCTAAACACTTAGGTGTTAGACATAGTGCAGTAAGTGAGCTCATTATGCATGTGGTGATGTCTGTGACTTTTGTTAGGTTATAACAAAAGGTAGGTTAATCACTTGACGAAGTATTAGCTAGAGACTTATTTTCCGAGTCGATAAAGGGGATGGGACAAAACCCATATAATCATCTAGTCGTGGGACACCCAATTCACATCTAACTAGCGTTAGAGCTGAATTCAATGCGGAAAGCCCATTCCTAGAAGATTGATGAACACAAATATGCATCCCCAAGTGTGTGTTCGGTACCTACAAAGGTTAAGGTTGAAGATGAACTCTTCTTAATAGATTCTTTGAAAAAGTGCTAGGTGTAGGAGCACAATCGGGAGGTGTGACCCAAAAAGGAATCTACCTATGTAAACGTGAAGTTTCTGGTCGCTTCATGAGAGATCGGGTTTAATCTCAATACGTTTATGAATGGATAGGGACTCAAGGGCCATTAAGAGTCAAGTTAAACTAACGGTTTGTGAAGTAACACATGTGTGTGTCGCCGTCAAGTACCCAAATGAATTGATTGGTTCAATCCTTAGTGACACCATTTCAATTCGGGTATATTGTATGCGTGATTACACTATGCGGAAATTCAATCGTTTTCGACATTTCCGTTTATGCATGTTTTACTTAAAAACAAGGTATTTTGTGATTCAAAGGGAAACCCAAAAATGGGGGAGGATTGTTGGTGATTTTAGGGTTTTATGACCTAATGTAATGTTCTATTATACAAAGGTATTATACCCTAAAGAACATGATATACATGAATCATCAAAACAAGCAAGTTTAAGTTTCAAACTCAGTGTGGATCGCGTTTTCACGTTGCAATAGCGTGTACCGCGTTTTTCAATAGACATTAGGTTAATGTCGAGTGAAAACGCGGCGAGCTAACGTTCACCGAAAACGCGCGGATCTCAAATGGACAAACGGGTGAAAAACAGTGCGGATCGCGTTTGCAAGAAGCATTATCTATAACCGCGTTTTCCTTTAGCATTAACGCTAATGTTTACTGAAAACGCGGCAGATTAATGTTTGCTGAAAACGCGTCGAATGCGACTGCTCAGTCTGCAGTCGCATCTTCTGCTCGTACCCGGTCGCATGGCTATATAATGAGATCGAATTCTCATTCATATGTGACGAATAATTGCTGTGCAATTACCAGAATTGTCATTCCTCTCTTTGATTCTTCAAAAACCCAAACCCTAGTTTTGCTTTGTTCATTGCCTAAGAACAAAGTGTTTCACGATTTGAATTGTATCTCATATTCAAATTTCCTGCAACCCAAGGCAACGATATAGGGTGGAAATATTGAATTCGGACAGCGATTACGTGGTTCAAATCGCTATCCAAGTACTCATTCATCACACAAGGAATTAGAAGAAGAAATTTGCATCCAACCGAAGTTTTCATAACTCGCATCGAAGACCCTAATCAAGACTTGTTGCTGTGAAGTTAAGGAACAAGACGACCCAGCAACTACAGATACAAAACTGTTGAACAGTAGAAAGACTCATAAAATATCAAAAGAAAAACTATAATAGGAGGAACATGCGAAGAAAAAGACCCAAACCTTTTAACCAATAGTTTCTGCTTAATAAACTATGAACAACTTTCTTTAAAATATTGCATCTTGAAATATATCCTTTCATGCAGGCAAAACAAAAACTGCAATCTACAACTTGAAAATCAAACTATCACCGATGTTCACAGACGTTTCAAGCACCCACTACAAATCCCTACATCAATGACTAGCTTGGCTAGTTAAATTTTCAAACTGGTCCGCTTATGCTCTAATATCCCTTAAGAATGTCAACAGGAAATCCTACATATGCTTCTACATGTAATGCCTGAGAAACTGAAGAAAGCTAGTTCGAGCACAGGCCGACCAGCCTAGCTCCATTAAAAATCTAGCAAAATGCATCCAACAAAACATACGAATGAGTAACGTCAAAACTACACAAGGTCATCAGAAGTTCAGAACACACAACAAACACCCAGAAATCCAAATCTAACTAGAAGAAATTGAATGCAAGGCAAAACTGGGGTGTTTCTCTCTTAAACCCCCATCCTAATAGACTCAATGACAATAGACACTAAATCAAATACTGCAACAAAGACATTAAGGAGATAAATAGGTAAATTGCAGCACAAAGTAGAATCCATGGCTATGGAGAAGCGATAAATAAAAAAAGGAGGAGGCGAACCTTGAGATTAGTGACGGTGGCGTTCTTTCGGATCTGAGAGGCGGCGGTGGAGCGGAGGTGGGAGATGGTAGCGACATCATGCAAATTGTAAATGTCCATGATCCTGGACATGGATCTGCATGCCGTCCTGAAGAAATCGAACGTCCTGGCTCTAGCCTCCTCCAGCGACGCCGAGTTCGGCGGCACCTTCACGGCTCGGAGAGTGAATGCCATCTTCTTCCGATGTCCGCTTCTCTCTGGACTGGCTATTGATCAATTTGAAATCCCTGCCCTAATTCCAGACCGGCTCTTGCGCCCTGTGATTTGATCGACGTATTGCGTTGGCTTCGCTGCCGCGAGGCGCGAGAGCGAGAACAACAGACTACGACGCCGTTTCGGCTGTAACATATCACCCGTCATCTTAGTTGGATTTTCTTTTATACATGATTATTATTAGTAGCATAGCATGTGCATGTAGGCCATTTTTACTCGAATGCTATATATATATAAAAAAGGCAATTATGAAATTAATATGGCACGCTATATATGTAGGTGGGGTTTAACTCTTGATATATTGTCAATGGATTCGATTGTCCTGAGTAGCATATTTCTTCTCATTTTTGTGCATGAGTTTTTTTCGTCCCACCTTGGCGTACGTGAACGTGTTGTTCGTCACTTGTGGACGTGTTAGTTATGTTCTTCTGTAGGTGTTGTTGCTTTGTGGCCCGTGATTACAGAGTCTAGATATTCACATGTACCTGATAAAGTTTTCATGTAATATGTATAAATAATGTATTTGGATATTGTTTGATAGGGAGCAGATCAAATGAGAACCACTGTTTAAGTTGAGAACAGACGAACTTTAGGCTTTTTCCCATGAACTTTAGGGAGTTCGTCACAAACTTGTTTAAAAGCACCGAT
This sequence comes from Rhodiola kirilowii, assembly GCA_033675215.1. Classification (NCBI taxonomy): domain Eukaryota; kingdom Viridiplantae; phylum Streptophyta; class Magnoliopsida; order Saxifragales; family Crassulaceae; genus Rhodiola; species Rhodiola kirilowii. The sequence continues at coordinate 7,964,064 of CM066203.1, read as the reverse complement.
GATTTTTTTAAGGAGAGTTCGTGACGAACTCCCTAAAGTTCACGGAAAATAGCATAAAGTTCGTCTGTTCTCGGTTCTAATCTTAAACAGTGGTTCTCACCCAAACCTGAGCCTTGTTTGATATGTATGAGATGTAAAACCCACGATAAAAAAACGTCTTACTTCATGGACGAGCGATTTTGATTTGAAGTCTAATGTCAACAGAAATTTGAATGTGCAGGTTGATTCATTTTATATATTTTGGAGTCTAATGCCAAAAAAAACTTTCATGGACGAGCGATTCTGCTTCAAGGTATTCGATTATTCGCTATATATTTTGGAATGTCAAAAGAAATTATGAACGACTTCATCACATGTTGTACGCATTTCGTACTAAAATCATATATATATATAAGAGGATACGAGATATGTAATTAACTTTCAGACTTCATCATCGAATGGTTACGATTATAATTTTGATATTCCGTATTTTTTAAAATGTTAAAAAAATCGTAAATGGTTTCATCACATTACACGCTCTCTACTAAAATCAGACATAAAAAATAATTAATATGACACGCGATATGTAACTCAACTTATTACTTCATCATCACCATAAAAAAAACTTATTACTTCATCATCGAACGGTTACAGTTAGAACTTTGATGTTGAAGTACCAGATGATCCGTCATATATTTTGAAATGTAAAAAAATTGTGAACGATTTCGTCACATGTTACGCGTTCTCTACTAAAATTAGATATAAAATAGAAAGTAATTAATATGACACGCAATATGTAACTCAACTTCTTACTTCATCATCGAACGGTTACAATTAAAACTTTCATGTTGAGGTACCGGATGGTCCGGGGTGAATCAGTGGGCTGAAGACGACGTTTATAGAAATTGTGGCTGGGGCTCTAGTGCCTGTTTGAAGCTTGGCTTCTTCCGTTTGGCCACCGTTGGCTTGATGCGGATGCAGACCACTGGGCGGTAAAGATAATTCAATAGGTGCTCGATGGTTATGCTTCACACGGATTACGCTTTCACGTTTTCTGTGTTGTGTTTAGCCGTCATTGTAATTTATTGTTTCGTCTTTATAGTTTCTGTTGGGTCTTTGTTTGTATTTGGCCTCTGTTTCATCAAAAAAAATCACATATAAAAGAAAAAAAATAAGTAATATGACACGCGACATGTAAATCGACTTCCTACTCCACCGTCGAACGGTTTCCATTAAAACTTGGATGTTAAAGTAACACTGCTTATATTCTGAAAAATAAAAAATCGTGACCAATTCCATAAAATGTTGCACTTTCTCTGGTAAAAAATCATACATAAAGAAAGGGGAATAAGGTAACACACAATATGTAATTCAACCTCTTATTTCATTATCCAACGGCTTCCACTAATTCACAAACTTTGATAGAAATTGACAAAATATGAAAGAAATTCAAAAAATCTACCGATTGCTTTGTTATTATTATCTATGAAACTATCTTTAACAACTTAAATAGAAACTTGCCAAATTAAATCATCAAAAGATTAAATATGACATCATCAGTAATTATTAATTTTCCATAACTCACTCAAAATATTAATTAATTATTGTTTATGCGAAAGAAGAAAAAAAAACTTGACTTTCAAGTCTCAGAGCCTTCCGTGGGACCCACTCCTCCTAATTTTCAACTATCCCCCAATTCCATCCTGAATCCCACGGTACATTTAAATGCAAAAACACCCCGCGATTTTTATTTTTTTTTGTAGACTTTACCCGTAACTTTTAAATCAATCAAACACAACTGATTATCTAAATTATTATTTTTTTTGATGGAGTTAGTGGGTTACAGTTAGTATCAGCTCATTTTGAGTTGGTGAGGACTTGAACCCTGGATCTCGTAGAGACGCAGGAGGGGCGCTCACCACTGAGCCACCCGCTATTATCTAAATTATGAAATATGAATGGGGGTTATAGCCTTATAGGTGAGATAATTGAGCTATTGATCAAGTGATAATGATTATTTCCGCCGATTAATATATTTTAGAAATACTACCTTATGATAACAGAAAAAGCAATACAAAATATAATCTTTGAATTTCCAAAAAAATATTTGAATTATAATATATTATATTGTTTGTAAAAATATTTTGAATTTTATGTATCGGAATTTATTCTTCTTTTTTTCTTTGAAAAGTTCATGATTGTTTTGTTTTCAGTCAATTATCAAATACTCTGATTTTGTTTATAAAAAATTAAAATATACCATGTTATAGTTATTAAAGTTAGTGGAGGAGTTTGTATATTTCTATACTTAAGGGGGCTTTCTATAATAACGATATCTTGGCTTCTGCCTGTGGATATAAATACACGTTCAGTCCAAGTTCCTAATTTTTCAAGGAAAGCGGAAATATCAGCAGGTAAATTCGACTGGCGATTTTCGTTTTTTTTCTTCTTCTCTTTTCAATAATTAAATAAATAAAAATTCATCTTCTTCTTTGCGCTCATCACTCTGCGGTTGAATTCCTCGCAGGTAAATCTTCGGCGACGAAGATCAGATGTACCTGCTCGACAAACGTAACTGTTCTCCCGATTATGACTACATTGGAACCTAAAGGTTTGTTTTTTATTTTTCTCCGGTTAGTTTTAATTATTTTGTTCTTAGCTGTTGATCAGTTGCAATCCCTAGTTCTGCTTTCGGTGTTTCCGCTCAATTCGAGTTTTTTCGGCATCGACTCAAGCCATCAATGAGTTTGTGAAGTTGTGTCCTGATGATGGACTCTTCTGCCGTTTCGAATTTTGAGCCCTGAGGGTTTTCGGACTTGATTTGTCTTTGCGTTACGTTTGTTTGTTGATGTTCAATTTTGGTGCTTATGATCATGGATTTCATGTGGTTAGGGGTAGGAAGGCTGTAAATAGTGTTAGGGGTTTCTTTCGGATGATTGTTGAAATTTGAGTTACAGGGTCTTATGTGGTATGTAGCTTGAGCTGAGTTTCATCGTTTTCTAAGATTGTGGGGAACCTTAAATTGTCATATTGGTCCGAGTACTCTGAAACTTGATAATGGCTAGTGCGTGATTTAATCATTGGTTTTGGCTTCACTACTCTAATGAGAAGCTTAGTTTTGGCATAATGAAACTCCATAAATTTTCGAACTTGTGGTGCCTGTCTTCCTTTCTGATGACAAAAATTGTTTTCAGATTGTAACTTAGCAGACCTTTGATTTAGAATTTGTTTAGTTGGTTACACTATTACCCTATGGCATGTAATTTTATTTCATAGTGAAACTGGACTTGCGTAAGGTTCTTGTAGCTAACAATCGCTGGCTGGTCTCGTTAGTGATGATATATTTTTATGTGTTGTATATCTATCTTATATTTTTCCCTCAAAAGATCATGTGGCTCACGCGTTGTCATCTAGAGTTGGTGTACTGCATTGTAATTTTTGTACACTCGCTTGTTGTTTTGCAGAACCTATACAGGGGCATTATGAGGCTTCTAAAAGCCTCCCCGGCAAAGGACACCCCTGCAACATGCAACACAATAAATCTGTTGGGAAAGATGTTATGAAGCCTAAAAATATTCCTAGAGTCTATAAAACCAGAGAGCCTGTGAAAGCAAATGGTACTAGTACTGAGTTCCGTAAACCCTCAGCTGAGATCTTCAAGAAACCAGCATACAAACTAGAAAATAACTCAAGGCCATTGTCCGTCACTCCTGGCTTTCAAAACGTTCAAGCCTTGCAAGTCAATGCTTTTGAGGGTCAATTTTACCCCTATGTGGATTATTGGTATGGAGGTGCTCCTATTGTTCCATATGACATGTTTGGTTATGCCTACCCATATGAAGCTCAGTTCCAAGAATTTCAGTACTTTGTGGTAATAGATTTTGAGGCTACTTGTGATAAGGATCAAATTCCTCAACCACAAGAGATTATTGAGTTCCCATCTGTAGTTGTCAATAGCTTGACTGGCGAACTGGAGGCATACTTTCAGATATATGTGCGACCAACATGCAATAAAAATCTCACGGACTTCTGCAAGGATCTAACTGGCATCCAGCAAATTCAGGTTGGTTTTGATTTCATGGTGCTTGCTACAACTTCTTTATTTTCTCCCTGTTTATTCATGTAATGAGATATAGATGTACATAGACTTCTCAACTGCACACACTTGTAGAAATTTCCATGGGATATTGTCTCTATACTGTCTTATAGTGACTAAAATTCGGATATTCATTGAATATACACCTGCATCTGATCTTGGTAAAGGTCCAATCAAGTAGTTTGGTAAATGATACTGTTAACTGTAGTCATTGAATACACACGCATCTGGCTTTATGCATTTTGAGATAAAGGAATATAGATATAATTTTTTTTCACTGCTTAAGTATAAAGTTTCATGTGACCAGCATCAGCTTAGTATTTGGATTAGGTTCACTGTTTATTGCTTTCATGCTTAACTTGTATATTTGTATCATTTCATGTTTGAGATAGCATACCTTCATCAGATTATGTTTTCTTCTTTTGTGCCCCGTGTGATTGAGACTGCATTTAGCTAAATTCTCACTTCTTCTGATTTATTTCAGGTGGACAAAGGTGTGACCCTTAATGAAGCACTATTTATGCATGATAAATGGCTTGAGCAGCTTGGTATCAAGAACTCAAAGTTTGCTGTGGTAACTTGGTCAGACTGGGACTGTAGGGTTATGTTGGAATCTGAATGCCGCTTCAAGAAGATTCTTAAGCCAACTTATTTTAACCAGTATGTGTCTCGAACATTATGTTGGTATCCTGTGTAGTGTCAGCAAGGGCTTGGCTTTTATTTCAGAGATCAAGCTAGAGGTTATTCTTTAATCGATATATTTTTGTTAAATCATCTCTGTTTCCTTTTCACAGATGGATTAACTTACGGGTTCCCTTCCGCGAAGTCTTTGGCAATGTCCGTTGCAATCTAAGGGAAGCTGTGGAACTGGCTGGCTTGGTTTGGCAAGGTCGGGCGCACTGTGGCTTGGATGATGCAAAAAACACTGCCCGCCTCCTTGCGTACTTCATGCAGATAGGCTTCAAATTATCAATCACAAATTCTCTTACTTGGGAGTCTGCAGACCACTCTGTTCCAAAAAAGCAACCTAGCGAAAACCTTTACTCCCCACCGAATTACTACACACCTCCGCCCGAGCTTCAGCGCTACTGTTACTGTTACTGTGGAGTTAAGAGCATCATGGCGTTGGCCACAGAGCCAGGACCAAGGCAGAACAGCTACTTCTTTGGTTGTGGCAACTGGTCATCAAACATTCGAAACTTCCAGTGCCAGTACTTCGAATGGGCCTCTCCTGCACCTTAGCCAGCAAAAAAAAAAAATCCATCCTCCTCATATTCCCTCAAGCTTTAGCCAAGGGGAGTGTTGGTGTGAAAGATGGTAGAGAGTTTAGCAGTGTCCGGCCTTGTGTCTTTGACAGAATTCTTAATATAAAACATTTAGGGGTTATCAAACTTCAATTTGCTTGCAGGCTTGTGTGAGTTCTAGACAGGATAAGTTTATGTTATGTTTGAGACTCTAGTTTGCAGACTAAGACTTGTTGCATCTTTGAAGTTAAGCTATAGTTTTTAATCTTGTTATTATGCTGTTTTATTAGAAACACATAAGTAATATGTGGTTGCTGCTGATCTGATCTGATCTGATCTGTTTCCTGCTTTGTTGCTTCGTTTTCTAAATTTAGTAGAGAACTGAAAAGCTGATGATATACATTTGCAAAAACTCATCATCATAAACAAGTAATAAAATAACTGAAAGAAAGCCTAACGTGCAACCCTCCCCTCCCTCTGAACTGATTCTCTTCTTACTGCACATATAAATAAAACTCTCATCTCATCATGCACATCCATTTTCAAAAATTCAAATTCAAAGCCATGGAGGCCTCAAATAAGGCATCACCATCATCACCCTCCACCCCAACAACTCGTCCTCCCATCTCCCTCCAGCAACCCTCTAATTCCAACAAAAAAGGCCCCACCAAAACCACCCGCCTGTTCCGCCGCGTCCGCTCCGTCTTCAAATCGTTCCCAATAATAACCCACCCAGCCTGCAAGATCCCAGTCCTCCAGAATCACCACAGCAACACCAGGCTTCACGAAGGAACACACATCCACGGCGGAACCAGACTCACAGGAACGTTGTTCGGACATCGAAAAGGCAGGATCAGCTTAGCCATCCAAGATAATCCCAAGTGTCTACCAATGCTGTTAATCGAGCTGGGGATAAACACAGGGAAGTTGCTGCAGGACATGGGGATGGGGATGGTGAGGATCGCCATGGAATGCGAAAAGCAGCAGCAAAGCAGCAATAACGGATCATCATCAAAGCTGATGGACGAGCCGGTGTGGACGTTATTTTGTAATGGGAGGAAAAGTGGGTATGGGGTGAAGAGGGAGGCGAGTGAGGATGATTTGAACGTGATGCAAGTGCTCTGCGCCGTGTCGATGGGGGCCGGAGTGCTGCCTGCGGACGATGAGACTGAGGAGTCGCCCGATGGGGAGATGACGTACATGAGAGCTTATTTTGAGAGGGTTGTGGGGTCTAAGGATTCCGAGACTTATTATATGATGAACCCTGATGGGAATAATGGCCCTGAGTTGAGTATTTTCTTTGTAAGAATTTAGGGAGAAACTATTTTTGTCCTCTATATATGATCGAAGGCCGCGGCGAGGGGCGGCTCAGGGCCGGGCGGGGCGGCGATGTTTGGATGGTGGCGAGTGGTAGGGGGATAGATATGGGTAATGCGGTTGATGGATTGAAGTTTGTTTGTAATTTTTTTTGTGGTTTGTATTTTCTTTTAATTACTATTTTGAGGTTTTTTTTGTGAACTAGGGGAGCAAAATTGGGCAAATTTATCTACGGTAAAAATAATTCGGTGAACAGAATAAATTTTGATATAGGTAAAGTTATCGATTTATCGAAAAATATAAATATAAATATATATTATAAAAAAATCAACATATATATTTATAATATATATTAAAAATAATTTTTAAAAATAAAACATTTCAGTAAATCGATAACCGTAAAAGAAATAAGATTTTAAAATTTAATAAATTGGTAAACAATAAAACAGTAAATGGTAAAACGGTAATTTACGATTTGATCTCCCCCGACCATGAATGCTTATTGTAGACATGTTTAGAGAGGTATAAAGAAATTGTGTTATAAAGACGTGTGACTTGTGATTGCAAATTGTGCATAGATTTATTTTAAATCAAACAGTGTAACGTTATCTTAATGAAAAATAGATAAATAAATTGACAACGTGCAAAGCATACCTCAATCTCAATTGCTTAACTATTTTGGGCATTATGGTCCGATCCAACTCATTCCTTTAGGCCTTGGTCCACTCCAACTGAATCGGACCGATCAGTCCAAGGTGGAGGCACGGTGTACATTGGACTGTGTCAAAACACGCATTCCAAAATTGAATTTTACGTTAATTAACTAGAAAGTATTAATATCAGGTATAAAATAACTTTTTGGTATAAAATTCGTCAAAATCATTTTATAGTTCGTCGAAATTCGAGCCGAAAAATGAAAAGACGACATAATTTGTCAGTTTCATTTTATAGTTTGTTACACAAAAAAATCAAGATTTAATCTCATTCATTCAAATCACAAGATCAAGGGCTATGATTACTTTGTATTTTATACCAAAATATTAACTTTGTACGTGATCCTTTTTCTAATTAGAAATATTGTTGAGGTCTTCTTCATTCTCATCTATCTATTGGTGTAAAAAGCTTAACGGCTCAACTTAACAATTAATTGGCAGGAAATGCTTAATTATTTAATGAATGTTACTTTTTAGTCGTTGATTGTTTTGGTCTTTGTTTAGAAGATGATATATACTAATATTAGCTTTTGGATTATTGATATTATTGGAGTAATTATTGCAGTTGATATTACTAATAAAAGACCTTTTCTTCAAGGGTCGTGGACTCTCTTTTTTAGCTCCATATTCGGCTTTTCAATCGTACGTGTTTTCTTGCTTGTCCAAATTAGATTCAACCACTATGCAATATAGAACATTTCAAAACGACTCCATTTTAAATTAAATAATAATATAACAAAACAATACCGTTTTTATTAAAATGATAATATTTTAATATTCGCAGCATATAAATACGCTGCACCTGATTCTTTACCCGTTTGATGAATAATGACGTAGTTTCCAAGTTGTTGAATATCTCCCTTTTAAACTTTATTTCTATTGAAAATAACGACGTAATCTCCGTTTTGTCTAGTTGTTTGTTCTGTTTTTTAGGTGTTAGGTTTTCGGTTGTCAGGAGTAGTCTCCTGCTGGTTTCGGTCTGGCCGTCTGGCCATGGCTGCTACCAGTTTCATGGAAGTTGGCTGATGTCTCTTCCCCTTTGTGGGCCAGTTGTTATATTCTGGGACTTTGTGCCCAGAATTTATATGTTGTTGTAAGACAATCGAAAAAAGAAAAAAACTTAGCAAGGAAGCATTGGACAAGTGAGGAATGACAACAACAAAAATTTAAACAAAAGAAGAACGACCAACAATGATAATGCTTCTTGTACGTCGAGAGAGATTGATATAATGTATCGTGGTTGTTACTTTTGAAGGTCGTGCTTTTTGCACCAATTTGAAAGAATACATAGCCTAATTAAATTCCAGTAAAAAAAAGATAAAAGACACTTCTATATGCTGCATTATTTCATGCATCTATAATTAGAAAATTCCAGCACTAATTTAATTTATTGAATATAAAGAGAGAGAGACAAGAGTTGTGCCGTGTCGTGTCGGTTGAAGCTAGTTAAAACATACTGAATCTTTGACCAGCTTTTTTGAATCTTTACATGGCCAATGGCTTCCATCCATGCACACAATTGTTGCAAAGCCTGCAAGTTAGCAAAATAATACTCAATCATGCACATGAATTGTTATCCCGGTCAACCGAAGGACATGCATAGTTCATAATAATTATTATTTTTCCTTTTAAATAAAGTGTCGAGCAAGCAATGGAAATAAAAAGTTTTGCACGAGTGGAATATATTGAGTTAAGGCGAGAGTCTAATCATGTTTAATGAAGGGTGCTTTTGACCTCTAGCTATAGCAAAATTGTTCGCCGTTAAATTATAAAATTAAATTTAAAAAATACTATACCACGGACGACCTCTTCACCCTTTGATAATTATTCAATAAGACGCTATAAACCAAACCGCATACAAACAGAACTTGTTATTAGTTTTTACAAAGAAATTTGAACTGAAAATCAAAAGTGTTCTATGAGACGAGGCCAAGTGGATAGCCCAGTGGTGGCATCCCTGTGTGTTGAAATATATTTTGGTATGTCGCTGGGCCTTTTGTTATCCAACGAACATACCCAACAAAGCCTGCAGCTCATATGGTTACCATGTTACCACAAGGTTGGTACATGTGTTAAAGGGTGAGGGTTCAATCCCCACCAACAATCACCAAGGTTACAAAATCCAAGCTTTGTTCTTGGGCCTTGAGAGTGGTTGGAGTGCATGCCTGCAGGCTTTGTTGGATATGTTCGTTGGATAACAAGGCCCAGCGACATACCAAAATATATTTCAACATAAAGTGCACTTTATGTTGAAATAGCTCATATGGTTACCATGTTACCACAAGGTTGGTACATGTGCTAAAGGGTGAGGGTTCAATCCCCACCAACAACCACCAAGGTTACAAAATCCAAGCTTTGTTCTTGGGCCTTGAGAGTGGTTGGAGTGCATGCCTGCAGGTTTTGTTGGGTATGTTCGTTGGATAACAAGGCCCAGCGACATACCAAAATATATTTCAACATAAAGTGCACTTTATGTTGAAATAGCTCATATGGTTACCATGTTACCACAAGGTTGGTACATGTGTTAAAGGGTGAGGGTTCAATCCCCACCAACAACCACCAAGGTTACAAAATCCAAGCTTTGTTCTTGGGCCTTGAGAGTGGTTGGAGTGCATGCCTGCATGCTTTGTTGGGTATGTTCGTTGGATAACAAAAGGCCCAGCGACATACCAAAATATATTTCAACACTGTGTGTCAACAAAGACCCAGAATTCAAAGTCCTCGTGCTAACACCTAACATTAACATTTACAGATACTAACTTGACTATAACCCCTATAAGAAAAAGCGTTATATGAGACAGAGAAAGAAAACAAAACAATGTTGATGACTCTACACTTAAAAGGAGCAAAAGAAGCAAAGGAGAAAAGAAAACTTTAGTTAGTTAGCTATCTCACACACAAAGCCGGCCTCAATTAGTTTGTTCAAACTATCACATGACATTTCTTTTTGTATTTCATTTTCAGTCCCAAAAAAAAAGGTTGAATCATAGTTCTCTACTTTTACTATCTTTTGTTTTTTGTACACTTACTGCGATTATCGCGTATGTGAGCTATTTGGTGATAGAATGAAAACTTTAGTTGAAAAAACAGTCCCACACGACTGGTTTCATTTTAAAGCTAATTTTAATTAGCTACATGCATAAGAGTCTTGCTTTTCCTATTTTAACTTTATGCACTAATACTGAATATCGACTAGCTCAAATGTAAATCTCTATTTTCATGAATCGAGATTTTTAGGCTAAAGTTCGCGATGAACTAACAAAATTCATGGAAAAGAGCCTAAATTTTATCGGTTCGCAGGTTCTCAAGTAAATGGTGGTTCTCATTTGATCCGCTCCCTTTGTGAACAATTAGGTATTTATTAAATACGTGGATCGCTCAAATGAGAACCCTTCTTTTTTTTCGGGAACTTTGAGAACCCCTTCGTTATGTAGTTTCGCCTTCGTTATGCACTTTTGAAAAGTTTAAAATGCATCTAGGCAAAATATGCTCAAAACAACATAATGAATGAAAAAAAAGTTAGTGGGACACGTGTCACCTCCACATTCAAAGATGCAAAACTTGATCCAATTGTAAGATTTGGGGTCTCGAATTCTCGAATTTTCAGGAGTTATCAACCGAACGCTCCCCTACTAAATAATTTATTATGTTTCACATACAAATGAATAATTGGATGTTGTTCTAAATAATTTATTTTTTTGGACAGTTTCACATATAATGGTATCGTTTTATTATATTTAAAAAAAATTATCAATTGAACTGATGTCGATTTTTCTAAAACGACGGGGTCTTTTTCCGTTAGGACATTTATCAAAGAACTTTACCTATTCGATGTCAAAGTTCCATTTTTATCTCTTTTATGTGTCAAAGTTCAACTTTACCTATTTCGTGATGGAAGAGTTGGACAGCCAGACATGCAAATCTGCTTATTTCGTGTTTGGTGCCTAATGCAAGAATAATTGTTTTTGAAAATGATTTATTAACATGCATAACTTAATCTGCTGCACTCTCTAGTAGCCGAATCCAAGAAAGTATATATATATATATATGACAATTCAAGTCGAAGAATATGATTGTTACTACTTATTATATATATAGTTGGAGTGTGATTAGATTCCCATATTCATTTAATCATACACACTTTGTCGAACCCACTATATGAATTAATTATATATAAAATATATATCCACACAACTCAACTAATTTCCGCATCAATAATTTACAAGTTATCACTACTAACAGTAACCATACAACGTCGTCACAAAACATTATGATTTTATAATTAATAAAAATATAATCACAAAAAGTGAATACTGAGATTATAAATATTATAAAGGATTTGCTCCCCAGTGAACACACTAATAAGTTTCATAGTGCTTAATTAACCTAGGAAAATTATCTATTGATATAAAAAAAAACAACTGGCCCGTTTTCTATCATTAGTTTCATATTTAATAGGATTCATTTTTTTTTATTAAAAAGAGTATTGGTCTGAATAATTAATTGAGGCACTAATTTGATCAAAATCCGGTCCCTAAATTCACAGCTAATAATTTGCATACTTACAATTGAGAAGTTATTACTTATTAGGAATATTTTGTTCCTACGGAATGTCAACTATTATCAATAATAAGTCATTGTTTTCCAAATTTTTTTCTAATATATCTCTAATATTACTAATTGAATCGACTTGAAGAAATAAACTTCAAAGATTTTGTTCTGGTATATAATCCTGACAGACAGTGTGTGTACGTGAAAGATGGGCATGAGCTAAAATTTGAGGTAGGGTTTTATTAGTTAATGTGCCTTCAAATCAAACAAACAGAATCTTATGGAACTTGATCCCTTCGTAAATAAAAGTATCAATATAGATCACAAATGGGTGGCATATAGAATGATTCTCTTATGAGATTAAGAGATTCTTTTTACATTTATAAATAAAAACATGAGAGGGGACGCTCCGTTGAGGCAATGTTGATAAAATGAGACAGTGAAGCACAGTATAAGCTACTCATTGTGCGTGGTGACATGGCAGAGAATAGTTTTTTACTGTTTGTTTTTTGTTTTTTTTTGTAGTAGGAAACGTGACGCGCCCACAAAGCACGAAATAAATGTGTGGCTCATATCATGTCTCACTGCTTCATACTAATTTCCTTGCTTCAGAGCGCTCCACAAACATGAGATATATGCTTTCTTTTAAGGAAAATGGTTTCTTATGTCATGTGGCTGCAGGTTGCACAAAAGCTGACTAGGATTCCTTTATCTCCAGTTGGTGTGGTGCTAACCTTAGTAGTGTCCCCCTCACACCACTTTTCTCATCCATTTTTTGATATCCCAAATGATTATGTTCAAATTGTGCTCTCATTTCTTGAACCTTCTTCAAATTTCCTGATTTTTCGCCGTTCCAAATTATCACAAAGTTAATAATTTTCACTCAAAATTTTGTTTGATGAAAAGGGGTACAACGATGCAATACATTCGATACATATTATCTAATAAATATATATTGCATCTCGTCCAGATACTTAAATCATATTGGTACGTATATATCCGCTGCTTTGATGCACGGACCATGTTTGACACATTTACCATGGATCCGCTCACATCTACTCCGGACATTTGAAGCACAAGCCACATTGACACCTTTACGTGCGCGAGGTGTGGAAGAAGAAGGCATTCGCGAGGGATGAAGGAAGCATCCACGCACGAGACGGGACGAGGAAAATGGAAATTGAAAGAAAAAAAAGAAAATTGGTGGCCCCAGGATTCGAACCCAGGCGTAAAGATCCAATCATCTTTGAAAAATTTCAATCAAAAAATATTAGGCAGGAAAATTTACACACGGTACGTTTTAGCCAATGAAGAAAGAAAACTGCAAACTTTTGGCAGTTAGAAATAATAAGGCTAATCCTTTGTTTATACTTCAACTCCTTTACACAGGTTTATCCAATTTCAGAGGTAAAAATTCTGTTTTAATTCTGATATGGGATAGATCAATCAGCAATAGCAATAGTAGTAATGTCAACAAATTATTTATATATATTTTGACATGCCAAAATTCACAAGAACATATTCACAAAACCAGACAAAGAATATATATTTACAGTTTTTTCTCCACTGACAAATTAGTTTATGCACATGTGGGGACTGACCCAACAAATGTCCTAGAGAAACTCTCTATTCAGGAAGACAATATTAAAATGTAATAGTTCGTATGAGCATGCTTTTTGTTGTTGATATATAGAATTATTAATGAGGATGCTTAATTCGAAAATATATACTCACAAAACAAATTTTGAAAAAGAATAAGATCCCACGAAAGTATAGTTATATAATTCGATATACATCGCTTGGTTGATTCCCTTATCATTCAAAAATCTTAGAACTCAAATTTGATCATTGGATCACGCGATGCATCTTCGAATACGCATCTTACACATATTAGATTGATGACTTGTCAACACTACAGTAACTTGAATAATGTACTTTTAATAGTGGATATAGAAAAGTTCTCATTTGAACGTTTTTTTTACGCACCCATGTATATAATTGCAAAGAAAATATCATGAGAACCCTAATATATAAAACAAATTCCAAACTTTACTTATATCATGTAACTTAATTTAGTTATGGATAAGTATATTATTGATATAATTTTTTATATTTTTCTCACTCTTAAGAAAAAATGGTAGACCCTCCTTGATGAATCACAAAACAATAATATGTGTTTGCTGTTAGACAAAAATGACACAACTCTCTCTTCATTTTGTGCTTTCATCTTCTATATAAACAGAAGTGGGATTAAAACAAACACACATCAATCTCTATAGAGATCATTTTCCTCTCTCTTTTTTCTCTATCAATTTTCCCCATTGAAGTACTTCAAGAAGAAGATAATATGGAGAAACTAACTGGATGTGGCAAGTTCTTGGAGACTAGCAAGCCTTACTTTGCCATGATATCCTTGCAATTTGGGTATGCAGGGATGAATATCATCACCAAGGTTTCGCTTAACCGTGGTATGAGCCACTATGTTCTAGTCGTTTATCGTCACGCTATTGCCACTGGTGTCATTGCTCCCTTCGCTTTTTGCCTCGAATGGTACGCGACAAAAGTAGTGTTTTGAAAACCAGTTTTTATGCATCACACCTTAAATGGGATTTAATTAGTACTCATTCGGATCGATTTGTTGTATATATATTTTACAGGAAAAGACAGCCAAAAATAACGTTATCGATTTTCATGCAAATATTCGTCTTAGGACTCCTTGGTCCGGTCATTGATCAAAATTTTTACTATGCTGGGTTGAAGTATACCTCTCCAACATTCTCATGTGCCATGAGCAACATGTTACCTGCAATGACCTTCATCATGGCTGTCATTTTTCGGTAAAAATTAGCTCTAGCTATACTCTCACTTTAATCAATTAATGTTTATTTTTTTTTAAATATGACGAATAAAAATTTAGCTGAGCTTGGAAATTAAACTTTGTCAGGATGGAGAAAATACAGCTAAAGATGGTGAGATGCCAAGCGAAGATCGCTGGAACGGCGCTGTCAGTTGCTGGAGCGATGCTAATGACTCTCTACAAAGGTCCATTAGTTCAAATGATGTGGTCTGAGCACATTCATCCCAAAAAATCATACGTAACTGACACAACTGGAACAACTGACAAGGATTGGTTCAAAGGTTCAATCTTACTAATCATAGCAACACTGGCATGGGCTGCTTTGTTTGTGCTCCAAACTCACACTTTGAAGACCTACACAAACCACCAGCTCTCTTTAACCTCACTTATATGCTTTATGGGCACTCTTCAAGCCATTGCTGTCACTTTTGTGATGGAGCATGACATGTCTGCGTGGCAAATCGGGTGGGATATGAACCTTCTCGCCGCTGCTTATGCTGTAAGTATCAACTGTACTTACAATTTGTTACGAATAGAGCGAATTATTATTGATAGTTGGCCAAACAACCTATATATATATATACAGCACAGAAATATTAAGAGCTATATTTTGTTAGGTTCCTTTTTATACCCCTGATAACTAAATTTTGTATATATACTAAATAGTTATTGTTCATGTAGGGAATTGTGACATCAAGTATTTCATACTATGTACAAGGGTTGGTGATCAAGCAAAGAGGTCCTGTGTTCGCGACGGCTTTTAGTCCTTTGATGATGATTGTTGTAGCTATTATGGGGTCATTCATACTTGCAGAAAAGATCTTCCTTGGAGGGTATATATAAGCTTAATTAATGCATTTTACCATTAATTTCAAACTTCTTATTACTAGCTTGAGAACTAATTAGCAATAATAATTCTGTTGCAGTATCATTGGTTCAGTTTTGATCGTGTTCGGACTGTACTCAGTTCTATGGGGAAAACACAAAGAGATGATAGACCAAAAGCGTAGTGGCAGCAACTCTGATGAAGAAATACAAGAAGCAATCAAACATGTGACAGCTGCTGCAAATGGAAATGGAAACATGACGACGTCCAACGAGAAAAATGACGATGAAGATCAAGACGACGTTGAGTCACAGAAAAGTGAAGCCAACAAGAACAAGCTCAATTCATCTCTACAGATCTGCTTCAAGCCAATTAACCCGGACCAAAAACTCTAACTAGCCTATATGCAAATGATGAATGAATGAATAAAATTTTAAGTAAAAGGGGCTTGTTAACATCCTTTTTGTTTTGACTAGCTGCTGCTGCTGCTTGCTTGCTACTACTCTCTTCTTTGTAATTTAGTTTTATTTTGGTTGTTTAGAGGACATCCGCCATCATGTGACAAAAAGTAATTAAGCCTTTGGGGGCGAGTTTGTATGATCAAAAGCTTGTTGTGTTTTGCAAATTGAGTACAACTTATATGAATTTTAAATTAATTAATGAAAGCAGATTAGCAGAGTGTTAATCAAATTCTTATTCCTGTAATAATATTATTGTTCTTTCCGACAGAAACGTTTCTCCACTAAATAATATAATAATATGTTTTACACACGCGAACAGATCAAATCAAATGTGATTGTTGTTTGCGCGGTGATGCATTTCTCCACTAAGGTTTTCCATCCAGTGATTCTTGAGTTTTGGGATCCACCTATCATTCTTTGAATCTCTACTATTATTATTTATGTGGCTCTGCTAAGAGTATTATTGTCCCACAATTAACTTTGCATAATCTCAAAACTAATTATTATTGTATAACAATTAAGTAATGTTAATTTATGAAGATTATCAGTTTTCCACATAATCATTAAGCAACTTCATTTGTCTCATCTAACTAAAAGCTCCTTTGGGAGTTGTTGGAAAATTGAACTCTTAAAGCACTGTTTGTTCAGCTTCATTAAGAACGTCTTTAATTCATCCTAACCTTCTTTTGTGGTTTGTGAGGTCACCACCAAACGTCTAAATTAACCAACTACCATACTAATAATAACAATAATGAAATGGACCTTCTTTTTTATTGGAAACTAAAAAAATGCGTAAAAAATTATAGATAAGAAATTATGTACAGAGCAGGATACACTAGTTAAACAAGGCTAATAAAGTAATGGGAAACAGGCAAGGAACAATGCCAAATTTGTTCTGTGCTTACCATCACATTGGAAAAGATATGAAACAATGAATTTCCGAGAAAAACATCTTTCCTGATATTATTGAAGTTCTGAAAAAGTAGGTGCGAGTAAATATGTTGGCTGTCTGTATATATATGACTTTGCAATTGTTAAGTATAATCAGGGAGGTGAGCTGGAATACAACTTGCATCAAGTTTACTTCGTTCTTTATGTAATGATGTATATGGATGTAGTTGTTTTGACTCCAAAAGCATATGCCAAAACCTTCATGCACTCAAAGAATTATCGGGCAAGTTATCTAAGTAGCCAGAGTTTGATTGATCACACACCCATCTGCATTCTGAGCCGCGTAGTAAAACACTTGAGGAAAAAAAGCTGTATATGAGCTCCATATTGATAAGACACCATCATTTTTGAAGCTGAGAATGGCTGACAAAGTTACTTACTGCCAGTAAGTCCTTTTCCAGCATACTTAAAAGATTGACAGTAGCGAATGTTGGGGTGTGTCTGCTTTACAGCCTTCATTGGTCTATCTATGTCTTCACTATATGAAAATAATTTCCTGCAATTTCAATATTTTTCATCAGAATTCGAGGAAACCAGCATAAAGAGATAATATGAATCTAACTACTATCAGTTGAAGATTCATCAAACTAGCAGATACTATTGAACAGTTCGACAATCTGAGAGACGTTGCCGCATATTCCTTAGTCTTTAATGAAACATAAAACAGGCACTGGATGCCACCATTTGTAATATAATATTTAGGAGAAATCTGACCCTAGCTACCTTAAACACACAGGAACCAAACTGGTTTTGATGGTTAGTATCCAACTAGGGGTAAAAAATGCACATGGAAAACAATACCATACAATAACACATGCAGACTAGATTAATAAAGAAAAAAAAAGATGAAGCAGTGCTTGCCCATTTATCAATCCCAGTAAGTTTTATTAGAAAACTATGCTGAAATGATAGGACTCTTGATGAGTCTAGCATTTGAAGTGTATTCCAAGTCTGATTGAGAACAACAAAAGAAAAAAAAGAACATTGTGACTCCTTATATTATATTCTCCGACAATTTAGCTAAAACGAGATATTCAGGTAAGAGATCCACCTTTTCACCTACTGTCAAGTGGTAGGAGATAAATTTTTTGGCTACACAAAATGCCAGACCAAATTAACATGATTTCACAGTTAGCTTTTCGCATAAGCAATAGTGATGTTTTTCATATTAGTACACAGTTTCGAGTTTTTTTTAAAACTGACCCAAAACGAGTTTGAGATTTCAAAACTGACCCATGCGAGTTTCACATTTCAAAACTGACCCATTTTTAATAAAACCGGATCCCCAGGATCCGGTTTTCTGTATTTTTCAAAATACCGGATCCCCATGATCCGGTTTTCTGTGTTTTTCAAAAACCGGATCCCCAGGATCCGGTTTTCTGTGCAAACTCAACACGTGGAGTTCTCTCATTCGAACGCGCACATAACACCGGACCGGGTATTTTGAAAAACACAGAAAACCGGATTCCCAGGATCCGGTTTTCTAAATACCGGATCCCCAAAATCCGGTATTTATAAAACCGGATCCTGGGAATCCGGTTTCATTAAAAATGGGTCAGTTTTGAAATGTGAAACTCGCATGGGTCAGTTTTGAAATCCCAAACTCGTTTTGGGTCAGTTTTAAAAAAAACTCCACAGTTTCTCCTTTCCTGATCTTTCAACAGCTATAATACTGATCATGAGACCTGGAGCTTTTGCCATCTTCTAGTTTTTACAGGTAACTCATCCATCAGAAAGTAAGTTCTAATCCAAACCATCATTAAAAAGTTCGCAGTTGTAAAAGAAAATATTTTGTGCTAATTTAAATCAAGGTCGTATTGCTATTTCTTGTGTGGCCAAAGCTAGTGAACATACAACTCAATACAATAGATTTCCACTGCCCCTGTAACTGACCCAACATATAATATATCACTCGGAGAAAAGTCCTTAAGTTAGGCAACCCGTGTAAGGCGACATACAATGAAAAGAAATTAAAATAAAAAAAATCAAAAACTGGAAAGTTAAGACGTTCACACGTAACGAACTTTCATTCAACACAATATGACAAAGAACACCAAAACTTAAGGGCATGGCTTTAGAAACATATTCACCTAATTAATAAGTATATTGAAATTTGAAAAAAATCAACTTGTTCACGTATCCTCGTCTCAAACATACCGTAGGGATATACAACAGCAATCCACAAGCCTCGTCTCATAACTATTCAACATGCAGCATCCTTGAAGTTCGAGCAGCCATATTTGCAACTTGAGCTTGCATCTGCAAAGATTTGATTTTTGCGATAGTAGCACGGTACACAAACTGCTCCCTGGACAAAGACCTCACAGTCCTCAAATACTGATCAAAAGATATAGAACCATCCTGCAAAGCCTTATCCAATGTATAAATTGCATCCTCTATAGCAAAATCCAAAGTGGTGGTCTCAATCAGCTGCTTTGAAAGAGGGTCACACGGCTGAAATACATCATCAACATCCACATTCCCCACATTCTTGACTTTCCCTTCATTTTCACGCAACCAAGCTTCAACCACATCCGTGTTCATCAAAATCATCTGCAACTGCTGCTCTAATCCCTCCTTTTCATTCAACAGCTCTCTCAATCCTCTAGAAAGCTGCCCTTCTCTCTGCCGCAAAACTCCCTGAGCGTTAAACAATCCCTCCATCTCCCCTTCTATACTCTTTGACAAAATCATTACATCCTTATGAGCCATCTCCATAAGCTTTTTGATTGCATTACGCCTGAAGACCTCAGCAGGATCATCTGCTTTCTGAACCTGCTGAGCCAACCGCGAACCACCACCAGAAGCGGCGGCACCGTAAGGCGACGGCTGATAAGCCCTGGGCAACGGACTGACCGGCCTAGGACTAGACGAACCAGCGTTGGAATTGAAACTCTGCTGCGACCCAGTCGATCCGATACCAGGATTCGCACTAGGGTTAACTCTCCGCTGCGAGTACAGCGGCGGATCTCGCCCAAACAATTGCCCCAAATTACGACACATATCGAGCAAATTGGAGCTAGGGTAAATCCAATTCTGCAAATAAGGAATCGATACAGCGCCATTTGGATTGACAAACGGATGTGGTCGCTTGATCACCATATCTCTCGTCGGATTCACATACACGCACGGCGGATGCCTCGGATAAGTCTCGATGAGCCAGACGATGATCGGAATTTGGTACGTGACTCCCATATAATCCATCGGAACAGTTCCATAAGCCTGCAGCAAATTCACAGTCCTTCCATCGTTATGAGTGTATGTAGCAGTCCTCGGTTGCATCGACGGCATGGCTTCGGCGAGGGTAACGAGATGGTGCCGTATGAGGCGTTTAACGTCTTCGGAGTAAGGTACCGAAGACGGCCCTCGCTGGGAGAGTACGTTGCTGAGGAACTGCTGCGTCAGCTGCGGGCTTGGTGGAGACGGAGATGGCCCGCCGTGGAGTTGAGTTGCCGACGCCATCGATTCAGAACTCGGCTCGAGTAGAGAGAGAAAATGGCGACGTTGACGACGACTTTGATGGGGCTGATTTGTTATTCCGCGTTAAGTAAAGGACTTTTCAACAATTATTGAAAGTTTCAAACCTGTGAATTCCAAAACGGGCCTAGTGTGTGTGGCTTAAAACATTGAGCTTAATACTGTCCGGCCCAAAGATATAAGTACAAGTTTGTACCTCAATTTTTGGGTTTTTCGCAATAACATTTCTAGAGTCGGGATTTTCTAGGGTTTTACAAGTAATCGGCGAATCTGACATGACTGCTCAGACTCAGGAAGAACTGCTCGCTGCCCATCTTGAGCAGCAAAAAATTGATGTATGTTTTCACTTCACTTACTCTGATGGATCTGATTCGTGTAACATTTTATTTGTCAGTTAGATTTCTGACTTTTATGTTATTTATTTTAATTCAACAACATTTTGGCTATTAGATTGGAATTCACTGATGGATTTTTTTTTCCGGGCTCAATTCTTCAGTGTTGTGGTTTTTGTAATACTTTATTTGATTTTGTATAAAAGTTCAACGACGAGAGTAGAGTTTTTTTTGGATTTAATGTGATTATTGTTTTATGCGTCTTGTTGAATTTCAGTAAATTTAGCTAGCATTTGGATCCTGTTCGAGGAAATTAGGTTTACAAAGTAAACCCCTTATGTTAAGGTTTAGGAAATAAATGCAAGTGTGCATCTGTCCGTGGTAGTTCTAGGGTGAGGTGTTTATCAGTATTTTAACATACTCTGCAGTTTTCTTGATTGGATTGCTTACTAATCACTTGTGGGTGTACATTTGTAGCTTGATGAGCCCACAGTTGAAGAGGAAGAGGATGACGATGATGATGAGGATGATGATGAAGATGATGAAGGTAAGTTGATTTCTTTTGAATTTGTTGCATTTTCTGGTATGGAATTTTTTAATGTTGTCTTGGGATATTTTTACAAAGCTTGACTACAGGAGAGTTTTTTTGTTTCTCTGAAGTAAAGATAGTCGTTTTCAACAATGTGCCGTTACTCATTTAAATTGTATATTATAGTGCATAAAAGATTGAATGTTCCTTTATTAATATGACTGTGTAAAAGTGAGACAACCAGAACCAGCTTTGCTTCTCATATCATTTCCAGTGGTGTCTGTGTAAAAGTGAGACAACCAGAACCAGCTTTGCTTCAAATTGTTCGGTTATGGCCACTATTGCCGATACATTTACAAGATAACCCACTGCTCTGTTTTTTACTAGGACAACTAGATGGTGAAGGTGGTGGTCGATCAAAGCAGAGTAGAAGTGAGAAAAAGAGCCGCAAGGCAATGTTGAAGCTTGGGATGAAACCCATAACAGGCATCAGCCGAGTTACAATCAAGAAGAGCAAGAATGTGTGTCTTCGTTTCCTTTCTGCTCTCTAATTTCATTTTAATTCTACTTTGTATCTAATTCTATTCCTTTTATTATCTAGATATTGTTTGTCATCTCCAAGCCAGATGTATTCAAAAGCCCAACTTCAGATACCTACATAATATTTGGCGAGGCTAAGATTGAAGACCTGAGCTCACAGCTCCAGACCCAGGCAGCCGAGCAGTTCAAGACTCCTGATCTAAGTAATGTAATTTCCAAACCTGAATCATCATCTGCCGCACAAGACGACGAGGATGTAGATGAGACCGGAGTTGAGCCTAAAGACATCGAGTTGGTGATGACACAAGCAGGAGTCTCGAGAAGCAAGGCTGTCAAAGCCCTCAAAGCAGCTGATGGTGACATTGTATCAGCCATCATGGAACTCACTACCTAGCTTCCCTTCAAGTGTGTTGAATGTTTTGCTTTATGATCACTTTTGCTGTTTTCTTGTGTTGTACTTGTTTTAGAACTACAAGAATTGAAGATAAGCTTTCGTCTATACCATTCTCAAAAATTAATCCATTTGCCAAACCTTTTTTTATTGATGCAAAACGTTGTCAATTTGAACCAAACCTTCCTAAACTGGCGAGGGGCAGAATGGTCATTTCACCAAACATGGAAAGGAACCGTATTTACAGTTACAGCTCCTTATTCACCTGCAGCAAAACCGACCGCGACTTCTTCTGTTCCCAAAATGTCGATCGTTCGTTTCAGAGTGTCGCTTGTTTCGCTGCAGAAGCGATTATTCGCTACAAGCGTTTCCAACACGGTCTCACTTCAATCGCCATACACCAACCACCTAATCGATTCCTACGGGTTGCCACCAGAATCCGCCGCTGACATCTCCAGAATACTCAACCTAAATGACAAGAAGCTCGCACACTGTGATTCCGTTGTCGGCGTCTTCAAAGACTACGGCTTTTCCGATACCCAGATCGCACAACTCATCCTCAAGCGTCCCTCCACCCTCACCTCCAGAGTCGGCCCATTGAGCGGTAAGCTGCAGTTTTTTCAAGACAATGGGTTCGTCGGAAATCACCTGACTGAGCTGATTTTGACCAGTCCTACAACTTTGGGGATGGCATTAGGATATAATTTGAAGCCAAGTATGGATATTCTCAAGAAAGTGCTTGGAACTGAGGACAAGGTTGTAGCGACCGTCAAGTGCTCGACGAAAGTCCTGAGTTACACTATGTGCAAAAATATGCAACCCAATATTGACCTGATGGTTGCACAAGGGGTTCTTCCAGGTACCATAACAAATTTAATCACTAGGCAGCCGAGGACTTTTTTGCAGAGGCGTGAGAGAGTTGTGGATGCCATTGACAAGGTTAATACATTGGCTATTAAGCCGAGTTCTCCAATGTTTCTTCATGCCTTACGAGCTGTGTTATCTATGAGCCAAGCCAATTGGGTTAGGAAAATCGAATTTCTCAAGAGTTTGGAATTGACCGAGAAGGACATTGTGTCGGTATTCACACGCTACCCTCTCTGCTTGACCTTGTCCGAGGAGAAAATCACAGCCTCGTGGAACTTTTTTGTCAATGAAGTGAAGTGTGATCGGTCCACAATCATTGCCAACCCCAAGTTCCTCATGTACGGACTGGAGAAAAGGGTTCGCCCAAGATTTAACGTGTTCAAGACTTTGAAATCAATGGGCCTGGTGAGTGAAAAAATTAAATTTTCTTATGTGGTGCAGAAAACTGAGAAAGATTTTGTTAAGCGATTTATATTACCAAATCAAGAACTGCTGCCTCATTTGATGGATATCAATCAAAGTACATCACCGGCCATAGCTGTGAAAGGTAAAAACAAATGCTCAGCTCCCAGCACTAGCAAGATTGATATCTGACAGATGGTTGAAGTTAAAAAGGCTATTTGCTGATGAGTATCAGAGTAAGAGTCGCCCCATAAAATTCATCATTTCTTGAGTTTCCTGATTAGAACTGTGAGTGTTTTGGAGTGATGTATTATGTTGTTTATTTCTTCAGGTTCATTTCTATATTTTGTTTGTCTGGAAATTGTTTGAGCAATATTCCTTTATGAGTTCAATTTTTGTGTTGGCATGTAATTGAGTTCATAAGTCCACCTTTAATGACTCCCCTCCTCTCTTCCGAATTTCGATCCATCTCATATAACTCCATTCATCGACTCACATTTTAGTGAATCCTTTGATGGAGGTATCTCCGCTTATTCCTTTAACTCATACATTCTTATCTCACATATGTCATATTCTATTTTGATTGCGTCATGAGCCTAATATCATGTTAATTTCTTATAGTTCATTTGAAGTCTAGCCTTTCTTGATTTAAAAGACTATATTTGTATCGAATTTTCAGATACCAACTTAAAAGAACTTCAATTAACTCAACTCAGCATGATCTAAACCAGAGAAATGAAACTTCAACTAAGTAACAATGCTGCTATGTTGAATTGCTGGAAACAATACATGTTTCCCGAAAGGGTACACGAACCTCAGTCAGCACATCCCTCGGTTATATGCAATGCAATGATGAATAGAAGAACATTGCTCGCAACAACAAACAAACACACAAAATTAGTACTGTCAAGTAGTGCTATCAAATTGAAAATGCAAAAGTGAATTCAAATTCCCAGCATGATACAGGGTGTCATTGACATGCCTTATTAAGTGGACTCACTTGTCTGCGCGCATGCTGGTATAAGTCTTCATGAGATCCGGCACTTGGTCTAAATATTTTATAACATATTTCTCCAAAAATTTCTCCTCTGATATTCTTATCACCTGAAGTGACTTCAAATTATCCTTCAGCAAGTTCTTTGACTTCAACAAGCTGAACACAAAAAGCCGAGGCTTGTACCTGCTCTCAATGCTATACATGAGGAACTTAGGATAATCAATAATAACCGCCTGACTCAACTTCATAGTGTTGACAAAAAAGTCAGTAACAGCCCTGATCTTCTCTTCAGAGCAAGCCATGGAAAACGGGTTACGCACAAATGCAGATACAATCTCCTCATCAGCCCATCCTAAACTCCTAAAGACGTCGAATTTCCCATTCCAAGTGGCTTCTGACATTGAGACCCTCACACACACTGCATGGATAAAAAGGGCAGAGCTCGGCTGAATCCCCAGTTTCTTAACAGCTTCAATCGCTTTAGCCATCATAACAGTCTTTTGTTGAGCGGCCCTCGGTTGGTTGGTAATCATCAACTGGATAGCGTGGAGACTGACACCTTCACTGATCAGCAAGTCTATGTTAGGCTGCATACTCAAATTGAGATTGCTAGTAAGCAGCCATGACGAGCGCTTCAGAGCCAGTTTAACTTTTTCAATTGAACTCAAGTACTTCATCAGCAGCTCCAGAGATGGCTCCAGTTGATTCTTCACCCCTCTCATCAAAATCACAGGATTTGCAATAAGCAATTCGATTAGATTCGATCCATTTAAATGACTCTCATTTAAAAATTGCATCTTGCACCTCAAACTATCCAATTGGACTGTCAGAAGGTCTGGACGCTTCACGACCAGCTTCTGTAGCTGAGCATCTGAGAATCCATGTTCTCTGAAGAACGAGATTATAGATCCGAATCGTTTCAGATTCGCCTTCTTGATGTCGATCTTCTGAGCGGCGGAGATGGCCGTCGCTTGTGCCAACCCGCAAGAGTTGACAAGGTAGTCAACGATTCTTTTTGGCGGAAGCTCTGATATCGAGGTTGCGAAGAATCGCTTTTGTATCGAGCCGAGCAGATATCTCAATGTAAAGCTTTGCATTTTAGTAACTGGAAGTTTCGCCGGCGATTTACAGATCGCATAGAGCTTTGGGGATTAGGGGTTTTTTTAGGGTTTTAAAAGAAGGCAATGCGGAAAGATGAATTAATTTACAATTACACCCTTCATGCTGACATGCTATCTAAATTTGGTATATTATAAACTTATACTTACTATTAAGCCCATCATAGGCGTTTGAATTTCAATTTGACACTCCGTCTGTTTGACGGTGCCTTCCCTTTGGTTCGTCGGTGTCCTCCCACCTCCTTTGGTGGTGTTCTCCCGCCAGTTTGGCGATGTCCTTCCACCTGACTGGTGGTGTTTTCGTGATAGGGATGCGATGCCGTGGGGTTGTGCTTCAGTTTGTTCCTTTGTACTGGATTGAGTGAGTGTCTTGGCATTGTCCAACTCTACTTCTTTGTCATCCCTCAAAAAAAAAAAGTTTGCGACAAAAAAAAAGAATTACAATTTGACACTCGGAACTCTCGGAAGCAACAAATCAATTTGAACGATTTGTGAAACGACAAGCCATATTAGGGTTTTGTCAGTTGTCACTTGTCAACATAGAGAAAAGCCAAAATTGATTATGTTCATAAAGTTTAATATAACTGGACTAGAGAAAAGGGCCAAATGGTTTTCATCTGGTTTTTAGTATCGACTGTTTCGGTCAGTCGATAGGTTTATATTAGGCCCTTTTAGAGCGGTTGTAAAACTTTGTTACCGGTTTGCCATCTTTATCAAAAATAAATAAATAAAGTTTGATATAAACGGTTGACGTGATAATACTTTGAGTATCATATTCCACCTGTGATATCTCGTGGACCTCGGATAAGAAGAGATGCACATAGTGTATTGATACCTACACTTTCCGTGGAGCCAAGTGGATCACAACCTCCATTGTCTGATGTTGTGAGTACCATGCAAGGTCTGATTCAGGTGTTTAACCGTTTGGTCCCACGAAATGTTATTACATGACAACCATCCGTCTAGCCAGCTCCTAACCCAGTTGTTCAGTAGATTATCGACAACAAAAGTATTAAGTTGGATGCATTTTCAAGGCATCACTTACAGACTTTTAGTGGTACAGACGCAAAAGATGACCCTCAATCTTTTATCGACCAGACTAAACGCCTTTGCAGCGTTCTCCATTGCCCTGGCTGGAGGTCAGTGGGGAGTTAGCTTCATTCAGATTGCATGGTGTGACTTTCTCATGGTTTGCTATTGTAAGGGAAGATAGGAGTATAGCGCAGCAGCTACGGATGGAGGACTTCAATACTTTGTTTCTGGATAGATTCCTACCTAACATTGTGAGAGATGATAAGACTAAGGAGTTGGAGACGCTAAAGCAGGAGGGCATGAGCGCCACAGACTATGCAAACAAATTCACCGTCTATCATTTTAAGCGGTTCATTGCAGGCTTACGAGACTCTATCTTCCATGACATTGCTAGTGCTGATTTTTTTAACTTTTCCAAGACGATGGATAAAGCTCCAATTATTTAAGACAGACAGTTACAAGCTAGAGCTACTTGTGAACAAAAGAATAAGAAAAAAACACAAAAGAAGAGGCCCTATGAAGATGCTAATGCTGAGGGTGAGCATTGTTGGACCCTTTGTGTTTTGATGATAACAAACACTTAGCTAATATTTGACTTGAGTATGCAGAAATCACTGTCTGACAGGTAAGCTCACTGGACATCTCTGAGAGAGAGCAAAGCTACGAGAGAGGTGTATTCCATGTGAGAGACAAACCGACTTATGACAAGATCGGATCTGGGAAGATATTCTCGAGATACAAATCAAAGATACACGAGTATATGCGTGTACTATTTGATGATGAATATTGATGTCAAGATATACATGAATATACATCTAGTATATATGAAGAGAAGATACACGCCAGATTTGGAAAGGAAATATGTGACAGGGTTAAGATATGGAAATATCTTAACCATATCACATCTACTGGATAGAAATCGAATCTGGGACAGAGATCAGATCAGCCTACTTGAAGACGCTATAAAAAGAGGAAGAGTCTTCAGTTCGAAGTGCAGCTTTTGGAGAGAACGAATCGGAGATTGAAGAGCGATCAATTCTGAAGCTGACGAAGTGCTGCTGTGTGCGGACGAGATAGATTGTGTTAGTTGATACTTTGAGTTGAGTAGAATTGTTAGCTGTCACTGAGTGAGACAAAGTGTAACAATCTACAAGCATACTCTTTCATCAATAACATTGATCTTGAAGCCCTTCTGGAACTGTCCAGAAGGCAAGTGGTTTTTAGCCTGCTGCAAAGGTTGCAGTAAGGTTTCCGCTATAAATCTGTGAGTCTTTACTTTCCGTACAATTTCCTGTGTTACAGATAATTTCCGCTGCCATCTGTCTGAGGGATACCACTCTGGGATCTCCCTCACATAGTTGGCTAACCTAACGATCCAACAATTGGTATCAGAGCCGGGAAGCTCTAGATTTTGTGTTAGCCTTTGTAGGAAATCATGTTAGGCAGAAACGACTCGTTCTGGAAGCCGCCGGTGCTCAGCCCGGGAGAGTATGACTGGTGGAAGGATCAGTTCGAAGCTCACGTCTGCTCCCTGGATGGGAAGCTGTGGTGTGTATTTGAGAAGGGTAACTTCCCTATTCTGGATGTGACAGATCCTGCCAAACCGAAAGAGAAGGAGAAAGACGACTACACAGATGCTGACTACAAAGCTCTCCAGCAGAATGCCATGGCTAAGAAGGTTCTGTACATGGCCCTCTCACAAGGAGATCAGGTGAAGATGGCCGTGTACAAAACTGCGAAGGAGCAGTGGGATGGCCTGACTAGACTGTACGAGGGAAACGAAGACATAAAAAGGAACAGAATCCTAGCTGCCACAAAGGATTACGAATCTGTCGAACAGCACAAGGACGAATCTCTGGAGAACTTCTACACCAGATTTCAAGTCATAGTCGCACAGCTGAACTCCCTGGATGAGGTACTCCCACAGTGGAAAGTAACTCATCAGTTCATGCAAGCTCTCAGCTCCAGATGGGACACAGTAACTACTGCTCTCCAAGCTCAGAAGGGGATCAAAGACGTTACTCTGGAAGAGCTCGTGGCGAATCTGCAAAGCCAAGTTGGAATAGCAGAGAGGAAAATGGCTAGGAGGCAAGCAGGAGAACCTCAAGCTATAGCATTGAAAGTTGAGAAGGCTTTGGATATGGCACAGGTGAGTATGTCATCTAAAGGTGAGGATGAGGAGATTGATCTCCTCTCGAGAGTCTTCAAGATGGCAAACACAGGGAGAGCACAGAACTTCAACAGAGGTCTGTCTGGTGGAAGAAATTCTGGCAGAGAAGAAAGTAGGACAGAGGCAGGAGCAAAGGAAGAAAGAACCTGCCATCACTGCCAGAAAAAGGGGCATCTGGCTAGAGATTGCTACAGCAAAAAGAAGGGTGAACCACCTGCCCCAAAGGAAGCTCATGCCATGTTCGCTGCCTGGGGTGACTCAGATGAGGAGCGCAGCGATGGAAAGCGAGCTAAGGAGCCATGTCTGATGGCGCGAGGCACTGCTAGTGAGGTAAATGATACCGATTCCTTTATTAATGAAGTCTTCAGTGAATCTGATTTTGCAGAAACTATTGCTGAATTGCTAAAGAAGATTACGAGTCTCAAAGAACAGCTAGAGGTTATGCAAGATGAACATGAGGACGATATGGAGAACAATCGTCTATGGTCAACCAAAGCCATGCAACTTGAGAAAGAAATGAGGGAGCATGTCTGCAAATGTCCCACCTGTGACAGAGAGGACACACAAATCAGTGATATAAGTGATGAGCTAAGGCGCATGAGAATGGACGACACCGAGCTGATAGATTTCAGAACTAAAATGGAAGAATTAGATACAGAATTGGCCAAGCTCCTGTCGGATAATGATGAACTTCGTCAGACAGTGGCAGATCTTAGACAAGGAAAGGCTGAGAGAAAGAAAATCTTGCTTCAAGAACTAGAAGCCAAAAAGGTCGAGGAGGTAAAACAAGACTGCAAAAGAAAGTTTGCCAGACCTGGACTTGGGTATATGGAAGAGACTGACAAAGAGGCAGCAAAGGATTGCCAAAGGAAAGGGATTGATGACTGAAGTCGGAGAGGGCTCCCATCAGCAGAGAAAGCCGGAACCCACAAGACAGTCGGGAAGAGCAGCCACATCTCCGAAGGAGAGTCATCTCCATGACAGTGACTCTGGACCTTTCAAGGCTGGGAAGGCCTTTGAAAATTGGAAGAAGATGAGCTCCAACCGTCAACCTTTCTCGATCGACTTTCAGGCACAGAGAAACAGGGGACCTGTGCCCTTAGAGAGACACAAGAAAACTGGTAGTCTCTATTACAGTGTCTGCTGGCACTGTGGTCACTCTGGGCATTACAGATCAGACTGTAAGAAATGGAAAGAAGCCAACGAGAAGAGTCACAACTGTCAGAGAAAAGCCAGCACCGCGTATGTCCCTAGGAGAAAGGTTTCTCCTCATAGAAGGGAAGACAGAGCTGAATGGGTTCGGTCTCACCATGACACAGTCATCTACAGACGACCCAGAAGAACTCCCAGGAGGAGAATCAATCTCACTGATGATAATGATTAACGTCCTTTAAAGTTTCCTTCTACTGTTAAAACTGTCCCAAAACCCAGTAAGCCCAAGCTTGTCTGGGTTCGTAAAAACTAATCTCTCTCTTGCAGAAGTGAGGCCCTGACCCTGATATCTGAACAGGGGATGTTCCGGGCACTGAGGGGGAATCCAGGACTACAAGCGATAGGAGAGTTATACAGCCACCGGCAAGGCTGAGGGACCACCAGTGTTACATATCGCATGACCAGGTAAATCTAGATAATTTGTATCATTTTTGTGGATTTGCGTCCTTTGTCTCTCTTGCATAACCAAAGACAGTAGCAGAAGAGCTCAAGGATCCAGAATGGGTCAATGCCATGCAAGAAGAGCTACATCAGTTCGAGAGGAACAAGGTTTCAGGCAGATCCTAGAGACACCCACGTGAAAGCTGTGAAGAGGATACTGAGATATCTGAAGGGAACAGATGATTTGTGCTTGTTCTTTCCGAGGGGAAGAGACTTACGCCTGGTAGCCTACACTGATGCAGATTGCGGGCTGCAAGATAGACAAGAAGTCCACGTCAGGGATAGCTCAGTATCTTGGACCGTGTCTCATCCCTTGGGCTTCAAAGAAGCAGTCCTCAATTGCACTTTCCACCGCTGAGATGGAATACACTGCTGCTGCCACTTGCTGTGCGCAGCTGCTATGGCTCAGGCAACAGCTAAGTGACTATGGTGTTCTTACTAATTGTGCTAAAATTCCGTGTGATAACACTAGTGCTTTTAATATCTCTAAAAATCGTGTGCAGTTTCCACACACTAAGCATATAGAGATTCGATATCACTTTCCGTGAGACTGTGTTGAAGAGGGAATAGTGGAGATAGAATATTGCAGAACTGAGGGACAGATAGCA
This sequence comes from Rhodiola kirilowii, assembly GCA_033675215.1. Lineage (NCBI taxonomy): Eukaryota > Viridiplantae > Streptophyta > Magnoliopsida > Saxifragales > Crassulaceae > Rhodiola > Rhodiola kirilowii. Next base: position 7,932,953 of record CM066203.1, on the reverse strand, counting down.
GACATATTCACAAAGGCAACGCACAGGGAACCCTACGAGAAGCTGAGGCTTGAACTAGGTATGGTTTCTCTTCCTTAGAGCTATGCTCATATGTTGCTCCCTCAGTGATTGGCTAGACTAGATGCATATGAGTCATGTCTGATGGATAATTTAACATGGATGTTCTGTGTTAGTGAAAAATTAAGTTGTGTTCACACTGTATCCATGCATGCTAGATATGTGATTGATGACTGTAGTAGGGACTGAAAAACATGAAATTCTGAATCTTCTTTCTGCCCAAAAGAGACCTCCATAGTTGATCCCACATTATAAGCCCAGGAGGTACTCTAGACCAACCCTAGCCTATCTTCATGTGGGATATTCCTATGAGCCCGTTGATGTGCTGTTTTTCTGGAGTTATTCCACATGAGATATGAAGATGATAAAAATGTGTTTGGATGATCTTATTTGTTTTTGCCTGATTGTGTGTGGTGTTATTTGTACCATTTGGGTAAAGTTAGCACACCATACCAAAAACCTTGCGTACCCATGAGACAGGTCAGATTGAGTTATCACTGTGGAAGGTTCAACTTTGGCTGGGAAACAATCTATGTGACAGTTATGGAAATGGAGATTGCTGCCATTTTCAAGGCCGCTGAAATGGAGCAGCGATTACTGAGATGAAAAAGTTATAGTGAGGAAAAGGTGAGGGCAGCTCTCCTACTTTTGAATTCAATGTTGAAGAGTTTGAGTCCATGATGATTGGTCGTGTGAGGGTGATTTCCATGCGATAGAAAGTAAGTTTTGCGTGCTTAAAAGGATGTGCCTTGTGGTGGAGAAGAGAATACTACAGTTCTGTGAGTACGCGAGAAAGTCAAATGATGATGTAATCTCGTCGAGGAGACTTCCTTTGATAGAGGAATGAAGAAGCAGAGAAGACCACGTTAGATGGGTGGCTAGCTATGTGTAGGTCACTCTCATGCAGTTGATGGTGTGGAGAATGATGATGACCTGAGTCTTTCCCTCAGAATGGACGGGGAAGGCTATCCTTGAGCTGATGAACTGTTCAGAAGTTGAAGGAAAGTGATGACAAGCCAAGTTGCTGTGTTGATGACTTGTATGGAAAATTCAACAAAGTCAGGTGTGCACGTTGAGCTGGTCATCAAGTAACATGATGCTGTGCAATAGGCATTCTTAACTCAAGAAGTTGTGAAGGATGTCGGATGACAGTTTTGAGATGTTCAAAAATGACAAGAATAGTAACCTTGGGAGTAAACCCAAAAGAGGGTATGATGAAGGCCCTGCCGCTGCGTGATAGAAATGTGAGGTATGGAAAATGGTCCACGAGTGCTGCAAGATCAGTCTTGGTGATGGTAGTGTATTCAGTTGAGTCACACACATTATGAGAAGAAGATCATGAGTCCTGTAGTGCAGTTGGTGCTCTTCTTGCTCCTACTTTTGAGCGTGATTGCTGAGGTCTGGAGTATTCTGCAGGAGAAGGATGGATTGTTCCACGCTCCTCGACCACGTCACCTATAGTAGAAGATGTTATTGAAGTGACTCCCATTGCTGACCCTGTGCGCGAAGAAGCTGTTCTCCCCTCTGATAGTATGGGCGAAATGATGTCGTTATTGAAGGAGCTTCGGACTGAGGTTCAGGAAGCTCTGACTGAGATGCAGAGAGTTTGGTCTGCATTGGAGGAAGTGAGATCTGAGCTGTAGGATGTGAAGGAGAGGTTAGCAGCCTTGGAGGTGGCAGTAGAGGTAGACTCGGGTGGTGTGACAGCTGTGCTTCAAGGGCTTCCATCGCAGATCAAGAGCCTTGCTACACAGATTGTGGAACAGTTGAAGGTTCCGTCCCAGAATGATGCTTAGTCTGTACTGTCTCATGGAACCCCCCTCTTTGCCAACCCTACCACATCTCTCCCTGCTTCCTTGATATATTCTTTTTTAAATTTCATGTTAGATGTCTCTGTGCATTTTGATTTCCCTGTTTGGATGTGTGGTGTCCGTGTGACACACTTATGACTTGCTGGCATGACTGAAGTGTTTTCTTTCCATTACTCTGTGTTCCTATTTGCATATCTTTTTGATGATGCCAAAAGGGGGAAGAACTATGTGCATACACTAAGGGGGAAAAACAGTACCACAGATTAAGTGGAGGTCTATCTGAGGGGGAACTGCGCTCTGCTAGAGCTAAATGAAAATTGAATTGAATAAACTCTGAAGTAGCTAGCTGCTATAGGGAATTGTGATGTGATTTCCCTGTCATAGTTGCATGTGATTTCTTATTTGTGAAGAAGTGTTTGTCATCATCAAAAAGGGGGAATTTGTTGGACCCTTTGTGTTTTGATGATAACAAACACTTAGCTAATATTTGACTTGAGTATGCAGAAATCACTGTCTGACAGGTAAGCTCACTGGACATCTCTGAGAGAGAGCAAAGCTACGAGAGAGGTGTATTCCATGTGAGAGACAAACCGACTTATGACAAGATCGGATCTGGGAAGATATTCTCGAGATACAAATCAAAGATACACGAGTATATGCGTGTACTATTTGATGATGAATATTGATGTCAAGATATACATGCATATACGTCTAGTATATATGAAGAGAAGATACACGCCAGATTTGGAAAGGAAATATGTGACAGGGTTAAGATATGGAAATATCTTAACCATATCACATCTACTGGATAGAAAGCGAATCTGGGACAGAGATCAGATCAGCCTACTTGAAGACGCTATAAAAAGAGGAAGAGTCTTCAGTTCGAAGTGCAACTTTTGGAGAGAACGAATCGGAGATTGAAGAGCGATCAATTCCGAAGCTGACGAAGTGCTGCTGTGTGCGGACGAGATAGATTGTGTTAGTTGATACTTTGAGTTGAGTAGAATTGTTAGCTGTCACTGAGTGAGACAAAGTGTAACAATCTACAAGCATACTCTTTCATCAATAACATTGATCTTGAAGCCCTTCTGGAACTGTCCAGAAGGCAAGTGGTTTTTAGCCTGCTGCAAAGGTTGCAGTAAGGTTTCCACTATAAATCTGTGAGTCTTTACTTTTCGTACAATTTTCTGTGTTACAGATAATTTCCGCTGCCATCTGTCTGAGGGATACCACTCTGGGATCTCCCTCACATAGTTGGCTAACCTAACGATCCAACAAGCATTAGCATGGTTTCTTCAAAGCCTCACAATGAGATAACCAAACACGTGGTTCCAACTTGGACATCCATGGTTTTAGCTCAGCTGGACAGATGAGAGTCTCTTGTAAGTTATGTGGTCGCACTAATGGAGGAGTATGTTATCGTGAGACCGGACTCTGCTTTAGTTGCGGTCAGCCTGGTCAGTATAAGAGTTAGTGTTCGACACATGTTGCTAGTTTACAGCATATGACTGCTCAACCAACCTCTTCCTCGGTACCTGTTATGCACCATATTGGGTTGCCACATGTTTTTTGAGGACAGTATGTGGTCTATGTTCCTATAGTTCAGCCTGAGAGTGAAGGTGTAGTGTAAACTCCTATCCAGTCCAGAGGTAGCCAATCTCAAAGAGAGGATGGGGGAGCTCATGATAGAATTTTTGCACTGACACCACAGGATGCTCAGGCATATTCTAATGTCGTGGCTATAAGTACTTAACACATTTACGTATTTAATGCTTCTGTATTGTTTGATCCCAGCTATTTGCATTCATATGTTGCTCCATATTTTACTGCACACTTTTCTGCGTCACCTACCCCGTTAGAGTGTCAATTAGAGGTGTCTACTCCTGTTGATAATTCGATTAGAGCGGAGTTATTATATCGTTCTATTCACTTCCAGTTGATGGGTAGTTTTATGTCTGCTGATGTGAGTTTACTCGATATGCTCAACTTTAACATCATTTTGGGGATGGTGGTTGTCGACTTATTATGCGACTTTTGACTGTCACGAGAAAATAATCACATTTCGTTTTCTGAATGAATTGAAGTTTACTTTCTCATATGTGACGCTAACCCAGCATCTCCTTAATTTTTTTTTTTGGGATTAGAAATCACCAGAAATTTGAATCATACTGTATGCTGAATTGCTCAATAGAGCAGCGAAAACAATACACGTTCCCAAAAGGGTACAAGAACCTCAGTCAGCACATCCCTCTGATTGTGTAAACATTGCTCGCAACAACAGGCAAACACACCAAACCAACTACTGTGTGCTACTGCTATCCAAGTGAAAATGCAAATCTGATTTCAAATTCCCAGCACGATACAGGGTGTCGTTGACATGCCTTATTCATTGGACTCACTTGACTGCGCGCATGCTGGTATAAGTCTTCATGAGATCCGGCACTTGGTCTAAATATTTAATAACATAATTCTCCAAAAATTTCTCCTCTGATATTCTTATCACCTGAAGTGACTTCAAATTATCCTTCAGCAAGTTTTTTGACTTCAACAAGCTGAACACAAAAAACCGAGGCTTGTACCGGCTCTCAATGCTATACATGAGGAACTTTGGACAAGCAATAATAACCGCCTGACTCAACTTCATAGTGCTGACGATAAAATCAGTAACAGCCCTGATCTTCTCTTCGGAGCAAGCCAAGCAAAGCGGGTCATGCACAAATGCAGATACAATCTCCTCATCAGCCCATCCTAAACTCCTAAAGACGTCGAATTTCCCATTCCAAGTGGCTTCTGACATTGAGACCCTCACACACACTGCATGGATAAAAAGGGGAGAGCTCGGCTGAATCCCCAGTTCCTTAACAGCTTCAATCGCTTTAGCCATCGTATCAGTCTTTTGGAGAGCGGCCCTAGGTTGGTTGGTAATCATCAATTGGATAGCGTGGAGACTAACACCTTCACTGATCAGCAAGTCTATGTTAGGCTGCACATTCAAACTGAGATTGCTAGTAAGCAGCCACGAAGAGCGCTTCAGAGCCTTTTCAAGGTTTTCAATTGAACCCAAGTACTTCATCAGCAGCTCCTGAGATGGCTCCAGATGATTCTTCACCCCGCACCTCAAAATATCAGGATTCGAAACAAGCAATTCAATCAGATTCGATCCATTTAAATGACTCTCATTTAAAAATTGCATCTTGCGCTTCAAACTATCCAATTGGACTTTCAAAAGTTCTGGACGCTTCACGACCAGCTTCTGTAGCTGAGCATCTGAGAATCCATGTTCTCTGAAGAACGATATTATAGATCCGCATCGTTCCAGATTCTCCTTCTTGATGTCGATCTTCTGAGCGGCGGAGATGGCCGTCGCTTTTGCCAATCCGCATGAGTTGACTAGGTAGTCAACGGTGCTTTTTGACGGAGGCTCTGAGATCGAGGTTGCGAAGAATCGCTTCTGTATCGAGCCGAGCAGATATCTCAATGTAAAGATTTGCATTTCGGTGACTGGAAGTTTCGCCGGCTATTTACCGATCGCATAGAGTTTGGGGATTAGGGTTTTAGACGAAGGCGATGCGGAAATATAAAATAATTACAATTACATCCCTCATGTTAGCATGCTATCTAAATTTAGTACCATTATTTGAATTTCAATTTGACAAAAACGATGTTAGGGTTTGCTATTGATTTAATTATATTAACAACCCTCATGTTCATAAAGTTTGATATAAAACCATAATAAATATTTTTATTCACATTACATTCTCGACTAAGTTATTTTATTTACTTTGAGACCCCGAGTTAAACTTTTAATTTCTAAAAGTAATAAGCCGCTGAAATCCGAGTTGAATTCGTATTGAAGCCCTAACTATAAATAAGTGGCACCGGCGGAAGTCAAGTGCACAGTTTCTTTTTAGCATTCCGTCCCTCTTTCTCCTCCTCGTCGCCCACCGTCGATCGTCGGAGAGCTGAAATCTCATTGCAGAGTTTGACGCCGGCAAGGTAATTAATTTTGTTTTTGCTTCGTGTATTGTGTGTTGTGGATCTAGTTTTACTGTTGGAATTGATTTAGTGAAGTGGACAAGTTGTTGATGAGTGAGTTTGTGTAAATTGGGGTTTTGAATTCTGATGCTCAGTCCGCCTTCATATTTGTTGTCGCTTTGTTCTGTAGGTTTTTTAAGTTTCGTATAGTAGCAGTGCCCTAAATATCCCCAGTCTAGACCCGCGCCTAGCTCACCCAATTTATAGCAGCCTAGTCGCCGTCTATACCCGAGACTTCTTGAACAAAAACTAAAAAAATTCATTGCTTTTGCGAAATTTACATGATAAACTTGCATTTCTGCTATCTAATTGTTTTTTTGTATATTAGAGTTAGACTACAACAGAAATTATAAAGATCATAATTGTAAATTATTTTTATAATTATGGATAATTTATAATTTAAAAAAAACTACTAATCGGACTCCTTCAGCTTGATTAGGGCTTAGCGTTTTTTATGACCTTGATTACTAGTAGATTGGGAGTCTCTAGTTTTTAAGAAATCACATTAGTTTGAGGTAGTTCAATTATAGTTTGTATTACTACTAAAGCTGGAATGTAGCGAATCTTCGACTACAGAGATGAAAGTTGGAAACATGACAGGTTCACTTGATTGGCTATGTTTCAGATATATCCCAACTTTCCTATCAAAAAAAGAAAAGATATATCCAACTTTAATGTGTTTGTTATTGTTGGTGACATGAGACTGCTAAAATCTGTGTTGCAAGTTTTGTTTTACTATGCTGTGAAAAATGTGTAGGTAAGCGGACGTATTCTGGCTAGACAGTTGTTGAATGCTCTGCAGGGACATCGAAGATGGAACCTGCTAAGAGCACACTTCGACTAATTACATACTCAGAAGAGCTTTTGAATGGTGCACCAATTTATATGTCTTCCAATTGCCTACCTGAGAAGGCTATGAAATATGAAGCTGCTGGTCATGCTTTTCATGATGCTGCTTTGCGGCTCTGTGGGTTTTTTGAAGAAGAGGAGGAGGAAGAAGTTGAGGAGAAGAAACCATCTGCTGACAAGGAGCAGTATATGCCATCTCCTGGTTCTTACAGCACAAAAAGTAAAAAGAAATCTGGCGCCGATAGCAAAGAGCAAGATCACTATGCACTGTTGAATTTGAGTCATTTACGATACCTTGCCACTGAGGAACAGATTAGGAAAAGCTACAGAGAGACTGCACTGAAGTATCATCCTGACAAACAAGCTGCTCTTCTTCTTTTGGAAGCAACTGAAGCCGGAAAGCAGGCTAAGAAAGAGGAGATAGAAGCTCACTTTAAATCTGTTCAGGTAGCATATGAAGTTTTGATGGATCCGGTTAAGAGAAGGATATATGATTCCACCGATGAGTTTGATGATGAAATTCCAACCGAGTGTGCCCTGCACGATTTTTTCAAGGTATTTGGGCCAGCATTTTTGCGTAATGGGCGATGGTCGGTTACCCAACCAGTTCCATCACTGGGAGATGATAATGCTACTTTGAAAGAAGTTGATGACTTTTACAATTTCTGGTATAGTTTCAAAAGTTGGAGAGAGTTCCCTCATGAGGATGAGTATGATCTTGAAGAAGCAGAGTCTCGTGAGCATAAGAGATGGATGGAGAGACAGAACGCAAAGCTTTCTGAAAAAGCTAGGAAGGAAGAGTATGTTCGGATCCGTAGCCTGGTTGACAATGCTTATAAGCGAGACCCGAGAATAGTGAGGAGAAAGGAAGAAGATAAAGCTGAAAAGCAAAAGAAAAGGCAAGCGAAGTATTTGGCAAAAAAGTTGGACGACGAGAAGGCAGCTAAAGAAGCCGAGGAAGAGAAATGTCGTAAAGAGGAGGAAGAGAAACGAGCTGCTGAAGTTAATGCACTACAGAAGAAGGCAAAGGAGAAGGAGAAGAAGCTCTTGAGGAAAGAGCGAAGCCGCCTCAGAACACTTTCGGCTACTATGGTGTCACATTTGCAGCACAATGTTACTCCAGATGATATCGAAGGTCTGTGTATGTCTTTGGGAACGGATGATTTGAAGGATTTGTGTGACAGGATGGAGGGAAAGGAGACAAATGATCAAGCAGAAACTCTCAGAAGTATCCTTGGACGCAAAGCCAGCACAGAAAGTGTTTCTCAAGATGAGAAAAAACCTTCTTACCAGAATGGCTTCGCGACACAAAATGGAACTGTCCATTTAGGGAGTTCAGAGAAAAAACCTTCTTACCAGAATGGCTTCGCAACACAAAATGGAACTGTCCAATCAGGGAGTTGCAAGAAACAAGAGAGAGAAAAGATTCTGGGCAAAGAGGAAAGTGAACTCCTGAGAAATGGTGTGCAGAAACCAGAACAGGCAACCACTAATGGAGGCCAATCAATCTCAGATCCAGACCACTGGTCTGTTGTCCAAGAACAAGCATTGTTACAAGCACTGAAAAAATTTCCCAAGGATGCTAATCAACGTTGGAAACGAGTGTCCGCTGCTGTCCCTGGGAAGACCTTGAACCAATGCAAGAAGAAATTCGCACAACTGCAAATACGAGAGTAACCCGATCAAGTCCATCAAACCGTACTCCACCCGGTGAGGAAAGAGTTGATTTTTGTCCTTAGGACCGGCATTCTTTTTGTAGGAAGAGCTTGGGTATCATTTTTGTTTCGTTTTCTGTCAGATCTAATTGGTAGTTGGTACTTATAAAAACTACATGTACGTGATGTTCATTATAAGGGCGTAAACTGGCTTAACGTATTGCATTATACTCGCCTGAACAACTGAAGAACATGATCTGAGGTGCTAAATCATGTTACTCAACATGTCTCCAGTCAAGTGTGTTATGAAAACTAAGTTTGATTATGCATTCTGAGTGGTTCACCTGAAGTAGGGGGAATGGTCGAGTGATTTGACTCTTGATATATTGTCAATGACAATGGGTCAAGGATTCGATTCCTCCCTCGAGTAATATATTTCTCCTCACTTTTGTGTAGGAGTGTTGTTCGTCCCTTGTGGACGTATTGTTATGTTCTTCTGTAGGTGTTGTTGCTTCGTCTATCCCTTTTATGGACGCGTGGAGATGCTGAGCTTCAAGTTAAACACTAATGAGTTTCAAATGAGAGGTGTCTAATGATTTGTGCTTCAGTGGACGTGATTCAAGTATCGAATTCGAATTAGTGTCTAGATATTCATATATACTTACCCGATAAAATTTTCATGCAATATGTATAAGTATGTATTTTGAGATGTAAAACCCCACAATTCAAAAAAAAACTAAACTCAACTGAACAAAGCAATAGAAAAATGAATTTAAAAAAGCCTACTCCAAAGCCTCATAAATTAAAAAGAAAGAAAAGATTTTTTTGGGTTCAAAGACCTTAGCCCGGCCCACATCATCAAAGAATATTCTCGAAGGGTGGTATGAAAAAGTATATTTGATGTACTTTAAAATAAAAAACAACACGCCCTCAAAACTTGTCTTTGTTCTGTTTTGAGCTTGGCCGTGTATCGAAAAAATTTGTTACCTTAGAATTCTGCACGATCGGGAGGTTTAAAGACAAAAAAGATCGTGTACCGACTTGTTGAAATTAGTCCAAGCAATTTCATCTTTTGTCCCCGAAAGATTCAATCTTTGAGCTTATTATTTCGTCGAATGGCGCAGTGCAGAATCTAGGCTAGCATCAGCGTGTCAATAACTCAAGATTGATGTTTTGAGTGTTGTTTGTGTGAAAATGGAAGAGGGATTAGGTCAGAGTTCTGGTGAAGTCGACAAATCTAGGGTTTTGGATGTCAAGCCGTTGAGCAGCTGGGCTCCAATTTTCCCTAAATCACCTCACTCTCACTCTCCTTTGTTTGGCACTTCTTCAGATTGGAAAAATTATTCAGCTGAATTGTCAATTGGGTTCTATCCTTTCGGAAAGCCCAATGCTTCTCCATCAGCTTCTGCTCCAGCACCTATTAGGTCCATGGAAACTATGTCAATTGGGGATATAGAAGGAGCCGTGCGAACTGATCGGTCGGACAATGCATCGGTAAAAAGACAAAGAACGCGTGCTGAGAGTTTGGGGCCAGAGAAATGTCTTGTGAGTTTTGATGCATCTAGGAGAGATAATGGCGATGCTGAAACTGTTGAGTATGTTAGATTGATGTTTGATGCAGTTAGGAGGAGACTTAGCCAATTGGATTATGCTAAGGAAGTGCTCATTGGTGGAAGTAAGAATCAAAAAGCTGGCAGCCTTATGATGGCTAAGGGGGTCAGGACAAACATGAATAAGAGGATTGGAATGGTTCCTGGTGTTGAGGTTGGAGACATTTTCTTCTTTCGGTTTGAGATGTGTTTGGTTGGGCTACATTCACAAACTATGGCGGGCATTGACTACCTGACTAGTAAAGATGAGCCATTGGCAGTTAGCATCGTCTCTTCGGGTGTTTATGATGATAATGCCGAGGATACGGACGTCTTGATCTACACTGGTCAAGGCGGTGTCAGCAAGAAACAAGTGGTTGATCAGAAGCTTGAAAAGGGCAATCTTGCTTTGGAGAGAAGTATGCAGCAAGCGAATGAGATTAGAGTTATTCGAGGAGTGAAAGATCCAACAAATCCGGCAGCAAAGGTATATGTATATGATGGTCTTTATACAGTCCAGGAGTCGTGGATTGAGAAAGGTAGGACAGGTGGGAATATATTCAAATACAAATTGGTGAGGTTAGCACATCAAGCTAGTGCCTTTTCTGTTTGGAAATCAGTTGAGAAGTGGAACCAAAACTGTGTTTCTAGAGCTGGACTTATTCTCCCTGATCTTGCTTCAGGAGCTGAAAAATTACCTATCTCGCTCGTTAACGATGTTGATAATGACAGAGGACCATCATATTTCGCTTATTATCCTTCTTTGAAATATACTAAACCCTACACATCAACTACCCAGTCACTCGGGTGCAATTGCCATACTTGTACTCCTGGTGATCTTAACTGCTCTTGCATTCGCAAGAATGATGGTGATTTTCCGTATTTAGGAAGTGGGATTCTCGTGAGCCGTAGGCCAATGCTGTATGAGTGTGGTCCTTCGTGCCCATGCTTCTCTAACTGCAAAAATCGGGTGTCCCAATCTGGCTTAAAATTTCATTTTGAAGTGTTCAAAACTACAGATAGAGGCTGGGGACTGCAGTGTTGGGATCCTATTCGAGCTGGTGAATTCATTTGTGAATATGCAGGCGAAGTTGTCGACAAACTCAGTACAAGTGAGGATAATGACTACATATTTGACACTAGTAAACATAAGTATAATTCTCTTAAATGGAACTACGATCCTTCCTTGCTAGATGAAGAGCCATCTGCGGAATCTACTGAAGATTGTGAAATCCCAGTTCCCTTGACTATAAGTGCTAAAAATATCGGAAATGTGGCAAGATTTATGAATCATAGTTGCAGCCCGAACGTGTTCTGGCAACCTGTAATGTATGAGGTCAATGGTGAAGCATTTCTTCATATTGCATTTTTCGCAATAAAGAACATTCCTCCCATGACAGAGTTGACGTTTGACTATGGAGTCACCCAATCCTTAACTCAGGGGGTACATAATAGCAACATGGCTGACGGTAAAAAGAAATGCTTGTGCAAATCAGCAAATTGCAAGGGTTATTTTGGTTAACTGCTGAAGTTGCGAGCCTGGTGCTGGTTGCCATTCTCAACCCCCAAAAAAAAGGTCAGATGTTTTTAATTAGGCTTTGTAAATGAAATGAAGCATGCGTTTTTACATAAAGTATAATTTCTGATTCTCTATCTGCTTCCATCAAGATTGTTGTTGTGATGATAAATTGCTCGTGGCTGAATCAAAATAGAAGATAGGAACTTTTTAACAATCTTTAATAGATGCACTAAAACCAGCTTATTCAACGTGGCAGTGCTGTAATTTTGTTGTTTGTTATGGTGAGTTTTGTTTAGAGATCATTCTTGCATGTTTTACCGATTTATATTTTTCCATAGTGTAAAAAGCTCAGCTCAGCTCAGCTGGGATTATATGTATGAATTGCAGTCTGTCTATCTGTCTTGCGATGTGATTATGGTTTTGATTATTGCTTGCATCGTAAGCCTTCAATTACATTAAACCTAGTGAACATTATTTTCTTCAGGTGAGTTGAGATCTCTCCAGGAGCAGTCTCTTGTAAACTTGTTCGATACTTTTTGGGTGGATTAGAGCTCAAGGGAGAAGCTTGCTGAAATCCTTTTGTGGTAAATCAGAGCTGTGCTTAGCTCATCACTATCTATAGTCTCAGTCTCAGCTCTCAGCTCTCAGCTCTCAGCTCTCAGCTCTCAGCTCTCAGCTCTCAGCTCTCAGCTCTCAGCTCTCAGCTCTCAGCTCTCAGCTCTCAGCTCTCAGCTCTCAGCTCTCAGCTCTCAGCTCTCAGCTCTCAGCTCTCAGCTCTCAGCTCTCAGCTCTCAGCTCTCAGCTCTCAGCTCTCAGCTCTCAGCTCTCAGCTCTCAGCTCTCAGCTCTCAGGGACTTGTAAAAAGTAAGACGTTGTTGGCTCATAGTTTTATTATGCTGTTTAGTAAACCATTTGGGTTTTGTGATGACTTTATCATGTAGTCTTTTTTTTAGTACAACTTGGCACACCTCAACAGCAGTCACTTAATAAAAATTCAGACTAGTGAAAGCATAGTATCAAAAATCAAAATCATTGGAGTCTAACGACGTGAAAAACAATTGGGATATTAACCTAATTAGCTATTAAAAATTTAATGACTGGGGTGTGGCGGCTCCCCTAGCCTTAACAAACGTCTCCCCTAGTCTAACGTGTAAGGATTGTGATCGGGTAAAACTCATATTCATTTATAAAAATTACTCAAGTTGACACGTGACATATTTGTCGAAATTTCGTGGTAAAATAGTCTTTTGGTATTTTTGTAATTAATTAATTTTAATTCAAAGCATAAAACTCAGAGTTCCTCCTTTCATAAAGTTCAGAGTTATTTGATAATGTTAAAACTTATTTGAAATTGTTCAGAGTTAGTATTTGATAATGTTGATAATAATCAGATTTCGTTATTTTTTTTCGAACGTTTATACCCCTTGCTTATATTATGTATTTTTAATAAGTTTGTTTTTTTATTTACAAAAAGTGCCCCAAATTATAATTATAATTGGTTGAGAGGGTCACGTGTCGAATTCTTAGATGATTTATATTTTTTATATTTAGATATGGTTTTTATTTGATCCAATGTTTACACTACTTATAATACGAAATATTAGACAAGATTTGAAAACAATACACGCTACAATTTGAAGAAAGAAAAAAAAAAACTATCTATATTAATTAATAACAAAAAACACGTCCTTACAAATGTAAAAAAATCTGAAACTCCGCTTTAAAGCATGGAAAACAAGCTTTAAAGCACAACATGATATATAGTGGAGCGATATATAGACTAGACCAAATATTCGAACAACAACTAACTTTGTTATAATAAATCCTCAAAATTGTAGTAGCCCTCAAGACCGGGCCTCCCTCGATAGAGCACGATTGGATTCTCATCTGATCCTATTTGCATCTCTACCGCCGCCTGCTGCAAATCAGCTACTTGGTTATTCACTTCTTCTTCTGAAACTGGTAGTTGTTGTTGCTGCTGCTGCTGCTGCATCAGTTGGTCCGTACTATTTACATGATCTTCTGCTGGACGAACATTATAATTCGCATGTTCGGAAACTGAGAGAACATATTGATCTTCCGGCGGACGCGTGATAATATCATGAATGCTCCTTCTCATCCTAGTTGTTGTATTATTGTTTTTATTCGTCTTTTGGTCGAGACGCAGATAGTATTTTTGAGCGTGACTGGCAACTTGTTGTGGTGATTTTGTTAGCACGTAATACCTGGATATTTCTCTCCAATTTCCTTTTCCTATCTTCTCAAGTCCTTCTAAAAACCTCCTGTGTGTTGTTATCAATTATCATACACACATATTAAGTTAATTAGTTTATAAACCAAAAAATAGCTTTATTACAATAATAAATAATATTAGCGAGTGGCGCATAAAAAAACGATCTATTTTTTTTATTTGTCGTTAAACAATTAAAAATATGATATAAAATCATTGAATTATTAATCTAGTATTAAAAAAATATTAAAACTACGACATATAATTGTTATAACCATATTATTAATATTTGATTATTCATTATTTTTAATTCCAAAATCATAATATCCATATCCATATTATAGACATGGGAATGACGAATGAGATAAAGGTGTGAGACTACGTACCTGTGTTCGTCCTCCGTCCAGCGCCATTCTGAATTCCTCTTCTTCTTACTGGATGTGTCAATATGGTTGACTACTTCCGATGACTCCCTACGCTCTTCTATCGCCTTCTTCCGATGATCAGCAACCAATTCGTTGTAGCGTTTCATCACCTGAGCCTCTGTTTTATTTTCTAGCCCTATAAACATCAACCGAGGGCATTGTTTGGGGAACTTCTCGAAGACAGACTTGGAAAACATGATGTCTTCCAGAGTCCAGTGATCATCTGGCTCGCCCGGAGACGGTGCCATGATCAGCAGGAGCTGATTAATGAAACCGGATGAACTCGCCATGCAAAATATTAATTGAAAATTGATTAAAGATAAAGTTTATATAAGTATATGGTCGAACCGTACAAGTACGGATTTCCAGTTTCCTAAGGATATCGAGTTTTCTTTCCGAACTTCTCGGAGCGTGCATAATTATCTTATGTGGCCGCTCATTCATGAGTCGGTCTGGACTGGGCCGTACAAGACTGAGCCCAGTTATTTTTGATGCTGTTTATCACGTATTTTATTTGGTTTTTGTGTTGCGTAGTTTTTTTTTTGTTGATACATTTGTGTTGCGTAGTTGAGATGAGCTTCTTGGGAGTAAAAAGGTATGCAGTTCAATTATCATAACGCATCAAAAAAACTGTCGAACTAAAAATAACAAATTAAAATGAAATGGTTAACAACCAAACAGTCCGACTCAGATTTAAGCTGCATATGTCAATTCAAAAAAATTAATTTGATATAAAAACAACATGGTTGGTAATAAAAGAATGGAAAAGCTGTGTGTACAACATATAACATTAGTAAAAAAATTGTTAAGCTAGAGCCAGCACCTATTCGGCCACTGACCCTGAGATTCCGCCCAATAGTTTCTTCCTCTTTTTCGTATTCTTTTCTCCTTTTCTCTTCTTTTCCTTCAAGTCCGCAGTGTTAATTGCAGCTAATGCCTGCTCAAAATGTCTCATACTTATCGTCGAGATGCTAGCTGCTGCTGCTGCATCGCCACTTTGTTCTAGTGTTTCAGGTTCATCACGTGCTGCTATTGAAGCATCAAGCACCTGCAGATCCAAAATTCAGAAAAGACCACGACTTATATATGTGAAAGATACAATGTATGCAGGGAGTTTGCAGCAAACCAGAGCCGAAAGATCTGCCCCAGAAAAGTTTTCACATGCTGCACTTCTTGCCAATGCATCAAGGTTGACGTCTGGATCTATAGGCCTCTTCCTGCAAACAGCCTTTAGTATTTGTGCACGCTGATCAGGACTTGGCTTTCCCACATAAAGATGTTTCCCAAATCTACCAGGGCGTAGGAAGGCTGGATCCATTGCTTCAAGTCTGTCGGACGAATCTTAAAATTAATAGGCAGATATGATTTCAGTTGCATTAAAATGATAAATAACTTGGAAATGCGTGAACTACCTGTTCGTGGCACCAATAACGAAAACACCACTACGTTTGTCACCGCCATCCAACTCCATCATCAACTATAACACCAAATACATTGAAGATAAATACCATATTATCCACCTTCATATTGCATATTTTAGTGTTGGTTTTTCAATCAACGTCAACAAGATAATGCATTACCTGGTTTGCCACGCTGTCACCAACCCATCCACTGTCTTTTCCACGCTTTCTTGTCAATGCGTCAACCTAACCAATTTACGTGAAGACACATCAACCCACACAAAAAATCTCATGATGCGGAAAACAATTGCCTTTCATTAAGAACCAAATAATATATTCAACAACTGAACTTGTATTTAATGACATTAAGAAACAAGGAGCTGAACAGTGAACACAAAATAAGCATTACTTTCAAATTACTTCTTTTACTCATTAAAGCACAATCATCTGAGTTATGTTTATCGGTTTAGAACGAGTAGTCAGTCCTTTGAATCAGCTCCCGTATTTTCATACTTGCAAATGTCAGATATTTGCATGTCAATCGCCCGTTCAAAAATTTAAAATGTTTTCCTAAACTTTCAAGAAGCAAACGTCTCTGGATAACAAGTCAGCCTGAGGAAAGAACCATGCTTCAAAAATTAAAACATCAACATCATACTTCGAAAAGGCAAGAGAGAAGTACCTCATCAAAGAAAAGGATGCACGGAGCACATGTCCTTGCACGGTTGAAAATTGCTCTAACTGCGTTCTCACTTTCTCCAACATATTTATTTAGAATTTCAGGGCCCTAATAAACAGTCAGCGTTACATAGTGAGATTGAGATATTTCCGCATGCTGCAGTGATTAGTTACACATTTTACCCCAAGGATACAAAAGATCAAACTTAAAACACGCACCTTGATGTGTATAAAATTAGCTCCAGCCTCATTAGCAACAGCCTTGGCGAGTAATGTCTTTCCACATCCCGGGGGACCGTGAAGCAGAAATCCTTTGTCGAAATCGATCCCAAATTTCTGAAATGATTATTCCACAGAACAGTCAGTGTCTCAAGCACACCCGAATATTATCTATAGAAATAGGCTAACATAACATTCAGAAAACATCATCAAAGAAATCATCACTAAAATTTCAAGATCATAAATAGTAACTTCACTTTGTAAAGCTTATTCAAAGGGTAGGTAAATAACAATCGCAATATCCAGAGCCTTGGCTTCTACAAGGTCCCAAGAAAAACTAAGCTAACGTCCAGAAGCTACTTGATTATGATTCAGCCAATACAGGTTCAAGTACCTCATTTTTCTCAGGAAACATTATCGAGGTAACTATTTGCGAAGAGAACTCTTTCCTCAAATCATCAAGGCCTCCAACATCTTCCCACTTCACGTCTGGAATGGTAGAAAATCCTTCCCTCTTTGATGAGGGCTGGACCTTTTTAATAGCTTCCTGATCCAAATAAGTTAAACAATGACTACCAACAAGCAATATTTCACAAAATATCTTTAACAAAGCATTTGCATGGAGAACGGTATAACTCCTGTTCCAGAATCAGAACAGCTTACCTCAAAATCATCCATGGTGATGAAGAGATTGCCCCATTCACCACGTGACCACGGTTGTTTCCTCCATTCGACAGGATCCATGTTGTCCCCTGCTTTGTTCAGTATCTTGTTTTTTTGGTCTTTAAAAATTCTTCTAGACGCAAGATTGCCAGCCTTTTTTGCTAAGTTAGCCAAATCAGCTCCTACATACCCAGGTGTCAGCCTAGCAAGCTTCAGAAGATCAAAGGAACCTTCGAGCTTAAGCCTGCGAGTAAGCACTGAAAGAATTTGAACTCTAGCTTTGTCATCTGGCACACCTAGATAATACTCATTATCGAATCTCCTTCGCAGCGCAGGATCAATTTCATCTGGATGATTGGTAGCTCCAATTACAAGAACATGGCGAAAAGCTTGATCTAATGTTTCAGGCGCTGAATCTGAAGAAACTGCTTGTAACGACTGACTTGATTCATCCATGCAGGTCATCAACTGAGTCACAATTCTCCGCACCATGTCCCTTTGGGCACCTTCTCTCTTTAAACCAATTGCATCTATCTCATCTATAAACACAATTGATGGTGATGTTCGAATTGCTTTTGAAAACAACTCTCTAATATTTTCCTCGGATGCACCTATTACAAAAAAAATAATGACCATATCACACTACAGTTTCAGAATAGTACTGTCTATTACCAATAACAGTGGAAATAATAGGCATTCGGAGCCTAATCTCATTACCTGATACGCCCGAGACGATTTCAGTGGCAGATATTTTGTGAAAAGGCACGCCAGCCTCGTTAGCAATTGCCTCCGCCAGCATGGTCTTCCCACAACCAGATGGCCCATGAAGCAATATCCCACTCACAGGTGTCACCCCAAGAATAATCAGGACCTGCGGAAAACACAACGGTTCCACCACCTCCATGGTCAACTCTTCCAATAACTCAGTCATCCCACCCATATCTCTAAACATCAGTCCTTGATTTCTCGGCCGCTCAACATCATCACTCACCTTGCTTTTTCCTACAGCTTTCTTGCCTCCATAACCACCCTTCCCTCTCTTCCCATCGATCTCCACCTCCATATGCTTCTCAGCCCCACTCTTTTTACCATACTTATCACGCAGCGCGTCCTTCATCAAATCCATCTTGGGTTCCAACTTCTCTTCATAAATCCAATCCTCTGACGTCGATACCTCCGACGATTCAGTCCCGGAGAAGTTAAAACTCTTTCTATGCTCAGCTTCAAGGACACTCAACTTCTTCTCGCTAACATCTTCCTTCTTCCTCTTACGTGACGATTGAGTATCAGCAACCAATTCATCATCTTCATGAACCTCTTCCTCCGCAATCATTTTCTCTCTCATCCTCTTACTGTTATTCTCTAGAGCTTTTCTAACCATGGACAGGAGTTGCTTCCGTTTCGTCCGGCCGTAATGAGACGGGTAGCTATCGACGAGAAAATTGACGAGATCTTCGTAGGTCGGGTTAGGGATTCTGCAGTTCTGGATTTGGCGGCCGATGATAACGATGGTCGGCGTCTTTCCCATCGTCCTCACAATTAGGGTTTCAACGACGACGGCCAAGCAAAGATGAGAGAAAAAGGCTTCTGATTCTGGGATTTACGTTGATGTGGTTTTGTTAATACTGCGCCGTTTTGGTTGCTTGAGTTGAGCGATCTGTTTCTTGGCTTTGAAGTTTGAAAAGCTGAACAACTATTTCGGTCTCAACGTTATTGGGCTGCATCGCTATATGGGCCCATGAAACGTAGGGCACAGCGGTGATCCAAATTCGCGCGTACTCTCTGATTTGGGGATTTGGTCGTAGATCACTCCGGCGATCATCTTCAAGTTGTCTTCACAGTCATAATCGAACCTTTCAGCTTTGGTAAGCCTCTTCATCGTCTCCTTTTTCCAACATCGTCAGTTTATCCGGTAAATATCTGAGCTTTGGTTGAGCTTTATTTGTCCGTATTGAAATATTTACAACGTAATTACTTGGAGTTTTAAGCTAACAAGGAGAATGAGATTGTCATAAGTGAAACTTTAGGCATTCTTCATAAGAGAAAATCAGGTTGATCTGATTTTTTTGGTTCCTATTTTAAAAGCAGGGTTGTTCCAAGGTATTTTTATGTTCTCAATAGCTACAAGATGGTTTTCAATTTTGCTAGTTTTGGTGATTTTTTATTATTATCTTGAGTTGGTGAAGATGGATTGGCATCATGTCTGTTAATTGCACAGAATTTTGGATTGTCAAGTCTGAGTGGCCTGACTTGGTTTCATTCCAGTTGTTATTTTGCTTTCTTGGATAGTCTTATGACTTCTCATTGAAGTGATGGTGTCTTTGTATCTGCTAGCTCTTTGCTTGTTGGGCAGTGCTAGGTATTTCGAGCTGCTGTTTGAGTCTTTGACATGTTCAGCAGAATGCTTAATTGCCTTGTATGCTTGAACTTGTTTAAATGTCATTGTAGACGGTGAGCTGATGCTGAGTTCCAAAGTTTTTCTCCTGTGTTCCTCTTGCACACTTCCACTTGGCTAGTTCTTGGCTTTGATAGTCGATGGAATCTGGATTTTCCACTTATGTGTTGAATTTATAACTTCGTTACCTACGTTTTATTGCTTGCATTGTTAAAGCTTCTGGAGCTATTGTCCATATATAGAATCATTGTACAAATAAGGAAATATGTGGTTTGATGTCTCATTTATTTTAGTCCTTTTTTTATGAGCGTAGACATTTTCCCATTTGTGAGGGCTGAATTACTAATAATATGCGTACGCTAGAATTTTCATTAGATAATGTATCAGTAGTGTGATTTTCAACTCTATACGAAATTTGATGTTTTGATGACATTATATACTGTCACATTTCAGTAGTGTTGCAGGTAAATTACAACACAAACCCATGGACAAAAGCCAAGAAGCAGAATATAAAGCTTTCGAGGAGAAGGTGAAGCGTACAATTTGTATCGATTACGTTTCTCCCCAGGCCACTGAACCCGTCCTAAGACAGGCACTTAACCAGTTTGGTAATGTGAAAAATGTATGCTTTATCCCAAATTACCTCGGGCCAAACACAATAGGAAGAAGTGTTTTAATTGAAATGGAAGATGCGAAGCAGGCCAAGGATGTGGTCTCCACCGTCAATCAGTTCCCGTTCATGATTTGTGGAATGCCTAGGCCTGTACGGGCACGTGCTTCTGAAACAGAGATGTTTGTCGATAGGCCTGCAAAGCCTGGCAGGAAGATAATGTGTAGGTGGCTGGAACCAAATGACCCCGACTTCAAGGTGGCAAAAAGACTTAAGTTGCTAGCCAAAAAGCATGCTGGAGAAGCGGCCTTATTGTTCAAGGTGAACACGAATCCATCCGTCTATTTATATGCAAACAATTTCTTTTACTCTCGCCACTCATTTTGTCACACAAGATTCTTGGCATTTTTAGTTGCAAAATGAAGAAGAACAAAAGCTTGCAGCACAACAGAGTCGGAATTTGAAGGCACATTACAAGAAATTTGATACTCTGGATGGGGTGATAGCTGATGGATCTCTTAAGCGGTTAGCTAATCGCCACAATGTTAATATTGGAGAGGAATGAAGCTGGCACTGCTATAAGGGGAAGGTGCATGAGTGATTGCCAGTATAGAAGTTGAGACATTTAGCTAAATGCTTGCCTCTGATCTTAAAGAGGATTGTAATGTGAAGGGCCTTTCTGCAGTTGTATGTATGAATGTTTTCACTTTCAGGACCACTGAACAGCCATCACCCTTCAAAGCTAAGGCATTGCCATGTCCATAAGATAAGTTTCTTTCAGTCAACGTATTTTAATAAATGTAAAATGAAAGAAAAAAAAAATCAGTTGGTTGAACTTTTAAAACTAAAGAAGAATAATTAGAAATTTATATGTAGTTTGCAAAATTCTACAATTATGTAACTACAATTTGATACAAATAATTATTTATTAATTAATTCAATTTGTTGTGCGGCAGACAGATTCAACACTCGGATGGAAACGAACATTTCAAGTTCAACGTCCTAGAAAATTAGGGTTCCTATTTCTTCCTGGTCCTCCTCCACATTTACGATTTCCATTTCGCGCCATTCTGTTGAAATCTTTGACTTGTGTTTCGCCAACAATCAATGTCTGTGTCAATCAGTCTAAATCCCCGGTCGAGGCGCAGACCGGTTCTTACAACCGATCGCAAGATCGCCACCCCCACCAGCGTCGCATTGCTCGGATTAGACACCGTCGCCACCGCTGACAATAACATCAACGGTAGTAATGCTCAGGACAATGGCGATGTCTCCGGCATTAGAGAGTTTAGGGACTTGAGAGCACCGTTGGTTTTGGAGAGATCCATGGATCACGTTCAGGTCAAGCCAGGGTTACCACATGATGTGGTGACGCCGCGGCGGAGTAGAAGGAAGCCGGTGAAGCCGCTGTGGCTGTTTGTGGTGAGAGTTTTTGTTAATAATTTTGTGCTTTTGGTTGTGCTTTTAGGGTTTGTGCAGTTGGTTTATAGATTAGCGGTGAAATCTGGTGGCGGGGATGTTGTGGTTGGGAATGGGACTGGGGCGGTTGTGGAATTGGAGGGGCGGTTGGCGGATATGGAGAAGGCATTAAAGAATGCCGAGAAGTTGATGCAGGTTCAGGTGGAGAATGTGGATGGCAAGCTTGGAAATGAGATCGCGGGGCTGAGAGAGGAGTTTGGTAAAATAATTGAGGAGAAGAGTGTTGGTTTGGAGAATGAGTTGCACAAGTTAGATGGCAGAGTTGAGAGTTTTGAGACCGTGTTGGAGCGATTGAGCTTGGATGAGTTTTTGACAAAAAAAGAGTGTGAGAAAATCAAAGAAAACTTAAAGAATGTGGGTAATGGGAACAAAGATATTAGTTTGGATGATTTGAGAGATTATGCTAAGGGGGTAGTGGAGAGGGAGATTGAGAAGCATGCCGCTGATGGACTTGGAAAGGTTGATTATGCTTTGGCATCTGCTGGGGGTAAGGTTGTTAAGCATTCGGAACCTTTTGTTGTTAAGAAAGGGATATGGTTTGGTGGTCGTAATGTGGCACATCAAGATGCTGAGGTGATGCTGAGACCAAGTTTTGGAGAGCCTGGTCAGTGTTTCCCTCTTAGAGGAAGCAGCGGATTTGTGCAAGTTAGGCTACGGACAGCTATTATACTTGAATCTATAACTTTGGAGCACGTGGCGAAGGTAATGTGTGTCTTCTGCCTGAGTATAGATAATGCTCGTTTTGGGCATTCATTCTAAATTTATATCATATTTATAGTTCTCATGTTGATACTGGAAGTGTTGTTCTAAAGTTATATCATACTTATACTTCTCGTGAGATATTGGAAATGAGTAGTCTTCGATTTAATTTCTCGTGGCCTTGATGCATACAGATTAAAGGCAGTAGCCTGAAATTACAGTGTAATGAAATGGTTTCTCATGGTAGTGGCATCAAAAATTGTCTTGGATGTATTATTATTCGATCAAGCCAAGTTCATTGTGATGATGAACCTGACACAGATTTGTATTGTGTTCTTTTAACCGTTTGCATGTTCTGATGGCATGTTGTGATTCATCGCCATAGTAAGGCAATACTGTACTTTCTAAAAAAAGTAGATGTCCTAGATCTTTATCTAAGATTATTAAGTGACTTATTTAGCTGGGTTATAATTCCGATATTGAATGATGTTGTAATCAATGGACTAATGGGGTTAGTTTTTACGCATGATATCAGGAATAAAGACATTTTGTGATAGTGAATGTCTTCTTCTTGCCAGAAAAAAAGTCTTCTTGTGTATATTGGTTTTGATGTAAATTCGTGTATTTGCAAAAAAAAATCATATTATGAAATATTGGTACTTTCGACATTCATTTCAAATATATGTAGGCTGCAAGTGGGAAAATCTCACAAAATCATAGATCAGTTTTAATGTGGTGAGCTGCATTCAAACTAGTTTTACCACTCATGAGTTAGCTACAAATGCATCTATTTCATCCTCGTAACAAACTGTACATAATGATGCTATCGTTTTCCCCCTTGAGCGATAAATGGAATTACATCATATATCTGTAAGTATGGCAGCTATTATCTTCTTGCTGACATTGGGTATTATGTTTCCGTGCAGAATGTTGCCTATGACCTGTCAAGTGCACCCAAGGACTGCAGGGTTTTTGGTTGGCTACAAGGACCTGAAGTCGTCAACTCCGAGAAGATGTTTCTTTTATCCGAATTCAGTTATGACCTTGACAAACACAGTGCCCAGACATTTCCTGTTTCTGATTCTGCTGGCGGAAGCCTTGTGAACATGGTCAGGCTTGATTTCACCTCAAACCACGGAAGCCCTACCCACACCTGCATATATCGCCTCAGAGTTCATGGTCAGGAACCCAAGTCTCTCTCCGTGATCGAACTGCAGTCATAATCAAGCCACATCCATTCCATAACTAACTTTTTGCTTGTAGATGTTTACTCCTCCCTGCATAGTCTTACATATGTGTTTGCACAACATTCCTCGTGTAGTAAATGTTTTTGTAAAGTTTTCACTCCGCATAGAAACTATTGTGCTAGAAAAGTGATCAATTGTTAAACGTTTGAGGAATGCAATACATAATGTGAACACATTTGTTCAACACCATCTGTAAGTACAATGCTTCTTTGATCAAATCAACTCTGACAGTTCATGGCTCAAATGGAACATCAACAGAAGTCAAACACACACACAAAAAACACACACAAAAAACAGAACAGCTACAGCTAGAGAGATCTCAATAAACAATACTGTCAGATTCCAAAACATATTTATCTTCCCCTTAAAACCCATCCCATTGACTATGTAATTTATTCTACAAAAAAAAAAGTCAAATGTTCCTGTAAATATTGAAAATGTCTCTTACCAATCAATCATTTGAAATCACCAACATGCCTCTCAACATGATCAGCACCCCCCTTACACATTCATCCCTTAACTCTCCAGCACGTAGTAACAACGCGTTCCTCCTTACAATAATCCTCAACACCATTTTCAACTCATGCCTCATTCCATATTTAAACCCTCTACCATCCCACACAAAAACATCATCACCAATCCAACACATTCATCCAAATCATCAAAGCAACTTCAGAGCCAAGAAGAAAAAATGGCGTCCTTCTTCAAGGTCCACGAAGCGGATCAGCTTACGCGCGATGCTCATCTCCGTAGGTCACGAAGAAGGATCGCTGTTATCGCGATCTCCTCCATTGTTCTAGTCTCTGTTGTCATTGCGGCTGTGGTTGGCACAGCAGTCCACAACCAGAATAACAAGGAGGAACGTAACACTAACACTGGCTTATCATCGTCTATTAAGGCGGTGTGTGACGTCACATTGCATCCGGAGTTATGCTACGAGAGGCTCGGATCAGAAGCTACGGAGAAAAACAAAACCAGCCCTCAGGATCTGTTCAACCTGTCTATCCAAGTAGCGTTGACCGAGTTGACCCACGCTACGCAGATATTCAAAACTGGCTTCACTGGGTTAAACGACACCGTAACAAATGCTGCACTGGAGAGCTGCAAAGAGCTGCTCGAGATGACAGCGGATCATCTCAACGATTCGCTTTCAGTCCCGACGACGTCGTTGACTCAAGCGTTTGATGATCTGGAGACATGGCTGAGCACTGCCGGGACTTGTCAAGAAACTTGCTTGGATGGATTCATCGACGTGAACGAGAATCTGCGGAAAGAATTGACCGCGCTGCTTACAAACTCCACCGAGTTGACCAGTAACAGTCTCGCGATCGTCAGTTGGATTTCCAGCGTCGCGGACTCGGTCAAGTTCGGTCAACGCCGCAGGCTTTTTAGCGAAGGTGAGTGGGTTAAGAGAATTGACCGTGAGCTAATCGAGAGCGTTGACTTGAGGAAGAAGGCAAACCTTGTTGTCGCTGCAGATGGGTCCGGTAAGTACAAGACAATCGGCGCGGCGCTCAAAGCTGTTCCTGACAAAAGTACCAAGCAGACTGTTATTTACGTAAAGAAAGGAACTTATGCTGAGAAAGTTGTCGTCACGAAATCGAAGTGGAACGTCGTGTTCGTCGGCGACGGCATGGACGCCACCATTGTTACCGGCAGCTTGAATGTCGTTGATGGCACTCCCACCTTCACCACTGCACCATTCAGTAAGAAAACGCCGCCGTATCCTACTAAATTTCATTACAACGACATCGTATCTGTCTTACGCTTTCATCGAACTGCTGCGTTTTTATATTTCGTCTGATGAAACTGTGTCGTTTTGAATTCCCAGTTGTGCAAGGAAAGGGGCTGGTGGCGAGAGACATGGGCTTCCGCAACACAGCCGGACCCGCAAAGCACCAAGCGGTGGCGATGAGATCCAGCGGCGACTTTTCCGTCTTCTTCCGCTGCAAATTCGACGCTTACCAAGACACACTCTATCCACACGTCAACCGTCAATTCTACAAAGAATGCACCATCATCGGAACAGTCGATTTCATCTTCGGCAACTCAGCCGCCGTTTTCCAAAACTGCAACATCCTGCCTCGTCTTCCCAGCTCGGGTCAAAAAAACACCATAACCGCACAAGGAAAATCCGACCCGAATCAGAACACGGGTCTGTCGTTCCAGAACTGCAACATCGCGCCATTCAACAAGCTCGGTTCAACCGAAACGTACTTGGGTCGACCGTGGAAGGTCTACTCGACGACCGTGTTCATGAACTCGGTTTTCGGGAGTTTGATTAACCCTAAGGGATGGTTGCCTTGGACCGGGACCAGTGCGCCTTCGACAATATTTTACGCTGAGTATCAAAACACTGGACCTGGAGCGAGCACGAAGAACCGTGTGAAGTGGACGGGGCTGAAGACTATCACTGCCGCGACCGCTAATAAGTTTACGGTGAACTCGTTTATTGCTGGAAGTAAGTGGATCACTGCAGCTGGAGTTCCGTTCAAGGGCGGCCTCTGAAACGGAGGAGTTGATTCTGATTCTGATGGATTTTGATTGGTGATGGTGATCATGTCTTTTTCTCTTATTTCCTGTTTTTTTTCTTTTCAAAATGTTGTATTTTCCATTTAATATTAATATTATTTTATTATTTTCGAGTTGTAAAATTAACGATGAGAAAGTAATACTAATAAATTTATTTTTTATAAAGTTGGACCTTTTTTTTTGCCTTCTCACGTTTGCATAGAATTTTCTACTACAAAAAGGAAGAAAAAAAAACGTATTGAGAGATCTGATCGAGATAGTTGCATGGATGTTTTTATATGTTATATAGATTTGAGGTGAGATTCGCGGCCTGTAGAGCATCCCACCATGATCATTTGGATCATGAAAAATAGTCATGGGAGGTGATTGAAAAAATTATACATTTCCGTCATAATTTTTGTAAGTCATCGAAAAGATCATTTCATGATCAAACCAAATTTTGATCATCTCATGATCTTTTTTTCAGTTTTGATCATTAGAGTTGAATCAATCACAATGCGACACCTGTCACGCGTCAGAACTTTATCAGTTTAAATCCAAGTTTTATAACAAATATATTTTGAAAATTACAAAGTATTAAAAAATAAAATAATCACCAATATTCATAATTTTTGAAGACCTATAAATAGAGATACATTTTGATATTTATATGCTTGTATTTATGTAGAAATAAGATAGAGTGTGATGATGAACTTTATGTTTGATCATAAGTGAGATGTCTATTAGTAAATAGATCATGAGACATGACTAAATGAGAGATAAATAGATGAAAGAGATGAATGACATATTTTTTTAATCATGATGAGGATGCTCTAAAGAAACATATATTACCTTTACAATTATGGTTGTCAAGTTTGAAGATTCTACTTTTCTGATTTAAAGTTTGTGCGTAGTGTAATTTATTGCGCAGGCATATGGCTTTGGATTTCTTTAGTTATTTTAATATAAATTTGTGATTTTGCCTTATAAGGGATGTGGAAATTATTTACCAAATATCTATAATTCATCACATAGGTGACGTGATGAAGTGAAAGATGAGTTTTTTTTGATTTGTGATGAATAATAAACAACACTTCCATCGAAATTGAATGAATAGTATGTTTTATTCATTTTGCAACGTTGTGCTGAGGCCTGAGAGTGAGGTGCTACTTTTTCTCTCATCATAAGAATTACTGTACCCTGCGTATTGTATGAAAAAAAGTTGTCCCGTTTGAAATACAAAGAGGCTTTTCACCCTGTGAAACAACTCAATAAATAAATTGCAGCAAGACCAACGGCGAACGAAATCGAGCAAAGAAATCCAGTATCTGAGAATTTTATTTCAAAACTCCCAGCATCGCTTCCATGAATAGCACGAGTTGTAGTATTAATTAATACAACATATGGATGCTTCGTGCTTCCACCTCCCATAAAAAAAACCTGTGGGAAGGGATGATTGGTGGTTGTATATTTCTGACTTAGCTGCCAATGGTAAATGAATTTTGTTATTTTCAAACAAAAGTAGGAAAAAATCGATATTATGCTACCAGATAGCACTTTGGGATCATTGTCTATGTACAACTACAACCTCATCACATCATGGCAAGTATCTAAAGTATAAATTGGCATATCTTACCACACTGAAGTTGCCTCAACCCACATGTCATACATCCCATACTCCTTGATCCTGAAAAAGTATGCACTATGTCAGCCACATGTAAACATTTTAGCACAAAGACTAACTGTTTCCTTATTCATCTGAAAACAGTTGTGATCCACAAGTTAATGGTGAATGTTGAGAGGGGAACAGCACATAGGGAATTCCCTTGTCTCAAAAACATGTCAATCTAAATATCATGATTGCCCCCATCGAAAAAATAAATAAAAAATATCATGATTGCTTTAATTTCATAAGAGACAGAAATGCAGCATGTTTTATCCATTTATTGCAATGAACTCAAGGTTCTTGGAAAACTAGAGCAATAAAAAAATGGAGGGGAGAAAAATGAGATTTTGGTATTTGATTGTTTGAAATTTATTTTAATAAAAACAAAACATATAAACTGTTCTCTTCACTTTTCCATTTCCTTTTCGTTTCACCAAATTTTCCAAGATCCAAATAGCTTATCATGAGAATTTTGACAACCATTTGACGGACAAAGTTATATCAACTAATGGTAGACCCTATATACACATTTCCTCAGATAGGTATACTCACTTACCCATATATATCATCTTGACTGATTTCTGGAAACAAATTAATGTAAAAGCGGAAGCCATCGGGACTTATGTCTCTGCACAACAATCCTGCCAGCCATATACAATGAAACTCAGAAAATTTAGTTCTGCAAATAAAATCCCAAAAGCCTTCAATGCTAAAAGATACCTTTACTCTCAGCATTGAGAAGGTGCTCCTTGGCCATGGCTGGAGCAATTCCCAGAGTCATTGCAGCATCACTAGCACTAATTCCAGTTCGAAGTGCATCTGGCTTCTGTACTATGACTTTGATCTTTGCAAATACCTAAGTTCACAAGGTAGTGTGATGTTACAGGCCCGTAACTTATAAAATAATATGACGATTATGAGAAAACTCACCTCCTCATCACTGTACGACTTGCTTTGGATGACCATGACTCCACTGTCGAACTTTCGAAGCATTATTGGACTGCAAATCAAAATAGTAGATCAAAACTAACACTACATTGCAGGTATATAATAGCGCCAGTAGCTACTGTAGACATCAAAATAAGCGTGTACACTGGATATACAACTGCAAGCATACACGTCAAACTTTTCCCAGATTGAACATGCTCGCAACAAATCCTCCGGCGATATCAGCTCTGAATCAAAAGAAACACAAAATTATGAAATCACCCAAACAGGCTTCAGCGAGTTAAAAACAATTGCAGGAAAATACCTGTCCCCCGAGCTCGGTTGAAGAGACAGTATACATCTATGAGATTTATCACTCCACCAGCTTTTTGTAATGGTATTCTGACGAAATCAGCTAACTGAAAGTAAAATGAATGACTATCAGGAAGGAAATAACACTTACAGAATCATAGTGAATATAATGAGACACACACACACACACAAAAATGACAACATCAATCAGTTGAGACCTCATTCACATTACAAACAACACCTAATACAAGGGAAATATTAGGAGTTACAATGAAACATCCACAAGTGAGGTAATATGTGAACTATTTTGCAACCTTGCGCACTATTGATATAGATATAGATGCATCTAGCATTTACAGTTTTCTACAGTAAGGACTAAGGACAATGAAGAAAGTTGTTCAGATCAGAGGAAACATTTAGCAACACAATGAAATAAAGCATAAGAAGACCTGGCGAGACAGCTGTTGGTGGTACATAGCACCCGCAGACTCTTTTGTAACTGGTGATGCAATACCAACACTCAACAACCAATCTTGCATCTCTTGCTTGGACCCAAACTCCTCATCATTTGGTGAACTTGATTGAGTGTTAGAACCAGACAAGAGTTTCTGCCTCATCCTTTCCGCTAGCATGACCATTTCCTTTGCCTTACTCTGCAAGACAAGTTGGCATCATACCATTAATTATTCAATCACTTAATGCAATAAATAACTTTGGGATAACAAAATTCATGCATCGGGTCAGCAGCAGACTGCACAATTGTCGTAAAGTAGTTTGTACATTATAAATCAAAGCCACAAAGAAATCAGCGCATGAAAACGCTGAAAAGTTTCAAAATTCATGTTCAGAATACCAATCAGAGAACCATGAATAATGAAATGAAATGAAACACAAGCGCATATCTCATTGCAGTATATATGAAACATTTTGTAAATGAACCATTCTAGCTATGCCACTAACATTGTTCCTAACTTTCTTTCTTTTTTCGAAATGCAACACTATTTTAAATCAAACTCTAATTTTTTTAGTTTCATTCCTGAAGAAAATCTTGCAAATGTTACCAAATCAAATGCAAACTAAGCAGTAAACGTCAGCTCAAGAGAAAATGTGCACATGTACATACAGTAATGTACCATGAGGGCGTTCAGGTCCTGAA
Organism: Rhodiola kirilowii; assembly: GCA_033675215.1. Classification (NCBI taxonomy): domain Eukaryota; kingdom Viridiplantae; phylum Streptophyta; class Magnoliopsida; order Saxifragales; family Crassulaceae; genus Rhodiola; species Rhodiola kirilowii. The sequence goes on along the minus strand of CM066203.1, from coordinate 7,902,821 downwards.
AAGCATCTTGCAAGCTCTTATCAGTACTTTCCCATATCTCTTGTTCCTTCCTCAGTATCCCCGATAATCCAGCCATCATCAACCCACTCCCTCCACTGCTGGCAGAACTTGCACCGCCAACCCCAACCCCAACCTCAGCCCCCACTTTCGCCACATCACTCTCCCATGCTCTCCCCCTCCACGCCTCCCAAAACTTGCTAACAAACATATCCAAATCCCCCTTCCCTCTTATCACAATCGTAATCACCGCAGACGATGATGACCCCGACCCTCCAGAATCCTCCGTGATGCTCCCCTCCGCAGAAACCCTCACTTGGAAACGAACCTTGGGAGTGGCGAACATACTCTTCAGCGACTTCTTTTGCTCAAAAATGTGAGTGACGCAAGCGAGAGGGATGTACACGGCTTCGGATGGCGATCTGGAACTGGACGTGGTTGTTTCGTGGATCCATATGAGGCGGTGGGTTGTGAGGATAAGGATGCCTGATTTGAGCTTGGGGAAGTTGAATTTGCTGTTGGGGCTCTGATCATCGGATTCAAGGTCGACAGAAGAAATGAGTGACGATTCGATCTCATTTGGCCGCAGTAATGGTCTTCCGCTCGGCGTGAGTCCAACAGATGGGATCGCTTTTCCGGCCATCGACTCGCCGGATATTCGACAGATAACGGTGAATCAACGACTGCTCCTGGTGTTGGTCAACGTCCCTCTGAGAGTGTTTGACCAAAATCCAATGATATAAACTTAAGCCTTAACACAATCTATAATTCCCACTCAAAAAAAAAAAAACACAATCTATAATTATTTACCAATCAGCCCATTGAGTATAATCTATTTCAATTTCGGTCCCTCAAGTTAAACACTGTAGATTTCTAGCAACCTGGGTAATTTCTTCGTCCCTCATCGGACTCGAAAATGCTACGACGACGACAACGTGTCTGCCGACCGCTCAGCCGACTTCTGTCGTTTTCACCAATCTCACAGTCTTCTGTCGTTCTCAACAAGCCAAGGCTTGATGATTTCGTAAACCCTAACGCCAAAGGTAATTTTGGGAACAGCAGCAGCAGAAGCCCAATTGGGACGCTAGACATGTTCCCACCTATTCATTCTGTATACGATTTCAACACAATTTTATTTGTGCTTGTTGAAACTAAGTCTTACTATGATGCAATTGCAATGTACAAAAGACTTCATTCCTCTGTCCCAAATTATATCACCTTGAAAAATCTTTTGAACTGTTACTGCCACGTTGATGTTGATTGTATTGGCTATGGTTTTGGAGTTCTAGGGATGATTTTTAAATCAGGTTATATCCCGGATGTGGCTATATATAACTTTTTGGTTCATGGGTGTTCTCGTGCTGGGATGTTGGTGGAGGCCAAGTGCCTGTGTTCTAGTATGAATGCTGAAGGATTTATTTCAGATGTAGTGACATACAGTTCTTTGATTCATGGATTTTTCCTAGCTGATCAGGTGGAGGAGGCCGAGGCTGCTTTTGCTGAAATGAAGAGGAATGGAATTTTGCCGGATGTGGTGACTTATAGTTCATTGATTCATGGTTTGTGCCGAGCTGGAAAGCTCGAGGAGGCGAAAAGTATTTATTTTGAAATGAAGGGCAGCAGGGTTGTCCCAAATCTGAAAACTTACAGTTTAATGATTGATCGTTTGTGCAGAGCTGGGAATTTTAATGATGCTGAAGAAATGTTTAATGAAATGATTATGGTGGGGTTTTTACCAGATTTGGTTACTTATAGTTCTATAATCCATGGTTTGTCTATTGGTGGTAAATGGGAGGAGGCGAGAGCGATGTTTGACGCAATGAAGAAGCATGGGATTTGTCCAGATGTAATAACATACAATTCACTAATTTATGGCTTGTGTCGAGTTGGCAAATTAGAGGAAGCTAGACTTGTTATTAATGAGATGAAGAGAAACCGTGTTCTCCCTGATTTGATAACATACAATTCGTTCATCGATGGCTTGTGCAGTGCTGGTCAGTTGGAGGATGCAAAAGGTCTAATTTTTGAAATGGGAAAAATAGGTATTTCCCCAAGTGTAATTACTTATAATTCACTCATTTCTAGATTGTGCAAGGATGGTAACTGGGAGCAGGCAAAAGACATGTTTTCGGTGATGAAGAGAAGTGGGATCTCCCCTGATTTGATTTCTTACAACTCAATGGTTTATGGTCTGTGCCGAGTTGGGGATAATGAGGAGGCTGAATCTCTTATTTGTGAGATGAGGAGCAAGGGAATTCCTCCAGATGTGGTTACTTATACCTCAATTATTACTGGTTTTTGCAACAATTGTAATTGGGAACAAGCAAAAGGAGTCTTCCGTGAGATGATGGAACAGGGAGTCCAACCAAATGCAGTCACATCTAAGGTGCTCATAAGTGCACTGATCAAGGATGGAAAGGGACTAGAAGCTAATCGGTTACTAGAGTTTATGACTGAATAGGAGAAGTGCTAAGTAAGGTTACTTACAAGTTACAAGTTACAGCATGGTGATACATGGCTTTGGTATTAATGACAGAATTCCAGTTAGGAAAGCTCAAAGGAGAAATCACTATGGCAGTGCAGGTAATATATGTGTAAATGCTGAATCCAATCAGCTTGTTTATTTATGCGATCATGTTACAGATTGATATATACTTTAGCACTCATTAGTAGCAATTAAAATCAATTACTAGGTGTTAATCTTGCCTCCAATGTTGCAGCAGATATAAACCCCCAGACCAGCGATGACCAGCACAGCTGCACCCATGTTTATCAGGGTTTGTCTCTCATCGCTCAGTTTACCCCTGGCCATTTTTATATAATCTTCAACCTTCAACTCACTTGAGAGTCTAGCTCCAATCAGAGCCTCTGTTTCCCTAGCTCTATTGTCTAAGTGCTCCTTCCTCAGCTGTTCCATCTCTTCAGCAGTTCCCACTGATGCTGGTGGTTCCTTGCGTTTCTCAATGCCTCCTTTTAGAATCATTTCTGCAAGGCTTTCTGGGGTTTCCCACTCCTTCAGCTCATCTTCACGATTGGCTGGAAAATGTCTTTCTGAAGGTGCCTCATCATGAATTCTAGGAGGCATTTTCTGGCTTTCATCTTTTGGATAGTCTGCTACCATTTGAGGGTCAGGCAGCCTGAAATGTGGGACTGGTGGCGGCAGGGGTGGAAGCTGAGGTGGCTGTGGCTGTATTTGTTCTGATTGTGGGACTGGTGGCGGCAGGGGTGGCTGTGGTTGCAGTCTTGATGGCTGGGCCAGCTGTGATTCCAAGGGCTTGGAGGGTGACAAGGGCTGTGGCGGGTCTGATTGTGCTGATGTTACTCTGGGCTCTTCTTTTGGTATTTTACTCTGCAAGGGATTCTTCTTGGGGATGGTGATATGTAGGTTTCCATTTTCAAACTTAGCTCGAATTCCAGTCATGCTGCAATCTTCAGGAACCCTGAATTCACTGTTGAAACGGCTCCAATTTCTATTCCCAACATGACGCAGACCACGGACCCTGATGTTACCTAATGGCTCAGCCGTCACCTTTACCTGCTCTCTTGTGAACCCTGCATTAAAAGAACTCACTTACTGACTACAGTACACAATGTAAGACATGATGTTTTATCGTTCAGCACAGTGCATGCAACTTACCAGGAAGAGCAAGGACAAGAACAGCTGATCCTTCTTCATCAGCTCTCCAATCGTGCACTGGCGTGAAATCAACAATAACAGGACGTCCCCCTGCCCTTGCTGGCACCGTGGATGCTTGATTGAGTTTCTGCCTAATGTTCATTTTGGATACTCTTGAAGTGTTCGAAAATGCCTCTTCCAATCTCAATCAATTCACCTGAATATGGAAGCTAATGAATGGCCATGTATATATAGATATGCTTGTGAAACTAACAAGAAAATTGTCACTTTCTTGATTTCTTGCTTGTGATAATATTCCTTGTTACTTTCCTACGCTTTGGTTTGTTGCTCTACCGTTTTTGAAGCTTCTTATTTGCCTTCTGAACTTATTAAGGCATAACTTAATCAGGCGAACTTACTTAGACATTCTTCTTTTCCAATCTTTTTGCATTTTACAAATTTTTTTTGTTTTGTAATTTACATTTTCTCCCTGAAATTAACACCACGAAAAAAGAAAGACAAATAACCACCGAATGAACCAAAAAGTGGACTTTTACGAGATGGATGTTCCAACTTCCAAGCACCTTCTTCTCAAAATCCAAACAACTTTTGACTTGAAGCAGAATAAGGTAAAAAAAGGAAGTGGAGCCCAAGTGGCCAACAAGACTTGCAGGCGCCAACGCATCCATATCTCCTAAACAAATCCAATCAATCAAGCCACAACGGAGTTACAACATCGCCCAAAACGCGTTTCTCGCTATCCTTCGTGCACTCAAAACTCTCCCATTCCTGTTTTATTATTCAATTCATATTTTGGCCGCCCACAGTAGATTACCCAAAAACCACAAAAAGCTCATTACTTTCTGCCAAACAGTTGGTTCCAATGGATATGGATTGCTACCCTTTCTCCAAGATCTGCGCTTTTTGCTCTATTTGATTATTGGGTTTGTGAGTTAGGGTTTGTTTTGATCTGGGTTTGTGTTGGATTGGAGTAGAGTGGACTTCTTCATCTTTGGAGTTTGGTGTTGACCTTTGTAAATCACTACGTTGTATTGTTTCTGAGCTTTGGTTGATCTTCTTGGAGTGTTTCTGATTGGTATCAGTGATTAGGATCTACTGAGATCTTGATTGATTGGAGAGCTTTGATTTGGTTTTTGGTTTTGATATGTCCAATTTGGTTGAAGTCTGATGCTATAAAGTATTTGATCAGTTTAGATCAAGCTTCTTGTTGACTGAGTTTGATGCTTGAGTTGTCTAGAAACTTGGATGTGCTGAGTTGAGGTAAGAGATGGGGAATACTTGTGTCGGACCTAGTATATCGAAAAATGGTTTCTTTCACACTTTTTCAACTGCTGTGTGGCGTACAAGGTCTCCCGATGACATCTCTATAAGCAATGAGGAATCGGTCCACGACCCGGATTCTGTCCATAAGGAAGATGAATTGCCGGTCCAGGATAAACCTCCGGAGCAAATGACAATGCCAAAAGCTGAAGTTGAGAGTGAGACTGAGCTCAATTTGAAGGAGATGGAGATGGAGAAGAAGAAGGAGAAAGAGAAGGAGAAAGAGAAGGAAAAGGAGAAGGAGAAGGAGGAGAATGGAAAGGAAAAGCAGGTAAAACATAAATTGCTCCCAGAAATGAAAAGAGTGTCTAGCGCAGGGTTGCGTGTATCTGTTCTGCAAACGGAGACTGGCAATTTTAAAGAGTACTACACTTTTGGGAGGAAGCTAGGACAAGGGCAATTTGGAACCACTTTTCTTTGTGTTGAGAAAACTACTGGGAAGGAATATGCATGCAAAACAATTGCCAAAAGGAAGTTACTTACAGATGAAGATGTAGAGGATGTTAGGAGAGAAATTCAGATAATGCACCATTTGGCTGGGCATCCTAATGTGATATCAATCAAAGGGGCGTATGAGGACCCTATGGCGGTTCATGTAGTTATGGAGTTATGCGCTGGTGGAGAGCTTTTTGATAGGATTATCAAGCGTGGGCATTACACAGAAAGAAAGGCAGCTGATCTTACTCGGGTGATTGTTGGGGTTGTAGAAGCCTGCCATTCATTAGGAGTTATGCATCGAGATCTCAAGCCTGAAAATTTCCTTTTCGTTAATCAGAAAGAAGACTCACTTCTCAAAACTATTGACTTTGGATTGTCTATGTTCTTTAAACCAGGTGTGTTTTTACCAGCCATTTTGAATGTAAAGCTTTTATCTTACTGTAGTTTAATGATCCTTGTGCTTCATTATATGTTCTGCTGGTTTTGGTTGTTGTCTGCCACTCTGCTTTTTGTTGTTCATGTCATCCTTTATAATCATTTTTATGCATTTTGCAGCTAGTCTATTACATTAGCTGCTTCTTGTACATGCTTGGCTAGTTAGTGTGATGACTCAAATAGGTTATTTCCAATATTTCCAGGTGAAAAATTCAACGATGTTGTTGGCAGTCCTTATTATGTTGCACCAGAAGTTCTACGGAAACGATATGGTCCAGAGGCAGATGTTTGGAGTGCAGGGGTGATCCTGTACATTTTGCTAAGTGGAGTTCCTCCATTCTGGGCAGGTTCAAAGTTCACTATTTTCAAAATTCTGCACATCCCAGCTATTGATCACCTAAAAACAACTTTTCTTATTCTTGTATTGTTTTATTTCGCCTTACCGTTCAGAGTCGGAACAAGGCATATTTGAACAAGTCCTTCATGGAGAACTTGACTTTTCATCTGATCCGTGGCCCAGTATCTCCGAAAGTGCCAAAGATCTGGTCAGGAGAATGCTTGTTAGAGACCCAAAAAGGCGTCTTACAGCTTATGAAGTTTTGTGTAAGTTTGCATTTTGCATCCCAGTAGGTAACTGAAAGCCTAGTATTTATGTGGATTCAAATTTTTGTGCAGGTCATCCATGGATTCAAGTTGATGGTGTAGCTCCCGACAAGCCCCTTGATTCTGCTGTTCTCAGTCGCTTGAAGCAATTTTCAGCGATGAACAAGCTCAAGAAAATGGCTCTCAGGGTAGGAAGTCGAGCATATTTATATTTGAAATTGCGAATTTAGTTTCTTGTTTTATACAAGTCTTCCATTTCGTTGAATAAAATCTTTTTCGCGAGCAGATAATTGCTGAGAGCCTGTCTGAAGAGGAGATAGCAGGACTGAAAGAGATGTTCAAGATGATAGATGCGGATAACAGCGGTCAAATAACTTTTGAGGAACTCAAAGTTGGTTTGAATAAAGTTGGCGCTACTCTCAAGGAAAACGAGATTTATGATCTGATGCAAGCGGTAATTTACTGATACAAAACTACTCTTTTTTAATCTAGTGAGACCAGTACAGACAGAATTCGTTTCAAAAAAAATCTTACAACATCGTATTAATTTTATTGAAGAAGTTTGACAGTTGCCGCTGTTGTCCAACCTGTAAAAAATGAAAGAGGAAAACAACGCGCATATGCAAACATTTCCTGAAATATCTTTTTAGGCACTGGCCTAGTTACGATAAATTGAGCTGTATCTGACATGAAAAAGCTTATGTGAACATTACAGGCGGATGTTGATAACAGTGGGACCATCGACTATGGGGAGTTCATAGCAGCAATGTTGCATATCAACAAAATCGAGAGGGAGGATCATTTGTTTGCTGCCTTTTCATACTTTGACAAAGATGGAAGTGGCTATATTACCCCCGATGAACTTCAACAAGCGTGTGAGGAGTTTGGTTTGGAGTTCCAACTAGAAGAAATGATCCGAGAAGTTGACCAGGACAATGTAAGTGCTTCGTGCATGCTAAACCAAACTATTTGAACCTACTCGATTTTCATATCTTCCTTCTTTTCTTTTCTTTTCGTTTCTTTCCAGGACGGGCGTATAGATTACAATGAGTTTGTAGCGATGATGCAAAAGGGAAACCCGACAACTGGCCCCATAAAGGGGCTGGAGAACAGCTTCAGCATCGCATTCAGAGATAAAGTAAAGGCTTAAAGTCATAGACAGACGATACATTTTGCAACCAGGTTTTTTGTTCCTTTGTTTTTTCCCGACATACTCCCCGTTTGGCCTATTCGAACCAAGAGTCATGATTGTATAGTGAAGAACAGAGAACTCTAGGCTCTGTTTTAAATGTACAATTTGAACGTCAACAGTTCCCCTTTAACGATTTCGCCCTTCGGATTTATAAGTTACGCTTGTCACTTTGATCCTTCCTTCTTGTGAGTTGTATGATCATATCTCTACAATTTTTTTCCAAAAGGAAATGAGAAAGCACAGGGCAAGTTTTATTTAAACAGAGCTTTGTCAGACTTGTAGCGACGAGATTATCCCTTTTATCACGAATCATTATATTTAGCGACGGGATTGGTTTATCCGTCAGCTGCATCGTAATTTCTGTAATTCACTGTGAACTGCGAAGCGGGACAAAACGCAGCGTTTTATATGCTTTTGGGGCACTAATGATTTTGGTTTCTTTCGATTAATCAAAGAATGAGAGCCCTAATTTCAATGGAGCCGGCGGCGAGGGAGAGCTCAACATATCAACGCGGCGGCGGTGGAGGAGGAGGAGGAGGAAGGGGTGGGAAAATTCGGAAGACAACGTATCGAAACACGCAAACGACGCCGTATGAACGCCCTCTCACCGCTCTCCGGAATTCGAACAATTCCGTCAAGAACACCAATGGCTGGCTATCCAGGATTGTCGATCCGGCGTCGAAACTCATCACTTCGAGTGCTCGAAAGATTCTTTCGTCCGTGTTTAATAAACGAATTCTACCTTCCACGGCTCCAAAGCAGCCTGCTTCAGGTCTCATATCTTCTGTCTTTTGTCTAATAAACTTGGGGCATTAAATATTCGCGTACAATGTATCTGATTTAGCCTTATCGTCCTTAGACAAGACATATCTAAAAGGAAATCAATTGGTGCTATGTGTTTGTTATTTCAATGTTGTTCTTTTATATTTGTACCTATGTGGCAAATCTTGTGATGACTTTAACAATCGTACTGCTACCCTTCTCCTTTAGCTGGACTTCAGACCATCAACAAGAGAGCTAGTCTCAATGTATGATTGCTAGAAAGCAAAAGTGCACTTCACTTCAGTGTGTTGTATTATATATGATAGCTATTCATGGCATTGTTAGGCTGGACATAAATCTCAAACAGTTGCTAATGCTTTCTTTATTGATAATTTTGTATAAAACTCCTATCTTTTTCTGGTGAGCAATGCAGTATATATGGTTTTCTGATGTTACAATTAACTTTATTTTGTAATTGATATTTACTCATTTTATCTGTTTATTTATTATTTTTATAATAGATGGAGTGCTGCAGTCGGCGAATAAGCATCAGGGGACAAACTCCATGGTAATCTCATTGCTGCTACTTTTTTTTTAGTATTGAGCTCTCTGATTTTTTTTATATATGAATTTCTAAGAACCCTGTGAAACCCAGGTTCATCCTATGTCTGAGAAAAACGGAGAAGATGTTGCATGTGGGCGCACTAAACTTGATATTGATGAGGTTTCTGAACTAGAAAAAATGCTGAAGCAGAAAAGATTTACTAGGTATGTATTATGGAACTGATTTTATATACGACCAATTTGGTTCTGTATCATTACATCAGACCCAACCGCTTGATCTAATTATGGACTACAGTTTTTGGTCTGTAATTTTGAAAGATGCTTCTGAACAGATTAGATGTGTGTATGCTGAGCAATTTTTCTTATTTTTAGACCTCTTTTATGCTCTTGCTTAGTCAATAATTCAAGCTACGAAAATGTGATAGACACACTGCATGCACTTATTTTTCTTTCAATCAGAGTCCAGAGATGTGCTCTGTCATCCGATCCCGATGCATCTGTGACCGAACTATTTGCTATCTCTAAACCTGGCAAGATACATGCACGCTCATAAAGAGTCGTATGTGTGCGGAGATGCAGGATTAGTTGTTACTTTCAGTTACAAATTTCCTCACATCACATAGTTTCACTTGTGCTGCTTTTCTACTGGTGTTTTTTTTCCGGATAAAGTTCTACTGGTGTTGAGGTACTCATAAAGATATTTATGACTTTTGGGACATAAAACTATACATATTAATTTTGTATTGGCGTCATAAGTTATCATTCTTGGATCCCTGGAGATTTCAATTCTTGCTAGGAGAATGTATTCTTGAAGGAGGTTTTAGTTTCAGTCCCTATAACAAAATACATCAAGTAGCAAGCATACTTTAATAGATAATGATGAGTTAAGTATGTCAATTTCATTTTCACAGATACGAGGTTGATCGTTTGACAACGTTGTTGCGGTCTAGAACTGTAAATGGTTCTATTAGGGATGCAGAAGAAAATGCCTCAATGAAGTTTGCAAATGAGCAGGCGCTGAAAGCGCATACATATACTCCACTGCGAGATAACATTATCTCATTCTATAGATATACTGGATTTACTCCAACCCAAACAACTAGACACGAGGTATGAATTTATTTTTCCCTCTAAGATCTAACACATTATTTTTCTGTATTTGATACTTTATAGTAATAAGTTATGCTACATATTTGTATAATAACATATTTTCTGTAATCATGCTTTATGGACGATCTTGCTAGGTTTTTGATGAGGATATCAAGTCTCCATTAGAACTAGCAAAAGCTTACATGAGCAGTAGGACTTCTAAGTTCTCCCGGCTGATGTCAGATTCTCAAGGCCTGTCACTTAATTATTGGACACCAAATATTCCTTTTGCGTCGAAGTCACTCATTGAATTGAGCCACATGGACAGTGGTGTAGTGTCTGTAAGTTTTGGAAGCCCAACCACAACAAGCAACAGTGGACGTCTTAGTCACTCAAGGTCAAGGATGCATCAACCTACTTCACTCAAGGTCGAGTCTCAAGTGTTAATTTTATTGGCATTTCACCTGGTGGTGAGATTATATTGATGAGATAATGTTCACAGGGATCTGAATTAAGAAGGGTTGCATATGGTGAACCATCATCATCTGCTTATGAATTAGCTGTGGACCAACAACAGGTTTCAAGCTTTAAAAATACGGTAAATATTTTGGTATTAGAGTTCACCATGTTTTCATTATTGCTGTTTGTTCCTCAGTGTTTTTCATATTACCTTTTTATCCTCCCTCTGCAGTCGCTTAAGCGTAGGAGCTCTGTACTTCAAGATCAATTTGGCTCCATTGGACCAATCCGAAGAGTCAGGCAAAAACTGAATCTATTGAACTCAAAAGGCATTGATGCACCAGCGCGTGATAGCTCTTCTCCTAATAGTGGATCAAGAGATAAAACAGAGGCGCTTGCTGATGCCCCCGCTTCAAGTGTTGATCCAACTCCTACCTATTTGACTGAGGTGGCCAAACAAACGGAATCACGGCTCGATCAGTTGGTTTCTTCTCAAAATGAATTACCATCTGGTCAAATTTCGGACAGTACAAAAGGGAAATCTCCCCTTATATTAGCATCAGAGACTATGGCTAGCCAAATTTCTAGAAACCTTGAGAAGGGTGAATCATCAGGGGTCAAAGAGGACGCTCAATATAATAATACAATGGACGATTTACATGACACTTCACTTTATGATGCTGGTTATTCTGCAGTAGAATATGGAAAGGCTCGTCAGAATGAGCAGAAAATGCCCGACGGCTTTTCTACAGAAAAGATTTCAGATACCGAAGTCCTGAATGATGCTCCCATGGTTGAAGCAACATTTTGTGATGAAAAAACTTGTGCTGTGCAGAAGAAACAAGCTTTCCGTATGTGCATCCTTGAGGTATGAAACATAAATCTGTCCGAGGAAATATGACACTGAGACCTTTATAGCTGATTAAATTTTCATTTTCTTGGTTGAATGATACATTAGCACCTTAGTATTTATGTGTGTCTTTATTCATTCGTCAAAATGGACTAACTAAAAATCTTTAAGTCTATAATTTGAATTCTCTTCTAGTTATATCACCAAATTGTTGTGGCTGAGGAACCTGCTGCATGTATACTCATAGCTTTGGTGAATATTCACACTGGTGTATTTAAGCAGTTAGTGATTAGAGTATTGATTTGCTAATCAAATTTCAGGAGTGAAATCATTCTTAGATTGATGACTTGCCTTTTTCAGTTAATATTTTCTGTCACACGCTTGTCATTAATTGTTCATGTGTATATTAATATTTTGATTATGCTTCCCTTTGCTTTGTGTTTAAAGGATTTTGTTGATATGGATGATGATGATGATGAAACTGAAGGAACTGTCAGCGGGAGTATATCAGCTACTTTAGCTCCATCAGTTGGGGTCCCACTCCCAATTGTGTCTACTGGTGTCAGTGAAGTTGAGAAACCTTCTGTCTTTTTGCCTTCCAGAAGCTCCACAATGAAAGGTGAATTGAGCCTGGGAATCTCTGATGGGCCTGTGGTTTCTGAAAAGAGCAATATTTTAAGAGATTCAGTTGCTGATGCTTCTTTTGGACATGCTCCTGAGTCAAAGCTTCAGGCGTATAGGTTTGTTATATGACCTAAATATTTGTCTTTGAAGACACTCTCAGTGTTCCACTGTATTTTCTGTAAGAAATTGTCTCAGCACTATGTTTTTCTGCACAGGTTTGGTAGTGGTCCGGCTGATGTCGATAGAACCTCCAAACCAAGTGAGAGTAAAGAGGTTAACATTTCTTCAGAGGCGTCACATCTATTTTTGAAACCTCAAGCGGACACTGTTGCTGCTACACCTATATTGGAGACTTCTAGCATTTTTTCCTTCGGAGATGCAACAAGTAATATGGGGAGTCTCTTTAACAGTTCATCAGGATCATCTTTACATCCCACAGTTCTAAATTCGAACTTCATAAGTGATACCAAACAGAATAATATATGTGCCGCCAACTCAACCTCTGTTGGAAGCAGGAGCGGCCTTACCTCGTTGCCTATAGGCTCCTCTGCAAATGTGCACATATTGAGTCCAAGGTCTCATGCTGAAAATTCAACACCGCAACTTTCTTCAAATCCAGACTCAGTATCTGCAGGTTCGGAGTCCAAGACTAGTTCAGATTTATTCTCTCATGTTAGCCCCAGTAATCCTTTTGGTGCCGCAGCGTCTGCGATTTCCAAAATCGATACTCCAGTATTTGGTTTCAACACAGCTGCCACTTCTACAGCTCTCAATAGCCACCCACAGGAATCTGCTGCCTCTGGCTTTGGTAGCGAGTTAGCTGGTGTAGAAAAATCAACCGATGGATCTGGGATGGCTCCAAGAACATCATCATCTGCTCCTATGACTAGCCTTTTCGGTTCTATGGCTCCTACAGTTGGGTCTTCTGATAGGGATTCATCATCTGCTGCAGCTGTTACTTCTTTTGCGGCTCCGTCCACTTCTGCAAGTGCTACTAATGCCAGTACCAATTCCCTCTTTGGGGCTTCATTGACTACTGGCACTGGTACTGGATTCACATTTGGTGCCAGTTCAACTCCAGGTGTAACTACCGCCGATATTACTAATACCAGTTCTCTCTTTGGAGCTTCATCAACTCCTGTCACTTTTGGAGCGACTTCAACTTCAGGTCCAACAGCTGCCACTACCAATAATGGTTTTATCTTTGGAGCTTCCCCAACTCCTGCCAGTGTTTCTAGTAGTTCTGTTAACTGCTTTGGAGCATCATCAGCTCCTGCCAACACCACTACTGCTGGGTTTTCTTTTGAGGCTTCATCAGCTTCAGCGCCTAATAGTAGGGAGGCCCCATTTGGAGCTTCGTCCACTCCGGCTACTACTAGTAGTGCGATTTCCTTTGGAGGTTCGTCCACTCCGGCAACTACTAGTAGTGCGATTTCCATTGGGGGTTCGTCAACTCCAGCAACTACTAATAGTGGGTTCTCTTTCGGGGGATCGTTAACCCCAGCCGCTACTAGTACTGGGTTTTCCTTTGAGGCACCGTCAAATCCGGCAACTATTAGTACTGGGTTTTCCGTTTTGACATCATCTACTCCAGCAACTACTAGTAGTGGGTTCTCCTTCGGGGGTTCATCAACTCCAGCAACTATTAGTAGTGGGTTCTCCTTCGGGGGTTCGTCAACTCCATCAGCTACTAGTAGTGGGTTTCCCTTTGGGGGTTCGTCAACAACAGCTGCGGTTACTCCTGGTGTGGGAAATCCCTTTGTGATGTCATCTGCTCCTGGAGCTAAAACTACTAGTTCTGGTTTCTCTTTTGGGGCATCATCAACTATTGACGCCACTTCAGATGGTGCTACATTTCCCTCTGGAACTTCGTCAAGTCCTACAGGAGCTACCAGTTCTGCATTTCTCTTTGGTGCTTCATCAACCTCAACACCAGGAACTTCGACTATTGGATTTTCATCTGGGTCTTCATCAGCGCATCCGGTCAGCACTACTAGCTCTCCATTTATGTTTGGGTCTTCATCAAGCTCTGGATCATCCTTTGGGGCCTCATCTACTCCTGCTCTATTCTCTTTTGGGGCATCATCAACACCTGCTGCTACAAACAACGGATCTCCATTTGGGTTCACGTCTGGGAGTTCTGCATTTCCATTCAATACAGGTACAGCTAATAACACACCGGCCGCCCAGCCTTTATTTGGCAACTCCAATCCATTTGGATCAACTGGAGCAGTAAATGATAACAATCAGTCCAGCATGGAGGACAGCATGGCAGAAGATTCTGTTCATGCAACCTCACCAGCTTTCCCCATATTTGGTCAACCAAGTGCAAACGCATCCAGCTTCGGGTTCACGGCCCCTACTCTGTCTGGGTCATCAAACTCTTTTCAGTTTGGAAGCCAGCAAAACCTTTCAAACCCGTCCCCGTTTCAGGCTTCTGGTAGTCTAGGCGGATTCAGTGCAGGCGGGAGCTTTTCACTAGGAACCAGCGGTGATAAATCTAACAGAAGAATTATCAAGCCAAAGAAAGGCCGCAGGAAATAGTGTTAGAAAAACACAATGATGTTGCGGCATATCTCCTGGTTGGTAATGTAAACAATTTTGTATACCATTATGAGCTGGTGCTGCTTTCTCTTCTTTATATAGTTTGTTCTAGGGGTGATCGTCGTCCTTAACCCGACCCGAAATGATGACCGGGTCATTTAGGTCAACTCGAACCCGTCATTAAATATTGACCGGGTCGCATTTGATAATCCGAATCTGTCGTAACGATAGACTTATAACATATCAAGTAGCTAAAAGCTTAAAATAAAATAATCTACGAAAAAAAGAAAGTGAGCTTAAATATGTTAACCGACCAATATTGTTGTAACAAAATGATGTGAAGCTCATATTGAAACAAAATTCAAGATAAAACGATAGACTTTTGTATTGAAGTAAAAATTATTTTATTCTATATTAATATAGTTATAGGACCGGTCGCCCGAGAAGCAATCCGAATCCGACTTATTTAGTATCGAATCGGGTTCAAGTTCATCCAAAATATTGACCGGATCGAGAGGGGTCATGCTCACCCCTAGTTTGTTCGATTACATAAACCTTGCCTGATGATCAATTTCTACGGTGTCGTTTTGTGCAATGTAATACGATTGGGCCAGAATACATTCATCAAACCTGGCCCAATTGATCTGGTTTCTAAACTTCATGGCAGCGGCAGCACTCGATCGAAGTTGAAATTCGAACAAGCGATGTGGAGAAGAGGAGCGAGCGTTGCTGTCGGCGCTCTGCATCAGCATGGTTGGTTCAGACGATCGAGTTCCGTGTCGTCAGTCGTCGATTCTATGCTGCTTCGGTCTCTCAAGGAGCACTACTTGGAAGCCTCCAAAATGACGCCACCACCTGTAAGTAGTTACCGATCATTGCCAAAAGTTAGTTTCTCATGAGTTTGTTTTGTGTATAATCAGTAACACGTCGGGTTTCTGAATCTGGAACCAACTGGTGTAGCTAATTTACTTTTATTTGATTTTAATTGTAATTTGTGTTTTGAAGAAGGTGAGCCCACCTGAGCCCTTTCTGATTGTGAAAGGAGCAATGGACAATAATGGCCCTGTGCTCAGACGAATTTATGGAAAAGAGGAAGTTAATGTCTCGGTGATGCGCCTTGCTAATGTTGTTCCTGATGGTGGTGATGAGGATGATGGTGACGATGGCTTTAACCAGTTGTTTGTTCATGTTCATGTTTCAAAGCCTGGTCAGAAAGACGGGCTGCATTTCTTCTGTGGCTTGTACCCTGATGCCTTGGGAATTCATTCAGTCTCATTGAGGCCGAAACCTGAACACTCCTCCGGTTTTCTCATGATCCCGTCCAAGTACAATGGGCCTGCTTTTGGGTAAGCACACAGGTTTTTTTCTTTCTTTTTGACCTAATTATAATCAACTAGGATATTGTGGAGTCATGTTTGTCCACCCTTAGATATGCCATGCAACATGCATAATGTTTGTTATGAATGTGAGTCTGGATACATATTCATCTATTTTACCATCACATGACTTACCTGTATGATGTGATTTAATATAAAAAACGCGGTCATTGGTTCTTTACTCATGCCTCTAAAGTCTGCCCAAGGACAGAAATATCTAGATTATTTGCTATTATGTGCTATTTAATAGCTATTTGAAACCTCCTTAAGAGACGTCTGATTTGAACTGTAACTTGAATCGAGAACAGGCCACAAACGATTTCCAAGTTATTCTTTTAGAGTCTGAGCAGTGAGCACCTCTTTATTCTTAAATTGTCTCTCTCTTATCATTGGCTGAGCGAGTTGATTTATGTCGTGATGTGCTATTTGTGTTTCTATACAACCGGCCTGGTAATTTCAGGTACTAGTGCATCTCATCACATACAAAGCGGACCTTTGTTTTTACAGTCTGCTGCTTTTCTTAGTATGCTACAAATATAAATAGCTTCTCGTTGAAGATCCTATTAACCTTTTATTTTAGAATTAATTTGAATGTCTTATAATGTGCGAGATATTTAGGCGCTGGACGGACTGTCTTGATAGTAGGAAGATCAATTTGCTCCCTTTGTGACTGTTTCGTCGCCATTTTGTCACGTATATGTATGAATATTTTGGCAATTCTGGTTTGAATAATGAAAATGTATAGGGACTTGGATGAGAAGATGAGAGAGGCGTTACACAGATACATCGATGAGCGAGGTATTAATGAAAGCCTATTTCCATTTCTTCAAGCTTGGCTTTATGTGAAGGACCATCGAAAGGCCATCCGTTGGTTTAAGTCAATCGGGTCATTTGTAAAGGAACACAAGCAAAATGAGGCTTGATAGATATTCAGCAGTTAGTGTCTATGTCAAAGCCAAACACAGTTTCTTCAAGTTTGTACCAAAGGTCAGTTGGAAACCAAGGAATGCTAATTGTTTTCTTTTCGACCTCCCTGCATTTTATCACCTGTTATTGTAGTCATTGGTATTAGTTACAATTTGTACTTGACACCATGGAGATTTTTGATGTTTTAGCCGGTCTAACTGTATCTTTTGCTGGCATTTGCTGTATGAAATGGAAAGACAAAAATCACTAACTCGACATGCCTACAATTACTTAATGGAACATGCGCATATTATTTGGCCAAGTCTTCTTTTAGCACCTATTATTTAAATACATCTTTATTAATACTCTTAGGTTAATAAATCGGTGTATTCTCCATGTATGCATATGCTTCTGCTGTCATGACGCATTCTTTATTAGTGTTCATTGACCCTCACCTTTTACAATCTGTCTCGCGTGAATAGCTTGGTTGCTTGCTTTAAGGTTCCGCCTCAGCCACCCATCGCACATCACGTCTGAGGATGTTGCGTCTATCAATTTAAAAGTCGATGCGTTTTCATATAATGGAAAACAAAAAGCAATGTGCAAGATATGGCAAGCCATGAATCATGGTGCTTTGCAAGATGATAATGTTGGGTGCTAAAGCCTAAATGATTGTGCTTTATGAAATGAGGTGTAGGGCTGTGAAGTCATACAAAGGACTGCCCTTTGTGTGGCTCTCTCGGCTTCTTTGATTTTGCCCCCAAGGTGCCTTCTATCATTGTATCTTCGAGACTTCGACGCTTTATTTTATGAGGTAATTTGGCATATGCCACTTTTTGTAAAGTTTATTGGGAAAATGCCACCATGCTAAACTTTATTTGGGTTAGCGGTTTGTTATAAAATTAAATTTAATGCCATCGTGGCTCCTACGTGGCATCCACGCAGGATTTTTAAATCAAAACAAACCGTTATCCCTATTAGCGGTTTGTGGTGAAATAAATTAATATCTATTTCATTTCTCTCCTCTAATGTCAACTGTAGTTTTTGAAACAAATCGCTACTAAGGTTAGCGGTTTGACATGTCACTCCATGCAAGCATCAGATCAGCTCCACGTAGGTATCATGTATGATTGCACCACAAACAACTATCTTTATTACCGGTTTGTGACACAACCCAAATAAAATTTTACAGGGTGATATTTTCCTAATATTCTTTACAAAAAATAGCATATGCCAAATTATATCTTATTGTATAGCCACTCAAACACAATGATATGTTTTATTGGACGAAGCTCAATCCATCATTTAAAAAAAGTACTTAAATTAAGTGACACGATGTTTGTATTGTAATGTACTATAATATTTTGGCAGAAAACAGTGACTATTGCTAACTTTTGATAAAAGCTACAGGTGCTTTTCTTATCAAACTTCATCACCACAAAATTATTTTGACCTAAACCAGATTTTTAGATTAATCATTAAGTGATGACCACCACTAAGCTAAAAGTGTGATAATGCTTGGTCGGCTTCTGTCTTCTCCATTTCTAATATTGTCTCTACTTTTAAAATTTTCAAGTGCTTGATGCGTGTCTGAATTTGGCTGATTTGGAGCAGGGTTAGTACCTCCACGCAAATTAAATAGTGTCAATTTAATTTAAGTATTGCTGTTTATACTGTTATCATCCACTCGGTTATGGATAATATTATTTTTCCAGTAATACGTAATAATTAATAAAACTTAAACACTATAAGTCAATAAAGCTTTACAATCATCACAGTAGAGAGATTTTTTTTTTGTCATAAAAGTTGGAGGTACATATTGTTTTTTTTTTTTGATACAAGGTGTTAGAAGTTAGAATTAGTAATTAGGAGCCGTGAGGGATTGAGCTCACGCGGGTGAGGATTTAAAGAGGGCGTGCCACCAACTCGGCTACACCTCCGACCTCTGAGGTACATATTGTTAATACGTATATCATTACTGCGATTTTGCTAACAAAATAATTATTGATTATCGCTTATTGTGTGTCACATGATGATTATATATAAACAAAATTAAAGCTTATGACAAGTATCATCTAGTTTAATCTATACGAATTTGAAGATGAAATGTTTTATACTTGTTAGCTTCTTTTTCGGTTCCACCAAAAGATTACAATTATAGGAAAATGATCCGGTGCAAAGTTAATTTTTTTGGTACAAAATACAAACTAATCATAGTCCTTGATCTTGTGATTTGAATGGATGAGATTAAATTTTGATTTTTTGGTATTTTTCTTGGTGACGAATTATAAAATGCAAATGACGAACTATGTCGTTTTTTCAGTTTTCGGCTCGTCTTTTTCATTTTTCGGCTCGAAAAGTGACGAACTATAAAATAAGTTTGGCGACCTATAAAATAAACTGACGAATTTTAAAATAATTTTGACGACCTATAAAATAAACTGACGAATTATAAAATAATTTTAACGAATTTTATATTTTGTACCAAATACCTTAGCGATTTCTGCAAACAAACAGTCCGTTACTTTAAATATTTTGTTTGTACAGATGATCTCATATTTAATTGCAATTCTTATTAGCACTGACAAATTAGGTTAAGTGACTCGTCATCCTCATTCTACCTCTTCCATATCAAGACCTCTCAAATTAAATGGGGTCAATTCAACTTTGTAGGATGATCACAAATAATAAGTTGCTTTTGATTTCGAGTAAAAGAAAACCAAAAACGAACCATGGGATGTGACCACATAATATATCTTCTTACTTTTTGATTTATACATATTCAAAGGTTTTTTTATTGGTTAAAAAAAGGGGTTTTTTTATTCATTACCTTTTACAGTAAAACTTGTTCTTAACAAAATAAAATTACTCTAAATAAAAGTATAAGAATGTCGTATAAGCTATCCTTTTGTGACAAAATCATAGTATTTGTTTTAAATAATGGAAAAACTCTACCATAGAATGGAAAAGACAAAAGAAAGAAAAACGTGTGAAAAACAAGGACATAAAATGCCAGCTAAAATCCAGAAACAAATCAACACAATTAAAAAAAAAAGAGAGAGGCTATAAATTAAAAAAAGAGGCTATAAATTAAAAAAAGAGGCTATAAATGATAGAGTAAAGTTTCCACATTGTTGCCAGAAATAGAGACGTTATTGGTCCCTTTCTCTCTCTCTCTCTCTATCCGCCTGCCTGTCTATCAGTTTAAGCTTCTTCTCCATTCTGTCTCCAGATCGGCGTCCTCATCAATTTCAGACCTAAAAAGAATCGCCCAAATTATTAACTTGTCTACCCAACTTCCCAATTTTCACCATCTTAAACCCCCCCCCCCCCCCAATTTTATCTACTCCACCAATCTCTTCTTGATTTTGCAGTTATTTTACCATTCGCTTCAATCCCAGGTCGGGATTAGGTCTAAAGATTTAATCTTGATTGAAGGTGTGAGTCAAGGGAAGTCATGGTGGTCAAAATGATCAAGTGGCGGCCAGTAGCGTCGAGGAAATTTGAAGTGAGGGTTTTGGTTAAGAAATTGGAGGGGTTAGGGGATTCAGATGAGATGGGTCTGGTCACGGCTGAGGTCAAGTGGAAGAGGTCGAAGATGATGGGGCTGGGTTCTCTTAGAGGTGTGAAGAGGAGTCAGACCAGTGGAGGGGTTTTAGATGGTGATGGGGTTTTGCAGTGGAATGAGGAGTTCAAGAATTTTTGTAGTTTTAAGGAAAATGGACTTCATTCATGGGAGGTTGTTATTACTATTCTCAATGTGAGTCTCTAGCTCCTATTTCTTAAAGTTCCCATTTTTTCACTGTTCTTTTCTCAATTCTTGTTAATTTCGTTTTGATGATAATGTGTTGAATGTTGATCTTGATGATGTATTGATGTTGATGATGATGATGCAGTTGTTTGATCAGATGATATGTGCATCGTCAATGAATCTTTCTTCGTAGCTGCCGCCTTAGATTTGGTGTTTTGTTGTTGTTTGAGTATTATTGAATGCCTTTATATAATCACGTTTGACATTTTAAGTTGTGTGTTGGATGAGTTGGCATTCATGTTACAATTTGTGTTTCTATTCTAATGCTTCGGGGTTTGTGTTTGGTCAATCTCAATCATGTGCTTTTGCTGTTTGATGTTTAAGGATTTGTATATGAAAACTTTTCTAAGGGTGTCTTCTGATCGCCTTGGAAATTGCATTTCCATTGCCAAAAGACTCGTGACTAGTAACTGATTAATTAGATTTTTTCCTATCAGGGATTGAGCCAAGATTCAAAGAGCAAGGCTGTCGTTGTTGGTACTGCTTCAGTGAACCTAGGTGAATATGTTGCTTCTAGCCGTGTTAGAGTACTAGATGTTAATCTGCCTTTGACACTTGCTGACGGAAGCATGGGATCCAGCCCTTTATTGACGGTAAATAACATTGTTTTGCCTTCCGTTTACTTGTTAAGTTAGCTTCCAAGTATTTGTGGGTCTGACATATAAATTTTATTGATTAATTCAGATATCTGTGAGCTTGATAGAAGCGAAATGTGCCCCTGAGATAACTGAGCCTGTTTACGGGTCAGTTGGGATCAATACGACATCTAGTAATTATGCTTTATCACCCGAGAAACAAAGAGTAGACACTTCGAGAAATGGAAGAAAGAGAGCAAATCTTTTCAAAGGATGTGTGACATCTCCAAAGCTAGAAATAGCGTATCTTGAAGATGAAAATAGTGATGGAAAGTGTTCTAATAAAAGTGAGTTAAATGATAAGAAGTCTGATTCTGATATGGATTCAGTTGCGGATTTGCAAGGACTCGATGAAGAAGGCGAAGACGAAACAAACATGCTGCAGCCGCTGAGTTATGGACCACTGACTTATGTTAACTTTGGACACTCGATCTCTTCATACTCCGGTGACGTTGATGACTGGATATACTACAGCAATCGTAAACCACATGTTGAGAGTTCACCCGTTGAGAATGCAGCTACATCAGTTCAAGACTCATCTTTCCGACAGAGCCCTAAGCATAGATTTTTATCTTGGAGGAAGCGGAAGCTAGGGTTCAGATCCACTAGACCCAGGGGAGAGCCACTTCTGAAAAAGGATTGTCGAGATGAAGGTGGTGATGACATTGATTTTGATCGTAGGCAGCTTACCTCCTCGGATGAATCTAGTTTTGGGGTATGATCCTTTCATTTAATCTCTAATGTTTTACTATTTTGTCATGGTAGGGTTTGCAAAAAATAAATAATGCTCGGGTATTTATGGAGTTTTCTTTTCTAATTTCCTCAGTGGCGCAAGACAGAAGATGGGTCAACTACAAGTCGGTCATCCTTTTCTGAGTTTGAAGATGAGGGCTTTTCTGTTGGCGTCTGGGAGCAAAAGGAAATTACATGCCGCGATGGGCACATGAAACTTGAAACACAAGTGTTCTTTGCTTCAATGGACCAAAGAAGTGAGCGTGCTGCAGGCGAAAGTGCATGCACTGCTTTAGTTGCTGTAATCGCTGAATGGCTCCAAAGCAACATATGCGAAATGCCTATTAAGTCCCAGTTTGACAGACTAATTAGAGACGGGTCTTCTGAGTGGCGGAATCTGTGTGAAAACCAAGAGTATATGGAGCGATTCCCAGACAAGCACTTTGACCTCGAAACAGTCCTAGAGGCTAAGATTCGACATCTCTCAGCTGTCCCAGAAAAATCATTCATTGGATTCTTCCATCCAGAAGGAATAATAGAAGAAAGCTGCTATGATATCCTACACGGATCAATGTCATTCGATGAGATTTGGGATGAAATCAGCCTCCAAGCTTCAGTTGCCAGTACGAATTGCAGCCCGTTAGTTTACATTGTGAGCTGGAACGATCACTTCTTTATTCTGAAAGTTGAGCAGGACGCTTACTACATAATCGACACTCTAGGTGAAAGACTCTACGAAGGATGCAACCAAGCATATATCCTCAAATTCGATCATGACACAAAAATCAAACAAGTACCCAAGGAGTCCGGAGCCTCTGGCGAGACTAGACCTGACGAAAACCCGGAAGACTTACAAGCCTCAAATGAAAAGGCAATGGCAGCGGATGAGGTTCAAGGGTGTGGTGAAGCTGAAGAACGTTTGGTGTCCAGTGGGAAAGAGTCTTGCAAGGAATATATCAAGAGCTTTTTGACGGCTATCCCTATCAGGCAACTGCAAACCGATATCAAGAAAGGTCTGACATCAGTTCGGCTACATCAACGGTTACAGATCGAGTTTCATTTTACAGATATCATGTCATAGATAGTAAGCCAGGGAAGAGTGGTTTTTGTTAGAACTTGGTACAACTGTTATGTTCATATCTTGCAAGTTGCATGGAGTTCACAACATTGTGTTACAATATGAGCTATAGCTATTAACAAAGCATCTTCCAGTGAGATAGATTCATAGGTGCCAAATGAGATTCATGATTCTTCCAAATCCAAATGAGCTAGAATTCTAAACCAGACTCCTCTAAAGAAAAGGGGTTTAACCTCTGATAGTTGGTCCGATAGCTCCCCATTACAAGGTGACAAGTCCTAAACGAAATATTAATAATAGTAAAATGACAATGAATTGATGACGCCATCACCAAGGGATGATAAGAGGCAACAAATAGAATAACTGAAACCAACACTCTTAAACCTTAAATAACCAAATTTAGTTTTAAAAAAAAATTATGTTTCAGATGTATAAATAAGCCTGTGAAGCTGAAGATCTGTTTCACCACTGTAACTGAACTTCCATTTACTGCTGTGCACATTGCACCCTCTGAGCTCCACCAGGCATATCATCGTCGTCCTCATCATATGCTTCATGTTGTGCTTGAGCCTGCTTCCTGCGCATTTCTTCCTCCATGTTTACATCATGCAGGGTAGTTTCCTCGCATTCATCAATCTCCATGGCAGACAGCTGGGCTGAAGGTTTGGAAGGAAGAATGGTCCCCAGCGCTTTGCACTGTTCTGGGGTCAGTGTATCAGGAAATTCCACATTGAAGTGAATATACAACTTCCCCTTCATGAATGGCCTTTGGTAGATGGGCATGCCCTCATCATTTATCGCCTTGAATTGATCTGAAGGTACAAAACCGCAAATGCATAAGAACCATATTCAGTGAACATTCGCTTGCACAGAAGTGGAGAAATATGTACTATCAACTAAGTAAAAATATATCAAGGACAGTACATATATGCGACAGCAACATACCAGGCTTCACAACCTCTCCAGGCTGTGATTTAATGAGAAGTTGCCTGTTGTCCAAATGGACTAAAGCAAATTGAAAACCACATAGCGCCTCAGTAAGGGACAAGGTATGCTCGACAAACAAGTCATCACCCTTCCTCTTAAACTTGGGATGTTCCTTCTGTTGGAGCACAAACACTATATCTCCTGTAACAGTATCAGGCTGCAGGAAAAGAGGGTAAATATACATTGGTGAAGTTATTAACAACTCTTACCGAATATATATAATAAAAATATATAATTACAATGGGAGATATACATACTGCTTCATCAGCTTCCCCGGGGAAGGTTATCTTCTGTCCATTTTGCATGCCCTTCTCAACATGTACTTCTAACACTTTCTTCTGCTGAACGACCTTCTCACCCTTGCAAGTCGTACAGCGGTCCTTATCGCTGATGGCTTCACCGGTACCTTTGCACTCGTTACAAGAATGCTGCATCTGCTGAATCATAGAGGGGCCCAAGTGTCTAATTGACACTTTCATTCCAGAACCTTGGCAGCCAGCACATGTCATTGAAGCACCAGACTTGGAACCTTTCCTGTGAAACAATTACTGATATATCAGTAAAACAGTTGTAGGTGCTTGTTACAATGGTGTAATGCTTACATACCCCTTGCATTTAGAACATAAGACATTTCTAGCAAGAGACAACTTCTTGGAAGTTCCGTTGTATATATCATCCAAAGAAACCTTGAGAGGGTGTACAACGTCTTCACCCCTTCTTTGCCTTCGACCTCTACTGCTCCCTCCACCTATCAACATCAAAATTTAACTTAGAAGAAAAACTACAGCTTCATGAGTATAGTTTGAAAGGCACCTCTAATAAAGTCATCACATTACTATGGTTAAGAATCTACTTATTTTCAGATCGTACAAGATGTCTTACCACCAAATGAACTGCCGCCAAAGAAAGACTGAAATATGTCAAATGGGTCATGCCCACCGCCACCTCCTCCGCCCATTCCTTCCTTAAGAGCATCCTCACCATATTGGTCATATATATCACGCTTTTCCGGATCACTCAGAACCTCGTAAGCTTGGGATATCTCTTTGAACTGTTAGAGAGAGAATTTAACTAAGTAAAACAATATTTAGGATGTTTTTGCAACACCAAATAGAATGAAACGATCACTAAACACTAATAAAATTATAATTTATATTAGCTTCTGGTACCAGAAAAAGAGAAAAGAAAGTGACAAGTTTTCATCCAAAATCAATATTGGTATTCCCTTCTATAGAGAAAGTTCAGAATACAAGGTGCTATGAAAGGTTTCCTAATTTCACAGATGCCCCATGTTTCTTTTATAAAGTAATATGATAACTACACAAGTAAATTGTCATCTACGTCTAAAGGACTATCATGTAATTGAAAATTTTGCAGCCTTGCAACTCCAAAGCAAGACCACTTTCAATCTTCAGATACCCCCAGATCACAGTCAAACTAACAACAGCGAAGTGAAATAATGAAACAAAGAAGAGGCACCGATAGTAATGAAATTCTATTCTGATGAATAACACAACACAACAGACCTAAACAAACCAGACATCATAAGCATGGATGATAATGTAAAAAGAACCACCTCCAACCATAAGGGAACGTCGATAAATCATGTCGAGCATGTCAATGTAAGTCAAACTACAATAAAACACATAATTTAGAAAAAAAGCCCTAACCTTCTCGGGGTCACCGCCCTTGTCAGGATGATTTTTAATGGCAGCTTTCCTGTAAGCCTTCTTCAAATCATCCGCAGAAGCGGTCTTCGGGACTCCAAGAACCTCATAGTACTTACTGTTATCACTCTTCTTCGGGGCCCTTCCGAACATGGTTACTCCTTCCTCGACCTAACTGCAAAAACACACCAATTCAGAATCCAAAATTAACACCGAATCAAGGAAAGGCAGATCCAGAGTCAGCGAGATTCGTAGAGAGCGAATCGAACCGTGTAGATTGAGGATTCGAGCGTTTGAGGACGACGAGAGACGGCGAAAGAGGGTGCGATGGAGATTGAAGGTTTGCTTATATATTGATTTATTGGACGGTTGAGATTGTTACGAATGTAGATCTGATATCAGAGCGAGATTTATACCTCCCGATTTTTTAGTAATTTAAATTTCTAAAATGTTACATTTATCAATATTGAAAATTTGGTTATTTTATATAACAAAAAAAGAAAAGTTGGTTCTTTTATCAAATTAATTTGATTCTTTATGATTAAAAGTAAGTTATTTGCAAATTTTGATTTTTTTTCTTTGTTGGACTACATAATAATACTTTCAAAAAAAATTAAACACTACATAAAAATTGGGAATAAACAATAAAGCGTGGAATATAGTATTCTCGTATCCAAACACAATCCTTCGTTGTACTTTTCTCCGCTGATTGGAATACTTTCAAAAAAAATTAAACACTACATAAAAATTGGGAATAAATTGTGGAATTGAGTAGTCTCGTATCCAAACACAACCCTTCGTTGTACTTTTCTCCGCTGATTGGCCACGTCAGCGAGTTTTCAGCCACGAAACTGAGCGGTGGAGCATTCAGCTTTGAAAATTGAAATGTCAAAACGTAGCCTTGAGCGCCACGTTTCGCGTCTGCAGCTCTATGCCTGTTCTTAGTGCTCCTTTCTTTGCGAAATCCTCGCTGACACAAATCACCCATTCGCGTCTATTGATTGGGTTAATTCGCACTGCCAGTACAACATCTGAATCCGCCATGGACAAGCACGTTCAAGGTACTGCACTTTTTGTTGAATTTGGTTGATTTTCGGTACCTGGTTTGGATTGATATTAGGGTTATGGTTTGAATTGGAGTTTTGAATTTTGATAGAAGATAAGGAAAGTGTTGATCTGCTGAGAGAGCAGTGTAGCAAGGAGGCATGTGAAAGGGGAGCAACCAGACGTGTTTCTGATGAAATTCTTCCTCACATTCTCAATCTGTGAGTTTTTTTTTCTTCTTTTGTGATTTGTTGTGTTAGATATATGCTGATGTGTTGCACCTGAAGTGGCTGAATTTTTTATGGTTGGTTTTGTGTTGTGTTAATTAGCTATTGTTTTTGTGGCTGGTTTCAGATATGGATCATCCATGACTGCTATAGACTTTGAGATTTATGCACCAGATGCTACCTTTGAAGACCCGCTTATGTGCGCTCATGGGTATGTATAGATGCTGAATGGGAATTTTAGGATCTTCGAAGATATGGCTTTTGAATAAAAGTGATATATGGCTGTCAGGATATTTTAGTTTATGGTACTTTGCGAACCTGAACCAGATTCTCTTGTTTGATTGTAGAGTGAAACAGATCAAATCGGCATTCTACTCCATCCCTAAGGTAGACTTGTTCAGACTCCATTTATATTTATTTTTTCTATTTGCGCATCATTTAATGGAGGCTTCATTTCCGACTATAATTATTATTGTATGATTTTCTGTAATATCATTTGTTTATGCTTGGAGTATTTCTTCTGTGAAGTAGTTTTCGCATAGTAAAAGTGACTCAAAAGGCGATATACATGTTTTTGTACGTGTAGCCAATGAATGCAGTATATGGAACTGCCTTTACTTGCTCGACTTAATTGTGCTTGTGATATACATGCCTCTGCGGCTCTGCCTGGGAGTACTAGTAGTTCCGACCATCTTTGACTTGGTTTGTAGAAGATTTGTAATTGATATTTGTTAGCTGCAAATTTAGCAAATTTTTTTATAGTAGCATGTAATTATGCAAAGCAGTGGCATGTCTCTGTGGAATTAGGATGATAAAATCTAACGCAGTGTGGCGTATTACTGATAGTGATTCTCTATTAGACTGACTTATGAGATACATGCAGAAAGATGTTCACCGATATTTTGAAACTGACTTATAAGCATTATGTTCTTTAATAGATCTTCAGCGAGTCAAGGATTGTGGAATACAGCGTAACAGAGAATGCAATATCTCCAAATACACATGAGGTTTGGAAGCTCAACTTTTCACTCAATTCTCGTAACTCGCTTTTACTTCTTTTCTCAGTCATGTTACATGCCTTTCCACTTTTGTGCACGCAGATACTGATCGACAACAAACAGTTATACAAGTTCTTGGGGAAGGGCATTGACATGATTTCACTCATAAGGCTGTATGTTGAAGATGGCAAAGTAGTTCGCCACGAAGATTGGTATGCATTTAACGCCACTTCGTAGAAGAAGATAATTAAACATAAATTCACCCAGACCTTTGTGCTCATAAACTTTGTACAAATGTTTTTTGCAGGTGGAACAAGAACCCACTTTGGAACCGAGAAACTGTCAAACTGCCTTTGTTTGGCCGCATCATGGAAGCTGCTCGACGGGGTTCAATGTTTACAACGCATCTGATGATGGGATTTGGGAAGGATGCGGATCACTAAGAGAGAAAAGCCTCTGAAAGGCGGTCATCATTTACTGCACTGTTACAGATATTACCAGTAGTATCAAATTATGGTTAACTACTTGACACACGACTGAATTGCAAGCATATCAGACAATGTTTTATAGAGATGCCATAATGCTTTATGCATATATTTTTTATTTGATCAGATAATGCTTTATGCATATTGAGCATTACTACTTTTTTTCTCTATTAAAACCGCCAAACAGGCTACAGTATAGGACAAGACGCCCGAGAAGGGCACAACATAAAATTGGTTGACCGATCAAAGCAGCCGACACTACATAACCAGAGAAAAGACTATCGTACCCTTCTACAAGACCAACCCCGATTTTACCCGGCCTACGCTACATATGGAGCATTACTTAGACAATTCTTACTCGTCTTCATATAAGATAATTGGGCATCAGAAGCTCATCTTTTAATCCAATCCACAAAGAAACTGTTGAGTGATGTGCAGCAGCAGAGTAAAATGGCATTTTTCAACAAGAAAACAAAGATTAGTCCATCAAAGGCAATAACGTAAAATTGCAATGATATATATAGAGGTTTAGAACTCATGGGACACAAGATTCAAAAATAAAACAAGAGGCAACCACAACTGTGAACTAACAAGTCTTTCATTCAAATCGAAACTCAAAACCTCCTAGCCCCACGGCCAAAGGCTGGGGGAGCAGCAATCTGAGTCTCAGCAGCCTGCTCGACAATCCCAGGAAGGTCAGACATGCCAAGAGAAGCAAGCATGTCAATGGTCTCCTTGTCAACCTTAATCTCGTCGACCTCAATAGCAGACCTATCAGGCACAAAGTCCATACGACGCTCACGCTCTTCTTCCTGTAGTTTCAAAGAGATTCCACGTACTGGACCATTCTGAATACGCTTCATAAGGTGGGTAGAGAATCCAGCAATCTTGTTCCGAAGACGTTTTGAGGCAATGACGGAAACTTCCTCCAAAACCTTCTTGTTGGTGTGGAAATCAAGTGTCATGCGAGAGTAGTACCTCTCAATCACTAGCCGTGAAGACTTCTTCACCGTCTTGGTACGTACCCGACCCATACTGTTGCTTAGAATACGGCCTGTTACAGTCGACAGATAAAATGTACCTAAAATCTCGCAGGTTCACAAGATAACACAAAACATTGATACAAAAAAATTCCCTACAAGTCTAACAGCAAGCCGCTCTACAGGCTCATTAAAAAAATCAATCGCTGTAAAACCATAAACAAATTCTTAAAGTGTGAAACATGTCAACTGCTAATGGAACAAATAGTAACACAGTTAAGGCTAACAATTCCTATAAGGTGAATGATCAACAAAAACACTCTACAGCTGCAATTATTCACCACAAATCAGAATCCATTTCGCAATCAAAATCACATTAAGCAAATCTTAAGTGTGAAACATCAAACATGTCAACTGCTAATGCAACAAATAGTAACACAGTTGAGGCTAACAATTCCTATAAGGTGAATGATCAACAAAAACACTCTACAGCTGCAATTATTTACCACAAATCAGAATGCATTCGCAATCAAAACCACATTAAGCAAATCTCAAGTGCAATTTCCATAACAAATTCAAATATCCAAACTCGGTAATAATAAATTCAAACATCATAACAATACAACTGGCTCTCAAAAGACGCCGCACAAAACCAAATCAATGATAAACAGCACAGAGTCATTAAACGAGTTCAAGCCAACACATACCTCACAGAATCCGGTCGACCAACGGAGCTCTCGGTCCAAGCTCAACCAACAGTTCACAAAGCAGCGTAGATTTTCACTTGCGGAGATGGATTTTATAGACTAGGGTTTCCTACATCATCGCAGCGTTAGTAATCCTGGAGGTGATGCTAATGGGCCGCCACCAATAGCCCGGCCTATCATTGAGAAAATTATCGAAGAAAATGCCAGTTAGGATATATTTATGTATGAAAATTGAAAAGGATCCGGTGCAAAGTTAATTTTTGATGCAAAATACTAATTAATCATAATTATTGATATTGTGATTTGAATGTATGAGATTAAATTTGATTTTTTGGTATTTTTCTTGATGACGAATTATAGTCTTTTCATTTTTTGGATCGTCTTTTTTATTTTTCGGCTTGAAAAGTGACGAATTATAAAATAATTTTGACGAACTATAAAATAAACTGATGAATTATAAAATGATTTTGATAAATTTTGTATTTTGTACCAAAATTTAACTATGTACCTGATATTGACCCTATTTATGTAATTTGTAATCTACTCAAATATTGTCATACTAAATCAAATTTGGATGTGAACTTAATTAAGGGGCTGTCCAATTGAGTTCAAATTTATATTAGTTTAATTTAATTTAGTTTATATTAGTTGAGTTTAATTTATTTTAACTTATTTTAGCTGAATTTAATTTAATTTAATTAATTTTAATTTAGTTTAGCTTAGTTGAATTTATTTTATTTTCTTTTCACTTATAATTTATACCAACTTAACACCACCACCACCTATCACCATCGCCCACCACCACCCACCAGTGGCGGTTCTAGGGGGCCTGGGGGGGCCAGGACCCCTCTCAATTTTGGCTCAAAAATTTTATACATATATGTTTGAAAATTTTAATCAAAAATTTATCTTCAGTCACTATTTTTGTGATCTTAACCTTCGAATTTCACCGTGGAGTAAACATAAAAGTTATAGAACATTCAATTAGCTTTCTATCCATATAAAGAACATCTTAAACGGACACCGAATGACGCCTCTACGAGCTTCTGAAAGTTGGCTTGGACCCCCTCAAGTTTGGCTAATTTCGATCAATCATCCATCTTTGGTGACTGTTTTTATCAGCTTAACTGTCAAAGTCATCTTTAAGTAAACATGCAAGTTGTAGAACTAGGGGAGAGCAAACGGTAATTTACCGTTTTATCGTTTACCGTTTTACCGTTTACCGATTTACCGACATGTAAAATTCTATTCCGTTTACCGTTACCGATTTACCGTTTTACCGATATTTCGGTAAATCGGTAAATTTCGGTAAATTTACCGATTTTACCGAAAATTATTATTTTTCTAATTTTTTAAATATATATTATAAATCTTATAAAATATATGTTGATTTTTAATATATATAAATATTTTTGTAATTTTTTCTTTATAATATATAATTTATTTATTTATTTATTTATATTTTTCGGTAAAACGGTAAATTTACCGATTTCAGAATTTATTCCGTTTACCGACTTATTTTTACCGATTTACCGTTGGTAAATTTACCAATTTACCGTTTTACCGATTTACCGAACCGAATTGATTCGGTAACGGTAAATTTACCGACGGTAAACGGTAATTACCGAATTTTGCTCTCCCCTATGTAGAACATTCAATTAGATTTCTATACATATATGGATCATCTTCAACGGATACCGGATGACGCCTCTATGAGCTTTAGAAGATTGGCTCGGGCCCCTTAATTTCAAAAAAATTGAATTAATCATCTATCTATAGTCGCTATTTTATCGGCTTAACCTCCGAATTTCATCTTGAGTTAAACATGAAAATTATAGAACATTCAACTAGCTTTCGATCCATATGTAGATCATCTTAAATGGACATCGGATGACACCTTTATGAGCTTCAGAAGGTTGATTGATCATTAGCGGACCTTGTTGTCGAAAAAAAATCGCCGGATCATCAGTGGATTTTTTTTGCCAGATCCGATTTATATATCATTGTTGTTCGAATAAAAAAAATTTGAGACCCCCTCAGACAAAACTCTGGATCCGCCACTGCCACCCACCTACCCACCACAACTAAAGTAACATGACAGAGATTGGCGTACGAGGCCAACTAGCATTTTTTAAAATTTATGACAAAATTGCTCTTACAACAACATATAGTAATTGTTTTTAAATTTTATTAATTGGCACAAAAGTATTTGTTTTAAATTATTGATGTGCTTAGTTTTTCAAATTACAGGTTACTTTACTGTCATTTTGTTAAATTTTATAACCAAACTGCCCTTTTTGAAAAGCTTAATATTGCAGGAATAAGTATTATAGTCGGGGAAGGATTGGGATATGTATTGCGGGTGGTTGCAGATTGGCATAATGGTGTTCAGAGTAGATCGAGTGCAGAAGGAAAGGCGATGTTAATGTTAATATGTCTCGAAACTGCAAAGTTGATAAAAGTTCGAAGAGCTATTTTCGAAACTGAGTCCTTCAAGCTAAGTCCTTCAAGGCGATGGAATGGAATGGGAATGACATAAAAGCTGGATTACTAAGTCCTTCAAGCTATTGTCCGGGGGAAGCTGACTAGAGAATGATTTTTATTAGACGTGAGGCGGTAGCTGATGCACTAGCTAAAAAGGCTTGTAAAGATCGATTAAGTTGGGAACCACACAGTTGCTTGTCCTTCTTTGGGTTCTGGGGTTCTCATAACTAATATGTATTAGAGTAGGATAACTTTGATTGTTTGCCTTTTGAAACATTTACATAAAAAAAAGTGTAATTAGTTTAGAAATTCATTAATTTACAATAACAATATTATTTTATAAGTAAATTAAGTATTCACAATAATAATGTCATTATGCGAGCCTAATAATATCAGCTGAAAATAGATGAGCGACCAAGTTTTTTGTAATTCTTGAGCTCTGTTCTGAGTGATAGTAAGAGAGGTGCACAATTTCTAGGGCTTCACCTTGCATCTCTAGCAGGGTTCTGATTGATCGTGTTAGTGTTCATGGGCGACCCTTATCCCTAGTGTGAATACTTCATAAGTATCGTTGTGGTCTTATTTTGGAGTGTCAACTTTCGACAATTTGAATATTTTCAAGTGTCTGGTAGAGCATATATACCCATCGAATATTTCCTCGGACGGAGGAAGTCCTCGATAAACACTTTCTTTATGATTTGGAGATACTGAGTGGAAAATTTATACATCTTTTTAAAAATCAGTACCTCGAACTATTCATCGAATAAAAAATCAAAATAAAATTTGTAATTGCCTAATATATTGATATTTTCAAAATTGAGATTACATATACTCAAATTTCTTAAATAGAAATTAAACTTTAAAGCTGAATTACAAAAATTGAAATCCAAAATTAAGTTGCCTATATTGAAAATACATAATTTGATTAATTGAAATTGCATAAACTCAACGCAAACAAAAACGAGAACAGTACAAAATTGTTTGTATCAATCTGAACCTTAGCACAAATAATTCAAATTTTTGATAGGTTTTGGTCGATTTGAACTATATTTAAACAAAAAAATAAAACGGTTACAACTGAAATTTTATAAACTTTGGGAATCTAAACATAATTAATGTAAATATAATTTTACTCTAAGAAGAACCCTAAATCGAATCCATCTTCTCGAGGGGTTTTACGAACATAATGCCCTAAATCGAATCCATATTCTCATGTGTTTTTCCGAACGTAAAGCTCGATATACACCGGCATACTAAATCTCGATCTACACCGGCCAGCAACTCAGTTTGTGGCGTCTAGTCCATCAACTGCAAGAACATCGACGCTCAAGCGTTGGATGATGAGGTATCCATGACAGACATTCATTTGGTGGGATCTTCTCAGTTGTCAAATTTCATCTCAAATCCGTTATGCAGACATTTCACAAATAATTGTATCATTTTTACGTAAAAATGATTACAATGGACCAGTGTCATTTTGTCTACAATAGGCACTGACACAGAAACTTAAGTAAATGGTCACAACCTAAAAATAATTTGGATTACGAAAAATTACTATTATTTAAAAAGAATTATTACATTAATTAAAAGAACGTTAGTTTTCATAAAACTAAAAATCTAAAAAAAACTAAAAACTGTATTAAATAAAAACTAAATATATATATAAATAAACTAAACAATCTAAAAAAACTTGACACCAGTGGATTTGATTTCAGGTATTTTACTAATTTCATACATTGTAGTTTCATTATTTTTTTTAAATTATTATTTTTGTGCATATTTGGAGGATCTGCTGCTGATTCATTTGATAATGAATTTAGTATTTGGACAAATAAACAATAATGCCCCTGCAATATTTTAGTTACGGGATATCGAGATCTAATAATCAACCATTGTGGGAGCATCTACTTAAAATTAAGGCGGCAAAAGTACATATTTTGTTTACAGCTACGCATCACCCGTCTTCTTTGTGGTCACATGTGTCAATTCAGTTTTGACTTTGAAAAGATGTAAAGCAAAAGAATTTATTGTTGGGCCCTCGTATCTAGCTTCAGGGTAATCATGACAATTTTTTTGTTTGGTGGGATATCAATAACTGCCAAATGCCTTGGGATGATCATGAATTTAAAAGTTGCTTGGCAAGACGAGGGTATCGTGGCTACACTTCAATATTTGGAATGAATATTTTATAAAACATGTCATTAGCAGTTCAAGGATGTTTTCAAAGTTGTGAAATTAACTTCAGAATTGTGACAAAAGATATTTTATTTGGTTTTGATTATTGTTCATTTTGATGATTGAAAACTGGATATATGTGCACATGGATTGACACAAAGGTTTTCAAAAGAAACAATTATTCAAACTAATATGCTAGTCAAATCAACGATACTTGATAGGCCTAGGTAATGGGTTGTTTGTATTAATTTTTCAGAAAAATTAAGACATGGAAGTAGGGTTAGGTGTAGCGGTTCTTAGTTCAGTTATTGCATACGTGGACTTAAATTCAATCCCCATTATAAAAACTGAGATATTAAGTAAAGAGAATACTTGTTTGCATTATTAGCTTATGCACATATTTCTACAAGAGTGGAAAGACTAATTTAGAAAGTAGCTAAACTAAAATTTATTTACATATATTTCCATTAACACATATTCAGTTGATATTATTTTTACTATTTTGAAGATATCAAAGATGGGAGTGACAGAATACTTATTGCCGATATGTGGATATGGTACCACAACAATCCTCCGCCGGCCAATTTATTACTGATATATGGCGATAGAGATTTCTCGTATACCCTACATCAGTTGGGCTTTCAAGGATACAATGTCATATTAGCACACCCCATTTGATATGGGCTGCAAACGAGCCAAGTCGAGTCGAGTATTAAGCTGCTCAAACTCGACTCGAGTGAATATATATCAAGCTTTTGTGCTCCACACCACACACCCCATGATATGGGTCAAATCAAATAATCACTTTCAAATATTAAATATTACTATTTGCTAAATCTAGCATGAAACTTTAAAGATTAGTCGGTA
Source organism: Rhodiola kirilowii (assembly GCA_033675215.1). Taxonomy (NCBI): domain Eukaryota; kingdom Viridiplantae; phylum Streptophyta; class Magnoliopsida; order Saxifragales; family Crassulaceae; genus Rhodiola; species Rhodiola kirilowii. The sequence goes on along the minus strand of CM066203.1, from coordinate 7,867,148 downwards.
AAAAAGAGGCTTAATATGTGGTCGGCTAATGTTCGAATCCTACACAGAAAAATTTCACCAAAATTTAGAGGAGTCCTGGGGTACCGCCCATGCTCTCTCGTATACGAAGTTTTTTTTTCTTTTTTACATCAGGTAAATGGGTGTCTTTTATACTATTGATAATGTTCTTGATTGTTTTTACCTTACTAATATCTATCTACTTATGGATGTGTACTAAGTATTTCAAAACGAGGCTGCATAATTTTTTTTACACATACGCATAATTCATGTGACCACAAAATATATTATGTAGGTGTTTTACCTTGTAGCATCAAATATATTTGGCTTGTAATTATTTTTTTTTAATTTAACTGACTGAAAATGTTGACTTCTTGGATTTTCAAATGAAGTGCCGTCAATGTTGTAGTTATTGTTAAAATTACTCTTGTTACTGTGACCGCTGGTGTTGCCTTGACTAGATTACCCGGAGCAGTTAGAGCACTAGGTTGGCTTTTGTTTGACTTTTTGCACCAACAAATAGTTGTTTCTGGGAGGTAATCGAAACTTTGTTTTTCATTTCACCTTTCAGCTGTTTACCATTTATCATCTACTAGTGTGATAACCCAAGATAATCCAGTGGCGGATCCAGAACTTCGTTCGAGGGGGGCCCAAAATTTTTTTTTCGAACAACAATGATATAAGTCGGATCCGGCAAAAAATAGATCCGCTAATGATACAGTGATTTTTTTTCGAACAACAATGTCCGCTAATGATCAATCAATCTTCTGAAGCTTATAAAGGTGTCATCCGATGTCCATTGAAGATGATCTACATATGGATCGAAAGCTAGTTGAATGTTGTATAACTTTCATGTTTAACTCAAGATGAAATTCGGAAGTTAAGCCGATAAAATAGCGACCAAAGATAGATGATTAATTGAAAGTTGCCGAAATTGAGGGGTCCGAGCCAATCTTTTAAAGCTCATAGAGGCGTCATCCGGTATCCGTTGATGATGATCCATATATGTATAGAAATCTAATTGAATGCTCTACAACTTTCATGTTTACTTAAAGATGAAATTTGACAGTTAAGCCGATAAAAATAGTCACCAAAGATGGATGATTGATCGAAATTAGCCAAAATCGAGGGGGTCCGAGCCAACCTTCAAAAGCTTATAGAGGTGTCATCCGATATCCGTTTAAGATGTTTTTTATATGGATAGAAAGATAATTAAATGTTCTATAACTTTTATGTTTACTCCAAGATGAAATTCGAAAGTTAAGCTCATAAAAATAGTGACCGAAAATACAAATTTGACAAATTTTACAAAACATATATATAATAGTATATATATAAAAAAATTTGAGCACAGTCGAGAGGGGTCCTGGGCCCCCAGGCCCCCCTATATCTGCCACTGAATGTGACTCACTTGACCCTTGTTATAGTAGTGCAATGGTTGGTGTCATTAAAACAGCTGCTGCAAATATGGTAGAGAAGAGTGAAACAAATCTCTCTAGTGTTTCCTGCTGCAAGAATGGCAGGGAAGAGTGAAACAAGTCTCTCTAGTGTTTCCTGCTAGATAAAGAAGCATATTTTCAGTTCCTTCTTCCCTATCACTAATTCTTATATAATATTGTTGGAAAATGTGTTCATTAGGATAGTTTCATGCAATTTGTTTCCATTCTGATCCACTCATCGCTCATGTTGTCATAAAACTAAAAAAACTAAAAAAACTATAAACAATTATTAAATAAAAACTAAAATATATATAAACAAACTAAACAATCTAAAAAAACTTGACAGCATGCCTGCGTGCGTGTTTAGGTATTTGATTTCAATTTCGCATTGGACGGGTGGATTTGATTTCAGGTATTTTATTATTTTCTGTCGTTTCATTATTTTTATTATTTTAAATTATTATTTTTGTGCATGCGTGGAGTATCTGCTGCTGATTCATTTGACAATGAATTTAGTATTTGGATAGGGCTCAGCCTCAGCTCAACCAAAGAAAACTCTAATCTCCCAAATCGACGAAATTTGGATTCAGGGAGATCGAAGGAGATAGAGAGAAAGAGAACGCGTAGCTTGAGGAAGTTGCGGATGGCGATCTCCGCGGATCTTAGAGCTTCAGCTACCCTGAGCACGCACCACAGCCGGCCTCTTCGGAGCTCATTCTCATCATCGAAGGTGGAGTTTAATGGTCTCCGACCAGGATGTGTTGGCATATCAGACGTGGCAAACAAGTGTACTGGATTGGTAATCAAAAACAGTAAGGTGCGAAGGAATTTCTCGCAGACTTGTTGCGCGTTAGGGAGCGATAAGCTGGCTTCAAAAGCTTTTAGCCAGGAAGCTGAGAGCTTCCTTCTTAACACCATCAACATGTCGTTCCTAGAGCGTCTCAACCTAGCATGGAAGATAATGTTTCCATCTCCAGCTACAAGGAGAAGCTCCAACGCAAATATAGCCAAGCAACGGCTCCAAGGCAGACGGAAATATATATTTATATAACACAAGCATTCTTGATTCTAGTGGCATTGAAAATTGATCATCAATGAAAGCCCACTCGGACCTTTGCATCAAAAAATAAATAAATAAATTTAGTATTTGGACAAAAAAACGATAATGCCCCTGAATATTTTAGTTTAGGGATATCGAGATCTGATAATCAACCATTGTGGGAGCATCCACTTAAAATTAAGGCGGAAAAAGTAGATATTTTGTTTCTAGATCCGCATCACCCGTCTTCTTTGTGTTCCCATGTGTCAATTCAGTTCTGACTTTGAAAAGATGTAATGCAAAAAAAAAAAATTATTGTTAGGCCATCGTATCTAGTTTCAGAGTAATCATGACAAATTTTTTGTTTGATGGGATATCAACAACTGCCAAGTGCCTCGAAAAGAGAATACACAAGTTATTGCTCATGCATTTAAAAATTTCTTGGCAAGACGAGGGTATCGTGTCTACACTTCAATATTTGGAAGGGGTATTTTAGAAAATACGTCATTAGCGTTCAATAATATTTTCAAAGTTGTGAAATTGACTTCAGAAATGTGACAAAAGGTATTTTGTTTGGTTTTGATTATTGTTCATTTTGATGATTGAAAACTGGATATATGTGCACATGGATAGACACAAAGGTTTTCAAAAGAAACAATTATTCAAACTAATATGCTAATCAAATCACTGATACTTGATATGCCTATGTAATGTGTTGTTTGGATTAATTTTTTCAAAAAATTAAGACATGGAAGTAGGGTTAGGTGTAGCTGTTCTTAATTCAGTTATTGCATACGTGGACTTGATTTCAATCCCTATTATAAAAACTGAGATATGAAGTAGAGAGAATACTTGTTTGCATTATTAGCTTATGCACAGATTTCTACAAGAGTGGAAAGACTAATTTAGGAAGTTGCTAAACTAAAATTTATTTACATATATTTCCATTAACACCTATTCAATTGATATTATTTTTACTCATTGTATATATTAAAGATGGGAGTGACAACATATTTAATGCCGATATGTGGATATGGTACCACAACAATCCTTGGTCGGCCAATTTATTACTGATCTGACGATAGAGATTTCTCGTATACCCTACATCAGTTGGGCTTTCAAGGATACAATGTCATATTAGCACATCTCATATGATATTAGGGGTGGCAAAATGGATGAACGGATGGGTTAATGGATGGATGAAACGGTTTGCGGATTAAACGGATCCAATCCATTAGTGTTAATAGATTAAACGGATGGATCACTAACGGTTGACGAATTAACGGATAAATCCATTTGATCCATTTAATCTTTTTAACCCATTTAGTTCATTTTCTCGTTTAACTCGTTTATTTCTTAAGTGATATTAAGAAGTTTAAATTGAATTATTTCTAAACATACAAGATTACGTTGAAATGAATAGTAGCATCGAAACTAATTAAAACCGTGAAGTAAATAATTCTTCAAATGTACACTGAACCACTTTCATATATCTTTGTAACGTAACTCTTAATCATATTTCTACACATACTCTTACTGCACATAAAGTAGAATACCCTAACCTCAGCAACCAAGTATCATCGAAATTGATGAAATTCAACAACCAAACAACTTAACTAGTCGTCTGCAACTCATAATCGTGTTCCTCAAACCCCCAAATTAAACCCTAAACCTTAATTAAGCTCCCACTTTGTAACATAAAACATCACAAACAAAAACCATAGCGATAAGGATCTGAAGGACTCGGATCCAAAACAGAGTGGTTACTCGGACCATCTTCTTTTGAGGAAGATCCTTTTAACGAAGGGACAGGATTCTTGCCCATAATGATCCAGCCAAGCGCGAAGAACGAGACGCCACCGTTTGGCACCGCTGTTTCCTTCTTTTGAGATAACCCTAGAAAAGTCGAGTTGCCTATGAGGTTGAGATTTAGAAAAAAAAGATATTTCATTAATTAACGGATCATTAATGGATTAATGGATCAAACCATATCTTATTAATTAATTGTTAATGGATATAAATTAATTCAATCCATTAACTAAATGGATGGATAACGAATAGGCAGATGGTTACTGGCCGGATAACAGTTGATGGATAATTTTGACAGGTCTATATAATATAGTCTGCAAACAAGCCGAGTCGAGTATTAAGCTGCTCGAACTCAACTCGAGTGAATATATATCAAGCTCCTGTGCTACACAATGCACACCCCATATGATATGGGCCAAATCAAATCAATTTCAAATATTAAATATTACTCTTTGCTAAATCTATCATGAAACTTTATAGATTAGTTGGTAGAAAAGAGGCTTAATATGTGGTTGACTATGATTCGAATCCTACTCAAAGAAAAATTTTACCAAGTTTTAGAAGGGTCCTGGAGCACCGCCCCTGCTCTCTCGTATAAGAAGTTTTTATTTTTCTTGTTTACATCAGGTAAATGGGTGCCTTTCATACCATTGATAATTTCTTGATTGTTTCTACCTTACTAATATCTATCTACTTATGGATGTGGACTAAGTATTTCAAAACTAGGCTGTACAGTTTTTGTTTTTACATATCAATAGTTCATGTGACCACAAAAGTTATTGTCTAGGTGTTTTACCTTGTAGCATCAAATATATTTGGCTTGTAATTATTTTCTTTAATTTAGATGACTGAAAACGTTGACTTCTTGGATTTTCAAATGAAGTGCCGTCAATGTTTTAGTTGTTGTTAAAATTACTCTTGTTACTGGGACGGCTGGTGTTGCCTTGGCTAGATTACCCGGAGCAGTTAAAGCACTAGGTTGGCCTTTGACTCACTTTGTGCACCAACAAATAGTTGTTTCTGGGAGGTAATCAGAACATTGTTTTTCATTTCAACTTTCAGCTGTTTACCATTTATCATCTACTAGTGTGATAACCGAGAGAATGCGACTCCCTTGACCCTTGTTATAGTAGTGCAGGGGTTGGTGTCATTAAAATAGCTGCTGCAAGAATGGCAGGAAGAGTGAAACAAGTCTCTCTAGTATTTTCTGCTGGATAAAGAAGTTGAACGTTGTAGTTTTAGTACAAGTCAAAAACAATTTATAATGACCGGTAAATACCGGGTCGTCCAAGGAGCAATTGTAAACCTAAGATCACTATTCGATTTTACTTAATGAGTCTATTTCCTAAAGATTGTTTTTGTTGTGATATCAACTACCAATGCAATAACTAATACAATGAAGGGGGTTGTTTTCAAGGTTTTAAAGACGCTCCTAGGGTACTATTTCCCTCCTTGGTGCATTCGACTCTTAACGGTTCAATTTCATGCAAGAACGAACAATGTAAATGTTAGATTTAGGCGTGTCCCTATTAAATCAAATTCAATCGCTAGATGTTGTTATTCGATTTAAGGAAAAGACACCTCGCACGTGGGCTTCAATCGCTAGATATTGTTAGCTCACGTCCTACTCAAAGGTTCTCAATCATCAACGCTAGTTAAGTGATCGATAGCCAATGAGCGGTTTAAGATCAAGCCTATCTCAATGCCAATATGAGTCACGCTAGTGATCATCACTTGACAAGGGTGAATTTACTTCATTCTAGAACCCTTAGTCTCGTTCGCTAGAACACTCAACTTCAAATTCATGTTTCTAGTCCACTTAGGCATTTTATCAAACACTTGGTGGGCATAGAATTGACATTTAATCCAAGTAAATTCACAAATCATAACAAATGTTCATTCATACATATAATCAATAGATAAACGAGTTTCATACACCAAGGAGGTCCATAGACCCCTAGAAACTAAAAAGACTACTCACTACTCATGTTCATAGACAAACAATAGTAGTGGGTTTTCAAAGGAAATGAAGAATCAACAAGATGAAGTAAGAAATAGGATAAAGAAATCCCCCTATATCCTTGGAATGCTTCAAACTTGATGTAGAGTTCTTCAAAATCCTCTGCCTTCTCTCTAAAATCCCAGCTCTCTTGGCTCAAAACCCCTAAGTTTAAATTTATAGAAAGCAGCAAAAATCCTGTCTTTACGACTCAACCGGCCGGTTCAAATGCATGAAGGATCCTCAACCGGCCGGTTCAATTAGGGGAGGCTTGGGCGAGAACTTGCTGAGATTTTGAACCGGGCGGTTCAAATTGTGAAGGAAATTGAACCGGCCGGTTCGGCTTGTGGCTGGCTTCCTCTGGAGTCTCTGACCATTTGAGCCGGGCGGCTCAGATTTGTGCACTAATTGAACCGGCCGGTTCGGCTCCTCAGACCCTCTTACCATCCGAATCTGATCTTGGTGTAAACTACAAAGTTGTAGCCCTTTGAAATACCTTTCCAACAAGCTTTGAATCAACCAATTCGGACATCGTATGAGCGCTGGCCGCCCAAAACAAAATGCAAAGGTCAATATGCTCGAAAATCCATATTTTTGCTCCGAAACTTCGGTTTTCTTCGAGAATTGATTTTTTTGAACCCGGGGACCATAGGATCAGTTTCTAACCTGAAATGGCAATCAAGAGGGTCAAATGGCATCGAATTAGCACCGGGAATGGACCAAAACTCTTCGTAGATGGATAGATAAATGAGTCGAGAATTCGACTCATCAAAACACTCCACACTTAGAATTTGATCGTCCCGAGCAAACAATAAAATCAAGCCAAAGAGAAACAAATGGCGAATAGCTAAATCATTATGTTCAACGCCAATTTGCTCCTATCATCCATAATGTCTCAAACTTTTATTACTAACTACTCTAACACATATTTACAAGCTAACTCCTTTTCGTAGGTGTGACGAGTGCATTTAGCGTATGCACTAAGCCTTTAAACCCCTAAGCTACCCTAGTGGACGAGTTATAGTCTCGTGAGAGTTTTCAGAATAGGGAATACTCACAAATCCCAAAATGCACTTATCCCATAAGAGTGAATTCAAGAGTGCTCAACCAAGGCACGGATTTCTCAAAACCAATCCCTCACCCCACGCAAGGACTATCATCACAATATCATCAAAAGAGCTTTTGAACCATTTAAGTATCCTATGAGGTTGTGCATTCAAGATCATCAATACTAAAGCTTTCAAATGCATCATCCAAAAGTCTACTCATTTTCAAGGCAATACAATAGAAGTGAAGCTTTTAGTTTGCACAAAAAACGTCAATCGCTCGCCTATGCTAGCTAGGGCTAGTCCACGGGTTTGCGACATGGAACTCATTCCCAAGTTTTAGGCGCTTAAGCCGTAATCCATAAGGGAAGAGGAGTTCGACACAAGAGTTCTTATAAAACAAGCATAGACCAAATGATAATTCCCGTGCAAGCACATGGGTCGTCCAAAAGTCATTCTAACTAGCACACATGCAAATAATGAATCCCGCACAAATGAAGAATGGAGGAAAAACATAGAGTCAAGTTTTAAGTGCTTCTTATTTTCTTTTTGGAACGGCCTTTGGCCTACAAATGCTTTCGAGGGGGGACTTACCTCCCTAACCCCCGGCATTTGTATATTTTGGAGCAGAACTTCTCGGGTACCTCGAGAAAGTTTTTAGTCGGGGCTTTGCCCTCTTTGACCGCAAAAATCTTTTCTTCTTCTTTTTTTCTTTTTTTTTGAATGGGGCTTCGCCCTCTTTTATTTTTGACTCCACACTTAAAACTTGACAATATGTTCAAAAAGGGTATGGAACGTGCGGGAAGCAATCATAGGCAAGGCACTATATTAGAAAACTCAAGTCACCAAGGAGTAAACAAAAGGTCTAAGTTTTTCATGGAAATTTTTAAAAAATGTTTGCTAAAACTTGTTCCAAGGTATTTCAACGAAAATACTTAGACATTTAGATAGACAAGAGATAGCAATGATATTGATTCCCAAGAATGCACATTCGTAGGACTAGGTCGGTTCTAGGTTCAAGATCAAATAAATGCAACGAATAGGCTAGATGTGATTTATAGAGATTTAGAATCAATAGTCACAAGCCTATGTGGTTAAAAACACTCTCATGTTAGGGATAAGGCACAAAAGATGCAAGTGTCCATCAAAAATTGATATGCAAGGCATGAAAGCATGTGAGCATGTGAACTATGTGACAACACCCACTCCACACTTAAAATCAAGCTTAGTCCCTAAGCGCAAACAACAATGAAAATGAGATAAAGGCGCATAGGAACTCCCCTCGTTTGTAGATTTGCCCCATCAAGAGAAAAGACGCTAATGTGCAAGACGTGATTGAACATGGTGTAAATAACTCCCTTGATGACAAGAAGACATGAGAGGTTAAAAGCAACAAGTGACATACAAGGTAATACAAGTATGAGCAAGTGAGCTTCACTAGTTACATAATAACGTCATGGCATAAGATTAATACACCTCAAACAAGCAAAGTAAACTACATCCTTCATAATATGCACATGAGCACTAGGGGCAACATCATTACTCATTAATAAATCAAGGGAAATGTGAAAAGTGGAATTTGAGTGAGTAGGACTCACTCCACACTTAAGATCTCACTCTCAAAAGACAAAGCACATGCCACACTCAATATTCAAGTCACATTCAAGTCATGCAATGATCATGCCAAACAATTAAGCATTAAGAACATGAATAGACAACTTACAAACCGGGTTACCTCCCGTGAGGGCCTAGTTTAACGTCTTGGCAAAGACCGAGCCGAATCTCCTCTTAAGAAACACACTTGAGGAGTCCTTTGCTAGGATCCCTCCTCAAGCGGACTTGAAGAATATTGGGATACTCAATCCGGGTTCTTTGAAGAGTTGCAAGCGACTTGCTTAATAGCATTTGACCAATGTGATCCTTGCTTCTCATTCCTCGCCGTTTTAGCATTGACTTTTCCTTTTACCCCATCATGGTATGAGGGCAACTCATAGTGATCAAGGGAAGGGCCCTCATCGAAATCAACCATTTTGTGCAAACCCTTCTTAGTTACCTTCTTGGCCTCAACATTCTCGGCTTTCACACTCTCTTGCTCTTTCAATTCACAAGGTTCAAGCTCATCCACTTTTTCACTCGTAGGCTTCTCTATCGTTACCTTCTCTCCACCGATCTTCAAAGTCAACTTCCCCTTTCCCATATCAAGTTTAAAACCGGCGGTTGCCAAGAAAGGACGCCCAAGAATCAAGGAGGAAGTGCAATTGTCCCCCATATCGATCACCACAAAGTCGTATGGAATGTAGAATTTGTCGACTTTGATTGGGACATTCTCCACTATGCCCCAAGGTCGCCTTGTAGTCCCATCCGCAAGTTGAAGAGTCATTTTGGCGGATTTCACCCCCTTCAATCCAAGCTCGCGGTAGGTGGCCAAGGGCATAACGCTCACACTAGCCCCAAGATTGGCTAGTGGACTTGTGAAGTTCATGTCACCTATTGAGCATGGGATAGTGAATTTGCCGGGATCTTTCGCCTTTTGGGGAATCTTCCTTGAGAAGAGGGCACTACACTCGTTGTTGAGTGATTGGGGATCATTTTCTTCAATGGTCCTCTTATTGGACAAGATCTCTTTTAGGAATTTGTTGTATAGAGGTGCCTTCTTGATGAGCTCATGAAATGGTATGTAGACATATAACCTTTTCAACATCTTGATGAAGACCTCATACTCTTTGTCCAACTTAGAGGTCTTCACTTGCCTTTGAGGGAATGGCAAGGGGGAACATAAGGCTTGAGTTCTTCCTTTCTCTCTTTACTTTCTTCCGCCTTTTCGGTTGGAGGATTAGGGACCTCTTCATCAAATTATCCTTCCTCGGCTCTAGCTTGGCCAACGGATTTTGGAGGCATTTGAGCGGTTTTATTTGGTGCAACACCCTCCAATTTCTTCCCACTCCTAAGGGTCACCTCCTCACATTTCTCTTCCCTTTCCCATAATTCATCCTCAAGCAATTCATCCTCAAATGACCCCTCAATGTAGACGGCGTTGCAATATTCCTTTTTGTCATGCTCGGGTCGAGCCGGTAGCTTTCCTTGTGCCCTAGTTGAGGACTCGGCTTGTTGAGCAATTTGCATTTCCAACATCTTGTTGTGGGCGGTTATCTCATCAAGCCTTTGGTTGATAGCTTGGAAGGCGTTGAATTGATCTCGAGCTAGCTTGTTTCGATCTTCAATCCCTTGGTTTTGACCCGCAACAAGTGAAGCTAGCAATTGAGTCGTATGAGATTCTTCCATATGAGGTTGTTGGGATTGATCTTGTTGTTGGGGCTGAAATTTGCTAGCTTGTCCTTGGTACGTTTGCCTTTGATAGCCTTGCCCTTGCCTTTGGTAATCTTGGTTCCGATCTCTCCCATAGCTCGCTTGATTCCCCTTCAAGAAATTCACCTCCTCCTTACCTTGTGTCTCTTCTTGTGGGAAGGCATGAGGGCAATCATCTTCTCTATGAGAGGAGCTTGCGCAAATGGCGCATACCCGAGGTTGCTTTTGTGGTTGTTTCACATGAAGTGCGCCAAGGGAAGTGGCTAGAGCATCTATCTTTTTGCTAAGGGCACGAACATCCTCTCTTGAGTCCACTTCCTCTACTTCTCTTGTTTTGCTCTTCCTCTTGGGGAAACTCCTCTCACTCCCCCAATGGTGAGAATTCCTTGAGATTTTATCAATGATTGCTCCTCCATTGGTGGGATGGACTTCCATAAATGCACCTCCGGCGGCTTGATCCATTTGCCTCTTCGATTCGGGGTCCATACCTTGGTAGAAAATTTGAATGAGAGTCGGTTTGTCAATGTTGTGATGGGGACATTCCCTTTGAAGTTCTTTGAATCTTTCCCATGCCTCATAGAATGTCTCATCTTCCCCTTGCTCGAACGAGTTTATCAAATTCTTTAGCCTTTGAGTCTTTGCCGGTGGGAAGTATTGAAGGAGGAAGGCTTGAGCCAATTCATCCCATGTTGTGAATGTATTTGCGTCATGGCTCCACAACCAATCTTTAGCCTTCCCCGTTAGAGAGAAGGGGAAAAGCCTTAGATAAATGTTCTCCTTCGGCACATTGTTGAATTTAAAGGTAGCACAAAGTTCGAGGAAGGAAGCTAAGTGGGCGTTGGGATTTCCAATCCCGGTGAATGCATTATTTCCCACCATGTTGATCAAAGCCGGCTTAAGTTCAAATTGGGGAGCATTGACTCCCGGTGGAGCTATCGGTGATTGGAAACCGGTAAGACTTGGGGTGGAATAATCTTTTAGGGCTTCTCCCCATAGGTTCTTGTGCCATGGGTTGTGGTCTTCGCTTGCGCGGTAGCCTTTTGTTTCGAGAGCCTTCTCCTTTGGCCCTCTCTTGATCCAAGAAGTACTTTAAAGATTGCTCAAAGTTAATGCTTGCTTTTTCCTTTGCCTTAAGTCTCGTTAGCATTCAATCAAGACCTACAAGATCAAGGAGAACCGTTAAGGCACAAGCAATAGCACGAGAAACAAGTGAAATAGTCCAAATCTTGTAAAATCTACTCTAGTTCCTTAGGTTAATGCGTTGCTCCCCGGCAACGGCGCCATTTTGAACGTTGTAGTTTTAGTACAAGTCAAAAACAATTTATAATGACCGGTAAGTACCGGGTCATCCAAGGAGCAATTGCAAACCTAAGATCACTATTCGATTTAACTTAATGAGTCTATTTCCTAAAGATTGTTTTTGTTGTGATTATCAACTACCAATGCAATAACTAATACAATGAAGGGGGTTGTTTTCAAGGTTTTAAAGACGCTCCTAGGGTACTATTTCCCTCCTTGGTGCATTCGACTCTTAACGGTTCAATTTCATGCAAGAACGAACAATGTAAATGTTAGATTTAGGCGTGTCCCTATTAAATCAAATTCAATCGCTAGATGTTGTTATTCGATTTAAGGAAAAGACACCTCGCACGTGGGCTTCAATCGCTAGATATTGTTAGCTCACGTCCTACTCAAAGGTTCTCAATCATCAACGCTAGTTAAGTGATCGATAGCCAATGAGCGGTTTAAGATCAAGCCTATCTCAATGCCAATATGAGTCACGCTAGTGATCATCACTTGACAAGGGTGAATTTACTTCATTCTAGAACCCTTAGTCTCGTTCGCTAGAACACTCAACTTCAAATTCATGTTTCTAGTCCACTTAGGCATTTTATCAAACACTTGGTGGGCATAGAATTGACATTTAATCCAAGTAAATTCACAAATCATAACAAATGTTCATTCATACATATAATCAATAGATAAACGAGTTTCATACACCAAGGAGGTCCATAGACCCCTAGAAACTAAAAAGACTACTCACTACTCATGTTCATAGACAAACAATAGTAGTGGGTTTTCAAAGGAAATGAAGAATCAACAAGATGAAGTAAGAAATAGGATAAAGAAATCCCCCTATATCCTTGGAATGCTTCAAACTTGATGTAGAGTTCTTCAAAATCCTCTGCCTTCTCTCTAAAATCCCAGCTCTCTTGGCTCAAAACCCCTAAGTTTAAATTTATAGAAAGCAGCAAAAATCCTGTCTTTACGACTCAACCGGCCGGTTCAAATGCATGAAGGATCCTCAACCGGCCGGTTCAATTAGGGGAGGCTTGGGCGAGAACTTGCTGAGATTTTGAACCGGGCGGTTCAAATTGTGAAGGAAATTGAACCGGCCGGTTCGGCTTGTGGCTGGCTTCCTCTGGAGTCTCTGACCATTTGAGCCGGGCGGCTCAGATTTGTGCACTAATTGAACCGGCCGGTTCGGCTCCTCAGACCCTCTTACCATCCGAATCTGATCTTGGTGTAAACTACAAAGTTGTAGCCCTTTGAAATACCTTTCCAACAAGCTTTGAAACAACCAATTCGGACATCGTATGAGCGTTGGCCGCCCAAAACAAAATGCAAAGGTCAATATGCTCGAAAATCCATATTTTTGCTCCGAAACTTCGGTTTTCTTCGAGAATTGATTTTTTTGAACCCGGGGACCATAGGATCAGTTTCTAACCTGAAATGGCAATCAAGAGGGTCAAATGGCATCGAATTAGCACCGGGAATGGACCAAAACTCTTCGTAGATGGATAGATAAATGAGTCGAGAATTCGACTCATCAGAAGTATATTTTTAGTTCCTTCTTCATTGTGTTATTGTTGGAAAATGTGTTCATTAAGATAGTTTCATACCCTTTGTTTCCATTACGATCCACTCATAGCTCATGTTGTCATCACGTCATGTCACTACAAATTTTTACATTTCAACCGGCGACACTTTTCGGAGATAATTTGGCGAAGATATTCCTCCCCGGAATTAAACATGCATTAATGCGGCGAAAAGCCGGCGAATTTAAAAAGTAATACGGAATTGTCAAATAATCCGGGGAGAATTATTACGGCGACAATTGTAGTCCCGGATATGTGGCGTACTACGGCCGTATTTTATCTGGCAGCAGTCCGTCAATTGTTCTGCGCGCTAAGGATGATCCTGTACTTGAGCCAGATAATCGCCCCATTTCACTACTAATTTTGCCTTTTCCCCCTATGCTCATCTTTGCTAAACCTAAAACTCTAAATCGCCACAGCCGTCTTGAAGACTTGAACGCCTTCGTCCAAACCACCATCGCCGCGCCGCCATGAATGCCTTTGACGACAACAGCGGTCACCGCCTCCACCTCCGCATACAATCGCTCCGCCAGTAGCCGAATCTTGGTAAGACGATACCAAATCGCCTCGGTCGAATCCGCTCTTAACGCCTCCTCCTCCAGCCGAGTCCCCAGAAGCCGGCTTACACGCTCCGCCTATAGGCGAATCAACTTTACTAGCCAACCTTAACGCGTCTGCCTCCATCGACGCACATAGCTGAATCAGACCCCAAATGCCTCATTGTTGATTAATTAGGTATTTTCCTAAAATCATCTCCTGAGTACAGTTGTTATTGCCTCATTGTTCGATTGTGTTGACAGTGGTTATGTGTTGGTGGTGCTCTAAAAAATTAACTTCGAATCACTTTTTCATGTGTTTTATTTTGTTCATGTTGATGTTTTAGCTAACTGTTTTTCAATGGCACTCTGCATTGTTTGATTTTGTTCTTTAACTAATGTAGTCGATAAGGAACTAGAAAATCTAGAAGAGGTGCCTTATCAACTAAGACTGGCTTCATCAGTTGTTGATTGAAGTTGTAAATTCGTATGAAGTTGCTATGTCACCTATGTTAGTTTAGGTTATGGAACATTGATGCTGCTCGTATGGGAAGTGGGAACATAGACATGTATTCGAAATGTGGGAACATTGATGCTGCTTGTATACTGTTCGATGAAATGCTTCTGAGAAATAATGTGTCTTGGAATACCATGATCAATGGATATATGAGGGCTGGTAAATTTGAAGATGCTATTGATCTGTTTGATGCAATGCCTGACCGGGATGCGATATCTTGGCCTGCATTAATTAACGGGTTTGTGAAAAAGGAGCACTTTGAGCAAGCTTTAGTATGGTTTAGGGAAATGCAGTTGTCCGGGGTGGAGCCAGATTATGTAACTATTATGTCTGTTCTTGCTGCGTGTGCCAATTTGGGAATGCTTGGATTGGGATTGTGGTTGCATAGATTTATTTTGAAACATGACTTTAGAGACAATATAAGGGTTAATAACTCACTGATCGACATGTATTCTAGGTGTGGCTGTATTGAAAATGCTCGTCAATTCTTCCAAAATATGAGTACTAGAAGCCTAGTCTCGTGGAATTCTATCATTGTGGGTTTTGCTGTTAACGGACACGCAATTGAGGCCTTGAAGTTTTTTGACTTGATGTAGAAGGAAGGGTTTGAGCCCGACGAGGTTAGTCTTACAGGAGCTTTAACAGCTTGTAGCCACGCTAGATTCATAAAAGAAGGATTACAACTTTATCACGACATGAAGAAGACTACTAGGGTATGTGAGCTCGGATTACATGGGTATGTGCCTGAAACCAGACTCTACTTGGTTTACCAGAACAACAATGACATCTGATTTTGAAATCAAAATCAAGTACTTCTATTTGAAAGAAAAAAATGTTAGTTTAGGTTATAACCTTGATGTTTTTTTACTCAAATATGTTGGTTGATTGTTGTTGTTTCTTTTATTGAAGTATTGTCTTAAATTCACTAGTCATTAGTTTTTAGATGAAGTTTTCAATTACAACTGCATATCAACTGTCTGTAGGATGGATGTTACAAGAGGATGGTGAGTGAGGCTGTGCCCGCAGTAGGGATGGAGAAGGCTGGCTTTAACTGCAGAGGCTGGCGATAACCGGAGCAGAGGCATATGATAATGCTATGGAGCCGTTTGATGTGCCTCAGGCACATCGCTCCTCAATAATAACCTACAAGCACACTAGCCAACGACTTAAGGGACAGATAAGAGCACTGGTTCAGATCCTTCTAGCACACCGACCAGCAAATGAAGGGACAAAGGACAGTGCATTTGGTCAGTGGCCATGTAAGAGCTAATGTCCAAATGTATGCACAAAGCTAGTCAGGTATTTGACGATCGACTACTAATCTGATGTCGGTTATTTGTTTCCTTCTCTTTACGCCTTGCAGCTAAACTTTTACTTCGGTTTTCACTGTATTGTTGATTTGGCTTTTCTGTTAAGCATGTGTATGGTATTTGATTGATATAATGCGTTTTTTGTAACAGCCGCAGCAGATTGACACTAGACTATCACGAATCGAGAAGCGACATGATACCATCGCTGAGCAGATGCGCATGATTCTTGAGCTTCTCCAAACAAGTTCATCCCCCGTCTGACTACTGAGAACCAATCCCCCCAACCGCACCATCCAAACTCTTGAAAGACGAACTGTTGTTACAAGCATTTGTCATTTGTCTCGTACATTTTGGATGATTTTTATATCTCTGTCCATTTGGCACGATATAAATTTTGTTGACAAATTTCCATTTCATAATAATTTCTTTTTAATATAAATAATCAGATATTTAGAATATCCACCGATATTGACATACAAAATTACCTCACGTATTTTCGTCAGATAAATACTGAAAAATATTGGCCGATTTGTCGCCGGACACTCGCCAAACTAAATGTAAATTGTAATTTGATGGTTCACGTCGGACATTGGCCGATTTGTCGCCGAACATTCCCCAAACTTGCCCCGAATTTGTTTTTACATTTACTCGTCGGACTGTCGCCGTAATCATGACTGATAATCTTCGCCGGAATTGCCCCATATAATTCCCAGAATAAGGAACTGACGGATTGTCCCCGGAGTGCCGACGTTAGTTTGACGGGTAATGTCGCCGGATTTTCCCCTTCCTCTGAATTCGGGGGACGTTTTGTCGGGGAGAGAGTTTTTGCCGGATTTAGGTCGGTATTTTTCCTAAATTCGTGGCAATTCTGGCACTAATCCGGGGTGTTTATTTTGCCGGTTATTATTGCAAAATTTGTAGTGTGTGTATTTAAAATATGTATGGGTTGATCACAAAGGAGAGGAAAAATATTGATCCAGACTTGGGCTTCAAGAGAGGAATAGCCTACTCGAAGTGGTGAGTTAAAATTTGTCTGTCATTTGTTGCGGGTTTATCTAAATTAGATAAGATCTGCACTGATCAAATTTTTTTGCTCTCGAGTGTTTAATCTCATCAGTCTTGCTGAAATTTGCTTAGGTAAGAAAGATCAAACCTCACTTAAAACTTATTTTTCTTTTTCTTTGTTCAATAAAATTTATTTTTTTATGTTTAAGTTTATCAATGTTTCGAAACCACCTAACACAAAAACACCGGACATTTCCACAACTAAGCAGTTGATAGCAAGCAACTTGTGAATTTCAATGATGATAAAGGTGCAGTGTGCCAATCTTCACTTCCTAAAACTTAGAAATCATTCAACACGTAAAATTACTTGATCAAATTTGTAAAAAAAAAAAGGAATTATATTAGAATCATAAGGAAAAGTAATACATTACACACATCAAACTAAATTTTAATGCGACCAACTTTTTCAATTAGATTCTCAATCTCAACTGATGATGGAAAAAGCTGGCCTGTGTAACAATGCACTTCAGTCTCAGTACTAGTCCGTACCGGCAGGTGCACATACTCGAGCCGATCCGTGGCAGCTTCGTACAAGACATACATACCACCATAGCTCTTCAGCAAAATCTTACCGTTCTCCAAACTCCCGATGACTCTCGTCCATCTATGATCCTCTTCGCCACTAATCGTCCTCATCTTGATCCGACACAAACTCTCCCATGACTGAGAGCCAAAAATACTACGCATGACCAAGATATGAATACATGAATCCGACGACAAGTCCACGTAGCAGAGCTGATTATTCAGCGACACCAAGTGTCCCGATATGAGATTAATATTCTCCGGATACCGCACGGTGGAGAATTTTTCATCATCTAGCTCGAACACCGTTGCGCAACAGCGGGTACTTCTGGAAACATCGTTATGTGGAAAATCAGCCCACACGAGCGCTCCGTGTATCATTACCGGTTTACCAAAAATCGAACCCATAGGAACCTCGCCCGTCACACGCTCCCATGTGTTCTCCCCAAGCTTGTTCACTTCAGCTTTCATGAAGTAGTTGGAGAGGTTATTATCCTCGAGGAGACATACCTCTATGCGCAAGGTCTTGTGCTGGTTTCTCCAGAAATCGAACCCCAATCCGTAGAACGAACTACGGATATCGCAGGTTGGCTCTTCTTTTACCGGCTTGGGAAGCATTATGAATTTGTTAGCAGCGATGTCTAGCAGACAGGCAGAGTCTCCGTCTCCATTGGTTTCATATTTATGGAAACAGAGTAAATTGTTGCACGAGTTTTGCAGCGAGTATTGGTGAAACTTGGATGGCGTGCTCGTGACAATTCTCGATTCGGCAACCTTTCTATCGACGCCCATCGACCGGAACCAAGCTAGAGTTGGCTGGCAGCGAATGGGACGACGATCGATGAGCAAGACTGAGCTTCGTTGATTCCTCATACTTGCTAGTCAAGTTTTTCAACTGAACTTTGTTTATAGATTGCTGCCTGTGATATTCCCTATTTATAAACGCAGATCAGAAATAATAATTTTGGTCGATAATTAAATCTCAACCAAATTAGAAACAGAGAGATTTTCTCGTTTTATATAAATAGGAAGTTTTAGTCAACTACTTGTTCGTAAGCCAATTAGAAAGATAATAATTATTCAACTTCTATATTTATTTTTTTCATTTATAGTTATTATGTACACACTCAGTTTAGTTTAATGAATAAATAAGAGTTAATTGAAAATACATAGCTTGAACTATTGAATGATTTTAAATTGGTAATCAGACTTTTTATATTTTTAATTTAATGATTATTCGATGTGTTTTTGAGGAATTAAAGTCGAAAATTTATGAATTTAGTTTTATGATTAACAAATTTGGTCAACTTTATTTTTATCGTGGTTGGAGATATGATCAATAGAATTGAAACATCTGCCAATTGATACAAAAATCACTAAATTGAAGAAATCCGGTATATAATTCGAAATTAGGCGATAGTCCAGACAATGTTTTTATAATTTACTTAATAAATAATAGTGAATAGTTTTGTTTATTGTTTCACACAAGAATATAATTTTATTCATAATAGACCGCAACAATTTTCATTTTGATTTTCATATAAAAGTAGAGGGTTAAGATCAGGTATAAAGTTAATTTTTGATACAAAATATAAAATTTATCAAAATCATTTTATAGTTCGTCAAAATTCAAGTCGAAAAAAGACGACATAGTTCATTAGTTTCATTTTATAATTCGTCACAAAAAAACACCAAAAAATTAAGTTTTAATCTCATACATTCAAATCACAAGATCAATGACTATGATTAGTTTGTGTTTTGTTCTAAAATATCAACTTGATACCTGATCCTTTTCCTATATGAATGAAGTGATCCAAAAATTATCTATTTTGAATTTTTTTTTAAAAATAGTTCGATTAAAATTTAATATTTCAGCCATTAATAAGCTTCCGAAACTACCCCTAAGCTGTTCGACGGTACTGAAAAAGTACAAGGTTAAAATAGTAATATTATCTTTAAGGCCATGGGTAACCTAGTCAAACTGACCTTCTGGTTCGCTATTGTTTACCTTTTTATTCGTCTCTCTTCGATTACTCCATTGATCGGATAATTCTGAAAGGTAAAGTTTCCGATTTTGCCCGATCAATGATCGGCGGTTCCTGTACGTTTGTTCATTTTGGTAATCCGGTGTGTATTAAAGCGTTATTGTTGTTGCAGTGAAGAAGCGCGAGATCGGGTTTCGCGGTAGGGTAGAGGGGGGGGCGAAGATGGTGTCTGCGAAGAAAGAGATGACGATTTATTGCTTTGACACTCTCATCGCTCACTACAATGGTGAAGAGGCACCACCGCCGCCTGATTTTGAGGATGGACAGCAGTACTACTCATATCTTAATTGCTAAATTCTTTTTTTTATCAAAATTTTTTTTGCTAAATTCTTATTTGCTGTGTGCCTGTGTGTTGTGATTTTGTTGCAGTATTTGTATATGATAAATTTCATCTATGTTTTTGTGTGTGTGTTATTTTTGTTACTCTTGAATTTATGATATTCGAAGGCCTTAGTAGTCTTGGAAATACTTTTAGTGCATACTGCATACTAGCCACCAGGAGAATCTTAATTTCGTTATTTAGTGTAGTATAGATAGTAATTTATGTTTTCCCAGCGTGCTCTGTGAGGCTTGACTGCTATGTGAAGTTTGTTTATGTTTGTGAATAATTTGATTTTGTTTCGATGTATAAGAAAGAATGGGACTTTTGAACCAACATATTATTATGTCCTCTACCAAAACATCGACTTTGAGATAACAATCACATAATTCATGCTTCTGCATGCTTTGTTGAGGATTTTTGTTTCATTGTTATCTGAGTGTCAACAATGATGATTCTCAGCCCACTATTTGTCACTTGGAAGAAAGCTGTAAATGGTGAGGAGCCCCGACTGCGTGGATGTATTGGTACTCTCCAGGCTCGTCGTCTGATCTCTGGTTTCAAGGACTATGCTTTAACTAGGTATCACAAAGTTCTTCGCATTGTTGAAGCTGATTCACACACCATGCATCCATTTCAAACACTAAATGTATTTGACATTGGAAATCATTAACATTTTTTACGCTTTCTGCATGTATTTTTTCCAGTGCCTTGAGGGACCGTCGATTCAACCCTATACAAGCCAAAGAATTGCCTTATTTAGAATGTACAGTATCAATTCTAACTGATTATGAGAATGGTGCAGACTACCTTGATTGGGAGGCAAGTCTATTTCTATCATCTCTATAAGCAGTGCATAAATTTAAGACTATATATGTTGTTGGTGTTTCCTTTGTTAATTCATCTTGTATCTAGCTTAACCACACTGATATTGTTTTGGAATCCTTTAGATTCCCTGAGACTTTTGTTCTGTACTATTTGTGTTCGTGTCAAGTTTTAATTTTATTTTTTTCCATTTACAACTTTAATTGTAGCACTGATTTTTGGTACCCAGGCTTTCATTTTGTTGTTTCAGTATCCTTGTTTTGAATTTACCACTGTTCTAAGTATACGTAAACAATAATAAGAACATACATTTTGGAAACCACCTTGCCAAAACTGCTAGTCTATTTTGGATAGAATCCTAGAACTTCGAGTCAGAAATTCGGAAATTTAGCTTCACGTAGTGACAGTAGCCAATACATGCCATCTATTTAGTGTCTTAACTTATTTATGCACGGGAGCGACTAACTAAGGTTTAGGAATGGAGGCATCGAGTAAGGCTTGGTCCAAATCTAGATTTGTATACTTCCTCAGTTCCTCTAATAATTAACTGTCTCATAATTTGTTTCAATTCCCGGATCTGACAGGTAGGAAAGCATGGTATCATCATTGAATTTACCGATCCCGACACTAATACCGGGAGGAATGCAACATATTTGCCCGAGGTTGCTGCTCATGAAGGTATGTCATATGTTCAGATTCTGCTTATGGGGTCATCCAAAGTTACAACGGGTTTGTTCTAGTGGTAAAATGAACCTGTCGTTACCCAGTCTACACACTTCTGCTAACTAACTCATTTAAACAGGCTGGACCAAGCTCGAGGCTATTGATTCATTAATGATGAAAGCTGGCTACAGTGGGCGCATCAATGACTCAGTCAGGAAACTCATTGCTCTGACACGCTATCAGAGCTCCCTATACTCCATGCATTTCGGTGAATATGTGGCTTATGTGAGGTCAGCTAGGGGTAGAGCTCCATCTATTAGAGGTTTGAAGCTCGAAGAGCAGGGGGCTTCGCGAATCAATGGCTTTGCTTCAAGCCTCCATTAAATCCGGCCTTCTTCCAGAACCAACCAAAACTACACTGGACTGGAACTAGTTGACACGGACTCTCTATCTATGTTGTCAATTGTCAGTCATTCCTTGTGTAAGCAACTGATCTAGAAGTTTGGTATTATTATGTAAAACCTTAATGTGGATGTTGTATTTACTTGTTATCAGGGAATTAGTATTTCAAAGGTGAATGTTCTATATTGTGTATTTAGTTATCTTTTAATTATGTTTACAATTAGATGTATAAGTTGATGGAAGGCCGAGAATCGAGATCGTGCCTCACCTGCCTCATTCTACCAAGCTGTCTCAACCGAACGCTCTCCTGTTTAGTTAAATGTATAAGTTGATTACTGATCATAAGTTTGAATTTTTGTTTAAAATATATATAATTATGATATATGATCACAGAAAAAGAATTTGGTGCAAATGACAAAAATTACAAGTCAATCACAGTCTTTGATTTGATCATTTGGACGAATGAGATTATATACCGTATGAAATTCCGTTTATAGTTAATTTGTCGGTGACGAATTATAAACTATCGGTGAGAAACTATGTCATACTTTTAATTTTTCGGCGGCGAATTATAATCCAATTTTGATAAACTATGCTTTGTTCGCCATATTTATTCAATGAACACATTAAAATTAGTTTCAATATTAAAATTCGATTTTGATAAATGTTTATCTTTTTAACTCGAGACGCTGTCGTGTCACTCGCAACAAACGGCAATTTAGCTATTATCTTCAACTGAACGCCGACGTTTTGTTGGCGTACGTGTGCAGGTTCAGCAGAGGATTCAGATCCACCGTCTTATAAACTTCTCCAAAAATAGTCCACTCCAGTTTCTGATCAGTTTGTTAGACGACGTTTGCACTCTAATCATGGTAACTGTGGACATGATTTTCCTTTACGGGTTTCGTCACTTTTTCTATATACTTTGATTGAGGTCTGGTCTGAGTTTATGAATTGTGAGTTTTAGTTGGTTGGTGGATCTTGCAGGCTCCGCCCTCGACGAAGCCAGCTGAGTCTGATGGAGGGGCGAAGAAGAAGAAGAAGGTCAGTCAATGATTTTGTAGAATTGGGTTTTATTTATTTTTGGATAAAATTATGTTCTGAATTGTTCGTGATTAGAAAAAGGCATCCGAATGAGGTGTGCTTTTAATTTTTAATGGGTCCATGAAGGTTTTATATTGATCAATTTAGTGATGAAGTTAGCTCGTTGTGTTGATGGGTTTTTTTTAGATGATGGGGCAGGGGGATGCAAGATCAGCTGTCGCTACAACCAGTGCCACTGAGTCTGTGAGTGGTACACAATCGCAGGGTGAAGGGGAGAAAGAAAAAATTGACTATGTTGTTAGGAAACCACATAGGTCAGGAAAAGTGTGGTTTGCTTTGTTTGTGGTGATTTTGAATTCGGCTTGGGGTGTTTATCATTACCAGTTTGAGAACATGCCTCTGCCTCTTGGCGCTGAGCATGTCGGCAAAAGGGGGTTCTCAGAGATTGAGGCAATAAAGCATGTTGAGGCATTGACGGGATTCGGGCCACATCCAGTAGGGTCTGATGAACTGGATCAGGCAGTTGAGGTAAGAGCTTTGACTTTGTACTCAGACTAAGTGTTTGTTTTGATTTCTCGGATCGACTAGGCATGGAAATCATGTTAATAAGCACAATAGCTATTTGGTTTTGTTCATCTATATTTTTTGTTTGCAGTATGTTTTGTCAGTGGCAGAAGATATTAAGAAATCAGCTCATTGGGAAGTTGATGTCCAAGTAGATTTTTTCCATTCAGAACCAGGTGCTAACACCTTGGTCAGTGGTCTATTCGTCGGAAAAACACTTGCTTACGCAGATCTCAGTCACATCGTACTAAGAATAGTGCCGAAGCATGACCCAAAGGCCGAAGACAATGCCATTTTGATTTCGTCACATATAGACACTGTTTTCACCACGTACATTCCTCCCTTTCTCTCTGTCTTGTCATAAAGTCCTTTCATTCCGTTAATTTTGTAAACACACCTCGCACTTGTTGCTTCTGTTTCATTTCAGGAGTGGCGCGGGTGATTGCAGTTCATGTATTGCTGTCATGTTGGAACTTGCAAGGGGAGTTTCTCACTGGGCTCATGGATTTAAAAATGCTGTTATTTTCCTATTTAATACCGGAGAGGAAGAGGGTCTAAATGGTGCCCATAGCTTTGTAACTCAGGTTTCATCTTTTCCGATTAAATATGGTCCCTTACACATATTTTCGTGCCTGATCATCCCATACTGGATAACACCATGACGAAAACGGGAAATAAGCTAAAATAGTTACTGCAATGATATTGATATGCTCCTGAATAGGTTCATCAATTTAGAGGTGAGCATAATAACTTCTTTCATTCTGCTGATGTAGCATCCTTGGAGCAGCACGGTCCGTATGGCTGTGGATTTAGAAGCTATGGGTATTGGAGGAAAGTCCAGCATATTTCAGGTATTTCTCATGACTTCCCAGGTTTTTTATGTTCACCGTTGCCAGCTAGATCAACCTAAGAAATTATTCTTTCTTGACATCGTGGTGGACTGGTAGTGATATTTCATCTGTGAATACTGCTGAATATTTATAGGCTGGCCCTCACCCATTGGCGATTGAAAATTTTGCATCGGCTGCAAAATACCCATCTGGCCAAATTATTGCTCAGGTTTCCCATATACCACTTTTAACCCTGAGACATCTGCATGTCTACTTGAAGTCAATATAAATTGTAAAATTATTACGATGCAGGATTTATTTGGTTCAGGACTTATAAAATCTGCAACAGACTTTCAAATTTACAGAGATGTTGCTGGCCTATCGGGTCTGGACTTCGCATATGTGGATAATAGTGCAGTCTATCATACAAAGGTACTTCTCTAGTTCTGCACATGTTAATTTATTGATTGATCTCCATTTAAGATTGGTTCTTGATTGCTGATTTTAGTTTTGCATATTTTCTCATATATACAGAATGACAAAATGAAGTTCCTGAAACCGGGTTCACTTCAACATCTCGGTGAAAACATGCTTGCTTTTCTTCTTCAGACTGCCCGTTCATCTAAACTTGAAGCAGATGAAAAAGCAGGCAGTGACCCTGCCATATATTTTGACATTTTGGTACCTGTCAACTAAATTTTGTATCAGATATGAATATTTATGTTTTACGTTTTTTCCTGACCTATCAGATCAGTTGTCTTGACTGTTTGTTCTTCCACCAATATTGCAGGGATCCTATATGATTGTATATAGTCAAACATTTGGAAGAATGATTTACAATTCATTCATCCTGCAATCACTTTTGATATGGGCTACATCATTGCTAATAGGAGGCCGCACTGGCGCAATTTCTCTTGCCTTGTCCTGCTTAAGCATTATCATGATGTGGATAGGTTCATTAGCCTTTTCCGGACTTGTTGGGTTTATCCTGCCATCAATATCACCATATCCGCTGCCGTACATCGCAAGTACATGGTTGGTATTTGGATTATTTGGAGCCCCTGCTTTCCTAGGGGCGTGGACTGGTCAACACTTTGGCTACCTAATTCTCCAGAAACACATATCTAACGCATTATCAAAGAGGAACAAAATCCCCTCTCCTAGTCCTATTGTACAAGCAGATGTAGTCAGATTAGAGGCTGAAAGGTGGCTCTTCAAAGGCGGGTTTATCCAGTGGCTTGTTCTTCTGATTTTGGGAAACTATTTCAACGTCGGGGCTTCCTATCTAGCTCTTGTATGGCTCGTGGGACCTGCATTTGCTTGTAAGTCTTTCTGTCTATCATAAATGTGTTTGGTTGTTTGCATCTGATAGAGAGTATTTCTCAACATCAGAATAGTATATCTTCTTTACAAGTCATAATCTCATTCAGAACTTTCTAGATGGCTTGTTGGAAGCAACGTTATCTCCATCAAGGTTACCCAGACCTCTCAAAACTGTGACCCTCGTAGTGAGCCTAGCGGCACCAGTCCTAGTATCTGCTGGCATAATAATTAGGCTGACTGGGACAATAATTGGCATTGGTGTCCGATTCAGTAGGTAAATATACCTAGTTAAATAATCTTTCTTTTACAAATGCAATCCTTGTCTTGTTGTCGATTATTTCCAGTTTTCAGATTTATCATGTATTATGTTACTTGTAATGTAAAAATACCCTCTGATGTTTACTGTGATCTCCCTGACAGGAACCCTGGTAGTTCTCCTGAATGGCTAGGAAACCTTTTTGTTGCGGGAAGCATTGCTGTTGTGATGTGTCTGACATTCGTTTATCTTCTTTCCTATCTCCATCTTTCAGGTTTTTGTTTCTAAATTTGTTTGATTTCTTCTGTCTTGCGAATATTTGAGACAAAAATCTGACATGAACAAACTGTTACTTACTTTTAATGCGTTTGGTTACCAGATTCAAAAAGGTCAATATTTATCGCCGCATGCATGATTTTCAGCCTCTCCATCATCGCTGTTATGTCCGGTGTGGTTGCACCATTTACTGAAGACACTGCAAGAGCTGTGAACGTAAATCCTGCTTCTTTCAGCTGCTACTCATGTTCATACTTTATGTATCGAGACCATAGTGTAGCTGCATAAATTTATATTTTGCTGGCTTATGACGCACAGGTTGTTCATGTCGTGGATGCCACTGGACAACGTGGTATAAAGCAAGAAGTCAACTCGTACATATCATTTTTCTCTGTCACTCCCGGGAAGTTGACAAAAGAGGTTGAAAATCTGAAAGGATTCACATGTGGCCGAGATAATACTACAGATTTTGTTACGTTTTCAGTTAAGTACAGTTGTATGACCCAAACCCACGAGGACGTGAAAGGTGGATGGAGTGAATCAGATATACCTTCACTGAGTGTCACCAGCGACAAAACTGGCCTTGATAGAACAACACAAGTTTCAATAGATACAAAGGGTTCTACCCGCTGGGCCCTTGGAATCAACACAGCGGAAATACAAGACTTCAAACTCTCAGGTTTGACAAATCAACCTTTTCGCTACGGTATACTTTCTCCATCCCGACTCTACTTACTATGTGTATGTAATTTTATATGGCCTTTCCGATTGCAGGTGGAATGGAAGACATAATTCCATTTGGAAAAAAGAGCAGTGTGGACGGATGGCACACTATTCAGTTTTCAGGTGGGAAAAATTCCCCAACAAAGTTTGAAATGACTCTTGAGTTGGTAAAGAGTTCAGGCACCAACGAAGAGGTAGCGAAGACAGAGGCCCAACGACCACTTTTGAAATTGAGGACAGATTTCAACAGAGTAACACCCAAAGTCAGGGAAGTTCTGGATGAGCTTCCACCTTGGTGTGTGCAGTTTGGGAAGTCGACATCCCCTTTCAACTTGGCTTTTTTAGCTGACCTCTCTGTTGAATAGACAGAAAAGATTTCAGTTCATCAGAAGATACTTCCCTTAACTCTATTCATTCTGTGTATAGATTTAGATTTGTTAAGTTACAACACTATTAATAGTAGAGATTTTCCATGTTGGCAGGCTTTTGCCTCCGATGATTTGTCTTTTTCAACAAGTGGCCATCAATTGTGGTTACTAGTGTAGAAGTGGACTTCTCACTTTATGTAATTTTGTTTTTTGTATGGAAAGATTCTCCTAGATGGACATTTATGTGGGCCAGTCTTTTTTCAAGCTCAGCGTGGAGGGTGTCAAAAATATCATTAATATCTTGTTCAGGTTCCACATCCTGAGAGTCTTGAAAAAAATCTTTTTTCATTTCTGGGATGTAAGTTGCGATTAGCTCCTTTTGATTAAGAGCCTGATTCTTTGACTTTATTTTTTGAGATATGGATTGCAAGGAGATTTTCTTGGCTCTTCGCTGTTGTTCTTCATAAATCGCAATCTTTTTGTCTATATCACAGACAGTGTTGTAACCATTGATCTGCTTGGTGTTTGGATCAATTTTGAACATTTTATCCCAACATTTGGAATATGTGTCTCTTTTGACACAAGAAATCATGTCATATGTGTAACCGAAATTTGGCATCCATTTCCAAATATAGGGAATAGAGAACTACATAAAGAAGAGAAGGGAAGATAATTCTCTGTATTTTATGTTTTTATCTTGATATTCCAAGAGTCTTGGAGAGATTTTTTTCCCATTTATGGAACTTCTCTTTGAATTCTTCTGGAAGTATCTCTTCCAGGACTCCCAGGATGTGGAAAAAGACAAATCATCTGAAGGCATAAGAGTCCGCGTTTAGGGGCGTCATCGTTGATTTTGGAGGCAAAAGCCTGGATAATCTCCACTATAGATTAATAGTGTTTGGTCCCATATGTTTTTGGACCTCTTTCTTTTCTTTACTATAAAATAATGTATCGTGTGTATAAGGAAGAACAAGCCTTGGATAGCCTACTACCAAGTAATAAGCTCCTCATTCTCTCTTCTATAAAATATTTTGAAGTTTCAATAAAAGTTTGAAGTATCCCTTGGTGCATAAACGTTTGTAAGTAATTCTATTTTTTGTTTATAGTTTTTAATTTTATTTTCGTTTCTGATGGGTAGCCTTATAGGCTAAACCCTTGATATGTGATAAATCAACGTCAATGTTCATAACTACTCATATTGTTGTAAAGATCTGGGTTTGAGAACGAAGCCAAGGTTTGATCGGTCCTCAACGGGCCCTCTGGCATGTGTTGTCTCTCCCTCTGATTCTCCGTGAAGGTAAGTCCCTCCAAGCCGCAGAATATGCGTTAGGGCAGTGAGTTGTAGCGAGTTGGTCAGAGATGAGACACATACGTAGTAAGCGGTGACCGTTGGACCGACTGTAATAAGACTGAATCTCTCCGCGGATTCGAGGTCTAGCCCTCGTGCTGAACTGGTGTTGTAACCGGTTTGTGGTTCTCTCTCTTTGGTATTAGAGCCACGGTGGGGTAGTTGTGTTCTCTTGATTGAGATTTATCACATATCTTCTTCATAATGAACCTTTTCAACCAAAAAATGGTTAAGAATAAATTGAAAGAAGAATATGATCTTCCTACAAATCTAGAAGCACTTAATAAGTGGACAATTCCTAAGATTGAACCCAGTTTAATATAGGAACGTTTGAGAAAATGGGTCTCAAACAGGTTGTAAAAACAATTGAAGAAACAATTTCGTTGGACTCAGAAGAATTGACGATCAGGTTGCTTGAAGAAAGCGATTTACTTCCACATAGAAGTTCTCATAAATTTTATACATATTGGTTTAGTGCAAATTGCTTTCAAACCATTAACCTTTGAAGGTTTACCAGAGAGCTTCATAGCAGATCTACGAGATGGTAGAAACCTTGATTGAAAACAATCATTAATGGGAATCATCCAAACTAGTTTGGCTCATGGCTCGTCTATTTTGATGTTTACCCAAATCTACAACTTTCGTTGTCAGATATTAATATTTTGGATTCGTTAACGTTAAAAGTTAAAACCAATGGTTATAATTGCAAATCTGGAACATAAGTTATAGCTATCTGTTATAGAATTTAATATAAACCTCTTTTTACACTTAATCCTCAGTGTAGAATTATGGACAAACAAAATAATGAAACCATAATAATTGAATCCAACTTTAGTAAGTCGAGTATCTTGACAAGAAGAAAAATTAAATGGGAAGAAATAGAATTTCCTACAAACTGGATATTTGATCAGGTGATACCACTGACGCGCGTCGTCTGACACGTCAAATTTAATATTTATATTCTCCTGCTAAAAGCTAGTGTAGCGGCAAGCAGGGTCGAACCCAAGGGAGCTGATGTTGTTGAAGCTGTAACTGAAAATTAGAAAAGGGGGGGTTTGAGTAGATGTGAGTGCAAAAAAGAAAATAGCAAAGAAGATTTCAATAAGAGAAGACATTCAGCTTAGGGTTTCTATTGTGCTGCTAAATATCAAATCTTATGTTTCTAAGTGTGGTTGTTCCGATAAAGGTAACTACCCTAGTATCCCGATAAAGGTGATACGCCACAATCTAACCCGACAATGTGTTAGACTTCTAGTACTTTCCTAAACACATTAATCCGACAAAGGTATTATTAAATGTAGGTATTACTATCTACCTTTACGACAAAGTATCCAGTAGATGTTAACCGTAAGAATTAATTGTTTGATTAAGCTTTGCGACAAAGCTTCCACTTAACCTCACAAATTAATTCATTTAATGAGAAGAACAAGAACTAGAGAAACATAAAATTGCATTAAGAAAAGAGTCTCAAAACTAAGTCACAACGAACGAAACCCGAAACTGAATTAAGAGTTTAGCTACACATCATGGAAAAATACAAAATGAAAAGTAGTAAGAAAATTTCTTCTCTCGTCGAAAGTTTTGCGTTCTTCTCTAGAGCCGTCTTCAAACTTTGTAGAATGATGGATGATTAGAAACTCTAACCAAACCTTTTATTTATAACAAGATTGGGTTTCTAAATCTGTTTTTGGCTAAATTTCCAAATTTCGGGCTTGCTGACATCATTAAAATGCGTTGCTGACATCATCGGGCACGCCCAACATTGACGTTAG
Source organism: Rhodiola kirilowii (assembly GCA_033675215.1). Classification (NCBI taxonomy): domain Eukaryota; kingdom Viridiplantae; phylum Streptophyta; class Magnoliopsida; order Saxifragales; family Crassulaceae; genus Rhodiola; species Rhodiola kirilowii. Next base: position 7,836,926 of record CM066203.1, on the reverse strand, counting down.
AGCCGCGCTCAGAGTAGATGTTAGCAATGCGCTAATGTCTACCTTGGGCATGGACTGCACTGTTTCTCGACTTCGACTCTTGATTTGACCATCCAAATGACCTCGAATGACCTCGAATGCTCTCGGTGTGAACTAGAGAGTTGTAGAGAATTGAGTCAGCTACGCAACGACATATAACACGTATTTTTTTTATTAGTGGTCAATTCCCAGTACTCCGTCGAACCTCCGAAGATCTGATCTGCCATTGTGGTGTTTTCAGTATTAAATGCCCTCTTTGGTGCACGATTTTTCCTAGAGCTTCCGAAGCACCTGAAATACAAAACCATACTAAAAAGTAACTGTTCACATATAAAAGTGTCGAAATAAATGGGATTAGTTGATTTGACGAGTTGTATAAATACGACTCATCAACCACCTCAACCTATAAGTCAGAATAACTTAATAGATATTATACAAACACCAGAAGGATCTGTTAAGCTTCAATTTGAATACATATCAAGATCAACAACATTATCTCGACTTAGTCAATCGAGTTCGATGCACTCTTTTATTTCACCAATCAACTACAAGATTGAACGACCTCTTGAATCTTCAAGAGCATCAACATCTCACATTAGAGACACATAAAGAATTGAAAGGCTGATATTTGATCATAATAATATCATTAAAGTCCTTAACACCAAAGATCCGGAAATGACCGAATCTGAGATGGATTTTAATATTTAATAATGAGTACTGAAATTATTGATTTTAGTCCTGGTTCACATGCAAGAAAAAAATATTCAAATTGAGTTTGATTCAGATAGATGGAAACCGTTTAAAAAATGGTTATTTGAATCCTATAATTTAACAGAGTTAAAACTCTAAGTGATGAATTTTATAAGTTGTGTGACATAAGAATATAATATTGTTCTTTGTTTCCTGGTTTATTTCTACTTATGTTGAACAATATATTTCAACACTAGAAAGAAATAATAAGTTGAGAACAGATAAAACATAACACAAACTTATCCACCTCAGCAACCTTTTCAAATTGAAAAGAATGGGAAAATCATAATTTTGTTGCTTTTGCTAAGTTCTTAGAAGATGTCACTCTCCCAACAACATGTTAACAAATTAATATGATATTTAAGCAAAATAATTAGTCTAATATGTATTTGAGTGTTCTTGGAGAACAAATAAGCTCTTTACAAAACAGAGTGAACAATTGATTGAGGTTATGAAAACCCAGTCAGTAATTGCTGAAATACCAGTAGAAATAGCTACGTCTAAAACAATAGGAATGGCTACACCTAGTTTACAGCCACCTCCGATTGTTACATATTTTAAATTAAGATCTATGATGGAACTAGAAGATTATTTAAAAGTTTAAATTTAACCACTCTTGATAAGAATTTAAGAAATAAGCTTATAGAAGAACCAAATTAAAAGCAGGTTTATCAAAACTAGATCAATAAAATCCAAAAATGGGTAGATAGGCCAACTACGGAAAAATATTATTACCCAAGACCTACACCAGCAGATGTTCTAATAGAAGAATAACGAGATTATAACTAATTGTTATAGTGGTGGGCATATCTATGAATGGAACATAGATGGTTACGCCAGCCAACAAATACACAATGCAGTGCATAGAATGTTAATGTACTCCACAGTGTATAAAAACAATGGTAATAGTGATAAAACTACTGCTAATATGATTATAGCAGGTTTTACGGACCAATTAAAAGGCTGGTGGGATAATTATCTTACTCAAAAAGATAAGGATGACATTCTAAATAGAATGAAACAAGAAGATGATAATATCTTAGAAGATGCAGTATATACACTGGTCGTTAATATTATAGAACATTTCACAGGTAGATACTCTGGAAATGGCGAGAGTATTAGAACCTTATTACAAATTCTTAGGTGTAAAACACTTACGGATTTTCGGTGGTATAAAGATACTTTTCTAAGTAGAGTAATGGAATTACCCGAGTGTAATAGCACTCATTGGAAGTCAAAATTTATTGATGGCTTGCCTTGTTTATTTGCTGAAAGGATTAGGAAGGTTCTTAGGGAAATCATCCTTCTATTCCTTATGAAAGTTATATACATTGTCTCATGCGGGAGGTAATAACCTTCAGATTAATTATGAATTACCCAAAGCTAAGGTATGTGTTAATAAAAAAAATGCATACAGACTAGTTTTCTTCTGGATAAAGATATTACAAATCAAGTTATACTTGGAACACATTTCCTTAATAAGATCTATCGTTTGAAAAAAGTTGATAGTGAAGGAATAATAGGTACTTTTGAAGAAAAGAATATAACCTTACAGTTTATGACTGAACCTCAAACAAACTTTTGCATGAAGTTTATGACAGTATGACTGTTAAAGAAAATCAGTTATATTTTCTAAAATAAGATTAAATATTTTTACTATTGAAGAAAAACTTCAGAATCCTAGATTACATGAGAAAATCAAACTGCTTAATAACCAATTCTCTTTAGAAATTTGTAATGATCACCCATATGCTTTTTGGGATAGAAAGAAACATACATTTTCTCTTCCTTATGAGGAAAATTTTGATGAACGCAAAATACCAACCAAGGCTAGACCTTGTCAAATGAATTCTGAATATCTAGAATTATGCAAGAAAGAAATTAAAACCTTACTGCAACAAGGATTAATTAATGATTCTAAATCAACATGGTCTTGTACAGCTTTCTATGTTAATAAACATAGTGAACAAGAAAGGGGAGTTCCTAGATTAGTCATCAACTATAAACCCCTGAATAAAGTTCTTAAATGGATTAGGAACCCTATTCCAAATAAAAAAGATTTATTAGACAGATTATATGAATCTGGAATTTTCTCAAAATTTGATTGAAAGTCAGGCTACTGGCAAATATAAATTGAGAAAACTGATAGATACAAAACAGCTTTTAATGTCCCATTCGGGCAGTTTGAATGGAATGTCATGCCATTTGGACTAAAAAATGCTCCTTCTGAATTTCAAAAAATAATGAATGACATTTTTACTCCTTATAGTGAGTTTGTTATTGTCTATATTGATGATATTTTAGTATTTTCAAAAGATATTGAGATGCGTTTCAAACATCAAAGAATATTCAAAGAAATAATAAAATATAATGGTCTGGTAATATCTCGGCCAAATATGCTATTATTATTCCAGACAAATATTAGATTCTTTGGTCATAACATTGAAAGGGAAGTATAATTCCTATTAATAGAGGCATTGAATTTGCTAATAAATTTCCTGATATTATTAATGTTAAAACTCAGTTACAGCGATTTTTAGGAAGCTTGAATTATATTTCGTCTTACTATAAAGATGTCGCTAAGGATACTGCTATTTTATATGATAGACTAAAAAAACAAACCGTTTCATGGACCCAACAACACACTGAAGCTGTTTGAAGGATCAAGAGTAAAGTAAAAACTTTACCTTGCCTGATGCTTTGTAACCCATATTGGAAAAAGATTATTGAGACAGATGCCGCTGATATAGGTTATGGAAGAACAAAATCTAATAAAATATTGTCACGTGTATATTTCGACCAATCGGAATTCGGGGCATTTTTTTGTAAATAAAAAAATTAAAACGGACGTATTTATAAATACATAATAGACGCGAGGGTATAATCCAGAAACTAAACAAGAATATCTTGTTAGATTTTATTCTGGAAAATGGAACAAAGCACAGAAAAATTATGCAATCGTTGCTAAAGAAATTCAAGCAATTGTTAAATGTGTTCTAAAATTCCAAGATGATTTATACAATCAGAATTTTACTATAACAACTGATTGTAACTCGGCTAGATTCATGGCCAATAAGGACTTTAAACATGATGTGTCCAAACAAATGTTTGCCAGATGGCAGTCTCATTTGGGCCCATTTGATTTTGATATTATCTACAAAAAGGGAGAAGACAATAGTCTTCCAGATTTCCTAACCAGAGAATATATCCAATGAGTCTATATTTTGCAGGCATTTTTTCACCAAAAAGGATGAGGGATATGCCATCCTTTGAAATTTTGTGACCATCAAGCAGATATCTGAACCTACAGGTAATACTCCAAACTCCGCATTTTATGCTGAAATAACAACAATTGAAACTGAGGGCAGGGATCATAATTCCTACCACTTGAACAAAAAGGAAGACATTATATTTCTCCTTAAAGACTCTAAGGGGAGTAATACTCCACCATGGACCCCTATATACGAATTACAACAAATTATACTACAATGGGACATACCCATTCACAAGACTCTATCGTGAGCAAAAATTTTATGAGAATATACTCATTAAAAATGGGTGTTATATTTCTCATGTTACTCATAAGCAACCTTTCGACAAATGAGATTATATCCCTTATGAAATCATGTTTATGGTTAATTTTTCGGTGACGAATTGTAAAGTACTTTTGGTTTCTCGGTAACGAATTATAATCCAATTTTGATAAACTTTATATTTTGGACTAAAAATATACTTTGTACGTGATATTTATTCGATGGTCACATTACAATTAGTTTCAATATTAAAATTCGATTTTGAGGATAACTTTAAATAAATGTTTATCTTTTAACTATAGACGCTTAGGGGTGTAAATGAGCAGATACATTCGCGAGCTGCTTGTGAACAAATTCGGTCAAAGTTCGGCTCGATCTTAAACGAGCCGAGCACGAGCATAACTTTCAGGCTCGTTTATTAAACGAGCCGAGTACGAGCCAACTAGTGCTCGGTTTGTTTATGTTCACGAATAGCTCATTTATGTGATCGTTTATATACTCGTTTAAATACTCGATTAAAACTTATATATATTGTTGAAGCTCTAATGAGCTCGATTAAGGTAATTTTATATATTTTTTAGTGAAAATTTGACTGAAGTTCGTTAAATACTCTTGTAAAAAGTTTGGTTAAAGCTCTTTAATTATAAATTATTGTATTAAATTAATATAATTAAAATACTCGTATCGCTCTTGAAAATTAAACGAGCCAATTGCGAACAGATAATTTTAATGCTCGAAAATACTCGACTCAAACTCTTCAAATTTTCGGTGCCGTGTCACAAACGGCAATTTAGCTATTATCTTCAACGTGTTTTTTTTTTTGATTGTAACTTTGAATACACATCAAACAAGACAAAGCCAAGGCAAACAAGTGAACGACAGCGACACAACGAGATAGGGATAGCATCCAAAGAGCACCACCACCAGTCTTCCCGCCTTGCTTTCCCAGCCAACAAACGTGTTTTTCATTTTAAACTCACAAATTGTGAGAAATTTGGTGCCGACGTTTTGTTGGCGTACGTGTGCAGGTTCAGCAGTTCAGATCCACCGTCTTTATAAACTTCTCCAAAAAATTAGTCCACTCCACTCCACTCCAGTTTTGATCAGTTTGTTAGACGACGTTTGCACTCTAATCATGGTAACTGTGGACATGATTTTCCTTTACGGATTTCGTCATTTTTCTATATACTTTGATTGAGGTCTGGTCTGAGTTTATGAATTGTGAGTTTTGGTTGGTTGATTGATCTTGCAGGCTCCGCCTTCGAAGAAGGTCATTCAGTGATTTTTTAGAATTGGGTTTTATTCTCCGATAAAGTTGTGTTTTGAATTGTTCTTGATTAGAAAAAGGCATCCGAATTATGTGTGCTTTTGATTTTAAAGGGTCTACTAAAGTTTTTTATTTTCACCAATTTAGTGATGAAGTTAGGTCGTTGTGCTGATGGTTTTTTGTGTGTTAGATGGTGGGGCAGAGGGATGCAAGATCAGCTGTCGGTACAACCATTGCCACTGAGTCTGTGAGTGGTACACAATCGCATGGTGAAGGGCAGAAAGCAAAAATTGACTATGTTGTTAGGAAACCACTAAGGTCAGGAAAAGTGTGGTTTGCTTTGTTTGTGGTGATTTTGAATTCGGCTTGGGGTGTCTATCATTACCAGTTTCAGAACTTGCCTCTGCCTCTTGGCGCTGAGCATGCTGGCAAAAGGGGGTTCTCTGAGATTGAGGCAATAAAGCATATTGAGGCATTGACGGGATTTGGGCCACATTCAGTAGGGTCTGATGAACTGGATCAGGCAGTTGAGGTAAGAGCTTTGACTTTGTACTCAGACTAAGTGTTTGTTTTGATTTATCGGGTCGACTAGTCATGGAAATCATGTTCATTAGCACAAAGCTATCTGGTTTTGTTCATCTATATTTTTTGTTTGCAGTATGTTTTGTCAGTGGCAGAAGATATTAAGAAATCAGCTCATTGGGAAGTTGATGTCCAAGTAGATTTTTTCCATTCAGAACCAGGTGCTAACACCTTGGGCAGTGGTCTATTCATCGGAAAAACACTTGCTTACTCAAATATCAGTCACATAGTACTAAGAATAGTGCCGAAGCATGACCCAAAGGCCGAAGACAATGCCATTTTGATTTCGTCACATATAGACACTGTTTTCACCACGTACATTCCTCCCTTTCTCTCTTTCTTGTCATAAAGTCCTTTCATTCCGTTAATTTTGTAAACACACCTCGCACTTGTTGCTTCTGTTTCATTTCAGGGGTGGCGCGGGTGATTGCAGTTCATGTATTGCTGTCATATTGGAACTTGCAAGGGGAGTTTCTCACTGGGCTCATGGATTTAAAAATGCTGTTATTTTCCTATTTAATACCGGAGAGGAAGAGGGTCTAAATGGTGCTCATAGCTTTATAACTCAGGTTTCATCTTTTCCGATTAAATATGGTCCCTTACACATATTTTCGTGCCTGATCATCCCATACTGGATAACACCATGATCAAAACGGAAAATAAGCTAAAATAGTTACTGCACTGATATTGATATGCTCCTGAATAGGTTCATCAATTTAGAGGTGAGCATAATAACTTCTTTCATTCTGCTGATGTAGCATCCTTGGAGCAGCACGGTCCGTATGGCTGTGGATTTAGAAGCTATGGGTATTGGAGGAAAGTCCAGCATATTTCAGGTATTTCTCATTTAATTTTCACCTGACTTCCCAGGTTTTTTTATGTTCACCAATCACCGTTGCCAGCTAGATCATCGTAAGAAATTATTCTTTCATGACATCGTTGTGGAATGGTAGTGATATTTCATCTGTGAATACTACTGAATATTTATAGGCTGGCCCTCACCCATTGGCGATTGAAAATTTTGCATCGGCTGCAAAATACCCATCTGGCCAAATTCTTGCTCAGGTATCTCATATACCACTTTTAACCCTGAGACATTTACTTGTCTACTTGAAGTCGATATAAATTGTAAAATTATTACGATGCAGGATTTATTTGGTTCAGGACTTATAAATTCCGCAACAGACTTCCAAATCTACAGAGAGGTTGCTGACCTATCGGGGCTGGACTTCGCATATGTGGATAATACTGCAGTCTATCATACAAGGGTACTTCTCTAGTTCCGCACATGTTAATTTTTTGATTGATCTCCATTTAAGATTGATTCTTTATTGCTGACTTTAGTTTTGCATATTTCTCCTATGTACAGAATGACAAAATGAAGTTCCTGAAACCGGGTTCACTTCAACATCTTGGTGAAAACATGCTTGCTTTTCTTCTTCAGACTGCCCGTTCATCTAAACTTGAAGCTATTGAAGCAGATGAACAAGCAGGCAGTGACCCTCCCATATATTTTGACATTTTGGTACCTTTCCACTAAATTTCGTATCAGATATGAATATTAATGTTTCGTTTTTTCCCTAACCTATCAGATTAGTTTTCTTGACTGTTTGTTCTTCCACCAATATCGCAGGGATCTTATATGATTGTCTATAGTCAAACATTTGGAAGAATGATTTACAATTCATTCATCGTGCAATCACTTTTGATATGGACTATGTCATTGCTAATGGGAGGCTGCACTGGCGCAATTTCTCTTGCCTTGTCATGCTTAAGCATGATCATGATGTGGATATGTTCATTAGCCTTTTCCGGACTTGTTGGGTTTATCCTGCCATCAATAGCACCATATCCGCTGCCGTACATCGCAAGTCCATGGTTGGTACTTGGATTATTTGGAGCCCCTGCTTTCCTAGGGGCGTGGACTGGTCAACACTTTGGCTACCTAATTCTCCAGAAACATATATCTAACGCATTATTAAAGAGGAACAAAATCCCCTCTCTTAGTCCTATTGCACAAGCAGATGTAGTCAGATTAGAGGCTGAAAGGTGGCTCTTCAAAGGCGGGTTTATCCAGTGGCTTGTTCTTCTGATTTTGGGAAACTACTTCAACGTCGGGGCTTCCTATGTAGCTCTTATATGGCTCGTGGGGCCTGCATTTGCTTGTAAGTCTCTCTGTCTATCATAAATGTGTTTGGTTGGTTGCATGTGATAGAGAGTATTTCTCAACATCGGAATACGAGTATATCTTCTTTAAAAGTCATAATCTCATTCAGAATTTTCTAGATGGCTTGTTGGAAGCAACATTATCTCCATCAAGGTTACCCAGACCTCTCAAAACTGCGACCCTCATAGTGAGCCTAGCAGCACCAATCCTAGTAACTGCTGGCATAATAATTAGGCTGACTGGGACAATAATCGGCAATTGTGTTCGATTCAGTAGGTAAATATACCAAGTTAAACAATCTTTCTTTTACAAATGCAATCCTTGTCTTGTTGTCGATTATTTTCTGTTTTCAGATTTATCATATACTATGTTACTTGTAGCGTAAAAATACCCTCTGAGGTTTATTGTGATCTCCCTGACAGGAACCCTGGTAGTAATCCTGAATGGCTAGAAAGCCTTTTGATTGCGGGAAGCATTGCTGTTGTGATATGTCTGACATTCGTTTATCTTCTTTCCTATCTCCATCTTTCAGGTTTTTGTTCTGTATTTTTAATATTTGAGACAAAAATCTGACATGAACAAACTGTTACTTACTTTTAATGCGTTTGGTTACCAGATTCAAAAAGGTCAATATTTATCGCCGCATGCATGATTTTCAGCCTCTCCATCATCGCTGTTATGTCCGGTGTGGTTGCACCATTTACTGAAGACACTGCAAGAGCTGTGAACGTAAATCCTGCTTCTTTCAGCTGCTACTCATGTTCATACTTTATGTATCGAGACCATAGTGTAGCTGCATAAATTTATATTTTGCTGGCTTATGACGCACAGGTTGTTCATGTCGTGGATGCCACTGGACAACGTGGTATAAAGCAAGAAGTCAACTCGTACATATCATTTTTCTCTGTCACTCCCGGGAAGTTGACAAAAGAGGTTGAAAATCTGAAAGGATTCACATGTGGCCGAGATAATACTACAGATTTTGTTACGTTTTCAGTTAAGTACAGTTGTATGACCCAAACCCACGAGGACGTGAAAGGTGGATGGAGTGAATCAGATATACCTTCACTGAGTGTCACCAGCGACAAAACTGGCCTTGATAGAACAACACAAGTTTCAATAGATACAAAGGGTTCTACCCGCTGGGCCCTTGGAATCAACACAGCGGAAATACAAGACTACAAACTCTCAGGTTTGACAAATCAACCTTTTCGCACCGCTTGCTACGGTGTACTTTCTCCATCCCGACTCTACTTACTATGTGTGTGTAATTTTATATGGCCTTTCCGATTGCAGGTGGAATGGAGGACATAATTCCATTTGGAAAAAAGAGCAGTGTGGACGGATGGCACACTATTCAGTTTTCAGGTGGGAAAAATTCCCCAACTAAGTTTGAAATGACTCTTGAATGGGTAAAGAGTTCAGGCACCAACGAAGAGGTAGCGAAGACAGAGGCCCAACGACCACTTTTGAAATTGAGAACAGATTTCAACAGAGTAACACCTGAAGTCAGGGAAGTTCTGGATGAGCTTCCACCTTGGTGTGCGCAGTTTGGGAAGTCGACATCCCCTTTCAATTTGGCTTTTTTGGCTGACCTCTCTGTTGAATAGACAGAAAAGATTTCAGTTCAAAATTTTCAGAGATACTTCTCTTTTCCTCAACTCGACTCATTCTGTGTATTGAGTTAGATTTGTTAAGTTAAAACACCATGTTTTGAATGTTTTCATGTGAGTGAAAGTTTAATAAATTATCTGTGCTAAACCAGGGCATGAAAATCAGTACGTAATTAGTCCTTGTACTGTTATTTCCCTTTGCTCCTTGGATCTGGACTGCGACAATGCAGTACACCACCAATCTATTTTGCCAGTGATTGATGACTGCTTGAATCGAAATATGGTATGTTGATGACTGCTTGAATCAACCACCTTTGCCTGATTCAAACTGTCATTTAGAATGGGAGATCTAGCATTCAAGAGATACGTGTAACCGTGTAACCGTATAATCTGACAATATTAAGATGTTGAACTTGCAGCTGGAATTCCAACTTGGCATCTTACAAATTCATAACAAATTTCGGTTTAACTTGAACCAAACGGGTACATCTTTTATTGATCAATGCATCAAACTGAGCCTAATGGCCTGTTGCAAAAAGATACTGGGAATACGCAAAGCACTTCAATCATTCTTCTACTGGTCTCTGACCGAGCACTGAAATGTCCTCATACCGCTTCTGCAGCAATAAAGAGAAACAATTACATACTCCATGAAATAATGAAGAGGCCAAAAAGAAACTAATTACATGATAAATGAAAAAAAAACAGAAGTGGATTGGAATATTTATATGTAACAATATGTAAGAGGCTTAATGACGTGAAGAAGAGATACTGATTATCAAGAGGTTCCAAAAGTATACTGTTATCAGTTAACACTGCTACTAGTAAGGATTCCTAAACCTTAGACGAGACTGAACAGCAATTAGCAATACAACTCAGAAATCAAAATTGAAAATTCTAGTCCACTTTCACCTGCCATGACTGAATATCATCACTTCACAGTAAGAAATATTATCTTATCACACTAGTGCTTCTTCTTCATTTAGCTTTGGTGGTTAATAAATGAAATGTAAGGAGTGATGGTGAATTAACCCAAATTGGAAACAACGGTAATATCTTTCTCAAAAGATGACCCCATGTTAGAGAAAACTGAGAAACAAAAATGTTGCAGCAAAGAGAAAACAAAACAACACCAATATTTGAAGGCGGAATTAATCATTTATCATGTCTGAGTACTGTATGATGAAGAACAATACCCGTCTGGAGCCTAGTGTAATAACAAAACACCAACAAGTTGTGCCTATAAACAACTATCAAAATGATTAACATCAATGCTTAGATTCAACATCACCAGCAAAATCCAAGGCATCAAACAAGCAGTAAATATATCACACAGAAACTGAATACAGCACATGTATAAAATGAGTTCATACCCCAATGTTGTTGTTCTCCCATAGCTTCTTTACTCCATAGTCCACAGCCTGCCACAAAAAAAAACATAGCAAGCTATTAATATCCTGCAAATTTCAGCTTCATTTCTCTACTTTCCACACCGAAGTTAAAAGCTTTAACCAAAATACTCGAAATCAACATCCGAAACCGTCATTTTCGCTAAAGCCATATACAAAATCTAATCAAGCAATGTGTATACAAATCAAAGCTCAACCACCATATAATCAACTCTGCAGTCGAAAAAATGACCTAAATCTCTCGTCAAAGAAAGGATCTTTAATCTAATAACTAACAAACAACTACCTGTCATCAATTCAGATCTAATTAAGACTTAGGATTCTAGACTAAATCGCATCCATACGGAGAAAAGGATAGATGCATCTTACGCGCTCGCCGAAGAAGGCACCGGCGATGACGAAGGTGACGTAGACGGGAGTTCGGCGCATCACCACTCTGTAAAGCCCTTCAAGAATCCCCATACTTGATCTTCCGATCGCTTTCTCTCTACCTCGGCGCAAATTGAAGATGATAATCGGCAAGAGAAATTTGATTAGGTCTTCGAATCAGCCAGCGTCCGATCCCCCCCTTCCTTTCTCCTCCAACTTCTCTCTAAATTACATTTAGCACCCTCAAGTTCGAAGTTTTATATTCACTGGCTTCAAGTTTCAATACGTGTATTTATCACCATATGTTTTAAAGTTTTTATTTAACCCCTTAAAATTCAATGTTTTATACATTCACCATATGTTTTAAAGTTTTTATTTAACCCCCTAAAATTCAATGGTTTATACATTCACCATATGTTTTAAATTTTTTATTTAACCCCCTCAAATTCAATGGTTTATACATTAACCCTCTTATATTTTATTTTTTTTGATTTTGGATGGACTTGAACCAGGGCACTTTGACACCTCGGTGGAGTGCTCACCACCGAGCCACTCACTTACGCCCTCTCTTATAATTTTATTTTGTGTCCATAAAATTTGTAAAAAAATCTGCAATGAAAAAATCATTAAAAAACACACAAAATGATTGGATATGTCCTATAAACCCACAAAACATGTTGATGTAAGAGAGTAGAAGAAAAAAATGTCTCCAAGGTTGGGAGTTTTTCTTGCTCTTCTCATCCTTGAAATTCATCTCATCTCAGCCTCAGACCCAGATCCAATCCTAGACTACTGCGTCCTCATAGCTCCACAATCCTGCAAGAATTCGTCGGTTATAACGGTCGAAGACTTCATTTTCTCAGGCATCCAGTCACCAGGTGACTTCAAAAAATCAGGCTTCTCAGCTAAGCCAGTTAACTCCAACACATTCCCTGGCTTAAACACTTTAGGCATGTCCTTAGTGAGAGCTGATTTTGACAAAGGCGGCGTCAATGTACCGCACTATCACCCGAGAGCGACTGAGGTAGCGTATGTGTTGGAAGGCAGAGTCTACTCCGGCTTTGTTGATACTGAGAACAACGTGTTTGCGAGAGTTTTGGAGAAAGGTGAGATCATGGTGTTTCCTAAAGGCATGGTGCATTTTCAGATGAATGCGGGAGATGGGCCTGCGACGATCATCGGGGCCTTGGATAGTCAGAATCCAGGGCAGATGAAGATTCCAGGTGCTGTGTTTGGGTCTGGGGTTGATGAGGAGTTGCTGGAGAAGGCCTTTGGGTTGAGTGACAAGCAACTTGACAAGTTAAAGAAGAGATTTGGACCTAAAGTGTAGGGCATGTGTTCTTTGTTACTAGCTACTTTCCTTCCATTACTCAAACATGCCTGCAGACTTGCAGAGATCATTTTGTTCCAGTGATTTCTATGTCCATGTGATTATTTTTCCTAGCCAATTATGAATATTGAATCATACCAGACATCATTATAAACAAGCCAAGTTTGCCTTCTAAGGCAAGTTGAAAAAATAATCATTTCAGTAATATTTTTAATTGTTTTCTTAAAATATTAACTTCTACGTATTTTCTAATAAAACACAATTATCTATTTTTATATTTTTTATTGTAATTATTCTTTGAATGTTTAAAATTGTTTTTAGTATTACAAATTAATTTTGGAAATGGTCAAACATGGGCCTTGACCGACAGGTGGCGGGCCCATTCAACTGCCCAACGCCACATCTACTGGAATCTGGAAACACTCTCAACGGCAACGTTCTAGCTAGAACTCAACTTCGATTCCGCAGATCGGTTCCGGCGACCAGATTTCCCTCGTTTTATCGCCGATCAGGTTTCCGATTCGATTCGCTCCGTTTTTTAGTGTCGAAATTAATGGCGGATAACTGGATACTGATGGTGACGGCGCGGACTCCGACCAACATTGCTGTCATTAAGTACTGGGGGAAGCGAGACGAGAAGCTGATTTTGCCTGTTAATGATAGTATTAGCGTCACACTGGATCCGGAGCATCTTTGTACTACCACCACAGTTGCTGTTAGCCCTAGATTCCACAAGGATCGGATTTGGCTCAATGGCGAGGTAAACGAAGATCTCTACTCTAACTGGAGTATTTTTTTTGGTTATTTTATATATGCTTTGTTTTTGAGTGAATAATTTCTGAGTATGATATGAATATTAGATGTTTATGAAGGCTAAAGTAGCTGGATTTTTGATAATTTATTGGCTTTTTGTTTGTTGGACTTGGAAGTGTAGATTTGTTAGGATTGCTGATGTTAAGAAAATGTTAGTAACACGTTCTTGAACCTGGCTGAATAAGTCTGATATCTTTTCTTTTGGTGTAGGAAATTTCGCTATCTAGTGGGAGATTCCAGAGTGTTTTGAAGGAAGTGCGTGCTCGTGCTGGAGATGTGGAGGATGAAAGCAAAGGAATCAAGATTTCAAAAAAGGACTGGGAGAGTTTGCATGTGCACATCGCATCGTATAACAATTTCCCCACTGCGGCTGGCTTGGCATCGTCAGCGGCTGGTCTTGCTTGCCTTGGTGATTACTTAACTTGTTCTCTGTCCAGTAATAATTATTTTTGTTTTCTATGAAGTTGTTGATGATTGTCATCGTCACAATTTTTGCAGTGTTATCACCTTCTGTTGCAGAACTTCAATATTAACTAAATATGACCCGGAATTTGGCCACTTAATTACAAAACATACGCTAGTTGATAGCATTAAATATGGTAGATATTTCACACGGAAGTACAGTAACAACTTGTTGTACTTAAAAGATTCAATATTGTTGTTTGCTTCTGGTGTACAAGACCTTTATCAATTTATAGAGCTTCAATATAAGCTGCCTCTTCACAATTACTTCATTCGGTAGCATGTGCCTTGTAGTGTAGTGAGTAGGAATTCAACATGGAATGGAACTATAGTAGCCTCATCTTTTCTTCAACTATGCAATATTAATTTTGTATGCATATGAAGTTATTATTAGCTTTTTGTAGAGATGTAGTTTTTGTTCTGTTTGGTATAATATTTATATGATCAGAAATATTATTATATCCGTTTTTGCAGTATATTCTCTTGCCAAGTTGATGAATGTGAATGAAGACAACAGCAGTCTTTCTGCAATCGCAAGGTATTTCACGCTTCATGACAGTTGAGCTTGAGTCCTGTTCCTGGAACAAATAAGCAAGTTTGCAAATATCCTCTGCTACAAACTGTCCTTGTAATGATATTTTCGTTTGTTAACATTTTTTAAGGCAAGGTTCAGGCAGCGCTTGTCGCAGCTTATATGGTGGATTTGTCAAATGGATAATGGGAAAGGTAGGAGGGTAAATCAGGATTGTCCATTTGTATTATCACCAAGTCATGTTATACAGCAGCATGTAACATTGTTTCTCTTGGTACATTTCAGCAAGAGAATGGAGGTGACAGCATTGCTGTTCAACTTGCTGACGAAAAACATTGGGATGATCTTGTCATCATCATTGCTGTAGTATGTGCCTAATTTCAAATCCCCTGGCATTAACATTGGTGATTATTAGTGCTATTCCCCTTTTCTCTTTAGTGGTGCATATTCTTCTGTCTATTGTGCAACTGCCAACCATTCACTATCACTAGACCTTCCTATCAGTGCATCAGCTGTGCAGAAAACAATCTTGATTGTTTGATAGCTCTTATTACGACATCCTGTTGCACTCACAACAGACAACACACAGTTACTTCACATTAGTTTTGGTTGATAGGTAAGTTCAAGGCAGAAGGAAACAAGTAGCACGACAGGAATGCGTGATACTGTTGAAACAAGTTTGCTTTTGCAACATAGAGCAAAGGTACATACAATTGCTTTGCTAGCGTTGAAGCTTTTTATTTGTCATGTGTCTAAAAGTTATTTTACTCCCCTACTCACCACATCTCCCAACTTCTGATATCATTCTGGGCTTATGATATCAAGTAAAAACTACAGCTCATTTTTACAGTAGTATAGTTTGGAAACGAATGTGTATCCTGTAGCATTATCTATTGGTTATTTCAAGCTTTTTGAAGAACAAAAGCAAAATCGAATGGAATGGAACTGGTTGTCGTATTCGATTAAGTTAGACATTGTTGGTACTCTTGCTGCAGGAAGTGGTTCCTAAGCGCATACGTAAGATGGAAGATGCGATTAAAAACCGTGATTTTGAGTCTTTCGCCAACTTAACGTGTGCAGATAGTAACCAGTTTCATGCTGTTTGCCTTGATACATATCCCCCAATATTCTACTTAAATGATACCTCTCACCGGTAAGTCAGCTTCCTACTCATTTTTTGTTTGAACAGATTTTCTTTCTTCTTCCTCTTCTAATTTATGGAACTTGTACAAACAATAATAATGCAAGATACCCTGCTACAGAATCATCAGCATTGTTGAAAAATGGAATCGCTCAAAAGAGACCCCTCAGGTCTAACTTCTGAAACCTTGAACGGTTTGTGTTTGCTGCAGTGTATCATCATCTGGATTTTTACCTTAGTTCCCTCGCTCGTATTGATAGAAATTATGTGTGTATGCCGGTAACATAGGAATTGTTGAATGAGTGATTTGCATCTGAAATTTAGAGTGAAACATCCTCTGAGCAACCACAAGTGATATATGGGAAAATGCTGTTCCATGATAATTATTTGAAGTGCATAATGTGTCAGCTTATGCTTAATTTGTTAACAGCTTCACAAATAAAGGAACTAACATGGTGACATCTGACAGGTAGCTTACACATTCGACGCGGGTCCAAATGCTGTATTAATAGCAAGAAACAGAGAGGCTGCTGCTAATTTGCTACAAAGACTTCTTTTCTACTTCCCTCCCCTTTCAGATACTGATTTAGACAGGTAAGTTCTTTTTGAAGAATATAAGTCTCTTGTAATTCTTTAGGTTTGATTAACTAAATGAGATTCGAATGCATCAGAATATCTTGGTGCTACCCAAATAACATTTCCCAAAACAATATTTTTCAGCTATCTTCTTGGTGACAAGTCCATCTTGAAGGACATTGGCGTTAATGGTACAGATGATATTGAGCGCTTGCCCGCCCCACCAGAAATGAAAGCTACCCAAAAATACAGAGGGGACGTAAGTTATTTCATTTGTACAAGACCAGGGAGCGGACCAACTGTGCTGACTGATGAGAGCCGTGATCTTTTAGATCCTGCAACTGGCTTGCCTAAGTAAATCGGTAGGACGCGGTTTTGTTTTATCGTCCTTTTCTTTCCCAAAGAAGGCTCTAGAAGCAGTAATTTTCAGTTATTGTGTTATTCTTCCATCTGGATATGCTGGTCTTTAGTCACATTTGCTTGTTTCCATCTTGTACCTAGTCATTGTATTTGTGATTGAATTATATATATCTCCATACTTTGAATCTTATCAATAAAGTGAATCTTCGTTGCTTCCCATTGTGGACATCAATATTGACCAGCAGCAGGATTTTGAATATAACCTATGAATATACTTTCCATGTTCCACCAATTTTACATCTCATATTTGCGGAGTCAAAAAGAGAACAAATTAAATTGAAGAAGCAACACCCAGGTCCAACATGAGACTATGAATACCTGTTTATATGCAAACCCATGTCCGAGCCCCAACCAGTAAATAAAATGATAAGGTTCTCCGAGAAAACATAGTTGACAAATTGGAAAGAACCATTGGACGTCCAATTCTCCACAATCCTTAATTTTATTTTTTTGCCTATGTAATGGTCCAAGAAATACGGTTAACTAGAGTCTAGTACAAGATTTCAGGGTACAAACCAATAAAACAAAGGACTCATCAATAATTACTTCCGCATGCATGTTGGGCAACTTAAAATTTGTCCAAGCAGTCTAACCCAATTCAGCAACAGTATCAAGCAGTTAGTTCGACGGATTAACAAGTATGCATGCGGGGGGGACTGAATATAGCCTAGGGCTGGCATAAAGAATCAGTGAACTCAAGTTCAGACTGAACAAGCTTCCTAAGATTAATTGAGTTCTGAATATGGAAAACAGTAGAATAACAAGTTTCTTAACATAAATTAGTATCAGTTGAACACCATATGAAGCTTCAAGCAGGCTACACATGTTTAAATGACATGGTCAAAACTACAGAAATCGAGTTGGATACCTTAAACTATGCAAATGGTACCTAGTAAATAAACATTTAATAGTCACAGCACAGGGCACCACAAGTCTCTACAACATACAATAACTAAGTGAAAATCTTAAGCTACTTGTCAAACAAGAATGAAATGTCTGCCCAATCAACAATAATTAACATTAGTCGAGCTGACACTTGAAGATTATAATGACGAGTATAAGAATTGACACTCTCTTTATAAAGCCATTACAATGACTAAAAAGAGTATATTTCACTGACGGATTATGTCAATAGCAATGCCTTGTGCAGAAAACTCAATATAGAGAATACTGAGATACACAACCAACAAAAAAGAACATACTAGCACAGACACTATCAGAATATCACCAAGTAAGAAAACAAGACATAGATCAGGAAACAAGCGTACGCAATCAATCCACGATGCTCTTCTCCGCAAGAAGCCAGCTCCACCAACAGTCTAGTGCATACTCTAGTAGACCATATAACGAAAACAGCAGCCATTCCAAAGATTACCATCCCTCCTTGCGGCAAGAATAATGCTAACGCCGACAAGATCACCATCGGCAGCATACAATACCCTATCAAACTCAAGCACCTATAAACATCCAAATTGCCTTGCCTTCCAGCCAACATATTGAACACCACATACAAGAACAGCGCCGATACAGTAACCCACCCCAATATGATCCCGAAATGAATCTTCCCAGCCAGCAATTGAAACAACCCAAACGCCACAATCAGCAGAAACGGACCGGACAGATCAGCATCCTCGTGCAGCTTGGAGTTGATTCTAAACGGCATCAGAATCGACACCGTCTTGTTCCAGATTTGCTTCGTGTTGATTCCTAACTCCTCCAAGAGCGGCGGCTCGTCCTCGAAATTTGCGCTGACGCCGATCGGCGGCCCGCTGAACGAATTGGAAAACGAAGCCGATGCGGGAGCTGAGCCGATGTCGAACGACATGAATGGGATCGCGCTTGAAGCGGGGCGTGGAGGCTGAAAAGGAGCAGTCGGCTGACGTCGCTGCTGCGCGGAGCTCACAGGATTACCGCCGGTCGGGAAAATCACAGGCGGTACGTTGAATTCCTTGGCCATTTGAACAGAAAAGTTACAAACTTTCCGATCCAATTTCAATCGTTAAATCGCTCTATCTCGGATTAGATGATCAGAGAGATACGTGAGATGCAGATTTACAAAGATTAGGGTTTCAAGATCTGGGAGGGTTTTGTGAAGCTACCAGAGACTTTCGGTTTCAGCGACTGCTCTTCAGATTCCGAATATCACAATTCAGTACACTCAACTTACCATATTTACAACCAACCCCCCAATTGAACAAAATGTTGCAATTTGGACCCTACGATCGGATTTTGATTTTTTGTCACTCCTTCAGACCTTTCTCTCTCCTTCATCGTATCGGCTCTCATGGCGTCCACAGCTTCTTCTTCTTCACATTCTCCGATCAGCATCCTGCTAGGAAGGAGCAGACGGAGGTATGTGATCGCCGCCATAGAGTTCAATCTTCCGGTGCGGAAGTTTAAGAGCGACGATCGTCGTGGTCGTGCTTGTTCGGGTGGTTTGCGAGTTTGCGCTGTGGCGGAATCGGAGGGAGCGAATCCGAAGGGGCCGGTGGCGGATTCGAGGATCCATTGGGAGAATGATGACGAAGGATGGCTCGGAGTAGACACTCGTAGCCGCAGCCGTAGCGGCGGTGATGGGAGTATTAGTGGTAAAAGCGGCAGTGGTGGTTCGGAGACAAGTAGCTCGGCGGAGCAGCTGAAACCAGAGACAGAGAGGGATATGTTGGCGGCGCAGTTCGCTGATTTGCTCAATGACTCTTCAGATTCTCATTACCAGTAAGTGTAATTCAAAATTTATGAAATTTGTTGAATTTTGAAGTGTCTATTTAGCTCATGTTATGTTATCCGCTGAATTGGATGATTGATTAGGTTTCTTGGCGTGGCTCCGCAGGCAGATTTGGAGGAGATAAAATCAGCGTACAGGCGGCTATCAAAGGAGTATCATCCTGATACAACCTCACTTCCAATCAAGGCAGCTTCTGATAAGTTTATGAGGCTGAGGGAAATTTATGATGTGCTGAGTGATGAGGAAAAAAGGAGATTTTACGACTGGACACTGGCGCAGGAGGTTGCTAGTAGGCAAGCGGAGAAGATGCGGATGAAGCTGCAAGATCCGTACATTCAAGGAGTGGAGAATTGGGAATCTGTTCCAGACATGGTGGATAGGCTTGGAGGAAGGAATATGCCGCTCAGTGATCAAGCTATGTCTGCTCTTACTATTGATATTGCCATTATTTTCTTTGCTATCGGATGCATTGTTTATGTTCTTTATTTTAAAGAACCATATTAGTGCTCAGTAGAAAGGTATAGTATAGGCACTATGGCACTGCTGTGTAATTATGCTATATGCATAGAATTCGATTGTAAAGTTTTGAGCGGTATATATACGGGGTCACATGTATTTACAGAAATGGGCAGTATGGAAATGGTGAATTTAGAGTGACATGTAGAGGGGCAACATATTTTATATTCGATTGTTGTAGTTGGCTTGAGAAACTTGAAGAAAGGATTCACTCCAGAAAAATATAGGGCCATGAAGCAAATAACTATCCTTAAATGGAAAAGGAGGACTTTTGCCTTTCAGTATTACACCTGCAGTAAGCATGCAGGAGCGCAAAGCTTGCTAATGCGGAAACAGTTAGGTGAGTTTCTAACCACCACTGCCGTAGTCATGTTGTGGCTGGAAAATAATATGTATGTAACTTGGCACTGATACAGTTGACTTGTCGTAGTCATGTTGTGGCTGGAAAATAATATGAATCAAAATAACCTGTGAAATTGTGTAACTATAACTGCTTGCACAATAGCCAAGTAATCAGTTAACCAATACTTTAGATAGCACAACGTATGACTATCAGCAACAGTATACAACAGTATACAAGCCACACCCCTTTTTAGCATTATGCATATACAGAATTCCACAATGCACAGGTTAAACTAAATTTTCCAGTGTACACTTTTTCTGAGAATGCCCAAGCATATGGCAGCGGCCGCACTGAACAACTCTCTTTGGTCGCTTGAAGTTTTCTACTCTGGGGCCTTTCTTCTTAGGTCTGCCAGGTGGCCGTCGAATTTTTGGTGGTTGCATAGCTTCAGAGCATTCACCCATGACCATCCACTCACTTTTCTCTGGGATGGGGTATATCATCTGTGAATAAGTCTCCCTGTAGCTTGCAACTGTAAAACAAGGATCGGCAAACATCTGTGCATTCTGACCACAAGACAGAAGTGCCGCGGCTGCGTGTGCACATGGAAGACCATAAAGTTGCCAGCGCCTACATGAGCATATACGACTTCGTATATCCACTATGTTTGTTCGTTCTGTTGAGACAACTTCAAATTCAACTTCATTTGCACGAAGCACTTGATAGCAAGGAGCATCAGCAATTGCTTCTGAAATTCGCTTCTCAGCAGAAGGTACAAGCAATGAGCTCCAACTCATTGACATACTACGTCGTTCGTCAAACCAAGATGTTAACTGGTGACGAATATGCTCCATCAATTGCACAATAGGGAGTTCATGGCCTTCAAGTGCCCAGTTATAGATGATCTCAGTTATACCTAATGTGAAATGGCCATATCGGACGCCATCAAAATATGCTACCGCCCAGAGCTGAGGTGGAAAGTGTGTAAACCAGGTTATCACATCCTGTGAAACCTCCACCATCTCAGAGACTTTGTTTTCAAAATCAGCCGCAGTGAGTGCATAGACAGCATTCCAGAAGATATTGACCAGTTTTGAGTTCTTAAAAGTATCTCTGAAGTTCTCACTTACATAACGCAGACAAAAGCCATGAAAAGCACTAGGGAAATGTGTTTCAACGGCTTCTACCACGCCCTTCTGTCTTTCAGATAAAATTGTTATTCTGGGCATCACATCGGTCTTAACTCCAAGAAGCTTCCGAAGTTCTGACACAAACCACATCCAATTCTCATCACTCTCTTGATCCACAATACCAATAGCTACTGGGAACAATGCATCATCAGCATCAATGGCTGCAGCACAAAATATCGTGCCCAAGTATTTCCCTTTAAGATGAGCTCTATCAAGCTCTAGGAGGGGCCTGCAAGCATGTATGAACCCATAAATTGAAGCCTGATATGATACAAAGAGTCTCGAGAAGCAATTTTCTTGGCCACTGGCATAAACAGATGCAATGCTTCCAGGATTGGACTTCTTTAGTTGCTCACAGTAGGCAGGAAGAAGGCGGTAACCTTCCTCAAAAGTTCCATGCAGAGCAGCCATGCTGCGCTCCTTTCCACGCCAAGCTTGCATGTAGGACACAGCAACCCCATGCTGGAGGCGGATATCTTGCAGGATTTCTTTTGGTTTATATTGCGGGTTATCCCGTATGCGTGCCTCAACAGATCTAGCAACCCAACCGACAGATGCTTGCTGATGATGGAGATCTCGAACTCCTTCACATGTATGCTCCCCATGCAGGGTTCTTACTGAAAAGGTGGGAACTCCCGGACACTTTGCAACATGGATGCGCCAAGGACAACCTTCATTGGAGCACTTGGCTATAAACCGACTACGATCTGATTTCACTATTCGCAAATCAAAATGCATAGCTATAGCAATATCTTTCAACGTTTTCCTGCATGTGTCCACATCAGGAAACTCCTGCCCAATAACTAATGAATAATCTGCCAATGCCAGAGAGTGTGAGTGACTCACAGCAACTAAAGATGAATCAGCCATCATTTTGCCATAACAAGACAGGGTAAACCACCTCCAAATTCACCGAAGGCCGGGCTTTTCTGTAATAAGTTGCACTAGCGACTAATAGAAAAAAGATGTTTGCCTCAGGCACTGAATTTTGAGATTATCTTAGCCACTGTAACAAGATAGAGAACAATGAGCGCAGGCAAAATTGTGCCAAAGGTTAATATGTAAAGACATTGCTGATTCACGCAATATGCCATATATTACATTTACAATGAGACAACAGAACAAAATAATAGTCAAGACAAGCTTTAGTTTCAAATAGGCATCAAAAAAAAGATACATGCCTCACGCCTAAGCATGTAAAACCAACATACATTGCGCTTTCAGCACAACCCAAGTACAAAAAGAATACAAAGCTACTAACTAAACCTTCCATGTGCAGCTACCACTTATAAAGTTGTTAAACATTGTAGAGTTCCACTACTAATCCTACTTTTGAATCCTACTAATCTTCTGGGCCCAATTCAAAATAGAACAGCCAAATTTTATAAAATGAAATATTTTCTTAGAGCTTAAATTCTGTAATTTCAAGCTCCATATGTGAATGCGTGTTGAGAAAATCAAAAGAAGGAGCTACTTAGCAACAGTCTACTACGCTCTAATCCTAATCATATTCTGGACTCCATGAAATCCAGATCACAAAAATCAAAATGTTCCACTCCAATCAAAGAATCCATCATCGCTTCAATTGAATTCCAAAAAAGCCCTAGGGACGACATTCTCCCCAAAATTTAAACTGCAATTGCAACTCCTTCAACAAAATTGAATAGCCTGAGAAATAAAACCAAGTAAAATCTTGCCTGACAATCAACGCGCAGCTTCGGCTGTAGCTCGCCGTCCGACATTCCTACGGCCCAATCGGAACCAAAACGCTGACCATCGACGTCGTCTCTGAATCGAAATCGCTCAAGGCTAAGTTCTTCATCTAAATTCTAATGTGTTAACGACATGTTGCAGTTTCTTTTTGGGCCGAATCAGCATGTTGCGGTTGCGGCCCATCATGTGGTTGGATATGAAGAGTGCTTATTGTCTAAATTAATTATAATTAATGATTATATGATCGAGAAAGATGATGTACAAAGTTAATTTTTTGGTAAAAAAATATAAATAAATTATAGTCCCTCGTCTTGTGATTTGGATGGATGAGATTAAATCTTGATTTATTTTTACATTTTTTCGGTGGCGAATTATATACAAAATTGACGAACTATGTCGTCTTTTTCGTTTTTCGGTGACGAACTATGGGTCGATTTTTACGAACTTTATTGTTTGTACCAAAAGAGGCCAGATCTGGTGCAAAGTCAAAATATGGTACAAAATACAAACGAATCTGATCCGTTCATTCTCCTAATCCAATGGTGTTCATTAATTAAATTAAATAAAAGTTTTAACTAAATTTTAGCCGTGTCTCTATACCTTGAAGGGCATATTTGACCAAAAAATTACAAAATTAAAAATCACGCAGT
Source organism: Rhodiola kirilowii (assembly GCA_033675215.1). Lineage (NCBI taxonomy): Eukaryota > Viridiplantae > Streptophyta > Magnoliopsida > Saxifragales > Crassulaceae > Rhodiola > Rhodiola kirilowii. The sequence goes on along the minus strand of CM066203.1, from coordinate 7,812,807 downwards.
CATCATCCCCATTATTTCTCCATCGTATCTCGCAAAACCCGACGAACTTCAAAACAAAAATCCGACGCATCGTCGACGACCAGAAGCACACGATTCATTCAGTATCTCTCGGCTCAACGACGAAGTTAGGGTTTACAGTTCAGCGCTTCTAAGCTATGCGATTCGTCGACGAACGATTTCTAGGGTTGTCGGACTATGTCGACTATGGTGAAGGTGTAAACGGTACGTGACGATTAACTATTAAGTGTCATTGTTAAGTATATATTCAATACGAAAGTATGTGAGTTGATTTACTACGATTCCGAACGAAACCCTGATTCAGTTCATTAAATTTAGGTTATTGTGCGTCGATGATGTAGCTATGACAGTTATGGGTGTTGTTGATATGTTTTGTAACATATTACTGAGTTTTCGAACTGGTAATTTTGTGAAACGAGTAACCAATTATATAATTCGTCAAAAGCATTGTAAAATTCATCATCATGAGTTTGATGTTAGTCACTGTTGTACTTACTAGAATTTGTCAAAACCTTATATAATTCATCAAAAGTCTTATAGTTCATCGTGTTATGTGGTTAGATAGTTCAGCGTCAGTAGATTTCATGTCGTCAAGGGTATAATTTGTCTAAAATATTATATAATTCGTCAAACATCTTATTGTTCGTCGTGTTATGTGGTTAGATAATTCAGTCTCAGTAGATACCATGGGGTCAAGTGTATAATTTGTCAAAAGTAATACATAATTCGTCAAAAGTGTATTTTCTGCAACTTAGCTAAGTTTAAGAAAGTGATCGTCGTGTAACTGCATGATTTTGTATTCCTGGTTGAGCATACACTGGATTGTTGTTTTCACATAATAAAGGGAATACAATTAGCTTCATGAATAGTGCATTCAATTAGGGGCAGGAAGGCCAGTCAGCTTCATTTTTGGTGCTCGTATAACATTTTGACTTAAGCAGTGGATGATACCTTGCAGAGCTAGGATTAGTAGCTGTTCTGCCACATCTGTTGTTGATATTGCTTTGAAGGATGGACTCCATCTCTTGGATTTTGCTGCTGGTGCTCCATTGACATCCCAGATTGGGAATGTTATAAGTTAGGGTACCCTGGCGAACCAAAATGCTGTGAAGGTTGCTGCTGGTTCTGACGGAAGACAGCAGGTTGCTGGTTTTGCCCTTGAAAGTTGTAATATGTATTAGCAGGGACAGCGGACATTGTGCGGGAACCATTCTCATGGGCGTACATGGCGGAGTTCCCATTCTGCAACTGTAGATAATATGAAAGTGAGCTTAACTAGGTACTACAAGTAAATTTTGCAAGTAATGTTAGTTTTTCCTTTTATTACATGAATTCTCACGTTGTTCTCACTGAGCAATGTTTTATAGTTCGTTAATGTTTACTACCCACTAAACTGGTCAATATTGCTGCCATCTGAGTCTGTTAGTGCTTAATTTGTCAATTACTATTTATAATTCGTCATATGTCATTTATAGTTCGTTCATAACTATTTTATAGTTCGTTAATGTTTACTACCCACTAAACTGATCAATATTGCTGCCATTTGAGTTTGGTAGTGCATAGTTCATCAATCACTATTTATAATTCGTCATCTGTAATTTATAGTATGTCAAATACATTTTTATAGTTCGTTAATGTTTACTATTTTATAGGATGGTGATCGGAACACTTCGTGGATTTAACCAGTTCATAAATCTTGTGATTGACAACACTGTTGAAGTAAATGGGGAGGATAAAAATGAAATTGGCATGGTGGTAATCAGAGGGAACAGTGTCACGCTCTTGAACCTGTGAACAGAACCCAGTGATTCAAAATCGCATACGGAGGCTTCAAAATGGTTCATCTATAAAAACCACAACCAGGCTGTATTCCTTCAAAATGGTTGTATTCTTAATGGTACTGAAAATTCTCCACAGAAACTTTGTTTTTGACCAAAGCTTGCATTATGACGAACTATAAATAATACAGTCGAATTCTTGTCAAATTTTAGTTTATTTTTGATGAATTATTACATAATTCGTCGAAGTTCACTACAATTCGTCGAATTTTTTGACGAATTGTAGTCCAATTCTGACGAACTATGAAATTGAGATGATGAACTACAAAATATTGATGACGAACTATAAAATTGGCATGACGAATTATAAAAAATCAGACTTAATTCGATCAAATTGAGTGAGTAAAATTTCGTTTAACTCAATTGTCCACACTCTGGATCATCTTCAACATCAATGAAACTCAAAACAAAATGTAATCGACAGTTTTCGAACAGAATAATTCAAATATGTTCATGACGAACTATAAATGATTATGACGAACTATAAATAATACAGTCGAATTCTTGTCAAATTTTAGTTTATTTTTGATGAATTATTACATAATTCGTCGAAGTTCACTACAATTCGTCGAAATTTTTGACAAATTGTAGTCCAATTCTGACGAACTATGAAATTGAGATGATGAACTACAAAATAGTGATGACGAACTATAAAATTGGCATGACGAATTATAAAAAATCAGACTTAATTCGATAAAAATTGAGTGAGTAAAATTTCGTTTAACTCAATTGTCCACACTCTGGATCATCTTCAACATCAATGAAACTCAAAACAAAATGTAATCGACAGTTTTCGAACAGAATAATTCAAATATGTTCATGACGAACTATAAATGATTATGACGAACTATAAATGATACAGGCGAATTCTTGTCGAATTGTAGTTTATTTTTGATGAATTATTACATAATTCGTCGAAGTTCACTACAATTCGTCGAAATTTTTGACGAATTGTAGTCCAATTCTGACGAACTATGAAATTGAGATGATGAACTACAAAATAGTGATGACGAACTATAAAATTGGCATGACGAATTATAAAAAATCAGACTTAATTCGATCAAATTGAGTGAGTAAAATTTCGTTTAACTCAATTGTCCACACTCTGGATCATCTTCAACATCAATGAAACTCAAAACAAAATGTAATCGACAGTTTTCGAACAGAATAATTCAAATATGTTCATGACGAACTATAAATAATTATGACGAACTATAAATGATACAGGCGAATTCTTGTCGAATTGTAGTTTATTTTTGACGCTCATCAAACAACTTACAAAGAGTCATCTGACACTCCCTTTGATATGAGTTTCGAGCGGTGAACTTCTCCCATTCTATCACTTTAGGAACTTCTTCACCATTGAAATCGACAAAAAAAATCCGCTGCTGAATGTATAAAAAATTATGACGGCAAAAGTGTTGCACTAACTCGTCCGGCTTCTTTCCCTTCGACGATGATTTTAGTACCACTTGTTCGGGTATATTCTTGGCTGAAAATTATGGGGTAGAAGTAGAAGCATTAGCAAGTCATCCTGATCCAAGTCAAATATACCACTTTTCTGAAGCTGAGGTTCCATATCAGCCCATGTTGGTAGTCCGCCATGCCGTCAAAGCAGTAAGCCTCTGAAACACGGGCAACAATATCTGCACATATTTCTGTTTTTATTTCATCTTGATAATTTCGAATTATTTCAGTTTCACCTACTCGAGGACGAGAAGAAGAAGCTTTATCACACTGGACTGAATCAACTGACGGGGATCCACCAGAAGCATCAACAGTATTTCGAACGGAACAAGTCGTTTTGGAAAGCTTCAACGGGAAATTACTGCAACTTTGAAGCCTCCCAATAACTGGAGATGTGAATATGGATCTTCGTCGAGAAGTCTGTCTCCGTCGATTCAAGTTAGTGCGCTTTCGTCTGCCATGGATCTGAGTCAGAGTGAGTGGGGCTTGTCAATTTCGGCGTGCAAGGTTTACTTGTCTTTGATTATGTGTGAAAATGCTCCCGTTTTCGTTTTCGGTTTGTTTGCGTGCAAGGTTTACTTGCCATGGATCTGCCATGGATCTGATTTCGGCGTGCAAGGTTTACTCGCCATGGATGATGGATCTGAGCTAGAGGAGAGAGAATGAAAATAAGTGGTTATAGGACAAATATACCCTTAATTTAATAAAAAATTAAACTTAATAAAATTTTTTTCTCTTAATCTTAACCGTCCTTGTATTAATTTATATGGCTGTGATTAGTTTGTACTTTTTACAGAAAATATAGGTTTGTACGTGATCCTTTCTCGTACCAAAAATCAACTTTGTACCTGATCTTAAAATAAATAAATTGTTTGATACCATGTTATGCAAAAAAAAAGATGATAGAGTGAACGTGAACAAACTGATTTGTATAGTTGAAATATTTCAGAATGGATTCTAATACATATAAAATAAAAAATTTGTAAGGGAAAATAAGTGTAATTTGCCCCACATAGGTTATATATAATTTTAGCAAGTAAGGCTACTAAACTATCGTCTAAAGATATAAGCAACATGCTGCCCATTATTGCACAACTTGCCCAAAGCTTTAAATAAATGTAAGCACCATTCATAAACAGCATAAAGCCTTCTCCTTCCACCCACCACTAGGCTCTTTTGCGAGCCTCAGTCGCCATAAGATCTAAATTCTAACCACAACCATTTCGCCTTTACATTAGTCTTGCTGCATTGCACTATCGAACCAGTTCCCAAATACATGTGCAATGGCTGCCTTTCCGCTTTCTTAATGCCAGCATATTCCATTAAGATACAAAAAAAGTTCCTTTTCCAGGAATCAATTCTTGTGAAAAAAAGTTCCAACATATCCAAATCCTGCGATGAAAAATGCAATAGCTTGGAGGAACAGGAAGGCGAAGAAATGGTTATGCCCGTTGGTAAAATCGTAGCATCCACAGATGAATAAGTAGCATCCCATCATGAGTTCCGAAAGATGTATTGATCTAAGCCTGTTTGAAAAACTGCACAAGACATTTTTTTACATAAGGAGATGTGAATGTATTAATTTTACGTGAAAATGTACCTTCTGGACTTTTAATGCTACCTGCTTGCAAACTTGACAGGACGCGTTTCGAGGACATTGTCACCGAGCTTGGCCTTTAACGCGTCTCCGAGCTTTTGAGTCACGACCCATTCGTTGACCCCTCCTGCCTCCAGCAGACCCATGATCGTGGCTTTTGTTCGGAGCATAGACATGACATTCTCGAACAAGACCCAGAAGAAAACTAAATGGAACGATCTGCGCCAATCAGCGAATACAGTTAAAACTTTTCAATTGGAAATGTTCAAAATGGGAGGACTTTTAGATTTAAGTACCTTGGAGTTGTGACAGAATTTAGAACTGTGACAATGGCGGGTAAATAAACAGCACCCCATTTCGGAACTTCAACTTCAGGTAACAGGACGGTTGCAGGCAGTACGATGCAGTAAAAAGTGAATGTGACGATGTGGGCAACGATTTTTCGAACAAAGAAGAAGCTGTAAAGCAAATAGAGCTTCTCCCATAATGAGACTTTCTGCAAAGACAAAGTTAAAGTTCATTCATTTTTTTTGTCCATGTTACATATTTATAATCTGCAGATGAATTTGAGAGCTCAAAATATGAATGCTTACATTATTTTTAGCAATCTCTAATGCAGTTTTTCGGAAAAGATTGGCAGGTCCACAGGACCATCTGTGCTGCTGGTGGCAATAGGCCTTGTAAGTGCTTGGCAACTCACTCTTTACCTGAACATAAGTAACCGAATAAGGCCTAAAATATGCGCATAATTTACAAGTTCCATTTTTTTTCTGACAACAGATTATTTTTTACCTTGAGATCACTGATGTACACAAATTTCCAACCTTCGAGGCTGGCTCGAACCGCAAGGTCCATATCCTCCACTGTAGTCCGGCCCTTCCATCCTCCTGCGTCGTTGAGTGCTGATATTCTCCACACCCCGGCAGTCCCTACATTAGTTTTATTTATTAGTTCAAATTAAGGTGAATGCTGCTCAATGACTTAAGAACGTAAATAAGTACCGTTGAATCCAAAGAAGGCGTAAGTTGATGAGCCAACTTCTTGCTCCACTATGAAATGATAGTTCAATGACATCTCTTGCATTCTTGTCAGCAAACACTCGTCCGAGTTGACTATAAAACATCACATATTTGATCCTCTTAGTAACCAATAGTCCTGAGTTTTAGCACTGTTAAAGATGAGTAGCAACAGGGTGACATACCGAAAGTCCAACGAGCTTGAACAAGCGCAAGCTCCGAGTTGTGAACCAGAAATGGTATTGTGCGCATGAGAAAATCCGGTTCAGGCTGGAAATCAGCATCAAAGATGGCTACATACTCGCATTGCTTGACATAGCTGTGCTTCATTCCTTTTCTGAGAGATCCTGCCTTGAACCCAACTCTGTCCTCCCTCGTCTCGTACTTTATATTTGCACCTTTCCCAGCCCATCTCCGGCATTCCAGCTCTATCAAGTCCTGTTACATTCAAATACTCCCATGTTAATCACAAGCTCCACGTAAAAAGGCCTAATCCTGCAGTTACGGATTTTCTAGCACAATGCCAACCTTGACCACTGGATCGGTTGAATCATCGAGAACTTGGATGATGAGTCGGTCAGCTGGCCACGAAAGCCCGCACGCAGCAGCGATGGAGAGCTGATAAACCTGGGAAAAAAAACCCCACAAAGCAAAATTCACAAAAATAACTTATTTGTTCGTAAATATGTAAATTTTATATCAGGAGATCCAAAAAAACAAGCAAAGTACAAACCTCTTTTTCATTATGCATTGGAATCTGGACAAGTACCATAGGATGATAGCCCAAGCTGCCAGCCTCCAAATCACCGTCTCTGATTGCCTCCCATTTATACCTTTCCTCCGGCTTCTTCCCAAACAGCTTGACGAAAACAATGACCAGCGCCATATAAACCCGTTCCATGAATAGCATCAGAGACATAGCCAAGCAAACCGATACTAAAAACTTCAGCAAAGGTACGAAGAAAATAAGGCCACTTTGCGGCCTCAGCTGCCCAATCTGTCCTGCAACTATGTGCTTCATTATTTACCTGAATCAGCTCAAAATTTTCGGAAGCACATAGTTGAAATTTCACAAAAAATGCTTGATGGCTAAATTTGGCTGGCTGCTGTTTTTCAAATTTCAATGGCAGCAATGCTTTAAATACTCAATAGTCATGTTGAATGTGTTTGAGATATATTAACATAGTTAGATATATGTTACATGTGATTTGTACTTATCTCTTAGTATCTGTTGTGTATATAAATTTGTTGTTGTATATTCTTTAATAAAATTGTCTACTTGACGACGGTAAAGTTTTACTTTTACCTCTTTTTTATTTTTTAAAAAATTTATGGACAACTTTTTCCATTAGTGATTGACTGTAAAGAAGTATTTCCAATCAGATCAATATTTTTAAAAGACATTCTAAAAGTTTTGCAGTTGATTGTTTTGTTTTGAGTAAGGTGGTTGGTTATATTCAATGAGTTTGACGCCTTTTGGAAACTGCATTGTGCTTGCCATCTTTGAAATGAAACTCTTCCATTTTCGTCAAAATGTTGATTGGTCATCGAAAAAACATACTAAATATTAAATGGCGTGTAGCAATTTAGTTGAACTGAACTGAACTGAATCGAAATTGAGAGATGTACGTATATAGAATGGTTGTACTTGTACACAATATTGTGAAAATTTAAAGTTGACTCAATGTTTGGTTTTATGATGTACTTTTGGTCTACCGATCCATCTTGACTCCTGGAAATTTCTTGAGCAAGTTCCAGCAGTGTGAACATCTTGGCTGGACCCCTGGACGTTGAAATTTCAAATCCTAAACATATTCAAGTACCGACACGGCACGACAATTATCATCAGAGATTGATGATTGCAGTCAAGAATGAGGAATTTAGTAGCTAACATATTTAAAACAAGATACTTGACTTCACCTGTGACTCAAAGTTTTCAAACAATCATTTTTTATTCAGGAGTTGAGGCAAAGAGATTAGCCCAGTGGAATGGCGTCCCCCTGCGCCCAAAGTAGCTAGGGTTCAAATCCTCACCAGCTCAAAATGAGCAGATACTAACTTTAACCCACTAACCCCATCAAAAAAAAATCCTTTTATTCAGGAGTTGTTGGACCGGGTCGGAGCAACTGGGTCAAATAATCCAGATAAGAAAGATACCGGGTCGAATAAAACCGTCAGCCAAACGGGCCGTTTTGGTGGACCGGCAGGTAAAGGTAACTTGCTGTTGTCGTATTCTTCGGCTTTCCGCCACCAACACGTCTTCGCTTCTATCTCGACTTGCTCCATCTCATCATCTGGCGGTTTTTGGTTGAACTGGTTTGATCACGTGATAACTGCTACCTACCAATGGCCGGATCGAAACCGCGGTCTGGCCGATCAACGGCGCTACGGGACACGTCGGAATCGAGAATGGACAACGCCGGAAGCTGGGACGCCCTGGAGTGGACTAAGATCGAGGTATTTGATTATGCTAGGGTTTTAATTGTGTTAGGGTTGGAGATGATTTTCGAGAGGCGTGATTTGGGAATTTGAATTCGGTGTGGTTTTGTTTGCCAATTTTAACAGCCTATGTCGAGGTCGGTGTCTCGGGATATTCTGGAGCTGCTGCTTGAAGCTGAGCAATACGTTGTTGAGGTATGGTCTGTCGCTTTGATTGTTGCTCTACTAGTTTACAACAACTTCTTAGCATGCAGCCTTACTAGGCTTTGTTTCATGTTATAGTATATAGTGAATGTCTCTTACGCTCTTAGCATACATTATGAAGACTAAGTTGTTCTGTGTGGCTTGCATACAGGGAAGTGGAGTTGTGCTTGTAAATACAGACGAGGCTGGTACATTAGTAGTCACCAACTATCGGCTTATTTTTCTTGTAAGTGGTACATTCCATTACTATATTGATATTATAGAATAGTAAACCCTTCTGTGGGCCAACAGAACAGGTTTGGCACTAAATTCATCTTTTTGTCTGAATGAATGTTGTCATCCCATTCTTGAAGCTGTTCGTATTCGTTTGATCATAGTTTTATTTTAGCATCACGTGTGATGGTATTCCTTTTACACTTTGTGTACATGCCTATGTAGTGTGTATAGCATCGCTCTTCTTCTTACTGCACAATGAGAATTTGAAGTAGTTGTTCCATTTAACTAAGATTTGTGTGCATCTCTTTATGAAGTTTTTTCCTGATCAGATGTGTACTTACATTAATTTTTAACGCACTTTCAAGAGTGAAGGAACTAGGAAAGTCATTCCACTTGGCACAATACCTTTGGCAACAATCGAGAAGTTCAGCAAAATAGTATGTACATTACTATCATATTTTACTTGCTCCTAAAGCTAAAAGAGTAAAACAAAGATCTATGAACACACACATATTGTCTCACCCACTTTGAACAGCAATTGAGGTAAAATTTTCACTACATTTTAATACATACAAATGTAGGTGTTGAAAAATCCTTCGGCCTCTCGTCAATCTGAGAAGAATCCATCTAAAAAACTACTCCAAGTTATTGGTACGCTTTATAACATTTGCTTTAACTTTTTAAACATTTGTATGTTTTACTATAGTGCTCATTAAACTGATGCACTAAACTAGTTGATCTCATCATGCAGGCAAGGATATGAGGATAATCACCTTTGGTTTTCGTCCAAAAACTAAACAGGTAGATATAGTTGCGGTTGTTTGTCATTTGCATATATATATAAATTGTGGATTATACAATCATGTGATGTAATAGGCTGAGGCACAACGACTATTCTCCAGTGAATGTCTTTGGCCTAACTCATGTACCTAGTTGGCTTATGCACTGCTTCATAATTCTCACAAACCCTTTCATAGTCAATCAAAATTGGAAGTATTTTTTGTTCTTGTGATTGTCTGATGAGTGAGTTGTGATGACATCGCTTCGAATCCTTACTTATAATGTAGGTAACTTCTGATTCTTACAGAGAGGTGGGATATATGATGCATTGCTGAAACACACAAGACCAGCTAGACTCTGGGATCTGTACGCTTTTAGTGCTGGGCCATCCAGATATCACAATACCAATCCCAAGGTGCGGCTCTTGAGCGAGTATTTCCGACTGTTGGGGAACAGCTCCAACAATCCATCGCTTGAGACCATTGAAAGCAGATTATTTACACTGTCAAATGACTGGTGGAGGATAAGTAGTGTCAATTCCAACTACGAAATGTCTCCAACATACCCCTTCGCTTTTATTGTGCCCAAAACATTTAGGTCGGTTTTTGAGCAATTTGCAATTATATAATGCAGTATTAATAAATTCATTACTGGTCTCACACACTTTTAACCAATCAACACTATCCTACCAGTGATGAAGAAATTATGCAGGCATCTAACTTCCGTGCAAAGTGTCGGCTTCCTGTTGTCACATGGTGCCATTCAGGTATAATTTTTGCATAGTAATTTTTCTTTCATCTTGCTTTCTGTCCTGATATATTTACTTAATGATCAACACAGGAACAGGAGCTGTTCTTGCTCGGTCGTCACAGCCATTGGTTGGCCTCATGATGAATATGCGAAGGTAATTGCTTGCTGTTGAGTTGTCGATGACCATCTCTTAAACCTACTCGTAGTTTCACTTCAACCTATGTTCTTCAACAATTAGTATAATGAAGCTTTTACTCTAAGTCGGCCGTCAATCTTAGACCTTGTCTATTCATTTTTCGGTGTGATCTAAGTGTGCTGCATGTTTTTACATACTTTTTTTTGCAGCAATGCTGATGAAAAACTTGTCGCAGCACTTTGCACGAATCATCACAGTTTGCACGGGTCAAGTCGGTAAGAGAATATATGTGACGGAAAAAAATTATATCACTGGCTTAATCTGCATGTACATGCAAAATCTTGTCTGAAGTTAGCTTTGTAATAGATCATGGGTTTAATCCATATTCCATGATCATTCTTAATTTATTTCATGTAATTTATTAGGAAGCTATACATTGCTGATGCAAGACCCAGAAAAAATGCTTTAGCAAATGGTGCGCTGGGAGGTGGTTCAGAGTCGTCAGCTAATTATTCTCAATCAGAGGTCGGCTGAAACTACAAGTTTTGAAGTAGCATTTATTCATTTTTGATTTATTTATTGGTAAATATTACTAGTCATTTACTTTGAAATTTGAATTACTTGTAGATAGTTTTCTTAGGGATAGACAACATACACGCAATGAGAGATAGCCTTTCAAGGCTTAGAGATTACTTAGATATGTACGGTGCCACTTCATCAGATGGGATTTCGTCCTTCTTGGTTAGTTCAGATGTCTCTCTCGCTGCTTCCGTCATCCTAGATTAGTGTTAACACCTTGGAAATAGGACTTCTAATCAGTTTCTATTTTCTTATGAACCTTTGTTAGCGACATAGTGGGTGGACATGGGGAGGTGGAAATCTCAGCAGTATGTCTGCCTCTGTTTCCACACTTGGCGATAGTGCTTGGTTGATACATGTCCAAACTGTCTTGGCCGGTTCAGCTTGGATTGCTGCACGTGTAGCTTTAGAGGCAGCGTCTGTTCTTGTCCATTGCAGGTATACACACAACTATCATGGGGCTGTCTTTATATTCCTGCAACTTGGTTCATCTCTATATCCGGGATTAATTTTACTCTATTTTTTTTATTCGGATATATGTTACCTTTTCTGTGTATGATGGACTCACGAGGCTTGTCCTTAGATATATCAGATTACAAACATATACATTAAGATGTGCCTTTAGGATGCAACGGCAATAACACAACCCCAAGCCCTTCATGTATCGTTAATTTCCAAGGCTGTTGCTTCTAGAAGCATTATGGGAAGACTTGTGTCTTGCTATCTGTCGTAGCATCTCTTTGTGTGCCGTTTTCACTCATATTTTGTTGTCATTGGTATCTCATAAGTAAGATTGGTTTCTACAGTGATGGATGGGACCGGACAACTCAATTAGTCTCACTTGCTAGTTTACTGCTTGACCCTTACTACCGAACATTCAAGGGGTTCCAGGTAATGTGAATTTCTTTCCTTTTTATTCGATATTTTGATTTGGTTTGATATGAATCAAGATTACTTTTTACGTCACAATTGAATTTGGTGGCTCCAGACCATCAATATGATTCTCTGAATATAATGTATTTAACATGTTTACTAATTTTTATATTCATGCCCACGAGGCTGTTATCATTTTTGTTTGCACGTAACTGTGGATCTGTGTACAGACGATTAGGGTTTCACTCATGACTTTTGTTTCTTCAGGCACTTGTAGAGAAGGATTGGCTCTCCTTCGGCCATCCATTTGCAGATCGCATGGGCATACCAACTATATCTGGTGATGGCAACAATCCTTACGAACTAAACAGGCAGCCTTCCTCTGGGACAGGCAGTTTTCCAGGGTCACCTATGCGCACGTCATCAGGATCAACCACTACAGCTCAACAATCCCCTGGCCCTTCACAAACTCAGACTTTTGGCAATTCTTCACCCATATTCTTGCAGGTTCCAGTATCAACTTTCTTCTCTTATATGAAATTCACAGTTTGTTTCACAGTTTTCTTTATGCATATTAACTGTAAACGAATGATGCTGAACAATTTAGTATTATTTATTTATTATGAGTGTACGATTGTAGTGATCCCCTGGCCCTTCACCTACTCAAGACTATTCTTGCAGGGTAGTTTGTGTATGTATGTTCACAGTGAAAAAGTAGTGGCTATTATCACTATCTTATGGTATTCAAGTTCTGATGCACCTTTTTGCAGTGGGTTGATTGCATATCACAGCTTTTGCGGATGTACCCTCTTGCCTTTGAATATTCCATGGTATATGCTTATATCATGCTTAAAACATCATGGCTGGTTGAACTTTTGAATTCTGTATGAAATGTGATGAAGAAGGGCACCTAATTCTGTTATGATTTTGTGTTCAGGCTTTCCTGGTAGATATTGTGGATTGTATGCTTTCTTGCCGTTTCGGTAACTTCTTTTGCAACAGGTTAGTAGCAATGTTAAACAAGTGTAGCTTTTCTCTCCCTTGTTTCTGTTTTATTCTGGTATTCACCAAATTGTATATGCAACTAACTTTCTGTTTACCTATGGTAATTTATGTGTGCAACTGAATGAACATTTCACTAGTTTAGTTACTTTTGCTTTTCATTTTCGATCTTTATTTTTCATTCAGTATTTTTCTTCCACGGAGACTTTCAAAAACATACTAGTATATTTGGTTCCATTTGTTGGTTGTGGATTATTCGTTTCCTCAACTTGTGAATGACGCACCATCATTTTAGCATTGGCCCCTTATAGAGACGGAAGCATACATCTAGTTTATTTTGTTTTATATCTTGCTTGTGGATTTTTCATTTACCTTCTCAATGGATCATCATCAATTTAGCCTTATTCGCTAATTAGAAGTGCGCTCTTTGGAGATTGGATACGATACAAGATTAAATTGGGTGTTCTGCCACAAATTTTTTCCTGCCTATTTCCAGCAACTGCCATTTCTGCACCTGACCATTTCCGAGTCGTATCTTTTTTGGATAGCTGAGAGGGCAATGATGATGAGTTCTGTGTACATATCCTGATTCTGTTTGTTTGGAATCTCAGTGAAAAGGAAAGGCAGCAAGCTGGTGTGCCGGATGCATGTGGATGTTTGTGGGCATATTTTGAGGATGTACGTTCAGAGGGAACTTCGCACCCTCATTACAATATATTTTATGAACCAACTAAGTATGATGGTCCACTTCTACCTCCAGCAGCAGCTTTAGCCCCAACCATATGGCCTCAGTTTCATCTACGGTGGGCTTGTCCCAAAGAAGCTCAAGCTGCTGAGGTTGACGCAAAATGTAGAACTACTGCAAGTAAATTTTCTGAGCTACAAAAGGTAACAGCCTTGCGTCCTTTAGTAAGTGTTTCAACTTTCAACAATAGACTTCTCCATTCTACATGTCTAAAAATGGAAATCAATCTGATCACACTATCATTAACTCATGGGTCATGACTACTTGGAGCCTTGATGTCCTGTTTTTATCAGGCAAAGGATGATTCAGAAAGGAAGGCAAAAGAAGCCATGATGAAGTTGGAGTCATTAACGGCTGAATTGCGGAATGAGAAGCAATTGAGTATATCTTCCATGAATTTGGCCAAGAAGGCAACCAGGGAAACCAATGCCATCAAGCGTGCAGTACAATCACTGGGATGTAACATCCACTTTTCAAACTCTGGTGAATTAACAGTGGACATAGAGGGTAGCCAGAAAGATCTGTATAGAAGTGTGTATTCTCCTCCACGAAGAAAAATAAGCGGTGGTCTACGTGATGAGGATAAGTCAGACTTATCAGTTTCTCTCACAGTCACAGGAGAGGACCAAGTCTCCAGCAATTCAGTTAGCCGGGTCTGTGAATCACTGTGCCCTCTACGCACTCGAGATGGGGGGTGTCATTGGCCAGATGCAGGTTGTGCTCAGTTTGGAAGCCAATTTATTGGACTGAAGGCAAATTTTGATGCATTTGACAGACTTTCAATATATGATAAATACTTTGGAAGCGAATAGGGCACTTGAAAGTGTGGAGCTAACCAGGAGGTTACCATTTTTCCAATAAATTTAAGTGACGAGTTAGTTCAGAACATGACGGCTAATCGTTGATGCTGAGATTGTTAGACCTCTTTGGCGGATGTAAACTGTGGGTCAGCTCAGTGCAATCCAGATGCAAGTTTGCGTATCTGCCGAGGAATTAACAAGTGAGCAAAATGAAATCCCATTGTTGATTTTTGTACTTGATGGTTTAGTAGGTACTTGGGAATGCTTGTTTATTACGTAATTTTGTTCTCTTAGTTCAATATAAAATATATTGATGAGAATAATACTTTTGTGAGAATAGCATTTATGTTAATGCCAAAATCTAGTCAAAGTCACGGGGTATCTTAACTCTTAGGTTTATTAACTTGGACTGGAAGCTAGTGGTTACCCATCTGAGAGCAAGCCCTAGGTTCATATGCAGAATGGAGGAGAGTTTGGAAGCCTGATTTTGCTGCCAAGTAATTGCAGCACTGAAAACAAGAATGAGGCGACGGAAAATGTAAATTTATATAGACCAATATAGTATCTGAAAGTGAGTTTCATTGAGAAAGAGACGGGCCAGGTTTGAATGTAAGATAAATATGCTTCATGAAAGAGACATGGGAGATTTACAGAAGCTATGGACTCTGCTGGCTAGTTATTGGGTGGGGGTGTGTTCTCGTCACTTGGTTGATCTTTGTTGTGCTTCTCTTTCCATTTTCCCCAAATCCATCTTGCAAGAAGGTATCCACCAAGAGCATAAACCTGGGAAGTATTTGGGTATTAGTATCTGGACTGGGACAAAAGTAGTATATTTAAAGAAACCAGATAGGGAGATAATATGGAAAAACAACTTTACAAAATGCAAAAGTAAGTAGTTCAAACAGGCTATTACTTGCCTCACAAATTCATCAGGCCTTTAAACTAAATTCTATGTACAACAGAGGAATTCCCTCAATGAATTCCTTAAAGAATTCGGTTTTCTGAAATGCGATGTGTTCTTTTGTTAGTCTATTTTTTCACACGAGGGGTAATACCACCAAGAATATTATATGACAGATGCTATGTTCCTGGGTACGGACATTACACCTGAAAGTGGAAACTCAAATCCTTCTTTCATAAAATTAATCAGCTAAGCAAACCTTGAATCCAAATCAGAGTTCCCCTACACTGCCAGTGGTTGCAAAGCTCAGGTTTTCAAGTTCAGATTTCAAAATACAGTCACAAAAGGTTTCAGTCAACCTCCAAATCTCACTAAATTAAATTTATTAACTTTAGAATCAAATGAGCAACTGTATTATATTTACAACATCACTCTGAAAACAGATAAAATTGTTGTCACCCTATCTACAATCAGACAGACTGCAAGCACATCATATGTAAAACAATTGAACAAGTATGACTGCAAATGAAACAAAGGAGAATTCCAGTGACAGGTGCTCTCTCTTGACCTGCATTAAATTCTTTTTTCTTATGATTTAAGCAAACAAGACAAATTCCAGATTAACTGACATATGCACAAGTGAAACCAAAATTAAAGGCAGAAGAATATTAAGTCCTGCGATTTCCTAATACGACCAGTGACATACGATTCTGATTCTATAAATCAAGAACAACTAGGGATTCAAAAGCTAAAACCAACAACCTACCTGCCAAACGACGGCAGCGCTCTGCGTGGATTCCTCAGACTCGATCTTCAAGGGAGGCGGAACCGCAGGTATCGGATCGGAGAATCTAACGACGTCGGCAGTCTTGTCACT
Source organism: Rhodiola kirilowii (assembly GCA_033675215.1). Lineage (NCBI taxonomy): Eukaryota > Viridiplantae > Streptophyta > Magnoliopsida > Saxifragales > Crassulaceae > Rhodiola > Rhodiola kirilowii. Next base: position 7,796,569 of record CM066203.1, on the reverse strand, counting down.
AGTGTCCTCTTCTCTGGATTTCTCCGAATTAGATCGAGGAGCGCCGGGTAAGGGGAAGGGGAGACGGAAGTTTTGAAGTAAGGAGATGAAGGGATTGGGAGGCTTCTCGGGGACGATTTCAAAGGTGGGATTTAGGGTTTCCGGCATGGCGAAATTGGAGATGAGTTGGAGAAAAAATTTAGAGGGAAGCGTTTAGAACATGGGAATGGTAGGTGTAAGCGATGATCCCACAACAAACAATTCCCCCCAATCTTTTTTTGTCTTTTTCTACTTTATTAAATAATATATAAAATTGTAATTTACTGCATACAAAGTAACTAAGTAAGTATGATTAATGTGAAATGATTGACTCAATCAAAAAAAGGTGAAATGATTGACAAGAAAGGCTGTGCTTTAGTGAAAGAATTTTAATCTTGCTTTCACAAAGTTAAGGGTTCAAATTCGCGCATGATATTTTTTACATTCTTCTTGGATGCTTCATCGTTACGCCTCGTGCATGAATGTGTTCTTCTCCCTCGTGGAGGTGTTATTTGGCCGTAAAGGTGTTGAACATGTCCTGCACTTCAAAAGTGAAAAAATATACCAGATGATTTCGGATCCGTTCAAGATCCCTTACTAAAGCTTGGTGTCTTGCTAGAGCTTGGAAGACCAATACACATATGTACCATATAATAAAACATCATATACATTGTAATGTGTTGAGTATACCCATTATATAATAAAAAAAAGTGAAATGATTGAATTTTTGTATTTGATTCATCATGAAATAAAATATAGGGAAAAGTATACATAGGTGCCCTGAACTATCAGTCTTTTTTAATTGAAAGTTCAAATTATCAATTTTTCCAATTGACTAATTTTTGAACACGGAGCACCGTAACTTCACTGTGATTAAATTACGAACTCAATCATGTGAACCATGTTAAAAATAACACGATGATCTCATATAAACTCTTAACGTATTAAATCGATATTTCTTCCTTAACACCAATACACTATTTTTATTGAGTTGTTATTAACGGGATTCACATGATTGAATTTGTAATTTAATCACGGTGAATCCATGATGCTTGTCGTTTGAAAATTAATCTTTTTATTTTTTATTTTACCCTTAATTGAAAAAATTGATAGTTTGAAACTTCAATTGAAAAAATACGATAATTCAAAGACATCAATTTGTACTTTTTCATAGTTCAGAGTTTCAGACCACGCTAAAAAGTAAATCGCTCATATGGATCTGAACCAACAACAAATGGATGCTAGTAAAGCTAGAAAGATAGATAGAATGTCGTCCAAATGGATTCTTTTTGTCTCGTTCATTCTTCTTTTCCAATTTTTATCAAGGCAAAATAAAGTAAAATATGGTAAAGAATTATTCATCCTGATAAAAACTAAATCGTGCTGTTGAAATGGATTCTTCAGAGAGGGGTTAGCTTGATGAACTAGTCAGTCTAGTGGCCAGTATTGGATTGGGAGTGCAATTTTACCCCTCTGGTCCTCCCTGGGGCACCTCCTCGGATACATGATATGTCCAGGACATACCTGTTTTCCCAAGGTTTGGGTTAATGCTACGTTAAAGCAACAACTTCCTAGAGAGGCATGGCAAACTTACTTGTTGTTTTTATAGTCAACAATAACTGGGACATCGAGATTGGCTGCTAGATGATTCATGCTCTGGTATGGTTCAGTAGCTGGGAATACAGCCAGCAAACAATAAGCACATTTTAGAGGAAACTGAAAAAGAATACAATGTACTGCTGACATGTTCCATTGATAAACAACTTACATCTTGACACATCTGGGGTTACAATTAAATCAAGACCAAGGAGTTTCTGAAACAAGGAGAAACCAAATGTTGAATAGTTGTGGTGTGTGCTTATCCGATATAATTATTAAATTGCTATGCAGTAGGTTAACGGCCCAATCAACTCAATGAAGATGATTACGAGAAGGGATCCAGTATACTAAACCTACGTTAAAAACAATCCAGATGTAGGAAATTAAGGTACCTTCAAATTTCTGTAACATTCTTCAAGGTCATCATTTTCCAAAATATGATCGAAAATTCCAGAAGATAAGCCCTGCTCAATCTCTGCCTTAGCATTTCTGAGTCGCTTTTGGACTTGTTCCTCTGTCTCAGTGCCCCTTCAGTAATATTCAAGTCAGCAGCCCAAGCTAATATGGTACAAGTAAAAAATATGTTCTTAGGTTGCTCAAACTCACCTGGCACGAAGGCGATTCTCCAGTTCGAAGAATGAAGGTGGTTTGATGAAGATAAATGTTGCTCCAAGGGGACTCGCCCTTACCTGCCTCACCCCTTGTACATCAATGTCAAGAATGCATCTCTGCATTTGAAACATTTCCAGATTTTAAGAATCTAAAGAGTAGGAAAATGACAGCTTAATATAGGATGCTCCAACATATTAAACGGCAGCCTAAAGCTTGTTTCGCATTTCATTTTCATATGCTCCACACATTCTACTGCCTGATCAAATAAGGAACCCCAAATTCAGCTTGATGAACTTACAAATCCGGTCCTACTAGTATGAATAGATTAATGGTACCCACCATGGTGCTAAGATAGTAAGATTACCTTCCCCGCATCAGCTACGACTTCAACAGCTTCAACACTAGTTCCGTAGAGGTTATCATGAACATGAGCAAATTCTAGAAACTTCCCATCTTTGATATCTTTCTCCATAACAGCACGCTCGCTAAAATGATAATGGGTGCCATTTTGCTCTTTTTGTCGTGGTGCACGTGTTGTATGACTCACGGAGAACCCAAATTTTGCTGGGAAGTTCTCCATCAGTTTTGATATCAATGTGCCTTTGCCAACTCCAGATGGACCACTAATAACCACAGGCTTTAAGTCTTCACCTATCACTCCCTTACTCCAAGCGACTACATCCATTCCAAGAGCTTGACTTTGATCTCTAACGAATCTGGTGTTAAACTGAAACAATACATGGACATGTTCATGAATTAGTAACATGTCGGTACTTCAAAAAATGATGGGCACCGTTGAACATCAGTTTGAAGTTGGCGATACTAACCTCAAGAAACCATATGCTGTCTTCCGGAGCAGCATCCCTCCTAATTACTAGCATACGTTCTTCATTTAAAATAACAACAGACTGGTCCTTATATATCTTAGGTTGGTCCCCCAATATAACAGGGGAAGTCCTGCAAATTGCACCTCAGTCTGAGTCTCCAATACTGAAGAGCAGCAATACCTGATCAAAACCAGGACATCAATGTATGACTCACCATTTACTTGTAGTTTGATCAAAGAACAGCACTCTAATTGATGACCCCGATTTACTGATTCCACCGACCTTGAACTGATCATAGTTGAACAAAGGATGGATAAGTTGCAAGATAAAGTACCATAAGAGATATATTATCAGAAAGACTATTGAAAACCACAGATCAAACTTGTTTATTTCCGACAGCTACAACGGCCTCATAAACTATGGGTACTGGTTTGATCCTGTTTGAGAATCTCTTTTGTAGCTCCTCAATCATAGCTGGAGCTTCACCCTGGTAAAGAAAATCAGCACATTAGGGCAGAAACATAATCGTCATACCATCATAAATAACCAGTGAGTAACTCAATTTCAGAATGCTGATTGCTGAGAGCAACACACCATAATATAAAATTGTGAAGCCCTTTCAATCTTTCCCTGGACAACAGAATATTGAGAGAGAGAGAAAAAAACAAGATCAGCACACAGATATATGCACAATAAATCAAATGAATCTCAAACTAACAGCATAGATTTGAGGTTTCACATCAGTGGGAATTCAAGTTGAGATCTTTACATACAACATAAGCTCAGACATATAGCAAAATGCAACAAAAACAGAAAACCTAAGGCATACAAAAGCAGATGGATATAAAAGGCAAGCACAGCCATCACCACTATAACCCGAAGGATCGAAACAGCAAATTGGATACAAAATTAACAGCTACAAAGGCCAATGAAACAGGATACTCATTGCAACCACGGAACTATCTCCAAACATATTCTATTTCGGCAGCTGGTCAAGAGAACTAATGAATGAAATTAAACTTTTGAAAATTTCGTCCAATGGTGCCCAAATGATAATATGCAGAACAAAGAATAATGGTTCACTCCCTTTATGTGAATAGACTTTAAAGATAAATGGATGGAAAAGTAGAAAGCTAAAAGAGACAGCAATCAAAATTTCTCTTTTCCTATCTTTTCTAGAATCGCGGAAAACCTACGATTTGGAATACACAAAATATTCTCAGAGTCCACATATGAAATTGATAAAAACAACAACAAACGGTTAAACCAATAGCGCATGTTAGGGTTTTATTGGTGATAAACCATAAACCTAGATTTTTTCACACCAAAAACATTGTTTCGCCATACCAGTTACAAATACGTATTTTTAAGATTCATATGACTCTGATTAGAAGAACATAAGAACGAATCGCATCAAAAATTTAAATATACGAAAAAAATAGGTCAGAGTATTCACCTTGGAACAAGCACCGAATGAGAGACTCAAGTGGGAGACAATGCGTAGCGAGAATAAGAATTTATTACCTTCGATCAGAGGCGTCAGCTGCCGCAATCTGCAATGGCATCGTGGGAAGAAGATGGCAAGCAACACGGCGTTCGTTGCGGTCAAATCCGGCCCAATTATGTCGGTGGCCGAAAAACTAAAATGCCTAACTTTCTTGACTTATTATTTTTTTTTTAAATAAAAGTTTCTGCAAACGAGAATTTTTCAAAGAAATGAGCAAATAAGTTATTTTCCATTGTGGGATATGGACATTTCTTGTCTTTTATCTTGTCCTGGAATCATCTATGGCTACCCACATGTGATTGTATCTTATGTTGTGTAGTGCAGAATTCCATCAAGTTCCAATTCCAAATTACAATTGTCCTACTCTTCCTCATTTGTTTTTTTTATTCCAGAAAATTAAGTGCAATCAAGCGGCATAAATAGGGAGACCCAAATTGGCTTGACCGGTAGGCAGGCCACCTGCTGTTCAAAGTAGCTAAGGTTCGAAGCCCTCCACCCCTAATTTAACAAACTAACCACTAACCCATGTATCAACAAAAAAAACGGCATAAATAGCACTGGGACTCTCCTGACATGGGAGCATTTAACCCATAATTTGAAATTTTGGGGACCTAATAGATGTGAGTATGTACATGCCATTTTAAATAAACAGCCAAAATAAGGAATTTTTTTTCCAATTTAAGCGAAATTCGAATTTGATTTCCAATTGTACACACTCTTCAAATTCAATTCTAAAATACACACAATCCTTTAGGCGTCGTTGACACATTAAGCACTCTTAGCAACAGTGTCTAATGCCCATTGTCCTGTTTATCTCGATAACATGATGAGTCATTAGCCTATGTGGCTAGGGCTACTTTGACTTAGGCGCTCTTAAGGACATCGCTCTAATGTAAGGCTCACTCTAACAGGAGAAACTAGGGCTCGAAACTATATTCGATTTTAGGCGTTGTGGAATTGAGCACTTTAGGCTTATTAGGCAATTATTGCTGACTCAGCATTCGTTATATCTTAAAATTTGACACTGGGCATTATGTTTTGTTGCTAAGAGCGCCTAACTAATTCTAATTGTGTGTATTTTGGAAATTGAATTTGAAGAGTGTACAATTAGAAGCAAATTTTAATTTTGCTTAATTTGGAATTTTTTTCCAAAATAAGTACGCTTACTCCTAACTACTGAGCAGTTGAATCAGTAGAACAGAGCTAAAGAAAGAGCAGACCTGCAGATCAAATGGCTTCTGCTACCTGCACTGTCTGATACTACTAAACAATAAACATTAAACATAGCTATTATTAGAATCCAGATATATACCCTTCTGAGTAACCTGCAACTCGCCAATTCCCTACATAGGATTCAGGTATATATTCTTATGTTCTGCTTTCGGTATGATTTATACTAGCATCTTGGGTCAAGATCAGGTACAAAGTTAAATTTTGATATAAAATATAAAATTCGTCAAAATCATTTTATAATTCGTCAGTTTATTTTATAGTTCGTCACCTTTCGATCCGAAAAATGAAAAAAACGAGCTCAACAATGAAAAGACGACATAGTTCGTCAGTTTCATTTTATAATTCGTCACCAAGAAAAATACACAAAAAATCAAGATTTAATCTCATTCATTCAAATCACAAGATCAATGACTATGATTAGTTTGTATTTTGTACCAAAAAATTAACTTTGCACCGAATCCTTAAAATCATAATTGATAAATCACTTTGAGGGATGACAGAAAATTTCCAGATCATCCACACGTCTAGTAATGAGCTACATATTTTGAATTGCTAGTTGAAAATAAAGGCTGCATATAGCCATAAACCATGCTAATTAATTTTTGTCAAAATTTTGAGCGTAATAAAATTTAGTATTTAGGATTCTATGAAAGGAGGAAAAATTAGTGTGAGGCCCAAATTGCATTAATTAATTAAGTGGGCGTGGGCCTAGCTAAACATCACGGCTCTCCGACCCAAACTGTAGCATTAAATGTCAGAAGATTATTAATTAAATAAATTTTCAAAGCTTATTAATTAAACTTCAAAGAGAATTAAATAATGAAACTCTAACAAGGTTATTACAGCCGGCGTTACTACCTAATTTTTGTCCGGTAGCTCATACTAATCGCCATTAACCTCGGGGTGGATTTGTAACCTTTTAAAACTTGAGGGACTAAATTGATATACATGTTGGACATCAGAACAGGACCACTTGACCTTGTAATCAATCCTCCACAGCATCGCTCTGCACTGCAAGTCTCTCTCTCTCTCTTTGTTTATCTTTCTTCCTCTTCTTCTCCATCATCCATCTTCGTCCTTTTCAGTTTCTAGAAGCTTGAAGCCATGTCCAGGCACCTGCAGGTCCTGCCGAAGCTCCGATCCACGACCGCCAAGCTCCACCAAGCCGCGGCCGGGAAAGAGAACGCCGACAGCAACGTCGTGGTTACAAAACGGAGCCAGATTCATCAATCGGAGAATAAAGAAGTCAGTAAGAGCGATGAGAATTGTTTAAATCCGAAAATCGACGAGAGTGATCATAAATCATGCCAAACGCCCAAATCGGACGCGAACAGGATTCCGAAAACCCTAAATTGCCCGCCGGCGCCGAAGAAGCCGATTAGGCGAGCCGGCGTGCTGTCGTGTAAGCGGAAATTGATGCCGGAACTGGAGTTCTTCGAGGCCGATAGGCATAAGGAAGTCGATGAATTTTTTAGATCGAGTTTCGAGAGGATCTCAGCCGCCACCGCTAAAAGAAAGGTCGCTGCTGCTGCTGCTGCCAGCGTGGCTGGATCGTCTGCTTCTTCTTCGTCGTCGTCTTCGCCAGCACCTCTGCCGCCGCCTTGTAATTATGTCTGAGTATGTATACATCTAATTCTCAAATAATTCAGCTCTCTCTCTCTCTATACATCTGTGACTGCAGGTCCGGCGAGAGATTCGCCGGCAAAGTATCCCTCTACCTGATCCGAGATCTGATGATGAAGATGATACAACATAACAACGTCTGATTATTACTCTTTTGTTTTCTTTACGTTACAATTATTGCATCAAACTGTATGCTTTGTGTGTATATATCATGTATTGTAGTAGTCTTACCATTTGTTTCGCATTCCGAGTTCGATTTTAGAATATCTCATTTCGCCAAATGTTTTATATCCATCGCGTCTCGGGTTCATATGCATCGTCAGAAATTACTTAATTGACTCTGATGAGTCTGATTTGAGGTTTTGAAGTTGAAATCGAAAGATGGACCAAAATTCAAATGGTTGTGTTTGATGATTTGGGTATGTGGATGGGGGGAGACGTGAGGTAATTGAGTTTGATGATTTTGACTAAATTTATTATCACAAGTTTGAGAGGGAAAATTTGAAATAATTTTCTTTAGATTTTATATAATTTAATTGATTGAATAAAGTGACATTATCTAGAAAGGGCTAGAGATGAGGCTAAAAGGCTCAACTTTTTTAAAGTGTGACTGATCCTTACCGCAGCACTTGTCTATGTTCTTATTCCTCGGCTTACTGTTGCTCATCATTTTCTGCATAAGTAGACGCGCTTGTAATAAGTTGTAGTAGTAAGTAATAATTTGTATTGTCAAACCTCGTATGTTAATCATTCTACCTTTTGACTTAAAAAAATTCACCCCATGTGAAATTGTGACAATTTAAATGGTAAATAATACAGTACGTAGTGAACTGTGTTTTAAAATAGTTTTATTTAACGTGGACAATAGCGGTAGTGTTTGTTTTTGTTTAGCATAGATGGGATCAAGGGCCCCCCATCACTTATCATGATTACCAAATTTAGTGAGATGTGTGAAATACAATAATAATCTCCCATATATGTGTAGCAAATTAGCATGCTGTAGGAGTATTTCTTTTAAGGCCAAACTAAGGACAACTACCCTACATGATTCCTTTAATAGTATATGTCATAAAGTTTTTAATAAAGTGAGTTGCATGTTCTCATCATGTTCTTATGTGTGATCATTCATTTTCATTTACACTAAGCTAGCTACAATCTTCTCACCACATTTTTTTAATATATAATTTTGACACTAAAATGATAAAACAATGGTTATCTTGTGACATACATTTTGGATTGGATTCTTTGATTTCAGAGCACCAAAAGATGACAAAAACAATAACATTACATGGCCCAGAGGGACAGTGACACAAAGTTGTATCTGTCCTTGTCCTGAGTTTCTGCTAGACAACACTGGATAGTTCGTAGTAGTATAATTTGTAGAAGAAGAAGATGATGATGATGACCATGTTGCTGTTATTAGGCCAATTTTTTGAAAGAGTTCACTGGAGTTGCCCAGGAGTAGATCTCAGCAGGAGCAATGGGAAGGTTCAGTGGAGGAGGCATGCCGTAAAGTTCAGAAACGTTGAGGTGGCAGTGGTGACTAAGGGCTTTGTTGCGCAACTGCTGGCTCTGCAATGCTGCAACCATTTCTTCATCTTCTTCATCAAGAGGCAGGCGATCAAAGGTGGCATTCATGAATGTGGCTGACATGATGACAACAGGTCCCGACGCAATAAGAGCACCAACAACCCTGCCTCCAACTACTTGGCCTTGTGATCCGACTAAGTACACTGTTAGTCCTGTGATGCCCGGAGGGGCAGGAGGCGGGAGGACAGATCCCAGGAGAGAAAGGATCTCAAAACGACCATGGAGAGTCATTATGGCACCTGATGAAGCTGGTTGACGGAGACTAACATTGGTCACGCATCCATTAGCACTCAGAACGCATAACCCTCTCTGTTTTCTTTTTGCAAAGTTGGCAAGGCTCTCGCAAACATCGCAACCTGAGCTCACTTCCACCATTTGGGCACGAAGAGCACTGGCACTGTCACGAGTAATGATGATGGGAGGCTTGGGCTTATTTTTGGATCCTGCAGGCCTGCCACGGGGCCTTCGGGCAGTCTCGCTTTCAGCTGCTGGCTCAGCCTTGACAGATGTATTCGATGAAACAAGCATTTGTTCAATATCTGGTTTTTGATTGTTACAGTTGTTTTGCTCCTGGTACTGGTCCAGTGTAGACTTAGACAGAATCGCACAACCAGCCATTGCTTGTATATTTTTTTTCGTCAGAAACCAGGACCTGTGATCTTACAGGATTAAATGAAATGACCGTCCTGAAATGTCTGCAGGAAGGGAGTATAAGTAGTGAGTATGCGCGTGTTTATTTTATGTCAGAAACCAGAATGAATGAATGCAACAATTAGGAGACCAACCTCATAGTTAATAACATTTTTTGCTTTATTCCAGCCGCCTAACCCTCAACAAGTTCCTCTTCGTCATGTTAATTGTCTTCCCCAACAGATACCCAATTCCTAATAAATAATGCAAACATCTACCACACATAACCTATCTGCATCGGTAAACCTCACTCTAGTCTAAAGATAACATAAAAGAAAGGACTACATTATTACCGCTCCAGGGGATACATGAATTCAGGACAAACAACATGGAAAATCATGCAACATTATGACCATGGTACTAAGTATGAAGCCTGCGAGTGACATTTTAGTGATTATTGGTCTATAGTGTATACAACAAATGAATAGAGGCAAGATGTAAAGGGGTCGAAGAAGTTGACTACTTGACTAAATAACCTAAGTGACAGAAGCAGTGGAAATATATGCAAATTTTAGATCTCTCCTGTCCCAAGAGGTTGCCTTGAGGTATCCCCTGATGCCCACGCTCGATAGTCCTTTACAAGCTGGTAAAAATTAAAATATGAACATCTGAGATAAACGTGAGATATAACAAATTAGGACAACATTGGAGGAAATAAATATTCAATTTCTTTGTTGTACAAAATTTTGCACCGGTGAGTTTTTCCATGGATAACAGTGTTTAATCCACACTCACACAAATGAGGCTACTGTTACACCCCCTTAAATACAAGGAATCATAAGGATCTTAGCGTTTATATTAGTAGAAGTTACGGACCATGAGAACATGTTTCATCAAGAACTGTTACATCCCTTAACCTATAAAGTAATAGTAGCATTTTAGGTTTCGTTGTATGAAGTGATTTTTAGTGCAACTAGATGTTATATGCTCATTTGGTAACTGCATTGGACAGGGCAGTTCAACAGTTATGAAGGGATAAATTCATCATAGCATCACACCATGGAAGGATATAAGTTTGGTTATATAGCATCTGATCTCTTACGTAATGCACTTATTATGTTTCCTCATTCGCTTTATCCATGCTTCAAACACCCTGTTCGGTTCTTGAAAATTGAAGGATGGAAAGCAAATGTAAAGGAAACTGAAATTTTGTGTTTGGTTTGTCGTGGAAAATTTAAATACAATAAAGACGCACAATATAAACTTTTCCACACAAATTTCCATAGATTATCATTTTCACCCTTATTTCCATTTCAATTAAATTTTCCAAGATCCAAACAACGCATAAATACATCTTTAATTTGCACTGTTGTCTATACAAATCAGCATGGTTAGTATGCAACTGAGGCGATTAGATTGTTTCCATTTCAGGTATATTTGCAGAATGCACCATAGTAAGATCTAAGTTTTGGCAAATAGGCAAAAGCCGCAGAATAAAAACACATCGACTTATGTTACCTGTGCCATAAACCGCGGTAACATAAGCTTCAAGATTTGTTCAAGTACTTGAGTCCCGGTTGATTCTATAGCTGGCACTGGAATTGCTCTAAAAGCAAATGGGATGTCAATAATGACCTGCATCCAACAAAGAGCACAAAACATATGGGTATGAGTTGGATGTTGGTCTAGAATGTTTACGACAGTTACACATAGAACAAGCAAATTCCAATCTAACCTCAATAAGTGTGTCCGAGGTTAGCTTTTGCTCCGTAAAGTTGCCCGGTATGCTGCTGCACGAAATTTGATTCACCATTGAAGCTGCATACCCATGGTTAATGTCAAGGTCTATACACTGAAAATGCTCATGTCAATTTATGCTCTAATATCTATTAAAATGATAACACATACTAACAGCTAAGAATCTGACTGCCTACAGTTTTCTGCGGTAACTCAGCATTGTTTGAAAATGTGTATTGTGCAAGTCTATAGTGCAATCTAAAGCACTTCAACCTGCGGATACAAGTAACAATCCCCAAGTTTCATTCTTCCCCGTTTCACAAAATCACAAGTTACTCACCTTCAAACTTGTCATTCTGCGCCACAACAATGGGCGATCCTTGTAGCTGTCCTTGCACCAAAAACACTAAATTCAAATCAAATAAACACAATCAAAGCTCTTCAATTACATAAACAATTAACAGCACCCGCACACACCTTACAAGATAATAGCTTTATACAACACCCGTGAGCCTGCTCCTCCACTCGAACCAATAAAACCGGACAAATCTCGAAAGCAAAGAACTTGAACGTATACACATAACACCTGAAAGTATTGTCATCAACCCTCTCAATCCTCTCCCCATCCAACACAGAATACTGACTAGCAGGCAAGCTCATGTACTCCACTGCAACCAAAAGCACAACTCAACTAATGAAACACTAAACCTCAAACAACCTAATTACAAAAACATCATTCAAATCAAACAGACACACGGACATACTCAAAGGCCTCTCCAGCTGCTTGACAGTAACCGACTCCACTCTTCTGGCCACAAATCTAGCCTTCGGAACGGTCGAGCTCGCACAGACCATGAACTGGGTCTTGTAGGAATCACTAGCGAATGAAATATGCCGAACTGGGTTTGACTTTTTAAGATTTGTGGATGTGAATGAGCCGAGATTGAGATGCGTGGAGGACGGTGAAGCAAGCGCCATTAACCCACAATCCCAACTCCAATTCAAACTACTTCCTCACTCTCCCGTACTTCAGCGCTCAACGATTCACAGCGAAATCGAGCAAATCACTAAACTTAATCAGATGAATTAACGAAGCACGGAGTTCGGGAGAAGACTGAGTGAGCTCCGAGACGAGCCGGCTCACTTTAGCCGTTCATTAACCTACGCGTGTTATCTCACTCCACTAATTATCTGAGTTAAAATTAAATATTTAATTGTATAAAATATGTCCCAACAGACACTCGGTGTTTACTAATATTTCAAATTACCGAAAAGTTCAAAATTTTGTTTTTAAAATTTTAAATTGCGAGTTGCTTCAGTAGTTACCGAATGTCGGTTCATGCGGATGAGGTGAGATATGGAAAATTTGGGGGTTATTGCCCTGATTGCCCCTCTTTGAAACTCAAAACACCCAAATGCCCTTTCTTTGAAACTCAAAACACCCAAATGCCCTCTCTTTGAAACTCAAAACACCCAAATGCTCTCTCTTTGAAACTCAAAACATCCAAATGCCCTTCTTGAAACTCAAATAATCAGAATGCCTCTTTTTTTTTTAATGTTTTTGGTTTTTCCAAAACTGGGAATGTCCCTTTTTAATGTTCTTGGTTTTTCCAAAATTGGGAATGTCAATTTCAATATTCTCTGTTTGAGGAAACCGGGAAATATATCAAAACATACCCTTTCATTCGTCCACATTTCGTCCACGCATGCCCTAAACCCGGCCACGTAATCCTTTTTTTATGTTCCCAGTATGAGGGAAATCGAGAATATTATAAATTGACATTTCCGATTTTGGGAGAACCGGCAATATTACAAAAAGAAGCATTCTGGTTATTTGAGTTTGAAATTGTGTATTTGAGTGTTTTGAGTTTGAAAGACAGTCAATCGGGGCAATAACCCAAAATTTGGGGGAGAGAGGAAGAAGACGACGATAATGGAGTTATGGAGGGGAGACGGAGAGATGTACATGTCAATTTCAACTGTTGTTTTGGATGAAGATGATCTGACAAGTGTCATCAGCATGACCTCTGCTTCATCATCTTCTTATTCTGATTCTTCACTCATATTGGATTCTGCTTTTCATCCTCGATCTTACTCTTCCTCCTTTCAGAAGTTGCGTATTTTGAGTGTGTAGAAGTTGATACATACTTAAGATGGCTGTTGCGGAGCTGTCTCCATCGTATGTCAACTCTAGGCTCTCCGCTACTCAGGCGCCCTCGCTCGCCGCTCCGGTCTCTTATCGCCGGCGACTCGCGCTGCAGCGACGCGCCCGGAGTGCCGTTATTTCTTGCTCTGTTGCTCCTGAGTAAGTGAAGTGTCGTTACGGATTTTGTGGTGGATTTTTTGTTCAAATTTGTTTGGATAAGGAAGGTTTGTGAATTGCAAGTTTTGTTATGTTTCGCATTTTGAGCAGGCAAGTTAAGGCTCCGGTTGTTGTTGAGGACTCCAAGGGAAAGCCAGAGTGTTATGGTGTGTTTTGCCTCACGTATGATCTCAAGGCTGTAAGTTGTTTCCTACAATGTTTGATAACAAATCAAAGTTTATCCCAATTATCATGTTGTAAAGTACCGGTGTGTTATGCTGGGTTTCGAGTTGAGTATAATCTTGAGTAAATGATGACAGTTTCATGGCAGATTGTTTAAGCTGGTTAGCTAGTGTTTCTGTTGTTGATCAGAAGATGACACTCTGAGGCATTAAGCAATGTAAATTGTTTGTCTGGATATTCACAGATTTATTTTGTTCATATGCTCATAGGTCATTGAGTGACTGCTTGGAACTATTGCCTTTATTAAGAATTTAGAATTCAAGTGTTTAGGGATGCCTTGTGAAACTTTAATCCTGATGTATTACATATTTAAACTTCAAACACAGTATGTCATGAGCTCTTGTTTCACGAGTTTCTGCTACTGTTTCAGTCCTTCTTTGTTACTCTGTTTAGCTTAAGTTGTAGAAGTACTGAACAAAAGTTGAGTTCCTGTTGCCCCACGTCCAGATCTTTCTGGGAGACCTAAGTTGTTACATGGAACATGAACACTTATTGTCAGTGTTCTCCTTGTCTCCACATTTTTGCGTATAGTAAGGTAGGAAATGTTTTATCTGTGATCTAAATGCAGGAAGAGGAGACAAAAAAGTGGAAGAAACTAATTAATGTTGCCGTCTCGGGTGCTGCCGGAATGATATCTAATCATCTGCTTTTCAAAGTAAGGAGGATTATGAATCTGTAGTGGTTTATAACTGCAGCTGAATCATAATCAGTCTATCTCTACAACATCAATATGTCAATTGTATTCATTTTTTAACTGCTTTCATGACTTACACTTCTAATGTTCATCGATTATGTTTCTATCAGCTTGCATCTGGTGAAGTCTTTGGGCCCGACCAGCCCATTGCTTTGAAGTTATTGGGTTCACAAAGGTCTTTTGAAGCTCTGGAAGGTGCCATTTCAAATTGATATTTTTAAATGTTTCCTTAGCTCACTATAGTATGCATAACTGGAGGCAAACATGACACCTTCCTTGCATGTTTGTTGAAAACAATATTAATAGCTTTAGCAGATAAATGATTGGATCTCAGCAAGGCCGTATGTATGTTGACTGTGATTTTTCAGTATAATAGACTCTATGGCAGTTGACATGTTTTCTATGGTCTAACCTTTTTTCCTTAATACATGCAGGAGTTGCTATGGAGTTGGAGGATTCGTTATACCCTTTGTTGAGGGAAGTGATCATTAGCATTGATCCGTATGAAGTCTTCCAGGGAGTTGAATGGGCTCTGCTGATTGGAGCAAAACCTCGAGGTCCTGGAATGGAGCGTGCTGACTTACTGGACTTGAACGGGCAAATTTTTGCTGAGCAGGTGATTTCACATTAGCAATGCCTACTCAATGGAATGCAAAATACCATTACAGAGATTCAAAAATTTCACTAATGGATTAATTATTTTGCCACTGTAGGGAAAAGCTCTCAATGCTGTTGCATCCCATAATGTAAAAGTGATAGTAGTTGGCAACCCTTGCAATACCAAGTAATATTATTGAAATGTCATCTTCGGCTTCATGTTGTACGTCATGATGCTTGTTATGATCTCATCTTTTGTCTCCTTGCAGTGCATTGATTTGTTTAAAGAATGCACCAAACATACCAGCAAAGAATTTTCACGCCTTGACGAGACTGGATGAGAACAGGGCAAAGTGCCAGGTTAGTTTGGATCATTTTGATTGAAATTTGCAGCTATTTGCGCATCGAAGTTATACTGACCATTCAATGTTCCTGTTGAAGCTTGCCTTGAAAGCAGGAGTATTTTATGACAAAGTATCAAATGTGACCATCTGGGGAAACCACTCGACTACTCAGGTGATTTCTTATTTAAGTTTATAGAAATAACAAATAAGTTCACACAGTAAGATGCTTGGACAGATTTTTGAATATGTTATAATTCATTGCCCATTAACAATTAAGATAAAACTGTTTAAGTGCAGGTTCCAGATTTTCTGAATGCTAAAATCCATGGCGTACCTGCTAAAGAGGTCATCAATGATATCAAGTGGTTAGAAGAAGAGTTCACAGAGAAGGTCCAAAAGGTAAAAGATATGCTAGTTTCACATGACTCAATATGTGTCACTGTCACGTTTGGCTGTGGTACTTTCAAATGTATGTTATTGTTTCCTTCATGAAGTACCAAAACCTTATGTACAGCGAGGAGGGGAGCTAATAAAGAAATGGGGAAGGTCTTCAGCTGCATCTACTGCTGTTTCAATTGCAGATGCCATAAAATCATTGGTCACTCCTACTCCAGAGGGCGATTGGTTTTCTTCCGGAGTAAGTTCATGCACAAATGAAGTTGATCCAAAGAAACTTTTGCAGTTATTTGCGTAAAACAAAAACAGTTATTGCCATAGTAATTTTTCGGCATTCTAGTAAACTACTGACTTTTACCATGATTATATAGGTCTACACCAATGGGAATCCATATGGAATAGCAGAGGGTATCGTATTCAGTATGCCGTGCAAATCTAAAGTAAGTTCTATTTTTGTCACAGGGGTATTCCGATTCTTACAACACACATTATCCTCAGTGATTTGTTGTTGATCATTTTTCTAGGGAGATGGAGACTATGAACTTGTTAAGGATGTTATATTTGATGACTTCCTTCGTCAGAGAATCGCTAAGGTATTTTTAATGAGAAATGGTTTCATGGAATGTTCCCCGTTGGAATTTAGACATTGATACTCACTACACTGAGAAAGAAAGCTTAAAATGACCAATAACGGAAAGTGAGCAAACCTGTTTAGACTGGGGTGGTAGTATATTATGCTATCCATTACTATCAACTTCTTAATCATAATAATTTTTTTCAGTCTGAGGCCGAGTTGCTGGCTGAAAAGAGATGTGTTGCTCATCTGACAGGAGAGGTAAGAGTTAAGACGATTGTTTCGCCAAATATTCTCAACTTCTGATACTTGCCACATCGTGTTGGTGTTGTAATGTGGAAATATACTTTTAGACCCGACATTGAGGCATGTAATTTTTTTCTCTGTTCAGGGCATTGCGGTCTGCGATTTACCAGAAGACACTATGCTCCCAGGAGAGATGTAACTAGCAGTCTAGCACAAGCACTCTCCTTGCCTCTCCTTTGCGGCCGGCACTCTTCGATAGTGCTTAGCTGGTCAATAAGTGATGGTTGTGGAAGTGTGCATTAATATATTACTTGGAAAATAAGTTGCGAACCATACAAATGTGTTAGGCTGAAAAATACTTTACATCATCTTTTTGACACTATTGAGTTGGAGGAGTATGTGAACCATTTAAATTTTGATCTATAGAATCAGAACTTGTCACGCCAGTCTACAACAACAAAACGACAATAAACGCTATCGTTCAATGTCGTCATAGGTTTATGGACTCCGTATATCTTTCAATCATCAAACAATCATAATGTTGTGCTGATCTTGGTTTTGGGGCGAATCTTATCGCAATTCGAAATTTTCTGGCTGTATTCGTTGTCAGGTTTATCAATTAGGATTTGGTCGGCAATTGCGATAAAGGGGTTTTGGCTGCAAGCAGCTCGAATTCGACATGAATGTGCTTCCGCTGACATCAGATCGACTAGGGCTTTCTGTAAGTAGTTAACGATTCTCGACATCTTTCCTCCCTACGTATTTGACTATTAACTTGTTGTCGTTCTTCTGATCACAAAATTGATTATCTGGGATTGCGTTTCTGGGGTTGTGTTCAAAATTGGTTTTGTTGCCCTTTTTATTTTATTGAAACATTCATGTGTTAGGGCAAGATTCCTCTTTTGGGGCTTGTAGCTAAATACTTGAGTTTGTGTGGAGTTGGAAAAGCTTGTTGCTTGCGTTTGAATGCTGCTCATGATATAGTTGTGTACATGGGTAGAGGAAGATGGTCTGAGAAAGTTATGGTTTGGATTTAGGGAGTTTTTGTATGCCAGTGCAGCATTCTGAACAACTGTATATTTGATGTTATGCTATGTAAGTTGACCGCCATTTGGCACTTTTATGCTGTTCGATGTGAATTTTACAGCTAACTATAACATTTAAGAGACTTCTGAGTTTCTGACTGATTGATAAAAAAGAGCGAGTGTGAGGGCATCAGGATTGCATCTTTTCTGTGCTGTTAGCTGACATTAGATTCTGCTATGAACATACTATCCATAAGGAATACTCAGGATTTACTTGTTGTCATGATTGTAATCGACTGACGATGTATTCATGACAATTTCAGTGATGAGCGGCATATCCTGTACAAAATGCATGAATTCTCCACAGTGGATGGCTTTGTGGAGATAAATGAAAGCTTAGCAGATATGATAAAGTACCTGGCTAATGAACCCTCAGTTGGTCTTTTCTATGTTCAGCAACACACGCAAAATGTAGTACCCAACGTCATCAAACTAAAGAATAAAATCTCAGACAAGTCTCGTGAAACAGCTCTTCACACTGAAGACTTGGAAGATTCCATAGCCATGGTGAGCTCAATGAAGGAATGCGGGACGCATATCGTCCAGGGCATGATCGGAGACATTAATAAGACTCTAGCCATCATGTCAGTCAAAGAACCAAGAAGAGGGGCTTTAAAAAGCCAAGGTTCAAGTTTTAGCATCGGAAAAGGTACTTCTTGGGATCCATCCACTTGGGGTCGAAGCCCATTTTCTTCACAGCAACAGAGTGGAACAAGCGGCAATTATATCTCAACCGTGTTCAAATCAGCCAAAGAAAAGGCAAGTAATCTCAAATGGCCACCATTAGATATCATGGATCCGAGACCAAATAGTCATGACGAGACACCGTCTGCTTCTGGACTGGTAGTGCCACTCACAGCCATACGCACTAGCTCCAGCCTTTCAGCTCCTGAGTGCAATGATTTACCTGTGTCAAGTCATACAGAAAACGAGCCGCAAGAGGAAACAAACAATGTGGATAGACTTCCTAGTCAAGATCTCTTGCTTCTGGCTGAGGAATATGACAAGTTCAAAGCCGGTAGAGAGGCCAAACTAAGAGAGTGGTTGGAAGGGAACAGCAGCGTGAGTAATGGAAACGGAGAGAGCCACACATAGCCATTTTTCAGCCGCACGGCATGGCTCAACTGTTAAATAAGCTCTCTAAAACTGTTGTATAATTTTTGATTTTTTGCAGTCTGTCCATAATGATCGCACACATTAACCCTTTTTTTTTACATATGTAATGTACTGTACAAGAAGCATGTTGCACCGCCTTCCTATCTAATAATGCCTTTCAAATAATTTATTTCAGCTCCTTTAAAATAGGTTACATATTGTTTCGCCCGACTGCACGCTAGTTCACATTCCACTATAGTTATTGCAACTAAGCACTTTTCGATGCATTCCACCATTAAAGAGCAGCTCCAAGTTGTGACACATGATATCATTTGGATGGCAACCTTGCACGTTTGATCTGCTGATGGGCAATTTGAAGGAGTGTGTTTACATATTCATTCAGCAGCCTCCTTGACTCTTCCGAGCCAACCCAAGGCCTTGAGATCAGACTGTTTTAGCTCAGCATGCGTCCCCAGCCTAGAAAATACACCAAGGGAGACACATGATCAGTTGAGAATTAAATTCAAAATAGGATAAAAAGTTTTGAGAATGAGATACTGGAAGGATATAAGTCATAGCATGATAAATGTTTTCTCAAATTGTCAACTTAACACCCTAATTTTATGTGATGTATTTATCAGGTTCGTGCATTTCTTTAAATGTGAAGAAAATAATCCTGGGTAGGTACTAGAGTATGAACAGAGTGGACTTACCCAAGGTCAGATGGAAGCCTGTAAGCTCCAATGCGCGTGCGCTTTAGAGAATGCAACTGGGTTAAGATATAAGAAGCAGTTAACAACAACAGTAATGACCAACATTAACACTTGTGGGTGGCTAAGAGACTCAAAATACACAAGCATGAAATAAAAGACTGGTGTCATCAAATTCATTGTACACAACCCGACTTGATGTTGACTTCATGGCAGTATTAACATTCTATCTGATTGAAAAAATTCCTACTAAAGATTTAATTAGTACCGTGAGACCCGCATTCTTAACGAGTTCTCGAACTTCATGATTTCGCCCTTCATGAACCTGCACACAAGGATTTGAATCTCTTACTAAAGGTTCATCGCCAGGGCTATATGGGTTTCATTTTACGGACAAGCAATGGATAGATAAATTTATAAATACGGATACTAAGTAGAGCATGCTAAAAAAAATTAGTGTTTACCACTATGCGAAGGCGGGCCCTAGATAAATCAGGCTGTTTAGGTAATAGCTCAACATAATCTGGAGTACAATGGACACCTTCGACAACTGTTCCCTCACTAAGTGATATCAACTGTTTCTTACTAACTGTTCCATCTATGGTTGCGATGTACCTATCATTAAGAGCTGTTTGTGAAAGAGTCCATAAAGCTTGAAAAGATAAAACAGCCAAGAGAGTAAATCAACGCAGTTGATAAAAAGAAAAGTGAAGTCGCTGCAAATGATTGCCAGAGCTTAAAATTGTTAAGCTTTTAATAGCCATTGCCAAATGTAAGACTTATGAATCAAGATTTCAAACATAAACAATATAATCAGATGAAAAAATTTCTTCAATGGCAAAAGAATAATGTAATTAAGGTTCAACACTAAAAGATAAAATGAAGACTGATGAAACTCACTCTTTCGATAAGTTGGAAGAGGGGTGTGAAAGAGCCTGTGCAAAGTCCCCTGAATGTGAGATTGAACAACAGTGTTACATAATAAGTTAATTAGATAATTATCATTATTACACAGAAATTGGCCAACCATCATTTGTGACAATGATTAACCCAGTTGTGGCAACATCCAGACGACCAACAGTAAATAGCCGTGGTTTCGGTTGTCCTGGATTTCTTTTGTCCTGCAAATGCAACAAGTAGTTCTAGTTCAATTAATTTGTGGAAAAAAATAGATTTCACACATGAGGAACTAACTTGCTTAGTCACTCACATACCCAACTTTTCAAATAGTCTTCAAAAAGACATATTACAGATTTTGTTTCATTCTCTCCAAATGAACAAATGTACCTGTTAAAAAGTAATCACAGTTAACTCCCCGACAAAGTTTAACCAGTTCAGAAAAAACATGATCAAACACAAAATACCTACGCACCCTTTTGGCTTGTTTAAAGCGAAATACACCTTTGGAGGCAATTTTTTGGGAAGTCTGTTTCCATTTACATATATTATGTCCCTTCCAGGATCAACTTTAGTCTGCAAGCCCCCATATTACAACTCGTATATCAAGCTAACAGTCTACCCGATAATACATGAGAAATTAAATCATGGAAGTAAACTAACCTGGGGAGTGTTGCAAGGTTTGCCATTAACAGTAACACGGCCTTCAAAAATAAGCTCCTCACTACTTCGCCTCGATGCAACTGACACCAAAGTTAAGAGCAGATATTGAGAATCATTTCAAATTCCAGAACAGCAACAACTATCAATTCTAAGGACTAAGATTTCTTTCGCATAACACAAAATACAAAACCCACATTTGGATCTGAATTCATCACTTCAATTTGACCCATTCTTTTGAACTTGTGTACTTTTTTATACTAGAAATGTGAATCCTCCCATGCAATCACTCCTGCCCTTCAATGCTTAAATTGATAGTTATCTAGAAAATGTGACGATTCTACAATGTAGGAAACGAGATTACCTCCGGCAGCAGCAAGAACCTTACTAAGTCGCTGCGGCGGCGTTCTGAAGTTCTCATTATAATATCTCCTCGCAGCCTTCGAATACCTAGGCTCAGCAGTAGGAACAGAGACCTTCGCCTTCGGGGCACTCCTCTGCACCACCTTCCCGCTCTTATTCTTCTTCGGCGTCGGCTTCGTCTCCGCCAACGCAGCTAGGTATCGAGCCGGCGGCTGGGACTCCATCGACAGGTTCCCCTTCTCGTCCCGAACAATCCATGGAATGAAAAACGGACCTGAATCAAGGTCCGATGGTCCGAATTTCGGCACGCTTGGAGACGAATCGGTGTCGGATTCGGACGTGGGTGGTGGCCTAGGGCTTGATGGTGATTTTTTGGGCTTGGAGGGTGCGAAGCTGATGTTGAACTCCGCGGCGATGCGGCGGATAGGGAGCAGCGCGGAGGAGTGGCGGGAACGGGAGAAGGTGGATAGTGAGGGTTTGGCGAGGAAGGATGATGTGAGTTGGAGAGATGAGATTGCCGCCATTGCTGCAGCCATTCGTTGCTTCGGCTGACGCTGCGCTGTGCTGCTTCGGAACGATGATATCCAAACGCAGCGTTTTGGTAACGCTGACGGGAAGCAATCTGCTGGTTTGATTTGATTTGACGGCCCAGCCCATATGAGTGAAACAGGCCTGATCCTCGACTAGGCCCATATGTTCAAATCTGAAATACAAAACATTGTAATCTTCTATAAATAATAAGATGATGTAAATATGACATATTTATTTCTTTTTTTCACAAAGAAATTATAATTTAATAATTAACAATAAATCGTAATTTAAATTAAATTAAGCAGCCAATTTGACATTATTCATTAGTTGCATTTCACCAAACTCTGTATAACGATTAGGTTGTCAACGGAATTGGTAATGCACAGAGCCTAATCGATCATATCTAACAATTTAAGATAGAATAATTGATTTTTACCAAATTCGACACAAATGGTTGAAAATGGAACAACATTAAGAAGAAGTGTCCTGGAAGCAAGCTAACGTTTTTATAGAGAAATTTCTCAATTTACTCAAATTTGGAATTTGAGTTTCAATTTTACATAATCTGCAGATTGGTTTCCCAATTTACACTAGTTTTCTAAGACGCCGTTGTTCCCAATTTACACTAGTTTTCTAAGACGCCGTTGGCAACGGCGTCTTAACATTAAGACGCTCCTGCCAACAGCGGCTTAAGCTTCGTGGCGTTTTTGCGCCAAAATGCAGTCATGTGTCATAATATTACCAAACAAGCGTAAGACGCTGTTGGGGACATCGTCTTACCTTAAAACGTTGTTGGTAGGAGCGTTCTAATAGAACGATGAAGAGAAAACTAGGGCTCGAAACTTAAGCCGATGTTAAGGACGACGTTTTAATAAAAAATAGATTTAAACGACCCACATCAGCGACTGACTCACATATTTTGGTGCAAAAACGCCACGAGGCTTAAGTCGATGTTGGCAAGAGCGTTTTAATGTTAAGACGCCGTTGACAACGACATCTTAAAAAACCAGTGTAAATTGGGAAATCAATCTACAAATTGTGTAAAATTGAAATTAAATGTTGATTTGTATACAATATGAAAATTTTTCCGTTTTTATACATGAAAGCCAGATTCAAAGAAACATCCAAGCTACATATTTTGCACCTCTTTCAATAATACATTTTTATTACAAAGGAATACATTGTTTTTTATACTTTTAGTAAAGATGAAGAAGCTGGTTCCAATTTAAGTTATCATCATTTCTGTCACATTCGTTTCGAATTCTATATGTTTTTTTTAATTAATAAAAGTTAAAATTATTTAATTGAGAGGTTGACCGCAAAGACCACTAATGCTTTTGCTTAGATTATGAAAATGTCTCAGATTGATTTGAAGGGGGAAACCGAAATTGTAATCCAGAAATGGTAAAACTAGCAACAAATTACCACATAGAGAAACCATATGTGAAGAATCAAAATAATTTCGAATTAAGAGGCAAAGTGATTAGTTCAGTGGTGGGCAATCCACCTGCGTCCCAAGTGACTCAGGTTCAAGTCCTCACCCCTCCAAAAAGGAGCAAATACTAATTATAACCCACTAATCCCATCAAAAAAAATTCGAATTAATATAATTAAAATGTAAGAAATTGACAGAAAAAAAGTGAAAAAGGTAAATGCGGAATTTCCAGGACAGCTTGCACTGAAGCATCATTCTAATCTCATCTACCAGCTGCTGCTGCTGCTGCTTCCTCTTCAACTTCCACTCACTCTCAATTCCATTCACCCTCTCTTCGAATTCGACTCTATAAAACATAGTCTGTCTGACTTCACTATCTGGAGAAGAAAAATGTCTGGTGACATGGAATGCAACAACTTGTTTGATCACATTGACGACTTGCTTGATTTCCCGCAAGACACTAAGAACAACTTCTTCTTTGTTGGCTGCAGCCCAGACCTCGCCGCTGAGCTTTCTATTCCGGTGAGTTAAGCTTATTTCTTTTTCGTTTAGTGTGTGAGACAGTCCCTTAGTAATTAATTTGTATTGCAGTATGAGGATATTGTGCAGATGGAATGGCTTTCGACATTTATGGAAGACTCTTTCTCAGCTGGGAACACCATGACTCAACAGCTCTCATTCACCAACGAGGAGGTAGCAGTTCAATTTCAGTCTTCTAGTCCAATATCGGTCCTCGAGAGCAGCAGCAGCAGCAGCAGTTATTTCTCGGACCAAAGCAAAATCCACAATTCTCGTGTAAAAGGACGATGTGGGAGAGGAGCCCGCAGCAAGCGCCCTCGTCCGCCTACTTTCAACCCTGGCTCAGCATTACAGCTTATCTCCACAGAGAACTTGAATGACTTGACAAATGCGAAGAATATGACCATGAAGCGGTCCTGCCCAGCTGACAGGAAATGCCTTCATTGCCAGATCACCAAGACACCACAATGGAGGGCTGGACCATTGGGTCCAAAAACCCTTTGCAATGCTTGCGGAGTTCGTTACAAGTCAGGGCGATTGTTTCCTGAATACCGCCCCGCTGCAAGCCCAACCTTTGTTCCGTCGCTGCACTCCAGTTCTCACAAGAAAGTACTTCAAATGAGAACCACCACCACCACCACACTCGATACTCCTGCTACCACATTGACCTTAGACGAGCCGGAGCTCATTCCAAACAAGGATGCAATGCTGGAGTACATGTAGAGCAAAAGATACATCCCACCTATGTCAGATTAGCTACCCATTGAAGAAAGTATTAGAATGATATTAGCCGTAAAAATTCAAAGTAAAGAAGGAAGGTTTAGCGTTTACAGTTTAGGGCATAGGGCTTTCGGCAACTATATGTGTGATATTGTGCTCTCTTAGTCTTAACACTACTTTGGTTTCAGGTCCTCCCTCATTTTAGGCCATTCTTTTTGCAGATTTCACAAAATGTATTCCCACTAGAAGTCCTTATAAAGTTATTGGTATACATATTGAGGAAGTATCGGTATCCATGTTTATCTACGCTTACTCTTACCATACAGTTTCGTCGTAGGGATTATTTCTAGTTTCGTCGTAGGGATTATTTCTTATGACGCCTCCTCTTTTATTGTTAGGTCAATCCTGATCGACTGTGTTTTCTTCATCTGATTTAAGTATTTCACTATTTGAATGTTATTGCATTAGGAAGACCTTTAAACCTTATGTACAAATACGTACAAAGCAAGATCTTTGAACCAAAGAAATAGACAAAAAGAGAAGAAGGGTGTGAAGCAATTCCACCACTTTGTTCACAATTGATATCATGATGTTTGCTTTAAGTTGAATTCTAAGTTAAGAAAAGGTGGAAATTAGGCCCCAATCCCACCAGATATAACTGACCCACATTTCATATCAAATGTTGGGTGCAAATTCATTACAAAGAAAAACCCACCCACAGGACACACTCAATTTGCAGGAGAGACTTGCACTAATCACCAATAGGAGAAAGATGGGTGATGTGGATGTGGTGGTCCTTAGGCTTCAATTAGTGAGTTGATAATGGTGGATTAGTTTATCTCATTAAATGGAGTTTCCCATGTTTGAATGTTTTGGTGCTGCATTCACTTCTCACCAATATTTACGCCTGGTTTAGCGGTTTGTTACAAAGTGGGAAAACTAAGAAAAATGGATGGAAACTCTCTTTTATTGGAATGGTTTTTATATTTGTTTTTATATTATTATATTTTTTTTTTGAAATGACTGGGTTAAAGGGGTTAGTATCTGTTCAACATTTAAGATTTTATGAAGACTTGAACAGACAAAGTCGCATTTCAGCCCGGTGAGCTCGCTCCACCTAGCTAAAGCTCGGTCCTCGTGTTTTTTTAGGGTTATTTACGGGAAAACACCACTATGTTTTGGTCGTTTCCCGTAAAACACCATTAAGTTTTTTTTTTACTCTTAAAACACCACTATGTTTACACAGTTGACCCAGTAGCACCAAAATTCAAATTCCGTTGGAGTGAACGCCCACGTGACTCTCACGTGACTTAAAAGGTGTTAAAGGGTATGTTACTTAAACTTAGTGGTGTTTTTGGGGAAATCACAAAAAACTTAGTGGTGTTTTAGGAGAAACCACAAAAACTTAGCGGTGTTTTTGGAGGAACCACAAAAACTTAGTGGTTTTACGATTGTTTAATCCAAAAAGTAACAATTCATACACGATGAATACAAAGTCGCATCCTAACAGCAACCAAACGTTTTCATCGACAAAAAGCAGTAGCATGTTCTAGGTTTTACTAACAAAAAGTTGCTCTTAAAAGAGTCAACATACATGCCATTAAAATTATCCTTGAGGCGCGGGATTCGTGGTTGACTTGCGAGATCCTTATTGTGATTCTCCTAAGTGTTAACACGAATTTCAATTTGATGCACGAGTCAAAATAGTTTTTTGTTTTAATTATTTAATTTTTTTAATATCACGTGAGAGTCACGAGTCAAAATAGCTTCTTTTTTTAATTATTTGATTTTTTTAAGTCACGTGAGAGTCACGTGGGCGTTAACTCAAACGGAATTTGAATTTTGGTGCTACTGGGTCAACTGTGTAAACATAGTGGTGTTTTAAGAGGAAAAAAAAACTTAATGATATTTTACGGGAAACGACCAAAACATAGTGGTGTTTTCCCGTAAATAACCCTTTTTTATTACTTAAAGTGTATTCCCGTTGCTCTCTATTTTTTCTAAAACTGGATTATCAAATACTGCGGTATGGATTTACGAATGGGCATGGGTCCGATTTAATTGGGCTTTTCATGACTTCAAAATAGGCCGAAAACGCTTGAGGCCCAATACCAGCGGAGACGGTGTCGGGAGCGTCCGATAAACCATAGCAGTAACGTGGGACGGAGTCACAGATGACTTAACTGGGACCCGATTGCATTGAATACGCGGCAAAGCATTAGTTACCCTTTTATTGTTTCTGTCTTGCATGCATCTTCGAATTGGTTGTCTTGTCCTCATTTGGGATGTCTCTCTAATTCCCAAATGCATTTATAATGTGAATTTATCGAGTTTGTCCCGTTTATATACATGCAATTAAGACACTAAATAGCACCATAATCATATAATTTATAAATGAATTCTATAGATTTTTGCAATTACATGGGAAAATAACTTTTGGGATCAGATTGAATATTATGTAAATGACAGAAGTAACCCCCTTATTAATATCATACTCATTAATCAGTCAGTGATAAGCTTAGCGACAAAGATTCGGATGTGTGGGCCGGCTGAAATTGACCCGGACCCAGTAAAATAAACCGAATCAAAAACAGCACTTGAAAAGGCTGTGTAACGGAACGTCATGACATAACGGAAGGAGGGACACTTAAACGGTGGTTATACACTCGACGCATTTTGTAGTGTCTGATAAAGCATTTTGGGGCCGCACGTATTTAGAAGGTCAAATATTATAAAATAATATAAATGATACTATTTGGTAACTCATCTAATTTTTAATTCCAGAAAAGTATAATATTATAAGAAAAACAAGATGAAGACAAAAATATACAACAACAAAAACGACAGAAATGCCACAACCCAACTACTTGGTGAGAGTGAGACAAGAGCAAAAGCTTTGGGAAAAAAAGTCAATTCTTTGACTTTTGTTTCTAAACTTTATTAACCAATTTAACTATAGTTAAGTTAAATATAGGTTTTGACCAAGGCTCTCCCTGAATTTCAGAGCCTAGTTACATCATAACTAGGTACTGTTTTTAGCTAATTTGAAAGGCTGAAACCAATAGAAATCACACACGTGTCTTCACGTGCAACTTAATAAACGCTAAAGCAAACAAGCTTATAAACCCACACGTGTGTCCAACCTAATTTCATTTATGTGTCCCTGAAAGTAAAATGATACTCACTTATTAGTAGTTATTAGTGTGGGTATGTAGGGTCTATTTGTTAAAAAATTCGTCAATTAGGGTGCTGGTCTGTAATTATTGATATCTTCATACCATAATCCGTAATAAATTAAAAAATATTAGGAAATGCAAACAGACTCCGTGCCAGTCGGTCCATTTCTTACGGAACAAGATCACACGAAATCTCAACTGTTCCCTTCGCTCAACATTATTTTATAATTAATAAAAACAAAAAAAACGATAAAAAACAAAGAAGCATTTTTTTCTTCGTCTTCTTCTTCTTCATCCTTCCACTGCTCCTCTCAGCTTCTCTGCCACACCACTCACCTCTGAAATTTGCAGAAACAGATACCCGATCGCATATCGATTTGTTCATCCTCTTCTATTCACTGCATTAGCAATTTTTTATTTTGATTTTGTTAGGTAAGTCGATATTTTAGGGGTTTATCTGTTTGTTTCAAATCTTGACAGAGAATCGTTTCGCCGTGTTTCGCGTGACCTGTTCAGCTTTTTCAGGGTTTTTGAATTTTCAGGATACGGTACTCGGTCAAATCCCTATGCTTCCGGCTCTTTATATTCTCGTTACAATTCAGTATTTAATCTCTGCAACACACTTGCCGATAATGCTGATACAGTAAGAAAGGTGAAACCTTTACACACTATTCTCGTGTTTTTCAGGGCATGTTTTTTTTTTCTTGTCTATATGTTTTCTCAAAATCTCAAGTGTTACTGCTTGGATTTTAATTAGGGCTTGTTTGTGTTATTGTCTGGAATCTGATTCTGTGGCTGATTGAAGTGAAATTTTGTTTCTGTGATTTTCAATTTTGCAGAATTGAGTTAGTGATATTGGATTTTCAACTCTACAATTCGATCTTCTTTGTTGGTGGTTAGGTTAGAAAAATGGCTAGTTGCGTAGATCCTGAGTTGTGGAAGGTCTGTTCAGGAAGCATGGTGCAGGTGCCTCTGGTGGATTCCAAGGTTTTTTATTTTCCACAAGGACATGCTGAGCATGCTAATGGTACTGTGAATTTTAATGATTATCCGGAGGTGCCATCCAT
This sequence comes from Rhodiola kirilowii, assembly GCA_033675215.1. NCBI lineage: Eukaryota > Viridiplantae > Streptophyta > Magnoliopsida > Saxifragales > Crassulaceae > Rhodiola > Rhodiola kirilowii. The sequence goes on along the minus strand of CM066203.1, from coordinate 7,767,539 downwards.
GGTAGAATGTAGGGTTGCGAGTGTCAAGTACATGGCTGATAGTGAAACCGATGACTTGTATTTGAGAATGAGGTTGGTGCCGTTGAGGATGAATGGTGTTTTTTTGGAACCGGAGGAAGATGATTTGGTTGGGAATTTTTGTCAGGATGGTGATGGTGAGGAGAAGATCCTTTCTTTTTCCAAGACTTTGACGCAGTCCGATGCCAACAATGGAGGTGGATTTTCAGTTCCTAAGTATTGCGCGGAGTCCCTTTTTCCTGCACTGGATTACTCAGCTGATCCTCCTGTACAGAATCTTCATCTTAAGGATGTTCATGGAATGGTTTGGAAGTTTAGGCATATTTATAGAGGCACACCGAGGAGGCATCTTTTGACTACTGGATGGAGTACTTATGTGAATCATAAGAAGCTTATTTCTGGAGACTCGGTTGTGTTCATGAGAGCAACGAATGGTGAGCTTTTTATTGGAACTAGGCGGCTTAATAGAGGGTTGGGTAAGGCTAAGTGTGGATGGACTCCTCCTGGTGGAAGTTGGGATTCTTCGCCTCACAGCGGGTATAGTATGTTGGAAAACGGGAGCATAGGAGTGAAGATAAATTATGAAATTCCAAGGATGAGTGGGAAAGTTAGCGTTGAGTCTGTGATTGAAAGTGCACAGCTTGCCTCTGCTGGGAAGGCATTTGAGGTTGATTATTACCCGCGAGCTGGTTCTGCTGAGTTTTGTGTCAAGGCATCGGGTGTGAGAGCTGCGTCGAGAACACATTGGTGCGCTGGTATGAAGTTTAAAATGCCTTTCGAGACGGAGGATGCTTCCAAAGTAAGCTGGTTCGCCGGGACAATACAAGCTGTTCAGTCTGCTGACCCGGGCCGTTGGCCTAACTCTCCATGGCGCATGCTTCAGGTATATATATTTTTACATACATAGTTTTCTGCTTAGTGTTAAGATATCACACCACGCGCGTTGTTAATATTGTTAGCTCTGGTAATGCAGGTGGCGTGGGAAGATTCAAATTTGTTGCATAATGTGGAGCGAGTTAGCCCATGGTTGGTTGACATAGTAGCCTCTAGTATGCCAAATATGCATGTGGTCCCATACTCACAGCCAATGAAAAGGTTGCGGCTAGCACAACCCTCGGATGTTCCTTCGAGCAGCCAACATCCTGCAGCATTGTACCCTCACGAATTCAATCCCAACCTCTCGTATTACTCAGTAGCAGATAATGCGCCTGCAGGTATACAGGGAGCCAGGCATGTTCAACTCGGACAATATCCTAACCTCAACAACATTTCAAATCCGCGTCAGGTTCCAGAATTTAGGCAACCATTCACTGCCCCACAGCCAGCACCTGTTAATATCACAAGTCGTCAAGGAAAGAAGGATATATCGAGCTTGTTGACTTTGGGAAAGCTTCCCCCAACCCCAAAGGAAAACGAGGAAACTGCATCTACTGGTTTTGTCCTTTTCGGCAAACGGATTGTGATGGAGGAAAAGATGTCACCAAGATCTTCAGTTGCTACAGCTAATTCTAACACATTGTCAGATGGAGGTGATATAGAGAAGGTCGGGAAATCTGCTGAAAGTTCCGGGTCTGGATCAGTTCAAAATAGGCAGGAGTGTTGCTCGTCTGGCACCGAATCTCCAGGCTGCCGTTCTTGCCCAAGTACTGAGATGGAGCCTCCGACATCAGGGTGCTTACCCTTGGAACAAAATGTGTGCCATCCATCTCTGAGCTCAACCATTTAGGTGATTTCTGGCCATCTTATTTCATTGTTAACCAGTTCAACAATTTTTTACTTATTGCTCAGCTTCAGTTTTACCTTAGCTTTAGATGGACAAAGTTGTCTGTTTTAACTTTGTGTTCACTCAAGATGTTAACCAGACTTGTGTATTTCTCTTTCTCAGATGTTATTGTTATGCGTTGGACATCATTTTGCTGGCTGAATTCAAATGTTATCAACTCTGAAAACGTAGTGCTTATAAAGCTTACAATATGAAACATTGCTTGTACGAAACACTGATGCTATTAGAATTAGAAATAATTTGGCAAGATTACAAACCACAAGATTACACATTGTATTGGGCATATTCATATAGTAAAATACCACAGACCATAATTTGTTTATGATCTTATTACACCATCAAACAGACACTAAACATGTTTTCTCGGAGGTCATTCCAGCAGCAGCAACACGGAGGCATTTATACCTGAACAGAACAGAAACAGAAAATTGATTACTACCAAGACCAAGAGTAACAGAAATAAAGGAAGCAAAAAAGAAAAAGAACAAAAAAGTTTCGCGCAAAAGTGCTACAGACTTCCATAGACACATCAAAAAAGAATTCAAGTGCAGGTGCATAAAACCAAGCCTGAAGGCTGTGGATTAGATTATCAAAACAAAACTAATACGAACACATGCTTACCACCAATCCAAGATATAAACTAAAAGCCAGCCTAATATACGAATAAGAAGATATGTTGTAGACAAGTAAAATAGTCATAAGAAGTTATTTTGGAACCACTAGTGTGTATAACTTGTAAATTGTCATGAGAACAGCAACAACATATGCTCAGATGTTTGGTCGATAATATACAGTCAGAATACATGATGGATTACGCATTGTGTTACTCACCAGCTAATTCAGCAAAATTTCGTACCAGTCATCTTTATTTACCATCTCTTATTCAGTTCTAATATATGATGGATCTAAGCTACCAAAAGTAAGGACTGCCAAATAACAGCACATGGTAACTGCATAGTTATCAATCAAATTACAGATCACACAGCTAGCAATCACCTGTAGAATCTGAATGGTGCCTATGATGACTGTGCTACTGCTATCCTACAGCTACAGTATGCAATTCAATTGTAAACAAACATCAAGCACAGTCCCAAGCAAATTGTTCTATCCTACAGTCTTTACAAGTTTGAGGAACGAAAAACCAATCCAAAATTCTGACTAAAACTAAATTGACCCTAAAATTCAAGCACAAAGTAAACAACTTACAACATAGTACAAATCAAACAAAACCAAATCAACGAGAGGTTAAAACTATTCAAGTCAAAATCAGAAACCCTAATTGAAAAAATTGAAACAAGAATCAGCATACAAACCTTTTGAATCAGTTATAATAAAGCTCAAGGCCCATGCCATCATGAATCTCATAGTCTCCAAGAGTAATATGATCCTTGTAAACATTATACCACTTCTGAATCCTGATCTTATCAGCCCTCGTCCCTGTCTGAGCCGCCACCAGCTTCTTCAGATCACCGATCGTGTCATCCTCGTTGCACTTAACCCTCACCTTCTTCCCCAATCGATCGTTCAACACCACCTCAATCATCTTCGCAAGCAAAATTCCTCAAATAACAGAATTAGGGTTTCACTTCAACCGCACAGCAGACAATGATTTACTGAGAAAGTTTCTAACTTTTATTGTTGTTTTGTTGCGTGTTCGACAAGCAATCTTAAAATCGCATGCTTTTGTGTAATTAAAATACTTTTGGGCGTGGATGCAAAATATTAAAAATATTGTTAAATTCCATCCAGAATATTCCTTTTCCTTATTCTTGGTATTCACTCCCACGCCTAAAACTTTATTATAATTACATTAAACACCCCTCCAGAAGCTTCTTGCGAATTTTAGATTCCGTGTCGCACGCGCATCAGATAAGCCGAAAGATAGAAACTTTCTCATCCACCGACTCTGACTGATTCTCGCGTTATAAATTCTCTCTGCTTTCCTGTTGAACCGAAACCCTAATTTTTTTTCTTTGAGGAATTTTGCTTGCGAAGATGATTGAGGTGGTGCTGAACGATCGACTGGGAAAGAAGGTGAGGGTGAAGTGCAACGAGGATGACACGATCGGCGATCTGAAGAAGCTGGTGGCGGCTCAGACGGGGACGAGGGCTGATAAGATCAGGATTCAGAAGTGGTACAATGTCTACAAGGATCATATTACTCTGGGTGACTATGAGATTCATGATGGCATGGGCCTTGAGCTTTATTATAACTGATTCAAAAGGTTCGTATGCTTACTCTTGTTTCGATTTTTTTCAATTAGGGTTTCTGATTTTGACTTGTATAATTAGGGTTTTTTTTAAAATACTTGTATTATGTAGTTATCTGCAATTGTGTAGCCATATGTTGGTCTTTGTGGCTGGGATTTGAACTTGGAAGGAACCTATGGACTGCTTGATTATAAGTTTGGATTTTGTCCTCAAATATTATGAAGATCTTGATGCAGTTTTGGTCCGGACTGTGTTCAAAGTTAGTGTATGATTGAATTGTAGACTGCTCATTGTTGCCAAATAGATTCTACAGGTGATTGTTGTGTTACCCTTGAATTGATTGCTAAAATGCAATTACCTGGTGATGTTCTGTGTCAGTATGCTATTGATAGACATTGAGGTATTACCTGATTGTTTTAAGATCAAGTTGATTCTATATGGTATTTGTTCGAGTTGAAGTGACTGACACTCAACCAGTTAGGAAAGCATCATGAGGTTTTTGTTTGGAGGTTGTGTTAATTCTATTAACCTATGATGATTTCTGCATGTATTCGAAAAGAAGAAGAGATTGAGAATAAAATTAGTAGGAGCTAAAAATGGCTAGTCGATAAAGATGATGGAAATTCACCGAAATCGCTGGTGAGTAAGATAATTAGTAATCCAAAAAAGGGTTTGGAGTGAGTTGTGATGACAATTATGAACGCATTGCTTTTATGTTCTAGTTTGACAGTATCTTCTCATTGACAAGAGTGGTGTTGCTGAGCCCAAAACTTCCTAGTCCAGTAATTTTGCCTTCATGTTTATTTTTGTCCTCTTTACTCAATTCTAGATTTGGATGTTATATTGTTATGCTTTGTTTGTATGTGATTTCGGTTACTTAATATTGTTCCTCTGTTTTCAGGCATAAATGTCCTCCCTTGCTGCTCCAGGGACAAGAATTATGGAAGGCCCTCCATGAAGACGTCTGGTTTCTGCTTTGCATATCTTCTAGTATAAGATCATAAACAAACACTGGTTTCTGTAATATTTTACTATTCTGACACACTATGTACTTTTAAAACTCGCTTTTACTTTTAATAAGAGCACTTTGTTTCTAATTGTAATCACTAGTGAAATTTGCTGAGAATGGAGTCAAAACTGTTCAGACCTAGTCATGATCTAGCCTTGACCTTTACGGATCTTAATGACCTGATACATTCGCATTGCAGACGAGCCACAAAGATCATATAACCGACAGTCTTGCCCGAACTAAGGCAACAGCTTTTTTTGTTTGGACCTCACAACCAATAGTATTACAGCAAACCATTATCAGAAGTAAAAGTCTCCATGGCCCCAAAACTAGGGAAGGAGTAATTTTGATATGTTATATGAGCAACGCCACAGCCCTTCATTGTCTTGAATGACTGCAGGTACATATACCACCACTTTGGTACATCCATGACCAGAAACACATTTAAGGATCTTTTATGAAAGCTACTCACTAACAGTTGTCAATGTTATATTAAGAAAGACCCAGTTCCAGATATATTAGAGCTCCAACCTCACATCGCATTTATCATCCTCTTCATTTCAGCTGACCTCCTGGGGTCAGGGTCTGCAATTGCTCTCTCAGTAAGAACATGCTTCAGTCGACACATTGACTTCCTCACCTGAGTTTCCATTGAAAGCTATTTATTAATCTACTCTGGTAAGCTTGACTTGCCATGATATACTATGAGACTAGATGTACAGATTATAAATTAAACGATCATCTGATCATAAAATTTGAATGATGCTGGTGCACTATGGATATACGTTTTACGCTTAGTAAAGTGTTAGATATTCTGAAACATGAGCTTTGCCCGTAGCTAGTTAATCATGTTGAAAGGACAATGAAGTTTAACCAATATGAAAAACAAATGTTTGATAGGTACCAGAAAGCTTAAGTAAAAAAAATTAAACATTTTGAGCTTTACTCAACGCAAGTACGAGAATCTTGATTTTGATATTAATTCTCGTCTTTCATACTTACAATTTACAAGTCAAATCAAAATACTGTGTTAGGTAACCAATCCAGCTAGAGCCCAGGCCACACAAACAGATGATAACAAACGAAAGTCAAATTGTCATCCATTTTTTTCTTTCTTGTGCTTTTCTTATTTCTCACTGTACTAACAAAATGGAATTATTACGGTCAAAATCATTCCAACTTCTTTAGTATTTTGGATAAACCTACATTGACGTCTATGGTTTGCCAGCTCGGATTGATATAGACAAAGACATTAGAGTAAGTGTATAACAGGTCTTTTGTGACGCATTATCGTTAAAGAGTAAATACCTTGGGAAGCCGCTCTGGGTTAAGAAATCTGAGGTTCTGAGCTTGAAGCATTTGTCTCTGGGTCATCAACATGTTCTTCTCCTTTAATAAGACATACCAGAGTTTATGAAGATCATCCCAAGACTTGAGGCGAAGTTCCGAAGCTTTCCAACTTCTGCCTGAAAGCATAGACATGGTAAGGGAACAAAGTTTCGTCTGAGAGTAGATCGACTTTAGTAGCAAAATAACCAAAAAACAGATAGGGTGCAGTAAAGTAAGTGAGACAGAAAATAAGACTATTTGAGATCTAGAACCTGCACTAAAACATGACTTCAAACTCTGTTCAATCTGCATATGTTCTACAAAGCCGGTACAACACCAACCATAATCTTGAAAACTGAGGATCACATGAAAGTTCTTGAATATAGACCATATGCCAACACTCAAAGACAAATGAAAAAAATAATGATGAAAATGCTATCCAGAATGGAGATCATTGCATTTAAGATGCAGCCCTTGGCCGATTATTCAGGCATCTGGATGCAGTTTCATAATACTGAGATACATATATAACTTAACAGATGAGATTTTAATATTTTTATTTTAACTCTCTTCCACCTGGCTACAAGAATACTTGACTAGTCATTATTTTTAAGGGCTTATTTTCAACTAGAGGTCCTAACCTTCCTATTTAACTACTAAAACCTTAAGCTGCCGACATGTACCAATGAGTATTTTTTTTCTCAGTTATACAATCTAAACACATTTGAACTACGCAAATGGACATGCAGCACAAGTTTTCTCCTTGCACTCTCTCAAGGATCCACCAGATGCACGCAAAACTGTTCTCCTTCTTCATCGTCTTTTTTTAAACTCGTAAAATGCTCTTTCGAGAACATTCAAATGACACTGGCTAAGACATTATCCTAATCTTCCCCCAAAACAAATGCGCAAAATTCGGAAAATGATACCACTAATCGTCACATGACCATAACACATTTAATTCCGAAAGGGAGAAAAAAAATCTCACCATAAACAACAGGCTTATCATCCTCCTGGTCTCTAGTAGCTTCAAAAAATTCCTCCAGCGGATTGTATGCCATCCTCATATTTGAGCTCGCAGCCGAACTCTCCGATCTAGCCGAAGCAAGAAACGACCTCCCAAATAGCCTCGACAGAAACATCTTAGCCTGGCAACTTTCTACAAAATCCAACCAAAACAAAACACAAATTCAACAACACATTTCAGTCCAACGTCAGAAATAACCGCAGCCTAACATCATCGAAAACTTTATCAGAAACTGAAATCGCCTATCCATTTCACTATCAGTCCAACTTACATCCTTGCTGTTGGATCGAACGCAGAAGTTCGAAGCTGCACAACAATGCGGAGCCGAGTTAGGGTTTTTTCATCACCGTTGGGGCCCACCAAACGGCGTTGTTAGAAAATTTACAATTCATCATCTATCCCATAAGTTTATGATTAATGCATCCAGCCCTTATGTTTGAAAAATGACACAATTACCCTGTTTAGTGTTTACTGACTTTTACTCTCGCTTGGAACAAGTGGAATAAATCGAATGATTGATTCAAATTACAATTTGACTTGTTTCTTTCTCTCTTCAACAAAATTTCCTTCAGATTAGCTTGGCGCAATTTTTTCATCTCAATTATCATCGCATCCCCAATCCACCAAACCCTAAGCAAATTCTGCTCGCTGATTCAAATCAACTGCTCTCGGCCTCATCCGACATCCACCAAGCAGTCGGGATGCATTTATGGCCAACGGCGAGGATCAGGGACTCGTTCAAGCTGGATTACTTGAAGAAATTGGAGTGGAACATCCAGAGGATGAACAGCGATAAGAAATATCAGTCGCGGAGTGATAACCAGCATAGCCTTCTGGATAATGAGGCTGATGACTCATCATCTGGACAAGATGGAAAGGGATCCAAAGTTGTTGCGGTTTGTAGAGAGGTCCTGCTTGTTCTGTCCTGCTGCTACTGCTGCTTCTGCTGTGGTGGTAATTTCAATATTTGGATACTATGCTTATTGATCTCTGTTGAGTAGTCAAGCGTTTTACCAAAAGACTTGCGACATGTTTTAGTGATGTTATCCACTTGTTCATTTCAGTAATAATTCCTGTGTTATGCCTGGATTGCTTGGTTAGTTCAGATCCTCAGTGTGAAATTAGGGAGAATTGCTAATTCCTGTGTTCCTGTGTTCTTAGAATTTGGTTTGTTTGATCTGAGGTGCTTCAGGAATAATTAGGGAGAATTGCTACAAGAGGTGAACAAGGTGATATGATTGATTTGGATAATTGAGGGCTGATGATTTCAGTTGTTGTTGGTGAATGATGCCGCTTTGCCAAGGATAATTGAAACTTTGACTCAAGCTAGATGTGAAGTAATTAACTAATTGTATAGAGTGGTTGCTTGTTTATTTGTGGGCTTTTGGTGAAAGTGTGGCTAAACTTCTATCTTAATTCCTTTTCATTTTGGATTTCGTAGTTCTCCCTTGTAGATAAGGTCCAGTGGTCCACATATCAATCAAAGTGATACTTTGTACATCCAGTGAAAATATATAGTTTACTATTGCCAACCTCACGAATTTATGAAGTACTATACATACATGCTTCAGGACACAAGTAAAACTTGAATGGGGGGTTTGTGTAAATTGCAGGCATATGTTCATGCTAGGAAAATCATTTGGTAGATTTGTTGACTGGATACTGAGTTCTTATCTTCTTGTTGCCCTCCCACATTTAGCTTGTAGCTGAAACAGCAATCAAGTCAGCACCCATCGTTGTATGTGACCCTCTTTGTATTTCCTCTTGCAGCTTGCGTCGATGATGAAATGAAGTGACAAGAGGAGAAGTGGGTTTTCCTGGATTAAGGACATCACTCCGTTGCTCAATTATCAGTTATACTACTAGTAACATAAGTTTATTTGCATAGTAACTTGTGCAGACCAGTTCGCATGATCACAGTCATAGCTTATATAATCTCTCAATGTCACGACCCAAAAAGTAGATCGAGACCGGCGCTTGTCACTTAAGCTAGTGGCCAAGCAAGCCTCTATTCACATCTCAACGGATAACTTGATAAATTACTCATATAGAAAACGTAACTAAATAGCAAATAAAACGTAACGGAAGTAGAATAACAATTATCCAGAATCCTGCTCAAAGTACTGCGGAGCGACAAAACTAACTGACATAACAAATGACAAGTGTTTGAATGAAAAATAAGACAGCTGGATGGCACCCTACGTGAATCAGAAACCGTCTCGTGAAATAGGTTGATGACCTCCCAAACTAGTAGCTCGTCGATCTGAAATTAGTTGGGTAAAAACAGAGTGAGTCAAAATGACTCAGCGAGTAAATAACACACTTAAGTAACGTCATTATTAACATTTCATATATACTCAGATACGTATCACATCAATAACTCCATATATCACATGCGTGTACAAATGCGTGAATGCGTGGATGCACAGAGTATGTGGGCAGTCGTCACCGCCGGTCCGGACCATGTCAGAGTGCGGGCTGAGCCTCGCCAGAATACTCAGAGTGCGGGCCATGCCTCGCCAGAATCAGATCAGAGTGCGGGCCATGCCTCGCCAGAATCATATAGTGTCGTGAATGCAATGATGCATGTGCAACGTCAGCTCATCTCCACAAGTATATCATTACATAGTAATATTATCATATATCGATACTCATAACGTGTTTTACGTCTTTGTAAAGACGAGGGGGAAATATCGTTTCTCTACTTCTCTTATTTTTACCCAAGTAATATTATACGTACTAATATATAACTAATATAAAATAACATAAGCATATTATTTACTCACAGGTTGAAAGAAGCGATTCAACCCCCAGAATGCACAGCTACAATCACTTCACTTGCTCGCTCAACTGGCACCACCTAGGTAGACATAAAATATTTTTAATAAACTTCATAGCTGCTCACAACTCCTACCCCATACTGCATCTCCAAAAGTGATGAACAATTACTAATCAAGCTTAAATGTAACACACTGAAACGGATGCATCTCCCATATGGCTTAAATATAATGCACTGAGAGACTTATATTATTCCTCATAATTCATCTCACCGAGTCAAAGAAAACAGCTCATGCTTGTTGTTTTGTCCAGGACCTATTTTAACCTAGGCATGTAGGATTTCTAACACATGTTTAACCCCTTGAGCATCCGAGTGCATATAATTCCACTTGCAACCAAAACTGTTTACAAATCATCTTCAACCAAGTCACATAAACTCTACTTTACTGGGAAAAGAAATCAACAGCACTTAACAATTTCTTACCTCCCAGTTTACTGTCTGATCACCACTAAATTAGAGTCCACAGCTCAGCTTGATTTAGGCACCGACTCTAAACAACTCTCTTGTGTCTCGACCCTATGAACGATTGCCTCACTGCCATCAATCAACATCCAATTTCAGAACTCGCACATCCAATTAGGCTCAGCCATCTATTAAGTTGGCAGAACTTACCTCAGTCGTCGACTATCTGGACCGAGATGCGTCACCTGATTTTCCCTAGGTTTGCCGATTTGTTGAGAGGAGCGATTCTCTGTAGGGTTTTCGACTGAAGAGAGGTGAAAGGCAAGGGTTATGACCACGACCTAAGCTGCGATTTATATCTCAAGTTGCTACAAAAACGGATCCAGGAAGTTGGATGACGACGAAGATTTAGGACTGTGGATTCACATCCTCTTAACTGCCGTGACTTATTCTTAATTTTATATTCTCTCTTTTTTTTGACTCTGATCAAATAATTATAATAACAAAAATAGGAATATAACATTCTACCCTCCTTCAAAAAATTTGGTCCCCAAATTTAAATGATCATACCTCGAGGCTCAAAAAGATGTGGATATCTTGCTTTCATGTCCTTCTCAGATTCCCATGTAGCCTCAGCTTTGGTATGATTTCTCCATAAGACTTTGACAGAAAATACCTCCTTATTTCTTAATCTCTTCACTTGTCGATCCAGGATTTCCACGGGTTGTTCATCATAAGTCAAGGTACCATGCATTTGTACTCTCTCGTACTCCAATACATGACTCGGGTCTGAAATATACTTTCGCAGCATCGAGATGTGAAACACTGGATGCACGCTAGACAATGTCGGTGGTAAGGCCAATCTATAAGCCACATTACCAACCCTCTCCAAGACTTCAAAAGGACCAATGTACCGCGGACTAAGCTTGCCTTTCTTACCAAATCTCATAACGCCTTTCATCGGAGAAACTCGTAAAAACACATGATCACCAATTTGGAACTCCAACTCCCTACGCTTGGGATCAGCATAAGACTTTTGCCGGCTCTGAGCTGCTAGCAATTTATCCTTGATCAAACGGACCTTGTCAGTAGCGTCTCGTATAAAATCAGGTTTAAGCAACTTACTCTCACCCAAGTCAAACCATCCAACAGGCGACCTACATCTCCTGCCATAAAGCGCCTCGAAAGGAGCCATCTGAATGCTAGAGTGATAACTGTTATTATAAGCAAATTCCATCAATGATAAATGTCGATCCCAACTGCCTCTAAAGTCGATAACACATGCCCTTAACATGTCCTCTAATGTCTGTATAGTCCTCTCAGACTGTCCGTCTGTCTGTGGGTGAAATGCAGTGCTCAAATGTAGTTGTGTACCCAACGCCTCCTGCACTGATCTCCAAAATTTAGAAGTAAACTGTGTGCCACGATCCGAAATAATGGACACTGGTACCCCATGAAGACGTACGATCTCATCAATATAAAGGCGAGCATACTGTTCCGACGAATAACTGGTTTTCACAGGAATGAAATGTGCGGTCTTTGTGAGTCTATCCACAATCACCCAAACTGAATCGCAACCCTTCCTTGTACGTGGAAGTCCTGTAACAAAATCCATAGTAATTCGCTCCCACTTCCACTCTGGAATCTCAATATTCTGTAGTAAGCCAGCAGGCCTCCGGTGTTCAGCTTTCACTCGCTGACAAGTCAAACATCTCGAAACAAAATCTGCTACTTCTCGTTTCATACCACTCCACCAATAAACATCTCTAAGATCACGGTACATCTTTGTAGTACCTGGGTGCATAGTATACGGCGTACAATGAGCCTCTCTTAGAATCTCCTGACGTAATTCACCAACCGGAACACATAATCGATCTCTAAATCGAAGAATACCATCATCACCCACTGAAAAGTCTGCATGCATACCTTCTCGTACCTCCCTGATCAATCTCCTCAGCTCAGGGTCACAAATTTGAGTTGCTCCAATTCGAGTAGTCAAGGTCGGTACGACTCGTAAATGTGCAATGAGACCCTTCTCGCTCACTCCAAGAGAAATCCCACTATCTTGCAACTGTGATAAATCTCTGGCAAGCTTTCTCTTAGTATCTGGTATATGTGCCAAACTACCCATGGCCTTCCTACTCAAAGCATCAGCAACCACATTCGCTTTCCCCGGATGGTAAGAGATGGTACAATCATAATCTTTCAGTAACTCCATCCATCTACGCTGTCGAAGATTAAGGTCCTTCTGACTGAAGACGTACTTCAAACTCTTATGATCGGTGAATACCTCAAATGTCTCACCATATAAATAGTGTCTCCACATCTTCAAAGCAAAAACTACTGCGGCTAATTCCAAGTCATGAGTAGGGTAGTTATGCTCATGTTTCTTCAACTGTCGAGAGGCATAAGCGATAACTCGGCCGTGCTGCATAAGAACACAACCCAAACAGACTCTCGAAGCATCACAGTACACGGTGAATCCACCTGTACCTGAAGGTAGGGCCAAAATCGGTGCCGTAGTCAAAGCTTTCTTCAGCATCTGAAAGCTCTCTTCACACTCCTTTGACCAGTCAAACTTGACTCCTTTCTGAGTTAATCGAGTCAGTGGTGCAGCTACACGAGAGAAATCTTGTACAAAACGACGATAATAACCAGCAAGACCCAAGAAACTACGAATCTCTGTAACTGAAGTAGGTGTAGCCCAATGCTCAACTGTTGTCACCTTCGAAGAATCCACCATTACTCCTTCACTAGAGACAATATGTCCAAGAAAGGCAATACTGTTCATCCAAAACTCACATTTGGAGAACTTAGCATATAACTTGTGCTCTCGCAATCTCTGTAGCACTAGTCTCAAGTGTGCGATATGATCCTCGTTTGTATTCGAATATATGAGGATATCATCAATAAAAACAATCACAAACTTGTCAAGGAAGTCTCTGAAAACATTATTCATCATCCCCATAAAAGCCGCTGGTGCATTTGTGAGTCCAAAAGACATCACCAAAAACTCATAGTGCCCATAACGAGTCCGAAAAGCTGTCCTCGGAATATCACACTCTCTAATTCGTAACTGATGATACCCAGACCGTAAATCAATCTTCGAGAAACATCGAGCTCCTTGCAACTGGTCAAACAAGTCATCAATTCTCGGCAAGGGATATTTGTTCTTTACGGTCACCTTATTCAGCTGACGATAATCAATGCAAAGTCTCATTGTCCCATCTTTCTTCTTAACGAATAATACTGGAGCACCCCAAGGAGAAACACTAGGGCGGACAAAACCTTTGTCGAGTAGCTCTTGCAACTGGGCTTTTAATTCCTTCAACTCCGCCGGAGCCATTCGATAAGGTGGGATCGAAATGGGCTCCGTACTAAGTCGATACAAAACTCCACATCTCTCACAGGAGGAAGTCCTGGTAAATCTTCCGGGAACACATCACCGAACTCAGACACCACTGGGACAATATCTGATCTAGACGTCGATAGCTGAGTACGAGAATCGACGATCATTGCCAGGTATGCCCGGCATCCTTTCTTCAACAACTTGTCGGCTCTCAACGCTGATATTAAACAAGGAGATGATGGATTCGCATCACAAGTAAAGATGAACTCTGGTTCGTTCGGCATACGAAACGTGATCACCTTCTCACGACAATCAAGGGTCGCATAATAGGTCGATAACCAGTCCATCCCCAAAAGCACATCAAAGTCAAGCATGTCGAGTAAAATCAAATCAGCAAACATATCGTGATCTATCAACCGAGTAAGAACAGAATGGTATACTAACTCAGCTCTAACATGCTCACCAACAGCGGTAGACACCTCTAAGGGACTCTCTAACGAAACAGGTAATGCAGCAAAATGTGTAGCAAAACGTGGGGAAACATACGAATGCGTAGAACCAGGATCAAATAACACGAAAGCATCAAAATCATTAACTTGCACAGTACCTGTTGCCACGGCATTAGATGCATGAGCATCCTGGGGTGTCAATGCAAAAACTCTAGCTTGAGTCCTCCCTTCCTCCCTCTGAGATCCACTGTTACCAGCCTGAATAAGATTATGTCCATCATTTCCACCCGCAGGTTGTATAACAGATGCATGAGAGAATGTTGGCTGAGCTGCCATATAATGCACACTTGCTGCAGGATTAGGACACTGGCTCACAAAATGTCCCTGTTGCCCACAACGAAAACAAGCTCCTGTTCCTCTATAACAAGGTCCTCCATGAGAACCACCACAAGTCTTACAAGGAACTCTGGACTGACTAGATGAGCTAGATCCCCGACGCCCATTAGCTCCAGGAAAAGTCTGATGGGGCTGTCTGAAGGTCTGCGAACTCGCACTGTCACCACGATAAGAAGTTTGGGACTGATGACTCCCTCGATGAACCTGCTGAGGTCTACCTCCATGGAAACCTCCTCGACGACCGCGTTGACTCTCAGCCTGATCATTCTCCCGAGGCCTCTTCCTCTGATCGCGTGCAACTCTAAACTCAAGCTCTCGGTCCTCAATAGCTCGAGCTTTATCGACTGCTCTGGAGAAATCTGAAAAATCTGTACTGCTCACTGCTCGAAAGATGAGGTTACGTAGCCCTGCAATAAAACGCTTAATGCGCATCTCCTCTGAAGACACCATATGTGGTGCATAAGCTGACAACATCTCGAACTTATTTGCATACTCTGTGACTGTCATATCTCCCTGTTTTAAAGTCTCAAACTCTCGGGCTCTGGCATCCCTAACGCTGACAGGCAGAAATCTATCGAGAAATAAGGCCTTGAATTCTCCCCACTCCATCTGTGGATGCTGAGCACTCCTCTCTCTCTTTTTAATAGCAAACCATGAGCGAGCCACACCTCGCAATCTAAAAGAAACTAACTCCACAGATCTCCAGCTTGGGCAATGAAGGGTATCACAAAGATTCTCGGTCTCATCAATAAACTCCTGAGGATCTTCTTTTGCATCTGTCCCACAGAAGGTCGGCGGATGGTGCCTAAGAAACTCATCTAGCTTGACTCCACCATCGACGGCATCCTGCTGAAAAACTGGTGGCGGGGTTGGCTGCATGGGGGGTTGTCCCGTGGTAACATTCTGTGGAACCAATCCGTGAATCGCCTGCAATATTCCTTGCATCATGTTCCTCATCTCAGCCATCGAGTCTTGTGGCGCATTCTGTTCTGCAGGAGTTGCAGGCGCTGGTGCGTTATGTGCTCCTCTCTTTGATCGAGTCCCACGAGGTACAACTGTCGGAATGCGTTCCTCAGTATCACGAATATCACCACCTCTGCCAGTATTGCCATCCCTAGCATTTTGGGAAGCGCCTCTACTACGAATGCGAGATGACCTACGTGAATTTGGTGCCATCACAACTTATATGAAGGGATTTATACCAATAAGAATTAGGAGTTCAAGCGGAAGACACAACCGAATCAAAAGAAATTTTCCCTATAGGTCCTAGCAGAACGTTGTTTATGGCGGTGGCACGCTTCACTACCATAATCAAAATTCTACTAAGTCCTAGCTCCGTGTACTATAGAGAGGCCAACCTAAGCTCCTGATACCAACTTTGTCACGACCCAAAAAGTAGATCGAGACCGGCGCTTGTCACTTAAGCTAGTGGCCAAGCAAGCCTCTATTCACATCTCAACGGATAACTTGATAAATTACTCATATAGAAAACGTAACTAAATAGCAACTAAAACGTAACGGAAGTAGAATAACAATTATCCAGAATCCTGCTCAAAGTACTGCGGAGCGACAAAACTAACTGACATAACAAATGACAAGTGTTTGAATGAAAAATAAGACAGCTGGATGGCACCCTACGTGAATCAGAAACCGTCTCGTGAAATAGGTTGATGACCTCCCAAACTAATAGCTCGTCGATTAGAAATTAGTTGGGTAAAAACAGAGTGAGTCGAAATGACTCAGCGAGTAAATAACACACTTAAGTAACGTCATTATTAACATTTCATATATACTCATATACGTATCACATCAATAACTCCATATATCACATGCGTGTACAAATGCGTGAATGCGTGGATGCACAGAGTATGTGGGCAGTCGTCACCGCCGGTCCGGACCATGTCAGAGTGCGGGCTGAGCCTCGCCAGAATATCTCAGAGTGCGGGCCATGCCTCGCCAGAATCAGATCAGAGTGCGGGCCATGCCTCGCCAGAATCATATAGTGTCGTGAATGCAATGATGCATGTGCAACGTCAGCTCATCTCCACAAGTATATCATTACATAGTAATATTATCATATATCGATACTCATAACGTGTTTTACGTCTTTGTAAAGACGAGGGGGAAATATCGTTTCTCTACTTCTCTTATTTTTACCCAAGTAATATTATACGTACTAATATATAACTAATATAAAATAACATAAGCATATTATTTACTCACAGGTTGAAAGAAGCGATTCAACCCCCAGAATGCACAGCTACAATCACTTCACTTGCTCGCTCAACTGGCACCACCTAGGTAGACATAAAATATTTTTAATAAACTTCATAGCTGCTCACAACTCCTACCCCATACTGCATCTCCAAAAGTGATGAACAATTACTAATCAAGCTTAAATGTAACACACTGAAACGGATGCATCTCCCATATGGCTTAAATATAATGCACTGAGAGACTTATATTATTCCTCATAATTCATCTCACCGAGTCAAAGAAAACAGCTCATGCTTGTTGTTTTGTCCAGGACCTATTTTAACCTAGGCATGTAGGATTTCTAACACATGTTTAACCCCTTGAGCATCCGAGTGCATATAATTCCACTTGCAACCAAAACTGTTTACAAATCATCTTCAACCAAGTCACATAAACTCTACTTTACTGGGAAAAGAAATCAACAGCACTTAACAATTTCTTACCTCCCAGTTTACTGTCTGATCACCACTAAATTAGAGTCCACAGCTCAGCTTGATTTAGGCACCGACTCTAAACAACTCTCTTGTGTCTCGACCCTATGAACGATTGCCTCACAGCCATCAATCAACATCCAATTTCAGAACTCGCACATCCAATTAGGCTCAGCCATCTATTAAGTTGGCAGAACTTACCTCAGTCGTCGACTATCTGGACCGAGATGCGTCACCTGATTTTCCCTAGGTTTGCCGATTTGTTGAGAGGAGCGATTCTCTGTAGGGTTTTCGACTGAAGAGAGGTGAAAGGCAAGGGTTATGACCACGACCTAAGCTGCGATTTATATCTCAAGTTGCTACAAAAACGGATCCAGGAAGTTGGATGACGACGAAGATTTAGGGCTGTGGATTCACATCCTCTTAACTGCCGTGACTTATTCTTAATTTTATATTCTCTCTTTTTTTTGACTCTGATCAAATAATTATAATAAAAAAAATAGGAATATAACATTACTTTGTCACGACCCAAAAAGTAGATCGAGACCGGCGCTTGTCACTTAAGCTAGTGGCCAAGCAAGCCTCTATTCACATCTCAACGGATAACTTGATAAATTACTCATATAGAAAACGTAACTAAATAGCAACTAAAACGTAACGGAAGTAGAATAACAATTATCCAGAATCCTGCTCAAAGTACTGCGGAGCGACAAAACTAACTGACATAACAAATGACAAGTGTTTGAATGAAAAATAAGACAGCTGGATGGCACCCTACGTGAATCAGAAACCGTCTCGTGAAATAGGTTGATGACCTCCCAAACTAGTAGCTCGTCGATCTGAAATTAGTTGGATAAAAACAGAGTGAGTCGAAATGACTCAGCGAGTAAATAACACACTTAAGTAACGTCATTATTAACATTTCATATATACTCATATACGTATCACATCAATAACTCCATATATCACATGCGTGTACAAATGCGTGAATGCGTGGATGCACAGAGTATGTGGGCAGTCGTCACCGCCGGTCCGGACCATGTCAGAGTGCGGGCTGAGCCTCGCCAGAATATCTCAGAGTGCGGGCCATGCCTCGCCAGAATCATATAGTGTCGTGAATGCAATGATGCATGTGCAACGTCAGCTCATCTCCACAAGTATATCATTACATAGTAATATTATCATATATCGATACTCATAACGTGTTTTACGTCTTTGTAAAGACGAGGGGGAAATATCGTTTCTCTACTTCTCTTATTTTTACCCAAGTAATATTATACGTACTAATATATAACTAATATAAAATAACATAAGCATATTATTTACTCACAGGTTGAAAGAAGCGATTCAACCCCCAGAATGCACAGCTACAATCACTTCACTTGCTCGCTCAACTGGCACCACCTAGGTAGACATAAAATATTTTTAATAAACTTCATAGCTGCTCACAACTCCTACCCCATACTGCATCTCCAAAAGTGATGAACAATTACTAATCAAGCTTAAATGTAACACACTGAAACGGATGCATCTCCCATATGGCTTAAATATAATGCACTGAGAGACTTATATTATTCCTCATAATTCATCTCACCGAGTCAAAGAAAACAGCTCATGCTTGTTGTTTTGTCCAGGACCTATTTTAACCTAGGCATGTAGGATTTCTAACACATGTTTAACCCCTTGAGCATCCGAGTGCATATAATTCCACTTGCAACCAAAACTGTTTACAAATCATCTTCAACCAAGTCACATAAACTCTACTTTACTGGGAAAAGAAATCAACAGCACTTAACAATTTCTTACCTCCCAGTTTACTGTCTGATCACCACTAAATTAGAGTCCACAGCTCAGCTTGATTTAGGCACCGACTCTAAACAACTCTCTTGTGTCTCGACCCTATGAACGATTGCCTCACTGCCATCAATCAACATCCAATTTCAGAACTCGCACATCCAATTAGGCTCAGCCATCTATTAAGTTGGCAGAACTTACCTCAGTCGTCGACTATCTGGACCGAGATGCATCACCTGATTTTCCCTAGGTTTGCCGATTTGTTGAGAGGAGCGATTCTCTGTAGGGTTTTCGACTGAAGAGAGGTGAAAGGCAAGGGTTATGACCACGACCTAAGCTGCGATTTATATCTCAAGTTGCTACAAAAACGGATCCAGGAAGTTGGATGACGACGAAGATTTAGGGCTGTGGATTCACATCCTCTTAACTGCCGTGACTTATTCTTAATTTTATATTCTCTCTTTTTTTTTTGACTCTGATCAAATAATTATAATAACAAAAATAGGAATATAACATTACTTTGTCACGACCCAAAAAGTAGATCGAGACCGGCGCTTGTCACTTAAGCTAGTGGCCAAGCAAGCCTCTATTCACATCTCAACGGATAACTTGATAAATTACTCATATAGAAAACGTAACTAAATAGCAACTAAAACGTAACGGAATTAGAATAACAATTATCCAGAATCCTGCTCAAAGTACTGCGGAGCGACAAAACTAACTGACATAACAAATGACAAGTGTTTGAATGAAAAATAAGACAGCTGGATGGCACCCTACGTGAATCAGAAACCGTCTCGTGAAATAGGTTGATGACCTCCCAAACTAGTAGCTCGTCGATCTGAAATTAGTTGGATAAAAACAGAGTGAGTCGAAATGACTCAGCGAGTAAATAACACACTTAAGTAACGTCATTATTAACATTTCATATATACTCATATACGTATCACATCAATAACTCCATATATCACATGCGTGTACAAATGCGTGAATGCGTGGATGCACAGAGTATGTGGGCAGTCGTCACCGCCGGTCCGGACCATGTCAGAGTGCGGGCTGAGCCTCGCCAGAATATCTCAGAGTGCGGGCCATGCCTCGCCAGAATCAGATCAGAGTGCGGGCCATGCCTCGCCAGAATCATATAGTGTCGTGAATGCAATGATGCATGTGCAACGTCAGCTCATCTCCACAAGTATATCATTACATAGTAATATTATCATATATCGATACTCATAACGTGTTTTACGTCTTTGTAAAGACGAGGGGGAAATATCGTTTCTCTACTTCTCTTATTTTTACCCAAGTAATATTATACGTACTAATATATAACTAATATAAAATAACATAAGCATATTATTTACTCACAGGTTGAAAGAAGCGATTCAACCCCCAGAATGCACAGCTACAATCACTTCACTTGCTCGCTCAACTGGCACCACCTAGGTAGACATAAAATATTTTTAATAAACTTCATAGCTGCTCACAACTCCTACCCCATACTGCATCTCCAAAAGTGATGAACAATTACTAATCAAGCTTAAATGTAACACACTGAAACGGATGCATCTCTCATATGGCTTAAATATAATGCACTGAGAGACTTATATTATTCCTCATAATTCATCTCACCGAGTCAAAGAAAACAGCTCATGCTTGTTGTTTTGTCCAGGACCTATTTTAACCTAGGCATGTAGGATTTCTAACACATGTTTAACCCCTTGAGCATCCGAGTGCATATAATTCCACTTGCAACCAAAACTGTTTACAAATCATCTTCAACCAAGTCACATAAACTCTACTTTACTGGGAAAAGAAATCAACAGCACTTAACAATTTCTTACCTCCCAGTTTACTGTCTGATCACCACTAAATTAGAGTCCACAGCTCAGCTTGATTTAGGCACCGACTCTAAACAACTCTCTTGTGTCTCGACCCTATGAACGATTGCCTCACTGCCATCAATCAACATCCAATTTCAGAACTCGCACATCCAATTAGGCTCAGCCATCTATTAAGTTGGCAGAACTTACCTCAGTCGTCGACTATCTGGACCGAGATGCGTCACCTGATTTTCCCTAGGTTTGCCGATTTGTTGAGAGGAGCGATTCTCTGTAGGGTTTTCGACTGAAGAGAGGTGAAAGGCAAGGGTTATGACCACGACCTAAGCTGCGATTTATATCTCAAGTTGCTACAAAAACGGATCCAGGAAGTTGGATGACGACGAAGATTTAGGGCTGTGGATTCACATCCTCTTAACTGCCGTGACTTATTCTTAATTTTATATTCTCTCTTTTTTTTTGACTCTGATCAAATAATTATAATAACAAAAATAGGAATATAACACTCAACCCCAATTGTGAAGCTGCCATAGTTACCACTCAATTCATGTAATTGTCTTCTTCGCTTTACGGTCCACATCATTGATAGTAATATAGTTTAAGCTTATGGTAAAGCATTGATATTACTCGTCTTGTTGGGCACATGGACAATGATTCAATTCTTTAAACACTGATGCCGCTTGAACTTCACTCCACGCCTCTTAGCTACTCCATCCCTTTGGGCTTGGTCCAACAATTGATTATGCATCCTTCTCAACCCCACATGCCACGATTGACCCATCTACCTTATTGCGCGATTGCATTAAATAAACCGAGTTAATACTACTGCTGAAAAGATGTGGAGCCAGAAGAAAATGCGGAACGGATTTTGGTGATGGTTTCGCACCAGAGTGGAGCTCAGGATGTTGCCTGATGAATCAACCGAAATTGCATAAACTGCTTGGTATTACCTGATCTGACTTTCTTTAATGCATCTATAAACCTTTTGAATCTGATAAAATTGAAATCATTTAAGAAAATGCTGAGGCTGCTTGTAGATTTCTGTGGACATGTGGTTATGCAGACAAGATGTATGATAAAATGCTTACGATACCTTTAATGACTTTTTCAACTGAAATGTTTAGGGTCTCCATTTGTCTAAAAATAGAAGTAGCATGTTAACGGAAGGGCTACATTGATCTAATTTGCAGGTTGGAGAGAGCAAAAGGGATCTTATTGGCCTCATATGTTTTTTACTTTCTGTTTTCTGTCATGCTGTTGCCCTTTCTACTGATTTGCAATCCATTTTATTCATAGTAGTTGCTGTATTATAATTTCACTCTAAATTATACTATTGTCAACAGAGAAATGGCTGATTCGTTTAGCGGGATGGACTGTAGATTGAGGAAGTCCATGAAGGATTCAATAATGATGAACAGCCTGTTCTTGGCCATGAACAAAGCCCACGAAAAGCTCAAGTCTAGACAGGGAGTGATTGGAAGGTTGATTGAGATTTCTAAGTTTTATGAATTGGCTGTAATGCAATTGGACGGTTGCCTGAAGATAGTGGAGGAGGAGACTGATAGCTTGTCTCTGGAGGTGAATCATGAAGAAACGCTGTCTGACTTGTACATAATTCGCGACAGGCTTCAGAGACGCTTGGATGATACTGAGTTGACGATCATGAATACAGATAGTTGTTTAACCGAGAGATTTGAGATTGAGCTAAAGCTTAGAGAGGCACTCGAGATGAAAGAAAAGGAGCTGGTTTCTTTGCGGGGTGATCTTGATCAGCTTGAGAGAACAAAGAGCGAGGGACATCAGGCTAAGCAGAAAACTGTCAGGAATCAGGTCGCTGGAGTTGATGATGGTAAAGAAGGTGACATAAGTCAGTTGAAAAACTCAGTAGATATGAAGTTCTGTAGTTTCAAACAAATGTTTGAGGAAAGAAAGTTCAGTGTTGAGAACAGTCAGATAGACCAATTGAGCTCAGATATCGACAGGCTTAAAGAATCACTTGATCTTGCATTTGGGAAGATGCAGAATGCCATATTTTTATCTGCGGTTGAGCCAGCCGAGCATGAGTGGAGGTGGTCAATTGAGAAGGATGTAATGCTATTATCTGCTAAGGGTCTCACTGATGATTTTCATGACATACATGAACCTACAGTCTGGAAGCTAAATTATTTCTCACTTTTAATGAATGAAATCAGGAGCTTGCGTAGTGAATTTGAACAACTTATGCGCGAAAAGGAGGCAGTTATCAGCCCTTCTCCAACCCTAAATGATTTCCGGGTCAAGATTCTTTCAGGAGCGAAAGAAAGGCCTCCATTAGATGACAAGAGGGGAAAGAGTGATGAGCGCACAAAAGTGGAACAAGCAGATCTTATGGAAGAGGAGGGAGGAAATTATGTTGCTAAGCTGATATCAACTCATGAAAGAATCATCCAGAAAAAGGTTGAGGAGCAAAGAGCGAAGGAAAGACTCATAAGAGAGAGATGGTATTCAGCAATGAGGAAAGACAAGCAACATGATGGTCTGAACAAGAAGATTCAGGACGTCATTGCTAGATTAGACAGTATAATCAATCTGAATCCTCCACCTAGCCAAATTTCGGAGGATCCCCATGAAAATATTGTTAAACCAGGGCTTTTAAGAAGGTTCTCTTCAGAATCAGAAATTGAGATCAGAAACATATCATCATCATCTATGTTTTTCCAAGTTGACGACGATATCATTGGACAAGTAAGGATACTAGAACGAGAAAAGGAGGAATCAAGAATCCAATTCTTGGTTTCCGAAGAAGTGCATACTATTATATTAAGAGATTGGATAAAACAATGTTATGATGATTTTGACATGAAGATTGAACAACTATTTATTAAGGTGGGGATGTTGGAGCAAGAAACTGAAAATTTGGTGGCTAAATCCTTTTTGGTGGAAGAAGTGTGCAGGAATTTTGAAAAGGAAAATGAAGAGCTATACCGTAAAGTAAAGATACTAGAACTAACAAATAAAGACTCAGAAGGACAGTCCACCATTTTGGAAGATTTATATGCTGTTTTGTTGAGGAGTTTGACTACAGAGAACCACAATGAAATGGAGAAAATAAGAGCATCCAATGCATTGTTGGAAGAAATAGTCGATACGTTTACTGAGGATACTATAGCGACCAACATTGAATTCCAAACTTCCACTACTATTTTGATAGAGAAAATAAAAGATACCAAGAACTCCGAATTTTCAATATCAGCAGAGATGCAGGAAATATTCATGAATGGCTTATGTGGAAAGTTTCCATGCAAAACATATGCTTCGCTTTTCCAAGGACTTCTCCTTGAACTGAGCAAGTATGTAGAAAACTCCAACGCCGAGAACCTCATCAATCAAGAGAGTTATAGATTAGTATTTGAGGAAACTATCAGAGACATTGTAGACACGCATACCTTTAAATCAAGCCGGTTTCCAGAGGAGGGGAATTCGAATGAATTATCAACCATAGGCTGCTCAGTGGAAGAAAACGGAGAACCTAGTGCCTCTCAGGAAATGGCTAAGGAATGGAACATGAGCCAGACTACTGAACTCATGATTAGGGAAGATATATACCAGTTTGTGTTGCTCGAGGCAGCCAAAGATGCTTACATACTCTCTGAACCTTCTGAAGATTCATTGCCTGATAACTACTCAATGAGCAGTTTAGGAAATGGTCAGGAAAGCTATATTCAAAGACTTGATTATATGCTAAGATGTCTGGAGTCTGAGCAAGGATCAATTCCTAGTGTAATCCCTGAAATAATGGACCGCAATTCAGGCATAGACCAGAATGGCACACAACATCCTTGGCCTCAAGGAACTGACGGGGAAGGGAATATTGAAGAATTATTAGTTGATGATGAAATTGATTTCACCTCAGTGAGGCATAAATTTGAGAATGCACTTCATCAGCTTTGCGCAAGTAGAAAACTGATAACTGAGCTGAGGTTTGATTTTGGAATAAATAGTGATCAAGCCGCCCCTGATGCACATACTGTATTATATGAAGATGGCGATGTTAGCCTTGTGAATGTTCACATTCTAGAGAAAAATAAGAGGCTTATAACTGATTATTCAAGTACTGGCATAGATATTGATCAAGCATCCACTGGTCTCGACTCTATTTCAGACAATGAAGATTCAGCCAACCTTCTAAAAGACCAAGATTGTGGATCAAATTTAAGCCAGTCGATTGTACCATCGATGTTCTCTGCAGTTTCAGAAGTTCTCCATGAGTTTGAGCAGACCGCCCATTTGAAGTTGGATTCCAACTCGCTTAGGTACTTTGCCTTCTGTGAGCCCTTTTTTTACTTAGTTGTTATTGTTGATACCAACCAGAGAGTTCTTATTTTTCCTGAAGAATAGCAAAAGAATCCTTGGCTGCAATCTCTTTCCATTAACTGCAGTGCTCCTTGCAGGTTAGAGGCCACGAGACATCGTTTGTCATCCCTTTTAGATCATGCGGGGTCCTTGCGGAAAAATGAAACTTTGTATAAAAATGCTTTCATGAGAAGGTGTCATGATCTTCACCTAGCAGAAACAGAGGTATTGCAAAAACAACTATTGGCTTTGTCCAGGTTCCAAGTATGATTACTGATTACATCTTCTTGAATCAGATATTGATTTCATGATTTATCAAGAGGCTATTCTGATTTAATACAATTTTAATTTCTCTCGTCTTCGGCATGCAGGTAGATTTGCTGGGTGATCAAGTGGACTCACTACTCACATTACTTGAGAAAATACATTGGACCTTGTACCGTCATTCACTATCGTTGAGACAACACTTCGAGGTGAGATGCAGAAAATGATACTTTATCTCATATACACCATTATTTTTTTTTTTTTTTGATGATCATATACACCATTACTTGATAACAGAATTTTATATTGCGAACAGGTCCAAGATCTCTTGAATCTGATTAAGAAGGAGATTAACTGTGGAAGCATCATCAACTCTTCCACTGCATCTTGAGCAACTAAAAAACATGCCACTGCTAAGTTGGTACAATTTTATGCTGCAATATGTTTTTGTTACGTTATTACCCTTTCGATCATTTGATCTTCAATTTGGGATTGAGAGATTGGCTGGCTGATATGATCCTTTCAAATATGCCACAGTGCTGAACTGATCCAGCCTGAAACTTGATAAAAGTGTGAAACAACTGCACTTCATAGTACCATAAATTCTTTCAGTAAGGCTAAGAATATGCAGTTATCTCCTGCTTCTTATTATCATATCTATTTTACTATTCTGTTTCATATTCTCTCAGCTGCTCCCTTTTTTGTGTCAATCCACCTACAGAAGGGCCCTATTCCTACATCTACCACGAGTCCTGGCTCCGGCCACAAGTGCTGCAACCTCTAACCTCCAACTTCACCTCCTCCGCCTCAATCATCAAACCCAGCAGCTCCACCACAACCTACTGGAAGTGGAGCAAAAGAACTGCCATGCAAGAAGTCAGGAGGCTTGCTGAGCATAAAACAAACTGCTGGAATAAGAAATATTTACCAGTCCAATATGCTGGGATCCCGTTTTTGTTCAGCTGCCGGACGAGGTAATATTGTGATGGTATATGGTCATTGGAAACTAGGAATGCATTAAACTTGATTGTTTGTAGAATTGTTAAATGAAGCTTTTGTTAGAGAATACAGAGGAAATATATATTGTTTGTGGTAAATTTGATAGAATTGTAGCCAGTTGATTTTCTATATGAACATTCTTATTGAGAATAAATTACGTTGTGTAGTTATAATGAGGAAGCAAACCAGCCAGAATTGTTGAAGACCACCACCTTCTTCATGTAAGCTCAGTTCAGCTTCATTTTACGGGCTTCTATTTATCGTCTATATATTATATGGGCTCAAAACAATGCCTTAATTCCTTCACTCATGACAGGCTTTTTGTCTGGGCTGATCAAAGTATTAATTCTCAGTTTGAGTTTCAGCCTTAATTTAATTTGACTTCATATATATATGTAACCAGCTGATTAACATGCGCAGTCACTGTCACCACTCATTTTGGTATATACTGTAATCTGTAATCAAAGTTCAAAGAAACTCTATTAAAGTGCTGAGAAAGAAAAAGAAAGGTGAAATAAAAAACAATTTTTGCTTTTTCAATTTCCTAAAGATCCCTTTGTAGCTGTAGCAGCAGCATATAATGTGCCTAAAGATAACATCAATCAGAAAAAAAAGAAAACAAAACAGAACATAAACAAAGAAAAAGAAACTACTCCTACTACATTTGTTGTAAAGCCGCTAAGGATTTGATGGCTAGCAATATAGAGATAAAGGTAGGCATTTCACCCTTACCTGGCTAGATCCGTACCCTGTCCTGTCTTCATACCCTGTCTATAAAGCCTAAGGCAGGGTAAGTGTCACGAAAAAATAGACTCTACCCTGCCCTCCTACCCTAACATCATATCATGCCCTCCTATCCTATCATATCCTGTCTTACCCTACTATTTTCATTCATATTTTGAATATTTATTCAAAATACACTTAAATTTGCCATATTTGACCTTACCCTAGCCGACCCGACCCTACCCTAATATTACCCTGCACATTGGTATCCTATGACCTTAGAAAAATTGATCTATCTTATCCTGTACTGTTCATAAGATCAAGAAAAAATAGTCTTTTTTTTTTTGATACACGGATTAGAAGTTAAAGTTAGAAATTAGTGATGCAGTGAAGACTCAGATCCCACGCGGATGAGGATTTAAGGGAGCATGCCATCCACTTCGGCTAAACCCCACACATTATACATTAGGGTTTAACCCCACACCTTATACATTAGGGTAAGAGTAACCTTTACCCTACCCCTAAATAGAGAGAGGCGTGGGGGTAGGGTAGGACGTTTTCAATCAATGTCAGGTTGTGTGGTTATAATGTTGTTTTTGTTGGTTGGTTCCTTGTTACAATCTTATGGACAAAAGCAAGTGTCATGATAGGCGTGGCCGGCTACACACCACTTTATTATTCTCATTTAGGGTTTTAGTCCTAGCTAGCTAAACCCTATTTGTTCTTGCATACTGTATATCAAAAAAGTACAAAGTACACCCTGTTAGCTACACTTGTGGTTTGCATAGCATGTGAAATGAAGCTACAAAGACATACCTAAAAAGATGACATGTCTAAATGTTCATGTTGAGCCACTTCTCTGGGGACCAAAATAACTACAGTAGTGACTACTTACTACTGTATGTATATTTTAAATGTCGTTCGTTGTGAGCTTACATAAATGTTTAAAAGGTGTATATGAGATGGTAGGAGGAGTAGTAGTGTAGTATGGTCCAAAATGTGTAGCTAGCATATGAGATGGGGTTTGTTTGAACAAAGAATGTCCTTTTAAATTTGACCATGAGTCAAGTCCATGATATGAATACATGACATGATGATATGATATGAAATGATTTCATTTATATGTTTCTGAAGAAGGCAGAGTGGCAATGAGTGTATAATATTCCCAAGGAACCAATTGCTGCAGAAGCAATAATATACATATATATATATATATGAATGAAGAAGATGTGAAGGATTGTGGTCCTGTGGAATCATAAAGCATGGTATGGTATGGCATACAAGTTATATGTTTTATCTGTTTCTGCTGCATTCCAGCTTTCCTTGTTTTTTCATGTGTCACTGTTGCTTTCATCTATCTACTGGGGGGGTTTGCATGATCATGATGATGAGAGATTCCCCTGGTTTTCTGCAATTCCCCAAACTTTTCTTCGCTTCTCTCTCTACTCTCCCCTGCAGATGTTGCTAACCTCTAGCTTTTGTTACTTTTCCTTTGCTTCACCACCACACGCCCTACATCTACATGATGAATGAACCCTTCTTCTCTGCGCAAATTTCAATCATATGATATTCTCCAACCAAAACCCTAATACTGATAACTCATGCCTACTACGAAATCTGAAATATCAAAGAAATGCTAATGCAGCCATATAACAAACATTATAACTTGTGTATACCAACCATTCTAAATGTTAATCCAGAGTACACCGCCTAAATATGTGCTTGTGAACACATCACAAACAAGTTAAGGACACTACTGAAATGGTCTTGCACATGACCAGTACGTGTGAGGAAACTCTTTACACAATGCAGACCTTCTTCTTTTTTGATGAACTGATCCTAACTCTTTAGCTATACATATAGTATAGTATGTTTAGTATACTTGTAAATACACATGTGTGACATGACTACAAGGATCTAAACGTAACCCTAAAAAAAATGTATGGTATCTAAGGGAACTTTCCATCCAAAAGGGTGATATTTACATCATTTGCAAATAAACTATAGATGCAATATGTTGAAGGCTAACAACATATTTTCATTAATATAAGCGATCTAATTCGGAATTGCACATCAGATTGGGAGATGTATATGGTCCTCACAAAACAAAATTTACAGAAATGAACAAGTTATAGGATGAAGAGAGAGATCAATACATAGAAAATGATACATGGAAGAGTTTCCAGAGAGAGAGAGAGAGTAATTACGTATGCTTGGCTCCTCATACGCCATCCACGGAATCCATCGAAGGCTCGATGAGGTCTGCAAATGGCATACAGGGAGCCAGGCATATCATCTCTGCACATCACATACTCATATGTACACACACACGTACAGTTTGTGTTCAAGCTACCCATACCAGATGCTTTGTACACCACACTCCTAATATGCGCATATGAAGATGCATGCATAAAACAAAACTAGGGCTAAAGAAAAACCATGGCAAGAGAGATAATGGTAGATTCAAAATGTGTAATGGGTGAAGTACTGAGTGACTTATATAATGGTCAAAAAAGGGAGTTGAAATGATGAAGATCTTGACCACAAAAACTGATGAGAACAACTATTTGCAACAACAACAACAACTCAGTCATGGTCAAATTTGGAGCTGGTGGGTGGTTATAATCGCATCATGATAATGAACTATTTAAGCAGGCAAGCCCCCACATAAAAGAAACTGAGGAATTGATCAAGCAATAGACACAATAATTATTTCTAATGTGTGCTTGCTTTTTGGTCTAGTAAGAAACACACCATTCCCAGGAAATTAGGGCCGTCCAGCCTCCTCTTGGTTGCTTCAACTAAACAATCCACCCCAAAGTGTCATCTTAAACTCAAGGAACACAATGAAACTTCAAAGACTCTAAAAATTGATTTGTGTAGTAGCGGAGAAAATAAAGGAGAAGAGATGAAGTTTTTTCATAGAGAGAGAGAGGGGATGGAGAGATTGTGATGAATAATGAAGTCTCAGCCCCACCATTGGATCAGCTCATCACTAAATATAGCAGGGCAGCATCACAGCCCTCAAACGGATTAGTTGTTAATTAAGTCTCATTATACAAAAGCTGCAACTTTAACAGCACTAATACGCTAATACTACTTCCTAATCTTAAACTTCATTTCATTACGTCTCTCATATGACGTGTAATGTAATACTACTAAACTAAAAGTACTTAACATCGACAATTTCAG
Organism: Rhodiola kirilowii; assembly: GCA_033675215.1. Classification (NCBI taxonomy): domain Eukaryota; kingdom Viridiplantae; phylum Streptophyta; class Magnoliopsida; order Saxifragales; family Crassulaceae; genus Rhodiola; species Rhodiola kirilowii. The sequence continues at coordinate 7,736,898 of CM066203.1, read as the reverse complement.
AAGTGGAATTATTAAAAAACACAACGTTATAAAATTAGTGTTAAATAAGTAAAGCAAAAGGGCTACGGTCTTGCTAATAATATTCTCTGACCCTTTTGTTTTTTGTCTGCAAGTGTTTGGCACCGCATGGATTCCTTTTTCTATCTCTAACCCTCTTTTTTTTTCTTCATACAATTGCATGAATAAATTATTAATTTTTATGCTTTTTTTTCTTGCTTTATTTTTTTGGTTAGCTTCGAAAATATTCAAATGAGAATTCATTTATATTTTAAACTACTTAAAAATTCAACTTGCTTCTGAATTCTACCAATAATGTGTTGGATGAGTTGATTGAGCATTTGCTTACAGGTGCTACCCTCTCGCGGAGGCATGCTTAAAACAGCGCTAAGATCCTTCCATGGAGGTGTTTGTCGATTCGTGTGTTTTAAAGTTGGAGTTGGGAGGTGCCGAAATGGCATGCGCTTCATCGAGTGACTCCAATCCAGATCCGGGTGATGCCCTTTACGTGATTGTGCTTGAAACAGGGACGGACTCAGTAATTTGGACAGAGGGTGGCGAGTTCAAATATATTAAAAAAAATATACATTTTTCGTATAAAACAAAAGTTATCTATTGAATATGTATTAAATATTTCAGTTAATTCTTTGTCAATATTGATAACTAAGCAATCTCATAAAAATTCATCGACCACTTGTTGCCTTTGTAAGTTTGAAGCCTTTGTAATTTCGGAGCATGATGTTATTCACTATGTAAATGATTGTCTTGCTATGAAATTTGGATAATTATTTAAATATCAGAACCATAACTCGCTCCAAATACAAACTTTTCATCAAAAAAATTTATACAAACTTCTAATTTGAAGATGAGCGATTTGTACACTTATAATAATAAAAATCAATGTAAATTATTTATATAAATAATAAAGGGTTTGGATCAAATACAAACCAATCTTATAAATAAAAACTACAAACTCATAAAAAATTCGACACGTGTCAAAATTAACCAATCAAAATTCAGCCGAGATTTCATCCCGTCGGGGTTCTTTTTGTAAATAAAAAAAATACATGTGGACTTATCAAAAAATATATAAACAATAGGAGGGGTATAAATGTCCAAAATTTGCTACATTAATGTTCAGACTTAAAAAAACATTGTTTAGACTTAACCCAGTAATAACAATACTTGAAAAAACATTGTTCAGACTTAAAAAAACATTGTTCAGACTTAAAAAAATAATAATGAGAGTTAAACCATTAACAATCAGACTTAAAAAACATTGTTCAGACTTAAAAAAAACATTGTTCAGACTAAAACCAGTAATGACAATACTTGAAAAAACAATGTTCAGACTTAAAAATAATAATGAGACTTAAACCATTAACGATCAGACTTAAATAACAATGTTCAGACTTAAAAAAACAATGTTCAGACTTAAACCAGTAATGACAATACTTGAAAAAACATTGTTCAGACTTAAAAAATAATAATGAGACTTAAACCATTAACGATCAGACTTAAATAACAATGTTCAGACTTAAAACAACAATGTTCAGACTTAAAACCAGTAATGACAATACTTGAAAAAACATTGTTCAGACTTAAAAATACATTGTTCAGACTTAAAAAATAATAATGAGACTTAAACAATTAACGATCAGACTTAAATAACAATGTTCAGACTTAAAAAAACATTGTTCAGACTTAACCCAGTAATAACAATACTTGAAAAAACATTGTTCAGACTTAAAAAAACATTGTTCAGACTTAAAAAAATAATAATGAGAGTTAAACCATTAACAATCAGACTTAAAAAACATTGTTCAGACTTAAAAAAACATTGTTCAGACTAAAACCAGTAATGACAATACTTGAAAAAACAATGTTCAGACTTAAAAATAATAATGAGACTTAAACCATTAACACTACCTTTTTTAAGTCTGAACACTACCTTTTTTAAGTCTGAACATTACCATTTAAGTCTGAACACTACCTTTTTTAAGTCTGAACACTACCATTTAAGTCTGAACACTACCATTTAAGTCTGATCACTACCTTTTTTAAGTCTGAACACTACCATTTTAGTCTGAACACTACCTTTTTTAAGTCTGATTATTAAGTATTTTTAAGTCTGAACACTACCATTTAAGTCTGAATACTACCTTTTTAAGTCTGAACACTACCATTTTAGTCTGAACACTACCTTTTTTAAGTCTGATTATTGAGTATTTTTAAGTCTGAACACTACCATTTAAGTCTGATTATTAAGTATTTGTAAGTCTGAACACTACCATTTAAGTCTGATTATTAAGTATTTTTAAGTCTGAACACTACCATTTAGGTCTGAACACTACCATTTAAGTCTGAACACTACCTTTTTTAAGTCTGAACACTACCTTTTTTAAGTCTGAACACTACCTTTTTTAAGTCTGATTATTAAGTATTTTTAAGTCTGAACACTACCATTTAAGTCTGAACACTACCATTTAAGTCTGAACACGACCATTTAAGTCTGATTATTAAGTATTTTTAAGTCTAAACACTACCATTTAAGTCTGAACACTACCTTTTTTAAGTCTGAACACTACCATTTAAGTCTAATTATTAAGTACATTTAAGTCTGAACACTACCTTTTTTAAGTCTGAACACTACCATTTAAGTCTGAACACTACCATTTAAGTCTGAACACTACCTTTTTTAAGTCTGAACACTACCATTTAAGTCTGATTATTAGGTATTTTTAAGTCTGATTTAAGTGTGAACACTACCATTTAATTCTGAACACTACCATTTAAGTCTGATTATTAAGTATATTTAAGTCTGAACACTACCTTTTTAAGTCTGAACACTACCATTTAAGTCTGATTATTAAGTATTTTTAAGTCTGAACACTACCATTTAAGTCTGAACACTACCATTTAAGTCTGATTATTAAATATTTTTAAGTCTGAACACTACCATTTAAGTCTGAACTTTACCTTTTTTAAGTCTGAACACTACCATTTAAGTCTGATTATTAAGTATTTTTAAGTCTGAACACTACCATTTAAGTCTGAACACTACCATTTAAGTCTGATTATTAAGTATTTTTAAGTCTGAACACTACCATTTAAGTCTGAACACTACCATTTAAGTCTGAACACTACCTTTTTTAAGTCTGAACACTACCATTTAAGTCTGATTATTAAGTACATTTAAGTCTGAACACTACCTTTTTTAAGTCTGAACACTACCATTTGAGTCTGATTATTAAGTATTTTTAAGTCTGAACATTACCATTTAAGTCTGAACACTACCATTTAAGTCTGATTATTAAGTATTTTTAAGTCTCAACACTACCATTTAAGTCTGAACACTACCATTTAAGTCTGAACACTACCTTTTTTAAGTCTGAACACTAACAATTTTTGGACTAAATTGAAAATAACATAATTAGGTTTTATACCCATTAGTGTGGAATGACTATTATACCCCTCCGTGTTTTCTCCGGAATTTCGACTAAACTGGGACACGTGTCGGCTTTATAATCGGTTTGTAGTTTTTATTTATAATTTGGTTTGTACCTGAACCGCACCCAATAATAAATTAAACTAATTATACACATGAATTACCTATATTATATATGCTAAAAATATATATATATATATCCCAAAAATATCTTGTATGCGATGTATTCATCTCTATGTTTTATATGAGATGTAAACCTACTATCAAAAAAATTCAACTTGCTTCTTTAAAAGTATATTATTGAGTCACTATGATGCTGACACGTATCTCATTTGCACACTCAAACTTGTTTTTGATGAAAAATAAAAGCCATTAATTTTAACTCTTCTATTAAGAAAGATATCAAATAATACAGATTCGAATGTGCATCTGATTCTTGTAAATAAATTAAAATTATCAAATTATAAAAGAATTCTTAACTGAATACTCTCCCACATTTGCACATTAACTTTATTATCATGATCATGTCCACTCCATAACTTTTCATCAATTTTTTTGTTTATTTATATGTGTGTTTACAGGTAAGCATACTTATTAGCGAGAGATTGTGTTATTAAAATTGGGAACAGCGATGCACATTCCACTTTTTCTTTCTTTAATCTTTTGACCATGGAATATATGAAGCAAATCAACCCTACTTTGCAAACTTTGTCACCTAATTTTGTCAGTTCGATGTTAAACCTCTTTTTGCAGCTTCTCTAATCTCTCACCATTTTCAATTATATTATTCAATTATGAAAATAAAATAAATAGAAGCAAGGAGCATTTCTCACCGTGAATCTTATATAAAATGTTCATATAAATATTTTTTGAGGAGCAAATAATCGCATAGGTTAAACGATAATTTAGGATCAATTAGGGAACAAATCTGCATTATTGCTATTCATGAATTGAATTGATTTTAGCCCGAAAGGATTGTACACTCCCATTTTTATTTTATTTTAAAAACAAATTTACTTGAACATCAATAATGAATAAACAATCTGAAACTCATGTCATAAGATAAGTTTCCAACTATCTTTTTTTTTTTCCATTCCTAATCTTATTACATTATTTTCATACATTGTAAGTTTCCAACTGGCTTTTTTTTTTTGCTTATATTTGGCGTGTCGAAAATATTTATTCCTCATAAATATGTACTTCTGGCGACAATGAAATTTCATTGAAATCTATTTTGTTACGGTGTGTATGATTGATTTCCCATTGTGGCACATTGTCCGATTATTTCTTGGTCGACCAAAACCAAGTAGTCAGGTTAGGTTAGAAAGACATGATGCATTGTATGTGTTTTAAAGGAATCTTAAAGTACTATCTTGTTCATATTGTTGGCAACAAGTTGTGTTTTCCATATCCACAAATGAGATATCTGCAATGACTTGAGTAGCAAGGTAAACCCCACAAACCCTAGTTTTGAAATGTAGTTAAAATTAGAAGTAGAGACAAGGTCTTTCAAACAACAATGGCACAAAAGTTAGATTTTTAGAGGAGATCCCCCCACATGATATTCAACATGACATTTGAATTGAATAGTTTAATTGGTGGGATTCACATGTTAACTACTATAATCAGTGTTTTGAGTCAATGCGCGTGCAGCAAAAAGCAGTGGGAAAAGGTTTCGAAATTAACGGTCAATAATATTCATATTCTTAATAAATGTTTTCTCTCACTAAGTTTCTGAGACACAGTCATACATGAAATTTTATGTACTGTCATTTTAAGAAGATGATGAAGAAGATTTTTAAAAAAAATGAATAGATGTGTATTTTTGGTAGTTTGTGTTCCGCGAATTCCAATTCCCAATTTGAATTCTGCAGAAGAGAACAAAAAAAACAGACCAAAGATTAAAATGCAGAGAGGAGGATTGAGACTGAGAGGATTAAATTAATTATTGATGGGAATTTCGATGAAGAATTTTGAGAGGTTTAACCTGTATATGGTTGGAAGGGAATAAAGTGTACTGATTCTGGGAATCTCAGACCATTTCAGGTCACAGATGGTGTGTCAGTTTTTGTATTTGCCTTCTGATTATATATCATGGTTCAATCAGAGCAGGAGCAGCCTTCGTTTAATAATATATCTGCTGTAATTAATTAAAACCCTACTACAGTAATTAAGCTTCTTCTTCTTTTTTTTTAAATAAGCCTAATAATAATCACTCTGCAAAACAACCTTAGTAGTATTAATTGGTTAATCTCTCTAATGGTGCTGTTTTAGTCTTTGTTCTTTTGCAGTGTGTGAATGTGTTTGGTTTGGTGTGTCTGATGACCATCTATATGCAAACTCCAATGCTCTCCACTTCTGATCAAGCTTCATTATTATGCAGCTTCATATACTCTCTCTTTCAATGCTCTCAAACTCATCATTAATTAACATTAAACCTTTTCACACCAAATTGTTAATATTTTCAAGGTTCATTTATTTTACAAAACGGTAAAGGATCAGGTATACAGTTGATTTTTTGGGTACAAAATACAAACTAATCATAGCCCTTGATCTTGTGATTTGAATAGATGAGATTAAATCCTGATTTTTTGTGCATTTTCTTGGTGACAAATTATAAAATGAAACTAGCGAACTTGATGTCTTTTTCATTCTTCGGCTCGAAAAGTGACGAATTATTGGTTGATTTTGACGAACTTTATATTTTGTACCAAAAATAAATTTTGTACCTCATCTTCACCCTATACAAAACTATTCATATGAGATCCCAAAGTGTTTTTCAAAATTATTATTTGAAAACATTAATTTAAAAAGTCGAAATATTTCTCATTTCTCATATAAGGTAGGCTTTTATGATAGGATCTGCACCGGCTTTTGTATGATCTCTTTTACTGGATATCAAAAGTAGCTACGAAATAATGTAGATCTATAGAGGCACGTAGGGTCTCACTTGACCGACCTACTAGATCTTTGGACCTCATTTCTTAGAAAAGTGTAAGGGGGACAACAAAATCTCAATCTCAAATATTCTCAGGCTTAATTTCGTTTTTCTTTATTTAAGTATGTGGGGTCAATATCAGGTATAAAGTTGATTTTTGATACAAAATATAAAATTCGTCAAAATCATTTTATAATTCGTCACTTTTCGAGCCAAAAAATGAAAAAAAAAACGACATAGTTCGTCAGTTTCATTTTATAATTCGTCACATAGAAAATGCACAAAAAATCAGGATTTAATCTCATTCATTCAAATCACAAGATCAAAGGCTATGATTAATTTATATTTTGTACCAAAAAATCAACTTTATACCTTATCCTTTTCCTAAATCCGTGTGCATTATGTAAATTATACCATTGAGAATGACACGTCTGGGCTTTGCATACATAAACCCTAAGCAAAAATTAAATTCTAAACTTTAGATAGACCTAGCCCAAAACACCGTACCAGGCTGGCCCATATGTGGAGTGTCTACTCAAAATTCGGGCTCGGACCAAATTGGTACTGGCCCATATAATGAAGAACATCCTTCAAGCTTCATGTATTTTTTTTTTGGGGGTAACAAGCTTCATGTATTATTATTTTTGATAAATAATCACATTTAGTTAGGAAAAGACCTCATCTATAAGAAAAGAAGAAAAAAAAACTCCATATCTTTATAAAAAAATAGTTTAATTTAAAAGGCCCATATGTAATTTTTTTTCTTTTCATCAGGCCTTCCAATCGGGCTTGATTGTCAACCTGTGTGTTCTTGGATGGTGATCGACTCTATAGACTTTTCCTTAAGTTTCAGTATGCATGAAAACAGTTGTACACTCGCAATTGAATTGACCATCTAGAAGTGTTTGTAAACAACCAATTTATGTCGTCTAGGGATGCTCAAATTGGGACTGGATCGGATTTTACGGGTCGGTCTAAGACCGGACCATAAAAATTCGGGTCCGGTCCGATTCACGGTCCATAATTTTCATAATTTTCGGTCCACCGGTCCGGACCGTAAAATTAATGAGATTCGGTCCGATCTGGTCCAATTTTCACCAAAAATCGCACTCAAAGGATTGAGTATAAATTGTTTGCATGATCAGTGCCTACCGCGTCCAATACCATCTGCGCCTACTTCAGACATTATTTCATAATGTCAATGTTGAACGCGGTGCTAACGTAGTGACAAGACGCGCGACACATCCTTTCCGCATCCTATTCACACGTTAAGGCTTCATCGCGCTCGCTTCAGACATTAACAAATAATGTCAACGTGAAACGCGATGCTAACGTAGGGGCAAAACGCGTGGAAGGTGGAAGAACTGTTCGTTATCTTCTCAGGAATGTTGATTGTTGGTTCCGCCGATTCTTGATTCTTCAATTGATGTCGAAAATCATCTAGTAACTGAGCGATTGAGTTTTTAAGGTTCAATTTGATCGATTCGTTCGATTGGTTTTACACGCGACACTCACGCGCACAGCTCACTCCGCGGAGGACGTTCGCTCAGGTGTTCTCGTCCAGCATTTCTGAGCGGACGTTCTCGTCCGAAAATTCTCCTCTAGCAAGCGATCTCGACGAGGATGTCACCGATGCACAAAAATTCTTCGTCGAACGTCCCCAAATCCCGTCAAGCATGCGACCGCTGCATATGCCCTTATACAGATTGGATTGCATGGCAATGGCAATGGCAAGTAAAAGCTTCCAAAAAGGCAAAAACAACAGGAAACGACACCGTTTGGTGTATGTTCCTGGCGGCTGTGTATGCTTCCTTCTTCTAGAAATGTACAAGGCCGAAGGTGGGAGGACACTCCACCCCCCCCAAATTCTGGAAGCAGAATCCATCTAGAAGAAGAACAGTATCACCATCTCCCTTTCCTTCATACTCACATCACATGTAAACCACTCCCATCAAATCTCATATTGACTTATATATGTCAAGTTCTCAAAGTATAAAGTGTTCTGTGTGCTGATCTTTATAATATATACATACAAGTTACAAAAAAACAGAGCAGATTGAGGTCAGTGTTACACTACACCATCACTCAATTTGTATTCATTTTCACTCAAACATGGCTGTTTCAAATGAAAGTAGCTTGAAGCCGTTGCTATACGAGCATACCCAATTACATGATTCTCCCAACGATGATCTGTTTCAGTTTTCAGAGATGCCGGAAACAGAGGATGATGATGCTCTGTCCTTATGCGACCTTCCTATTTACAGCAGCAGCAACAGCAGCTCTGATTTGAACAGAGGCGAGTATCAAGAAGAAGCCAACACTGTTTTTGAGTTCGTCAGCTTTAGCGAAGAACTCCGCGCCGGCCAATCATGTAAATCCGATGATAGCGCCATTATCTTCTGCGGGAAGCTCGTTGCGTACAAAGATGTTGCTGCTGTCAACAACCAGACAGCAAAATCCAGATGTGAAAAGTTATCACCGAGGCACGTCGGAGATCCAAAGAAGCCCAGAAAGCGTTCTCTGTTTTCATGGAAGAGATTCAAAATCGCATCTTTCAGATCAAAGTCCGCATCAAAGAAGAAGCCTTCATCATCGTCATCGCATGAAAGTTCATATCCATCGCAAGAACTGTCATCGACATCCCCGAAGAAGAATACCAAAACCCGGCGGCTGGAGAAAATGCCGTCGGCGAAGAAGGTGCTGACGTCACCAACAAAGTCGAGGTGGTACCTGTTCATGTTTGGGCAGACGAGGTTTCCTCAGGCGATGACTATGGAACTGAGTGACTTGAAAAACAGACAGCGGCGTCTATGCTCTCCGTCTCCGTCGATGAATCTTCGCGCGGAGGTCGGAGGAAGTAGCAGAGGAAGAGGGATTTGGTCGCTGTTGAAAGAATCAGTGACGACAGTCAGCAGGACGAGAGCGAACGACGTAGTTAGAGCTGTTGGATGCATTTCTCTTGTATGAAAGTTGGAATAAATCTATGTTATCCGGGTTTGAGAAGATTAGACAGTTTTATCAATAAAATGTTATTTTCAACTGACGCACGCTTATGTAAAGAGGATGGTGGTCTATTGATTATGGAGTGTATCTTAAAATTGTTAGATCCTTATATTTTGGGTTCGAGTGTCGGGGTCACAAATTTTCTTTATTTATTTTTTCTTTACCTCTTTCTCTTCACGTCTCGCGCATGATGCTTCCTACATCCCTCGTGGATGCATTTTTCTTCACGCCTCGTGCGTGATGTGTGCTCTTCCTCTCTCGTGGAGGTCTTCATCTTCACACATCGCGCATGATGTGTTCTTCCTCTCTCGTGGATGTGCTATTCGGTAAAGGTGTCCAAGATGACTGAGCTCCAAGTGTCAAAGATGTATGCGCTTCAGAAGTAGAGATATGTATCAGATGTTTTGCGGATACGATCAAGATACTTTGCTAAGAGCTTCGAAAATTAATATATATGTACTAGATGATAATGTTAATATGCATTGTAATATTCCTAATTGTTGTATACACCCACATCAAAAAAACTGACGAAGGCTTATTATTATGAGCTCTATTTAACTTAAACTTAAATAATACAATAAAACTAATTAAAATAAGATTTCGTTTTTCAAAATCAAAAAATTAGCTGATTCATTTAAATGGTAAATGTCAACACATATGTTCGGAAACATAGAGAGGGGAAGAGGGCCATGTTTAGGTACATGAATGTTGATTTAGAACGACCAAGTTTGGTTGATTGTTTCCAGCCGTCGATATTTAATAAAGATAAACTTATTAACCAACGGCGGTGAAAAACCCCTAATTTTATAATAATTGATATAAATATGACGGCAGCATGGTTGAAAAAAAGTTCATTTTGCTGCCTCACTCTCGCTTCCGGAACTTTCTGCAACTTCATCTTCTGAGATTAAGGTATGATTTCTTTTTTCCTTCTCGTTTATTCTCGCCTGTTTTCACTTGTCAGTTGATTTGTGTGTGGAGTATGCTTTCGCTTGATGACCTGTTTGTTTGGTGCTTGATGCATGGGAATCCGTTGATTTGGTTTTGAATTCCATCGGTTTTTTTGGTACGAAATCATATGTTGATTCGAATTTTACGAACCTGCTCAGTATTCTGTTTTGTGTTATGGGATTATGATTGACCTGGCGTTTGTTTTTGAAGCTCTTGTTAGTGTTAAGACGAAGCTCGATCAATACACACATTTGAATGGATATGTTGGTTATTGTAGCTATTATATAGTAAGCGTTTTGTCATCTGATCTGGTTTTCAGGTTGGGTAATTAGAGAAGTCTTTTGTTAATATTAGGAATCATAATACATTTTGCTTTCTTAATATTGAAGCAATTTATTTTGACCTCGTATTATTTTATGCACATTATTGTGTGTTTGATTAGCGTTTTTTTCCTTTGTAATATGATCTGAAGGTTTTATTTGTTTTAATTATAGAATTCACGTATGGTGAAAATTTTCATGTAGCCTACTTGAGTTAGAATATGGGGAAAAGACTCACATCAACATTGTGGTTATTGGACACATGTCCATTTTGGCAAATCGACCACCACTGGTCACCTTATCTACAAGCTTGGAGGTATTGATAAGTGTGTGTGATTGAGAGATTTGAGAAGGAAGCTGCGCTGAGATGAACAAGAGGTCTTTCAAGTATGCCTGGCCGGTGCTTGACAAGCTGAAGGCTGCTGAGCGTGAACGTGTGTGTGGTATCACTATTGATATTGCCCTGTGGAAGTTCGAGACCACAAAGTATTACTGCACTGTCATTGATACCCCGGGACATCGTGACATTATTAAGAACATGATTACTGGAACATCTCAGGCTGATTGCGCTGTTCTCATTATTGATTCTACTACTGGAGCTGGTTTTGAGGCCAGTATTCTCAAAGGATGGTCAGACTCGTGAGCATGCTCTTCTTGCCTTCACCCTTGGTGTCAAGCAAATGATCTGTTGTTGTAATAACAAGGTGTGATCTCTTTTTTTCAAGCAAGTTTCTTTTTTTCTTTTTTTTGTAGGATTGTTATACAGCAGCAAAAACAGTGTCCTCTGCTAGATGCCAATGTACACTAACTTACCTAATTTATTTTTGGTCTTGCAGATGGATGCTACTACACCCAAGTACTCCAAGGCAAGGTACGATGAAATTGTTAAGGAAGTTTCTTCTTACTTGAAAAAGGTGGGGTACAACCCCGACAAGATTTCATTTGTTCCCATCTCTGGATTTGAAGGTGACAACGAACATGATTGAGAGGTACGGTCTACCAACCTTGACTGGTTCTTGACATGATCAGCACACCATCAGACAAGCCCCTTCCTTCAGGATGTCTACAAGATTGGTGGTATTGGAACTGTCCCCGTGGGTCGGGGTATCATCAAGTCAGTTGAGATGCACCACGAAGCCTCTTCAAGAGGCCCTTCCCGGTGACAATGTTGGCTTCAATGTCAAGAATGTTGCTGTGAACTCCATTCTAAGGAGAGCATAGTAAAAAAATGTGAAGTGCCCATTAAAAAAATTATAAAAAACACATTTATTAATAAAATCTATAAATTGATAACTGAATTATTTTCAAATCTACACAGTTTTATTCAAAATTATACAATTATATTTTCTTCTTCTTTTTTGATTAATAAAATTATACAATTATATCTTCAAACACATAAAAATTATGTCATTTTTTTGATTTGATGATTTTAGTTTGGATGCACCAGATGTTATTTCAAAATAAAAAAAAAACAAGTTTCCAACTCGAAAGAAAGAAGACTTTCATCACACACAAAAAAAACTCGAAAGAAGACAAGGATGGCATAATAAACAAAAGCCCATTAAGAAAACTGCCCGACCCATTTCCTTTGCTTGCTAGGGCTTCAGGTAATCACTTCAATTTCTTGCCTTTCTTTCATATACCAAATTCGCCGATTTACCCATTTTGTAATTCCTCATCCAGCGATTTCGGTATGGCGAGTGAGTCATCGAAAATCCCAAAGCTGTACCGACTCCTTCTCAAGGCGGTGAAGAAGCATCACGGAGTGGAGGATTACAACAAGCACTTCAAGCATTTCGTGACGATGCAGTTCCGCAATGACGGTCCTCACCTCGACCGGAGAATCCAACTTGCCGAGGAGTACATCGTCCTGTTAAACAAGTCTACCTTCAAGGTACATATACAATTTCTCTTCCAATTCATCTTCTTGTTTTTCTTTTCTTCATAAATTTGCTATTTCTAGTTGTGTTTTTGAACTAGTAGTACTGATCTCTATGAGATGGGGGTGTATGTTGCAATATTGTAGTTGAGTTGATAATCTCTGGTAACCGAGTGGAATTTGCTTGCAAGGTGTTTGCTTATTTGTCTCCAAAAAAAAAAAAACCTAGTCGTGTTTTTTTTGTTGATTCTAAAAGGGAGAAGAGATTCACTCAAAACTAATGGCCAACCGCCAAGACTATACAACAAGCCAAGCCTCGACCAAAACCAGAGTGATTACACTAGATAGTTGTTTTTAATTATGTGTGTCCGAGCATGAAATTGTATACTGGGGATGTCTTGAATGGAATTGTGTGGCTAGTTCTGTCAAACAGGGAGTATATTTTGAGCGAAAGAGTGGGTAAAACTTAAAAGCAGCTATTGATGATGAGAAATGATGCTTATTGCAGGACATGTTTACCCCTTACAATAATGAATTGGACACTTCTGATGAATTGAGGAAACAGATCGACAAGTCCATCGAGGATAGTTTCCTGCGGCAGTAATCTTTTAGCATCATCTTCTTGTTCACAGAACCACTGGACATGGATATTCTTTGGTTCAAGATGTGAACGAATATAGAAATTTCTTGTGGAATACTTATCTTTGGTTTATGGACCATGTTGTTGATTTTCTTTTAGTGACAAATACTTATACTTTGGTTTATGCACCATGTTGTTGATTTTTTTTTTTTAGTGCACAACTTCTTTGAACTGCTGATATGAAAAACGGCAAATGCTTCAGTTAAAAGCATGTCTCTACCGTAGAAGATGTTTCAACAATGCACCATTTTGACCAAGCTTTTATGGGGAATGTCATAAATTTATACCTTTTACTTCACATCCATTTGAGCCTCGGGTTTTCAGGATACAGAAGTTCCAAAACTTTGATTTCAACAAATGAGTGATACACTGATACATACAACATAGTCACATTCACATACAAACATGTACATATCAGTTCCTGGCATCAGCTCTACCTCTACACACTAAAAAGAGGTAAAGGCATATATTAGTATGAATTCTGTGCTTGGTGCTGGTTTGCCTACCACTTCTTGTAACTGTTTTGATAGGGGTGGTGGCTTTGCCTTGCTTGTTGTAGTTGTAGTTGTAGTTGTAGTTGTAGTGATGTAGATGAGGAGACAGAAGAAGACAAGGAGAATCCTGATGATGCTGCTCCGGCGAATGGAGGCGGCCTGGAACCTAGAGGATGCTCCCATACCCAGTCTAGCATTCTTGGAGAAGTCAGTGCCATTGATCTCTCAGTTGATGGAACCTATTGGAAATAAGCTCAAATAAACCTCATGTGATGAAAAATGAGCTTTAAGTGATCCACATTTTCTTACATCAAGTGACGTTGGCAAGTAACTGCCAGAATGTAAAGCCAGCCCTTGTGACATTGGAGCAAAGGTAGACGATATCGATATTTGACTTGGGATTTGTCCACGGATCGCTGCAGAAGCAGAGTAAACTGACTACAAGTAGAAGATAAGAATTTGCTAGTTAGTAACATGACTGTACACTCAGCTTCGAAAATGGGCTTCTGCGTGTTTTTGGACGGAAAGGAACTATTTATCACCTTTGGATTATAATCAGATGAAGAATCAAGGCTAAGGCTCAGATCAAGGTCATGCCCACTGGCTGCATCCAAACAATCAGGAGTTGAATAGTTTTCTTAACTTGTGAAGAAGCATGATGCAAGCAACTACTACAAGCCAAACCTAAAAACATCATGAAAACAAATTGGAGGAAATGATGGTACAGATGATGTCGGTATTTTACCATCATGATTATTGGCATGTGAAGCCAAATCAACATCATATGATGTACTTGGTTGAAAATTTGTGGCTGCTTCGGTTCCATTATATCTAAGAGCTGCCACGTCATAAGCCCTAATATCATACATAAAATTTGTTTCAGTCACCATAATTCAACAAGCAAAGGATCACAGTACTGAGAAACTACAAGGGAAAATATCATTCGGAAAATGACTCTTGAATCCACAAAATTTGTGGTTATAAACAAGCAAGCAACCTTGCAGCCTCTACTTCAGTGTCAAATAGCCCCAAATATATGTACCTGCAAACAACCATTATCTTCTCAACACTGTATGAGAAGACACATCTATGGCGTCTTCCATTTTCGGAGAAACAAAATCCTATGGCATATTCTTAATTAAGTAACAATATACCTAACTTCAATTAACCAGCATGTTAAGAATCAAAAAGCAACTGAGAAGTCAAGCAAGACAGAGACAGCTTGCATTTAATTTTCTGAAGAATCAGCTTACTTTTTTCCAAGCAACTGACCCATCCTAGCCTCCCATCTACCGCACTTATGCAGGGTCACGCCTCTGTACTTGGAGCTTCCTCTAGCAAATCCTGTAGTTTGTCGGCGAAGTATGTGCACAAACTCTTCTTTGCCCAAGTTCCTCATCTGCACAACACATATATACCAAAACCATTAACATAAAATCACTGCAAATTAAGTGCAGATTCTCTAGCTAGTTGAATAATAATAATAATAATAATATCCAAACCTGCGTGATATCTTCTTGATAATCAGCTATGTTGAAATTAATATCAGCATCAGTACCACGGAACTTGATTGCGGCTCGATCGTATGCCCTGAATTTACAAAACAAATGACCTAACACCCCCCCAGATCAAACCCCCCTAAAAGAACAACCACACAATCAATAGTAGCACCACTGACCTAGCTGCTGCGTGGGCCGTGTCGA
The DNA here is from genome assembly GCA_033675215.1 of Rhodiola kirilowii. NCBI lineage: Eukaryota > Viridiplantae > Streptophyta > Magnoliopsida > Saxifragales > Crassulaceae > Rhodiola > Rhodiola kirilowii. The sequence goes on along the minus strand of CM066203.1, from coordinate 7,721,525 downwards.
ATCCGCCTGTTTCAAAACCGAGATCAATTAATCGATCAGACAAGCAGCTTGAAAAATAATAATAAATTAGCAGACGAGAAATTTACTCAAGAAATTGTGTTTCCATATATAGTTTACCTAGATATACCTGCTTCCCGCAGTCCCTGAAAATGCAGAAACGACAATAAGTCGAGCGTTTCGGAAAATCAATCAGATGATGATGATGATGAAAATTGATATTTGATGGTTAACTAGGGTTTAGAAAGAAAGAAAGAAGAAGAAAACCAGATATGCGATTCCCATCTTCCAGTCCTCCGGTAGAAAGTCACGCCTCGATACTGCGAGCTTCTCGACCTCGGTCCCCGACGGCTCTTCGTCTTCACCGGCATCTGCTTCTGCGGCTGCGAAATCCTCATCTCCGACTGCTCAGCCGATTCGGGAAATGATAGATTCAACCAATCCGACTTGGGCGAAGAAGCAGCCGACGAGTTCGATCGAGAGTCGAAACTCGGTGCTGAATACAACATCCTCGCATTCGTCGTCGTCGTAGCTGACGAAGGTTCGGACGAAGCGATGAGGTGGTCCTGATTTGAGCGGTTATTCATGATGTCGAAAGTGAAGGTGTACGCGGCGTGAGCGCAGCCGTTGGAATCCTCGTCTCCGGCAGTACCTCCTCCTCCTCCTCCTACCGCATTATTGACGACGATGATCGATGAAGTTGATGTGCCGGCCGACTCCTCCATCCATCGTCCTCGCCGATGTCGCTCTTCCGCAGTCGTGTGGTTAACATTGCGACCTTCATCGGTCTGCATATGGGCGTTGAGGTCCCACATAGTTGAGAGAGACCCTTGCAGCGAGGAAAACAACACTTTTACTTCAAGTGTTTGTTCGTAGAATCAGCTGCGGTTGTTTTGAGGTCGGAGATTGGGGGAGTAGCGGCCGGGTGTCAGATAAAGGTTAAGCTGCTGCAATGGCGGAGATGAAAATGAGAGAGAGAGAGAAAGACAAGTGCTCAGAGATGGGAAGACAACAGCTAAATTAATATTTATTTTGAAATTTTGACCTTTACTCACAGATGAGTGGAAATTCATATAAACAACTTATTTTTTTTTAATATTATACTATAATTTATGAAATATAAAATTGGTTTGTTTTTTACAAATATAATTGAAAGAAAAGCATAGGCCTATTTTTGAATATAATATAATATGACCCTTTTTTTTATAGTTTGAATATAATATGAACTTGAAGCAATAGATGCTATCATAAGACCATACCATAAATGGACGTAATGACACGATATGCGAATTATTCAAATGACAATCAATACCTGGACCACCATGTGTTCTATTATTTGATGTAACGTACAATTCATCATTCCTATGTAAATAATTAAATCATATTGTTAAAATTAAGTATTTGTACTTTTTATCTCTACTCTATACCACCGACGGCTACCGATTACTCAAACATATAGACGGCTGATAATTTGTTCACAAAACCATGCCTTGGTTTAAAATATTTGTATCATTTGCCGTGGGGTGGTTAGATGACAAGAGTTATTTAGTTTAGTTTAATTTAATTTAATTTAGTTTAATTTAATTTACTTTACATCAATTGACAAAAGTTTATTTTAGCTGGCTTAGTTTAATTTAGTTTAAAATAGTTTATATCAACTTAACGTAATTTATCTAACATCATCATCATACATTATCATATCATCAACATCATCACCATCATCATCATCAACATCGTCATCATGGTGATATGATGATGATGATGATACAATGATATGATTATGATGATACGATGATGGTGATACAATGATGATGATATGATGATGGTGACATGAATATATAATCATTATGATGATATGATGACGATGATATGATGATGATGATGATGATGATGATGATGATACGATGATGATGATGATGATATGATGATGGTGATGTGATGTGATGATGATGATGATCATCATATGATGTTGATGAGTAGATGATGATGATGATGATGGTGGTGGTAATGGTGATGATAATCAACTTAAATCAAGCTAAATTTACTTTAGTTGAATGTAGTTTAACTTATTAGCTGAACTTGATTTAATTTAGTGTATTTTAGTTTAGTCTAGTTTAGTTTAGCTGAATTTAGTTTATAAGTCAGAAATATCAAATAACCTAAAATTGAAGTATGTATCCTCAAAAACCAGAGTCGGTTTTTGAGAAATAATCGAGAATCATGTAACTGATAATTAAGCAAAAAAATTGAAATATAAAATAGAGGATGTGGCAATTTATATATGTCGTGGCAGGGGAGCGCTTGGTTAGAAATTCTTAAAAATTCGAGAACTTGAGAACTCAAATCTCACAAATAGAACATGATGCATCTTTGAATATGCATGTCACACATGTCCAAAAAACAAAGTAAACAAAGTTGGCTTTGACTTTGCATCAAATGCATATTGGAAATAGCACATGGGACACGTGTCATCATCAAAATGCATATTAAAAAATATATCTTACATTTTAAAAGGTGAAAATTGGAGTCTCACTCAAAAAAATAAGAAATTCTTATTTGAACGCTCTCTGTCATGGCAACTTAAATGATGAACCGGAGCTAGCAGCTACGGTATCGTGGGAGGGAGTGTTTTTCACGAATAATGGGAAGAGAAGAGAATCACGTGTTTGATGTGCTTTAACGTTTATTCATATTCATTGACTGAAAATGACATTGTTATAATCTGCTTCTTCGATTACATAAAAAGCCAACACAAGTTTTTTTTTCTTTTTCAAATAAAGGAAAGTACCGTGAAAAATGATGGATTCAAAACCAGCCTCGTTTAAATCATAAAATAGGTACAAGAACAGACACCACAAAATTAGAGATTATGCGCATAAACCATATTCATTTTTTTAGTTATTGATCGAAAGAAACAAATGAATAGACAAACTTAACTTAGGAAATAAAATTGAATCCTTAAGTATAGTATTCAGCTTTTGAGCTAGAAGAATCATACATTTAACTCAAATTAAGTACTTAAATAAAAGTTATAAATAATGTGCCAAATTGAAAAAGTTAAATACAAAATTCAACATATCTAACCCTATGTGCTTTAATTTAAGTGAACTATAGTCTATATGAGGTGCCAATGAAAAAATTAGAGCATTTAAAGTTTAAACTACAGTATTAAAATATATGTTGTACATTTCAATATTCAGACTTATTAATTTTTTCATTCATACGAAATATGTACTTTAAATTTATTTGTCTTGTAGTGCTTAACACTTAACGTAGTGGACTTTATCATGCCTTAGGTCACCTTACGTTTCCTTTTAACCATAAATAGATAGTAAAAACTACTTGTAAGTAAGAGCCTCGACATGCCCAAATCCAAACATGTCTCCTTTTTCTATGTAATACTGTAATAGTTTTCCTTTTTATTTAAAAATAAAAAAGAAGGTTGAGGAAACCTTAATGGAGACAGCTAGGCCCATCGACATGACAAATCAAACTAAAAATATCCATAAAGAGAACAGTCCAAAATAAATCAATCTTGACCGTCCATTTATGGGCCTGCAATTTCGAATCATCGTTCTCGCCAAAACACGTGCTACACGTGTAACCACATCATTTCACACTATAATTTTCATTTAAGATTTTCCATTAATATTATCTTCTTAGAATATTTATAAATTTCTTTTACTATTATTGACAATAAATGTACAACTCTCAAATTCATATCATAAGATCACATCCAGAAGAGTTTGAACCGTCGATCTTCTTGGTCATTCGATTAAAATTATAACCACTAAACCACAACTATTTTTGCATCTTAAAATAATTTGATCTATAAATTACATGTTAATTATTAAATTTAAATAAACGTATTGTATGTTTGTGTATTTAGGTGACGATATAAGCAATTAGAGCATTCCCACCATGACTAAAAAAACATGGCATCCATCTATCTCATTTAGTCATGAGTCATGACTCATGATCTATTTGGTCATGGACATCCCACTCATGACCAAACATAAAGTTCATCATCACTACCTCTCTCTTATTTCTACAATAAATACAAGCATATAAATATCATATCAAAATATATCAAAATGTATATTTCAAAAATTATGAATATTGGTGATTATTTTTTTATTACTTTGTAATTTTCAAGATATATTCATTATAAAATTTGAATTTAAACTGATAAAGTTATGACGCGTGATAGGTGTCGCATTAGGATTGGTTCAACTCTCATGACCAAAACTAAAAAAGATCATGAGATGACCAAATTTTGGTTTAGTCATGGGATGACCATTTCTATGACTAGAAAAATCATGATGGTAAGATAGGGTAGAAGAGGATACAAGCGCAGGATAGGATGACATGGTAGAAGGGTAGGGTATGATTTTTTTTTTCTATGACCCTTACTCGTCCTATGACTTACAGTGCAAGATATATATTGGATAGAAAACCTGACAGAGTACGGTAAAGGTAAGGATAGAATGAATTACCTTATGAACATTTTAACCCTATGATCAAATGACGACCCCTATAAGGCTATAACCGGATAGAATTTCAGCACCTGTTGGAGGAGGGGTTGTTTTCTGACTGTGGCTATTTTGACGAGTAGCTACTATATCAACTGTTACATTAATTACTGTAATAGGAGTAGCAGTTTGTTGATCTAAATAGGCGTAGCCAGCACCATCTTTCCCTGCAGCTGCAGGTGCTGGAAAATTACCCCGTTTTATAAGCTTTTATGGGTTGCTGCGATCCGACATTTTCCAGCTATTTTTCAACCTTAAAAAGGTTATACTTCCAGTTTTTCCAGCTATTTTTCAACCTTAAAAAGGTTATTGTCTCAAAAAAAAAACCTTAAAAAGGTTATACTTCCAGTTAATTAAATTCGACGTCAGCATATTTGGATTTATTCCATGACAGCCCCCCCTCCCCTTGTCCCCTCAATAATTCAAATACGCAACGCACTACTTCGCGTCAATGTCGAGAAATCTCGTTCGATCAGATATCTCCCAATTGCTCTCCGCCACGTGTTTTGAATACTTTTATGATCGAGATAAGGCGTGCATTTCAGCAGTTGTGTGGTCTTAATCACATATAAATACATAAAATATGAATTAGTGTATAAACAGTTTTTAATAGACCAATTAAACCTGATTTTACATAGATTAAATGAGAGCCAGTGAAAATATGTCATTGAAAAAAATTAATTTTTAATTAATAACTTTGCAAAAACACGAGACCTGGGTGTGTAGGATTAATTAAGTGGTGTAAATTGTAAAAAAACAAAAAAGGTGGTGAGATTAATTAGTTATAAATTTTCATATATAAATAATGCTGATGATCAATTGGTGTCCAACGTTAGCACTTGCACTTACGTTAATAAGGTACTTCTTGTGACTTGTTGTGGTCTGATTTGTTTATTTTATTGTTTCATATTTCTATAAACAAATAAGGTAAAGCAATTTCAATCCAAAAAAAAAGGTAAAGCAATTGAACATAGCAGCCAATCATGATTCAATTTTATAAAATCATAAGAAATGTCAAGTGGAGGACTAATAAAGTAGGACATCCAAAACATTAATTATAGTAATCGAAAAAAAATCATTAATTATATTTATATTTTATATATCCAATAATTAAATCTGAAGAAATCAAATCAAACACAGGATCCAAATTTATTTAAATTATTAATAATATATATATATATATATTTTTTTGATGGAGTAATGAGTAATTCTTCAAAGTTTATCCTTTTTTTTCGGCGTCACCTAAAGTTTCTTCACTTTCCTTTTATATACAATCCAATAAGCATATCAATCATCTCTTTTCTACTAAAAATATTTATTTTTATAAAAAAATTGTACTTTCAATCATAAAAAGTAATAATTCGTGTGCGAAATCTACCTCCACATACACTCTCATCATTTTTCTCATTCTTTCACTAATCTTTATTTACTTTTCTTAATTAGCGTACTGATTATCCTTCACTCCTTTTGGACAAACTTTGTGGTAGGGAGGGAGTGAAATATATAATTGTATTGGACATGAGAGGCAATTGGGGAGTTGTGAAATATATAGTTTATTCAGCAGGATAAGTAATTAATTAATAAAAAAGCAGGGGGAGTAAGTTGCTTGGCAACGATACGAGGTTTTAGTAGTTTTTGAGGTGACGTGGTAGCTTCCCTTCCTTTCCTTTTTTTTTTATATTTCTCTTGTAGTCCTCCTTGCCAAAGCCTCTGCCTCTCTTGTTAGATTTTTATATTTAAATACATCCTACTTCCGATAAGAATAAAACTCAAGTTGATGTACCAAACCATGTGTTGATATTTCCCGTTGCAAAGCTTAATTTGATCCGGTGTCCAAAAATTCATCTACAGATCAAAACTCAAAAAGCCATTTTTGAAAGCACCAAACCATGGAATTATTATTATGATCCAAAACAAATTTAAATCACTGTTTTATTTTTTTATGGTGACTAGAATCACAAAGAATTAAAAGGTGATGGATCAAATATTATTTTAGTATTTTGTTGGTCCGCTGTGGGACAAACTTTATTTGCACGATAATTTTGGACATTGGATACGCAGTACGCTTGAATCATTGCAAACATAAAGTGACAGCCTGGTAAGAACAGTTATAGAAAATCATGTGTCTTGCCATTTTGGGCTAAGCAAGAAGCAAAGTCGCATTCCAATGATGCCTTTGTTTTCCCTCCTTTTGCCTTTCCAAGATTAACTTACTTCGGCCCAACATTATTTAGCCCAGTGTTTTAGGCCCATCATGGTGAACCCGATCGGGAGAATATGATTTCAAATTTTTAAAGAAATTAATAATAAATAATAAGGAAAAATACAATTTGGAATATGAACTATCATCATTTTTTTTATTTTGTGGACTAAACTAAAAAATCTTTCAAATAATGTGCGAACTATCAAACAACTTTACAAACGAGGGGCACCTGACGTTAGAAAGATTATTAACGTCGTTTGACGACGTTAACTCCATTACTGAATATTTAAATTTTTTTAATAATTTTAAAATTTTAAATTTGCCAAACTTTTTTAAAAAAAATCTAAAAAATATTTATAAACAAAATATAAAAAATAGTTATAATGAATTTATAGAAATTTAAATTTATAAAACTTTACAAATTATAGTTTTATGTTAGGAAAAATTAGAATTTTATTTAAAAATTTTAAAAATAGTAACAAAATTAAACGAATTTGTAAAAGTTGTTAGATAGGAATATAAAAAAATTTAAATAATAAATTAGAAACTTTAGAAAAAATTAAACACAAAATGGAAAATGTTTTTAAAAAGTTCCGTTTCAATTTAAATCATCAAAAAAGATTAAAATCTTTTGGACAAACCTTCAATTACGTTTCAATTCTATCTAATAATTGAAGAAAACTATTTTATTTTGTGTAGTCAAAACCAAAATATTGCATTCTATGTGAAGTAAAAAATCTATAATTTTTATAAATTCTCTACAATTTTTTTTAGCATTTTTATAAAATTCTCTCATTTTCCTGAACCCAAACTATAAGTTTTTAAGTTTTATAAATTTAAATTTCTATAAATGTTTGTAACTTTCTTTTTATATAATATTTTTTAAATTTTATTGATTAACGAAGATAACGCCGTCAAACGTGTTCGTAAAATTTCCAACGACGTTGGACGGTGCCCCTCGTTTGGAACGTTATTTGATAGTTTGCATGTTGTTTGAAATTTTTTATAATTCACCCTACAAATTAGAAAATTGTGATAGTTCAGGTTTCAAACTATACTTTTTCCGGGTTTGGATTAATAAAAATGACATTTAAATATAAAAACTATAAACTAAATAAGTATTTTTTTTTAAAGGTAAACCAAATAAGCTGAACATTTAAATTTGTTAAATCTGAATATTAGTAAATAAGTCTGAATATTGTATTAAGTCTGAATATTACCAAATAAGTCTGAAATATTATCAAAATAAGTTTGAACATTATATTAAGTGTGAACTTTTACATTTCGTTAAGTGTAAATATTAAATAAATCTGAAAATTATATTAAATCTGAAATAACACATGATTTATAATTTTTATAAATAAATATGAATTTTAACTCATCTATGCCCTTTACCTAAATAATAATTACTTTAATATATGTACGAAAGTACAGATCTCCGAGGAGCGACGGATCCAAACGTGAGTGTCATTTTCTGGAACTAAAAATCTCCACGCTTTTCGAATCGGAGCTTAAATCGATCACCGACGAACCGATCGGTCTTCTGCGGCTCATCCATGGCGGTGCTGAGCCGCCTGATCAGGTCTAATTCCACGATCTTCACCGCCCTGCGGCGGTCGCTGTGTTCCGGATCATCGTCATCGCTGTCGGATTCGGCTACTGTAAAATCGATCGGATGCAAGTCAAGATATGTGGAGAATGTGGATAATCTGGGGAGACAAGTGCAGTGGGTGTTCCTTGGATGTCCTGGCGTAGGGAAGGGGACTTACGCCTCTCGTCTTTCGAGTCTTCTCGGCGTGCCGCATATCTCTACTGGAGATCTTTTACGGGAGGAGCTGACTTCATCTGGTCCGCTTGCTTCCAAGGTTCGTTGTTATGTAAAATTTTGTTGAACATGTTTTTGAAAGTGTGGTTGAGTGAGCACCGATAGGTGCTTCTGCTTATTCTAATTGGTTTCTGCTTGAGAATGTATTTTTGGATGCAATGCATGTATAAATTGGAGAAGAAAGAATGAAGTCCTATATGTTTTAAAGATGTTCTGTAGCCTGTAGGGACTTGATTATTTTCGTCAGGGTGAGGTTTTGGTTAGTGGGAACTATGTGCTCAAAGTTAACTGAAATTGGAACTTTGGGCACTAGTAGTACAGCATAAAACTTAATTAGTACAGTTGACCTTTGGTGGAAATCGGTAAGTTTGATGATATGAGGTATGGTAACAGTAGCATGTTTAGGATGTTCGATACATGCCCCGACAAGAGGCATGAGGTTCAAATTGTTTTGGTTCTTCTACTGCTCCTGTAACAGAGTTGATCCAGTAAATGTGTCATTGGCATTGCCAAGTTTAAATTCTTAGCTAAGTAGTAATGAGTTTAGAGTTAAGTTTATTATTGGGTGCAAGCCTCAGGTTTCAAATATCCAAGTCGTATCGCTGTGTCTGGTCTGATGGTGCCTCTGTCTGGATATTATTCTTTCTCTTTTCCTGAAATGTTATGTTAGTATAATAAAGTTCCCCAAAAAAAGAGGAAAAGCGATTGGATCGAACAAGTGAGGTATATTTGACTCTTGACTGACTTTTTCATTGAGTGAGCTAACAGAGTTTAAGTTTCTCTGTTTGTTGTACAGTTTAAGCTTTACAACTTATGTAGTTCATTTGAATTTTGTCTCACCTCTTCCAATAGTTAGGACAATGATACTACAGTTTTGAGGTGCTTGTTCCACATGTTTTTCTCACTCAGGCTTTGGTATTGCAGTACTTATGTTTCATCCCTTGCACTTTGCAGCTCTCAGAGATCGTGAACCAAGGAAAACTGGTTTCTGATGAAATCATAATAGATCTGTTGTCCAAACGTCTTGAAGCTGGAGAATCAAAGGGTGAAGTGGGATTTATTCTTGATGGCTTCCCACGAACCATAAGACAAGCAGTACAATCTTTATCTGATTACTGGTTTTCTCTGCTATAATTTCATGCATGCATTCTTTGGCACATGCCTCTTATATCCAGAAAATTAAAGAAATGACAAGCCTTTTCGAACTTTCAGGACGATGAGGAAGAGCCTTTGATATATGCTTCTAGCAATTGTGACCTATATGGATCAATTTTAGCTGTGTCTTCTATAATTAAAGTATCTTGTCATGGGTTGGGTGAAACTGTAATCCAAATTTATTTTGCCATTTTGTTTTCACTAAAACCTTGATACATTTTTTCTCGTAGGAAATACTGGAGGGTGTTACCGACATTGACTTGGTGATTAATCTAAAGCTCAGGGAAGACATATTGGTTGCAAAATGCCTTGGAAGAAGGATATGCAGCGAGTGCGGTGGGAACTACAATGTTGCTTGCATAGACATCAAGGGAGAGAATGGTGACCAAGAGATATACATGGCTCCACTTCTTCCTCCTCCTGGATGTGAAACCAAGCTCATCACTCGAGCTGATGATAAAGAAGAAATCGTTAAGAAGAGACTCCAAGTATATACTGAGCAGGTAGTCCCCCCCACATTCTCCCCTTCTTATTTCTTCTTCTCTAATAACGTTGTTTGAAGAATAGAATGGACTCATATATCTTGGTATTCCAGAGCCAACCATTGGAAGAATTTTACCGCAAGCGTGGGAAATTATTGGAGTTTGATCTGCCTGGTGGGATTCCTGAATCATGGACAAAGCTGCTTCAAGCTCTGAATCTGAGCCACCTTGATGATAAACAATCAGTAGCAGCATGAAAGTCACTCTTCAGTAACTATTCTTTGTATTTCCACCACTTTCATGCATCAAGTTTATACAATTACAATGGAGGCATTGCTGTGGAAACTAAACCTGCCAATAAGACTTCAAGAAATTGAACCTGTAAATGTAACCTCTCCCAGGCTGCAGCCGACATTCAGTCATATTATTGTTGTTGTTTACAACTCAAACTAGAGGTATATCTTGTACACCTCAATTTGTATATATGAATCAAATATATTTTTCAATGTGTGCATCCTGTTACTTGAATCGGATAGATCTTGCTTTGACAACTCATCCCATCAGAGCAATTAGGAAGGCCATGTTGCTAGTTAGAAAGTGAGAAGAGAAAAAAAAAACAAGAATATTAGAAGGGGAAATTTTTGCTGACAAAGTGGCTACAAGTTCATGAATTTTGCTTAAAGAAGTTGGGACTTTGGGGAGGTCGGGCATATAATTCCGTACAACTCGTCGTCATGTTTAACCTTGTTGCAGTCATGATTTCTTACCCTTTTAGGTACCAACTATGCGTCTAACATGTCCTTAAACAAAGCAGGATATCGATAATTTGGAAAGGTATTGACACAAGTGGTCCAGCTGAGCATTAGTCCACTAGTCACCTTGTTTTCCTCTAGCCGAGCCAATCAATTGACGAAAACGTAGCAAGGTAAAAGAACTATCGAACATGGAAAAGCAGCAGGATATGGAATTCTAAAAGCAAGAGAATCGAAGACTTTTAAATTAGAATGAGGTTCGACGCATGTGGTTTGCATTGAAAGGAGCTTGAAGAAATTGAAATGGTATTTTGCACATTGAGAAAACCAAAGCCAGAAACAGCTGGGGAATTAGATGCAATGCCACTGTCATCTTTTCTTTTCTTCTCTTGTTTTTTCTTTTTGTTCTACCAGAATTATATTCCTTATAAGAGATTCCTGTGTTGATTATAAATATACTCTAAAAACAACGATGCCTTCTAATTTTGGCTATGGGAAAAAGAACAGACATTCATTATCAAATTGTTTGTTTTGATGGTTGGATTATTGTTGCACTAAGGCCCTAATTGCTTAACTTTTGCAAGAAAAGAAAACTGTGAGAGATAAAAATAAGATCACACTGACTGAATAAAGTCATTTATCTAGGGCAAACAATTATTTTAAGGTTAAGATTACTTGGACAATGACCTGAAATTTAAACAAAATTTAATATAATATAACCTGAAATTATTCGAAAGAAAATTCGTTTTGAACAACAACTTGGGTCTTGGGCTACATTATAAGTTTTCATCGTCATTTCCCTATTTACCACTGTCGAGTACTACTTATTTATGAGTAGTCTACATTATAAGTTCACATTTTTTCTTTGGTTATTTCAAAATGTAATTCACATGCTGACAGTAAAAATTACGTCGTGCTCCTTATTTACGTTTTTTTATTATAATACATTCACTATTTTTTTTACACTTGAGATGTTATTTAATCTATTTTTAAATATTTCATGTAAAACATTGGGCAACCAAGTCTTTTGAATTTATCTGAAACAATACAAAGATATGTGCAAAAACTACGGCAAACTAACTTTTATGACTTTTCAGGCTTACCGAAAGAATACATGAAACGTTTAGTTGGATTGTGTCATATAATGTTGGAAAACTAACTCAAACGACCTGTAATTTTGTAGTTTATACCGAATTCAAATTTGAAAGAGGTGATATATGCATCTGGAGGAAACGTTCAATTGAGAACTCTCTTATTTTTTGAAAACTTGAGAACTCGAATTTCACATTTGAAAATGCATCATCAAGTCATTTTGGTGGTGACACGTGACTCATGTGCACATTCAAACTTTCATTTAATGCAAAATCAAAACCATCAACTTTGACTTTACTTTTTTTCACATGCAGATTTAAAGATGAATCATCATCTAATATTGAGATTTGAAATCTCAAATTCTCGAATTTTTGAAGAGTCTCAACCGAGCTCCCTTATGCATATGACTCTCAAGCGATCATCATCAACATGCAATGTCACATTGAACGTCACCATAGTCCATAACACCTGTATTACGATCGTATATGCGGGTACGACATTATTAACTATAATTATTCGAACATAATGCATGAACATATTTATCACATGGTGGAATATATCCTTGATTGTGTCGTATCTCGATGCGGATTGAAGCCCTGATAATTTCACAAACATCTTATGCACATGACTCATCTGATGCGCAGTAATGCAAAAATTCAAATACTTCTTACATTGATATATATAATCTTATTTTTGCGTTTAGAGTCACCTAGTTAGAAAATTATACTCCGCATCAAAAAAAAAGTTAGAAAATTATACTCCACATCAAAAAAAAGGTTAGAAAATTATACTTTTTCTTGGTTTAATAGCCAAGGAAAATAATAGTTTACAAATACTTTACATACAACATTAGATCAATCAGTGTACTTAGTTATAAAATTCTTTAATTTTGCAACCCACTCCTAAAAATTAAATCAGCAACTATAAATAATAATAAAATATCAAATATGCATATCATCTATTTTAGCAAAATTGTATTGATTGACAATCCACTTAAGAGGCCAGATCTGGTGCAAAGCCCAGATCTGGTGCAAAATACAAAACAATCTGCACCATTCATTTTGAAGATCCTAAGGCTGAAACAAATTGAATTTTTATTAGTAATTAATGGAATTTTATACGTGATTACAATTCGAAGGGTATAATTGACAAAAAAAACCTTATCTCTCCTCTCCAATTCTCAAATCACGACGACTAGAAACCCTAAATCGGAAGAACTGAAACGCGGAAGAACGAAATCTAAATCGAAGAAACAACAGGGCGTCGTCGGCGATGATGGATGATTAAAGGAATCAATCGGATCTGTGTCGTCACTGTCGGCGTCGGCTTCAAACAACAACAGCACTCGAATCGAAATCAAAATCAAAATCGCGATCGAAAACGAACTAATCGAAGTCGAAATCGGAAGAAAGAGTCGCGGTCGAAACGCAGAAGAAACGGAGAAGAAACACAGAAGAAACGCAGAAGAAATCAAAAACAGTTCTGAACGAATGGTCAAAACGAATTATAAATTGCAGATGACGAACTATAAATTATCATGCCTAACTATCGATGATACTGCCGAATTGTTGACGAATTATAGTCCAAATGTGATGAATTATGTCATAATTCATCAAAAGTGCACTAGAATTCGTCGAAATCTTGACGAATATAGTCCAATTTGGACGAACTATAACAAAATTCGTCCAAAATTGGATAACGAACTATAAATTAGTGATGACGAACTATAAATTATAATGCCTAACTATCGATGATACTGTCGTATTGTTGACGAATTTTAGTCCAAATGTGATGAATTATGTTATAATTCGTCAAAAGTGCACTATAATTCATCGAAATCTTGACGAAATATAGTCCAATTTGGACGAACTATGACATAACGAACTATAATTTGGCCATAACGAATTATAAATTCTTGACATATTATACATTGTTACTGCCAAAATTTGGAAGAATTTTGGTTACATATGACGAATTATAGCATTGTTAATCGAACTATACTACAATATGTCGAAATTCATGACGAATTATAGTCCAATTTTGACGAACAATGACATAATTCGTCATAATTGAATTATAATTCGTTAAGAATTATGTCAAGAGGCATTGTGATCAACGCCGATACACCACTGGCCATAGCTGCACTAGCCGGAATCGTCCATGGACAGAGCTCGAGCCGGAATCGTCCCCATCAACGAAGTCCCGAACCCTCTGTAAAAACCTCGAACGCATTCGTGTCGTCCATGGATGAACATCGGCGTCGTCGTCCATGGATGATCGTAACCATCCCAAACCCATTTCAAAATCATAAAAATCATAACCATCCCAAAAATCCGAAGCCCCATTCACCACAAAATCATAACCATCCCAAACCCATTTCAAAATCTGCGTATGAAGCCCCAACCCATTTCAAAATCGGCTTCGTAAAATTTCAGATCTGAAATTTTACGAAGTAAAGAGGAGAGAGAGAGTGTGCAAGTGTTGTATTCCAAATATACCCCTAATCTAATATTAATTTGAATTTTTATTTATTTATTACACTTAATCTGATCCATAGATATTACAAAATCAAAGGATGAGATTGTTTTGTATTTTTTACCATGTTTATCACTTTGTACCGGATCCTTTCTCATCCACTTAATAAACAAAATCTTTTTAACAGGTTAATCATCAAAAAGAACTAACGAGTAAAGCATTTTTGATTTACAAATTGGATATATATAATATACCCGTTCCAAACGGCGCCGTATCACGCGGTTGATCTAGGGGATCTTCTGTCAGAACCTTTATCAGCGTTCTTATGGTGCCACCTGTCCTCAAATCCAAACCTCCGATTTACGAAATCGGACAAGATTTTAGCCAAACCCCGGTTAGCTTCCAGTTTTAGATTTATCATCCAGCTCACACAGTCGATTGTCCTACGTGTCATCTCAATGGCCTTTCGTTCCACCACGTCATCATACCCCACTCGCATTTTTGATTCCCTCCCATGGTTAAAAATCACACAAATCCACTACGTTCTGGGTTTATTGTTTGTTTTTAAATTTCTCAGCTTCGTTCGTCTCCGCTCCGCTGTTGTTCTTTGTTTCTGGTGTATCAGCTCGAAAAAACCCTAGTTGGGAAATGGTTGACTGAAGTCAAAGTCTTCTGTAGGTATTACTCTATCTTGTAGGCTGAGATTGGTTGTAGGGTTGCCTGTTTTGATTTGATTTTGTTTTGGATTTTCTGGATCTGCTTTGTTTCTGTTTGATGTTTGAAATTGGATGATGATAGTGGTGGAAGGGATTGTCATAATGGTTTTGTCGTTGGTTTTGGGCTCTTCGAGAAATTGGGAGAGCTTTTGCAGGCTTAGTGGAGGGATTTGTTCATACTTTGGAGTTTGGAGCTCTTCTGACTCGTTTCTATTTTGAGGTAATGATGTAATCCATTTCCAGTTTGGATTTAGTTTTAATTTTTAACTGTGATTTTGCTTCAATCTCAAGGCTGTTCTATGCTGTTGTTTCTTCGAATATCTCCAAGCAATATGATTGAAAGCATCCATTTTGTTGACCGTTGTCGTTTAAGATTGGAATTTTTTTTCTTCGTATTTTAGTGTCATGGTTTAGTTAATGACGAATAATAGGTATAGAACGTGAGCGACTGACTATTAGAAGCAAAACATACCGTTATATGCTGGATTTAAGTAAATTCACAAGACGCTGAAAATGTAGGAAGTATATTGTGCTTCTTGAAAATGCTAATTTTTGGATTGAATTTGTATGAATTGTTATCCTTTTATTTATTATAAGCGATTTCTCTGTTTGTGAAGGAGTGCATTTACAGGAAACGGGATGTGCCCGCTTTCTTCTAGAATAAAAGCTTCTGCATCAACTCAATCAAGTGCCTTTCTTATTATTGGTCTTTTTGAATCTGGGTGATAAGGAGTTTTCCGATGAAAAAATGTGGATTCAATGCGAAGGGGTTAGCAGAACTGAATCAGCTCAAGAGAGTCGAACAAATTAATTATAGAGATGGTAATTCCAAAGAAGGTCATGGTCTGTCTGAGGAGGATGAGTCCCGTATCAGCAAAGATTTTGGAGATGATAGATGCATTGTCCTGGCTGGATCTGATGGTAAAAGATCTCCTCAGCAACCTCAAGGGTCCAATATTTGTTGGGATAGATTCCTCCCCACTAGATCAATAAAAGTTATGTTGGTGGAAAATGACGAGTCAACTCGCCACATAGTGAGTGCATTACTTCGAAATTGCAGCTATGAAGGTTAGTAATTGTAACTCAACTGTTTGCCTCAGTTTAACCAAATTTCTTACCAATGTTCCTATTTGTATTTTCCTGTGAGCGTTCATTTACTAATGTTATGTGATCGATAATTGCCATTATTTGTTAATCATGCAAGAATAATTCTCTCAGCATGCTTACTGATTAGCTTATAGTTATACTATAATTCTGCTTGTTTTCTTCCTTCTCCAGTGACTGCTGTAGCAAACGGCATGGAAGCATGGAAAATCCTGGAAGGTCCAAACATTCAAGTGGACATTGTGTTGACTGAGCTCACCATGCCTGGCTTATCTGGCCTAAGTCTACTGCAAAAAATTAAGGACCACAAAATGCTCAATAATATGCCCGTGATTAGTAAGTTTAGTACCATTAGTCGCGTTTGCGAAACCAGTTCCTGGGACTGTTATCTTCTTGAATCGATGCTTCTCATTGTGGCACCTGATGATTTCTCTTTTCAGTAACATCATCTCAAGACTCCATGGGTATAGTCTTTAAGTGTTTGTCAAAAGGGGCAGTTGATTTTCTGGTGAAGCCTATCCGGAAGAATGAGCTTAAGAATCTTTGGCAGCATGTTTGGAGAAAACTCAATTTTGTGAGTTGCTTGTAGTCATTCATCTTTATCTGTAGTTCTCACTTCTCAGTTGCAAGCCATAACAAGGTTTATTAAGGTCATATCTGACGTCGCTTCATTTTACCATTAATTGTACATTTCACGCACATTCTCATGTATCTTTAGTTTACACAGCTTTAAGATGCGTCTATTTTTTCATTCCTTGTTATTCATGCTTCTAATTTGTTTCAGTCAAGTGGCAGTGGAAGTGGAAGTGTTAAACAAACTAAAGACCCTGCGAAATCACTTGGCATTGAAGAGTCAAACAACAATGACAGTAGCAATATTGGCGATGATAATGGAAGTACAGGGCTAAATAACAGAGATGGAAGTGACCACGGCAGTGGTACTGAGGTAGGATGACGCATATAATTACTGCAGATCTTTCTGTCATTTTTATCGCTACATTAATCGGCTAGTTGTTTTCTTAGTAAATTTGACGCTGATAAAAGCTCCTGTAAGTTTATGATCATGTAACTGTATTCACTTCTCTACATAGCTACTGCAGTTCATATAAAAGTTGGATACATCATTTTAACATTTCAAATGTTTCGGTTCTTTAGAGTTGTTGGGATGGAGGCCGTGTGGAATTTCACTGTGCTCCACCACTACTACCAGGGGATCAGTCAACTTATCATCTCAGTAGCATTTGTGCTCAAGTCATCTGCTCCACGACCGAAAAATGTGCGAGTAGCTGGAAGCCTGCAACTACGAGGGAGGTCCAAGACACTGATGGTGGTAGGAATATATATTTTCACTACACTTGCAATAAAGTACGCTTGTTCGACTTTTGGCTAAACGATGCTTCACACATCGTATAGATACTATAATGGGAAAAGATTTAGAGATGGGTTGCCGAACCATTGCAACTTTGCGGCATGAATTCCCAAGTGGAAAGGTACTAAAATCAGCAAGTGATGGTGAGAAAGATGGTACGAAAATAAGCCAAACTGAGATGGACTGTGTTATTGAAAATGACGAACCGAGTGCACCAGCTGCTGATCTCATGAGCCTGATAGCCAAAAACAATGTTGGGAATAATGAAGTTGCATTTTCTGAATCTCCAGAGGGTAACTTTATGGCTGGTAAAACTAACAGCAAACCTCTTGCTTCTCAAGAACTGCCATTTCTAGAGCTCAGTTTGAAGCAAGTGGGAGATGGTGGAACTGTTGCGACCTATGATCATAATCCACTAAGTCGATCACGCTTTTCTGCATTTACAAGGTACCCAAAAAAAACAAGGTTCTTCAAGTGTCCAATGTTAGTTATTTTTCAATGAGTTTATATGAACCGGGAACAACAATTTCTTGATGCAGGTACTCTTCTATGGCAACTGCAAATCAAACTCCAAGCGGAAATGTAGGCAGCTGTTCTCCACTCGATAATAGCTCAGAAGCGGCAAAGGGAGAGTCTACACATGATTTCCAGTCCAAATCAAGTGGCACTCTCCTCAAACAGAGCTCTAATGGCAGCACTGACAACACTGATAAAGGATCCACTACCTGTGTGGCCCCAAACAACTCCTTCAAGGTTTCTAATGATGCCAGAACCATACCATTTGTGAATTCCAATCACTCAACTTCAGCCTTCAAGCGAGTGGAAAACCATAGCTCACATTCATTGCCGGCAACAATTCCAAGCAAGGCCAACATGGGCGCAGTTACGGTTCAATCAAAGGATATCAACCAGCAGATCCACCTTTGTCAACATGCTGATAATGTGCAGCTGCATCAAAAGAAGCAAAAGACGCAAGATGACCGCACCACAGAAGAAGTCTTGAATCCTACTCCACAGTATCAACCTACTAACTATTTCAACGCCCCCAAGCCAGGAGTACTCTCTGTTGAAGGTATGCATGGAGTTGCACCTGGATGTTATGCTCCAAGCGGTGGACAGACGGAGAAGCTTATAGACATCAATACAACAGATATCTCCACCGATAACGATAGAAGGAATGTCATAGTCAGTGATGGAGGCAAATCCTTATGTGCAGTTCCTGGAATCACATTTCCATCGAGACTCGATGCTCTTAATAAATACCGCCAAAAGAAGAAAGAACGATGCTTCAGGAAAAAGGCAAGTGCAATTCAGTTCAATTATGCTCTTAATGTTTTCCACTGTGATCATCAAATACGGACTTCATAACTCATATCCTCTGATTTTCCCATCCAGGTCCGCTACCAAAGCAGGAAACAGCTAGCTGAACAAAGACCTCGAGTAAAGGGTCAATTCGTGCGACAGGCAGTCTATAACAATCACGCCAAGGACCAAATCAGCTAACCCGAGCTTTCCAGTGATGATTAATAGGAACCAGATTAGCACGAGCTGTTTATAAAATCACAAGGATAGCGAAGAAGAAGACAATGCGGGCAATGGAATCAGCACATACGCAGGACTCCCCCTACTACGAATAAATAAAGTTTTACTTTACTACTTGCTGCTTTTACAATTTAGTACATGGCACTAGGCTACCTCTTTTGGTGCTGAAATGTTCATGCTTATATCTTGGATGTTGTTGTGTGTTCAGACATATTATGTTTTGCTCAAATAATTCCTCCGATCACAGGTAAAGTAAAGTATGTTTATGTTGTTCTCCTTTTCTAAGAAGCATCTTTGCTAAAGAAAAAGTTGTACCTTTGATTTCAAACTCAATTTAGTTAACTAGTTTTATTGTTACGAACAGAACACAAATTTCATAAATAAATAAAAAAGGCAGAATTCCAATTAAAAAAAAAAAAACTTTTTGTCGACCATCGTTGTCATCATCGTCCTATTGTCATTCAATTGTTCGCAACTTCCAGCAATCCTTAAAATCCCCAAACCCCATTTCGTTTTACGGTTCACTCATCCCTCTGTTCGCCACGCTGTTATTCATCGATGCCGAGTCTGAACCTGGTTTCCATCTACTCCAATCCCTACAAATTGGTCCGCGCTCTCGCAACCTCCGCACCACTCAAATCGTCGCATCATCATCTAACATCGCCCTCGTCGCTACGGCTGAATGTTTACAAGCAACGCTCCGTGAAAAAGATGCCGCCTTGCGCTCCACTGGCGCTCAGCAACTCATCTACGAAATTAGGGTTTCGTAACTGCAAGGATATATCGCGTGTCGCGAGGTCGTTTTCGTCAGATGATAGAGGTGGAGAAAGCGAAGGGTTTTCGTCGTCTTCTTCTTCTTCTGGTGCCGTGGCAAAGAGGGCTTCTGAGGATAAAGATGAATTAGATTGGGCACAGAATGGTGCGTTGGATCAACATCAGGAGGATCAATCAGATGATGAACAGCCTTCTAAATTGCTGACATTGCCTACTATACTGACCATTGCGCGTGTGGCTGCTGTTCCACTTCTGGTCAACAGTGAGTTTCAGTTTTTGCCAATTCCATTGTAAAGAACTTAGTTTACATGTTGTGTCATTAAAAATTGTTATTCCCGAACTTTGTTGAGTTTGCAGCATTTTACATGGATAGCTGGTTGGGGACGACAGCTACAACGAGTATATTTGTGTTCGCTTCCATCACAGATTGGCTCGATGGGTACCTTGCTAGAAAGGTATGGGTATCTATTATCTCATGGAGGAATCTTTCCGAGCCATGATTTACAATTAATTGTGTGCTGATTGGTATTGTATCAGATGAAGTTGAGTTCTCAATTTGGTGCATTTTTAGACCCAGTTGCTGATAAGGTAAAGATAAATCCATTGACGTGTAAAGCTAAATTTTTGAAGTAGTTGTTCAGAATAACTCACTTTGATATGGACTTGCATCGCAGCTGATGGTTGCTACTACATTGATCTTATTGTGCACAAAACCTCTAGGTTTCGATACTTTTGGACAAATACCGTGGCTGTTGACTGTTCCTGCCATTGCTATCATCGGTCGAGAGGTGATGCGTGTTTGTATTTATATTTACCATTTTCAATTGGATATGATGCTGGCGAAGATGTTGATTTCCAACACTAACTTGGTGTTTTATGCTTCTGTTTTACAATGTCCTTGGTCTTATTTTCCATTATTCTCAAATATGCTAGATAACCATGTCAGCAGTTAGAGAATGGGCGGCTTCTCAGGACAGTAAACTCTTGGAGGTTAGTTGTCATAATCTCCAGAAAATTTGATTTTTTATGCTGCTTTATAGAGGCTTGTCTAAGTTAACATCTCAATCCCATCAGGCTGTTGCTGTCAACAATCTTGGGAAGTGGAAGACTGCAACTCAGATGACAGCATTAACAATTCTTTTAGCCGCCAGAGACAGCAGGTTCAGCACGAACTCTTTTTCAGCGTTGTCAAATGGTTGCCCTGATGTTGGACTGCTTATTTGACACGAAAATTACTTTTTTTTTAATTGCGAAAATCCTTATTATGTGTGCAGTCTTGTTGGATCTGGAGGTATTGTGGCTACAGGAGTGGTCCTTCTATATGTCTCAGCGTGGCTTGCTGTTTGGTCATTGTTTGTGTATATGAAGAAGATATCCAAAGTGTTATTCAAAAAGAGAGCTGTTTGAACTCTTCTGGCTTCATGGTTCACTTCAGATCAGCTTGACCCAATGTTCATAAACTAATGGACCTGCTCAGCAGCATTATTGAACATAGTTCGTTAAATTTTAAGCAGAAGCAACCTCCAGAGTCCATGTGGCTACAAGAGGTCCATCCCAATACCCTGATAAATGCTTGATATAGAACGATAATATGCGCACTTAGATACTGCGCCATTTCTTTGTACTCAGAAATTTTGTACCGAAAATCTATGTCGAAACTGACAATTTTTTTTTGACCTCAAACTCAAGCTTGAACAAAGTGTACCATTACATTGTTGAATCATGTGTTCTTTTGTAACTTTTACCAGTCCAGTCAACTAGCTTCTACAAAGTTTCATGTGGCTCGTAGCTCTATACATAATAACACCTGTCTCTTTTTGTTTTCCTAAATAGGGACACAAAGAAACCAATGCAGAAAAAGTTTAAATTTGTAAGATCTAAGGGTGTGTGAACATCAAGAATGTTGAGATGAACTAGGAGCGGTTGGACGACGTAGAAGTTACACCTGCACCCCCCTTGATGGAGAGCGATGGCCCGCGACTGAAGTTGCTATTGACGAGATGGAAATCAAGAAAGACAACCACAACTGTGATATCGTCATGGAAGTGTCTCCTTACTCCTCTATCGATCTTTTTCAGGTCTGAGTATCTCATTTCACGTTTCTTTGCTGCTTCCTGAAGTGCAGATTTTACAAGTTTCCTTGCTATGCCCTGCATCCAACAGTCAGCAATGAAAATGAGAAATTAACAAGTGTACTGCACCAAGAAGAAGTCCACACATCATTAAGAAATAAATGGTTCTGTTCAGTATTCTCACATTTCGTGGACAGCTGTTAACTATATCAACTGCCTCCTGATTGCTCAAGTGTTCCCATAACCCATCAGATGCAAATATGAGAAATTTATCTTCAGGATGAATCTTTTGCACTACAATTGACGGCTCTGCTTTAAGAATTGGCTTGTCGAATGGTTCTGGAAGTCTGAACTTTGGTAAAAGAGGCGCCCGGTTGAACTCAGATCTTTTCAAATAAGCATCACCTATGGATCTTGAAATCTGCAAGACTCAATTCATTAGCGAAAAAAATTATCTAAAACTCTTGCAAGCATGTCCGTTAGCTAAAAATTTGAAGTAACTTTGGCTGAAAACAATGCTGTTAAAATACTTCTAAATGAGGGTGTTGTTGTCTTCAGATACACTAGACTACAAAAAGAAATTTCTTAAGCTACCAAAATCTTTAACTACCAAGGGATATAAGAAAGAAAATACCAAATACAATTATTAATGTACCAAAAGACTATTTCCAAAACTATTACTGTTTCGAATACCAAAGCTGTTTAATTTCTAAACCATCGTACTAGAATTGTATTTTAAAGATCTTTGGTGAATTAACGTACCAAGCGTACTCTGCTCACATAACACAACACCGGACCTTGTCAATGAGTAATTGAAACATTTAGTTGTGTATATGTAAACATAAGATACAAGAAAATATAGTCATAATGGCAAAAAGATCATAAGCATTCCTATGTATGGGAGTTTGTTAAGGGAGCTTGACCTCTTTGCTTAAAGGCCGGACTCTAACGGGAAACAACATGATAGCAAATTATCCGTCAAACTAACGAGAGATCCTTACTTGTATGATGCCCTTCACTCTCCAAACGTCACGCTTTAGAACTACAATCTGTGGATCATCGGGGTGCAATGAATGCAACTCCTCTCTCACAGATGCAAAACTCGCATTGTGCTCTGATGACAATTGAATGGCTTTGACCTCTCTTACGGTCTTTTCAAGTCTTCCTAAAACCACCCTTGAGTCTCCTGCATTCGCAATGTATAGTTGTCCACCACAAATGATACCGACCAAACAACATGACCCCACTGATGCAATTTGTGGTTTATTCAGCCACTGCCTTCTTACAAGGGAAATAAATTCTTCTTCTGTTGCCAAAAATGATTTGTTGATGACATCGGATGACATTGCCTGATTATTTTCAGTTGTGAATTCTGCAGCATGAATGGCTGTTTGGTCAATAAGCAAACACAGTATCAATACAAAGTTAGATTGGGGAGAACATGATTACATGATGGAGATTGCTAAACTAAAGCTGAAAGGAAACAAGGTATTGACACCCAAAACAATATATAAAATACAAACAAAAGCAGAAAGCAAATAACGAGCACCAAAAAAGTCTTCAACCCACATTCAACAAATATTAACTTAATGACTTCTGACAGTTATCGAGTCAAGATCCATGTCAAATAGAGTAACCATTTAACCAGACATTGAAATTGTTCTAAAATACTTTTATTATGTTGAGAAACTAAAGACTAATTACATCATAATGTTATCACTAATTTAATTACCAAACATAAATCAAAATCAGCCAGCTAAGTGATACGACTACAACACATGTAAGCTCATTGTTGTTCCAACTTCCAAGTACCGTCGAAGTAGTCCAACAAAGTTTTTGCCCTTTGAAACAGCATACAGATATAATTCATTTTAAAGCACCTCAAACTCAAAGTCCAACTGACTCATGTCATTACAGGCAAGTATAAGCTACTACAATCATAGTGTCATTAAGTACTAACCGACTAAATATATAATAGCATGTTGTAATATAGCCTAAAGAAAGGGCTTCAAGAGGACATACTTTTTAGATTCTCGAAAAGGCGCTCATTAACAAATCGAGCAGCTTCTGGACCCCCATGGCCATCATAAACTCCGACAAATGTTCCATGCGGGCCTGAATCGTGCAAACTCAAAGACCCTGATTCAAGTTGGCTTTGATCTTCCAACAAATTATTTGCTTGAATCACAGCCATAGAGAATTCACCAGCGACATGTTGCCCTAAATCCTTATACCACCACAGCCCATCTACACGACCATAAACATCGCTTCCTCCACCAGAATCTTGCTCAACAGATGGTTTCCAACACGGTGACACAATTCTCATAAATGAAGTCACCATATTCACATATTCATATTCTCCTTAACCAGCTGACTCAGTAATAGTAACTTACACCAAAATCAAACCCTAATTTTCAAAATCCACTTTCTACAACTCCCAAGCTGGTCACACTATTTGCAGAGAGATCTATTCGACAATGAGATACCCAATCACCATCAAATCTGCAACAAAAAATACCACCTCATAAAAATCAAACAAAATCCACAACCCATCAATCAAAATCCCCAACCCTAAATTCCAAAAAAAGACAAGAATCATCAAGTTCAAATCTTTTCAATGAAACTCTTTTATCAAAAAAAAAAAAATCTTTTCAATGAAACAACACAAGGGTATGCCAGAGAAATTCCCAAACTGCTAAACAGCAATCAACCCCAACCAGGACAATGCACAACTTACCATGAAACCAGACCTTTCAGACTCGAAATTTTGATGACCCTCTTCACAATTGCTCCTCAAACAAACCTAAAAAACATACAAAAATCAAAACTTCTTGATGTAATTGGAGTCAAAAAAAAAAAGAGGGGCAGAAAAGAATATAGAATGACAGATGGTGTTGGAGGGTAGATCTAAAAGGAAAGGAGAGGGGAGAGAGATTTGTGTGGAGTTGTTTGTTAATTGTGGGCTGGCTTTTCTCTCTTCATCCCTTTGTAGAAAAAAAAAGAAGCTGAGGAAAGAAAATGAATGTGAAATCAATTTAGCAAATAACAGAATGAAATTAGGGATGATAACAACTTTTCTCTCCCATTTTGGAAAAAGTACAATTGTGTGCCTATGATTAACAAGTATCAACTAAAAAATATAAATTTTTTTTTGAATATGTGAAGGGCACAAAACGTCCACAAGGGACCAAAAGCAATATATCCGTCTCGCTAGTACAAAAGAAGTATTCTATTACAAAAGAAGTAACAAGAGACGGAAAATAATATGTACACCTCACTACTGTTACAAAAGAAGTAGTATTCTATTACAAAAGAAGTAACAAGAGACGGAAAACAATACGTCCACCTCACTATTACAAAAAAAGTATTCTATCAACTCAATCACCACCTTGTTAAAATTTATTAATTTTTTTTTTGAATGGCATCAACATTCAACTAAAATATTTAATCGAGATGATTTTAAATTAGTTTGAATTAACTTAATAGAAAAGTTGAAGGGCCTTAATTGTACGTTAAAGAACTATGAGAACTTTCTTGTAATTTTTATAAGATTGATGCAACACGCCCGCACTTCGCGCTGTGGGAATCGTCGTCATCTTCGATTGAGCGGAAGTTGTCACATCGATGAAAATTGGGATTTTATGCGCAAACACTTGTTCATTTCCGATCAGCGTGCGTAAAGTAAGTTGTGATTTTGGTGCCGATTTCGCGATTCGCCGTGTCATCGGTTGTCCGAGGTTTGCTATTGCTGTCAGTTGTTCAACTATGGCGTCCACTGTTGTTCGAGTTGCTGCTGCCCAGATGACTTCCGTCAATAACCTCGCGACCAACTTTGCTACTTGTTCCAATCTCGTCAAAGTAAATTTCTTTATCCCAATTCGTGTTCACTATTAGAATGTGAATTTAATGAGTATTGAAATTAGGGTTTTCTCTGTTGTTTATGTTTATGTTTGAAGGAAGCTGCAGAAGCTGGGGCGAAAATGCTTTGTTTTCCTGAAAGTTTTTCGTTTTTAGGTGACAAGGATGGTGAGAGTATAAAGATAGCTGAGCCTCTTGATGGACCTGTTATGCAAGGTTACTGTTCTCTTGCTAGGTATTTTTATTTATTTATTATTAGTATTGAGAAATTAGTTGCAACTGTCTGATGTTGGGCTGGCGTTTTGTTGTTAGTCTGTCTTAGTTTGTTGTATAATTCAATTGTAATGATGATGCAGAGAGTTCAAAATTTGGTTGTCACTCGGTGGATTTCAGGAGAAGGGATCAGACGATGCACACTTGTTTAACACTCATGTTGTTGTTGATGATAATGGAATTATAAGGAGTACATACAGAAAGATTCACTTGTAAGGCTCTACATGTCTGAAGAATTCAGTGGTTTAAGTCTCTAATTAAATGGCATGCATTCAACATACTTTATCAGTATGATGCCCGATGCCATATCTCGTTGTCTCTGCACCGACTTGATCGCAGTCTGGTTTTGTTAATCATGATTTACTTTTGGATTTTTTTTGTAAAGTAACTTTTATGATTACTTTGTTATGAAGATTTGATGTGGATGTTCCAGGCGGAATGGTATACAAGGAAAGCAACCACACTGAAGCAGGTAATGAATGGGCGTGGGTCTCCTATAATTTCATTTATGACCTCACATTTTGTCGGTTGTAAATACATACTATTTGCCTTTGATATGCAGGTAAAGATATTGTTTCTACAGACAGTCCTATCGGGAAGTTGGGTTTGACAGTTTGCTACGATTTGAGGTTTCCGGAGATTTACCAACAGCTTAGATTTCATCATCAGGCACAGGTGAGCATTGGTACCAATTTTGAAATGCAGAATAGTGGTATCATGTGTTCATCATACTGTTTGTCAGTGTAACAGATCAAAGCATACAGAAGAACAACAAATAAAACTAAAACAAGATACAAGAGTTACATGGTTTTATCATAGTGATCTACGTCCTCGTGCAAACAGAGCGGGGATGTTATACAAAAGCGCTAATAGAATTCGTGCCTATTATATCTACCTCTCACATAAACTCAAACAAAATATATTTAGATACAAACTACTCAAGATTCATTTAGGAATCTTTATACTATTAGTATTAGGATGTTTTTTCATATTTACCATTATAACTTGAGAGGTCGACTCTTTTGACACCTCCTTCTGCCTTTAGTATTAGGATTTCTTATTCTACTTGGAACCCAAATTTAGGTGAGCCTTTGATGCGGTAAATTAATGCAAGTCATTATCCAACCATGTTCTATGTGTCAGATTTTGTTGGTACCTTCAGCATTCACAAAGATAACTGGTGAGGCGCATTGGGAAATTCTTCTCCGTGCTCGTGCCATTGAGACTCAGTGCTATGTAAGAAGTTTAGAACGTTCCCTGCTAGCCTGCTAGTCAGTAATTTCATCATTCTTTGAACTTACAACGATTTTATATATTTCATATATCTACATCTATTCTTCCTGCTGGCGTCAATGCTCTCTGCCTTACAATTTTGTCAGGTTATTGCTGCTGCTCAGGCAGGCAAGCATAATGATAAAAGAGAAAGCTATGGTGATACAATCATAATTGATCCCTGGGGAAAGGTTGTTGGCAGACTTCCTGGTAAGAAAATTTCTTAATTTTCAATTTGGCCGAATTCACTTCCCTTTTAAGTTATGATCGCTTGGTCATTTTTGGTATGGTACGCTATTTTGTTCATAAGTGTCCCGGTCAACCAGACAACTACTTATTTATACCAAAGCTCAAGTGCTGGAATTCCATATCTTATTGCCCTGTAGTTCATACATGCCAAAGTTACGTTTGGTACGAGGAATATTCTGTGAAATTAAATTCGTAACAGTTTTAGTGCTCAGTTTACATTGTTATCTACTTGTAAATATCTTTTATGGATGAGCCAGAGTGACTTCACTGCCGATTATCTATAATGTTGATATTTGATTCCATTATTCAACGTGAGATGTGAGACTTGGAATCCTAAAAGTTATTTGGACTGTAACTAGTGCCATGTGGTGCACTTGTTTTTTACTTGCTGATAAATGATAATCACGAGTCTTGATTGCTACATTAATTTCTGTTCTTTGTGTTTCCCTCATGCTTAGTGTTTGGTTTTCTAATTGCTGCAGACAGGCAATCAACAGGCGTCGCGGTTGCAGATATTGATCTTACGCTGATTGATTCTGTGAGAACAAGAATGCCTATTGCAAAGGTAAGAATACAATTTATTACATATTAATATTATTAATTGTATGCGATGTGTTGAATTCCTATAAAATTTGCGTTTGGAGGGTTAATTGCATTCTAAGAGCATGCGTAGCATTGTAAAAATCCAGCAGGTGCTGGAGCAACTGATTTCATCTTGTTACCTGCTCAATCTTCCTAATCAGAAATTGTTTTTGTTACAGCAACGAAAGCCATTTGACTTCTGGAAGCCACAACCCTTGTGATTTCTTGCAACTCACAAGTGCTTGGAACCAGCCTTGTAAAATCTGATTTTATCTTCAACTTGAATTCTCAATAAATTACATTGCCGATTGTACTCCTGTCAATTGTTGCATATGTCAAGAAATTTCTCAGAAATTTATTGAAATTAAAATACTTATATATATCGAATTAAACAACTGACATTTTTGATTTCAAGTGAACAGATCTACACTTACAACAATCTCGTCATTACAAAATTTTGCGCGGGAATTTTGAGATTTGGGCCAGATCACCGACCCGGGCCCAATATAACACCCTCTCTAACCGCAAAACTTGAAAACTACGACGTTTCAGTTTTTCTCTCTCTCTCTCCAGAGATCATTGGAGATGGCACCAGGCGCCAACCACGGCCAAATCGAAGCTTACAACGTCCTGCACGAAGCCCATATCGTCGCCGGCGACTTCATTGAACTTGCTGACCTCGATGAAGACCTAGATGACGATGACATTGAAATTGTTTACGGCCCCGGCGCCGCTGGCGATTCTTACGACCCCGCCGCCGACTTTCCGATTCTTGAAGCGAGTGATCCTGTCCTCTTTGAATTGGAAGCTCCAACGGTGGTACTTCTTTTTAATAAATACCTGGATAGAGTGAATAGAAGAATCGAAACAGTCTCCATAGATATGGATGAGTTTAAATCCGCGATGGTCGGCATCGGTGATCATTCTTTGAACGTTCTGATGTCTAAGCAAGAAGCCTTCGATTGTGTCAGTTATCATCTCAATCTTTTCCAGGAACGCAAGTATCAGGTTCGATGAGTATTCAATTTCATATTTAGGGGTAAACAGTTAGTATATACTTTAATTTATCTGTTTCGGTGGGAAATTTGGTAGCAGGTTTCTATGTGTTGGTGTGTTGTTAGTCCCAGTTTCAGGAACTGATAGCAAAATTAAATGATTCTGATGCGTCTGAAGTCTGATCTAACAGAGGCAGTTTTGAGCTGTGAGTTTTTTGTGAAAGGTTAGGCTAATCTTTTTGTATTCTGCCATTTTGTGGTACTTAGTACCATCGAATGGTTGTGGAAGAGGTAAGGGCAGCAAGGGATTTCAAAAACTGCTTGGAACGTCTAAAATCTGGATGGGACGCTCAAAGATTAGATCGTGCCGTGATGAACTACTTGTTGAGGATGCGTTATTTGCGTACTGCCCAAGAATTTGCTAAAAGGCGCAATATACGGGTAATCGCATTACACTTCTTGGTGTCAATGTTTCTCTCTTTTGCTTTTTGTTTGGTTTAAATGTGTCTCTAATAAAATTCTGCGTGTTCTGTTATTTCTGCTGTTACAAGTTATACTGGCAAAATACTGTTGACGTTTATTGTGAGATCAAAACATGTGTCAATATGTCACACAAAATAAATATATGAATGGGATGTGTTCAGTTTCAGTCTGTTTTTTTTATTACTTTAATTCCAAAGGCATAGCAAGACAGAAACCTTGTATATGGATGACAAACTTGTAATGTTTTCTTTTCTGCCAACCTTTCTGCACATCATACTTTTGCTTGGCGGGTCCACTTTAAGTAAATTGCAATTTCATTTCAGGATTTGTTCCACATTGAACCATTTCGTGAAGCACAGGGGATTGTTGAAGCTCTCCGAAGTAACAATTTGAATCCTGCCAAGAAATGGTGTCGCGAAAATGCTCCAGGGGTATAACAAAATTATCCAATCTATCCAAAGAATTTTAAGCAAGTCCATGGCATGAAAGTACCAAATGCTTATAAAGCAAGTTGGTAAATAAAAATTTGAATTCTATCGTTCTGGAGCATTTTAGTTACAATATTAGTGCATGATAAGCCGAATGGTAGTTTCGTTTTTCTCCCTGTTTTATTCTAGGTGCACTCAGAAAGACATGAAATCTGAAACTGTCTTTATGTTCGTGGTGTAAGTGTAACTATATATCATACATTGCAGCACCTGCAAGTTTCACAACTCTGCAGCATAATCGTGGGCGTGGCCATAGTTATATATTACATTGTTTTCTCTGGCAACATATTCCATATCTTTTTATAATTACAGTAATTGCAAATATGCTCATCGCTACAGAGCCTTATCTAATTACTTTATCGCAGAGTAAACTCGCCTATCACCTGGAATTTCAAGAGTACATTGAGCATGTGCGGGCTGATCGCAAAATTGATGCAATTTCATTTGCTCAGAAGTTTGTTAAGGAACAGTTTTGGAATGACTATAAGAAGGAAGTACTGCAGATGTTTGGAGCTGTAGTTTTTGGTTGCAACACGGAGGTTCCTAGATACAAGGTGATACTCAATCCTCTTTATTTGTTTTAGCTGGACTGGATTTCTATATATTGTTTGGCGTCCTTCCATTTGTTTAGTATTTAAACTTATAAGGAGGAAGGGTAATGTAGATTGTAGACAAATTTTATCTTTATATAATAGATGATTAAAGGTAGTAGCAGTTATAGGTACCCAAGATTAGATGTGGTTTGAGTTTGATTATCGGTCGGGTATACAAAGTCGTAGTACATCCTAGTTGGATCTGGAAATAGCAAGATAATACAGAGACACCAGGTCAACTTTTGGAGTAGGACTTCGACTCATATGTAAAAAAAAGGCAGTGATGAATGTTTCAATTAAATTTTCTATCAGTCTTGTTTTTCGTTCATTTAATTTTCCTTTCTTTTCTTTTTTGAAATTTTAAATCTGTTCACATATTGAGGCAAAAATGGGAAGTCAGGTAGAGTCAATAATTTCAGCTTCATTGAAATATATTATTTTGTGGGAATGCAGAAACTATTTGATGCAGAACGTTTGGAATTCCTGGTGAAGTTGTTCAATGAGGAGTTTAACAAATTCCATAAGTTCACACAAGATGCTTCCTCCTTGTGCCTTCTTCTTATAGCAGGGATAATTGCTTTAAAAGCTTCTCTGTATCCATATTACTTGCCTGGTTTGTATGGCTTTCATAATTTGGCGAAGTTAAATTGCCTATTGTTTCGTAATGTCTACAAAACTCGATTCTTCTTAACTCAGTGTAGATTCTATATACCCAAGGATCGAAGAAAGGACTGGAAAACAGAGGATCCACTGCAACAAAAGTATTTTGATACAATGGCATTACCGCTTGTTTGTTCAAAACTCATGAAACCTAGGCTTCGGTGCTATGTAACCAACAAACAGATGAATGAAAAGAATCCTCCATTCATGCTGCCAAATGGCCGTGCATATAGCCAAGAGGTAAAAGCTTAATTATGATTTGATTACTGAAGCGCAACAAGAAGGTTGCAATTGCAACCAGTATCTGATGCATACATATTGCAGGCTATATTGCTGATGCAAAATGGAGAGGATATTACTTGCTCAAGAACAGGTTGTGTGTACAAAATGAGTGATGTGAAGCAGCTAAAATTGGAGGGACAATTCGGTTACAGTCTACAGCTTAAGAAGGAACAGTTTTTTAGCAGAAGATTCACTAACAGTGCCTTGGTCTTGTAAAAAAAAACAAACATCAATGCTCTCAGCTATTATGGATAATCAACAAGAAAGACAGGCACATGGCTATCTTCTCTTATACTTGATGCTCTCTCAGGTAAATATTTACCAAATTTATTGACCACGTATTTATAAAATCACAATTACAGGATAGGGAAAAAGAAGAAAAAAAATTTAAAAATTGATTTGAAGTGTGTGGAGAAGACGTCGATCAGCGTCGCTTGTTCTTGCTTCCGAGCAGCAGCGAGAAGTAAAACAAAATCCTGAAGAGAAACCCCCAAGCGAGAGTAACGAAGAAGCAACCCCATTTACTCAAATCAGTGACGCCCTGCTGTCTCAACACATCCACGCCGGTAGTCAAACAAGTTGACCTCGTAATACTCATCCCCAGCGACTCACCCATATTCTCCAACAGCTTAAGCTTCAACGTCTCCGGCACCTGCGACAGCGGCGTGTTGTCGAATATCTGCACTCCTCTCACAAAGCATTTCGCCGCGTCGTTGAACTCGTTCTGCAACACTCCTTCGTACGGATACTTCACTAACGACAGGTAATGGAACCAAATCCAGTAACCTGGGATTCTGTCCCGAGTTATGAAAAACCCGCTGAACAGCAGAAAGTAAGCTAAAATGGCCACCACCACCGTGTACCCGATCATCACGTGAGGTACGACTCCGGATAAAAATGTCACGAAAGAGCTCCCGGCCCAGAACGCTGCGAAGATGATCAGGTAGTAAAACAGGAAGCCTGAGAAGCCACCAGCTAAACCGACCGCCGAGAATGTGATCGCTGAGAAGGCTAATGAGAGAAAAATGAGCGACGGGAGGACGACGAGGGAGTGGGAGAGGACGTAGGAGGATCTGCGGTAGGCGTTGTAGGCTGTTTCACGCATGAAGATGTAGCGTTCTTGGAGGAAGACAGGTAAGGCGTCGGCGCAAGTGTAGAATGTTGTAGACATGGCGAATGCTATGAAGCCGAGTCGCTCTTGGACTCCTTTAGGCGAGTTGTCCAGTCGCCAGTACATGGTGGCTAAGATGAAGCCTGTCACCATCACCGCGCCTAATCGGATTCCGAAAAGCTCCGGCTGACGTCTGGAATTCATCATGGAGCGTTTGCTCAGCACTCCGATTTCTGTCCAGAACGGGTTTGCGAAAGTCGGGACCATTGACTTCGGGTTGACGTTCGCGTTGACCGAGTCAGACACGAGCTTGCCTCTTGAGATGCTGGCGCTGATCGCTTCGCTCAGCGAGTAGTCAGAGTGGTTTAAGTCTCTTCTGCTGGATTGTTTTAACCTCTGCCATGTTTTGTTGAACTCCACTAGGCTCCGGGTGCCGGTCCCGCCCGGAACGCCTTCCAGTTCTCGGATGACGTCCAGGGCAAACTCTGTTTTGTCGTCCTCCGGTGGAATGGGGTGGCCGAAGTCGGAGAAGAAGGAGGGGAGGTTTGCTGGGGAGCCGCTGTAGACGGTGTTTCCTCTAGATATGAAGAGGAGTCGGTCTAAAAGTCCGAGGATACGTGAGCTGGGCTGGTGGACGGTCATGATCACAATGCTGCCGCTACGAGCAATGCGTTGGAGGACTTTGATGACCATGTAGGCGCTGGTCGAGTCGAGCCCTGAAGTGGGCTCGTCGAGGAAGAGGATGATAGGGTCGTGGATGATGTCTATACCGATAGACACTCGGCGTCTTTCCCCACCAGAGACTCCTCGATGGCCTTCATCTCCTATGACGGTGTTTGCCGCATTTCTGATCCCCAGTTGGTCGATTAAGGCCTGGACTCTGGCCTTCTTCTTGGACTTGGACATGGTTCGCGGCAAGCGAAACTCGGCAGCGAACATCAGCGTCTCTTCTACGGTTAACATTGGGAACAAGAGATCATCCTGCATTACGTAAGCAGAGATCACTTTGAGCAGCCGGGATTCTAAAGGCTCCCCGTTCAGTGTCACGCTGCCTTTTAATCGGTCCTTGGCTATCCGGTTAGCCAATGCGTCGATCAGAGTAGATTTCCCCGACCCGCTTCCTCCGAGCACAGCCAGAATCTCACCATCCCTGGCTTCCCCTGATATATCATTCAACAAGGTCTTTCTTTTGGTGAACAGTCCGGCTTCTTCGCCATTTAGGTCGGGCACGGTGGCCTCATTGCGCGGGAACAGGCTCATTTTACGACGGACCTTGACGCTGTAAGTGAGGTTTTTGAAGGATAAGACGAATGGCAAGTGCCCCAGCTCATTACCCACATCCTCTTCCATGTCAAGGACTCGATGAGGCAGAGTGTCGAATTCACGGCTACTCACGTCTCCTACCCGCTTCAAGTGCTGCCCCAGCGTTGGGGACCGAATTGCACTGAACTTCCTATCATTGTCACACACCTCCATGCTCATTCAGCCTCCACCTCCAGCAGGCAAAAATATGATGAAGATAGATATGAACAAAGAAGAAAGAAGCAGAGGAGTGATGATGAGTTGGGTAACAAAACAAGTCCTGCTGATTTATACATCTGCGAACGACACTCAATAATCTAAACTGTGTTGTTCATTCTGGGTAACCTACAAAATCCCAACTTGAAGTTCACACGTATGATTCTGAATCATCAGCAGCAACGTCAGAAAGTAAGATCTTTGACTACTCATTAAGCCACGTAGCTGGAAAGGCATGGTAAGTTAGGTTGGGGCGTTGATCTAAAATGTGTTTTCTGATTTCTTATCCATTTTCTTTGTCCGTTTGTTTCATTTCAATGCGAGAGGGCTTCAAAAAGAGTGGGTTGACATAGCGGACAAAACACCTAATTTTGCATGAGGGTCAAATTATTTGAATTTTCAGACTTGTGGCCAGAACCAGATGTATGATTTCACCAATCTTCACCAAATCGTAAACGAACTCTTACCTAAAAACTGAATGTTTCCATCTTATTCAATATCTTTCAGAGGCTGCTTTTCTAGAATAGCCTCCTCGAATTTCTGTGACATTGGCATTTTGATTGGATAAAGTAGGTTTGAATCAAAATATTGTAAAACAAGGCATGTCGAATGGCATTTGAAAGTAGAGACTAACGTCTTGTTCCCATTTGACTTGCTGAGTGCCAATTCTATACCGGTCACGATGTCCATTTACGAGGTTAGAAGAGCATTCGTACTCTTGTCTGATACGGAAAACCAAGCTTGAGACAACAGTCGGCACGCCAAGCTTTTCTCTCTTGCTATCAAACAGCAAGGGAAATAAGAACAACATCACACACTGTGAGAGACCACGAGCTAAGCCATAGCACGCCTCTTTGCATCAATGTATCAATACTTTGTGCAAACACAAATACAAGAAAATAACAGAAACTTAGTGAGACAAGTGGCGTCATCCTCAAAAGAGAGTAAAGAAAAAGAAGAATATAGGGGAGACCAATGATGCAGCAAAAATTATGACAGACAAGCAAAAGTAAGTCACTAGTTCTCAAGGTCATCAGAAATTTCAAGACTTACCATAACAAGTATCAGAACTGAAGCAACAATCAAGTCACAACTTTTCTTGCTCACACTTGATCTTCGTCCGAAAAGTTAACAGCCAGACCCCAGTAATGTTCCACCCCAGCATCACAGAAGATCTTTCGGGCTGCAGCCTCAGTAATACAGTTATGCATGGAAAACTTTGTAAAGCTTGGTTTAGCTACACTCCCTTGCCAAACCAAGACACATTTGTTGACAGGCTTATTCTCATTTGCATCCTCATCATCCTCTGCTTCCACAGATGCAGCCCAGTTTATTCGTTTAAGCATCAGTTTGCCATACCTTTTGATAGATTTGTTCCCCCCTTCTACCACAACCACACTCATACCACTGGTGACAACAGCGCACCCTGTCAGACGATTCTCTTTGGCATTAACTTCAACTTTGAACTTCAGTTGTGGGAGCGAAAGATCAATGATCTTATACACAGAAACAATCGTCTCCAAGGTGTTTGGATCATCAAAAAGCTTCCTCTCTTTCTTTTCACGGCGCTCAGCAGGAGTGAGTTTGCGTGCAATGTTTCTGTCAACGTGAGCTTGTTCACGCTCAGCAGCAGCACTCCTAATTTCCATTTCAAGTTTTGTGGGATCTTGGGTAGCTTCTGAGCCAAGAACTTTCATAAGATTGCTCATCTTCACTTTAGGCTTAGGAGGCTCCAGCAAACCTTGCCTGATCATTTCTTGCCTCTCCTTCTCTCTCGCAAGCCGGCGCTGTGTACGGAGTTTCTTCTGTTCCTTCTTGGTAAGTTTCAAAGGTTGAGGTGGAGGCGGAGCAGGCTCAGCAGGAGGCTCTATTGGACGAGGATGTTCAACATATATAGTGATTTTCTCAATTTTCAATTGGTCATCAGTTACATCAGTCTCAGCTATGTTTCCCAGGTTACCAGATGAGAGAAGCGGAACATCCCTGAGCAACAAGAATATCAAGCATTAGAACTGTACGTAGAGTTGACCAAAATGCAGGGGGAAAAATCAGAGTTTGTGACAGTGAATAGCTTGTCTCAATCTTGCTTTTCAAATGCTTGTCCATCATAAACTATAACATCTAAATTTACCACGATCCATGATATATGGTGCATAAATTAATGTTCACCAGATATTTCACTTACCACCACTCAATTTCTGGAATTGGATCTTTTGGCTTTTGTTTAATATAGACTCTCTCAGACACCTCAATCAAATTCGGATTTACATCTGGCTCAGCCTTCGCCTTGGCATATTGGGCTTGCTTAGCTTTCAACTCTCTAGCCTGAGCTTCACCAAATTGACTCTGGATACAGCATAATTCAGTAATATTAACACAGAGTCCTGCTCTCTAATAAAGCTCAAAATCTAGCGAAGTAAGTGATAATTGAGATTGAAATAAGATACCTTAAGTTTCAGATGCTCAGCCTCTTTCGACCATTTTCCTTCCTCGACAAATTGAAAGGTCATCCTCTTTGGCCTCAAAAGCTTATTCTTATTTATTCCCATATGTGGGTCAAAATAAGGGTTCGAATCAGGGTCGACATCCAGTTCAGGTTTTAAAATTTGAAATGCATCTTTCTTTTGCTTGTTGATGTTGACCTGAAACGAGTTTGAAATATAAATGTGATCAAGCCAAGTATGAGAGCATAGCAATATAATACCAGGCATATGTATGAGCCTGCAAAACTTACCTTCAAAGTACTTAGACTGCTGGGCTTAGCTATATCAACTACATTTCCCTGCTCATCTATCTCTCTACCAAGGGCATCCAACCGAAGAACAGGGGCTTTAGCAGGCTTTGGCAGGATAGAAACTTCACTGGGTAGCTGCCCCGGAAACAAGTTGATGAGAGGAGCAAAGTCAGGGTCTTTTCTGAAACCCATCTTGGCAGCAAGCTCCTGGGCCCGTTTCACAGCTTCAAAACTAGCACCAGAAAGATTCCCAAGACCAGCAGCGGAAGTCATAACAGGATCCGTTGGAGACTTCATAGAAGGTGCTGTAATTTCAACCTTTGGTCCCGCTTCAGATTTAATATCTACGCTTGAATTACCAACTCTATTTAACTGTGACAAGAAAATATCATATGTCAGCGATTAATAAGGAAAAAGACAAATTGAGGCAGCCATATTAACGTATATAATACATACCGCTGGGCACACAACCACAGTGCCACACACAAAGATGCATAGTTACATACCTTCCACACGATATAACAAAATCACAGATACAGAAGAAAATATGAATCAGTTAGTCCATGACATACCCCTGGGAGCTTCTTCATCTTCTCTTCTATTTCTTTTCGTTTCTGAAGAGCTTTCTTGGCTTTGGCTATAGCGTCAAGAGACAAATTTCCAGTTTTCCCAGCAGCTGAGGATGTCCCATCTGTACTAGATTTTTCAGGAACCTCATGAATTCTGTTATCATTAACTCCCTTATTTTCATTTGTGGTAATTGAAGATACCTTGGTCGGGGGTGGAAAGCTAGAGGAAAAAGGATTGTCGGCAATTTTCTCTGAATCTAATTTGTGCTGTTCAACTGCTACTCCCTACATAAAAACACAAAGATGGGAAAATTATAACACATTACGAGGGAGAAAAAAGGATTATGAAGCTGTAAATACAAACCACAACTAAACCAGCAGAGCAAATCTTTACAGAGAAATAAAATGAAGAGTACGTTCAAAATACATGAAGACAGTTATATGAAGGAATGCTAATTCATTATTTAGTATAATTCAGGTTTCTATTAATACGGAAGCAAGGTACATCCTCGGACAACTATTGCAAAGGCCTAATATTGTGCTCAAACACTCTTACTCAGTTTTCCTAATCAATTTCATGTGGCATTTCAACATATCAACACACACAAACTCAGAAAAATGTGAAAGACAATTTTTTCTAGCATAAGTTGCAATGGTTTGATAAATGAAATATTTCTGTAAAAAGGAAACAATTGAAACTTACATTTGCAGCTGAACCACTTGTAATAGAGATGCCATTGTTATTTGCAGAATAAACCTGCTCTTCACTAGGTTCTTCCTTAATCTTAAACCCAACCAAATTCTGCCTCTTATTTCCTTCTAATTTTTCCACATCTGTTTCGTCCTTAACACCATCTTCAAATTTCCTCTTTCCTCTCCGATCTTCCTTCTTGTGATCCTCAACCACATCCTCAGTGGTTTCATCCTTAAACCGCGTTCTCTCTTCCCGCAAGCATCTATCCAAATCCTCAGCAGCATCCTCACCAAATCGCTTCTCCGTCCTCGCTTTACTACGATCAATATTCTCCTCCTTCCTCCTATCTCGCCTCTCTTCCCTATCAGAAATCCTAACTCTCTTCTCATCCCCGTCATCTAAATCCTCACTTCCGCCACGATCTTTTCTCTTGTACGACGACCTCGACTCATCCTTATCCCTAGCCGGTGACCTCTCACGCCTCGAATCCCTATCCCTACTTCCCTCCCTCTTGTAATCTCGTTCGCGCACGTTATCTCTGCTACCCTCCCTCTCGCGCGACCGATCTCGCTTATCTTTATCAGATCTGTGGTGGCGGCGGCGGTGGCGATCAGATTCGCGATGCCTGTCGGTCCGGTAGTGGTCATCTTCTTCTTCGTCGTTTCTGCGATCGTCGTCGTCCTTGGCGGAGCGATGCTTGTGTTCCCGATGGTGACGGTGTTCTCTATCACGGTGGTCTTTGGATTTCTCCTTCTCCGCAGCTTTATCCATGGAGCGGCGAGTGATTGAAGATTATATGTTATGAAGATGAAGACAGGGTTTTTATTACTTAAAAAGGAATTTGAAGAGCAGATAGACGCCCGTTGCCCACGGCCCATTCCATTTTGTAGTAAAACGCAGCGTTTTATTTGATTAAGGAAAAAAAATAATCACAATAAGCAGAGCAAGCATATGTGGTAATGTATGTATGTCTATGTCATTAGGAATATGGTTATTAAACCAAATGCCCCTCTTTCAAACTTAAAATATTCATTTGTCCCTTTTGAAATTCAAATAATCAGAATGTCTTTTTTTATATTTTCAGTTCCCCAAAATTGGGAATGTCATTTTGTAATATTCCTGATTCCCCCTGACCGGGAATGTCAATTTTCAATATTCATGTTTTCCCTCAAACCGGGAATGAATCAAAACATGCCCCTTTATTCATCCACGTTTCGTCCACGCATGCCCTAAACCCGGCCACTCAATCCTTATTTATGTTCCCGGTACGAGAGAAACCAGGAATATTAGAAAATTGACATTCCCGATTTTGGAAAACCTAGAATATAAAAAAGGAGCATTCTGGTTATTTGAGTTTCAAAAGGGAAAATTGGGTATTTTGAGTTTGAAAAAGGGACATTTAAGTTAATAACCCAACCCCTAC
This sequence comes from Rhodiola kirilowii, assembly GCA_033675215.1. Classification (NCBI taxonomy): domain Eukaryota; kingdom Viridiplantae; phylum Streptophyta; class Magnoliopsida; order Saxifragales; family Crassulaceae; genus Rhodiola; species Rhodiola kirilowii. Next base: position 7,681,651 of record CM066203.1, on the reverse strand, counting down.
GAATAGCACAACTCCGGTGGCCATGAAAGGCTACAACAGCTAGTAGAAAATGAGATGAGACGAAGAGCATGGAGTCAAGTCAGCCATAATATCCTTTGGTGCAACTAATTCATGTCAAATACTTCAGCTTCCATATGAGGAGGCTCTAAAAGCAAGCAAACCACATACAAGGATAAACAGGGAATGGAGCTTGCAATGTACATGATGCTTGTAACGGTAGCACTTCCTGCCTTGAGAATCTAAAAGGTACGCTGAATGAATGCATGACCAACGACATGGAACTTCACCAAGAAACTACACTCGGTCACAACCATGGCAAACGGAATGCATACCATGGATAAGGAAGACACTTCCCTGAAGTGCCGTTTACATATTCCACTCATCACCTACAGTCACTCTCAACTTAATGGAATGAGATATTTACACCACCTAAAGAAACCACCAGACAGGGAATAGTCATACTGGTTCACATGAGCCTAACGGTAACAAACCAGTCTATGTGGGAGTAATACAGCATCATACAAAGCAAAGCAAAAATGTCATTCACTTTAGCAATAGCCAATGGCAGCAAGCCAGTTTGACCACGCAAAAAAAAAGACAGTATAGCAATGATATGAACCTTGCCAACTAGATCACATATTTAACTAATCTTTCAAAAGATGGGTCACAATACTCCAAACGACTACACAAAGATTTCTCGAATACAACACAACATGACTATTGAACAAACAGAAGCAATAAGTAATGCGCAGAATCTCTCTGGAGCTTGTATAGTGGTAATACGCATGCTGGTTCTATGAATGATCATCAATATACACAGAAAGCATACGAAAGACCAGTTGAGAACATCATTAACACAACCAGAAACTACAAATCAGAGCTGTGAAAGTTGCCTTACATGGAACATAGAAAATGCATATCCTTTGTGAAAGCAATATGTAACTTGTAACATAGTTAGAAATCCATATGATATGTTTACCTTGCAGGTATGACTAATCAAACTAAGACTTCGTAACAGGACAGATATTGAGCAAATGTCTCCTTCAGATGTCGAAGTCGTCATCACGTAGAGCAGCCATAGCAACTTCTTCTTCCTCGTCATCAATAGCAAAGTACTCATTCTTCACCACTGGCCTAAACATGTAAAACATAATACAATAGAAAACAAGGCTGGCAATCTCCTCCGCAGCATTGCTCACCCACTGATACTTGTAAGCAGCAATAGTCCTCAGTGCAAACACAACAATCCTAGTGAAGTACAAGTACGCAATCACCACAGTATAAAACTGCCTAAAGAGAGTCAACTTCGCCAAATTCCTAGCTGCTTTACCATCAGTCTTGGATGTCTCTTTCAATGATCTGATGGACCAAATAATAGGGAACAAAATTGCACAGCAGCAGATAATGTCAACCAACAAGAAAATCTGATTCCACATTGCCCAATCCTTTATAAACGGCCCAGTCTCCCCAATCACAACAGAAGCCAAATTTGCAACAACTTGAAGCGGAATCACAATCATCAACACCTTCTTCTCCTTCTCTTGCAAAAATGGCTTCAAAAACGACCACCCAGTTCCAATCAACACAATCACAGTGAACAATAAAACCACCCTAAGCGACTGAAAGATGTAAAACAACACATCCCAACCATGCGGCTTTCCAGTAACCTTAACATAGTGCTTGTCCTCAGCCGCGCACAACAAGTTCAACGCTTTCATCAGCAGCAACAACCCCATAAGCACATGAATTCTATGTGCATTCAGCTTGTCCTTAACACAGATATAAATCCAGCCTACCAAAAATCCAACATAAACCGAACCAAACAGGAAATACAAAGTGGGAAGCTGTGTCTGACCTGCTGAAAGATAATCCTTAACGACACCATCGAAGTTATACATCTCCGTACGAACCGCCATCGACACAGACGTCTGAGGATTACAATTGGCGAAGAAAAGGCTGTACTCGTTCGGCGCTTCCACTTTGAAGGTGCCATCGAACGAAGCGTGAGGAGGCGGAGTGAGCTTCTCGAAGGTCAAGAGAGGGACTATGTAATGAGAGTCGAGGACGCAGAAGTAGTCAGGACTCTCGTTTGACTCCATCATCGTCTGGATCACGGCTTCGTCGGAAATGAGGAAGAACCCTAGGAGCGAGGGTTTGGGCGCCGGGGTGTTCGGCTCGGCGGAGACGGAGACTGATTTGAGCGAGATCGAGACGCTGCCGGTTCGGGTGAAGCCGAATCGCTCGAGGAGGATGACGGGACGAGAGTCGGATTCGATCTTTAGGGATTTGATCTCGGCTCGAGCCGATTGGACATTAAGGTGTAGGACGAGGATGAGAAGAATCCATATCAGGGAATGCGTTGACCTGTGCATCGTGCCGGAGAATGAGCTTGCGGCGGCGCGTGAGATGCCGGCTTAGTTGGTGGACCTTTCGACTTTCGAGAGAGAATCGGGTGGAGAGATTGAGGTTTGTAGTTGTTGGAGTTTGACGTAGTGGATAAGGAATGAAGGCGTCAACATGAGATTGGGCCCCAGCCCATTGGGCTGATCACAAAGCCCTTAAGTGACAGTCTAGAAAGTTGATACCGGACCACGTAAACGAAGTCCAAAACCATAAATGATTATGATACTACTTTTTTTTATCCATAAAAATCCAATAATACCCAAACTAGAATCCTCCAGAAATTGATCATATCTTTATCAACAACGACACATCACTAAAAAGTCCAAATGCATTATTTTTTTGATAAGAAGTCCAAATGCATTAATGCATGACAAATATGTTTATAAGAATAATATACAATAATTTAAGAACTAAACATCAATTTTAATTATAATGTCTGGTTAGCGATAAGAGAGAAAACTAGTAGCCTTGAGATCTTATATCCTGGGAGTCACATGTGGGAAGAACAGGGGAGAGCAAAATTCGGTAATTACCGTTTACCGTCGGTAAATTTACCGTTACCGAATCAATTCGGTTCGGTAAATCGGTAAAACGGTAAATCGGTAAATTTACCAACGGTAAAACGGTAAAAATAAGTCGGTAAACGGAATAGATTCTGAAATCGGTAAATTTACCGTTTTACCGTTTTACCGAATATTATAAATAAAAAATTAAAAAATATATATATATTATAAAGAAAAAAATTAAAAAATATTTATTTATATTAAAAATCAACATATATATTTATAAGATTTTTAATATATATTTAAAAAATTAAAAAAATAATAATTTTCGGTAAAATCGGTAAAATCGGTAAATTTACCGAAATTTACCGATTTACCGTTTTACCGAAATATCGGTAAAATGGGAAATCGGTAACGGTAAACGGAATAGATTTTGCCATTTCGGTAAATCGGTAAACGGTAAAACGGTAAACGGTAAAACGGTAAATTACCGTTTGCTCTCCCCTAGGGAAGAACATGCGTATGTTATTGAAAGACTACATAAGCTGTTAACTCAGCATTGGCTGGTCGATGTAGATTGATGTTTGACAATGAATTAATAGGAGATGTTCGTTTGAACTGAAATTTAGTTTATTTGAATTTAATTTAGCTGCTTATATTAGCTAAATTTAGTTTATTTCAATTTATTTTAGTTTAACTTAGCTTAGTTTAACTGAATTTAATTTAATTTATTTTAATTTAGTTTAATTTAGCTTAGTTTAGCTGAATTTAATTTAGTTTAATTTAGCTTAGCTCATCATCATCATGCATCATCATGATGATGAACTTAAATCAAATAAAATTTAGTTTAATTTAGTTTAATTTATTTTAATTTAGTTTAGTTGAATTTAATTTAATTTAATTTAACTTAACTAAATTTAATTTATTTTAATTTAATTTAACTGAATTTAATTTATGAAGTTTAAATTTAAAATCAATTGGACAGAACTTGTAGTATTTGATTATAATAGTATGGCTTAATTGGAAGGGGTCGTTTGTTTCTTTATTGGCGGTTTAGTCAAAATGATGAATGACATCAAAGCTCAACTACCAACAAGCTTTTCGGTCACATGAATTTCTAAACAGAAAAAGTCTAATTCGGGTGTCTTTTATTTATGTGGTACCATGTTAATATGCTTATGTTCAATTTCAAGATGTGTGGTCCAAGGAGTAGCTTCAAGGCCGGCCAACCCGTGGCCTCAAAAAAAAAAGTTGTAATTGGCATGTTCACTTGTTCCGGATTGACTTCCGGGCTGTCGTGACTCGTGAGTCGTGACGGATGGTTTAATGTTTTGGTTGGTTGATCAAAATAAATCAACGATTCAACGTTAATGGTTGATTGACGATATAAGGAAACGAGGATTCATTCCAACTCAACTATACTACAACTTATCTTGTCCGTTCAGGTATATTATAATTTAGTATAATTTTTTTATTAAATTTTGGATACCCACCAAGAAAATATACCTTAATATATCTTTGTGTGTGTGAAATGTAACATCATTTTCATTACACTAGACCTCAATTAAGATGTACTTTTGGATATCATAAAAAAAAGGATGTACTTTTGGATAAGTTTTGAGGTATTAAAAATAAGCTTCTTTTTGGTATTTTTTTCCATTTCAATTTCCCGTAGGAAAAATATTCCATGTGCCGAAATTGTGTTGTTTAAATGAAAATAATACTCTTTGATTGATACTTTTTAAAACTATAACCAAACCAAAACGATGTCGTTTTGACATTCACAATATTTTCCTGTACTGCACCAAAGTCTAAATCCGAATCAATTTCTATAACTATTCCCAATTTCACTGATGGATAAGGTTGATATAACCAAAACAAATGTGACATATGTCACTAATTGTAGGCACTAAAAGTTTAAGGACCAAATCAAAATTATTTAAAGTATAAATGGGCCGGCCCACAAGGGATATTTGGGTCAAATCTACAAGCCCGGTTCATGAGTTAAACTCAACCCAAAGCACGGGCCCAATCTCAAGCCCACTAGTGAACTCTATAAATAGAGCATTTCACTTCACAAAAAAGGCATTCTGACACTCTGAAATTTGAGAAGAAAGCACATAGAAGAGTGCTCTCAAAAGAAGTGTCAGCCGCCAGCAACCGACAAGTACGTGCCGTCTGCCCAAGCATCCCAACGCCGTCTGCTAGAGCATCCAACCGCAACGCAGACACGTGAGACCAAGTCCCCGCGACCCTCACTCCGCAACGCAGACACGTGAGACCAAGTCCCCGCGACCCTCACTTCGTAACGCAGACACGTGAGACCAAGTCCTCGCGACCCTCACTCCGCAACGCAGACACGTGAGACCAAGTCCCCGCGACCCTCACTCCGCAACGCAGACACGTGAGACCAAGTCCCCGCGACCCTCACTCCGTAACGCAGACACGTGAGACCAAGTCCTCGCGACCCTCACTCCGCAACGCAGACACGTGAGACCAAGTCCCCGCGACCCTCACTCCGCAACGCAGACACGTGAGACCAAGTCCCCGCGACCCTCACTCCGCTACGCACGTGAGATCAAGTCATCAAGACCCTCACTACACAATACACGTTGCGCTACGCCTTCATCCACACACATCAAGCTGAGTAGACCAAAGCAAGCAATACAGTAGAATCAGAGGAGCATTTGAGATTACGAACACAACTTCTGCTCTCAAGCACAAATCATTTGTAAAACATTATTTTGTATTTGATACGAAATATTGTGACCTTACAAATTTTGGTGAACCCGACGTGAAGATCTCTACCTCTCATCCCTACGCTAAAGCTAAGATGTCTGCTCAACCTACCAGTCCGCAAACTGCCAGGAAAACTTACGCCACAACGGTAGCTCAACCAACCAGCATCTGCACAAGAGGAATGACTCAAAGGATGGCTGTCAATGCCGCTGCTGCAAGCTTACGAGCTTCTCAAGTGCCAAAGAAGGGACGCACATATACTGTTGCTTCCATCATTGCTGCGGCTACGGCAGTGATTGCCTCCAACTCCCCACAACACAAGGGAAGTGCGAGAACTGACGGAACACCCTCACCAAAAGCGAAGGTTGCTCTACCAAAACAAGCCGAAACACCCAAACCCTGTGTAGCTTCTATCATGACCATAGGCACCAAGACCATGGAGGAGCAGATGCAAGAACTAAGAGAGATGCTTGAGCTAGTCCTGAAAGACAACCAGGAGAAGAACAAGAAACTTGAAGAACTCCAGAAAGAGGTGGTTGGGCTCGGGAAACGAAAGGTTGAAGAAGTCAATCTGACGGCTGAAGATGATGACACTAACAAGATGATCCCTGTAGAAACCAACAAGAACGGAGGTGTTGCATGCAACGAAGACCAACTTCAAGTGCTGATAGCCAACGCGGTCAAGAGCCAGCTAGGTGGAGATTCTTCTGGTGGTACACGCTGTGCCAAACCCTACAGCAAGAGAATAGAGGGTCTGCGCATGCCACATGGATATCAGCCCCCCAAACTCCAACAGTTTGACGGAAAAGGAAGTCCAAAGCAACATGTCGCCCACTTCATCGAAACGTGTAACAACGCGGGGACTGAAGGGGATCTGCTGGTCAAACAATTTGTGCGATCTCTAAAAGGCATTGCTTTCGATTGGTACACTGACTTGGAGGCAGAGTCTATTGACAGCTGGAGTCAGATGGAGGACGAATTCTTTAACCGATTCTATAGCACCAGAAGGGTTGTCAGCATGAGTGAACTGACAAACACAAAACAATGGGCAGAAGAGACCATGTCCATTCCAGTTTGCAATCGTTGGGTAGTCCCGCCGTTGGAGGAAAACGAAGAAAACATGGAGTCGTCAAACGTCGTATATGCCTATGACATCGAAAAAGAAGATTGGCGTCAACCTATCATCGACTTCTTGGATCATCAGAAGTTGCCAACCGATCCTAGACACAAGGTAGAAATACGCCGACGTGCCCCAAGGTTTATCCACTACAAAGGGACATTATACAGACGCTCGTTCCTGGGGCAATGGTTAAGGTGCTTGAGCGAAGAAGAAGCAGTGGAAGTTATGCAAGAAGCTCATGCCGGCATTTGTGGTGCTCACCAGTCTGGTCCGAAACTTTATGATCGCGTCAAGAGGATGGGGTATTATTGGCCAACCGTTGTGCAAGTCTGCGTAGATTTTGCAAAGAAATGCAATGCATGTCAGTTCAATGCAAATTTCATACATCAGCCTCCAGAGCCTCTACATCCGACAGTTGCATCATGGCCTTTCGAAGCATGGGGACTCGACGTAGTAGGACCAATTAATCCTAAGGCATCCAACGGACACACGTATATTCTTGCTGCAACCGACTACTTCTCCAAGTGGGCAGAGGCAGTGACGCTACGTGAAGTAAAGAAAGAAAACGTGGTTGACTTCATAACAAAGCATATCATCTACCGACATGGCATTCCACAAAGAATTGTAACCGATAACGGAAAGCAGTTCTCTAACAAACTCATGACAAACCTCTGCGAAAAGTTCAAATTCAAGCAATACAAGTCGTCGATGTACAACGCTCCTGCAAATGGACTGGCCGAAGCATTTAACAAGACTTTGTGCAATTTGCTGAGAAAGGTGGTGGGGAGATCAAAACGTGATTGGCATGAAAAGATCGGTGAAGCACTGTGGGCGTATCGAACAACATACAAGACTCCGACCCAAGCAACCCCGTATGCTCTAGTATATGGAGTGGAAGCAGTATTGCCACTTGAACTTCAAATTCCATCCATGCGCATAGCCATCCAAGAAGGACTCAGCAGTGACAAAAACGACAAGCTACGCTTAGCGGAGTTGGAAGCCCTCGACGAGAAGAGATTGCAAGCACAACAAAGCTTACAATGCTACCAAGCAAGGCTTTCACGTGCATTCAATAAGAAGGTGCGTCCCCGCTCCTTTCAAAAAGGAGACTTGGTTCTGGCAGTAAGAAGGCCAATCATCACCTCACACAAGACGGGAAGCAAGTTTAAAGAGAAGTGGGACGGTCCCTACGTGGTGCAAGAAGCTTACACGAATGGGGCATACAAGATCGTGGATCAAGAAGGGTTACGTGTCGGACCAATCAATGGAAAGTTCTTAAAGCGCTACTACTCCTAAAGCTGCAGATCGCCACTCCTGGCCCGCAAGAGTATAAACTGTGAACGGCCAAAACAAAAAACAAAAACAAAAAATGAACTACGTTGACTTGATCTTGCAAAGTGTCACGCACGTGACTTTGTAAGTACGTAGGTAGCTTGAGTACAAAAAAATGTGTTCAAGTGCAGTCTCTAAAAAAAATAACAAAGTAGTTTGACGGTTCTAATGCATGACCGCCTGGATAGCCTTCTTGCATTGATCTAACTCACGCTTCACCTTCACCAAATCATCAGAGCTCGCTCGAAAAGTTTTCAATTCATCTAACTTCTGTTGAAGTGCACCGGCGCTTGACTCGGCCGCAGCAATTACATCCACTTGGCGGCTTTGCTGGTGTCTTATGCTCTCTGCCTCCTTATGCAAAGTTCGTAATTTGGCTTTAGTTTCCTCTATTGCCTGCGCCACTACTTCTCCCTGTCTCTCCAAACTCTTGCTAGTCTGGAGGGCACCCTTGAAAGTCACTCGAGCAGAGCATAGACTGTCCTCAACCGTAGAAATCTCACGGGCATGATGGGTGGAGTTGTTAACAACACGCTGCTGGACTACAAGGAGTGTGGCAACACTCTTTACATATGCATCAACGGCCGCCTGAAGAATGTAGGTGTCATCGCCAACATTTTGAAGACTAGCAAGGAGGTGGGTAACACGCACAGCTACATCGGCGACTTCTGCGTATGGAGCTTCCATTAGGTTCTGAAGGAGAACCCTCACGAGCTGGTCAGTCATCTTGACGGTTTGGCATGAGGAAGGTGAAGCAGTGACACCCCCAGAGCTTGGTACTTCGTTGCCCTGCGATCGTCCGGAAGAAGATGAAGCATCGGAGACTTGTTGGCTATGTTGCACCGACCGTATAGGGCTCTGTCCTCCATTATCGACAGGCGTCTCATCCGTGGCATCACCAATTGGCACTGGGACGACAACCCTCCGAACCTCTTCAATAGCAGAATCAGAATCTTCACCCTAAAAAAAGGGAGGGGGCGACACACAAGGATACTGCTCAGAAATAGGGTATATATATATAAATGAAAAATGAAGTCGTATCAAAAAGTTGGGTACCTGGCCGAATAGATGCTGATGCACTTGAGCTTTTCGCCCCTCATACACGCAACGATGCTTGTGGTTAGCACCTTCGCCTCCATCACTGCCATCGATGGCCCGCTTTCTTGGTCTGTCGGTATCTATGGCCTTCTTCTGAGAGGCAGGCATGGGCTTGATCACCCTATCGACAGTCTCAGGCAACATATCAAGAGCTACTGTTTTGTTCTTCGTTCCATATTTGACGCTGGACATAAAAAAATGGATATTCTCTCGAAGGTCGTTTACTGTCACCTTCCCCCACCATTGTTTAAAGCTAGACGTGGTCATATCCCCCCAATTCAATGAACGTCCGGGAAGCATCAATTTAGTTTGACTATCCTTGAAGAGAAGTAATCTAAAATGCTTCAATGCTGTGGCATAAGGGATGAAGCCATCATCCGCATCGCGTGGAAGTATGCCCGGAATGTCTTGATAGAAACCGAACTGCCTGCTGAAACGAGTCGGATGATAGGGTTCCAGAAAGAAAGAAGCCTTGGAACGCAAGGGGAGGTAAGCAGTACGAAGTGAAATGATGTAATTAAACTTCAAGACATCCAACTTATCATCACAAACAGGCCCGCATCGATTCCCCCGCAGCACAAGGCTAGAGGCCTTGAACGAAGAGCCGTCATGAATCAGATTGCGAGCTTCGACGTCGGTAAAGAATTTTGCGCTTCGAGAGCCTGAATACCGGACCATGAGAGGGACAGGAGGTATACCATCCATTGCGTGATGCGAACCGAAATAATGGGCCAACCATCCGTACAAGTAATGTGAAGGAAATGCTGAACCAGAAGAAGAAGGCTTGTCTGCATTCACCATCTTATTCAAACCATGATAGATGCTAGCAAGCACTGGTGTCGCCAAACTGAATGTTGAGCCCTTCGCCATATGCACAGCTACTTCGAAAGTACCAGCCCTGATCACTGGGTCCCCTGCTTCGGGTAGTACAAAGACGCACAACCAACAAGATAAAAAAGCTGCCAGATAAATCGTTTTTCTCTCAGAATCATCAACTCCGAGATCATCAAAGACGGTCATCTCCCCGGACGCCCACTCTAGCGGTTTGTGATGTATCTCTCCTCTCGGATTGTGGCTGCTTTTCGGCCGACTGTCTGCTCTACGAGCTGGTTCTCTACCCGGCTTGCTGTATGAACTCTTGCACTGACACCAATACTGGACCCATTGCGTTGCACGAACCACATTCCTTGACTCAGGAAGGGATGCAAGAGAGCAATAGGCGCCAAGCAAACACTCGAAGGCTTGAGGGATAGATTTGGCCTTGTCTCTATTGTCTCTCATATTCTCCAAACTTGGCACAGCTTCGTCGTACCTACGCCCTGCTACTGGAAGTCCACCAATCTCGTAAAGATCCCAGAGCGAGAGCGACCACTCGCCTGCCACCGTGTGTAATGTGTTCGTGGAGGGACACCAACTCTCACAGAAGGCACGCACTATTTGGGGTTCACGATCGTACAGATACAAAGAAGCATATACAGCATCATAGATGTTTGCACTCTTCAAACGTTCGGAACATCGCGCTATCACATCTTCAGTCCACTCCCAGTAAAGAGGAATATAGGTAAAGTCTCCAATGATCTTCAAACAATTGGGGCTCCACCGCACAATGCCCGCGGCGATTCTTCGACCAAGTAAAGAGGGTCGAGTATCTTCCGACTCCTTTTCCTTCAAAAGACTCTTGAGGAGGTAAGCAGGCCCACCATGCACTACATCACGAAGGGGCAATGTTAGCTCGGGCGGAAAAATCTTCTTCATGCCACCTAAATTCGAGCCTGTATCCGGGCGCAACATCGACGGGAACACATGAAATTTCTGCTTTATGTTGCCTTCCATAGCCTTTGAGTCAGCCGCGATGTTCAGAAACAGCTGGCCATTCTCCTCCGAGTCCGAGAAGAGCACCATTGCGCCTGCCTTCTTTGGGTAGAGACTTGTATCGCAGCGTGAGTTCGTCACAAAAAATGAAACGACTATGTCAAAGAAATTAAGACAAGTGAGGAATTCCCAGGAAATTGGAGGAGTCACAAACGGTCTCACTTAAAACCCAATCTCCTTAGACTCGTAAGTCTTGGTGACAGAATTCTCAAAAGCTTATTCTTCTTGACACAAGGAATTCAAAGTGTGAAACTACCCCCGATGGAATGCAGTCTTACGCAAAGAAGGGTAGCGAGTTGGTCTCTCAACGACAAGCCAAAGTACCGTCAACAACAGCGCATCAATGTCAGAGCAGTAAAATCGGCAACTTTTAATTGGAGAGGGTCTAGTCATGGAAAAAAAAAATTATTTCGAAGTCGAAGCTTGGCTGCATGGCAACAAAAAAAAACGTGATTGAAGTTGATGCAAGTGCACGGCCAAGTGATATATTTCAATGCCTTACTACACGTTATTGAAATTGATTGAAGTAATTGAACACAAAGTCACGTTTGGATAGCAGTTTGAAGTAATTGAGCACAAAGCCACGTTTGGATAGCAGGGCCAAGTGATATATTTCAGTACCTTACACGTGATTGAAATTGAAAAGCACGTTCGAAATCCCTTTTGGACCCCTGAGACTCCAGCCGAGGATGATTACAGCAAGGAAGTTGGTGATGACGATCAGGATCAGCAGCAATTAAAGTTTGTAAAGCCGTGGATCAGGTTGAGCTTGAATTCCAAGTTGATGAGGAATCGAGCAGCGAAGGCTAGGGTTTTTCAGAACTGATCAGAGGAATGAGGCTCTCGATTTTGGGATGGCTTGAACTCTTGACTTAAGGCTCTATTTATAGAGAGAATTAGGGCTGCCGATTCCTAAAGATTATGCCCAAAGATTATCAAACAAAGTAGATTTAGGAAAGATTTCCTAATCTCATCTAACCGACTTGGCTTTATCTTTAAGCTAACTTAGTTGGCAAGTCATTCTAGAAGACTCCAGAACCGCCACGCACGGAATTTACTGTTCATCCCCGAAATTACTGTTCATCCCGGAAATTACTGTTCATCCCGGAAATTACTATTCACGGCCTGAAATTACTATTCATCCCTGAAATTACTGTTCATCCAGGAATTACTATTCACGGCCTGAAGTTACTATTCATCCCGAAATTACTATTCACGGCCCGAGCAACAACCACCAATGCGTAGGCTTCTTCCAGATGGATCACCCACACCATTTCAACTCGTAAAAAGAAGGGATCAATAGAAGATAGAACTTTTCATTTGAAGCTCGAAAAGATGTCATTCGCCAAGTTGGAAAACGACAAATGACAAACTAAAAAAAATTACGTGGAAGCTCTTACGACAAGTTCGACATTCACGAAAATCTCAAGTCAACCGTCAAGTTGGAGAACGACATGGTGACTCAAAAAAATTATGTGGAAGCTCTTACGACAAGTTCGACATTCACAAAAATCTCAAGTCAACCGTCAAGTTGGAGAACAACATGGTGACTCAAAAAAAATTACGTGGAAGCTCTTACGACAAGTTCGACATCCACAAGACTCTCAAGTCAATCACTCACGATCACGTCGCGCTAAGACACTCAAAATTGTGTCGCACAACATAATCATGAGGGGGCAATTTGTAGGCACTAAAAGTTTAAGGACCAAATCAAAATTATTTAAAGTATAAATGGGCCGGCCCACAAGGGATATTTGGGTCAAATCTACAAGCCCGGTTCATGAGTTAAACTCAACCCAAAGCACGGGCCCAATCTCAAGCCCACTAGTGAACTCTATAAATAGAGCATTTCACTTCACAAAAAAGGCATTCTGACACTCTGAAATTTGAGAAGAAAGCACATAGAAGAGTGCTCTCAAAAGAAGTGTCAGCCGCCAGCAACCGACAAGTACGTGCCGTCTGCCCAAGCATCCCAACGCCGTCTGCTAGAGCATCCAACCGCAACGCAGACACGTGAGACCAAGTCCCCGCGACCCTCACTCCGCAACGCAGACACGTGAGACCAAGTCCCCGCGACCCTCACTCCGTAACGCAGACACGTGAGACCAAGTCCTCGCGACCCTCACTCCGCAACGCAGACACGTGAGACCAAGTCCCCGCGACCCTCACTCCGCAACGCAGACACGTGAGACCAAGTCCCCGCGACCCTCACTCCGCTACGCACGTGAGATCAAGTCATCAAGACCCTCACTACACAATACACGTTGCGCTACGCCTTCATCCACACACATCAAGCTGAGTAGACCAAAGCAAGCAATACAGTAGAATCAGAGGAGCATTTGAGATTACGAACACAACTTCTGCTCTCAAGCACAAATCATTTGTAAAACATTATTTTGTATTTAATACGAAATATTGTGACCTTACAATAATGGTTGTGACGAATTATAAAATATCATAACTAATTATACAATGATACTGCCAAATTCTGGATGAATTTTAGTTTACATTTGACGAATTATAGCATTGGTCGTCGAAGTGTACTACAATAAGTCATAATTGTTGACGAATTATAGTCTAATTTTGACGAATTATAACATAATTCGTCAAAATTGGACTATAATTCGTTAGAATTCGTCCATGATTTTTGACGAACTATAAAATAATCACGACGAACTATATAATAGTGAAGCCAAAACTGAATATAGAAACATTGAATTTTTTATTCATTGACCTTACAAGGGTATAGCTTAACATATGACGGCTACTAAACTAATACCACTGGATGTCAATCAATACAAATTGATCCCAGCTTTCCATTTCTGATTGTTCCAGCATCCCAACCCCCTTGTTTTTGTGAAGCTAACATTTCAACCTTATCCTTCAAACTTGTGAAGAACTCTCATGGCAGGACATTCATTCATTCTTCTTCTTAAAATTACCCTGAGGAACTGAATGCTACTTGTTTTGTCACAAGGCAATAAATTTGACTGCTTTTCAACATCTAAGCTCTGAGGATTGTGCAAAAGCTCTTCAACTTCAGATTTGATTTCCTCAGCAATATCTTTGAACCAAGTTATAGAAACAAAATTCTCATCCATGTAACGGTAGGAATGAAGTCTTGTAACCCATTTTTTCTGATTTATACCAATATTTTTGTCCATAGCTCTCCAAAAACATAGACGCAGGATGGACTTCATACACAAGCGATACAATTCGCGGTCTAAGAAATCCAGCTAAATGTTCAATAGTATAGGAGAAAGAACGTCCTCTTGCAGCAAACCCTGGCCTAAAGGGATACCCCAAAACAGTAAATTCAGTACCTTGGCAAACACAAAGGATTCGAAAATCCAAGAGAAAAACACATAGAGCAAAAATACACAGCTGATCCAAATTTACAAAACAAATCTAAACACCTTCCAAGTTCCCACTTTTCAAAATCCATAACAAATTTACAACAAAAAGTTTCAAATGACAAGTTCACCATCAAATCCCTTGTGCAGAGTCCACCGCACATCACAACAACTCCAAAAAATCACATATTTCACCACAAGAACAACACCCAGCAGGCCATGACAAAATCTAGAGTTTCACACGCCAAGAAATCGCACAAAATAAACTTGAAAAAGAACCGAAATCGATCGATTGAACACAATCTTACCCACGTCGCCGTTGTTCGTCTTCACTCACAATTGCTATGTGCAGATCAAGTAAGGCACTGAACCTTCAGAGCAATATCATCACAAGGAATTCGTCCATACACATATACCCTTTTTTTATAAGTATCCTAAAATCCCCAATTGCAAATTGAACCCGAAACCCTAGTTTGACTGACAATGGCTTTCATGGCGCTCCGATCTCGTCGAACCCTCCCGACAATATCCACCCTCGTCAACAACCAAGTCGCGCTCTCCTCTTTTGCCTCTATCTCACGGCTGCCAGAACCACTGGAATCGACGACTTCCCTAGGCGAGAAAAAATAATGGAGGAAAGAGAATATAACATATTCTTAATGTATGCCAAATTTGACCTCAATACATTAAAAATTAAAATTAAATATATTTATTTACAATTAATCAGCACCATCCAAAAGATTAAATGAATGGTTGAGATAACTTTGTATTTTTTACAAGAATTATCACTTTGCACCTGATCCTAAACCAGGTTGATATAACCAAAACAAATGTGACATATGTCAAGAAAAAGGTACAAAAACATTAAGAAAATTATATCATCTTATTACAAATAAGGTGGACCTTTTATAGAAAAGGGATTCGGACATTAAAATCTGATAAATCATATGCTTTGCATTTTGGAGAAATGACATGACTTTAGTCTTTAACTATATACCCAATTATTCACACCAACATGGTTAATGAAGAGGATATACTGACAGGGCAATAAGCATTTGTTCTTCAGGAAATCTCTATGGGACCTTTTTGTTTGCAGCAGATAAGCAACGACTGTTTCCTTTACCTAGTACGCACCGAGCTCACGCGCATATCGGTCTCGGAGGTCATCCACGTCCTTTTCGCTCAGCAAATCAATACACTGATCGGTGATCCATCCGAATTTCTCAGCGAAAGGGCTCACATCCACCTTGCGAGGATAAATGTCGATGCATTCGTCCCAAACATTTCGGTCCGTTAAGTCCTTGGTGACCTCCCACACACAAGTGTTGCACTTGAACCCTGACCCGAGCCCGATCATGAGTATTTTGTTTCCCTTCTTTAGCCGCTTTTTCGCCTCCATGTATCCTAGGACGTACCAAATGGCACTCGACGACGTATTGCCAAATCGATGAAGTGTCATCCTAGCGGGCTCCACATCGTATTCGCTCAGCTCGAAATTCTTACCCATCTCATCAATCACGGCTTTGCCACCGGGGTGGATGCAGAAATGATCCACCCCGGTTTTTATATCGGGCTTGGTTTTCATACCCTTGACGAGCTTTGGATTGATCTCTTTACGAATATAAGTCACTGCAATGTACCTTAGTAACTCTTTCAACGGTAACATTTTCGGCAATAAGAGTTTGAAGTTCTCTATCAAGGCTTTGACTCCTGACCTTGGGAGACTCTTAGTGAGCCTAAATCCATCATAGCCCATTTCATCCTTGTCCCAACTGCAACAGTTATAAGCCTCATCGTCCGCCCCGGTGTGAATCCTCACGCTGCACCGCAGCCTCATCTTCGCCTTGTCTCGTAAAGCATGGTTGTTGGTCAACAGCATCGAGCAGCCACCGATGCGGAACAAGCAATTGGTCAACATCATCGATCGATCCTTTCCGCAGTACCAAAATGGCCCCATTGACTCAGTGCTGACCACAACGGCTAGCTTGTTTTTGTAACAATTGAACAAATGTTGCACCATATCGATTGCAACCAAACTAGCACTGCAGCCCATCCCGGTCAAGTTAAAAACTTTGACATCATCCCTCATCTTGTACCGGTTGATCACTCTGGCGGTCAGTGACGGAGTAGTCGCGATCGAAGACACATTGACCACAAGAATATCAATGTCTTTCGGACTAATGCTCGCATAGCTCTCGAACAACTGATCGAGAGTGGTGAAAATGATCTCATCCATCTCCGCCACAGCCTCATCCAACCTCGGAAACTCTTCGTGCCCATCGATAACAATCTTGGGAGCGAACGTATGCTCGCCAATGCCCGAACTGACAATGGCTCGGAGTAAGAACCGAAACTCCTCCATCCCGAGATTCTTGTTCCTCAGGATGATCTTGGCGCATGTATCCACATCCACCCTTCTGTCATCCGGAGCCTTAAAGCACTTGTAGTTCAACAAGTAGCACTGCTGGTCTCTCCGGCCGCCTCGAGCCGCCTTGATCAGCCTGATCAACACTAACACCACCACCGGAGAAATTACAACAAGCATCCATGCCATATCCATCAGCTACTGATCAATCCAAGTCCAATTGGGGCTATAAGATCAACACAGCTGTTTTGTTATGTGTGGATGAGGCCTGAGGGTGTATTATTGTTTTGTGACAGCTGAACTTATAAGCATAAATATGGAGATGAGAATAGCTGTGAAATAAATGAAGTGGTGCCAACTAACAGACCCACATTACAGTACAACTGTACAAGTGCCAGTCTTACATTCCTTAAGATCCATAAGGACATTGATAAAACTTAAATCCTACAAGATTAGGGTTTATCATGTGCAGGAACAGATACAGTGATGATCACAGTTCACAGGTATCTATCTAACTTGGACAGTTGCATGTTGGGTTAATGATAACATGCAGTTAGGCAATAAATGTTGTTCATGGTTCGTCAAATGGGCAACTAATCTTGTGATCATTTTAACTCAACGACCAATTCATCACAACATTATTACCAATTCGAAATTTACCTAAGTCACCTAGTCATATAGAACTTCAGTCGGTGATTCGTGAGTTGTGCTCAATTGGATCCACTACTATTTATCGGATCCATGAATTTTAACACTTCACCCCCTTAGATCAAATGATTTAACGATTTAAAATTGAGCAAAAAGCATTTTGTAGTTTTCCATAATTTTAATAGAAATTTCTATGCATGTAAATTTCTATTAAAATTGAAACACATAACTCAAAAATAAATGCATGTAAATTTCTATTAAAATTATGGGAAAACTACAAAAAAAAACAGTGATATTGTGATAAGTGAATTAAATTTACATGCATTTATTTTTGGGTTGTGTGTTTCAATTCAATTATTTGAATTTGACGAATAAATAGTTTTTAATTTAGTAAAGATATTTATATCAATTAAAATATTTGGGAAAATGAATATATTAATACAGTGATATTAGTGATAAGTGAACTAAAAATACTCATCATTAAAAATATGTAACGTAATATTGTATTATGATATTTTTTTAATATTTAAATATTAAATTAACAATAATAATTTTATGTTTCGGTACTTGAATTGAAAAGAATTGATAGTTCGGTACTTAAATTGAAACTGTGTTGATAGTTCAGTACTTGATTTGAAATGATAATAGTTCAGTACTTAAATTGAACCTTTTACTAGTTCGGTATTTGATTTAAAATGACATGTTAGTTCATGTCATATTTTTGTAGTTTTCCCTTAAAAAAAGAGACTCATAAGCAACATATTTGTTTACACATGTTCATTATGTAAAGCAAAAATAAACATTATCATAAATAAAAAACATAATGATCGTCGTGTATTCATGTGCAAAATTCGCCTCACTCAGAGCATTTAAAATCACATCCATATGTTCGGCCACAATCATCAAATTTCCGCTAATATGGGTGACTTCTTACAATCTCATATCAACATGTCGACTTTTAAGTTTTACATATATGAGTTATCTCAAACCCATCAAATCAAATAGTTGAACTTGGCAGGGCGAAGTTAAGTGGTACAGTGATTGATGCTCCCACCCGGTACAAAGAGTGCCCAGATTCAAGTCCCTATAACCCAAAAAGAAAAATTTACTTGTTGTTCTTATAAAAAAAAAAGAAGAAAAAAGTTAAAATTATTGTTTAACTTAATTGATGAACAAATTTGACACCAAGCATTTTCAATTCACCAAAATTCAGTTGCTCACGCGGTGAGGTTGTGATCTGCTTACTGATGTGTTGATCAATACACCCTAGGTATTGAGCTCAATTATCGGTGATCATATCCATTGCTTATGTAATTATTTATGTATGACTAGTGACTAGTAGTCTTTCTACTGTGTCATTGTTCAGATGTATCGTCTCAAAATTTTGATAATAATGTGAAATACGTCACTAATATGTTAATTGGGTTTTTTTTTGATGATAATATGTTAATTGGGTTGGAGAACTGAGTTTGATATGAGCCCTGCAGTTTTGCAGCCATCAATAAAATAAAATAAAAATTGCTATTTCACGCTTGTGCGAAGGCTTGTAATCTTTGAGCTAATTAAAAAGAATAACTAACCATGAATCACAAAATTTGAGTACGTTTAAGCTAATAAAACGAGGATCATAAAAATAGCAAAATAAATTTTATCAAAAGCCCAACAAACCGGCCCATCTCAGTTCGGACTACAATTTTTTCATTGGACCGGACAAGAAATTTAAATCCAAAGAATCCAAGGAGTGAAAATGGAGTTCAATGTCAAGCATTAAGCTTCTGCCAATTATTAATCAACAATAATTCATTTGAAAAACACTACAAAAAAAATGTTCTAAAAAAGTCATCACATAATATTAACAAATGTGATGATTAAAATGAAGTTGTCACTCATTATCTGTTAATGTGATGATCAAAATTAGGTGGTTAAAAACAGAAATTGTGACGTTTGTAGTTGTTGCAAAAAAACTTTATTAACGATTGATGACCTATGTGGTCGTTAAAAGTTATATTGTGACCAACTTTAGTGGTTGCTAAAACATCTTTTAGCAACAAATTCGGTGGTCGTAAATGTTAGGATAGGTTTAGGTAATCTAGCCTATTTGAGTCCCTAAGCCTCATGCCTTTGAAGATCCAAGAGAAGACCTGAAGATGAGCTGAAGAATCTGAAGCCAGTCTGAAAGGTCAAGTTTCAGCAGCAGCGGCCGTGACCACCTCTAAGGTCACGAGGCATCACGGGGCAGAACGGGTCTTTCTCAAAGCCTGGATGCTTCTGTTTGATCTTGGGAGCCCGTATCGCCCGTTACCAGGACCGTGTCACGGGCCGTGACGTGAAAAGCTGAAATGCTTCTGAGGAATTGTTGCCCGTAACGCCCGTAACAAAGGTCTTCTCGCCCGTGACTCAGGCCGTGTCTTGCTCGATGCTGCGTCGTTTTGAAGCTACAGCTGGAGTTCGTTTTAATGGAGCGGCGTCGTTTGGCTTGGCGGGCTTGTTCGTTATTTCAGTTACATGTGAAACGGCTGCGTTTTGTGCACGCATCAGCTGGGATTATAAGAGGTTCGAATTTGGGGTTTTAGGGTTCGTCGAGTCAAGAAGAAATCCAGAGCGATTGCGAGTTCTTCGTTCGAATTTGAAGTCGGAGAAGTTCCAGCGGGGTTCGCCGGACGTATACAAGATTCGTGGCCAACGAATTTGTATACTGGCGTTGTTCCAACGGTGGTTGTAATCGGAGGTTCGACTGGATTGAAGACTGGATCGTCGGAACTGTTCGAGGAGAAATCAAGCGGCGGAATCAAAGGGCTTTTGCTATGCGAGGCGTCTGCAACGTCGAGCACATTGCCAGGGGCTTCGAAGGGGGCTCAATCCCTTCATTCCTCAGTTTTCTATTCCCTTAGTTTTAGCCCTAGTTTGATTTCGATTGCCCAATCAATTTGTGCTGTTTGTATTTGAACGATTGATTGCATATAGTGGATTGTTGGGTTGGATCTCCCTGAACTGAGGTCCCGTGGAGTAGGATTTCCGAACCACGTTAAATGTCTTGTGTGCTCCCTTTTCTATTGTTTGTGTTTTGAACACTACAACATGAATTGAATCTTAATCGAGCATGAAACATTGACTTAAAAGATATTACAGTAAAAGGTTCTACTGTGACGTCCTTGATCATTGCAGAAATTACATTTTGCAATTCATGTCATTAGTGATCGTAAAAACATTAATTGTGACAACTTTAGTAGTCTCCGAAATTTCTTATAGTGATAACCTTGGTGGTCGTAACAAGTGCTCTTGTGACCTGTTGGTTGCTATCATTTGTAATGACGTAAGTAATGGTTAACGCTATTTTTTGTGATATCTTACGTGGTTGCAGAAGCCTCTTTTTGTGATGGTTAAAATGGTCACATGCATAATTATTTTGTGATAACGTCAGGATTACCGCAGTAAATACTAAATGTGATGACTTGATAAAGTCATCGCTAAAACTTTCTGCTAGGAAATCTATTGCAACGACATGCGACAACCATAAAAGTCATCACATAAACATTATTTGACATTCTAGGATGACTTAAAGTCATCACTGATCATATTTATTTATTTATTTTTGTAGTGAACCGAGTTTGATCAAGGTTGAGCTCCTAACTCGATGGACAACTTCTCTCGAAGATTATCGAGTTCTTGCTTCCCGAGGACTAAATCCTTATCATATATCCACCCATATTTCTCCACCAAAGGGTTGTTCACTAAAGTCCTATAAGGGTAATCCTCCAAACTATCATCCCACACATTTCCATCTTGCAAATCTTTTAACACCTCCCACACACAATTGTTGCATTTGAACCCTGCGCCTAGGCTGATCATAAGTATCCGGTCACCCTTCTTAAGCCGCTTCTTCGCCTCCATATACCCTAGAACATACCAAAGTGCGCCAGACGACGTGTTTCCGAATCGATGCAGCGTCATTCTAGCCGGTTCTAGGTCAAACTCGGTTAGATCAAAACTTTTACCCACTTCATCAATCACTGCCCTTCCACCAGGATGGATACAAAAATGGTCGACTCCAGTTTTCAAATCTGGCATGATCTTCATACCCTTGACCAGCTTCGGATTGATCATTTTACGTATAAATGTGACAGTAATGTACCTCAGTAGCTCCTTGATTGGAAGAATTTTGGGTAGCAAGACTTTAAAATTCTCGATTAGGGCTTTAATTCCTGACCTTGGGAGACTTTTAGTGAGACAAAAACCTGTGTAACCTAACTCATCCTCCAACTGAAAGCAGCAGTTGTAAGCCTCATCATTTGCGCCAATGTGAGTCCTCACAAGGCAGTTGAGCCTCATTATCGCTCTGGCCTTTAGAGATCTGTTGTTAGTGAACAGCATCGAGCAGCCTCCGGCTCGAAACAAGCAGTTTGACAGCATCATGGACCGCTCTCTTCCGCAATACCAATAGGGTCCCAACGACTCGGTGCTGACCACAACAGCTAATGCATTTTTGTAACTCTTGAACAAATGTTTCACAAGATCAATAGCTACTAAACTAGCACTACAACCCATTCCAGCGAGATTGTAAACCCTAACATCTTCCCTCATTTTATACTTATTGATGATCCTTGCTGTCAGCGAAGGCATCGATGTCATCAATGACACGTTCACGACTAATATATCTATCTCGGTAGGTCTAAATCCTGAAGCTTCAAACACTTGATCAAGTGTGGAGAATATGATCTCCTCCATTTCAGCCACTGCATCTGCTAGAGTTGGATGCTCCTCATTCCCATTCAGCACGTTCTTCGGAGCGTAAGTGTGCTGACCAATGCCGGAGCTGGAAATACTCTTTAGCAGAAATCTGTAGTCATCAAGTGTTAGATTCTTGTTTCTGAGGATGATCCTGGCACATGTTTCGGAATCGAGCCTGCGGTCTTCGGAGGCCTTGAAGCACTTGTATGTGAGCATGTAGCAATGCTGGTCGCCCCAACTTCGGATAGTTTTGGCTAATGTGACCACCATGCAGAAAACTGGGACAAGAAAAGGAACAAGGAGATGCAGCCATGGGAGATCCATGAGGCTTGGAGAGCCAAAAAAATCAATGGCTTCTGTGTGACACACTGTGTGTATTATATGTGTGAGTGTGAGTGCTACTTAACAAAGTTGGTCTGAGATTAATATTTTGCTTGGGTACGTACTGAGCAAGATTATATTTATAAGCTCAAAGAAGAGATAGCTGGCTGTTGTGTGCCATGAATCATTGTATGGAAATAAATATAGTAGGGTTTTTTTTATATTGGAAATAAATATTAGGGTTGAACACGGTCGACAAAGATTTGTTTTTTTGATAAATTGCAAATAGCAGGTAAAAGAATCGAACTGGGACCAGCACAGATAATATAAACCTGTATGATAATAGATGAGTATTGCACTGCTCCACTAAATAGGTAGCCGACCACCCCCAAGAACAAGGCCTTCAAATGTATGAATAACTTCTCATCAAAAAAAATGTATGGATAATTTAACTCTATGTGCTGGCAAATAGAAGGAAGAGTTGGCAGCTTTTCAATGACCCATGCAAGGCCAAGTTATGCACCTATATGAAAGTGCAAATGTGTGTTTTTTGAACATGTGGGTACGTAGGGGGTAATTTGGTGGCTTAATTTGATTGCTTTATGAAAAAAGAAGATTTATTTTCATTTAATGCATTTCAAAAATTGTTTGTGAGCATTAAATGGTAGCTAAGGTGAGACAGTTTAGGAAGTGAGAGGAGATTGCTTTTGTATAGGAGGTGTTTTGGAGATTTGATCACCTTTTGTAATAATTGCCATCCGAACCGTCGAAACAACTAAAGGCTGTTACAGCCCAAAGTTTGCTCGAATCGGCATTCTCATGAAATGGATGGCTGATTGTGAGGGGTAGGATGTGCGAGTTATGTCGGCAACGCAGGTTCAGAGTACTTTGATATATCACAAAGACATCAGATTTAATGAAAACTAGTGTGTCCTCTCTTGTGAATGGGGCACAACCATGCATATATATATATATATATAGGAGCGCTCAAATGTTATGGCCTTCTTAATGTGTTATGTGTTACTTCAATCTCAACCTTTAGATCAAATGATCTAAAAGTGCAAAATAAAGTCAAAGTGCAAAATAAAAGTCAAAAAGAGACAAAGTTGTTTGTCATTTTGCACTTTTGTCTTTTACCTAAAAGACGAAAGTGCAAGATGTAATCTGGACCATTAAATTCAAATGATCTAAAGGTGCACAATAGAGTAACACATAACACTTTAACAACCCATAACATTTGAGCGCGCTCCTATTTATATATATATATATATATATAGAGGAGCGTTCAAATGAGGTTGAGCAAGATCCTCCGATGGTTGTTGGGAGGAATTTGTGTGTAGTCATGCTCTCCCTCTCCCTATACTCTTGTCCAAGAATGACACTACTGTTTAGCTTTATTTTGTGTTGTCGTCTGCCACCATGATATGCTAGGGTGCCGGATGGCCACCTTATATAACAGTTCCTTAATTTGTACTCATTCTACGTTGTTTTTTCAGTTTAATGATATTTTTCATTATAAAAGAACAAGAAAAAAAAGAGCTAGAGGTGATTGCTTTGCTTTGCAGTACGTTGAGAACCTTCAAAAGCGACTGCTTTCTACTCAGTTCTTGAACCAGAAACCGAAAGCTGCAATAGATATATTGATCGAGCGGAGATCGAAGAAAGAGCAGGCGTGGGCATATTTATTGAGGCTCGTCTGAATCTAGAACACATACTCAAAAACCCTAATCAGACAAACGAATGATTGATTCCATGACTGTATGTCATAATAACTTCGCATCAAGCTAAGGAAACAAAACTGTCTGATTTCCAGTAACGCTGAAAATATATTATTCAGAAAAAAAAAAAAAAAAGAGGAAAATATTTGAAGACGTACCACACGACGTCGACGATGGCTGCTACAAATCTTTGATTAGCTCTTTTGTCTGTTGTATCGACTAAAAGTTTGTAGTCTCACTCAGGCCGGCTTCTGCCAATCGTCTAATATATACAAGCAGATTTTCATTTAATGCCATTTCACTAATTGTTTGTTAGCATTAAAATGCTAGGTGAAACGGTTTAGGAGGTGAGAGGTGATTACTTTGCATTAAATGCGTTGTGAACTTGTGATTTACGCTTCTCTCTCTCTCCAATTTGCTCTCACTAACCTATTAATTACTACGTATGATGCATATCAGCATATATTCTCTCTCCAATATATCAAACCCAAATTATCGTACCACACCCGAATTTGCAGCCAAATTCTCTGTACAACGTACTTGTGTTTTACATGAAATTAAATGTGGCCATGCACCAAAATGATTTTGTTTTTTGATACATAGGATAGTGGTTAGTTTGTTAGATTAGGGGTGGAGGACTTCGAACTTGTACATCATGCCGAGCCAATTTTTGCCTCTTGCACCCAAATGAATTTTGATCTTGAGACATGGGATGCCACGTGCACAAAGGTGAATAAATTGAACAAAGTTACATTTCGGATTAGCTGGCACCCTAATGAATTTTAATTTGAGACACTCTCTCATCTTTTTTTTAATTATGGGACTTTCATCCTTTTAAAATGCATTTTAAGTATTTACATCAACAGCAAAAAAAAAAGCATTTTAAGTAAGCTAAAAAATCCCACCTTTTAAGCAAACATTCACATGCATGTTGAGGTTTTTATCGACCTGCATGTTGAGCCCAAATTAAATTAAAATATCACACATTAATCATCCATTCATATTAAAATTTCTCGTTTAAAGCATAGTCTTGGCAAAACATACAATTATATAATTGTATTGTGAAGGAGCACATTCGTAAATGATGGATATGATAAAGTCTTCAAATAATTTAATTTGTTGCATTTTACAAGATGCATCATGCAAATAATCTGAAGAAGGTTTTCCGAAAATGCATAAAGCGATGGAAAAGAAAGTAATTGCACTTTATAAGATGCATCATATAAGTGAAAATGAGATGTTTTAAAATGAAAATGCAGTTTACAAGATGCAACATGTTGTAAAAAATGAAAATGCATAAGAAATACATCATAGATGCAATTTCAATTATATGCATATCCTTAATTCATTGAGAAGTATATTGGAAACAACTGGAGAATATTTATCTGAATATTATTCTAAATACGCATGCAGCAGTAATGACTATTAATCTGAATGCGTAGTGGTTCGGATTTAAAACGAAATAGATATACAAAAAGGACAACAAACCGTAGTGAAGGACATCTCACACCACCATACCCTCCCCTCCCCTCCCCACATCATTTTCCCCATCTGTAGTCTCTACTCGTTACTCTTTTCAACTTATCTAGGTGTGCTAGCTTCTGTTGCACCTGAATACCCACACAAACAAGAAAGTAAAAACTCAATCAATAAACCATCGATTCATAATAATATCACATTAATCATCCATTCATAATTATATATCTCTCATTCAAAGTATAGTATATGCAAAATATGTAGTTATATTGTGAAAGGGGTGATAAAGTCTAAAAATAAAGTGCAGTTTTACAAGATGCAAACATATAAAAAAAAAATAGATGTCATAAAATGAAAAAGCATTTTACAAGATGCATGCATCATCATGTTGTATAAAGGGCTGCTGCTGAAGAAACATTAGTGAAGGAATACATTCCTAAATAGATGATATAATCTTAAAATAATTAGTTGCATTTTACAAGATGCATCAGACAGACAACCAGAAGAAGGGTTGCGGAAAATGCATAACGCAATTGTGAAACAACTATATGCAGTTTAAAAGCGGCATTGTATTGAAAACTGAGATGTCATACAATATTCAGTAATCACCATATATATTCCATTCCATGTGCACATATCCTTCGTATATTTCTCTATGCGACCTGATCTTGGTGTTTATTCAACAAAAGTAAGACCGTGAGGAAAATATTCAGTAATTTAAAAAAAAATCTGCAATGAAAGTTAAAATACAGAATAGAAAATAGCAAACCTGATCATGATCTACACAACTAGTTATCTGCAAAACTCATGATGGTGCTCAATTGTGCGATAAAATTGATCTGATAAAGCGCACGGAACTGGATAGAAAGGAAACATAAATGGGGTGACTTTATTAGTTTGGGACTACCATAAAAAGCCTGAGCGATTTAAGTCACATCCGCAAAAGAGGCAATAAAGCTGTGTGATGCTGACATATGTCATATAGTAAGGAATCGGTTGAGAAATCTTTTATATTTTGATAAATTGAAAATATATGCATTTTTAAAAAATACTAATCCGTAGATTATATGACAATGTTGCACGCTGACATAGTAACAAAATTAAATTTGGTGACTTTAACGTTTTGTATAGATAGAAGTACGAAACCATGCCCCTCCTCCATTTGCGAGTTGCGCCTGCTTCGTTGAATTTTCCAAGCTATTAAATATGGCCACTGCGACATAAATACACAGCGTGTGGGCAAAATAATGACAATCTTATATTTTACGCCAACCCGTATATATGTATCTATCCTTTGGAGTGGAGGTAGTACTACTAAAAAGACAAGTCAATCATAATAAACCTCCTCTGGCCTCACACACACACACAAAGAAGACCTTTTTTGATCCCTTCATTGTATTTCATATTTTGTTTTAGTAGTATATACATCATACACCATGTCGATACGAATAAGCCCTTCGGTCCATTGTTGACGGCCTTTGATGTTAGGCCATCCTTAATAGGAATGTAAAAAAATGATTGTAGATGCAATCTTTCTTTATTTTAAGGAACTCATTTGAGAAAAGATTGTGTGATGTGATGGTAGGAGACGTAACTTTTTGTTGTTGATGATATTCTTTTAAAGATCACCATGAATGATGCCCTTAGCAATAGCATTACAGAACAGAAGTTTTAAATCAGAGAACCCACCAGATGCATGCATGGTTTTATTTATATAATTATAGGAGAGAACACGAATTTTACAATTACAACAATACCTTGTGTTTGGCTCGGACGTTCAACACAAAACTGAATCAAGAAATTAACAGTGTTATTCTTCTCAACCATTTCCTCATAACAGCTTGGGATTATAATGCATGATCGAGTGAGAATATTAAAGAAAGAATAGTGTACGTACAATCAGACAGTACTGTAGTGTGAGCTATGCTGCTCTCTCAAGTTTTTTTGGTTAATAGTGGCTCTTCCAGATTTGGGGTTGTGTCATCTAGAGGCGCAGCAGCAGCAGCAGCATCTGTCCGTTGACCTGCCTCCAACTGACTGCTTAAGAAGTCTTCTCCCCTTTGTTTCAGAAGTCGCTTCAAGAAACTTGGTTTCCCACTTTCTAGAGGTGAATTAGCACTCTTGGGAGACTCATTCAGGCTACTTACATGCTGCAGGCATACTTGAACAGCATCATGCACCCTGACAAAGTACCACTCTTTACCAATGAGGTCAACTAGCCCAGCTTTTGATAAGGTCAGTAAGACTTCTCGGTTTGGGTTTGAAATGGCAATCTGAGAACAAGCGTCTTGCAATTCAGCTCATACTCGACGACTAAATTTCATGGCGTTGCTGTTGATTTCACATTATAGATATAGATTTCACTGACCTGAATATCTCTCGACTTGTACTCTTGATACAGATCCTTCAGAGCTTGTACAGCACTGGAGTCTATGTATGTAACAGCTGTGTGGAGTAAACCATTTGAATTTAATTTCAACGATCTACAGAACATAAAATGGAAAAAAAACATAACAGTATCCGTGTAGAAGATTTGCAAAAAACACAGAGCAGAGGTACTTGGGCAAATTTATTTTATTTCCATAATATGTGAGAAAACTTACGTGCCATCTCAATGATTACAAAGTAAACTCTTTCAACTTCTGGCCCACGCCTAGTACATTTGTCGACAGCAGTTTCATATTCCCTTAACCTGTAATACATATGTATGGTTCAGGTTTTCTATTCCCTGCTTCCTAAGTGATGCCATGATATTAGATCTTTGAAGATGATAGAGTGTACCTGTCTTTTATATGGCTGATATTTGCAAAATAAATAGGGGAATCAATGCGAACAATCACAATTCCGTGGTACGTATATGCTTCGGGGTACTGCTGAACATTCCTATACACCGTGGTCCCAGGAAGACGTCCCAGAACAGCTGCAAATAACATTTAGTGAATATTTAGTTGAA